>CM031234.1:89925271-91291226 GCA_018340775.1 Taxus wallichiana var. yunnanensis | reverse complement strand
CTTGTTGTTTGAGACTAAATGCTTGAATTTCTTCAAGCTCCTGATTACTGCAAGCACATGTTTTTCAATAAAAGAGTACCTCAATTCGCAGTCATTTAGGCTTTGGCTGAAGAAGGCAATCGGCTGCTCATCATTATCTTTGTTCTGTTGTACCAGAATGGCAGAAATAGTGTCATCACCTCCAAATGCATAGAGGATGAAATCCTTGGAAAAGTCTGGGTTGATGAGAGTGGGTGCCTGGGAGATGGCTTCTTTGATTGCTTCAAAACTCTCCTTGCCTTCTGCCGTCCATTTGAAAGCCATGCTTTTTCTTAACATTTTGGTAATGGGTTTGACAAGGGCTGCAAAATCTGGGACAAACCTTCGAACAAAGTTTATCCTTCCCAGGAAACTCTGAAGGGCTTTCTTGTGACTTGGCAATGGTAGAGCTCTTATGGCTTCAACCCTCTCTGGATCAATTGCTAATCCTTCCTTGGAGACAATATGGCCAAGGAGTTTCCCTTCATGTGCAAGAAAGATGCACTTCTTAGGATTCAAAGACACTCCAAACTTTCTACACCTCTGAAACACTTGCCTGAGGTGAAAGAGATGGTCTGCAGCATTCTTTGAGAAGACAGTGATATCATCTAGGTATATCAGCACTATCTTGTTGATCAAGCCTTTGAATGCCATATCCATGGCTCGCTGGAATGTTGCTCCGGCGTTCGACAGTCCAAATGGCATCTTCTTGTAAGCATATGTGCCCCATTTGGTTGTGAAGGCTGTCTTGAACTGGTCTTCCTCCTTTACCATAATTTGATTGAAGCCTGAGTATCCATCAAGTAGTGAAAACCTTTCTGAACCAGCTACGACCTGCAATATTTGCTCCATGGAGGGGAGTGGATAATGGTCCTTGAGAGAGGCTCTATTCAAATCTCTGAAGTCAACACATAGCCTGATCTCTCCACTTTTCTTTCTGACCGGAACCAAGTTCGCAACCCAGCTTGAGTGCTTGATAGGGAATATAATTGCTGACTCAATCAGCTTGTCCAGCTCCTTCCTCATGAGAGGCTCCATGTGTGGATTGACTGGTCTCTGTTTCTGCCTGACAGGCTTAGTATTTGGATCCAACTCGATTGTATGCTGAGCTAAGTTGGGATTGAACCCTTTCAAGTCTTCATAGCTCCAAGCAAACACATCAGGGAATTCTTGACATAGCTGTATGAACTCATACCTTTCCTGTTCAGTTGTCATCTTTCCAATTTGCAGTGGCTTGTTCTCTTCTACCAAGATGGATGCCGAATCTTCCCTCTTGACCTGAATATTTGCTTTCTCCTTTCTAAACTGATCATTGGGGTTAAAAATTGACTCCAAGGTGACAAGTCCCTTGGGCAGCTTGTCAGTTCTCAGCTGTATCACCTGGTCACCATATTGCTGTTCCAACTTCTCTTGATTCTTAGCTGAGAACTCAGCTTCTTCCTGCAAGAAGTGGATGATTTGCTGGTCATTCTCGAATACTTGCCAATTGACATCGTTATCCGGCACTGAAGGCCTCACAATCACGTGGATGTTTGGCTGTACCTTGTTTTGTTGAATGTTTTCTATAATGTCAAAGGCTACCCCCTCTGCTGCAAGCTGTCGCCACTTGATTCTCTTTCCTAGGGATGGATTTGATGCCAAAGCCCTCAAAATCTTCCATGAGTTCCCATACCCTGTTCTTGTAGCTTTGAGTAGGTTATTTTTGGCGGCGTGTTGTCCTTGACTGATTTACAATCAGCTCACTATCCCCAAAAACTTGCAAGTTATTTATTTTTCTCTTTATTGCCCAATGCATCCCTTGCACCAAGGCTTCATATTCAGCAGTGTTATTGGAGCATGCAAATTGAAATCTAAAAGCTGAATAATACTTTACTCCTTGAGGTGAAATAAGCACGGCTCCACCTCCTGCGCCTTGTCTACTCCTTGATCCATCAAAAAACAGTTGCCATACCTCGTTGTCATCCTTGTGGTTTGGCTTGGTGATGCTAGGAATAGGTTGACTTTCTTCGTGTATACAATAGACCCCTAGCTCAGATTCTTCTACTTCTTGATAAGGATCAAAAGCATGCACCTTGCTTGCCCATTCATCAAGAGTCAAATCCGGGATACTTCCAACCTTAGTGTCGGCTTCATCAGTGCCAAGGTGATCTTCTTGATCAAATGCTGAGCAATTGGTATTAATATGACTTGGAGTATAGGGCTCAATGTGGAAATCTGCAATAGGTTCTGACCTAATTGTAGCTTTAGTTCCATACCTCGTTCTGAACAGCATGTGTGACCAATCAGCGGACAAATATCCCCCAATCTTGGCAGTAAAGTCCCTTGACAAACAGAGGGCAAAGAGTGGTGGAAGGTCTATGACTGATATATCTTGTAATACAACAACATTTGGACATGCATGCAAGGTAAGACTCAAATGTCTAATCACTCCAATTTGTTGCTATTGCTGTCCCATCCATTTGCACTACTCCCTTAGATGTTATTTTGACATCGAAGCCCTAATCGATCAGCTATCTGTTTAGGCATTACTTGAGCTACTTACCCGGAATCTATCATGCAATTATGTACTAGCTGATTTCCAATGATTAACGAAACATAGAAAGGGGGAGGTTTCAGCATTCTACCTTGTTGTGCTCCATGATTTCCTTCAGGCTGGGCAGCATTTGTAAGCACTTTGTCTTGCCTCTGAACCTGTTGATTCGAAGTTGGCCAATCCTTTATGGCAGCTTGCAGCAGATTTCTTTGGCCTGGGATGGATAGGGATTCCCACATAGATATATTGATATTTGTCTTCTTCATCTGATCAATGATACTAAATGGTGATGAAGGATCTCTCTGTTGTCCCTTGATTTGCACATTTTCTCCTTGAATGTGGGCAGCAACAGCTGGCATTTGAGTTGGCCTAGGGGCTGTTCTTGGCTGCCCTTGTGCATTTGAAACTGGGTTTTGCTTGCCAATCATTTGTGGAGCTGTGGAAGGTTGTGGATTGGCTGGGGCTAACGGCTGTTCTTCACCCAAATTTCTCCTTTTTGACCTTGTGTTGGCAGCAACACCTTGAGAAACTGCCTGATTCATGCCACAGAAATCCTCTGCTTGCCAATTTACCAATGTGGTGTCATTTGGGGCAGGTTGCTGTTGGAATATTTCTTGTTGTTGGCTGTTTTCTTGACTACTCTCACCCTCCACACCAGCACTTGTTACCATTAAAGCTTGGGTTAAAGCACCATTATAGCACATGGATTGATTATGGGGTTCATTACATGGAAAACACCATTCATACTCCTGGGCAATGTTGTTTTGTGCTGGTACTAATGCCTTAGAGGCAGATATGGCATTTGGATTATAGGGCTGGAATGGTCTATTGGCAGGAGGCCTTGTTTGATTCATATTTGCAGCTGGATTAGGTGGCCTTTGAGGCTGATATGGCTGCCTATTAGGTTGAGCTTGAGGCTGATACGAAGGTCTAAAACCTTGAGCTTGCTGTCTTTTTAGAGTAACCAGCTCATTGCCTAGATTTTGCAATTGCTTCATGACCTCCTGAAGCTCATTTGGGGCACTTGGAGATGAAGTGGAAGCTCCGTTTGAACTTTGATTTCTAGGAGTGGGAATAGGAGTTAAGACAGGTGCTTGACCAGTACTTGGGCTCTCTAAACTTGGATATAATGGCATTGGAGGCCTAGGAGCTAGCTTGCCAGCTTGAATCAGACAATTTTCAGCTCTAATGGCAATACTATAAGCAGCAGGGATAGTTGTGCCTCCCATAGATTGAACCAACATAGAAATATCAGAATTTAAAGCTTTAAGGTAGTATAGAAAAGCACCTTCTGCTGTTGGCCTGACTGCCACCGGAATTCTATCCCAAGATCTTTGAAATCTGAAGTTGAAGTCGGTTAGCTGCTCATTGGGAGCTCTCTTGATGGTTGTCAGCTGCTCCAAAAGAGACAAGTTGTCTCCCTTCTCTCCAAATTGATCATGAAGTGCAATACATAGCTGATTCCAGTTTGTGATAGAAGCAGCTTCAAGGCTCCTAAACCATTGCAATGCTTTCCCCTTGAATGAAGATGCCAACAATTTGACAGCTACTTGCATCTCATTAATCTCATGGATTGCACAAATATTAGCAATGTCCTTGACATGATCACCAGGAGTGGTCTGATTTTCTCCAGTAAAATATGGAATGTTCTTCAATGCTGCAACTGGGATTGGATTTTGTGCATTGAGAGCAAGTGGGCTGCTGCCTGTGAAGTTGACATAGGGGTTTACTGGTTGCGCCATTCTGAGTGGTCTTAAAACCCTTGTATATTGAAAGAAAGGCCTGTCAGGTGGAGGAGTTGAGAGAGTTCTGCTTGGTGGAGATGGAGACCTTTGAATCCTTCTTCCTCTTTGCCTTCTTCTTGGAGATAGTTGCAGGTATTCAAACAGCACTTCCTCTTCTCCAGCTCTTGACCTTGTGATTCTTCTCATAAGCTTTTAGGCCTGACTGCTGAAACTAGTTGATTCTTCCCCTTGGAGTCGCCAGATATGCAAATAATAGCTCTTTTCAGCAAGAAAATTGCAGCAGATGCACATCAACCTTGCTGCAATAAAAAAATGAGACCTCCTGTCCCACCGGGCGTGCCAAAACTGTTAGTGCAAAATCACAGCACCCCTGGATGTTGATCAGATTTCTAGGTTGATCATACTAATATCCAGTGTGATTGCATAACATTGAATCCTTTCTCCAAGTGTGGGACTTGAAGAGTGAGAAAGGAATCTCCAGAGAAAGGCTGGTTCCTATTCCTCTGTTCAGGTGCACACGAAATATGCAGAGGGTTTTCTCAAAATCTAATCTAATCTGCCAAGGAGACAAGGTAAGAAGATGCATAAAATAAATCTAAGCTAATAGAGGTGATGCACCGAGGAATGAAGAACATATGCTTTGCCAAATTAAACACAGACCATGTAGATATAACACAACACCATGCACAGATAGCAAAAATGCAATGAAAGATCAAGAATGATAGTAATAAATATGTAAGAGGGTTTAGAAGCAACCACAGACACATATATATTGCTCAAGGATCGATTCAATACATTGCAATGGCCAAAAGGCAAAAAACGGTGTTACAGTCTATATGGGAGGTTTGAAAACTCCACAAATCTTCTTATGAACAGGAGAGAAGGGAGGGTGCAAAGCAAAAAATGTCCCAACACCAGAAAGAAACCCCTCCTTATAATTTATAGGAAGAATGGGAGAGAAAAGAGAGAGGAATTCGAAATCTGCCCCAACCACCTCTAGGTTGCATTTAATTCGTCCATCATGGCAGAAGCAGCGGGTTTTCTGCTGCATTAAAGTGGTTGTTGAAGCATTACCTCTGCTTGTTATTTTGTGCTAGAGGTGTTTCTCAATTTTCTCCCTCCAGAGTACACCAAAATGCAAGATTGACCCTGGAAACGTGTAGAGGATTTCAGCAGCTTTCCGTTGATATCAAGAATGTGCAAATCCGAGCTCTGGATCGAAAGATATGTCGATCTGAAGATTTAGGGCACGGAACAGGTGAAAACAGATTTTGAAATATTTTCCCGCGCACTACCACTTGGACGCCACGTGGCATGCTCTGATTCGCTGAATAATTCTCTCTCCTCTGGCTTTTGGTGGGCTGTCTCTTGAATTTTGACTTTTGGTGCTCTTGGAATATTTTCCACATTTTTCCCACGCCCCGCCACTAGGGATACGTGGCATGCATTGGTTGGTTCACGAACCTGTCGGGTCTTCCTTCCCTTTTACCCCTTTTGGCTTAGATTTGGCCAAACTTTCCAACTCCTCCCGAGCTCCGCACTTCTATGCTCCATTGGACACATGTCCAATTTCTATTGGCTCGTTCAGCGCTTCAAACCTTGCCTTTTGACCTTTTGGCTTCTCCTTGATGACACGTGGCAATTTCTCAATGGTTCGGGCCTGCCGGGTCTTCCGCGTACTTCGCGTCCATTCGTCCCGGACGTCCCATTTTGATTTTGGACCTTTTGGGACAATTTCGGCCGGTTCGGCCGGTTCGGGTATTTCTGGCCCGCTTGTCCCACTTTGATTCGGACTGACTTGACTCTTTTCGGCCGGTTCGGCCGGTTCGGGTCCTTTTGTCCCGCGCGTCCCGAACTGCCCCTCTCAGCAGTTAGTCGATTTTCTCTCTCGGTCGAACCGGCATTTCGCGCCCGCCGCGTACTTTCGTCCCACTTGTCCCAAATGCTTAGTGGGCCGCCTGGACTCATTTCGGCCGGTTCGGGCGGTTCGCGTACCTTTGTCCCATTTGTCCCACCTTGTGCTGGACTAGGACTTAGCCGATTTTCACAATTTTTTCTGGCCCAAACTACTTGCTTTCTGCAACCTTCTCCGAACTTTCTCAAAGCTTGCTCCTTCCTTCTTCGGCCTGGGGAGTTTAGAAAGATTCCTGAAGGGACCCTAGAAACCTGATTTTGCTCTGAATCAGTCATTTTTCTTGGAATTTGGACATCCTGATGCATGTTATCAAATTTACCCTGGGGGGGTGAATTTTGGATAACAGATTACCAAATTTCCATTTATCAAACCTATACAATCATCTAATTTAGAAGAGATCCCATCTCGAATGTACATGTATAATATGTACATGAAAATTAGGAAAGAAGAAACAAATGCAAATGAAGTAGGAAACTATAGAAAAACATTGTGGAAAACAATATTTGACTGTAATGGGGGTGGATGGCCAGAAAATAAAAACACACAGGTGGAAAACTAAAAAAAATGCATGCATGTTAAGTACACAGTGGAGCAGAAAAAATGTAGACATCGCGTGGAAAAGGGAGGAACGATCACATCACAAATTGGTAAGATGAATTAGACAAATCTACATGCTAAAATCATAGAGTTCTCTACTTTATTTCACATACTAAAGAAAGGAAGATTGATTTCAGATTTCCTCAATTTCAAAGTTTTGTATCAATATAATGGAATTCGAATGTACTAAAGTCTCATTGGTCGAAAGTAGTGGATGGGAAATGGAAAAATACCTTTTAATGATAGAGGAGGAAGATTTGAAAGAGAATGCAAAAAAAGAAAAGTTTATCTCTCCTTCAATTTATGAAGTGAAAACGGTCAAAAACATTGCATGGGTATGTATCCACATCTATACTTTAGAAAATCATATAAGGACACATCATCTGCTGGGCGTTATGAAAATGGTTGAAAACTGTAATGCTGAAAACCTACATAAAATAGTTATTTCTCATTTGAAAGATATTGCTGGAATGACTAATAATGAAATTGCTACAAAGTTGGTATGCGTCAGAGCAGATGGTGTAGCTATCATGTAGAGTCACCAAACATGGCTGTGTGTTAGATTACAAATAAGCGGTGGCCCCATATATGCTACCAATTCACTGTATGGCTCACAAAATGAATTTAGCATATAAAATGGTAAGCAACTATGAAAATATTTCTAAATTAGAAGACCTTATAAGATAACTTCATGCCTATATGGAAAGTAGCCCAAAGTGATTTCTTGAGTTCCAGAAATTCACAATTGGAATTACAGATGGAAAAAAACTTCGAAAGATGTTGAGATGAGATGGATCTCTTTGTATGAACCTACATGTAGATTTCTTGAGGAGAATTATTCGTTGGTTGGTTTCATACACAAATATCATCATGAAGTTGATAGGGTGAGGGACTTGTTGTTCCGTTTAACTCGATTTGGAGACATAGCTCACATTGGTTGGTATTCTTGCAATGTTTCAAGAGATCAATGCACTAATGAAGCATGCATAAGGGAGATTAATCTATATTGTGGATTTTATACGGATGATAAAAATGGTATGTCAAAGTCTTGATATCTTGTACTATTCCCAAGATAGTTTTGATACACCTATTTTTGAGAATTGGAAAGATTTATTAGATCTTAAAAATCCCAAGAACTATTTGAGATTTATTATCCACGATCACCTTTGCATCATTGTTAATGGGAGGGACATACCACCGCACATTTTACAAAAACGCCAAGATATTACAGGATCAAAACAGAAGATGTTCCCATGACACGTAATATTTTTGAGTCTATTATAGTTGAAATAAGAATAAATCTTTAAAAAAATTAGAATCCTTATCATCGAAATAATAGAACATTTCTCCAAAGATAAAATTTGAAGAAATGGGTGTGATGAATCCTAATTTTTGGAATATCGAAGGTGGTCATGCGAGACTTTGTAAAAAAGCATTTCCATAAATCCATGGGTAAAATAATGGAACATTTTACAAAGACTTCAAAGTTAAAGGGTATGAAAATTAAAGGCATACTGAATGCTGATTTATTAAAGTTTCAATCAAATTTTTTTGCAACAACAATGAGGAACCAATATAAAAATTTAGACGACCCTTCGAAAGTGGTGCTATTACAAGGTGTGGCGAGGAATCTATCAAATTTCTATATTACAAGAAGACATCAGTGAATATTTCAGATTATATGAGTTATACCAAACAATAATTTTGGGGTCTGTGGAGGATGAAAGGGTTTTCAATTCTTTATCATTTATAAAATCAAAACTGAGAAACAGGTTGGATAAAAATATAGAAAGTTGCATGAGGTGTTATGTATCTTGCTACTCCATAGAAACCTTTCCTTTCGACAGAGAAATTACGCATTGGAATTCCCTTTGTGAAAGAAAAGGTGTGAATAATACAACTAAAAATACAACTATTCCCAATGATGAGAGTGGAATTGGCGTATTTTCACACTCTCCGAAGAGAACATCAAGTTTGAAGAAGCTATTGATAAAGGATTGTTTCAACTTTAAATAGGTATCTCCTTGACCTTTTATTGTTTGTCACCTTACATTTTAACTGTGGTTATTAATTCAATTTCATATTAACTCTACAGATGCAAATATTGATTGAGGCTTTTTATCAAATTTTCTTTCAGCTCTTGTTATCATTAAAGATGTTACAGGTATATATATTTACATTTATTTATATACAATTATTTCATCTTTTATTTTGAAAATGTGGGTTGACATCCATCCGAGGAAGCTCACACTTCTCGAGACTGACAATGTCAGGCAACTCACCAATCTATCTACTAATCCATTTCTCATGTTGAGTTTTCTTAAATCAAAGATCTAGCACACTACGAAGGATGATTTCACAGCCATCTAAAACACAAGAGGTAAGTTGGTAACTTAAACCCTATCATATGACATTTCTTGATATTTTACAATTATGTATAATTTATTTTTATATTTGCAAAATGCTTTGATATATTTTTTAAACTGTGGTATAAAATCTCACAATCTAATTTTACAAAGAGGATTTTTCGATATTATACAATTCATCATCCATGATCCATTATACAATTCATCATCCACGATCATGCTTGAAGCTAAATCTACGTCCACATAAAATTCACCATCATCCATATAATGTCATCATCCACATCTAATGTCATCATATCATTATCATAATCCTGACACTCTAATTATTATTAAAACAATTATTTATCTATTTTAAATGTGCAGAAACGTCTCTGTCCTAACACATTCCATTTTTTAAAAACAATTATCCATTATCATCATTCATCATCATCTATATCAATTCTAATGTCATCATATCATTACAAGTATAGAGAATAATATTTTGAGAATGTTCAAATGTCTCTGTCATACTACATTCCAAATTTTCTTAAAACAATTATCCATTATCATCAATGATTCATCATCCAGATTCCATGATCGTGCTTGAAGCTAAATCTACATCCACATACAATTCATGATAATCCATATCTATGAGACTATGATTCTATTCTAATGTCATAATCCACATCTAATGCAATCATCATTAAAAGTAGAGAAGAAACATAAACACCATCAAAAGCTATCACATTTTCAAAAGCTATCACATTTCAAGTTTCAAATTTCAAATCCAGATAATAAATTTCAAATGCAAATTTAAAGATTCTATTTTTCAAGTTTCAGAATTCACCCTAAATTTAAACCCTTAATTTTCTTTAACCCTTTCCTCAATGGCTTCCACTCTTGTACTCCTTTCCCTAATGGCTACCCCTGTTGTACCCCTTTTCCCAATGGCTTGAATAATCCCAAAACTAATCAGATCTTCACAACACTGTCTAGATTCTTTACAATTCTTTCTTCTTCCTTTGTCGCATCTCCATGGGATAACAAACTTGGATCTACAACTACCTTGGTTTTGAATAAATTTCAGGGTTGAAGCCATGCTCTTTAATTATCCGCTTCATTATATTGTTTTGTTTTTTAACCAAAATAATATTTTCCTTCAAATTCTTCACTGCGGATAAACTATTCTTTGCGGTTTCCAAGTGAACTTGGAAAACCTTTACTTGACTCTTTAAATTTTCATATTTCAACTACATAAAAAAGTGATTGTCATTTAAACATATAACTAAAATAAGAAAACTTCAAATTAACAAAAAATATTGTTTGAAAGTGATAATACTTATGACCGCTCTATCTCTCTCGGCATTTGCAACTACTGCTACGAGATCCTTGTCCTTCGACCATTTGTTAAAATATGCCTAGGCTTCAGCACTAATATTTTCCAATTTGTTTAATGCTTTATCTAAAATATCATCTTTATAATTGTTGTTATACGTGACAGTCCCACTTCTTACTTGGGTAAGTAAGGAATCCATCTTCGCAGGTTGATTCTAGACTGTAACATATAAACTATCCCTTTGCCAGTAATTTTCAAAATGACTTATTATCTCATTGATTAGTAATTTATCCATTGTCTCCCATTCTATGAGTTGAATGCTATGAGGTAGAATAAACTCATTGACATGGGATTGACAATCATAACAAATTAAGTTCTCTAAAGGAAAAGGTAGCAACTATTCACCATCTGTATCTGAAGAAGATGATCTCGCTAGAGAGGTATGGGGACTTTCGGGTTGATCATCGAATGCTACTTGTTTCTACCTTTGGGTGGCCTGATCCTGTTTGTGATAAAATAAATCAATATTCAAACAAATAAATCTAAAGTGAAATGTAACGAAACTGAAAGTTGAATAAATTATGTTAAAATAGAAGTATACATGTTGGCCTTGAATCATCTCATGTGTATTGAAAAATCTTCTTTGGGTCATTGCTATCAATTCCCAAGTAATCTTCATCTAAATTTATATTATTTAAAACTGATATGCCTATTGCATTGGGCAAGCCACCGAGAGAGAGGGTTGGAATTTGAAATGAGGAGGCAATGTTTAGTGTCCTACTAGGGGCCAGAGGAATTGGCATGCATTTACCAATGTTCTTTTTTCCTGATCCTCGGGTTGGCATTTTGAATATTATTGGTTGAGGGGGTGGTGCCATTGTTTGTACAGAAGGTGAAGGACTACAATGTGCTGAAAAATTCAAGAAAAATCATATGAAAATTAAAAACTATTAAACTATGCAATAACTATGAAATTAAACAAAGTACTATTCAAAACTTGTACCTTGTTGTTGAGGGGTAGCTTGTTGCGGTACTTGAGGTGGCCATGTTGGTGTAGTAATTGGTGGTTTCTGAGTTGTCTGTTGCTGGGATTGTTGAGGTGGTTGATGAGAAGAGACAATTACATGCGACTAAACTGAATGGGTTGGGGAAGATGGTTGAATTTTAGATGCACACGTATGGTCCAAAGCCCCTGTAATGTCATCAACATATGAATTACTAAATAATACTAATTTATATTTAAATGGAAAAAGAAAGAAAATACAAATTTGGAATTTGTAAATAATACATGTAAGGGTATCCGTATTACTTCTCTAGCATTTCAAAAATTCATACGGTTGGCAGTTCGGGGATGAATGACCTTCCATTTTAGATTGTGAATCTCCGATGCCTCAGCATGTTATTGGCCTCTTCCTCTTGATGCCACCTTTTTTCAGGGAAGGGCCTCCAAAAATCTTCTCTACAAACAGTAAATAGTTAATACCTGTTGTCACTTGTCAGTAAATAGTTAATAGTTAATACAAACTTTATAGTTTTTACCTGTTGTTCTTCAAATGGAATTGAAAAATTAGTCAACGCCTCGTCGTGCAAGTGGGAATGTATTTGTCTTTTAAATTTAAAAGAGCCTCATAATAAAGGCCAAGGAGATAGTTTGTGGTGTGAATGAATATTTTTTCGAAAGCTTTGCATTTGTAATGTTTGTTCTTATTTTTTTATAAGAACATGCACTAATATAAAATTTGCTTTCGATAGTTGCAAGAATGTATGTAATGGCCCAGTTTGGTATATCTGTTTGCCGACCCTTCATAACTATTTTGGCTTGGAAAAAGGAAATCATAACAACAACAAAGTGGTGTTCAATTCAATTGCTATGTATCCACACCACATTTGGATTTATTAACATGAGTTGCAAATGCCAAAAAATAGTCAGAATTAATATAAATTTGAATTTATTTAAATTAGAAACTGAATACAAAATGATGAATGAAAACAGTTATACTTACAATCAACATGGAAACCAAAATTTGATTCAAGGTATTTCTTATCGTCCTCGACGAGTGTTTCCTTCGATGTAACAAATGGTAAATTTTTGAATGGGAGACCTGTAAACCGATGAATATCAGCTGGGTTGATACCAAATTGAAACATTCGACCATCATCCATAGTAACATAAAACAAGCCATCCTCTGTATTGTATGAGGAGATAAGGTAGTTCAAAATATCAATGTCTATTTTAAAATGGGGCATCCTAATGAGCCCACCAAACTCACATGCATCGATCAAATCCTTGTATTTGGAATTCATTTGTAAAATAGTCTGGATGTGAGGGCACAAAGGGTTCCTGTAGAGTATCTTTCCCGTGGTTTGGGCATTTGGGTTGACTGGATTTTCCTCTTGAATTTTGTCTTGAGCTTGCGATGCACTTGTAGTCACCATTGTAGTTGTCCTTGAGCTTGATTGTACCTGACTGGACTCCTATATACAAGAAAATTTGAGAGCTGGAAAGTGTAAATGTGAAAATGACTGGTGGGAGGGTATTTATAGGGAAAAACCAGGGTTTCAAAGGTTAAGATGCGTGACAATGAGACTTCTTGATGCACATCAACAAGGCTTCTTGTTGCACACTAAAAAGATTTGTTGTCACGTGATAATAAGCCTTGTTGTCACGCGACAGCAAGACCTGTTATCACATGATAGTAAGCTCTGTTGTCGCACAATAGAAAGTCTTGTTGTCGTGTGACAACAAGACTTGCTATCACATGACAATAGGGCTTGCGTCAAATGCGATGATAGGGCTTGTTATCACATGAAAACAAGGATTTTTGTCATTCGATAAATATGCGACATTGTTTGTGAATTTACAATTTCTTTCACTCAAAAAAGGGTGGTAAAAATTTAGTTTTGAAAAAAATGGTAAATTCACCTTTCAGTGAAACCAGATTCTGGGGATATTCGCTAGGTATTTTCCACCTCCGATTTCCTAGAGGTCTCTTAAAATGAACCCTGAGACAATGCACATATATGACTATATGCATTCTAAGAAAAAATTAATGATACTAGATCTAAGTTTAAATGCACCATACTTTAGGTGTGAACATCACTATAACAAGGAAAACGTAGATCTTAGCCATGATCATTACTAAGAACACAAGGTTTTGGATCCATAAACATGAAAGAAAAAAATATACAGATAAAGACCATAACATATATATTCATAACCTCTTCATTATCTATATAATCATCACATACGTGATAGAGCAACAATACATTGAAGATTCCATGAATGCAGATCATACAGTAATAGAGTCTCACCATGCTTCCATAGTAACTTCATTACAGAGATTATAATTTTTCATTACATTCTATCTCATCTTACTATATTCCCTCTCAGGTGTCATGTAAATCAATACACAAGAGAGAACATGGAAGGAATATCCCCTAAAAAAATCATCATTTCCCATAAAACATTCCAAATGTCATCATGTCTATCCCTAATTGAGTATCCTTAGCATGCAAGTGCAAGCTATCCCATAACAACCTCGACTCCTTATCTAGTTATGATAACCATAATGATGCCTTGGAATATGTTTTATTGAGTTGCAAGCCTCCATAGCCTATCATTATCCATAGTTGTACCTAGTCACTTTTCCATTTTCTCCCTTAGAGCGATTTCATTCATAGTAAAAAATGAATAAGTCTCGGATCCATCCTTCCGGGTGTGATCCTCGTGCATCCCAAAATATACTTCCACGCATGTCTCGTGCCTTGTTCCTTCTTTCCAATTTCCTCCATGCCCTAGGTACTTGGTAATTTTATGGGATCAACATCATCCCACACTAATATGATTTCCATCCAAGGTAATCCTCCACACCCATTCGAACAAAACTTCGACCACCGAGAAATCTATTAAGGCAAAATTTGATGCATGGTTCAACCACTAAACTCCTGATTGGAAGAGTTCAGGAACTCTGCATCTATTTCACCCTTCAATTTCCCCACACCTTCAAATCTACTAATGCCTTCCCTGGCACTTCCCCTACAACATTGGGCACTTGATCCAGGTGACTTCCTCCACTTTCCCCTTGAGCTCATTTATAGCCACCAATAGCTCTACACAGATACCTTTGAACTCATCCATCTACTCAGTGATGGAATCTTAGAGCTCACCAATCTTGTAATCCATTTTCTTGCACTTTGTTTTTATCTTATCTTTCTAAGCTATGGTATCAAAAATCAACTGCACGTGCTCAAAATTGTTAGTAGGGATCTTCTCCTACAAGGATTTAAGATCAGCCTCCTCCTTTATCACTCACACGTCAATGATTGGCTCACACTTCCTACAACTATTAAAGCCCCTATCTGCCAATGTGTTTACTTCCTTGAGTTGGGTAAGTAAATCCTCCAACTCAGTGATCCGGGATTCAATGATGATTTTGTTCTCTTATTTTTCCTTAGAGAGCTCTGTAGTTGTTGTTCTTGCACCATCCTTGACATTTGCAAGCAACATCCCTACAAGGTCCTCGAGATACTCCATCTTGTCCCCATAATCTGTCCTATCTTGGCTTACTAAGGCCAAAAATTGTCCTAAAATTCCTTTAACGAGGGCACCAACTTGATCATAGGCCTCCTTGGTTTGCATTTACTTTCCCTTTAGTCCTTGGTGCAATTTTTATACTTCCTTTTATTTTTCCTTATTTGTTGTGACTAAGGTCCGAATAGTCACCCCTACATCCAAGCTGCACCGAATCACCTCCAAGGACATATTTTGAAGCATGTTATATGCCTTCTCATCCATTAGGTGGCTAGGATCCACCACTTTATATGTCTCTCCTCCCTTTTTATTCAAATGAATGGTCTTAATCACGTGATCATTGACCTCAAATTTAGGTTCTTCAGAGTGGCAATGTAGGTTCTAGCTTAGCATTTTTCTAGTTCTAGGCACACCTCCTTCCTCCTCCATAAGATCCCAACTATGTAGCTTCTCGGGGGGAGTATACCTTGAAATATTACATGTAATACCTTTTGGGATTTTCCACGAAATCCATATGAAGAGACCCGGGTGTCCACTTTATCCTTGTTTCCTTGGGCTTCAATCACTTCTTTGTAGATCTGCGGTGAACCCTTTATCCTCCTTTATGACAAAGGATTCCCCATTATCTTTCTCTATGTTGCTGGTGGTTTGGACGGGTGAAGATTAACATGTGGAATCTTTTCCAACCCTTCTGTAGCATGTTCCTTTTCTTCGTTGCATGCCTCTTATATTTCCTTGTCCCTTACTTTGGCCCTTCTCTTCTCTTTCTCCTCGAGCTCTACCTCTAGCTCCTCCCTAAAAGTAGTGTGGTCCTTCTCCTCTTCTTCTAATCCTATCATGGAATTTGATACATCATGTACCTTTTGTTTCTTCTATTTCAGCTCCTCTTCCTCCACCTCCTCCTCTCCCTCACACTCTAGATGTGAATCCTTGGCGCTACCTTGCTGTGAAGTAATCACGCCCTTGTTACCATTGTGGCATGTGTAATACTTCCTCTTCTTGGAGGTGTCCAACTCCCTAACCCATTCTTCTTCACCCCTGTACTAATTTCATTAGCGAATTGGGGCCTCTCGAGTTTTGGAAAGGGGGAGTCTATAATCTCCACTTCAATACCCCATTTAGTCTTGGGGCACAATGCGCACAAATAATCAATGGACATAGCCTTTGATGGTGACATTGACTTGTGGGTGAAATTCCAGGAAATATGACTCCAAAACCTCGACATATGTGGGTCGGGTACCATACTTATATGTAGCACGAAGGGTATGGACATCAACATCCACTTTATCTACATCAAATGTTAGCTTCTGTGCATCCTTTAATTGGTTGATAAAGTTATTCAAGTATCTAATAGTGAATGCAAATAGGAGCTTACACGAGGAATCCATATATCCTTTGGTCATCATAAATCTTGTTAAATAGAAATGTTGTGTGACCGTGAATTTGACCTGGTCTCCAACAACTTGTTATAGTTCATGGGGGATAAACCATTTATTCTCAAAGGCCTCACATAACCATTCATACCATAAGTTATCTCGTGCCTTGTAGGTGCTCAAGATGGTCCCATCACAAGTGAATTTTGCAAACTGTACTACAAGAGGCGAGTGCACCGATCGGTGAACCCATATGTTTCAATCTTGTCCATCTAGGACACCAATTTCCCAGTATATGATTAAATGAAGTATGGAGCCCCATGTGATATTTATGCCAACCTCATTCTGTACTCCTGCCTCCTCAATAATGTTGTTTGTAATAAACTCTATAAAATTTTAATGTGACCTTTTTAACACTCTATAGGCCTCATACGATAATATACTATTCATGTTTGTCCATATTTCTAATGCTCCCAAATTGTAACTAATGAGTTGGGAAGTGAATCTTAAAGATGGATATGGAAGATACACAATCACTTGAGCCCTTCCCCCTTTCTCATAGTTCAGTTGTTTTGCTAACTCTTCAATTTTTGTAGTGGCACATAAATCAAGTGCCATATTCTTGCTAGTGTTTCACAGGCATGTTACTGTTATAATAAAATGGCTTGTAATCCTCATTATTCTTCACACAAAGTAGAATAAGTCCTTTTGTATCCATGACATCAACCACCTAAACAGTGGGGTGGGTTTTGCAAAGAATGACACTCTCATAGCTGCAGTTTTCTAGTTTTATGCAATTCTTGTTCTATCGAGTCGACAACCTTATGGTTTCTAAGCTCATCTACTATGGGAGTGTCTGAAACTAAATCTACCTACATCAACTTCTTGTTGTCACTCATTTATTTTTATATTCATTGATCTTGCACCTGTAAAGCTTCAAACTCCATTTTCAGTCTTAATCACACCCAAGGGGTATTACATCTCCGAGTATACCTCAATGGGTTCCTCCTTCTCCACCTCCAGTCTCTTTGTTTGAGGTTTCCTGGGTGCCATTTCTATTTTTCTCTTTCTCTCTTTCATTCCCTAGGTGCTTTCCAATTTTCTTTTATCTATCGACTATGGTGACTTCTAAACTTCTCTCCCATGCAACCCCTTCCTGGTATGCTATCTTGTTTCCTTCTAGCTATACCACAAGATCACACCACAACTCGAACGACTTGATTAAGTCATGAAAATTACCTCACTTTTTTCTCAAAACCATTTTCACACTTTAATCTTTGGAGCAAAAAAATTCTCTAAGGCATGTATTCGAAATGACTACCTTTACCCTCTATTTATTCTTTTTCAACACCTTCAAGTTCTTTCAACCACATGTCTTAACATCTCTTTTTCATAAAAAAACTTTTACTTAAGTTAACTTCCATGAATTCCCTCCTCGTACCACATTCATAACCTTTTGGCACACCAACATTGATTTAATACCACAGACCTCCTTCGTGCACCTCACCGTGTCAAAGTACATAACATCTATGCTATCCACCAAGTATTTCCCCATGGTGCCACCTACCTCATGTTTCATTACACAATCATTTTCCCCCTTCTACATGGTCTTTTATCAATTCAACTGTTTCTTCCCCAAGACACATTTATACTTACATGAACTTGAACACCTTATATACCATACCACTTGATCTTCTACCTTTACACTCATAATCCTAGAATGATTTTTCCAAAAGTTTATCTTTGCAAAAAAAAATTCAACCATATCCAAAACATATCTACCTAGTCCACCCCACACTAAAAGTATACATGGTCCTTTATGCATGGAATCACTTATAATGCAATTAGCTATTGGTGCACCAATGCGCAACACAACACCAAATAGAAACGAAAAATAAAAAATATGAGGAAAGGAAACACATACAAAAGAAAATGCAGGAAGGGAAATCCTAAGCTAATTGGCACTACTACCTTATTTACAAACACCAAGAAGACTTATTTATAGTAGGGATTCAACCTACTCTGTTAAATGAAACTGGGAAACCATGTGCCATTTAGTGCTTCTAACTGGAAAGTGCCTGAATCAAGTATATACGTGATAATGTATGGTCCCAACCAATGGAATTTAAACTTCCCTAGGGTGGCACAAAAACTTGAATCATACAAGAGAACCATCTACCCCACCTCAAGCTTCTTATTCTTGATATGCCTATTGTTCCATTCCTTCGCCTAGATTTTTATGTTTTCTCGAATTCAACAAGCAATGTCTCGCCTCTCATCTAATTACATCAATCTATCAATATGTTCCTCAAGTGCTTGTTCATCAACTAATCCTCCTGCACACATAATACGTAGAGAAGGTAACATGAATTCAATGGGTAATACTACCTCTATGCCAAACACCAATTGAAAGGGTGTTGCTTTGTTCAACCTCTTGTAAGTGGTCCAATATGACCATAACACGACAGAGAATTTTTCATCCCAATATTTTCTTCCCACATCACAAATCTTGGTCAATGTGTGACTCAAAATTTTGTTAAAGGCCTCAGTAGTCCCATTGGCTTGTGGGTGATAGGGTGTGGTCTTGTGATGCGCCACCATAAATTCAACTAACAATATCCAAACAATTTCATTCAAGAAGTGTGTGCCCCTATCACTTGTTAAGCTCAATAGACATCCATACCTAGTTATTATGTTCTCCCATAGAAATCTTGTTATTGTAGCCATGGTACAATATTTCGTAGGCACCGCTTCTGCCCACCTTGTAAGATAATCAGTACAAGTAATAACATAACATGAACCTGTCTGCGCTCTAGTGGGGAAATCAGGCCTACAAAGTCAATTTCCCACTTCTTGAATGGTTCCACACTAGAAATTGGTCTCAAAGGAATTTCATCACGATGCCTAGGATTTCCAAGGCACTGACAATGATCACAACCTTTTGCATACTCTGCATACAATCCTTATATAATGTCTCCCACCATAAGCCAACCATTAAAACCTTGAACCTCCAAACATAATGTCCACCTACAATACCACTATGAGATTCCTCCATAATAGCTCCATGCTCATGTTCAAGTACACACTGGCACAAAATTTCATCTTGACCTAGTTTATACAAGTCTCCACTAATCAACATGTAGGGTGTGACACGAATGGAAAGTTGTTTCTTCTCTATGCTCTTCATTCCTTCGGGTGCCATACCCATTCGCAAAAAGATAGCAATGTATTCCAAATCGAGGGCACGCATTGCGGTCGGAAGAACTAAGCATCGGATATTGTGTTGTCAAAGATCGTGCATCCTCACTCTAATTAATATTCAAAAATGATCAGGTCCTAAATTACTCTTCCCGATTTTACCACAACCATAAATTCAAACTCCTGAAACAATAATACCCAACGACATATGTGCCCTTGTAAAATGGGCTTGTTTACTAAATAATTCAAAGCCATATGGTTTGTGTAGAAGATAAAAGGCATTGCCAACAAATATTGTCTAAATTTGTGCAGTGTGTAAATCATGGACAATGCTTCATGCTCTATGGTAGTATAATTTTGTTTAGTCGAGTTAGCTTCCTACTAGAAAAACATAAGGGGTGATCAACAATTCCCTCTCCAGGTTGTGCTAACACTGCTCCAATCACCATACCTAAAGCATCCACATGTACATGAAATGGCTTACCCCATGAGGGAAAGTGCATGATGGGTGCAGTAGTAAGTTTTTCCTTCAAAGTGTCAAATGCCACCTATTGCGCCTCACCCCAGTGAAATGTTCCTTTATGCTTCAACAACTCCTCTAATGGCATGAAAATTTTGGCATACCCCCTAATAAATTTTTGTAGTACCCCATATTCCCTAGAAACCCACGTACTATGCTCTAATTGGTGGGTTCCTTTAAGCCTAAAATTACAACAACCTTGGTAGGATCCACCAACAACCCTTCTTTGCAAATGATATGACCAAGTAGCATGCCAAAAGGAGTGGTGAAAATACACTTCTTAATATTGAGAGAGATGCTCAATTACCTACACCTCTCAAACATCACCCTCAGATTGTCGCAATGATCCTTCACTATCCCATACACCATCCAATCATCTAGGTAGACTTGAAGAAACTTGTGAATGAAATCCTGAAATGCTTGTACTACGATGCACGAAAAGATAATAGGCACATTCTTTAGCCTGAATGACATAACTATGTAAGAAAAAATTCCCCATTCAGTGGTGAAAGTCATTTTCTCCTGGTCTTCCTTCGAAATCCTTACCTAGTGATAACCTAAAAATTTATCTGTTGAAGAATAGATCTCACACCCGTAACTCCTAGAATCTCTTTAGTAAAGGGCATTAGAAATGGATCTATAACAAAAGAAACATTCAAATCTCTATAGTCTACACATATCTATATCCTTCCATCCTTCTTAATACTTGATTACCATGGGGCTAGCCCATTTAGATTCCTTAATGGCCTCAATAATCCCATACTCCAACATCTTATCAATTTCTTCTTTTAGTTTCACATGCAAGTTAGGATTCATTTTGTAGGGCCTCTTTCTGACCGGTCATGCCCCTTCCTTTAGCTTGATCTGCATTTCTCTAAGAGAGTGATGGACCCCTTTTAACTCATGGTACCCACATGGAAACAAGTCCTGGAAGTCGTGTAATAGCTCAATAATATTTGACACTTCCTGATTTGACAAGTAATCTCCAATAAAAATTCCCGGGTTCCACTTCAATACCAATGTTGACCTTCTTCATTTTTAAGGGCTCATGGTAGGCATGTGCCTTCTCATCTGCACTGTCTAATACTTTGTGCATACCTTCCATATGATCAACATATAAGTTTTCTAATTCCTCATCATTAATCACGTATAACAACTTACCCTTTTCCTTCTTTAGGCAGCACACTCAAACCGCACTTCTTAGGTTCCTCTTCTTAAAAGCACACCTACATATCAAAGTTATCCCAAAATTCAATAATAATTTCCTCCACCTTGGCACTTGTTAGTGCAAGTTCACAACACCCCAAAATGAGTTATGGATCTACTTTTCTAATGCAAACTCATTTGGTGTGAATGCACAACATTGAGTTTTCCAAGGTGAGAAAAATATCTAGATTGAAGTGGTTCTTACTCCTCTATTTAGGTGTATACATGAAATATTTGTATAGGTTTTGATTAAAAATTCTTACTCTAAAATTGCCAAGGAGACAAGGATATAGAGAAAACAAGGAAATGAAAACAATACTAAGAAAAACAAAGAGGTGATACACCAAAGGAGTCTTGAACTCCTTTCTTTGCAAGAAATAGACACAGATCATGAAGATACATCAAAAAAACATGCAAAATTTTTCTAGAATACAAATAAAGATCGAAGGAAATAAACCAATGTAAGAGAGGATTGGAAAATCAATCACAGAGCATGTATTATCGGTTCAGGAATTGATACAATATATTTGAGATAACAAAGAAGGAAAAAAATGTTACAATCTCCATGGGAGGTCTCGAGACTCCTTCAAATCCACCTGCTAAGGAGAAATGAAGAGCTTATAAGAGCAAGAACATCCAACCCTTTACCAAATGAGCCAAAACTGGCTTTTAACCATCAAGCCAAAAATGAAAAGAAAGAAAAAACGTTGGTAAATCGATTTTTAACTTCAACCACCAACAAGATTATAAATTTCCTGAAAAATGATAGGTTTCCATAAAAAATCCCATACACCATAGTAAATTTCCTTACAGAGAAAAATAGAGGCCCATACTTCATTAATTTTGGTGGTTGGAGTCATTTTCTGTGTTTTTACATGCCAGAGACATTTTTCCATTTTTCTCCCATAAATCTCCACAAAAATCCAAAATTTAACCCTCCATCATGTATATAATTTCACCATATTTCCAATGACACCAAGAACGCAAAAATCGAGCTCTGGATCAAAAGATATGGCCCTCTGAAGATTTAGGGAAAAATTAGGGCAAAAATGGATTGGCGGGCCGAAACTTTAAAATTTTCCCTTTTTTGAATTTGGGAAAATTTCCCCAAAATCCCCATGCCCCACCACTCCACTACCACATGGCACCTCCTCATTGGTCGATGGGATCGTGGGCCCAAACCTACCTTTCGCCCCTTTGATTTTCCATTGGGAAAATTTCCCAACTTTTCCCCACGCTCCGCTGTCCTGGTGACACATGTCACCCTCTCGATTAGCCGTGGACATGCATTGCAAATTTTACCATTGAAGTCACCGATCACTTTGGAAAAATTTCCAAATTCTCCCCACACCCCCGACCTCCACCAAGAATAGGACACATGTCACCCTCTCGATTGGTCCGCAGGATTTAACCAAAATTTCCATTTCCTCCTTGGCGAGCCTACGGGCCAATTTCTTCCTTTGTGCCCTCCGACTTCTTTGGAAAAAGGCCAAAATTTACTCCACACCTTCGACTTACGCCTCCGGTTGGACATGTGTTAGCCTCTTATTGGTCCGTAGGCCTTCGGGAAAAAATTTCTCCTTTCGCCCCGCCGAGTGCTTTGGCAAATTTTTCAGCTTACCCCGCTAACCTACCATTCTACCCCGCCATGTGGCACTTCCTCATTCATCCGTGGGTTCAAATCATTTCTTTACCTTCTTGGTGGGTCCACAGAAAAACTTTTATTTTGCACCTCACCCACTCCTTGGCAATTTTTTTCCAACTTACCTCCGGTGACTCGCCATTTTTCCGCCACGTGGCACATTCCTATTGGTTACGGACCTTCCAGGAAAATTTCCCTCAAAAACTCCATCAAGCCATAACTTACAAAATACAAGGAGTTAGAAGGAAAATTTTACCTTTTTGGAAAGATGAGAAAAATCCTATCTGATGGGATCATTTCCAAAATATTTTGAGTACCTGAAACATGCCAAAAATTAATTTAAGTGCCAGAAAAGGAGAAGAAGGAGGAGTTATCCAAAAATAAGCATGGGGCTTATTTTGGATAACAATTTGGTGACTCAAAGGGGTCATCTTCCTGCTAGATGAATGATCAATAGCCTTTGAAGCATCCATTGGGCATGGAGTCATGAGTTGTAGCCTACAAACTGATTTGAACTTTGAAAACTTCCTCTCTGAGCCACTTGGAAACCCATTGAACTGGAGTTGTTTTCACCAAAATGCCACTAAAATGGACTGTGCAAGAGCAAAACCAGCAGCACCAAAAACTATGTACAAAAATTAAAATCATACATGCTCCAAATGGAACATGTAGAGTGTGGACAAACACTTCTTCTACTGAAAGAAAACCTACCTACTCTACTCTAACTGGAAGCAAAGGTGGGATAAACAAACCCTACAACTGGTTGTGTAAAATAGCTTCCTTTCTTCAAAATTGGCATCCATGAAAATGATTTGGAGTTGAGTATGGCTGCTTTGATGAGTGGAAAATCAACAAGAATATGGTCTTCTACCCAAATTATCAAGGTGTCAGCTGAAAGAAAAGCGAATACCCTTTTTAGTTACTCGCATTTAGATTGAAGAGGTATGATAGCTAATCCTTGGTACTTTGTAGCTCATCCTCATGCTTAGAAGCAAGCATGACTGGTTGTGACTTCTCCTTTGGCTCCAATGAAGCCAAGTAACTTATTGGGCAAGGTCTGATCCATTTGATATGGCCATAGCTCTAATTTTCAACTCCAAAAATGGAGTCTTCTTATAGACCTTGAATGGATGGTGCGGAAGAAGTGATGAAGTTCTTCTGTTGTTTACCTTCCTTTCCCAGTGAAGAACATGGAAGATTAATATCTTCCAACATTGGTTCCAAAGATCTGTCACAAAACAAAGGCTGATGTTTTTCAATGTTCTCCTTTGTGGGATCAGGCTCTTGATGTTGGAGAACGAATGGTGAAGAAGAAAATATTGTAGTTTCAGATGGCTCTTCATCCAAACATTCTTCTAAGTCTGATGGCAAATCAAACTCTTCAATGTCCTGTTGTTGCAAGGTCTCTCCCTCTTGTATGGCAACCTCCAAATCTACATTTTCTTCACCATGTGTAGTTTCATTTTCAAACATGAAACTTGTCAACTCAAACTCATCCAAAAAATCAGATTTTTGGAGAGATGAAGTGGGAGAGAAACATAAAATTTCTTGTGCCTCTTGCTCAAAATTTGGACATGTTTTGTTCACCTCAATAATGGCTTCATCAATCAAATCAGCCCCTTCAAATAAAAGCAAAAATGTATCAATAATGCTTCCTTCTTCTACTATTGCTAAAAATGACTTGATCTCATCCATTTGCTCCTCCTCAATGGGATTTGGAGTTGGTTTTTCTTCCTCCTTTGCTTGAAGACCATCTTACTCTTGATTAAACTCTTCCTCTAGCATGAATTTTGTCAAATCAAACTCTTCAATTTGCTGCTCTAGAGGACAAGTTGGGGCTGCGAGATCTTCTTCCTCCATGGCTGATTGTGCAACTCGAATTGGATCAACATTTTCTTCAAATAAAGTGCCAACATGGACACTACATTCTAAGAAAACTGATTGCTGATCTGCTTCTTCTTTTTGCTCTTCTTCTACTATAACAAAATCAGTCCTAACCACCACTTGTTCAACTTTCACCTCCTCTGAAGGCTTAACCATCAAGGGGATCTTTGTTATCCCAAATTTGAGAGCCAAGCTTACCAAACTTTTGATCTTTTCATCCTTGTTTGGCTCTTCTTCTTGCTGTTATTTTCCTTGACTGGCATTCTAATTTTTATCTTCCCAACATGGATTTGGGAATGCAAGAGGAGGGGTGGGTTGTGACTCAATTGATTTTGCAATTTTTTGTGGTGTTGGAGGAGGTAGAAATTCTTGTTTCTTTGGAGGGAATGGCTGTTTGGAAGGGAAAAGGATAGAAGAATTGAGATGGGGTGGAAGACTAGGGGATGGAGAAATGGAATTAACTCTTGGGGCAGCATTGAATGGATTTAGAATTTGGAATTCCAAATGAGATGGTGCTGCTTGAGGAATGGAAAGAGAAAAACCAGATGATGGTGTAGAACTTACCCATTGACAAGGTTGTTCAACACCAAGTTTATAGGCCTCTATCTCTGCTATCCATTGTGCAAGTTGGGGCAGCATCTCCATCATGAAGTCCAACTTCTCCGAGGGTGAAGTGTGTTATCTCGAGTTTTGAGTTTACAAAAAACTATCGAGATAACCCTATGAAAATTTTAAGTGGTTTTGTAAAAATTGCCTTTATTAGAGAAAATTGGGTTTTCGGGTTTCACAAACAGGTCAACATGTGTTTTGAATGTTTTATGTCTTGTGTTCCCGAAACCGAAACCTGCTTCAAGTAAGTCGAGTCGGGTTTTCGGGCCTTTGGCACATCGGAACATGCCTTATTTGAAACATGTTTTGTGTCGCCTGTCTTCGATACCCGAAGTCTGATTTAGTCCTTTGTGTCGGGTTTTCGGAACTTTGAAGCACCTAAACATCTCATGCTTTGTGTCGATTGTTTCCGCGACCTGAAACCTGAATTGCTCTACACACCTTTGTGTCGGGTTTTCAGACCTCCCGAGCATGCTGACATGGCGTTAATGCCGAGTTGTCGGGTGAGTTGGCACGTGCCAACCGAAGTGTATTAATTGCAAATTTTCTTATAAATATGTGGATTTCCACGTCATTTTTACTAGACATATTTTTAACTCGTGGATTTTTGCACATGCTTCTCCAACCTCGAAACCCGAAACTCACCTATGCCCAATTGAATTGCCCATTTTGATCTTTTCTTTCTCTGGTTGAAGGTATTTCTCTCTCCATTCTTTGTTCTTGGTTTTTATGGATTGATTATGTATGGAATTCTTCCCATTCCCTTACCAGGTTTGTGGGGTTTTTATTCTTTTTCCTTTTGGGGTTGTTTTCTAAACCGGGTTTATGTTTTAGGGTTTATCTCTTTGGAATTACCACTGTGTGTTATTTCCCCAGATTTTTGTTGTAATTAAAATGTGTTTGGTATATGAATGGTAAAGAAAGAACTTGCATGTTTTAAATTCAACAAAAACCCTGTTCCCTCTTCTCGGGTTTTGAAGGGTGTTGTGCAGTATCAAAGACCCGAAGTATATCAGAAGATTTGGCGTGTCGGGATTTCTCAAGTTTCCGACATCTTTAAAAAGTGCCAGGCTTTCAAAAGTTTCCGACATCCTCAGCGCATCGGGTTTTCTGGATTCCCCGACATACTCCTCAGTGTGTCGGACTCTTCCATTCTTCCGGCATCTCCAGTAGGTCGGGATTTCCACAGTGTGCAACATCTCCTGATCTCCGAAACTCTCTTCCTTCAACATCCTTCATGTCGGACCCTGGTCCATCACAAGAAAAGACTGAGAAGTCAGGAAGGATGAAATACAAGTTCAGAAAGGTGGAGTCTCCGTCATATATCGATTGCAATTATGACATCCGAGATACAGAGCTCAGGAATATAGATATTGAAGATTTCTGGAGTAGGGTAAGGAGTTCCTCCCAAACTCCGTGGATGAAATCGATAGCCGATAGTGGCTTACCTCTTGCAGCGGGTTTTCCCATGTCCGCTCAGTGCCCTGAATTCATCTTATCCTGCGCTTCCAGTTATGACTCTGTTTCGCGTTCTGTGAGAAATCAGGTAGGAGAAGTAGTGATCAAATTGGATGGAGGTTACTTTGATGACCTCCTCAAACTGCCAAATTTTGAAGAATATGGAGATTTGGATGTCAATTCAGCTCAAAAATCCTGGGATAATGATCAAGAAGATTGTATTAAGCATATAAATAAGAAGTTCTTGATCAAGGCCAAACCGGCTGTCTCTAGATTCCCAAGACTTATCCCCAGGAGTGATTTCATCCAGAGATCAATGACATCATCACTTTGTTGAGTCGGGTTTTCGGTTTACCTGAATCAAATGTGTTCCAAGGGTGGATGTATCAATTCATGATCACCATCAAGAAGAATCAACAAGGGATTGACTAGGGCACTCTCATTAGTAATGAGATAGATTCCCAACTGACAACAGTCTTGTCCACAGGGAAATTTTATGTCTTCATATGTCACATATGCAGTGGCCGAGATGAGGAACTATCCCGGATTAGATACCAAGGGAAGTAGGATGGGGAACCATGTGTATCAATACTTCCCTCAACTGACAAGGAAGGGATCCCAAGACCAATTCAGAAGGGTGAATGATGCCTTCTTTTATGAAAACATCTGCAGGCTAAACCCTGAGTTGAGAAAGACAAGAGTCTCAGATGAGGCCTGGGCTGAAGTTTCCAAATGGGGATGTGTCTTCTTACAATTCAAGAAGTTCACATATCTTCAGGTGGTTATGTACTCGGGGGATCCTTTCCATCTGCCCGATATCTAGGGGATAAACTGATATTGATGGAATTGGTTAGGCAACTATTGGATTTCCATAAATTCCAACAAAGTAAACATAAGGCTGTTGTATCTTTCCCAATTTCTATTGGGAGATACACTTGTTCGACAGTGGTGAAAGCTAAAAATGTTATCCATGAGCTTCAGGACAAATTTAGGAAGCATATGAATCCCTGAGATGGGTTTGACATTCGAGGAGTCCTCAGGGCGTATGGAACCCTTTACCTGCACAGGCCAAGCATAGAGGACGTTTGGATTGATCGCGTGATGAGGTTGTTGTTCACGAAAGGATCATAACAGATTAAAAATTGTTGAGATTCAAACACTTGAGCTTGCTGATTTACCAGAAGGTACTAGTGACAATGAAAGTGTTTTGGATCTTTCCTATGATGGACTAAATGAAGATCAATATGTTTTCCCACCTATTGATTGGTCAATCAGTGAAAAAGCCTCCATCACAGATAGGTCGGCTTTGATTCTTGCATCCACCAAAGCATGGCTCTCCTCTTGGGGAATGAGTTTTAAAGATGATAAGTTTTCAAAGTTGGCTGCTTCAGAGGCGGGGCCCTCCAAAAAGGAAAAGGACAGAAAATCTTCTAGGGGGCCTATAAAGGTCAAGATTGTCAAAAAGAGGAAAGAAAGAGAAATCTCTTCAATTATTTCTCCAGTTGAAATGGTGAATGTGCCAGAATCACCAACACCACCAGAAATAGGAGAAATTACTTTGGAAGAAGAAGGAAGCCAGCCTCTAGTTTCATCATTTGTTGATTGCCCAACTGAAGGGACCTTATCTCTTGCATCCCAGGCTTTGGAGTCTGAATCTGTGCCTCTTTCCTCACAACCACTCCTACCTCCTCATTCTCCATCAACTTCTTCAGTAATGGCCAGTATTTTCTCTGGACTTTCACCCCCTCTCTTTGGGACCCAAGTGATCACCAACACGCCCCCTCTTGTGCCTCTTTTTATTGGATCTACTACCACATTGGTAACTATTCCCCCTCCACTAGTAGAATCTTCTCCCCTTGAGAGTATGATACCAGCTTCTACAACCGTGGCAACTCCCTCTGATACGCTGCAATGGCTACTCGAGAAAACTCGAGGAAGAGGAAGGTGATTGTGCCCCTACCAGCCTTTGATTTCAGCTCACTAAAGGCTCCTACTGCTAAATCAGTCAAGAAACCCAAAACAGTTTCAAGGGTTTTGGTGGACGCTTCAGGAGATAAGTTCATAGAGATCACCACTCCCGTGACTGACAAAACTAAAGAGGACATAACAGCCTCTGATTATCAGATAACTAGGGTGGCTCTAGGAAGAGTGACATCAGAAGGGGCACAACAAGATGCACGGGATGCACTGGCGGGCCGTGCAGAAGTTGAAAGAAACAAAAGACAACATAGATGAGCTTAAAGGAAAAGTGGAGCGATTGGTCGAGGTTTTTCTTAAACTCTCAAAACCCCTTGAATCCATACCATCTTCTTCTCTTCTGTTGGATTCGATTTCTCATACACTGCAATTGAGAAGATTGCTAAAAAGGAAGGGTGGTTGATGAATGGATCTAAAGGCTGCTCCAACAAGGGAAGGAGGTGATTCAAGACGTTGTGAAAGTTCATCAATATTTGGGGATATTCGAGAAGGAGGGATAGAAGATGGACGATGATTTCTCTCAAGAAATTGGACATCTTGATTTGACTTATGAAGCTCTCGGTATTAAAGTAAATACCATCACACGTCTTGGTATACGAAGGCATCATCCCACATACGGATAAGCATTTCCAGTGACTAAAGCCATCGAGTTCGTGGTGAAGATTCTTAATGAAGCCTCGCCGTAAGTTGAGAGAATCAAGGGATAAATTGATTGATGGAAAAAGTGATCGGAAGAAGAGTTTCTTTGAAGGTTTGTAGGTGTCGGTTTGAAACTCAGGTGTCCTATCAGCAGATGATCTTTTCAAACAAGTCCAAGAGTCTGTTCAGCATGAACCAACACACGGATTTGGTATTGAGATCATTGATCGATTTGTAAGAATTGAACATTCTTTTGAGGCCTTGAGAAAGCTCAGTAAAAGATTGAAAAAGCTTCCCGGCGGTGCTAGTGATACTCATGAAACCTGCGAAATTTGGAATGATCATTCCACTGCACCTGATGAAAATGAAATGCAAGGCATAATTCAAAGGTTCCAAGAATTTGGGAACAAACAGGCGTAGCTGGAGGAAGAGAAAGATGAAGGAGTGAAAGATGATGATTCAGATTAATTCTTGATGTTTCATGTCATTTCAATCTTGAAATCGACATGTCTTTTTCATTTCTGTTTTGTCATATAGGAAGCAAATTTTGACTTGGTCTCCTGCGTGAGAGTCAAGCAAAATAGAACTCTTTTTAAAGAACACTATTTTCTAGGATTTATCCTATTTTCTCTCGATCCCTTTTATTATAAATAAGGGATGCTTATGCATTCCAAAAGGTCGAGATTTTTGTAATATTCGGAGCTATTGGAAAGAAGAAAAACTTTGTGTTTTCGTTCAATCATTTCGAAGAATAGGAGTTGATATTATTTCGCAAACTTTATGTTGTGGGATATATCTTTCTTAAGACATTGTTCTTAGGTTCATGATCTTAAACTATTCTTTGCATAGCATCTTAGTGTTTATAATCATCTCGGACATTATATTTATGATCTAAAACACGTATTATTATTTCATGCTCTACGTTTCTCGAAAGAAAATACGTTTCTCTCATTTCCTTTCCATTGTGCTTCTTTCATTATAATAGTTTCTAACCCCTTTCATTTACGAAAGCAATACCTTTGAATCGTGTGAATGCGGATTTTGAGGATTCTATCCCAACCCCCAATGGTTAGATTAGTGTGAATATTGTATATATTGTTTTTACTGTGTTTTAGATTAGTAGCAAACAGGCAGCCTCACCTGTCTTTGAGGAGGGATTTAATCCCATATACTATGGTTGAACCTCATATTTTGGGTTGACAAAATATCCAACCAATAGTTTTTGGTGACTCTGCTGGGGAATACGGATTTATAGTATAAAGCTTATCCTCTTGGTGTCTGGCAACTCCGTATTTTCCTTATTTTTAAAGGTCTCTTTCCCAGTTCAAGCTGGGTAGGAAGATGTTCACTCAGTCCTGCCAAGCCCAAGGTGAAATTGACCCACTCTTTGAGTTGCTACAACAACACAATTTCAGCATGTCTCCCAATAGCATTGTTTCTAACCGAACCAGAAGTTCTTCACTGTTCGGAGACACCGGATCCCCGTGGAGCGGGAAGTGTCTGTAACTTGTCATGCATTACTCTTGTCTGATACTCAGATCCCTATATGCACTCTTTTCAGAAGGATGGCAGTGCAACCTGTGCCTTGGGGCGCAGTTATTGGTCCTCTTTCTTTAACTCCACCATTGCATGAATTACCACATGGATCACGTAAAAACATTCCTAAATTCAATGGGGATGGGAAGTAGCATCCTGATGAACACGTTGCATCTTTCTTTGTAGCGTGTGGCATCCTTGGAGTAGCTCACGAAGATGTTTCTGTTTGACTTTTTGTTGAAACATTGCATGGTGCAGCAGCTGAATGGTTTTATCACCTTCCAAATGCATGCATCACAAACTGGACTACCATGCGGACCAAGTTCGAAGCACGTTTCAAACCAGCTGAAGATTCTCATGCCTTGTTAGCTCAACTTACTCATATGAAGAAGGAATCTCATGAACCCATGCGGGACTTCGTGGAAAAGTTTAATAAACTGATTCGGAAGATTCCGGAGATAGTTGTTCCAACTGCGGAGAATCAGAAATGCTTCTTCATTAATGCTCAGCCTCCTGATGTGAGCTTTTTATTAAGAAGATCGGTTATCCCAGATTTGGCTGTTGCTCAGTCAACAACTATTGAAATAGAAGATGATCTTATTTTGGCCGGAAGAATCAAGAAAGACATACCCAAACCCAAAAATCAAGGTTCTTCTCAAGGTAATACTGATCCTATGTTTCAGAAAATGGCTAATGATTTGATCGCTTTAAAAAAGCAAATGTCTCAGCAGGTGAACAATGTTCCGTATCGGGATATCCCTCGATGGAATTTCAATAACAATAATGGTGCGCTTGCAAGGGATAGGCTGTGATTAACTCCTGCTCAATCGAGGCTAGTGATTGAAGCTCCTCCTGTTAATGCGACAGTGGAAATAGTTGAAGAAGATGAAGAACCAGAAGAACAAGATTATGTGGAGACTTTTGAAACTTCAGGATATGCCGATGAGTCTTATGATGATTGGTGGTGACTCAAAGCATTGGGTATTTGGAATACGATGAAGATGAATGTGCACCCGGATGGTCGGTCATTTCTTTGTCTTCACTTGATCCCAATCTCAGAATCCAGAAAACCTCTTGAAAACACTAAGGAGAAGAATAAGGAACCTCCCATAGCCATAGTTAAGAGAGGTACTCCTATTTCAGCACAAACTGAAAGAGAGGTCACCAAAAAGGCAACTGCTCCTTATTCTCCTTCTCCTAAGATCAGTGCCTCAACACAAGCTCATGTGATTAGAACTGAGCCTACCATCACCCCTTCTTATACTGCTTTTGACATTGTTGATCATGCAAAGAGAACCAAAATCCAAATGTCGGAAGCAGAATACCTTCAGTCAAATCCTGAACAGTTCGAAAAACTTGCCAAATTCATCAGAAGTAAAGCGGCTGTTCCATCACCTTCAAAAGGTCTCCTTCCAAATCCTACTCAATCCCCATCTCAGAACAATCTGACCTCTGCTTCTTCTTCGGGAAATATTGAACCATTTTATTTGTCTTTACTTATAAATGGGTTTAAACTCAGCAATTGCATCATCGACTCAGGGGCCTCTCGACAATGTTATGCCCACAAAAGTAGCCCATGCTCTTGGGCTTACCTTAACTAACTCATATGAACGGTGTTACTCTATGGAAACCAAAAAGTTCCTTTGATTGGTCAAATCAAAGATGCACAGTTTGCATTTGTTGCCTTCCCAGAAAAGAGAGTGAAAATGACCATTCTAGTTGCTGACATCCCTGCAGCTTACGGTATCCTCTTGGGTAGGGGTTTTTGTAAAGACATCGAGAGGAGAGATTAATATGGATTGGACCAAAGCTAAGATCCCAGTCAATGGGGTTCATCAGGTTCTCCATCCTGAACCGCAAGCGAGGTATTTGGTAACTAAATCAGATGATCCTAAAGCTCAAATTCTTTTCGAAGATGCTACCTTCGGAAATTATTTCATGACTTCAGAGATACCCACTGTAGATGTCGAGGAAGAAGATCCTAATGCTATTTGGACCCTCGAATTTGATGGTAGCTGCTCAACCACCGGATCAGGCACTGGTGTTGTTCTTATATCTCCTAATTCCGAGATTTTCCCATCAGCTTACAAGTTGCAATTTGATAATACTAACAACACGGCTGAATATGAAGCCCTGTTATTAGGATTAGAAATGGCCAGACAGAAGGGAATCCGAAATCTCAAAGACCAAGGGGATGCGGAGCTGATTGTCAACCAGGTCCGGGGAATCTATCAGGTGAAAAATGATCACTTGAGACATTACAGGAACAAAGTTTGGGATAGTATAGAATGCTTTGATGCATTTTCTATTAAGGCAGTTTTGAGAGATTATAATGACAAGGCTGATTCTTTGGCCGTGTCTGCATCCCTCCTTCTTCCTCATCCTCAGTTCAAGCAAGATACATACTCTATCGAGATTGTGTACCATCCCAGTATCCCAGATAATGTAACTCACTGGCAAGTGTTCAATGATGATCAACAGGTGTTGGCTTTTCTAGAAAAGGCTGACAATTTCAGTGAGTTATACTTTGAAGGTTCGGAATCAGCCTTCCGTGAAACTATCTCAGATCCATATCAAGAGGTTGATGGTGAGTTTATTCAGCTTAAAGGCAACAAGATACCAAAAGGTTTGGTTTCTTTGGAGGGTTTTTTTGACAAGCATGATCGTTTTATTCAAAACAAAAGGCAAGTTGAAGGAGATTCTTCTTCGAGGTAGATCAAATCAATCTAGGTTCGTCTGATCAACCTCGGATGGTGAACATTGGAAAATTTTGTTCTCCTGAAGAGAAAGCAAGATTTACTTCACTTCTGAAGAGATACATGGATGTGTTAGCCTGGTCTTATGTGGATTTAAAATCCTTCAAACCAAAATATGTACAACACAGTATCCCTTTGAAGCTTGATGTGAATCCGTACAGAAAAAAGCAAAGACATTATAATCCCAAGATCTCAGGGACTATCCTTGCAGAAATTCAGAAGATGTTGGATGCCAGGATTATTTTTCCAATCTATCACTCCACTTTGGTTGCTAACATCGTCCCTGTCAGGAAAAAGAATGGCGAAATCCAAATCTGTGTTGAATTCCGGAACATGAATCAGTCTTCGTTGAAGGATAACTATCCCTTGCCTATCATGGATCGTGTACTACAAATCATTCATCGGATCGAAATGCTATCCATGCTCGATGATTTTCAAGATATAATCAAGTTGAGGTAACTACGGAGGATCAACACAAGATGGCCTTCACAACCCCATGGGGTACCTTTTCTTACAGGAGGATGCCTTTCGGCTTGATCAATGCCGGAGCCACCTTTCAGAGAGCTATGGACTTGGCATTCAGAGACCTGATGGGCAAGGTCATAGTTGTGTATTTAGATGACTTGACCATTTTCTCTAAAAAATGGAGTGATCATTATGATCATTTAGAGAAAGTACTTTTGAGATGCAGGCATCACGGGATTTCATTAAATCCCAAGAAGTCCATGTTCGGGGTGACCGAAGGAAAATTGCTGGGTCATATCGTGACTAGAGAAGGAACCAAAATTGACCCAGAAAGGGTAAAGGCCATTCAGAGCCTTACCCTACCCACAAGTAAAACTGGAGTTCATTCTTTCTTCAGAAAGGTTAATTTCCTAAGAAGGTTTGTACCTGATTTTGCTGACAAAACCAAGGATATCCTTGGGATGATGAAAGGCAAAGTTCCATTTTGATGGAGTACAGAAGGGAAGCTTGCATTTGAAGAAATCAAAAGGGCAGTTGCTTGCACTCCTATCCTAGTATGTCGGACTTCAAGAAAGATTTCATCATGTACAACTATGCCTCTGCTCACACAGTGTCAGCCATCCTGATGCAGGAGAATGGGGAAGGCATTGAAGCTCCCATCGCATTTATGAGCTGCCCATTGAAGGAACATGAATTAAAGATGTCTCAAATTGAAAAGCATGCTTATGCGGTGGTGCGAGCGGTGAAACATTTCAGGTACTATGTGCTGAATTCCCATACTCGTTCTCGTTCCCGACACTGCCGTTAAATCCATTTTGACTCAACAAGAGCTGGGGAGTCAACGAGGTACTTGGATAGCTAAATTTTAGGAGTACGACTTGGACATCAGACCTACCAAGTTGGTACGAGGAAGGGGCCTATGCCAATTGATTGCAGAAAATCATGCTGAAGCAGAGTGTGAAAAGACTCAAGATACTTCTTCAGAGCTGCCCATGGTGCTTTTCGTGAGTACAACTGATGAATGGTACACGGATATTGCTTTCTTTCTAACTTATGGTGAATGCCCCCGCATTTAAACCAAAAGGAGAAGAGGACAGTCAAGTTGAGATCTGCAAAATACCTTTTGTGGAATAATGGAATATACAAGAAAGGTATTGATGGTGTTTTCCTGCGTTGTGTTGATAAATCACAACAGGAAAAGTTATTAGAGTCCTTCCATAGCCTAGCATGCGGAGGACATTTTTCATCCTCTGTAATAGCTTATAAGATCCTATGGGCTAGGTACTATTGGCCTACTCTCTTTCGGGATTTAGCAGAGTGGGTGTCCAAGTGTGAAGCTTGTCAACATTTCGTTGGCCGTCCCAAGTTAGCAGCTCTTCCCCTGAAGCCCGTTGTGATCGAAGAACCTTTTCGCCAGTGGGGGATTGATTTCATTGGAACATTGAATCCTGCCTCCAGTGCCGGACATAATTACGTGTTGACTACTACAGACTATTTTACCAAGTGGGTAGAAGTTGCACCAATCAAGCAAGCAACCTCTGAAGCTGTTTGCAAGTTCCTTAAAGAAAATATAATTGTCAGATTCGGTGTGCCTCACAAGATTGTAGCTGATAATGCCTCTAATTTCTCGTCACATGAGATGACAGAATTTTGCTATGGATTTGGCATCACCCTGGCTCACTCATCTGATTATTATCCCCAAGGCAATGGGCAAGTGAATCCAAAGAACAAGAACTCGGTTACCATAATTAGAAAACTAGTAGATGAAAACCAGAGGACATGGCACAAAGCATTGTATGATGCGTTGTGGGCTGATCGAATCACCCCAAAGCGAGCTATAGGGATGTCTCCTTTCCAAGTGCTGTACGGGATTGATGCTGAGATACCTATCTCAGTGGAGTTGCCAGCCTTGCAGCTGGCCAAAGCTGTCGAAGATATGACTTTTCAAAACTCTATTGAGAAAAGAGTTATGTACCTAGCCAGGATAGAAGAGGAACAAAGCAAGGTGGTTGATCGCATCACAGATCATCAGAGTAGAGTGAAGAACATTTTCGACAAGAAATCAAAGTAGTGTAATTTCCAGATTGGAGACCTGGTGTTGCTTTGGGATAAAAGGAGAAAGCAAAAAGGCATGCACGGGAAGTTTGATTCTTTATGGAAAGGGCCTTTCAAGATCCATGAGCTGAATGGTGAAAATAGTTTCCTTCTATCATATCTAGATGGAGGGTTACTCCCTTTGCCTTTTAGCGGACAACATCTAAAGCTGTTCCATCACTAATGCAAGATGTTCTCTTGCATTGTACATACTTTACTTTTTGTTGTGTGTTTTCTTTTGGTTTTCTTTCTTTCTTTGTTTTGTTTTGTTTTGGTTTTCTTCTTTTTAGACTCCATAGCCCAATGGATAAGACCAGAGATTCTCGAGTTCTCTCCCTTTGGTATCCCAAAGAAAGTCCCCCACCAAGCCAAATTGTTATATCATTTTTGAGTTTACGACAAAACTATCAGATAACCCTACGAAATTTTTAAGCTGGTTTTACAAAAACTGCCTTTATTAGAGAAAATTGGGTTTTCAGGTTTCACCAACAGGTCAACATGTGTTTTGAATGTTTTATGTATTGTGTTCCCCGAAACCCGCTTCAAGAAAGTCGAGTCAGGTTTTCAAGTCTTCGGCACATCAGAGCATGCCTTATCTGAAACATGTTTTGTGTTGCCTGTCTTCCAATGCCCGAAGTCTGATTTAGTCCTTTGTGTCGGGTTTTCGGAACTTTGAAGCACCTAAACATCTCATGCTTTGTGTCGATTGCTTCCTGCGACCTGAAACCTGAATTTCTCTAAACACCTTTGTATCGGGTTTTCGGACCTCCCGAGCATGCTGACATGGTGTTAATGTCGAGTTGTCGGGTGAGTTGGCACGTGCCAGCTGAAGTGTATTAATTGAAAATTTTCTTATAAATATGTGGATTTCCACGTCATTTTTACCGGATGTATTTTTAACTCGTGGATTTTCACGCATGCTTCTCCAACCTCGAAACCCAAAACTCACCTGTGCCCGATTGAATTGCCCATTTTCGATCTTTTCTTGCTCTGGTTGAAGGTATTTCTCTCTCCATTCTTTGTTCTTGGTTTTTATGGATTGATTATGTATGGAATTCTTCCCATTCCCTTACCAGGTTTGTGGGGTTTTTATTCTTTTTCCTTTTGGGGTTGTTTTCCAAACCGGGTTTATGTTTTAGGGTTTATCTCTTTGGAATTACCACTTTGTGTTATTTCCCCAGATTTTTGTTGTAATTAAAATGTGTTTGGTATATGAATGGTAAAGAAAGAACTTGCATGTTTTAAATTCAACAAAAACCCTGTTTCCTTTTCTTGGGTTTTGAAGGGTGTTGTGCAGTATCGAAGACCTGAGCTATATCAGAAGATTTGGCGTGTCGGGCTTTCTCAAGTTTCCGCATCTTTAAAAAGTTCCGGCTTTCAAAAGTTTCGATGTCCTCACGCATCGGGCTTTCTGGATTCCTTGACATACTCCTCAGTGTGTCGGACTCTTTGTTCTTGGCATCTCCAGTAGGTCAAGATTTCCACAGTGTGCAACATCTCCTGATCTCCAAAACTCTCTTCCTTCAACATCCTTCATGTCGGACCCTGGTCCATCGCAAGAAAAGACTGAGAAGTCAGGAAGGATGAAATACAAGTTCAGAAAGGTGGAGTCTCCATCATATATCGATTGTAATTATGACATCCGAGATACAGAGCTCGAGAATATAGATATTGAATATTTCTGGAGTAGGGTAAGGAGTTCCTCCCAAACTCCGTGGATGAAATCGATAGCCGATAGTGGCTTACCTCTTGCAGCGGGTTTTCCCATGTCCGCTCAGTGCCCTAAATTCATCTTATCCCGCGCTTCCAGTTATGACTCTGTTTCTCGTTCTGTGAGAAATCAGGTAGGAGAAGTAGTGATCAAATTGGATGGAGGTTACTTTGATGACCTCCTCAAACTGCCAAATTTTGAAGAATATGGAGAGTTGGATGTCAAGTCAGCTCAGAAAGCCTGGGATAATGATCAGGAAGATTGTATCAAGCATGTAAATAAGAAGTTCCTGATCAAGGCCAAACCGGCTGTCTCCAGATTCCCAAGACTTATCCCCAGGAGTGATTTCATCCAGGAGATCAATGACATCATCACTTTGTTGAGTCGGGTTTTCGGTTTACCCGAATCAAATGTGTTCCAAGGGTGGATGTATCAATTCATGATCACCATCAAGAAGAATCAACAAGGGATTGACTGGGGCACTCTCATTAGTAATGAGATAGATTCCCAATGACAATAGTCTTGTCCATAGGGAAATTTTATATGTCTTCATATGTCACATATGCAGCGGCCGGGATGAGGAACTATCCCGGATTGGATACCAAGGGAAGCAGGACGGGAACCATGTGTATCAATACTTCCCTCAACTGACAAGGAAGGGATCCCAAGACCATTCAGAAGGGTGAATGACGCCTTCTTTTATGAAAACATCTGCAGGCTAAACCCTGAGTTGAGAAAGACAAGAGTCTCAGATGAGGCCTGGGCTGAAGTTTCCAAATGGGGATGTGTCTTCTTACAATTCAAGAAGTTCACATATCTTTGGGTGGTTATGTACTCGGGGATCCTTTCCGTCTGCCCCGATATCTAGGGGATAAACTGATATTGATGGAATTGGTTAGGAAACTGTTGGATTTCCATAAATTCCAACAAAGTAAACATAAGGCTGCTGTATCTTTCCCAATTTCTATTGGGAGATACACTTGTTCGATAGTGGTGAAAGCTAAAAATGTTATCCATGAGCTTCAGGACAAGTTGAGGAAGCATATGAAGCCCGAGACGGGTTTGACATTCGAGGAGTCCTCAGGGCGTATGGAACCCTGTACCTGCACAGGCCAAGCATAGAGGACATTTGGATTGATCTGCATGATGAGGTTGCTGTTCGCAGAAAGGATCATAGCAGATTGACAATTGCTGAGATTCAAACACTTGAGCTTGCTGATTTACCAGAAGGTACTAGTGACAATGAAAGTGTTTTGGATCTTTCCTATGATGGACTAAATGAAGATCAATATGTTTTCCCACCTATTGATTGGTCAATCAGTGAAAAAGCCTCCATCACAGATAGGTCGGCTTTGATTCTTGCATCCACCAAAGCATGGCTCTCCTCTTGGGGAATGAGTTTTAAAGATGATAAGTTTTCAAAGTTGGCTGCTTCAGAGGTGGGGCCCTCCAAAAAGGAAAAGGATAGAAAATCTTCTAGGGGGCCTATAAAGGTCAAGATTGTCAAAAAGAGGAAAGAAAGAGAAATCTCTTCAATTATTTCTCCAGTTGAAACGGTGAATGTGCCAGAATCACCAACACCACCAGAAATAGGAGAAATTACTTTGGAAGAAGAAGGAAGCCAACCTCTGGTTTCATCATTTGTTGATTGCCCAACTGAAGGGACCTTATCTCTTGCATCCAAGGCTTTGGAGTCTGAATCTGTGCCTCTTTCCTCACAACCACTCCTACCTCCTCATTCTCCATCAACTTCTTCAGTAATGGCCAGTATTTTCTCTGGACTTTCACCCCTCTCTGCTGGGACCCAAGTGATCACCAACACACCCCCTCCTGTGCCTCTTTTTATTGGATCTACTACCACATTGGTAACTATTCCCCCTCCACTAGTAGAATCTTCTCCCCTTGAGAGTATGATACCAGCTTCTACAACCGTGAAACTCCTCCGATACGCCGTAATGGCTACTTGAGAAAAATCCGAGGAAGAGGAAGGTGATTGTGCCCCTACCAGCCTTTGATTTCAGCTCACTCAAGGCTCCTACTGCTAAATCAGCCAAGAAACCCAAAACAGTTTCAAGGGTTTTGGTGGATGCTTCAGGAGATAAGTTCGCAGAGATCACCACTCCCATGACTGACAAAACTAAAGAGGACATAACAGCCTCTGATTATCAGATAACCAGGGTGGCTCTAGGAAGAGTGATAGCAGAAGGGGTGCAACAAGATGCACGGGATGCCACAAACGTGCTGTGCCAGAAGTTGAAAGAAACAAAAGACAACAGAGATGAGCTTAAAGGAAAAGTGGAGCAGTTGACTGAGGTTTTTCTTAAACTCTCAAAACCCCTTGAATCCATACCATCTTCTTCTGTCCTTGTTGGATTCGATTTCTCATCAGTACCTACAATTGAGAAGATTGCTAAAAAAGGAAGGGTGGTCGATGAATGGATCCAAAGGCTGCTCCAACAAGGGAAGGAGGTGATTCAAGACGTTGTGAAAGTTCATCAATCTTTGAGGGATATTCAGAAGGAGGGAGAGAAGATGGATGATGATTTCTCTCAAGAAATTGGACATCTTGATTTGACTTATGAAGCTCTCCAGGTATTAAAGAAAATACCATCACATCTCTTGGTAGACGAAGGCATCATCCCACATACGGATAAGCATTTCCAGCTGACTAAAGCCATCAGGTTCAGGGTGAAGATTCTCAACGAAGCCTGTAGTAAGTTGAGAGAATCAAGGGATAAATTGATTGATGGAAAAATTGATCTGGAAGAAGAGTTGCTGAAGGTTTGTCCAAAGGTGTCAGTTGGAAACTTAGGTGTCCTATCAGCAGATGATCTTTTCAAAAAAGTCCAAGAGTCTATTCAGCATGAACCAACACACGGATTTGGTATTGAAATCATTGATCGATTTGTAGGAATTGAACATTATTTTGAGGCCTTGAGAAAGCTTAGTAAAAGATTGAAAAAGCTTGCCGATGGTGCTAGTGATACTCATGAAACCTGCGAAATTTGGAATGATCATTCCACTGCACCTGATGAAAACGAAATGCAAGGCATAACTCGAAGGTTCCAAGAATTTGGGAACAAACAGGCGCAGCTGGAGGAAGAGAAAGATGAAGGAGCGAAAGATGATGATTCAGATTAATTCTTGATGCTTCATGTCATTTCAATCTTGAAATTGACATGTCTTTTTCATTTCTGTTTCGTCATATAGGAAGCAAATTTTGACTTGGTCTCCTGTGTGAGAGTCAAGTAAAATAGAACTCTTTTTAAAGAACACTATTTTCTAGGATTTATCCTATTTTCTCTCGATCCCTTTTATTATAAATAAGGGATGCTTATGCATTCCAAAAGGTCAAGATTTTTGTAATATTCAGAGCTATTGGAAAGAAGAAAAACTTTGTGTTTTCGTTCAATCATTTGAAGAATAGGAGTTGATATTATTTCACAAACTTTGTGTTGTGGGATATATCTTTCTTAAGACATTGTTCTTACGTTCATGATCTTAAGCTATTCTTTGCATAGCATCTTAGTGTTTCTAATCATCTCAGACATTATATTTATGATCTAAAGCTCGTATGATTATTTCGTGCTCTACGTTTACTCGAAAGAAAATACGTTTCTCTCATTTCCTTTCCATTGTGCTTCTTTCATTGTAATAGTTTCTAACCCCATTCATTTACGAAAGCAATACCTTTGAATCGTGTGAATGTGGATTTCGGGATTCTATCCCAACCCCCAATGGTTAGATTAGTGTGAATACTGTATATATTGTTTTTACTATGTTTTAGATTAGTAGCAAACAGGTAGCCTCACCTATCTTTGAGGAGGGATTTAATCCCATATACTGTGGTTGAACCTCATATTTTGGGTTGACAAAATATCCAACCAAATCAGCATCTTCCATTTGATTGTCTTCATTGCATGCGTACCCTTGCTCTTGATATGCTTCACAACCAAACTAATTTTGGCATTGCTCATATGGGTATGTATGCTGATTTTGAATTTGATCAAAATGCTGATTTGGAGGATTTGTAAAACAATTTTGGAGGTGGAATATAATGTTGTTGTAAATGTGGATTCCATGATGGGAATGAAGTCATGATTGAAAAAATTCATGGAATGGAAAAGGATGAAAGAGATGGAAAGAATAAATGAATGAAAATGGATGGAAGATAGGTCTCGCAACTCGAGAGAATGAGTTATTTACCATATGGAGTTTCCATATTTGCTTTTGAATATGCCTTCAAAGGTTGAATCCTTAACAGGAACACACCAACCTATCAAAAATAAAGTGGAAGACCTCTAAGGTTCCATCGGGCATGCCAAAACTATTAGTGCAAGTTCACAACACCCCCAAATGAGTTATGGATATGCTTTTCTAAGGAAAACTCATTTGGTGTGAATGCACAACATTGAGTTTTCTCTAAGGTGTGGGACCTTGCAAGGTGAGAAAACTCTCCAAATTGAATCTAGTTCTTACTCCTCTATTTAGGTGTATACATGCAATCTTTGCAGAGGTTCTGATTCAAAATTATTACTCTAAAATTACCAAGGGGACAAGGTTGAGAGAAAACAAGGAAATGAAAACAAAACTAAGCAAAACAAAGAGGTGATACACCAAAGGAGTGTTGAGCTCCTTGCTTTGCAAGAGATAGACATAGATCATGAAGATACAACAAAAAAACATGCACAAATTTTCCAAAATACAAAGAAATATCAGAAGGAAACAAACCAATGCAAGAGAGGATTGGAAAATCAATCACATAACATGTATTGTCAGTTCCAGAATTGATACAATACATTGCAGATAACAAAGAAGGAAAAAATGTGTTACAATCTCCATGGGAGGTCTAAGAATCCTTCAAATCCACCTGCTAAGGAGAAATGAAGAGCTTGCAAGAGCAAGAACATCCAACCCTTTACAAAATGAGCCAAAACTGGCTTTTAACCATTGAGCCAAAAATGAAAAGAAAGAAAAAATATGGGAAAATCAATTTTTAACTTCAACCACCAAAAAGATTGATCTAAATTGTCTCGTAAAGTGATGGGTTTCCATAAAAAATCCCATATGCCATAGTACATTTCCTTATAGAGAAAAACAGAGGCCCATACTTCATTAATTTTGGTGGTTGGAGTCGTTTTCTGTGTTTTTTACATGCCAGAGACGTTTTTCCATATTTCTCCCAAAAATCTTAGTAAAAATTCAATATTGAACCCTCCATCATGTAGATAATTTCACCATATTTCCAATGACACCAAGAACACAAAAATATGAGCTTTGTATCAAAAGATATGGCCCTCTGAAGATTTAGGGAAAAATTAGGGTAAAATGGATTGGCAGGCCGAAACTTTAAAATTTTCCCTTTTTTAAATTTAGGAAAATTTCCCCAAAAATCCCCATGCCCTGCCACTCTAATGCCATGTGGCACCTCCTCATTGGTCGATGGGATTATAGGCCCAAATATACCTTTTGCCCCTTTGATTTTCCATTGGGAAAATTTCCCTACTTTTCCCCACGCCATTTGTCCGGTGACATGTGTCACCCCTCGATTAGTCTGGAGATGCACCCCAAATTTTTCCATTGACACCACTGACCACTTTGGAAAAATTTCCAAATTCTCCCCACACCCCCAACCTCCACCAAAAATAGGACACGTGTCACCCTCCGATTTGTCCGCGGGATTTAACCAAAATTTCCATTTCCTCCTTGGTAGGCTCGCAGCCAATTTCTTCCTTTGCGCTCTCCGACTTCTTTGTAAAAGCCAAAATTTACTTCATGCCTCCGACTTCCTCCTCCAACTAGAGATGTGGAGGCCTTCTATTGGTCCATGGGCCTTCGGAAAAAAATTTCTCCTTCCTCCCCCCGCCGAGCCCTTTGGAAAAAATTTCAACTTACCCCCATTAACCCGCCATTCTACCCTGCCATGTGGCACTTCCTCATTCGTGTGCAAGTTCAAATCATTTCTTTACCTTCTCCTTGGAGTCCCGTGGGAAATTTTTTTCCTTTGCGCCTCACCCACTCCTTGGTTATTTTTTACAACTTACCTCCGTTGACTCCGCCATTCCATCGCCACGTGACACATTCCTATTAGTTACAGAGCTTCCCAGGGAAAATTTCCCTCAAAAACTCTACCGAGCCATAACTTACAAAATACAAGGAGTTATAAGGAAAATTTTACCTTTCTAGAAAGGTGAGGAAAAATCCTATCTAATGGGATCATTTAGAAAATCTTTTGGGTACTTGAAGCATGCAAAAAATTCATTTAAGTGCCAGCAAAGGAGAAGAAGGAGGAGTTAGCCAAAAATAAGCATGGGGCTTATTTTGGATAACAAAACTATCTCTTAATGTAAGGCACTTGATCACCTGTAAGGCCTCATTTATTAATGGTTTAGAAGATAAGTACTCAAAGGTTTGAACAATACCTATTGTTAACTCTTTCCAATTTCTTGTTTGTCTTCACAACTCTGAATAAACATACCAAACACGCGCACAACACCGCAAGGTGGTATAGAACCTATGAACCAACAAGGAAGGGGGTAAATATTCGAGCCCTTCTTCCAAGACCTCTCACACTCTGAATAAGGAATGAGGCGTATTCCCTCATATCATAGTCATGTATCTTAGTGGGCGCGTTACTTCTGATAAATATAATGGAGAATGCAACCCTTACCTCATGCCACTTAAGAATATTATCATGACATATCATCCACCAACACATAGTTGTTCCACATAAGGTATAAACAAGCATATTAATTCACTCTATATCACAAGTCCAATGCATCTCCATTGCACACAAAAAGGTATCAGGGTTACCTTCACCAATATATCTTGGTAATTGTATTCCTCCTAGGTGCCTAACCAAAGGCGCCCTAACCACTCGAGTCACATTACCCTTAATTTCTCTCCCAATCAACTCATATGTGCCATGTGCCCAATTATCACAAGAAACAATGGTGGTATCACTCATAGACTGTGTGTCATCCCACTAAATGACTCCCTCCTTTAATGGATAGAAAAATCTGGGTCCCTGATGGTGTGTACATATATCTTGTTTAAATATTCTTCTCCCAATGGTTCCACATAGGGTGCATACTTGTCCATCAATTAGTGGAATGATCATGCACTCCTCTTTGTTCTCAAAACTAATGTAGCCTTTGTTGAAGCACAGGTCAACATTGTTTGCATAACACCAAGGGTGCCCAAGTAACACTAGGAAGCTATCTACCTCGGCAAGTGCCAAGACTTCAAATTCCCCAGTGAACTTGACTCCCTGAATAACTATTGAAGAATTCTTAAAAACTCTAAGGGGAGTAGCCTTAGTTCTATTTTCCATATACAACACATTTGAAGATGGCTGCAATGGTGGTCTCCCCATTTGATTCCATGCATCTAGGGTGAGAACATTAACTTCTGCACCTGTGTCGATCAAAATATTACTTAAGAGCCATCCATCCACTACTACATTCAATGTAATCTCCTTGTCATAGTCCAGACTATGAGGGGGTAAGTTAGTGTGTAGGATCTACCTTTCATGCTCACCTCTAGTATGCGATACTTTTTCTCTCAACCATTCTCATAACATGGGAATGATTTTATCCTAACACAACATCTTACACACCTCCTTAATATCATCTATGTCCTTCTGAGGAGTTTCAAAGTTATTTTATTACTCCAACTTTTACAATTATTCCTTCAAACACTGAATCTCTCCTTGCAGACTCCTAATCACCTCCATAGTCTCTTGATACACCTCCTTCTGGTAGGTAGGATTAGGGTATTTCCCATGCAGTACCTCCTCTCTTGTAATAGTAGGCTTCTACTTTGTCATTTCCCTTGTGTGTGCAACCTCAACACGAGTGGTTACCAAAACAAGCTCTAACTCTATATTAGACATCACCTTAGGGATGTACAATGGCTCAATGCACTTTACACTCACCATCCCCACACCCTTATCCTAATTCTTCTGATTTTGAAGCATGTGACTATACAAATCTAGGAACTCTTCATAATTATTCTTCTTTCCACACCATGAGCATTGCAATAGGTCTAGGCATTCACACTTATAATGCTTTGTAGATCCACGTTTAAACCAGCCCATAGGGGAATTCACCTCTTCCTTTGCCATGACCATTACAACCTTTAAATCCTCCATGAAAGCCTCATCCTCTTCTACCACCATTCATGTTCCCTTCATAGGTATGACCCTCATCCTTAGAACCACTCAAAATGTTGGTCTGACACACACCAGTGTCAATGGCATCATGGATCTGGTCTATCAACCTAAAATCCTTGGTATCATGAGTGGTAGATGTATAAATTTTAAAATAATAGGAAAAATTATTATGGAGTATGCATTACAAAAATGGGCATCTACTTAGATCATGCCCCCATGACAGATCTCGCAGTCCAATGCCATGACGCACATTGACTTCGAGGGAAACTATATTTTATATGTCCTTCTACTTCACAGTTTGTACACCAAAGTCCACTGCAAGTCTCATGTGCTGAATTTGCAGATAAATTCTCAAGTTACTTTGCCATGGAAGCAATTTGTGCTTCAAAAAGGGATTCACTCAAGTGTCAAAACTTCTGATAGCCACAACATGCAAAGCACAATCCAAGGCCTCATGTGGGTTTGTGAAAGTCTTATGTGAAAGTACCCTCCTGAAAGGTGTTATCAATCCTCCAAAAAACCACTGAGCATGCTTTGACATGTGGATGTCATAAGATATCTTGGACAAGAGGGTCTTGAAACATGCATCATACTTATGCACACACTCTGCCATACCTTGTTATATCTCCTTCAACATGCTGATGCTATTTTTTCTCAAACCGAGGAATGTGAAATCTCGCCAGAACTCATCACATAAAGCAATATAATCCACCACCATCTGATGTGGGTCATACTTCCAGTACCAGATTTGTGTGCACCCCGCAATGTCATTACAAACTAACTTGCCTTCTACTTCAAGGAAGTGACCCCCTTTGCGTGCCATAGAAATTAACACTTATGTACATGTTCTATAACATCATTAACACCCTTGTAATATAGACAATGGAGTGACATCTCATAGAACATGTGATACTGGGGTTGTGGTCCTTGTCTATCCGGTTCAGAACCTTGATTTCCCTTGGTGTTTCCACCACTAGATCCACTTGATTGACTCACTCTATAACTTCCTGATCCACCAAATCCTCCTCCTGTAGTACGCACAAGGCCCTGAAGTAGTACTACTTTTTGTATCCAATGTTGAGTTAAATTAAGCTCCCAAAAATCCTGAAGTGGAACTACTCCCAGACATGATACCCAAATTTTGTGTGCCAAGACCTTTCTGAAATGATGTGCCAGATAGGATACCACAAAATAAAGGAAACGTATATGCAGCCATAGAAATCAAGGGAAAATGGTAACCACTTGATGCTTCTTGTTTATCAATATTAACTAAACTAGCAATACCTTTTTCATGACTTAGAAAAATAAGTGCAAGGGTCTAGTTACTAGGTGGGTCTAGATGCACACCTACAACTCTTCTTCTTCCTCCATCTGATGAGCTCTCATCAAAATATGAGGGGGTTATCCTAAGCTTTCCAAGATGGGTTTTGTACAAACTACATAGGTTCCACATCCTCCATGTGAACCTCAAATCCTTCTTGCAATGTCTACCTCCATAGATCCATTGCTCCTACAATCTCACGTTGTCTTACCAACTCCCTCTCCCAAGCCTCATTATACTTGATCCATCTTTCCTCTCTCTCCATTTACTCCATAATATCCACCATCTCCTTCCACACTTGCTTCCACACCCCATGCCTAGTAGGAGTCTAGCTAGCCATAGGAAATTCTTCTAAACTCAAGGTCACGATCAAGATCTCAATGGATAAAGGTAAGGAATGCAAGAAAGATCCTCTAGGTTCTCACAAGAACTCAAACTCAAAAACCTCTAGGAAAGAATAAGTGGAAACTACATACTCCAATGTGTAACTTGTCAACACACCTCTCCACTAATGATCAACAACACAAATCCATACCAAATCAACATCATGAAGCCTCTAATAGTCTTCTTGAGTCTACACATAAGGTCAATAGAACCAACTCCTCTTTAGTGCATACACTAATAACCACTCATACAAATCCACTGGAAAGAAAAAAAATAAGGTCTCATACATATCATTATACAGGTGCTCCTCTACCCATTTATGTGGATCAAACTTAGGTCTAGTGTTGAATCTATGAGCAAAATCATCTTCCATGTTTCTAAGCCAAGTTTCCACGTATTCCAAGGTCAAGCATTCTACCATCCCTCACCATTTTTGTAATAACTTCAAAAGAGGTCCAGATAATAGAACCAAAATGTAGTCTCTATTCACCTCTAACTTCTCTTCAAACCCTAAACACGTTAACATATCACCCATCGTGATGGGAGCTCACTCGAGGCACTCACAAAGCCGAGCCTCTCCTTTTTATGATCTTTGCAAGAATGTTCATCATTGTTAAAGAGATACAATGCACATATATGACTATATGTAATCTAAGGTAGAAATAAGGAGACTATATCTAGGTATAAATGCACCATACTATAGATGTGAACATCACTATAATAAGGAATAATACGATCTCATCCATGAGCTTTACTAAGAACACAAGAGTTTGGATCCATAAACATGAAATAAAAAAATTTGATTAAGACCATAACACAGATATTGAAAACCTCCTCATTATCTATATATTCATCACATATAGTAGCCAAAGATACATTAAATATTCCATGAATGGAGATCATATAACAACAAAGTCTCACCATGCTTCTATAGTAACTTCATTACAGAGCTTACAATTTTTCATTACATTCTATCTATCTCATCTTACTATCTACCCTCTCAGGTTTCGTGCAAATCAATACATAAGAGAGAACATGGAAGGAATCTCCCCTAACTGAATCATCATTACCCATAAAACATGCCAAATGTCATCATGTATTTCCCTAATCAAGTATCCTTAGCATGCAAGTTCCAACTAGCCCATAACAACATCAACTCCTTATCTAGTTATTATAACCATAATGATGCCTTGGAATATGCTTTCTTGAGATGCAAGCCTCCATAGCCTATCATTATCTATAATTGAAGTTGGTCAATTTTCCATTTACTCCCTTTACTTTACTTCATTCATAATCTAAAATGAATAATTCCCAGATCCATCCCGCCCCGGGCACAAGCCCTCGCGCACCCCCAAAAGCTAATTTTGCATGTACATCTACCCCTTATTTCGTGCACCACATTCCTATGCACCATAAGTACTTGGTCATTTTAGGGGACCAAAATAAATTATGGGTAGTTAGGGCATAAAAATAGATGGGAGAAAATATTAGAAAATCAAGGGGATGGATTTAGGATAAAAACATCCTAAATAGAAGGTTGGTTAGGGCAAGATAATGGGTATTAATTAATTAATAGGAATAAAGATTAATATGGATGGGATAATTGGGCATGTAAGATATTAAATGATTAATTAATTAATTAATGGGAATTGGATGGGCATTTAATTAGATAATGGGGATGAATTAAATAAATATGCATATGTTAGTGATTAAGAGTATAGATACCTAATTTAGGTGTCTACACCCTCTTCTATCAATGAGAAATAAATCCAAATTTTGCACAATTATGATAAGTAAATGTCTCATGAGTGAGGAGTTCCTCTCGCCCCTAATTTGCACAAGCCACCTCATAATTTATTTTCCTACCTTTTTGATTAGATATGATGAAATGGAATTGTAATCATTAAAACTTTGACCTTAAAAACATGAAACAAAATGATATATAAACAATGCATGGAACTATTAGAAATGATAGAAGAAGAAATATTTATGTGGTCATTATAGCAACAAAAACCAATTTTAGGAGCTTCCTAATGAATTTCATCCTTTTTGTCCTTAGTAGAGTTATATTTCCTCTTCCAGAATATTATAGTTCTTAAACAAAGATAATTTCACCACTTGAACACCTTTTTTGGTAAAGAAATCAACAACCCTATTCCCTACCTATACTCATGTTTAAAGGTGATAAGATCAAAATATGATTCCAAATATTTAGTCCCTTAAACGAAGTATTTGATAGAGAAAGAAACATAATTTTTTTTTAGAAAACAAGATATGATATTAAAATAATCTCCTTCTACGATCGATGTTTAAATTTTCTATCCATAACAATCTTCACCCCTAGAACAAAGCAACAACCTCTCGCAACATGGTTAGTTTGAAAGAAAAATTTATAAGAATAATGTAACAAAATTTTCCATTATGATATCTGAAAATTCCCCCCTCCTCCCGCTCTTCTTGGGTTTCCTTTAGTATCCCCATCAAAATTAAGTTTTAAACAACCTCTTTCAGGGGGCCTCCAAATAACCAAAGCTCTAGGATTCCTTGATACTTGAGACTGTCCTCAACCTTAAAGTCCCAATTTTGATTAATCTTAATTTCCAACTCAACCACCTCCTTATATTTACCTTTGAGGAGGGAGATTTTGGTTTTGACAACTTGAATGCATTTCCTCAAAATTCTAGCCTTTTTTCCTTTTTCCCTTAAAAATGATTCGATTCCTTTATTTCCGAATTTCCCAACAAAAATGACCCCAACTAAAAATCCACATATGCCTCAAACTTCGACTAGAAAAAGGTTATTTCAACTAAATCCAATATTGTTTAATATCATGTGCAGAAATCTAACTCACTTAAAAAAGGTTAAGAATGGATATTTTAACAACATAGGAAAAAGGAAATTCAAGGAACATATGATTGGATGATTCAGAATAGTTTTCAAGAAGAACACAATGGCAACCATATTAAAACCCATTTTATTTAGATTTTCAACCATAATAGTTTTGTTATGAAGTAGTAACCATCCAAATACATTCACTTTAGGAATCACATTCTTATCCCAACATTTATTCCAATTGAAATCCATATTTTTTACTTCTCCTCAAAATGTGAACCATAATTTGATCTAACAATGAAAACCCCTGTTGTATTCCTTTTTGCAAAAGATACAATCTTCTCGTCCATGTTTTATAACCCAATGATTTTCCAAAAGTTCATTGAGGGAGAGGGATTCTAGTTCTAAATTATGTACCTTCGTCGTGATAGATTTCCATCTCCTAAAACTTCCTTCTACTTCAAAGTAATCGGATACAAGTGAAACATATTTTATTTTAATAAAAAAATTAGAAGAGGGAATCTAACTCCAAGGGGAGTATCTCCTAACCACTTGTCTTCCCAAAAGAGTATCTTTCTCCCATCCCCCACTTTCCATTTACAACCTTTCATGAGAATATCCTTGGCCCAATTCAAATCTTTCTAAAAGGGAGAGCCATTAAAGGAAGGAGTGGAAAAACCCACTTAGAATCTACAAATTCCTCCCAATATTTATTTCTAATTATTTTAGACCATTATTCTTCCTCTTTAATAAGAATCCACCCCACTTTAGCCAATAAAGTTTTATTCATTTTTTCCTAATCCCTTAGTCTTAAGCCACTAGAACTCTTAGGTTTACAAACCTTATCCCAAGCCACTAAGGGAATATGGTTTTTTTCTTCTATTCTGCTCTATAGGAACATTTTTCTAATTCTTTCTAATTTCTTCGCTATCTTGATTGGAAGTTAAAAGATAGACATTAAATAAACAGGAAGAATTGGAAGAGAACTTTTTGGAAGAGTAATTTTACCATCCCGAGAGAGTAGATCTCCTTTTCATCCAGCCAACATTTTTTCAAACTGATCAATTAGAAAATTATAATTAGCAACAAGGGGTTTCTTAGAATCGAGAGGAACACCTAAATATGAGGATGGAAAATACTTAGTCTCACACTCTAAAATCTTGGAAATATTTTTCGTATCTCTTTGCAGGTTTATTAAGAAAGAAAACCAAACTCTTTTGTAGTTGAGTTATGATTAGTTACCTCCATGTAGTCATCTAAAAACTATTTAAAAGACAAATATTCGTAAATCAAGGCCTCACCAACCAAAATGGTGTTGTACAAAAAGGGCTAATGAAAAACATGCTCATTGTTAACATACATAGAAATTTCCTTAATACTTCATTCCCGGGATTCATTTTGTCTTCTAATGAATTCCTCTCGCCATCAAAAATAAGAGGAAAGGAGATAAATGATCCCCTTTCCTTAAACATATATAATCTGGTAAAAAGCATAGATAATTCCATTGCAAAGCACATATAAATTATATATAGAAATACAAGTATTGACTAAAATTCTAAAATAATAGTCAAACCCAAACCCGATAAGAACCTTATTAAGGAAAGCCAAGGATAGTATATCATAAGCCCCTCGTTATATCCATTTATATAATCATTACTTCTTTATTGATTTTTTGATGGAATGAATAGTATCTTGAATGGTAACTATGCCATCTTTAATCTACCTCCCCATTTCAAAACCACCTAGCTAATTCGATATGAGGGAAGGAGGATCAATCGTAATCTTAAAGAAGGAATCTTAGTGCAGGATTTATACAAAGTATTGTAAAGATTTATTCACCTGAAGTTATTGAATTCCATAGCATTATGCCTTTTAGGAACAAGATTATAAAGATACAATTAGTCTCTTTTAGCAATAATTTATTTTCGAAAAACCCGTAAACAAATTTATACAAATCCTCTTTGATATAATCCCAAAAGAAGTGGAAGAAAACAATACGAAAGCCATCTAGAAAAAGAGAATTATATAAAATGAGATATTTAATAACAAAATATATCTCTTTCCTAGACGGAGTCTTGACAACATCATATTTTCTTCATGGGACAACAACTGGGGTATACATTTCAAAAAACCCTCCTCATCTAAATTATTAGCATTATGATTGGAGAGAAGATCAATAAATTATGTGACACCTTCATTTTAAATCTCTCGACATTTCTTCCAACATAGACCCATCTGTATGGCAGAAAAAAATGTATGTAGACAACATGCACTCTCATCATCCATTCTAATAGGGTATTGAGGAAATGAGTAAGGGACACACCAATACCAAAACACAACAAATAAATTAAACGGGTTAAGGTGGACTGCTAAGATCACATACCAAAAGGGAAGTAACCCTTACACTAGGACAACCTAAGGTTTCAAGGCCCTAGGTCGAAGAAGAGGAAGGAACCCTATTGAGGTATCAACACTATAAGGGGTGATAATGAAAAAAGCATAACAATCCCATGCTAACTGAAGTAAACCATGTAGCATGAAATAAAGAAATGAAATACAATATGCTAATCTAGCATGTACATAAAACACTAAGCTAACATATAGTAAATAAAAATATGTAGGAGACTACTCTATACAAAATGACAAGTCAAAGTTAAATAAATTACCTGTTGGGAGTAGTCAGTGATGCATCTATCTCCCAAAGGACTAGACATAAAGAGAAATTTTGGGTGGAATAGTGTAAACAATCGATCCTATGAGTGAGCAACAAGTAAGTTAACATAAGAAGGAAAATCTAATGATAATTTATTTAGTGATATGATATGATGATCATGATGTGAAAATGTAATTTGGAGTCTTTATATAGACGCTATAACCTACGAGTGAAGGTGTCAGCTAAGGATTTGAAATTGTGGTGATGCAATCACCCATGGGTGATGGTGTTAGATAGGGAGGGAAATGTAAAGAGGTTTGTGTAAAGTGTCATTAAAAAAGATAATGTAGAACAAATTAAATGGGGTCATAAGTAAGTAAAATGTCAGAAGAATGTGGAGGAAAATAAGATGGTGATAGCAAAAAAATAACATTAATAGGACCAAAATCCATTCTCTCTCCATGTATCATCCCTAACCTAATGGTTACGTGAATAACCATACCCTTATCTCGAAACGATCCCCTCAAGGTACTCATTCTCGAAATAGATGCATTAATGACCTCTAACCTAAAAATATAAATTGCTAGTAATATGTATGAAATGATAAAGTGTAAAAAAATTTGTGTATAGATATGACCTAGCCATTGATTAATGCATTTCACAATAGTGGAACATGGGGTAGTCAAGCAGAAAGAATGATATATAACACTGAAATCGAAAGTAAATACAAATAGTAAATAAGGGACTAGCTAAAATGAAATATACCTACCAAAGTGCGTAAATGATGATAGTGTCAATTGTCCTACTATATATGGGCGTAATCCATGGTACTAGAACCTTGGATAAGAAAAAATGAAAAGAGAAACACTAGAGGATCATCAGTAAAATAAGACATAAATCACCTAGCTAGGGGCGCATGGGACGAATGTCATGGATTCAAAAATTTGAAGATATGAGATCGAACAATGTGATTTTTAATCTAGAGAATGACACAAGATGTATAATATGTCAAAAATAATGGGAGAATATCAAGATCCAAATGCAATTGACAATGAATTTTTTAGAGAATGAGAGATAAAATGATGGGTATTTATAGATTGAGGACCATCATGAAAAAATTGGAATAGAAAGATTGGGATTAAATAGGATTTTTTATTTTATTTTCTTGTTACTACTTTTGCAATTAAGAGAACTAAGCTATGGAATTCCAAATGTGGATATGAACGTGGTAATATGGAACAAGTACGAGGATGATGAAGAGATTGAAAAGCGGGGATCACACGATGACCCTCAACCATGGGTAAGTCATCGCATTTAATTCCACTAGGTAGATTAGGAGTAATTTGGTATTTTTAAGATTATGAAGGTATTGGGGCATCATTTTACATCAAAATTGCATCATTAGAAAGGGGAAAAAAATACAAGTGTGTTTGGGAGGGATTTTCTTTTTCTTTGTCATTTTTTAGATTTTTACTTTTTTAAAAAAATTTAAAAGTCATAGTCGTCATGTAGACACCAAATTTGTGTCTTACGACCCCCCGTGCCCCGCATCTCATTTCGTAACCTAGCCTCACCACCTAAACCTTGCACAATTATTTATTAATTACCTTATAATTAATAAATCCACATCTCCAAACCTGCCACCACATTTTGCCACCTTATCACGACCTAGCCCTAACCCTAAACTAACCTAATTAAGACCTATAACTTGGTCTACATCCACACCCATGACTAATTACTCCTCACCCACACCAAAATCAACCTAATAATGACTTGACCAAGCCCACAACTAATTCCTCAAGAGAAAAGGAGGGAAAGTTGGCTATTTTACTAAAAATAGCCCACTTTGACTTAACTCGATATCGGTTCCTACTCGACCGCCATCGGTTATGTAACCGCCATCGGTTCCCTGTAAATGACCTCCCCCAACCAAAAACAAAGGATCTGGAATCTGGAAATTCATTGGAAAGATCGAGAATTCACTTGGCCGAGCAGAGACAAGTGAAGGAAAGAAAGGAGTTTGTAGAGAAGGACATCAAGCCCAAGATTGCAACTAAGTAACCAGAGTCTAGTGACACTCATCCAAGCATTGGGAGAGAAGATAGCTCATATTTGATCATCCGATCCTCCTACCTGAGCCCTGCCTTCGTTATCACAGTCTTTGGACCTATATCTTCATCGCAAACTAGTAAGTAGTATCTTGTATGTTCTTTTGATAACATTTCTTGAACTTCTGAATCACAACAATTATAAGTCTATTCCTAGATCTACTACCCGGTAACACCCTACATCTAACTATCATTCCTCTACCCCTACATTGCCCTAAGAATATCTCCCATACTCTCTGAGTATTCTCCATCACCCCATTACCTATCCCCAATCATTTACTAGCCTTATAAACACCATAGCCACCTTATAGCCAACCTTCACTAAAAGCCCCTAAACCACTGCCCCTACCGATATCGGTTAGCAAAAACCAAGACGGTGACAAAGGATCGCATCGGTCATTGTGATTCAAAACCAAAACTAGCCCTTTCCTCTATTGTTTTAACAAGGTAATTAAATTGTAATTTTGCAATAATTTGTGTTAATTCATAATAAGCAGGGAACTGACCACCTTCGAAAGGAAGTTTAATATTTCCTGGGCCCAAGGCAGTTCCCTCATTTATTGTCTAACTAAAATATGGTGGTCTTGTATTCTTACTTGTGGTAGTCCTTCCCAGACAAAAAGGAGTTCTTTGCAATCGATCTGATCTCTCTCTATGGTACACGCACACCCTCCCAACATTCAACAGGTATTCCTCCTAGCCCTAACCCTTATCTGTTTCTCAAGAGAATGAAAAGATAGAAGCAACTCTATTCCAAGAACAAATACATTCGGTGTGAAACATTTTGGCACACCCGGTGGGACCCATTTTGGGTTTCTTTCTTTCTTGCTTGCTTTCATATAGGGAGCACACTTGTTATTTTCTTGTTCTAAAATATTCACAAGATATTTTGTTATCTTTTGGTAAAAGAATTTGTCTTGCTTTCACATTTTTGCATTAGTGAAAATCGTCTCCTTGCTTCATCGAATATCATTTTCGATTTGGGTTTAAAACACGTGCATCACATTCTTGCTTGTTGTTTTCAATTCTAGTGAACATAGATTAAGTAATGTGTCGTATTACGTGGGGTGATATCCATGGTATTGACAAGAAATCAATCTTAGTTTCACCGCACAACACATACCAAATCACATCATAAATTAACACAACAGCTCAAACATCCCCCTTTTCTGCGGTATTCCTCCACCCGATTGAGGTAACCTTATAAGCCAAAACAAACTTGAAATTTCCCCTAAGTCTTCTATTTAGGATTGACATCATCTTGCGTCTAAGGCATAAGCCCAAAGTGATTAAAACTAATCCTAGGGTTAGTCTGTTAATTTGCTTGTGCATCTTGCTTGTTTTTAGTTCTGTTTCTCTGTCATACACTATTTTCTGTGATCACTTCAGAACAGTTTGGTAGGTATACTAAGCATTGTTAACCCCAAATCAGCAACTTCTTACAGCTTCTTACACCGGTCCTATTCTACCGACATCGGTTAACTTACCGACGCTGGCTATAGTCTGACCGACATTGGTTACCTGACCGATATCGGTTACTGTCTTTTGCAGTTCCCAAAACCAGCAACCTACCAATTCCAACATTTTGTTGCTGCTTCTATTCCTGATAGATTACATCCTTACTGTGTACTCTTGTCCATGGTTGTTGTCACTCAGAAACAAGCTGCAACCATGGTTTCACATGCCTGCTCTGTGCCTTTTCCTGAATCACCCCCTTCACATCCTGTGGGGAATCCTACGGACACCAGCGAGGTTCCCAAAATCCCTGTAGGAGATAAGGAATTTGTGAAATTTTTGAATGCTAATGCTAGTGCTTTGTACAGTACTATTTGTCTCATGCCCCCGACCGTACACCCAACGGTCAACTCCTTGTTGGCATGCCTATTAGTATAGCCGCTCACTTAGCTCCTTCCCCACCTGATAACTCCACCTTGCCTTCTTCATCCTTAGCCCCGTCTCCCAACTCAGTGGCTTCAGAGGTTCTTACGGCACAGATTGGCTTTCCTTTTGTTAATCTGGGGCCCCATGTATCATTACCGCCAACTGCTCCTACCTCGTCTCTCTCGCAAACTGCTCCTTTCATAACTTGCTCTCTGCCACCTATCCACACAAGCTTTCCTTCTCAAGCTCCGCCCACCTTTTCATTTCCACACACGTATCCGGTGACTTCAACATCTTATATAGGACATCCCTATTCGGTCACCTCAACCTATTCGTCCTCAATACCTTATCAACATTTAACCCCACCATTGTCTAGTGGTGGCCCTTGGCCCAATCCCCCTCCGTTTACGGCAACCGCACCATCATCTCATCCAACCACTGATTTAATCAAACAAATGATGGACAAGATGCAAAATCTAGAGGCTTCCTTTTCGTGAAGTTGTAGCACCCTTACATATGAGAAAGTTTTTCGGGAGCCTATCCACCCTTCTCGTCCCTTCATTCATATCCTCCTCAATGGGAATTACCAAAATTTACTCGTTTTAATAGTAAGGAGGATCCTCAACAACATTTGCAATCATTTAGAGATGCCTACTATCTGATTGCTCATGACGATGCCTTACTACTCCGCACTTTTCCCATGTCCTTATCAGGACCCACCTTGGAGTGGTATAGTGATTTAACCTAGCACTCAATCTTCTCTTTTAACCAATTAGCCCAATATTTCTTGGATCATTTCTCCATTAACATTGCCAAGAAAGTATCTATCACCGACCTCTATACCATCCGACAATTTGAAAATGAATCTATCGCAGATTTCATTGGACAATGGCGGGGTCTTATCAACCAAATTACTTATGCCTTGCCTCAGGCCGAACTTATCGAACTCTTTACGCGGGCCTGCATTAAGAACATTTCTCCTACCCTCCAAATTCAAACTTTCCGCACATTTGATGAGGCCTTTACTATGGCTCGGAAACTAGAAATTCGAGCCTTAGAGGAAGAGAAATTGTGTTTGTGCAACAAAACCCTAATTTCGAACCCAAGACCCCACCAATAAACCTAACACCACCAATTCTCATGCATTGACTGCTTCAAATCAAAAGGATATGTACACGCAAGTGATGGTCAAATCCCAAGCACTTTCTAAGTACTGCCAAAGACCACCTATAAGTATAAAGCCGAGCCCATCAATTACACTCCCTTGGGAGAAAATTATGGTGTAATCTTGGAAAAATTGCTCAAAGCAAGAGCTATCACCTTGCCTCCCGTTAAACCTCACTGGGTTTGATTCCACCCACGCTATACCTTCTGGTACAAAGAAAATGACTTTTGTAACTTCCACTGCATGAAGGGACACAGTCACGAAAACTGTAAGATGTTGAAAAACATAGTGCAGGAAATGGTTGATGCAGGGGATATAACCCTCAATAATCCTATTGCCCCTACTAACCAAAATTTAAAAATCTTCAACAAACCATTCCCAAACCACTCTTCTAACAGTAACATAAACCAAGATATCTTAGCCGAGGAGAATGTTCATGAAATCCATGCGGTCTTTGACTCCCAACCAAAAGCTTCTATCGAGGAAATTCTAAATCAAGCCTCTTCACTAATGCAGGGACCCGAACCCCCTTCACCACCATCAAGACAAGACGAAATCCTTGCCATTCCTTTACCCATAAAGGAATTAACCGCCCAGAGTTCTCTTCTCACAGATGAGCCTTCTTACACCACATCTCTGCAAGACTGTGAGCGGATGTTATCTACCTTATCTATTTCCCAAACATCTCCTCCTACCACTCTTGCTATAAAAGAGGAAGGCTCGCCACTGTTTCTATCATCCTTGGAAGAGAAACCCCTCGAACCAACATCACCACATTCTTTAATCATGACGGATCCCCTCAAACATGCCCTTCTACCTATTAGTTCTTCATCGCCTAAATCTTTTCAGCGACCGGTTGACCTCTTAACACCCATTGATACAGAGACTCATTTACCCCCTATATCACACCCACAGTGGACCGGAATTACAACCCACCTTTCTTCCATACAAAATTTCCTATTCACATGTGAGGATTGTCACCCCTCGGAAGATAGACGACGAGTCCTATGGAAACGTTTGAGTACACCATATTCTACTCAAATGTAGATGACCGATCCAGACGCCTCTACCATATACCCAAAGTGTTTACAAAATCTTAAAATTCCTATGTCCTCATCTTCACCCCCCTCATCTCTACCAAATACCTCATCCACCTCTATTGACCTAACCAAACCTTCCCTATGCTTGGGACCTCACCAATACCTAGTCTAACACACGCACCTAAACGGTTAGATTTATCCAAAAGCAAAGCCGTCCACCCACTTAGGAGACAGATCCAATCTCCTCAAGTCTAACCTATGCCTCTACCACAACTAAAACCATCGCTGTCACAAACCTACCTTCTATATTGGGACCTCATCCCTCCACCTTACATCAATACATCATACCTCCTGTGTTTTCTTTAAAATGACCTACACCTTCTGAACCCATACAAAGATCCATGGGTATATCAACACTGTCACCCCAAGTATCCTGTCCACCTATCAACCCTAAACAAACTCCATCATCAAAGGATTTGTTTACTATCACTCCTCTTTCTCCGTGGTTGTTTTCTCGCTACCTCATCATCTAACCAAACTAAACATAACCTGGCAAAGAAGCCACATTTAGTTGAATCCAATTATCAAAACCCCTTGTCTAAACCACCACCCGCATTTAACCAACCATACCCAAACATTACCAAAACCCACCCAATCAATAGCTTCATCGTCCTCTGACTTTGACCCGCTTAAAGGATCTTACGCTAAGATCCTTGATATGTTGGTGGAGAATGCAACCATTTCCCTACCCCCATTTAGACCTTATGATCCATCTAAACCTTGACCTATAGGTTATGATGAGTCTAAAATCTGCGCTTACCACCGCACGCCAGGACATGATGTAGAGGGATGCAAAGCTTTGAAAGCCATCCTTTCACGGGCCACCTCTCTCAGATAGAAAGGTTAAGAAAGACAACTTATGAAGGGAGAGACCTTTAGCTTCAATTCCCTCTCCTATACCACCTGTCCCCTCCTCACCAAGATCTATCATTATTACAACCCCACCTCTCGAAGACCATGACTTATCCCTACCGTATTCCTTCTCTCGTGTTCACAAGATCAACATGATTAGTGTTACTACTCGAGGCGTAAAATAATGGGAAAGCTAAAGAAAGCACACCCTGACCTCTCTTTTCTCTGGTCCACCATCCCGATCACACCACCACCTAAAGTGGTTATTCATGGACCTGCCTACCCCGCCTCTCGATGGGGTTACCCACCGAACCATGATCAAATAGCTTCACCAATCACTGTAAAATGACACTGTATGATCTCATACAGACCTCTGAATCTCATCGACAAGCTCTCGTTGAAATCCTTCAAGGGATAGAGGTCTTACCTAATGAAACCTTTCCGTTACCTCCATCTTAACACCCAACCATGTTGCTTCTCTCACCAAACAATCTATCACTTTCGTCCCTGTACAGCAAACCGTTCTGTCAGTTTCTCCGAAGATGAAATTGTTGACTTTGGTGCAGAAGATCCTGACCCCACTCTTTTCATCTCAGCTTACGTCCGGGACATCCGCGTATGTCGTGTTATGATTGACAGAGGTGCTAGCCTAAACATCATCTCTTCCAAAGCCTTCCAACAAATGAATATCCCCTCTAGCTACATGTGTGCAAACCCCACCATGCTGTGTTCATTCAACGATGCTATTACTTATACCTTGGGCCTTCGTGATCCTTAACATTCATGTAGGGCCACATACCTTACCCAAATCATTCTATGTCCTTGAGGGTGAATTCCAATACAACATGTTGTTAGGCCACCCTTGGATCCGGCTATGGGATGCATTCCTCCACCTTACATAGATGTATAAAATTTGAGTACGAGGAGAAGTCCTACACCGTAAAAGCTGATCCTCCCCCTTCAAAACCACGGAATATGTTACATTGCCCTAATGATGTGCTTGTACTACGGTCAAGACACCCATTCATCCAACCCAACCATCCACTTCAATCACACCTCACCATCCACCTCAACCGCACCTACACCTTCAACCAATGAAACCGCCGTCGCAAATACTACTTCCTTTCCCGCCGACAATATCCCAACCTCGGATCCCTTAGTCGATGTTTTTCAACACCTTACGCTAGGGGAGTATTACCTATATAACGTTAGCACGTTCCATACCCCACAAAAGTACAAACAATTACATGCGCATCCTACCTATGACTGCCGTGTGGGGAAGTAATCTCCTCGACCACCTAATTGCCACACCAACCTAACATATGGGGGTGTTGATACATCCTCGGTCACCCCGAACCTCCCCTTTGTGTGGTTCCCTTCCAATCTGATTTTCAATATTTAACTAATCATCGTTTTGCTCTCACCTTCCGACGTGCTTTGTCTTGGAAGGGCTTCGGTTTCGGTCTTTATGAACAAGGCCGACATATGATCATTCCCATTACTACACGCAAACACAAAGATTGTCATGGTCTTGGATTCTCTGAACCCCCTACACTGAAAACATCGCATATCCGTTGTATCCAGGAAGACGACGAAGTCACCCCTTCCGAACCATCATCACCCATTTTTCCATCGTCACCCACAGAGTCGATAGACCCTGAATCTATCCCTCCTAACTTTTTTTTTTCATAAACGCTATCTTCCTAGGTCCTCTCACTTATCAACGTGGTAATGAAGACCCATCTTCTCTTCCCCTTCTGTATCTAGACATGATCGAAGAGGACTCACCTTCAATTAATGTTGTTGAGTGCCAGGATGACGACTCCATCCTCACTTACCTTGGTGCGGATGACTCTTATATTCAATGCGCCTTGCCATCTGATACTCAAACCATGTTGAATGAGTCGACTATAGAAATCAACATCCACACCGAGGACGATCCTCACATTGTGAAGATCAGACAATCTCTTACCGCATCAGAACAAACTACCTTCACTACTTTCCTCCGTGCCCACAACCAAGCTTTCGCTTGGTCCTACGCTGACATGCCAGGAATTGATCCTGACATTGCTGTCCATAACATTACCCTAAAACCCGATGTCAAACCAGTTAAACAGAAACTGAGAAAAATGCATCCACGCATTGCCCTCTTGGTCAAAGAAGAGCTTCAATGACTCCTTTTGTTTCCTTCATCTTACCTATTGACTTAACATCGTACCTGTTACTAAAGCAACAGGGGAACTTCAGATATGTACAGATTTCCGGGACCTTAACCTCGCTTGCCCAAAGGATGACTTCCCCCTCCCAAGTATTGATCAACTTTTTGATCTCACTACGGGCCATGAGATGCTTTCTCTCATGGATGGCTTCTCGGGATACAATCAAATTTTGGTAGCCCCGGCCGATCAACATAAAACTGCTTTCATAACTCCTTGGGGAACCTTCTGTTATTGTGTCATGTCGTTTGACCTTAAGAATGCTGGTGTGACCTATTAGCGGGCTATGACTTACATTTTTCATGACATTATGCACACTATCCTTGAGGATTATGTCGATGATCTTCTTGGCAAATCTAAACATCGCAGTGAACATCTCGATGTTTTAACCATTATTTTCGATCGCCTGTTACAATATTGTGTTTGTCTTCAACCAAAGAAATGTGTCTTTGGTGTCCTTTTGGGAAAACTTCTTGGTTTTATCGTCTCTTTACGTGGCATCGAGGTCGATCCAGCTAAAGTCAAAGCTATCCTAGAAATTCCCCCACCTACTAACCTCAAATAATTACGTAGTTTGCAAGGTAAGCTCCAATCTATCCGGCGTTTCATCTCCCAACTCTCGGATCGATGTCAACCTTTCCATCATCTCCTTAAAAAGGACATTATCTTTCAATGGAGCGAAGAGTGCCACCAAGCCTTTGAGGCTCTTAAAGCCTATCTCTTGCAACCACCTGTGCTTATCCCACCTCAAGACGATCACCCTTTTTATCTTTACCTTTCTGCCACCGACCATGTTGTAGGAGCCATGCTTGCACATCGTGACTCCGAGCATCGAGAACAAGCCATTTATTATATAAGTCATACTCTGGTGGATTATGAGACTAGGTATACACAGGTAGAAAATTTGTGCCTAGCCCTACCATTCGTAGCCACCAAACTCCGAAACTACCTCCTAAATCACAAAAATTTTGTCATCACCAACGCGGAACCCATTCATTATATGTATGCCAAACCTCATCTAAACCAACGCATCGTTCGATGGCTTATGCTCCTCACTGACCTCGACCTTGAATTTATACACTAGAAGTCAATCAAAGGAAAAACTATCGTAGACCAACTCGCGGAAGCCCCTTTACCTGGGGAGAAATTTACCAATTTTAATTTCCTCGATGAACTCATCGCCACTCTTTCACTCAGTGGGGAGTCGTATCCAATGACCCTCTTCTTCGATGGATCCAAATGCCAACGTGGCGGTGGAGCTGGCGTTGTTCTCATTCCTCTTAATACTAAGCCTATGCCTCTTTCATTTCGCTCGATTTCCCCTGCACTAATAATATAGTGGAATACGAGGCCCTTGTTTTAGGTCTCCAGGTTGCGTTACACTTAGGTGTCAAGTCTATTAACATTTTCGGTGACTCCCAACAGGTAGTCAATCAAGTTATGGGCATCTACCAATGTAAAAATGAGGAACTTCAAAAGTACAAACATTACGTGGGTTCACTTTTGACCTTATTTACTCATTATTCTATCTAAACCATTCACCGCTCCACTACCAAATTTGTGGATACTATGGTTTGCTTAGCCTCACAAATTCCTGCCTCACCAACTGACTCTGACATATTCGTCTTGGTCCAACAACTCTTTGCCCCATCTTACTCTGCCCCAGATGTTTGTATGATAAATAATGTGTCTGCTAATTCGCAGGATACCTGGTATCACCAATTTCATGACTACCTTACAACCTCTGTTCTCCCACCTGACCTTACTAGTAACGGCAAACGTGCTTTTCTTAAAAGTGTTTCTCGTTATGTCGTCATGGGGGGAATCCTCTATAAATGTGGCTTTGATGGCATCCTCCTTCGATGTCTAACCGGTGCGGAGGTCACCTATACCATCCAACAAGTCCACGACGGTATTTGTGGTGGACATTTTAGTGGCCTTGCCATGGCCAAACGGATCCTTCACCTAGGCTATTATTGGCCTACTCTTAATAACGACTGCTATGAATATGTTAAGCGTTGTGTTATGTGTCAACAACATGCCAACCTTCAACATACTCCTAGCCATCTACTACAGGTCGCACGAGATCTTTGGCCTTTCTCACAATGGGGTTTAGACCTTATTGGTGAGATTCACCCACCATCTTCACAACGTCACCATTAGATAATCACAGCAACCGAATATTACACTAAATGGGTGGAAGCCATTCCACTCATTTCAACCAAAAAGAAAAAAATCTTGAATTCATTAACCATCACATTATCTGTCATTTTGGCGTTCGTCATCGCCTCGATAATGAGATAATGGAAAATCTTTCAAAAATAAGTTGTTACAAGACCTTTGTGACAACTTTGGTCTCATCACCTTACTATCCATAAGAAAATGGTCAAGCCGAATCTTCTAATAAAACCCTAACCAAAATCCTCATGAAAGTTGTTAACGATTCTGGAAGCAATTGGCCTGATCACATCCCCTTTGCCCTTTGGGCTTATCGGACTAGCATTCACACCTCCACTAATGCCACCCCATTCTCTTTGGTATATGGTACCGAGGCTATCTTACCTCTCGAAATACAAATACCCTCCCTAAGAATATCTCTTCAGGATATTCTCACCAATGATGATTTCCATCAAGAGTGGTTAGCCCAATTGGAGCTTCTTGATGAGCGTCATCTTACAGCTCTTGACCACCTTCAAATACATCAAAAACACATCAAGCATGCTTATGATAAGTGACTCCATGAGCGTACCTTTAAGGTTGGTGATCTTGTCCTCAAAGAGAATCAGCATGTAACCAAACTAGAAAAGAGCAAACGTGGAAAATTTTCTCCTAACTGGATTGGGCCTTACATTATCACTCATACTTACGGATCAGGCACTTACCATTTAGCTTCGCTTAATGGTAAACCTGAGCCTAAACCCCTTAATGCCTTGCATCTTCGACCATTCTACTATTGAATTTAGTGTTATATCACTTCTTATCTACCTTGCACTCATCCCTTGAGCTCATTTACTACCTCATACACTTTTGTTCCATGCATCTCAAATCGAATCAAGCTCACATGGTTTGGTCATCACCTCCCCTTAAAGATGCCTTCCCCTTTTTAGTCTAGTCCATGACTTAAAAGTATCAAAATAACACGTTCTCAATTATACGCTTATGGGATATTATTGAGTCAAACTTCCTACAAAACTAGATGCTTCATGCCAAACGGACATCTAGACCTCTAAAGTTATACATAGACTGCTCCCTCGAAGGACAGGCTATGTGCACAACCACTTCTACTATTATGAATAGACTACTCCCCGAAGGACAGCTATACACAAAAACCGCATCTGCTACTATAAATAGACTGCTCCCTTGAAGGACAGCTATACAAAGTCAGCCTTTATCGAAGTTTCTTGCATTGATCACCGTGAAGAGCTCAAGAACAATAAAATGCATATCCCCTCTAGACTTCCCGCATCGATCGAGTCATATCCGAGAAAATTAAAAAGTAGTATTCCAAAGCACTTTTGAGTCATGGACTTGTCTATTTAGGTTTGGTTCTCTTTCATTAGAATAATCACCTTATAATAAGTTCTCTGCACCCCAGCTATACCAGCCACCTCACCTCACCATTCATCAATGCAACAAAACTCAAAGGACGTGACATATATCTGATATATTGTGATTATATGACTCTTTTCACCTATCGACTTCTCACCTATGCAAGGCACCTAGGGATTCAAGCCCATCCTATGTTAATATGTGGTTTGTTTAGCTCTTCTCAACTACGGGACACTTTTACCTCTTTTACTTGACTCTAGGATTGTGTGTTGACCTTAATCAGGACACGATTCCCTACTACTTGGGTAAGCTAACTTTCGTTTCACCTATACCTACACCAACATCGCCAGTCCCTTACCAACACCAACAACGTTACCCTACCAATATCAATATTTTTACCAGCCAACAAATTACCTAACTATAACCAAGTTTCCTAAATTCACCTCTCCCGGTTCTAAGCGAGAACTACATCGGTCTGAGGCCCCTCCTTGCTTTGTGTAATGGGCTATGTAGGCAGCACTTAGGAGACATGGGGTCTCCCAAGGTTAGCTCGACCATCCCCTACCATAACCTATCATGTGTGGTACATATAAATATTTTTGTGTATTTCTATTTGCTCACATTCATCTTTATCTTTTTTCAAAACAAAACATTCAAAACACAACCATTCTTATTATTATCATAACTCAAATCAACATACATATTTAGTTTTATTTAGATGTTAAACAAATACATCTTCTCTATCATTGACACGTAGGTCGGCATCCTTATTTATTCTTATACTCCTATGAAATTCACTTAGACCCTTGCGCCTCCTCCCGAATCAGGTGGTGATCGTGATCGTCGACGCCACTCACTTGGCCTCTCCATCCTCAAAGGTGCCACTGCTATTGGTTCCTCCCACCGATCTGCCAACCTCTCCTGTAACATATGAATACACCCTCTCGCATGGTGGAATCTCACCTCTAGTCTCTCCACTCGTGACTCTGCAACCGCTAACAATCTCGTTGTCTCATTCACCCGCGTTTGGAGCTGATGAACTAAACCCTGCAGACGATCTCTCTCTGTTGTAATCACAGCTATGTCAGGACGATCGGCCCTCTCACGTACACCTCGCAGCTCTGCTACCCACCATAATCTATAAGCCTCTGTCACTCCCGCATCCATTACCCTGCGATTGGCTGCTATCTCTTCTGGCCCTTCTGGAGGTGTCGGCCGGGAGGTGAGAATAATGCCTCGGCGTCGATCCTCATGTATGGTCTATAAGCCATAGGTATATCCTGAACAAATCCAAATTGTCACCACACGTGATCTAGAGGAATCCTCTCGTACTCACCTGGCCTGTGCCCTGTGATCCACCTCAATCGCTCTACACCCCTCAACTCCTCAGCTATGTGCTCCGTCACCATATAGTTCCCGTAAGGTCTCCAACAAATATCCGCAATCATTACCATCTCCCACACCTGCCTATAATACTCGATGTCCTCTGTCACGGCCTGGGATCTTGCCTCTTGTTGCTGCCTCGGACCCATCATCGAATCCCAACCTCTCGCCTCCTGTCTCTCCCGACTGGACAGGTCGGCCTATCGGTCACACACAAACAATGTTCTCATAGGCCTAATAATGTAATAAGTATGAACAATCCAGTGTCATCCTGTGTTTTCACCTGCAGGCCCATAAACCCCTGTATAGCTCCGCTAGATATGCGGGTGCCCATGTGAAAGTCACGCTCCTTTCTATAATTTCCCAAATAATACACATCAATGCTTTTGGAAATATTCCACCATCTGCCCTCGGTAATGCATAATACCCCACTGCTATCATTAATACCACTGCCAACCTTGTTTCCTCAGGGTGTGTTGCATACATTGTACCATAAGTGAATGTCAAACCTCGCTGTGTCAAATCTCATGTAGCTGGACCAAATACTATTGTTATTGCTCCCGCGCTACACTCGGCCTTGCCTGATAGACTAGTCTTCCTGTAATTGGGAGCCTCAAGATCCTAAACACATCTTCCAACGTCTTTGTCATCTCCCTATTGGCGAGATAGAAGGTATTCTTTTTTGGATTCCATCTCTCAATCAACGCCTACAACATAGCATGATTGCGTTCGATTCGTGAATAATAACGGATTCCACTTAGCCCCACATGATTTATCAATGCCCATTTAGCTGGTGTTACATCCGCTCGGATTCGTGATAAAAAGTTGGCACACTATCATTCATCCTCAACCCTGCCTCTTCCTGCATACATCAAAACGACACACAACCATTCAATAAATCAAATCCCCAATTGTTTTTTCTCACATTCTGGAAATTCCTACAGTAACTGGTATCGGTTATAGATAACCGATACCGGTTTACTAACCGATACCGGTTATCTCTAAACGATATCGGTCACTGTCAATCCCATATAGCCTGCTTAAAACCACCACCTACAATAATTATTTTACTCATTTACTCCTCTCTATAACTATAAACATACGTGAACACCCTGCTTACCTACCCCATAACACTCACTCGATCCCAAACCCTTGCCTATCACCTTTTCTTTCTCATCTTTATCCACTTACATTCTCTCATCCTATTCATAAAACATGCAAGAATTAAATTACAACCAAACAGTTTACCTCTTGGGATGCAGCAGCTTGGGGTGGAACCTATCTTCCCTCTCATCTCTGCCTGCTGGATGCTTCTCCTCGTTCAGCCATGTTCACCACCCTCTTCAAATATAACTTTCCTTTCTACCTTCTTAATCTCAGCCCACACTCACTTTACCTGTCTCTTTCCTCCTTATCACTCAATTCTCTCATGCAATTACCTATATCAGTCGTCAAACAATGTCACATTCACGTATTTAACTTGTTGCATGACTCTAAAAATAAGAACTTAAGTTTTCGCCCAAGCTTTTATATTTTTAGAAAAGCTCGTTTTGGCATAACTGGTATTGGTTACCTAACCGATATCGGTCAACAATCTACCAATGTCGGTTAGCTAACCGATATCGGTCACATGCCTCTTTTTTCTTAAACCTGGGCCTTTTCTTTATTTTTTGCAAATTTTTGTGGCACCCACCTCTTTTTCCTACATAATGACACCATTATCAATATTTGTCATCAAAATCACATCAATATCTCATCATAATTTCATCAACATCATCTATCTACATTAAAAAAACCATCAACAAAATATATATGACATTTTAATATATACATCAAACCCATAAGTATACACACCATTTGGATCAAACTCATCATCTATACACATTAAATTTCAAATAAAACACCATCAAAAAAACAAAAACATTTTATACACACCATGTGGATCAAAATCATCATCTCTATATATATCAATGTTTAAATATACAACTTCCCCTGCATGGGGGCCTCTGTGATCTCAAAATAATACAAAGCCGCACATGCAGACCACAATAATTGTCAAAATCTCGACTCGGCTCGCAGGCTGGTCTCTCATGTCAAAAATATACTCGGCTCGCAGGCCGGTATCAACTATACAACCTGTACTCAGCTCGCAGGCCGGTATATACAACAAGAATGAATAAATAAATCATATGTAGGCACGTAGGCCTCTATATACATAACCGGTTCGCAGACCGGTGCCTATATCCAATATCCAAACCAAAAACCCATCTCCACTCCAGGGATGTCTCAGCTCTCCCCACCACCCTCAGCCCCTCTCCCTGCTGGTCCTTGTGCTGGCTCTCACCTCCTCCCTGTCACCGACCCACCGGCTGTGGCTGCACCCCCCGGGATCTCTGGCTCCGAGAGGTCTCGGCTCTGTGTGCCGCATATGGCTGATAGTCAGCCTCGGTACCATCAAGGACATCCTGATAATACCGGGCCTCCGCTCTCGCCTCCATATAGTGGGCCCGTGCCACCATGGCTACTTGTAACATCCCCATTTTAAGATACTAGAACAAGGGAATTTTTTTTTGTATAACGTTCTCTGTTATGAATTATATAATTCAAACACACGTTCAAGTTTTAATAATTGTTCTCTGCCCAAACAATACAGTTTGGAACACACAATTTCCTTTTAAAACTAATGTTCTCTGTTCACATATTTACAATATGGAACACACATTCAGTGCCATTCAATCTTATAACAGATTCTATATGCTGCTGTAAATGACTCGAAGAACTGCCGATCTCCCATTTTCATGGCTCGGAGTTTCAACGATCTCTCATTTCATGACTCGGCAACTACCGATCCTTCATGTTCATTCATGCATAGTATATTATATATACAAGTTCTCTTAACCATTTCCGGTTATCGAAGTGATCCATTTAAGAAGCCTATCTGAATATCTGTTACTGATATTCATCTGACATCCTGCATCTTAAATTAAGTGATTAGGACAACGCAACCAGCACTTGCGATACTTTGGCCAAATATTTTCACATGCTTTGCATGATCATATTCCTGGATGTGATACACACCAATGGAATACGTCCTTCACCTCACTTCACCTGTTATCTAGAATGGTCTTTCCTGGTTCCTACCAGTCCTTTCAATTTAAGGTCAAATTCTAACTTCCAATTTCCAACTAGCAATATGAACGAATATAGGAAGGCACTCATGGTAACTAAAGATACGCAGACATACGGTGTCATTCCCCACGACTCCGTGTGTCTAGTTATCTTTAGTCCTCCGGAGTCACTCCGTATACGTGATCATACTCCTATCCCCAGCCAAGAACTTAACATTCAGCCTATGTATTCTTGATGATTTAATTCGGGAGGGCATTGTAATATGTCAGCTATAACATTGTGTCGTCATGAAGACCCCGTCTTCATGAAGACACCGTGCTGTAGCTGGCATATGTCAATGTCCTACGGAATCCTCCCATCGAGAGTACACATCCTGCTCAAGTGATTTGGATATGATCTTAATATTTAAGATCAACTTTCAGCAACCATGCTGATCCTTTATCCTCGTTCCCGTTACAGTTGTATGTAGCTAAGAGAGACTAAATCCATCTTCTAGCTTACTATGCATCTTCTCCTTCGTACCGAAGGGTTGCATTTATTCTACTTGGTTCTTTTCTTAATCATTGGATTAAGCAGCCCATTACCGACGGACGTGATAAGTTTAACCTATTAAACTTAACCAAGTTTTTCATAACTGTAACCAAATTCAAAATTCCAGCTTATTAGATGTCATTTAAACGAGGTCTAATTCTCAATAAATGTATTCATTTATTCTCCTTAACCTTACATAGTTAAGGTCTATCAGCCCTGGATATATTTATCCCATATCCTTTCTTTCTGAATTTAACATACGAGGCTATTAACGGAGTCCGAAAACGAAGTTCGGTTGCTCCTAAGTTAATTGATATTCCTTAGCTTCCAAGCTAATCCTGAATACCTATCAGTTATGGAATCATGTTCTTCCTAATCCCTTTTAATGTCAATTAAAAATTCATCTTAACCCAAAGTATGAACTAATTGCACGTTTCAACTTAAAAGTTGCATTTAGGTAAGAATAGATATCAATTCCTTTTAAATCCATCCAAGGACAATTAAATAATTCCAAATCAAGAAATAACATTATATTTCCAAATTAATCAACAATATCAAACTGATATAGTTATTAAAATATCACACTTGTATTTGTATTCATCAATCCATTTCATAATCCATACATCTGCCAGTCCAAATGGCTGGACTTGTTTATATTAAACCACGTTACAACTCATAGATAGAAGAATGTACTTTCTTCTTTTCACAATTCCTCGTAGAGGAATAATAACTAACAAATACAATTCATCTTCAGACAATCAAAAGAAGCATCAGAAAACAACCATGTCTTCGTTTTAATCAAGTTCCATCTGCAAAATTACTTGCATGGGTCAGTTCATTGAACTGAGCATATTAAGCACTTGTCATTAAAATGAGGTGCTTCTAATTAACTGTCTCAATAAAAGAACCCTGCTTTTATGAAACGACAGTATGAACATCAATCAAGAATTAAGTATCAAAAGAATGAACAGTATGACAACTGAACCATCTAAATACCATCCCAATCAGCCAAAGAATTGCTGTCCTATTTCCCACATAACCATTCAAGAAGCAATTTCCTTCAAAAGTTCCAGATTACAACATTTGTAAAGATTAGGAATACAAGTAATCATACTGTTGTTATAACATAACGGCTATCAATTCCATTTCCTTTCATTAGTAATAAATGCAAAGGATAAAATCTAACTGAAATGTAAACCAATTACTTTCCTTTCAGTTCATGCATCTCATTTGATTCCAAGCAATCAAGTACAGACGAGAAAGCAAACAACAATAAATATAGTTGCTTATACCCAAGCAATTACAAAATTCGTTCCTAAACGATTACAGATTTCCAACTGTATGAGAGAAGAAAAGATCATTTTTCCAAGTTTTCCATTCACATTCCTATTTCTTTCCTCATGACTGTCCTAAAAATTGAATCCAAATGAGACACAAATCAAGATAACAGTTCAGAGTGAAACTTACAAAATCCATTCGGAATTCACTTTCCAGCAGCAAGAATAATTTCATTCATAATCAACTTTAAATGAAAACAAGGAAGAACTTATCGTCCTTATCAATACTTCGTTTAATTCAGGCTCATACGAATGCCAAAAATAGGTTAGTAAAACATCGTATTCATCATAGAACAAGCAGTATCAAGATGCATACTATGTACTTGTTGTACTAGAAGATTCCATACTTCTTTCACTATATTATTAACCAAATAAACAGTTATACAGCCAAGTAATCACTTATTCACATGTCCTTCTATATCCATGAATGCATACAGTTCATAATAACAATTTGCACATTGTTGTTACCTACAGCAAGACCATTTTATAATGTACAGTAAAGCTCTATTGCTATTTCCAGAATTCAAACAACAAGAAGAGAAGAATTCATTCCTTTAACCTTTCAATAAGAAAACAACCATTTTCTTCAAACTCCACAAGAATTATTCAGGTCAATTTCATTTCTTTTAAATGACTGTGCAAAATCAGAATCCGCATGAAACATTTAAATATTCCATTTGTACAGAAAAACACAGCACTCAGGAAAATAATCTAAATACCGCTGTCACTTCCAACAATCCGAACTTATAAAGTTCAATAAACGCAATTACTGTTTCTATCAAAATCTAAAACAACAGAGGAAGGAAGAACTTGTTTCCCTCTACCTTCAATAAAGAAACAATCATCTTCTTAAAAATGTAATAAAACACCCAAATCGTGTTTATCTTTCCATGACAGCTCAACTCATAATGACAACTGAACAATCGTTCAACAATGAATAGCAAACTCACATAACCTTAACTGTTTCAATTCAATATACCATAAGCAATGAATACCCAATTTGAATTCCTTACCAACAAATGTTTTTACCCGAAATCCATTTTTCTATTCACAATGATGTGCAGAACCCAAAATGTAATTTTCATACAACAATACCCTTATTAATGAAAACCTGCATAGGATATCAGATGCACAACAAGACAAATTCCCATGCATTTCTTCCTTTGTACAGCAATCCAAAGTCAAGTGCGTATTCATGAAAATAGTTCGAATCAGAAGGTCAAACCGCAACCACAAAACGCAATGGAATCAACTTTCCATCACAGCAAGAAGAAAATATAATCATTCATTGCACAGAAATACAAGCCAAGCTCATTTTCACGACTACAGTCCGAACTGGAAGATCAAATTGCTTCCATAAAACACAACAAAATCAACCTTCCATCACAGCAAGAAAAGAATGTAATCATTTATAAGTTCAGAAGAAAAACAATTTCTTTTTCCAACTCCCACGAATACCCAAGTCGTATTCGTCCATTTATACAAAAGAAGAAGCACAACAATAATTATATTACTATCATTTCCTTCTAACCGAGCTCGTAATGCTCAAATAAAACTCAAATGCCAGTTCCTTTAAAATCCAAAAATGCTATTTCCTTCTAAACCCAAAACAATGAAGGAAAAAGGGTCTTATTTCCTTTTAAAAATTTCAGTAAAGAAACAACTTCAAACAACTCACACAGCCTGTAGAGATTTCATCATTCAAGTTCATATAGCAAAAGAACGATTGCACAGAATGAAAACAACTCATACTGCCTGTACTATTTTCATATAAACATTATCAGAGAATACCCATTTCGAATTCCCCAAAACTGTCAAACAAACCAACACAGCAAGTTCGTATTTCCAACTCAAATTTATGCAAAGACAGATCAAATCACAACAACAAGGAAACGATTCTACCCAATTCATTTCCACAATGACAGCAAAATCGAATAAACCCAAAACCCGTTCAGAAGAAGAAGAGCAGGGTTGTTTTAATGAGATGCTTAAATAAAGCAAGTGTTTTAAAGAGAAGGGCTTAACATGCCTGGTATTCTTCCTCGAAACTCGAAGAAAACCACGTCTACAGAAGGTGTTTCCTTCCACGGTGACAAACACCACGAGCTTCCCAACAATCACCTTCCTCTTCAGGCTCAGAAAACAACCTTCAAATTCCAAAGAAATAGTGACAGAACCCAAACACAACTGGTTCGACTGAACCAAGCAAAAACCAAATGCAGAGCAACTTTCAAAAACCCGAGCAAACACAAATGACCAACAAAAATTCCTCCAAACTCTTTCCAAGGTGGACTGGTCACGAAGACCAAAAAAATTAAATGCATTAAAGGCTCTACCTTTTTCTATTTCCTCACGCCACCGCCGACTTGGGTTGGCGAACTCCCAATTTCAAATTTTGCATGCAAACCAAGTTTAGTTCCATGACCAACTAGATACCTCCACCTTTTTCCTGTTCCCGCCAAACTTGGCGCTGTCCACGCAAGGACTCACATTAATTTCCATTTAATTCCCTTTCATCCTTATCCTTTCCCATGGGTCTGTGCGTCCCCTTCTAGGTTAGGATTAGTTTAGGATTCATAATAGTGTTCAAACCTAGGTCACCGCCTAGTCTTTAGGTTAATAGAACTTAGGTCTATGTTTATCATTTTAGAATTTAAAAATCCACTTAGGATAGTAGTTTAGGATGTAAGGTAGAACTTAGGATTAGATTAGGATCTAATTCCCTCTAACACCTAACACTAATTAATCGACTCCCAAACAAGTCTTCCAACTGACATTCAAGTCTATGCTGTGCAGGACATTTCGTCCTTCGTTAAACATACCTGAGCCACCCGTATCTAGGCATTTCCCACCTTACGAGGTCTCATATTACGATAGTGTATGGTTCGTGAATCGAACCTTTGTCATTGGCATCTACGTGCCAGCTGTTTATACCTGAAATCAGGTGCTGCACATTTATATCAACCTTCAGTTCGGTTCAAGAGTAAATCGTCAAAGCGATCACAAGAAGGCCACAACATACTTTGGATCAATGGAATTGATTCAAGGTGTGTTGTCAATCAGCGAATAGAGTTCAGCAAGCATACGACAATTTGTCGTCACATCAGCAAACATACAAGCAACAATAACTGTTGTCCCATGTAAACAAATTACAGCATGCAAGAATCCAGATTAGCAACACATTCCCTTAAGATCAAAATATATATCTTAACATGTTTGCCTTCATTTCAGCAGTTACAACATCAAGAAAGTAATTACCATGATAACTTACAAAAATCAGGGCATTACAAATGACTCTGGGGTTGGTCCCCGACTCCTAATAATAGTGGCCCCTGTCCTGCCGGTACACCCTGTGCCTATACCTGTGGCGGTGCCTGTGCCTGCGGCGGGGCCGGTGCGTGGCTGCCGTGCGTGCAGTGGTGGTGCTCGTGGCTATACTCGTGCTGGGCTAATCGCCCTTGTAGTACCCCGATTTGTGCCTGTGTAGTAGCAAGCTGCCCTTGTAATAACTGCACCTATCCTACGAGCTGGTCCCTCTCTGCTATAACAGCCGCTAAATCTGGCTGTGTGGGCTGTGCTCTCCTAGCTGCTCTCTCCCCTGCCCACCACACCAAAAATGAACCTGTGCACTGGCGTCATCCATCGTATCATCTACGGCCTCTATGCTACCTAACTGGGTCAATGGGCTGCAGTGCGGCAGTGGGGCCTCTACATCATCCCTTTGGTACTGTGGGAAGGGAGGTGGCTCATCCTGTCGCAGCCCCAACTACCGTCGTACCCTCTCTAGGGGTATCCACTCATGCTCTCCTGTGCCTCCATCCGGGCCTATCCGTAAAGTATACTGGATCTAGTGCATCGTCGTGCTCGGGCTCCTCCTCGAGGCTGATGGCCTCTTTAGGGCCTCCATACAATGTCTAGCGTGGTCAAGCCCTCTAACATATGATGGTAGTAGGCTACATCCCATCCTGCGAGCACCGCTCGTGGCTGGCCCATGACCCCCAACCACCTCTGAAAGCCATATCTCAGATACACCCGTGGCCTTTCGCTAGGGCAGCCTCGGGTCGTATACATATGATGTGCTCATATGCCCAGCAGTGTAACAAAAATGTCGAGTAAATCCCAAATCGCCTCATCCGGCGATAACCCCACAACTCTCAGAGAAGGCTGCACTTCATATCTGGTGCCCGTGCATAAGCATGTATGCTCCTCTACCATTGCGTGCAGCACTCCCATCAAATCCCGTGGGAAGCGGCCTCCTCTGAGTCAGGAGGGTGAAGCATGTGATACCTATCATCATCAACATGGAAAGCCGTGTCTCATGTCTGTGTGCACGATACATATCGCCATAGGCAATGCTCGCGACTGTGATAAGTCAATAATGTGGCTGCATCCCCAAATACCTGAAGAATGTTGTCCATCGCCATCTCTCGCATCTACCTAGAACACTGCCTCCCCTACGATTGGTAGTCTCAGGATGCGATACACATCCTCTAGGGTAATAGTCATCTCTCTAGTAGGGAGATGGAAAACATTGGTTGTCGGATCCCATCTCTCGATGAGGGCAACCATAAGGCTGTGGTCCCTCTCCACAGCCCTATACCACTGGACTCCACCGATTCCCACCTCGCGCATAATAGCCCAATGCGCGCAGCACACATGTGGCCGCATCTGTCTCGATAGTGGGGGCATCGATCCCACATCGTAAGCTGCTGACATGCCTACAAAAACAACCCACTTCATTAGACCCACCCTTTACAAAAACAACTACCTTAACCCTCTATACCCCCTTTTACCCACCCGACCACACCCCACCTCTATAACACACATCTACACCCACCTATCTTACTCCTAAAAACATCTACGATATCCCCTTTCCTTATCTCACACCCTAACAACCACCCCGATCTACTCTCACCATCTAACTATACCCCTACCAATTTAACACCTCCTAATTCATACCCAACACCTAATCTATCCTAACCGAACCAACCACACAACCACCCCATTTCCCCCACCCCAATCACCTTTCCTATCAACTCTACCCCCTCCCTCTTCACCCCCACACAACAAACAAACAACAAAACAACAAAACACAAACAACAAACAACAAAACAACAAAACAAAAACAACAAACAACAAAACAACAACCAAAAACACAAAACACCAACAACAACAAAACAAAACAAAACAAACCTAACTAATGACCGGTACCGGTCACCCTTGACCGCCACCGGTCCCCTCCCCAGCACATCCTATACACCGGCACCGGTCGACATACGACCGACGCCGGTCTACCAAAAATCCAATTTGTGCAAATATTTGGTGACCGATGCCGGTCGCCTAGTGACCGACATCGGTCACTGTCCAGGTCCAGAGCCGAACCCGACGCGGCCCCCAAAAACATCTTTTTACCTATTTCTACCCTTTTACCCACTAGAAAACCCTACAAACCTACCCACCCTACCGTTTTATCCTAACTAACCTACCTACCCATTCCATTTTGCAAATTACATCCATTTATTCATTATTTCATTAAATTTTGGATTCCTACCCAAAACCCAAATCTAAGTTAAACTCATTCAATTCACAACGGTAAGAGTTTAGAGCCTACCAGTATGACTACACGTCGTCGTGGTGGGATAGGTGGCGGTGGTCCAGCTGGTCCAGCACCTCCTGCTCCTCCTGGCTGTGCCATGGCTATAAATCTCCTCTGCTGGGTCCTCCACCAATCAAATTCTACCTCCTACTCGCTGGGGTCTACCAATCACTCACTCCTCCACTCAACTACTACCAACTCAACATACAAACTCAACAAAATCAATTTTCAACCCAAACAAGCCGTATTGGTTATCAAATTGACAATGTGACAATGACAGGCCGTATTTTTCTTTTTATAGGTTTTTTACCTATAACCGATATCGGTTATATTGTGCCCTAAACCACGGTATCATTCATCTCACCGATCTTTGGTCATAGCTAACCGATATTGGTTTAATCCCTATTTTACTGCAATTTCTGCCCTTATTCACCAATCTCCCTTTCTCACCACATCGCCTATACCCTCCTTTGCTAAATAGCCTTTTTTGACTTCATTGGCCCAATTCATGGCCGCACCCAACCAACCAGGCCCGAGCCAAGGCCGCACCCAACCAATCGGCCCGACCCAAGGCCACAACCAACCAATCAGGCCCAACCCAAGGCCGTAACCAACCAATCAGGCCCGACCCAAGGCCGCAACCAAACCATTTGGCCCAACCTAAGGCCACAACCAACCAATCAAGCCCAACCTAAGGCCGCAACCATCCAATCGGGCCTAACTCAAGGCCGCAACCAACCATTCGCTCGACCCAAGGCCGCAACCAACCAATCAGGCCCGACCCAAGGCCACAACCAACCATTTGGCCCAACCCAAGGCCATAACCAACCATTTGGCCCGACCCAAGGCCGCAACCAACCAATCAGGCCCGACCCATGGCCCTCACTAATCAATCGGCCCGACCCAAGGCCACACCAATTAAATACCTCACCCAAAACCAACAAATTACAATTTTATCCACCCATCATGTAGCTTTTTGTTCAATCGAGCTCACCTGTTCATGTTTTAGCATGATTAGGGTACTTGACTTGATCAGTCGACCAACTTTGCCTAGACCGAGACCGTGACGTTTATCTCAACCAAACCAACCATTTGGGTGTCGCCGAACATGCCTAAACGCTCATGTACCTTACCCGTTATATCCCTGGAGCTACTTCCTATGCCTTGATACCGAGGATTATATCACCCTTGTTTGGATAAACTATCGACCTTTGCCTATGAATTGCTTTTTTGCTCTTCAAATCATGTACCTGGTCACACTATCGCATTTCAACATGCGTCTACTTCCTTGGACCTACCCTTTTACCATCATCTCAACACCATTTACCCTTTATTAACCCTATCTCTCGATTTCACGCTACCTCAATCTGTGATAGATTTGAGGGGATTACCTATACCCTTATAAGGAGTAACCACTTCTTATTATTGTCGCAACTTACAAGACAAGCTACACGAAAACAAGGGGCTAATGTAGACACCAAATTTGTGTCTTACGACCCCCGTGCCCTACATCTCATTTCAAAACCTAACCTCACCACCTAAATCTTGCACAATTATTTATTAATTACCTTATAATTAATAAATCCACATCTCCAAACCTGCCACCACATTTTGCCACCTCATCATGACCTAGCCCTAACCCTAAACTAACCTAATTAAGACCTATAACTTGGTCTACATCCACACCCATGACTAATTACTCCTCACCCACACCAAAATCAACCTAATAATGACTTGACCAAGCCCACAACTAATTCCTCGGGAGAAAAGGAGGGAAAGTTGGCTATTTTACTAAAAATAGCCCACTTTGACTTAACCGATATCGGTTCCTACTCAACCGCCGTCGGTTATGTAACCGCCATCGGTTCCCTATAAATGACCTCCCCCAACCAAAAACAAAGGATCTGGAATCTGGAAATTCATTGGAAAGATCGGGAATTCACTTGGCCGAGTAGAGACAAGTGAAGGAAAGAAAGGAGTTTACAGAGAAGGACATCAAGCCCAAGACTGCAACTGAGTAACCAGAGCCCAGTGACACTCATCCAAGCATTGGGAGAGAAGATAGCTCATCTTTGATTGTCCAATCATCCTACTTGAGCCCTACCTTTGTTATCATAGTCTTTGGACCTGTATCTTCATCAGGAACTAGTAAGTAGTATCTTGTATGTTCTTTTGATAACATTTCTTGAACTTCTGAATCACAGCAATTATAAGTCTATTCCTAGATCTACTACCCGATAACACCCTACATCTAACTATCATTCCTCTACCCCTACATTGCCCCAAGAATAGCTCCCATACTCTCTGAGTCTTCTCCATCACCCCATTACCTATCCCCAATCATTTACTAGCCTTATAAACACCATAGCCACCTTATAGCCAACCTTCACTAAAAGCCCCTACACCACTGCCCTATCGATATCGGTTAGTAGAAACCGGACACGGTGATGTGACCGGCATCGGTCACTGTGATTCAAAACCAAAACTAGCCCTTTCCTCTATTGTTTTAACAAGGTAATTAAATTGTAATTTTGCAATAATTTGTGTTAATTCATATTAGCAGGGGAACTGACCACCTTCGAAAGGAAGTTTAATATTTCCTGGGCCCAAGGCAGTTCCCTCATTTATTGTCTAACTAAAATCTGGTGGTCTTGTATTTTACTTGCAGGTAGTCCTTCCCAGACAAAAAGGAGTTCTTTGCAATCGATCTGATCTCTCTCTACATTACATGCACACCCTCCCAGCATTCAACAGGTATTCCTCCTAGCCCTAACCCTTATCCATTTCTCAAGAGAATGAAAGGATAGAAGCAACTCTATTCCAAGAACAAATACATTCGGTGCATGAAACACGTACAAATTTGAACACCATTCTCCCCCTGAAACAATAGGGCTGATGACATAAGAATGTTAGAAAACAACATATAATGATTATGATTTTAGATTTTAAATTAATTTTTGATGAATCTAATGCCTAGATTTTGTTGATTTGTGAATGCAGGAAGATCAAAGGATCTACCTATGGTGAGTGGTTGATATAACATGGCTTAATGACTTGATTGCGACATTGTCGGATGTAGAGATAAAACAATTGCATGGATGGGTATTTGGGGAAATCATGTAGATGCCCATGATACCATTGAGCCTAAATTTTATGTAGATGTTTTTGGCTGCATAGAGCTTTGGGCTAACACATTTCATGGTGGGCCGATGAGATAGTACAAATGATCTGTGAAATATCACGATGTGCATGTGATATTGGGCTTGTCGATTGAGGGGGTCACATGTACTAAGATATTACTATGGAAATTTTAGAGAGGAGGGCCGCGATGCGGTAGTGAGTCATATGATGAGGGGATGCTCAACGTTAGATGCAACACAATGTTTTCTACATAGATTTCAGCTATCCAAAAATTTACGATGGGCATTACCATGGCATACATGTTGTGTCACAAGGTAGATGGGACTATCCCATTGTATTTAGTGGATTTATATAGAGATGTGATTGAGTAGGATGTTTTTAGCTAGGGATCACTATTTTATACATGGTGTGATAGAGGCCACAAATGACCATATGTCCCATGCTATCATTGAAAATGAGGATATATGAGAGATTTCCCATATATAGGCCCACAAGGACACCATTGGTCATAACAAAAATACCCCAAGAGTACTCCGGTGGGCATAAGGATCAACAAAGTGAGAGTAATTCCACCGTATCAAATGCTATGATAATTACATATAGATGAGGTCGTATGGGAGCCCTATATAGGGAATGGTGATCTATGGCCTAGTTGACATAGAGAAGAATAATTAGAGGAAGTTGAGGATGTGACATGAAATTACTTACATTGGTTAAAGACTCATTTGATGGAAAGGGTTTGGGAGACCAGATCTTGCCGTGGTACCACCACTACTAGCCTATAGAAAACAACATGTGAGGGAGGATATGAGTGTAGCGGATAAAGTACCACCATTATAGTACTCGAGAGTATGAGCCATAGGAAGAAATGGTAAGAGGTAGAGAGACAGAGAGGTGGGGAAGCTCAGAAACTTCGAGATTATTGTAGTGGAGCAATCAAATGAGGGATCGACGGAGGACTAGCCACCTAGACCCATAGGTGGGAAAGATATGCACACTAGTCCTAGCACTAAAGGAAGAGTGGAGAGATAACGAGGGACATGGTAGAGAGAGCATAGGATGTGGTGGAAAGGAGGTTATTACTCGATGCCATTAGGGATGGATATGTCCATACAACTATGAGACATGCCAGGACCCACCGCATGGGAAATATTATTTTGGTGCCCCAAGATAGATGTGCATAATATGTCGGATAAAGATCTTGTTTATTCAATTTGGCTGAGGTGCTATTGGGTGGTTGTGGAGATGGAAAGACCATTGTTGAGTGATTTGGAAATCTAGGTATGAATGTGATGATTTTATTTAGGAATTTAGATGATTATATTTGGTAAGTAGATTGTAAGATTGGTATTTCTTAGTGAATTTTTCATTTTTCGAGAGAGGACGACAAAGGATTGGCTCTCCCACGATAGAGAGTGCACACCATGAGATCCTGGACCCAGTATTGGATGTCTGAGGATACCTTAGTCATGATAGAACCCATAGTGATATTGGATGGTGAGTTAGTAGGGGCGTTTCCATTGGTTGGAGAGGATGTCATGGCACTATAGATATCGAGAGATGCACATGCGATGGAAAACATAGAAAGTATAGATGTGATGTTGTGGAGCTTATTGTAGGCACATGGTGCCTTAGTTCAGGAGTAAGAAGTCCACATTTTAGATGTTAGGAGTACTACAAATAGGATCACAAGGCTATAGGTGAAGCTAGCAAGAGTATAGGGAGATGCCTTAGGATCCCAATCTAGGGAAAAGTCTCTAGCTTGCACAGCTCGAGCATCCAATGTAACACATTTGACACAAATAATCTAAAGACCCCCTTAAGGGGGTAAATATAATTAATCCATATAGCTATTGATGATGTGTTATGATGAACCATGATTGTATTTTTATAAAAGTGATTCAAGATATATATATATATATATATATATATATATATATTTTATTTTATTATGATGGTGTTATTAATGTAGACATTTTACTCATGCATGTACATGGTAATACCGATGATACTTTAGGAAGAAATACAATGATATTTAGGAAATAGAGCCATTGAGAGAGAATATAAATCCAAGAAAGGTTAAGGACCTAAGAAAGGATGTACAAGACCACAATGATTCACTAGGAAAGACTGGGTGAATCGAGACCAAGATTGGAGATGTCGGGAAACAAAATGTTGATGATAAACCCAAGCGGGGTGAAGATCCCAAGAAAGGATAAGAGAGTTTGAAGATGTGTGTAAAACCCAAGGGGGATGAGATCCCAAGCAAAGGAGAGAGCTTAGGACAAAGATGAAATCAAGGTATTTCTAAAGGAGATGCTTAGCCACGAGGGGAAAATGATTGTAGAGTATCGGTAATGATATCATCTACTTGGTTCAAAATGTTACTTTGAGGAAACATCGTGAGGTCCTTAATAGCATGTTGTGTAATAACTACATGTCTATGGAATTCATACCATGTGGAAAAAAATTCATCTATTCAGTCCTCTAACCGAGTGAGGATTCTGCGTCAAATATAATTAAGAGTGGGGTGAGGATCGGGTTGAGGTGGAGGCCCATACATAAGTTTTGATCTAGATGGTTTAGGGAAGTTTTGAATCTTTGAGAGGATTTAGGTGTATACTTTTTCCATGTGACAAGGAATAGGGAACTAGATACCTGCTACACATGACCCGATAATCTACATCAAGTATGCGAACAATAGCCATAGTTGAAAATATAATGTAGCCAAGGTAGAAAGGTCATGTAACCTTCCGAGATTGATCTCTCCTAACCTTAGCTTCAATATTTTTCATGTGTCTTTGTAAGTTATATAGTCAGATATATCATGTCCTAGAGCCTCATGCCATGTATAATATGGATCTCTTCTAGAAGGTCAAGGAGCCATGAGGGTGAAAGGTAAGGGAGGATGTGAGTGACTGATATGGGTCAAAGCATGGATGATGTTGGTGGATTTGAAACTTCTTCATCCATTAGGTCATAAACTTCATAGTCAAATCATGGTATACGCCCCCTTCATCTCTATGGGGAGGTACACTATGTGATTTAATAGAGTTACGTGGAGAGGGTGATGCCAATGGAGTGGTATGAGGATTAGGCACCATCTGCTATAAATAGGTTTGAATGAATGCAAAGAGTATTCTTTTATAAGAATGAAATTCACATCACGAGTGAACATGTTTTGGAGGGTTCTTTTTAATGCCAAAATTCACTCTCCTAAATTTGGGAATAATTGGGAAAGTGGGGATTGTCCAAAGTGTAACTATTATTGTAGTCGGGAGTAGTGATGTCTATTACGTAAGAATCATTTGTGGTTTCAAGTTAAACCTTTTGTTCCAAGTGGAGGTTGAGGTGTACGTGAAATGGTAATGGGAATATATGGCTCCTTCTTACGAGGTCAAAAGTTAGGAGGTAGTTGAGATATAAAAATGTATGGTAGATCAAAGGTATTAATCTTAGCAATAATCTCATTAGAATTATCATCATTAAAATCCAAGATATTAGGAGGTGTGAACTTGACAAATTATGGATGACCTACACTGCTACGAAGAGACTCAATAGGATAATTAAAGCATTGATATTCACATAATGGGATATGAGATAGTTCTTAAAGGGTCGGGAATTTATACATCCCTTTTTGTTGTAGAGTGTCATAATTCAAAGGATTAGGATCACCTTGAATTTTATATATAGCCCCTTGATGTGTGAACTTAACACATTGATATGTAGAAGAGGCGACCACACACATACGGTGGGTCTAAGCTCAACCTAAGAGGATATTACAAGATAGGGGAAGTTAAAGGAAACAAATTTCACATGCACGGTCCTAAGAAGAATAGTGATGGCCAGACAAATGAAACCCATAGGAGGAATTTGACAATGATCATACCCTTGAAAATTAGTACATGTGATTTTAAGGCTTCCAATTGAGTAATCAATGGATTTGATGAAGTCTAATGAGGCCACATAAGTTCTGGAACATTAACAAATGAGGTCGTGATTGATTGTGTTTTCACCAATTTGTATAGAAATGAAAAGTGGAGGATATTCTACCGAAAAAAATCTTGTCTGGAATCATGACACCGATGGGAAAATGGATTCAAGTTTTAACATTGGTGGTACAATCCGTAAAAAAGAAAATTTCCTCACATTGATAGTGGATGCTTGCTTCCAAACTATTCAATGTAGGATACTACCCGAAAGTAGGAGGGAAAGGGATGTTCATGTCAAAAAACATAGTCATAAGATGCTCACAATGGTGAGTTGACATGTACATGAGTTCTAAAAAGGGAATTGGACTTGGAATTTGAGACAATTCTTTCAAAGGATCCCACTCGTCGTGGTTGGTCTAAGTAGTAGGATGAGAGTGTTGAGGATCCTCATAAATAGGTTCAGAAGGAGGAGGAGTGATTAAATATACTTCATAAATTGTATTTTGTTTATGTTCTATGTCATTAGCCTGACCGAAGGCATATGTGATTAGAGAATTAGTTTTAAACTCCTTTGGCCCTATAGTAGTTTTGTGATAGGGACCAATGGCATCTATAGAAGATGAAATTTTATCTTTGGGAGTCTGATTTTGAAAAACATAGATATAAATGAATATGTGAGTCCGAGGCTGAAATTATAGAGGATATTTAGGCTCTATATGTGCTATAACACACCTCTAATAATTTATGGAGATTGTGTTCTCAAGAGGATGATTAGGATTAAATAGGTGTGTTGTGGATTTTTTTTTCTATTTTTAGAGATTTTACCTAAATTTTGGTTAGGCATAGGATCATAGAAAACTTTGAGTTCTTCATTGGCTTGATGGATGGCATGTGACAATCCTTTTGATTTTGAGCATCATAAGTATTGATGCTTCAAGTAAAACACTCTCTATTGATGGTTTCATAGTAAAATAGAGTACCTAAGAAGAATATAATGGAATATGTGTAAAGGGAACAAAAATTCTCATGAGAATGGCCCTAATTAATGTGGCACCAACATTACTTGTTCTTATCATGCCATTAAGGGAGTCAATAAGTGTCAAGGATATAATAAAATGGTTTAGGCATGTGTCATCTCAACTCATCCTTGGTCAATGGTTGATAATAAGTAGGATGGTTCTTACTATTGTTATATTTTTATCAATATTAAAGAAATTCCTATTTGAAGAAGCCATAAGAGGAAGGGTATCTGAGACCCCGTCATCCGTGGCATTCTTGTTATTTAAATTTTGGAGGACTTGTATCCATTTAGTTGCTTGATTCTTATGAGGAGACTTCTTAAACTCCCTCATAAGGTAATCATATATTTTATCTTGTTCAAAAGCTTCAACTAGGGAAGTAGGATAAAAATACCTAACATTGTATTGAAGGCAAGGTTTTAGAGCTTAAAGGAAAAGTTGGAAAAGACTTTCATTTGGAATATTATTTTATTCCTTAGTAGCTAAGGTCTTCAAATATTTGATGAATGCTTGAGCTCATTCATTCTCATGTTGTCAAAAATTAATGAAAGCGTTGATTTTATTCTCGGGTAAACCATGATATTAGGATTCATTAACCAAGGTTACTACCAGAGATTCTAGCTCCACAATGGAGTTATGGGGTAAAGTGTGATCCATTCCAAAGAATCCCTAGTAAGATTCTTAGCTAAAATTTTACTAGAAATGAAAGAATTAAATTTAATAAACTCTTTATAAATATTTCCAAAGGACTTAATGTGTAAAGTGGGATTAGTTGATCCATCATATGAAATAGATGGGGAAATGCCTCTAATATCCATGCTAGAACGTAAGTTACTAGAGGATCTTGTTGGAATTCCCATAAGACCTTTTTGTGAATGAGAGAGGTTAGGAAATATATACCCCATTAGGTCCATTAGGAAAGGGAGGGATAATTACACCCCTAGATCATGAATTAGGATGGTTGACCGTTGAACCATTTTGATTTGTATTTGAATGAGTTGGGATGTAGTGGTTGTTTTGGTTGCTTCATCTTATCTATGATATGAAGGATCATATTAGTGGGGTTCAAGCTAAAGGAGTTTTCATATGAGTCTACCATAGTATCCTTCCTACTATCCACCCTATTTTAAAGTTTCCCAAATACAAAATCAAGAAGATGCTTATGGATTACTGACTCAGGTTTCCCTTTGTATTGAGTAAACTTATAAAGGAATTTTGGATCTCAGATGGAATGTTAGATATGTATTCAATCTAAGTATCTTCCTTTTCATCACATGATATGCTAATATTACAAGTATTGTACTTCTTCTTATAAGATCTTATCACACAACAATCTCAATAGAAGGAAAACTAGAGTTTGGGATATTAGTTTTGAGAACATGATTGTTGATCAAAATTAGAGAGGCCCAGTCCAAGATAATCCATGATGGAGTATTGATATGAACCAGAAGAAGCTCATAAAAATAAGTTACTAACACAATTAGCCCTGTAAAAAGGGTTTCATAGGGGTTTGAAGCCATATGTGAAGAAGTTTTTATAGAAAAGATAGGATCGACCCGTACACAATTGACATAGGGGCTGATGGTATCCGGAAATATGTTTGGGAAGAACATACATGATTAAACATGCACATAATTGACAAAGGGCCTGATGGAATATGGAAATATTGATTTTTAGGGTTTATTTGAATTTTAAGGGCTGAAATAATACAAAAAATAAAATGGGTTATTTTAATGAGATGTGATCGATCATAAGGTACAAAATAATATTCATGTAGGGTTCATCAAAGATGTATGATAGGAAAAAATGTGTCTAGACAACATGCACTCTCATCATCCATTCAACTAGGGTATCAAGGAAATGAGTAAGGGACACAGCAAGACCGACACACAATAGATAAAATTAAAGGGGGTACAAGGACCGTTAAGACCACATACCCAAAGGGAAGTACCCTTACACTAGGACAACCTAAGGTTCCCAAGGCCCTAGGTTGAAGAAGAGGAAGGACACCTATTGAGGTATCAACACTATGGGGGTTGATAATGAACAAAATAAGCATGAAAATAATATGATAACTGATGTAAAATATGTAACATGAAATAAAAAACTGAAATATAATATGCTAACCTAACATGTGCATAACACACTAAGTTAATATATAGTAAATAAAAAATATGTAGGATACTACTCTATAAAAATGATAAGTTGGGTTAGAGCACTTACCTATTGGGGGTGTTCGTTGATGCATCTATCTCCTAAAAGACCATACACAAAGAGAGAACAAAATTTAGGTGGAGAATGGTAAACAACACCATCCTAGCTCACTATAGGTAACCCAAAGTGTGAGAAACCAATCCAAACAAGAAGAATCTCTAATCCAAGAGTCAAGATGTAAGAAATCAAAGAGATGAGAGAGAAGATGTAATTTAACACAAGAGAAAATATAATGGCGAGTTCCTTTGTGATCTGATACGATGATCATGATGTGAAAATGTAATTTGGGGTCTTTATACTGATGCCATCACCTGTGGGTGAAGGTGTAAGCCAAATATTTGAAATAGCATGAAGGCATTATCTAGGGAGGGAAATGCAAAGAGGTTTGTACAAAGTGTCATGAAAATAAAGATAATGAAATAAAAAATAAATGGGGTCAGGAGCAAGTAATATGCCGAGAGAAGAATGTGGAGGAAAATACAAAGGTGAGAGTAAAATAAGAACATGAATAGGACAAAAATTCATTCTCTCTCCATGTATCATCCCTAACCCAATGGTTACATGAATAACCATACCCCTATCCTGGAATAAGCCCCTTAAGGCACTCATTCCTAGAAATAGATGCATTAGCAACCTCTAACATGAGAATATAAATTGTTAGTAACATGTATGAAAATAGAAAGTGTAAAAATTAGGTTTATCCACCATCCTCCCTTTTGATCCTCCCTATCCCTGTTGAAACTTCTTCTCTTAAGAGTTGAAAGATGATTTTTTTGTGTTCTTATCCCCTTATTTTAACAAAGTGACTCTAGATTTATCTCTCCAAAAATTTCATTCTTTAGTAAGAATATTATGATATTCACTAAGTATACCTCTTTTATTTCACAATAATTATTTTCCTAAACTTGCTCATTGTTCTCAAGTTTATCTTGGAAATCAGAAAGTTATATTTTCAATTTTTGTTTGGAGACACAAATGTTTCCAAAGAATTTTTATTCCATATCTTAAATTTTAGTTTTACATTTTTATATTTTTGGATACTTTGTACATTTCCAAGCCTTGTATTTTAATATTCCACCATTCTTTCATTAGATCTTTAATCCCTTCATGTTGTAACTAGATTTTTCAAAGTAGAAAGGGGTTATTTTCCTATTTGTCTCCATAACAATGAGGAGAATAGCATTGTGATCTAAACCAATTATTGGTATAATAGAAAGGAAAATATCCTTCTTTGACCATTTATCTACAACAAGAACCATGTCAAGTCTTACTTGAATAAGTTTATCCCCCATATTCTATTTTTCCAACTAAACTTGCTACCTTTAAGGTCCACATAAAATAAATTATTAGAAGATATAAATTCCTAGAATTCTTCCATACTCTCCATAAATTCCAAGATTCCTCCTTTATTTTCCAATGGTGATAGAGGGGTATTGAAATCCACCATCACCACCCATTCAATTTCCTCAATAATTTTTTGGGAGGAGGAAAAAGATCCCACATGTATTTCCTTCCCCACCTATTTTTGGAGTGCAAATGTTGGAAATTATTGATAAATAACCTTTGTTCAAGTCCTTCATCATTACAGCTCAATGATTCTTTACTTTTAGAAAAAGATTTCCTTTAAAGTGGATTGCATCCCAAATAATAACAATACCCCAAGAAGTCCTTGAGGAACTAGTAGAAAAGGCATTCACCTAATTCCATAACCTATATTTGATATCATTTTTTTCCATTCATCTTAGTTTCTTGTAAAGAAAAATATCTTCTATATATTTCTTTTAGATAGTTCAAAAGTAAGCTTTTTGAGGGTTATTCAAGCCTCTTATGTTCCATGAAATTATGTTCAATTTTAAAATCTGTTCTTCCTAAGACTCTTATATTCCAAATGAGTCCGAGTTCCTAAATCAATGTATTTATGAGTATTCTTATATCTATTCTCTTGTCTAATAGGTCTTCCACTCCTACTCTATGGGGTTATAATATTAATTGGGTTACATTTTGATGATTTACCTTGATTCTCGAAGAATTTTACTTAAGAGAGTCACTTCCCTTTCTAGAAAATTTATATGACTCTTCCTTTTCATGTTGAATCAAATATTTAATATTTGAAAAATATTTTACAAGAATGGGGTTCTTTGACATAACACCTTAAGACTAAGAAATTCCATCTTCTTCTTCCATAGAAACTTCTTCAGAACTTTTCTTCTTCCAAATTTTCTTTCTCATTTCCTTTTGGATCCATTTTCTCTCTCTTCCTATTTCACCGATTCTTAGATCATTTATTTGAATTGTTGATGGAACAGATAGGTTAACAGGCATAGGAGGAATACTTGTTCAAATTTTGGTTGATGGGTTGTTGCGTGCATATGAATTCTGGATCCACAGCTGAACGTGAGAGCTTCCTTTTGGCTAGGAGGAACTACTTGTAATGAAAACAAGACCACCAGAAGGAGTTAAACAATATGGGAAGTGAACTGCCTAGCGTATGCTAGATTCGAGAAGTATGACGATTCTAAGATGGCTGTCAGTCCACAGTTTTAAACAATTTAATGTTGTAAAAAAAGTAAATCCTATTTTTATTTAAAATGATTTAGGTATCTCACTTAAAAACACAATAAGAAATAGATCTAATCTAACAGGCTAAGCTAGAATAGAATCCAAAGGTCAAATGATTGGTTCTAGGTCTTTGCAGGTTTGATAGAGGTCTCGGGTAGATCACATGTGAATGGGGTGAGATGAAACATGGTGGGTAAGTCTTTGTTCTAGGCTGTGTGGGAAAATATAGAGACCGGTGTCATTCAGGGGTGACCGACGGTAGTTAGGTGTAACCGGTGCTAGTTATTGTGAGATCTTGAAAATGTCACAGAACAAGTTGTGGTCTCCTTTGTGATTACACAAAGGACTTTGGTGAGTCGAGGTGAAATATTGGGTTACTGGAGTAGGATTTTGCAAGGTTTTAATGGGTATATGGAGGTGAAAATGTCGAGAGAAGGTCAATAGGGGGCAAGATAAACAATGGATGATAAAATGAAATAAACCAGGAAAGTATGATGTTATACTTACTTGGATTCCATTCCTGAATGCCTATGTGTGAGGGATGGAGGTGATGATGATGGGTTTGAAGGTTGTAAGTGATCACTAACTGAAGAAAATCTTCTGCATGGGCTACATGTACACTCCTCTTTGCTTGGATAGATCAGATCATGGCTGGGATGGTTGTGCAGGAGAAGATGCTCAATCTCCTTCCTTGCATGTGAGTTTTCATTGGAATTTTCTCTATGAAGATGTGTTATCTCTCTGAGATGTGTTCTTGCTCATCAAATTTCTCCCAATGTTTTCCAACCTTGAGAATAAGGTAGTTCAGGGGTTAAAAGGAGTAACCGATGGTGGTACGGCTTAACCGATGACGGTTAGGGGTAACCGACATCGGTCAAGGTGGGATTTCCTAGGTTTACTAAATTAGGGAGATCCGCTTGATTTCCTTGGATATTGTGCCATTATCCCATGGATTACTGGGATTTTCTTGTGAGCATGTGGGGATGTGGTTAGAGGGAATTTAGGCATTGATTTTTAGGGTTTGGGTAAGTCTTAGTTAGTTATGGCAACTTACTAAGAATAGGTCTTAGGTTGAGTTGGTTTGATGAGGTGTCTAAGTGAAGTGTATGTGTGGATATTATTTAAATAAAATATTCAAATAATAAATATAGTGAGGATAATACATTAATTTAATTAAATTAATATTAGTGGGGTGAAGGGGGGTCATGGCTAGGTAAATGTAATAAAGGGTGCTTATATGTCGAGGGACCAAAGGGGAGTGTGACCTAATTTTAGTGTCTACATTTTGCCCCTTTTTGTGCGCATAGCTTGTATTGGTAAGTGATGCTAACAAAAATAAGATGTGGTTGCCCCATGTGTGGGTGAAGGTGATCCCCCTCAAACCAGGAACTGATGAGGCAGCAGGCTGAAGCGGTAAGTGGTTTGATAAAAGGTAAATGTGAGGAAAAGGGAAAGTGGGTACAAGAGAAAATGGTGAAAGGTCTACTCAGGAAATCTAGGGAATGGGTCAAGGTTAAAGGTAGCAACAATCAAATGCACGCACACGTATAAACTATAACACGCTACCGGGTTGAAGAGCAGGAAAAATCTACATCGTCTAAGGTCAATAGGTTTATCCAAACAAGGTTGAAGTGAATATGGTATCCAAGGTATAGGATATGGTCAGGAAACACAACGTAGGTTAGGTACAGGAATGTTTAGGTATGTTTCGGTACACCAAAGGTAGGGTTAGGATAAATAGTCATGGTAATAGGCTAGGTAAGGTCATTAGGTCAATCAACATAGGTAACAATGCCGCAAGGTATAACGAACACATGAGGTCAAAGTATAAATATCTAGGTCACGACACTGTGGTAAGGCCAAGGTAGGGGTAAAAGAATAAGAAGTCCCTAAAGGAGGAAAAATGGAGGTAGGAAGTGACGAGGTCAAGAAAGGTAAGGTAATGGGTTGGGTAAAGGTTGGATGGGGTAAAGGAGCAAGGTAAAGGGTGGGGTAAAATGGAAAAGTAAAGGCAATGTGTAGGTGAGGGTGACCGATGGCAGTCATGGATAACCAACGTTGGTATAGGAAAACCGGCAACGGTTAGGTAGGGCATGCGATTGATGCCGGTCAATGGTAACTCGACATCGGTTAGGTCGGGTGGGTTATAAAAACAAAAAATCCATGTTTTTATTATTCATTTGTTATTTTCAAAGTGAAGAAATGAAAAAAAAAAGAGAGAGAAAAGAGAGAAAAGTGTCTGGAAGAAATGGGATAGTGAGCTGGCAATTTGATTTGACGAGGGTTGGGTTGGTGAGTAGCGGGTCCATGGGATTAGGGTGAGAGAGTTGATTGGTCGGAGGTTGTGGGTAGTTATTCAGTGATGGCAGAGGTTGGAGAGGGATCAGGCGGACCACTGGCATATCGGATAGATGTGCCACCAAGACGGTGGCAGCGCGACAAGGTAAGTGCCTAACTCTAGATTGGTGATTAGATAGATTAGAGGTTTTGGTATTTGTTATTTGTAGGGTTTTGTGGGTTTTGGGTTTTGTGGGTGGTTAAAAATAAAATGTGGGTATGGGGTAATAATAGGAAAAAGAGAGGGGGAGGGTAGTAAATTGTATAGGTGGGTTGGGTAGGGGTCTAAGGGAAGTTTAGGTTATGTAGGTGGGGTAAAAGGGGCAGGGAGGTTTACACAAAAGGGGGTTTGGGAAGTCACGAAATTTTCAGGACAATGACCGCGACCAAGCTTGGCCGGCGTTGGTTGGGTAGAACTGGTATTAGTCACCAAATAGGTGGTGATGATGGTCGATGGTAACCATGGTCGGTAAAGATGAGTCGGTAGCACTCGCAAATAGGTGACCGATGCCGGTTAAAAGGTGACCAAAGTTGGTTAGAATAAACTAGTACCAGTCAGGATTTTAGGCACAAGGGTACAAAAGTAATGTAGGTTAGGTAGTTGATATGGGTAGGGTAAAAATAGGCCGAGAGGGTAATGATAATTGGTGAATATGGTCATGGTAAATAGGGATTAATGTTGTGCTTGGATTAGATGCAGGGGAGAGTGTAGTTACACATGCGGGATAGGGTTCTGCCTCTACTGGTGACATTGCATGGCTTAACAACCCCTTTGGAGTTACAACACATGGAGGTAGTGGGCTTGAGTGGGATTTGGTGCTACTGACATGTTGTTCAGCAGCCCATCTTGATGGTCGTGCTCATCGATAGATGGAACTCTGTGACCAACACGCTCCACCTTCCGATGGGTGAGATGACTATCACCCTAGAGGATGTGTTCCATATTTTATGGTTACCCATATTGGGTGCCCAAGTTTACTCTATCTCCCAGAGCCTTAGAGGAGCTGATCGGGACAATTTTGGCAAGTGGGGTGGTGGATCTCGAGATTCCATAAAGCAGCAGATTTGAGCTATAGTGAGATGTACCTAGCCCGTTCGGATGAGACGAGGCTAGTGGTTCTATTGATGGAGGTAGTGTGCTACTATGCACTGCCAGATGTAGAGGGTGGACACTTTCCCGATCACTGATGGGGGTGCTCCATGATATGATGGTAGAGGAGACCTAGTTTTCCTAGGCACCAACATTCTTTGTGCAGCTATATCGAGAGATGTGGGCATATGGGTGGTTATGTAGGTTTATCCTGTGTTGTACATTTATACTGCACTGCTGGGCCTACGAGAACATAGTTTGTGTTTGACCTATAGGTATGCCCCAAATAGATGCATTTCCCATGAGATGTGTGTGGGTGGGATACAAGAGATGGGTGTCGGTTGTAGGAGAGCAGATATTAGATAAGCTGACATATGATGTGGCCCATTTTCGCAGTTGTTGGAGGGGTTATCCGGAGTGGACATTATATGGAGGCCATATGTGGATTCCCCTCATATAGGCATATGCATGAGGAGCTAAATGAGCTCTGGCAGGTAGAGAGGTGGATACAGGTGGTCTATCTTTGGGGAGGATGAGATGATCCTGGTAAATAGGTTCCGGCGGTAGTTTGGGCTTATACAATATATTCCTTTGTCCTTCCCACATTATCAGAGAGATGATGTGGAGAGGCCTCTACCTCTACCACATCCTACAAAGTGCTATAGGGGAGGAGGAGGAGCTAGTAGATCAGCGAGATAGATGACGTTGGATGTACATAGAGGTACAGGAAGTGGTGGGTGGCTCAGCTACGATCCATACCACCTAGACCAAGGCAGCTTGACTTAGCTATCATTACAGTGTAGAGAGACACCCTACAGAGGGTGTAAAGAACGTTGATTACCTAGATAGGTATACTACATACATAGCTAGAGGGGTCAAAGGTAGAGGTAGTAGAGCTATGAGTACAGGTGGCCAGTTTGTAGGCCCAGATGGTGGAGGGAGAGGATGGAGGAGATGGAGATAGAGATGGTCAGGTGGCAGCCTTACTGGCTCAGTAGCATGTTTACAGGGTTGGCCTGACCTAGGCACATATTTGGGCCTTACAAGCCTAGATACAGCCACAGAGGTAGGGGGCACCATCATAGGCACATGGAGCTGGTCCCGATTCATAACATGGTGTAGGGAAGGTCACTACAGGGAAGGTACAGGGGCCGAGACCTATGGGACCACCACAGACCGTGCCTGTATCTAGGTTACGGGATGCCCTAGGTGAGGTGAGATATTATTAGGATCAACTTATGGTGTCCGAGATAGAATTCCTATCTTATGGAGAGTACACAGCACAAAGGCATCTAGTGAGAGGACGAGATCCCACACACATAGTGTGGAGAGCATAGGAGGTCAACAAGCTCCAAGGCCCGATAAAGGAGAGGCCACTAGTGCACGGCGACCAAAGCTAGGTGATGTGCTAGTAGGGAAACAGGAGACAGAGGGTACAGGTGACATAGAGATGGAGGACATCCGCGAGATGCTTGAGATGTGGTCACCTGATTTTTGATGTATACTAGTTATTTTGGATATATATGCCAGCCTGCGTGCCGAAGGTAGTTGTATTTTTGATCACATACCGGCCTGCGTGCTAAAGATAGTGAGGATGTATGAGTGATTTTTGTATATTTTGAGCATATAACGGCCTCTGCGTGAGTGAAGATGTATGAGTGATTTTTGTATATTTTGAGCATATACCAGCCTACATGTTGAAGATATTATGTATGGATTCATTCATTCTTTTTGCATATGTAAGACCGGCCTCAAGCTGTGTGCCGATGACATTTTGTATTATATATATATATATATATATCAGCTTGTGTGCCGACATTTTTGAGATGATGGACAAGATGAGATAGACATGTATATTGAGATACACATTTATTGATTTGTATGATGAGATTCATGGTATTTCATGATTTGTTGATGTGTGTATGAGACATTGGTTTATGGCTTGTGTTAGATGAGATATGGATTTGTTACTTTAATGTGGTTTGAAATTAGGTGAGTTAGGCATGATGGAGTTAGGTTGGTTTAGGCATGGATCGAGTTAGGTTATAGGCATGGATTAAGTCAGGTTTGGTTAGGCATGGATCAAGTCAGGTTATAGGCATGGATCGAGTCAGGTTATAGGCATGGATTGAGTCAGGTTTGGTTAGGCATGGATCGAGTCAGGTTATAGGCATGGATCGAGTCAAGTTTGGTTAGGAATGAATCGAGTCAAGTTTGGTTAGGCATGGATCAAGTCAGGTTATAGGCATGGATTGAGTCAGGTTTTGTTAGGCATGGATCGAGTCAGGTTATAGGCATGGATCGAGTAAGGTTATAGGCATGGATCGAGTTAGGTTATAGGCATGGATTGAGTCAGGTTTGGTTAGGCATGGATCGAGTTAGGTTATAGGCATGGATTGAGTTAGGTTTGGTTAGGCATGGATCGAAAAGAGTTATAGGCATGGATCGAAAGTTAGGTTATAGGCATGGATCGAGTCTAGGTTATAGGTATGGATCGAGTCAGGTTTTAGTTAGGCATGGTCGAGTTGAAAGTAGGTTTAGCTATGATTCATTATTTTTTGCAATGAATGATACTATGGGTCATATGTGAAATGTTGTATAATCTATGCATAGTGATGATAGAGGGATGGTAGGTGTAATAAATGTATGTTATGGTAAGAAACTTGTTATGTATGTGGCTTAATTTCCATTTTTTTAGAAAAGGGGACTAAGTGAAATGTGAAGTAAATGGTGAGTTAGGCATGGTTGATGAATTATTTTAGGGTAGAGAATGGCCGAGCTAACCTCCAAGGGCCCCATGCCCTCGGAGTGCTACCTACATAGTCTTGGAGAAAAGGGACCTCAGGCCGATGTAGTTCTCCCATGAGCTGAATATGAAAATGAGTTGGTAGATTTTTGGGCATATTGTGGGTTTAGGTTTAATAGGTGTGGGTAGATTATAGGTAAAAGGATGTAGGTGAAGGTGATTATGGTGAAAGGGGAGGATTACCTCAAAGGTAAGCATCGAGGACCAAGTCCTATATAAGGTAATCAAAACGTAAACAAAGATGGTTAAAAGATAAGGGGGTAATAAAGCCACCTGATTGGGTAGGATCATACCGAGTAGATCATACCTTGGAGGAGGTGAGGAACATAAGACCCTAAAAACATTACATGATTGACATGTTATACAATGACGGTAGTCACAGGATCACCAAATGTCTAAATTCCAAGATGTCCCTTAAGGCAATTGAGGAAATGAGAGTGGAAATGGTAAGGTGGGTGAAAGGTAGCTAATTTTATATGTTTTGAGTGATAGGGCCCTTGGGCAAGGGGTCCTAGGTCACAATGGGCAAGTCCATGACTAAAATTTTTTTGTTTTGATAGACTGATCGATGTGGGAAGTCTATATGGGATAATGAATATGGTACTCCTTGAGGTCTTCATGAAGCTGATCGATGCGGGAAGCTTCGGTTTCTCTCATTTTTTTAAATCTTCACATAGCTGTCCTTCGAGGGAGAAGTCTATTTATAGCAGCAATTTTGTTGAGAGGAAGATGTCCTTTTGAGGGAGTCATATTTTATTATAAGTTTGACTCAAGGAGTTTGGTCCCATGTGAGGTCTTTGAAGTCATGGACAAGACCAAAGTGGAGGATAGGACTCTTGTTCAAAAGGCAAGGTGGAACGACCATGGGATCTCATCTAAAGGTAGATGAAAAGTATCCATGAGAATCATGCTATGTGCAATGCCGTGGTACACATATTCAAGAGAAGATAACAAGTGACGGGTACTCACATGATTCTTATTTAATCATTAGGGAGGTGTATGGCATGGATATCACTCTGTGGACAAGCCTGTAAAGAGACAAAGGGTGAGGTAGGACAACGAGTCAACAATAGAATGGTTAAAGATGTAATGCATTAAGGGGCTCAGGTTTGGGTTTACCATCAAGTGAGGATAAATGATAGGCACCTGATCCATAGGTATGAGTTACGATGTATGGTCCAAGCCAATTAGGAGTGAATTTTCCTTTTACTTTTTTTTGCTTTGGTTACGTGTTGATTTTCTTTCAAGACAAGGTCACCGACTTAGAAGGTTTGTTCATGAACACATTTGTCATAAGCATGTTTGATACATTGTTGGTAAACTTGAAGGTGATCCAGAGCATTAAGACGACGTTCGTCTAATAACTCTAGTTGTGCTAAGTGGTCCTGATGAAAGTCATCATTAGTAAGCATGTCATGGAGAGAAATGTGGAGTGAGGGGATCTAGACTTTGAGAGGTAGAACAACCTCTGTATCATAGAACAATGAAAAGGGTGTGGACATAGTGGAAGTGGGAATACTAGTGAGGTATACCCATAAGGAAAAAGGAATGTGCATATGCCAATCCTTCCCAGTATCATCAACCACTTTCATGAGAATTTTTTTGAGGGTTTTGTTAGTAGATTCAGCTTGGCTGTTGGTTTGTGGGTAATAAGGTGATGAGAAACTAAGATGAATGTTGAAGGTGTTGCAAAGTTTTAACAATGTTTTGTTTTTGAATTGTTTTCCATTGTCAGTGATGAGGTGATGAGGAACACAAAAGTGACAAATGATGTGATGGTTAATGAACTCACATATCTTCTCATATTTTGTTGAGATGAGTGGTATGTCTTCCACCTATTTTTTTAGTACTCGGTAGTAGTTATGATCCATTGATGGCATTGGGAAGAATGAGGATTGATTTCTCCGACAAGATCTAAACCCCATTGAGAGAAGGGCCAAAGGTCACGAGTGACCTGTAAGGCATGACTAGGTGTATGATGAAGGTTGGAATGTTGTTGGCATTTCACACAACATTTTACATAGTCGCAACAATCATGGTTAATGGTCGGTACTAAGTAATAGCCTAGGTGAAGAATACGCTTAAGAAGCAAGCAAGGCCACTAAAGTGACCTCCACATATGCCATCATGAACCTCCTTAATGGTATAAGGAATTTCAGAACTTGTGAGGCATTGTAAGATAATACCATCAAAGCCACATTTGTAGAGGAGTCCCCTGAATGACGAAACGAGAGACATTTTAAGGAAGGCGCGTTGTCGTTATGGGTGAGATTAGGAGGTAAGATGGAGAGAGAAAGGTAGTGGAAATCTTGTTTATACCAAAGGTTACTCAGGTCAAGTGTGTTGGTTCTAATTGAGTAAACATTGTGAGGTAAATAAGAAGGTGAATGGAGGCATTGTACGGTAACAAAGATTTTGGAATTAGAAGGGGAAGCATGTATTTGGGAAGCTTAGTAGGCCATGGTATTGGCAAATTTGTTGGTTGAACGTGGGATGGTTTGAAGGGTGTAATGATCAAAGGTGGTCAAAAGTATGTCTACATGATGTTTATAATTTTTAAGTATCTCGTTACGACATTGGTACATGTCATTGACTTGGTTGATGACCAATTGTGAAGCACCAAATATTTGGATTGATTTGACATCTAGGGCATATGTGGCTTAGAGACCTAGACGAGCGCTTCGTACTCGGAAATATTTTTGGTGCATTCAAAGTCTAGTTTGAAAGACAAATACATGGGTTCTCCACCTATAGGAATGAGGATAATACTAGCCCCACCCCCACACCGACACTTGGAACCGTCGAAGAACAATGTCATTTGGTAAGGGATTCATCCAGGGGAAAGAGTAGAATTGACTCATCGGGAAAGTCAAAATTAGAGGGTTGATCCCCGGAAATAGGTGTGTCGATCAGTTTTTCAGTGATAGCTTGGCCATTGATGGAATTTTGATGAATGAATTCGAGGTCAAGATTAGCTAAAAGCATAAGCCATTGTAAGGCATGCTGATTTTGATAAGGTTTGGCGTATATGAAGTGTAAGGATCGGTGTTGGTCACGACATAGGTATCATGGTTGAGTAGGTAATGGTGGAGTTTGGTGGCAATGAAAACTAAGGCTAAGAATTTTTTTTTAGATGGGTGTATCAGGTTTTATATTCCAAAAGAGTACAACTTATGTAATAAACCACCTTCTCCCCGTGTTGGTCATCGCGATGAGCGAGCATGGATCCCAAGGAGTGATCGGTAGTTGAGATGTATAGGTAAAAAGGTTGATTGTCTTTAGGTGGAATGAGTATGGGTGGTTGGAGAAGGTATTGTTTTAGGGCCTCAAAAGCTTTGTGGTAGTCATCATCCCATTTAAAGGAGACATTCTTCTTGAGTAGATGATGAAATGGTTGACAACGATTAGATAATTGTGAAATGAAATAGCGAATGGACTGTAATTTACCTTATAGGATATAGAGTTGTTTAAGGTTAGTGGGTGGAGGCATTTCCTGAATGGCCTTGACTTTAATAGGGTCAAATTCTATACCACGGAGGGAAACAATAAATCCTAGGAGCTTTCCTGAGAGAACCGCAAAGACACACTTCTTTGGCTGAAGGCAGATGCAATATTTAATGAGGCGTTCAAAGATGGTTTTGAGGACGGCGAGGTTCTTGGAGTGATGTTTAGATTTGGCCAAGAGATCATCCACATAATCCTCCAATATGCGATGCATGATATCATGGAAGATGTAAGTCATAGCACATTGATATGTAGCACTAGCATTTTAAGGCCGGAAGGCATGACTTGATAGTAAAAGGTCCCCCAAGGGGTGATGAATGTAGTCTTGTGTTGATCTTCCTGGGAAAGTAAATTTTTTTATAACCTAAGAAACCATCCATGAGTGAGAGCATATCATGACCAACGGTGAGGTCAACCAGTTGATCAATACTGGGCAAGGGAAAGTCATCTTTCAGGCAAGGCTAGGTTGAGGTCACGGAATTCCATGTAAATGCAGAGTCCCCTTGTTTCTTTAGTAATAGGGAAAATGTTAGAAATCCAATGAGGATAATCAATGGGTAAGATGAAGGAAACATAAAGAAGGCGCTAAAGTTCTTCTTTGACAAGAATAACAATGCAAGGGTGCATTTTACTCAGCTTTTATTTGATAGGTTTGGCATAAGGAACGGTTCTGATATTGTGGACCTCTATGGTGGGGTCAATATCAGGCATGTCTGTGTAAGACAAAGTGAAAGTGTGGTTATGATCTTTGAGAAAAGAAGTGATGGCTTCCTATTTAGCAGCATCTAAAGATTGTCCGATCTTTAGGATTTTTGGGTTGTCCTAAGTATGAATGTTGATCTCGATAGTCGATTCATTCAACATGGTTTGTGTCTCAGAGGGTAACGACCGATGAATATATGAGTCTTCTGCACCAAAGTAGGTGAGTATGGATTCATCATCTTCACATTGAACGAAGTTAATTATAGGTGTGTTGTCATCGATCATCTCAGGATACAGGAATGGAAGAGTGGAAGGGGCTTTGCCTTCGCGTTGATAAGTCAAATGCCCCAAGGAAATGGTGTTTATGAAAAAAAGTTAGGGGGGATAGATTCAGGATCCATTGATTCCGTCAGTGAGGGTAGTGATGAAGGTGGAGCAAGTGAAGGTGGTGATGAAGATGAAGGTGGAGAAGGGCTAGGGTCCTCAATGAGTTCAATGTGGACCTATTTGGTAGGAGGTTCGGGAAGCCGATAGCACTATGGTCGTTATGTTTGTGGGTGGTACATGGAATAACAATATGGTGGCCTTGCTCATAAAATCCAAAACCAAAACCCTTCCACATACATCAATGCAAGAAGGTGTGGGTGAAACAGTGATTGGTAAGTGATTAGAAGTTAGTAGAAAATGGGTGGGTTTGTGATGGTGGTTTAGGTGTGTAAGTGGTAGTATTAAGTCCCCCATAGGTGAGACTAGTATGAAGACAAGGAGGACCATAAAAGAGGCAATCTCCTATACGGTGATCATAGTGAGGTTGTTGGTGAAGGCTTCCATACTCGTGCGAGTAAGGAATGTGTTGACACTATATAGTTAGTATTCCCCCAGTGAGGAATTGAAAAACACCTTCGAAGGGGTCATGGTTGGTATGTAGGTAAGCTGGAATGGATGATGTGTCTGAGGCCAATGTGGAGGTGGAGTTAAGGGATTGGGAAGCTAATGGGTCAGCTATGGAGGTTATAAAGTGGTAGGAATGGAGGAGGTATGTGCAAAGGAAAGTAGCAATCGTACTAGTAGGTAGAGCTATAGGTGAAGCAATATTGGTTGTGGAGGTATAAGGCTTAACAGGTATGAGCACGTCATTAGGTTGGTAAAGCGTGTTGCATGTTTTGAAGGGTGATGGGTTAGCTGAAATGGTATAAGTGTGTCCTTTGTGTTCAAACTTTACACAACGATGCAAAGTGGAAGGAACGTAACCCATGACATGGATCTAGGGTCTACTAAGTAACAAGTTATATTGGAATTCCCCTCCAAAATGTAAAATAATTCTGGAATAGTATGGGGACCCACGTGAATGTGAAGGATGATAGTGCCTAGTGTGGAGGTGATAGCGTTGTTGAATGAACACAACATGACTGGATGTTTATGCATGTAATTTTTAGGTATGCACATTTTAGAAAATGCATGGGATGAAATGATGTTAATACTAGTGCCTCCATCAATCATCACACGACGTACCCATATGTCATCAATGTGGACAAAGATGAAGAGGGCTGGGTCTAGGTCATCATTTTGGTGTGGTGTGATCTCTTCCTCTGAGAAGCTAAGGGAGGCCACTTGGTGAACAAGGTGAGGTGAGGATGAAGGTGGTAATTTGGTGAGAGAGGCTACATGATGGGGTGTGATAATGGAGGCTATGGGTGTAGGGTCATTGGGTAAAACCTCAATAGATTGAAGAACCTCCATGAGAGCTTGACGATGGGATTCCAAGGTTTGGATGAGGTCATATAAGGACATTTTGAGGGGAGATTGGTGTAGTTGTTTGAGTATGGTGCGATGTGTGATGCCATTAGAAATGGGGTACGTGGGGCTGCGAATAGTTATTTTAGGTATGGGTGCAGATGGTATGTTGGGTATAGGATTGGTTGGTAGGTCAATTGCCTTTTCTTTTCCCTTTTGCGCATGTGTAGTGACATGTATCATGTTGATTTTAGGGGAATTGGAAAATGGAGAAGGTGTAGGATAAGTGGTATAATGACATGAAGGGAAAAAACCTACTGGAGGAGAAAAGCATTGTGAGGTGAGTCGGGTACAATGACATTGAGATGGTGGTGTGGCAAGTTCTCCGATGCGAGCCATGTTAATTTCAAATCTTAGGAGTGGTCTGTAGGAGCTGTGATGGTGGAGGTTGTGGTTGTTGAGTGGGTAGTGGGAATGGGTTTTGGTGAAGAAGGATCCTCATGAAGAAGGTCATCATCATCAAAGTTGGTTTAAGTGGACACAATTAGATAAGGACGGTTTTAAAGGCCTTGCAATTCTCCACATCATGCCTTGGCACACAAAGTGGTATGAAAATTTTTAGTATCATCAAACCATTTTGGCTTGGGTTTGAGGGGGTCATAAGGTCGAGTGGTGGTAATGTGATAACAAAGGTCTCGAGGAGGTTGGTTAAAATTTGGGCATAGGATCCTGCTAGTGGATCACAATGGGAAGTGAACGTGGGTTTGGGTGCAGGTGTGGTTGATTGTTGAGGAACTATTTTTGGAAGAGGAGGAATGGGTTGAGCTATGGGTTTAGGTACCAGTGTGGTTTTAGGTATCGGTTGTGTTTTTCTAGGTAGGGGTACAATAGATGAACGGATAGGAGGGTGTGTGGTTGTTTTGACTACCTTATTGTGGGGTAGTGGGTTTTTTTTTTGGGTTGCAATTTCTTGGGTAAAGTTGATATGGGTGTACGAGGTCTAGAAGGAAAAGCAGATGGAGGAAGAGGGAAAGTTACCCATGGGGATAATGGGGTGCTATGAAGGTAGATGATGTGGGTTGTACTTGGGGTGTGAGGGAAAATGACTGAAGTGTAGTGGGTAGTGAAGCAATAGCTGAGGGTATTAGAGGTATTGGTGGTAAAAATACTATAGGTGTGGGTGTAAGTCGTGTTGTGTGCCTAGGTAGGTTAGAGGTTTGTGAGGAAGGAATGGGTTGTTGTGTTATTGGTTTATGGATGGGTGAAGGTTACTTGACCATGTTAGGCAAACTGAGGTCTTAAGACAGACGGGACAAATGTGGGTGTGATTGGTGTGGTCGGGGTATGAGGTCGATGAGTTTTTTTCTTTGGTTTGGGTGTTAAAGTAGGTGTGGTATTGACATTGGAGGATGTAGCTAAATCCAATTTAATAGGTGGATGAGTAAGGCTGGTGGTCGGGGTGACCCCTAAAGTGGTAATAGGTTTAGTTGAGGCAAATGTTGTAGGTGTGGGTTTGGGTTTAGATGTAGGTTGGGTTATGGGTAAGGGTGTGGTTTGAGCACTAATAGGTATCATGGAAGGGGTTGTGATAGAGGTGGTTGTATTTGGTTTGATTGGTCGAAATGTGTTTAGGTAGATAGTGGAGGTATCAATAAGGGATCTCTACATCTGTGTTGAGATGGGGAGTAAGAGGCACCCCCATAGTAAAGCCCTATCCACATAATTTAAGTGATCGGCCAAACATGAGAATGCCACGTCTCGTGGGTGGAGCTGGTGAGGATTTAATGGTAATTCCTGTAAAATGTGTCTTAGAGCCATGAAATTGGCTAGCTTTAGCTTCTGTGGGTAAGAGAGCCGAAAGTAGATCATTGGGATTCAGGTAGTTGATGGAGAATGCTCACCAAGAGGCAAAGTTATCTCAAATAGGCCTATGATAGGTGGAGGAAATGTTAGGATCTCCTTTATAAGTAGAGGAATAGATGGGAACTCTTCTATAGGTGGAGGAGGCAAAGAGTGATCCTCTAGGAGTGGAGGAGATAATGGGAGCTCCTCTATGGGTGGAGGAGGTACTGTAGGCAAAGGTTTTCTAAGTGGTGAAGCTAGGGGTGAAATGGGCTCAATGTTAGTGGAAGACCCCTCCTTTGGTGATGAAGGAGATGAAAGGTGTTCCTCTATTGGTGAAGGAACATGGGAGGTTGGTTCTAATGCATAAGGATGATTTCAGTTAGGATCTCCTCTATGGAAGGAATATGGGGTAAGTGGGAGGTGATAGGTACCTCGTTAAAGATAACGTTAACCTCATGGTATGGGTATCGTGAGTTGATGTCTCACTTTGGTTTGATTGGATGAAGGGGCATGGTTTTTGAAGATTTGTAGATTTTGGTTGGGGGTGTTGTTGGGATTATCCACAGTTAACTCACCTTTCTCGAGCATTTCTTGGGTAATATTTTTGAAAGTGATGCAGTTGCTATCACTATGACCCTTTAATCGATGATAGTTACATAAATCATGTTCTTTATACCATGCGAGCATGGGGCGAGTAGGTCAAAACCAAGTGTGGTTTTATAGGTGGAAGGGTGATGACTCCGGATTTGATAAGCTTTTCTAAGACAGAAGATTAAGGTTCCCAATTAGGGTATATTTTTGCTACTCTCATCCGAATTGAAAAGTCCGGACAGTGAGAGATTAAATGAGGGTGTAGCTTGATTTAATGGATGAGCTAGGCTGGCCTTGAGTACCACAGCGTTAGTAGTGCCCTTATCTTTTGAATAATTGGTTTTTGGTTTAGAAGAAGAAGAGGTATCATTTGACTTGAATGCCAAATTTTTATGCGTAGTTGGATTTTCTTGTCTTTGATGGCTTGAATCTCTAAATTTCATGCCATAGTGAATGTCTCATCGAATTTTCGAAAGGTTTGGACCTGTAAGGTTGGGGAGATATGTCTAGCACAAGCCCATGTGAAGAGCTTGATGGGTTCAATTTGTGGTAGTTCAGAAGGTAAGTTCTTGATCGTGCTATGCCGCCGAGTGACAAAATATGCGATAGATTCGTCCTCATACTGACGTGTGGAATATAGATCGTTCATGGTAACCTTCTTGATGATATTGATAGAAAAATGATCCAAGAAGGCTTGGGATACCTGATTGAATGAGAATATAGAGTGTTTAGGTAACCCACTATACCAATCTAATGCAGGTCCAGTGAGGGACATGGGAAAGGTTCTCAAAAGCAAGGCATCATCATGAGTGATCAAATAACACCCATGTTTGAACAACTGAAGATGCTACTGTGGGTCTTCTTTGCTATTGAAATGATTGAATTTAGGAATTTCCCAATGCACAGTGGTATGAATGGATAGGAATGGATGGGTGAATAGGATCACCGCAAATCTTGTCATAGGTGAGAGTGTTACAGAGCCAAAACCGATGCCTCCAATGTCCGTATCTTGTCCAACATGAATTTAATTAGGTCGTTGGTGTGTTGTGATGACTGGATGCCTCCCGTAGCGTGAGAAGGTTGGTTTTGGGCATATAATGGGGTGGCACTCTAGTGTATGTGGTTGCCATGTAGAGTGGTGGAGAAGAAGGAAGTGAAATAGGGGTACATACTTGGAATGAATAATGGATGAAACAGAGGTTGTTGGTAGTATGTATATGAGGGTGGAAGGGTCGTGGTAACCCTAATGGTAATAGGGGCTAATGATTGTGGAATGGGAAGAACCACATTCGAAATGGGATAGGGGCCACTGACATTGGAGGTGGTAATGTAGCTACAGGTATGTGTGAGACATTAGGGGTAGATGAGGTTGTGTTTGGGGTAGTCGTCGAGGGTATGGTGGATGTAATGGGTGCCATGATAGAGGTAATGATGTAGCAATAGTCACAAGCGGGTATAGGACCTAACTACAAAATGACTGGGGGTAAGGTAGATGTGGGTAGCATAGAGCCAGATGGGGATGATGTGGGAGTGGGTGTGAGATTCAGGGGGATAGATATGGCATGTCATATATCAACTAACCCGAGGCATCTCGAGTGGATGAGTGGGAAAGGTAAAACTGCAAGGTGACAGGGTTCTGGTCAAGGAGTCATGCAAACTCCTCATCTCCGGTAGTGATAGTAATAAGTGGATGGGATCCATGGTTGGTGATAAAATAGAAGGTGGTGAAGGACTAGGTGGGAGTGGTTGACAACTAGCATGGAATATGAGGGCGCTTGCTTGTCTTTGGGTCAGCACCATGTGAACCAGTACTGATCAGGTAGGGTTACTTCTCTGTAAATGACACAGAGAATAGCAGGAACAAGTGAATCTAGTGACAAAAAGTAGATTAAGTACTAAATGGTGGCTGGAATGTAAAATAGGCTAACCGATGCGGTTAGGGTAAACCAACGCTGGTCGGGGTAATCGCTTCTACAGTTACTATAGAAAATGGATAGTGAGTAAACAATGAGACATGAAGGTAAAAGCTGGCATGTGTATGCCAAATCTGAGGATGTTTAAAATGTCAATGGGAATAATGATAGTGACAGACTATGAAAAGTGGAAGAAAGTGAAGTAAAATGTCCTTTTGAGTAGGTTAGCAAAAGGACTTGGAACCGACATTGGTTGGGTATAACCGATGGTGGTCAGAGGTAACCAATGATGGTTACTATGAAATTAAAACAATGATGAAATAAAGTGGTTGTGAATTAAAATCTGATGTAGAATTAGACCCAAAATTCTAAGAATGATGATGATATGGCCCAGGCACACTCAGGTGAAGCTGAAATACACCAGCTATGATGAGGAGTGTGCAAGGATGAACAAAAAAGTGACGAATGTGATCTCTCACCTCAAAATGCAAGCCAAGCAAAAACACTAAGAAAATGCGATCCTAGGAGTGCCTTTTCTATTATGTTTTTTTAGCTTATGATATTTAGGGACTGACACATGAATTTTGAAATAGATTTTTTTGTGAGGATGGCTTCCTACAAATAAGGAGATCTAAAAGGTGAGGTTTTAGGTATGTTATGGTGGGGGTGGGCTTCGTTCTGAAGTATGACTGGATAAAGTAGCGATGTGGGTGCCCACCGTGTCGTGATCATGTGATCACTTACAGCTTCTTCAGGTAGGATGTTGTTTAAGAATGTATGTATTTTGAATTATTGTGAGGTTTGGCAAGCCTCGAGAAAGAGAAAAGGATAGAAGTGCTTTTCTACGATTCATTTGTCAACCATCAGTTGGGTATGACTTCCAGTGTATAGGTAGCCCTCAATTAATGTGAGCTAATGCAATAAATCGAATGGAATGCACTTATTTTAAGCCCAAATTGAAATGTGAAATTGGATGACACAATAAGATGAAGAGGAATAGGGATGCTCTTTCACTACAATGTAGAAAACATGAAGAAATGGTTCTTTTTAATTACACCAAAAGAAAAGTTTCCTTTAGAGCAAATAGAAAGAAGAGGTGGGTTACAAAGGAAGAGAATTAGTGTGTATGCTTTTAAGAAGGAAAAAAACACAATTTTTTTCCTAGGAATGAATGAAATGCAAGGAATCTCATATGGGTCCCACCGGGTGTGCCAAATGTTTCACCCGATTCTTAGATTGTTTCTTTGAAGTGTTGATGAAACAGATAGGGTAACAGGCGTAAGAGTAATACATGTTCAAATGTTGTTTGATGGGTTGTTGCATGTGTATGACTTATGGATCCATGGCTGATCATGAGATCTTCCTTTTGGTTAGGAGGAATTACCTCTAATGAAAACAAGACCATCGGAAGGAGTTAAACAATATGGTTAGTGAACCGCCAAACGTATGCTAGATCCGGTGAAGTATGATAATTCCTATATGGTTTGTCATCCATTGTTTTAAAAATTTAATGATGTAAACAAAGTAACTCCTATTGTTATTTAAAATGATTTAGGTATCTCGATTAAAAACATAATAATAAATAGATCTAATTTAATAGGCTAAGCTAGAATAGAATCCAAAGGTCAAATGATTGGTTACGGGTCACTACAGTTTGATAGAGGTCTCTGGGTAGATCACGGGTGAATGGGGTGAGATGAAATTTAGTGGGTAGGTCTCTATTCTAGGTTGTGTGGGAAAATACGAAACCAAGTGTTTGTTAAGGATGACTGATGGTGGTTAGGTGTAACCAGATCTTGCAGTTCTTGTGAGATCCGAAAATGTCACGTAACAAGTTGTGGTCTCCTTTAAGATTGCACAAAGGACTTTAGTGAGTTAGGGTGAAATATTGGGTTACTGGAGTAGGATTTTGAGAGGTTTTACCTGGGTATATGGAGGTGAAAATGTTAGAAAAGGTCAATAGGGGCAACATAAACAATGGATGATAAAATGATGATGAAATCAAATAAACCAGAAAGTATGATGTTATACTTACTTGGATTCCATTTTTGAATGCCTATGTGGGAGGGATGGATGTGCTGATGATGGGTTTGAAGGTTGCAAGTGATCACCAACTGAAGAAAGCTTCTGTATGGGCTGCATGTACACTCCTCTTTACTTAGATAGATCAGATCATGGTTGGGATGGCTATGCATGAGAAGATGCTCAATCTCCTTCCTTGCAAGCAAGTTTTCATTAGAATTTGCTCTCTGAAGATGTGTTATCTCTATGAGATGTTTTCTTGCTCATCAAATTTCTCCCAATGTTTTCCAACCTTGAGAATAAGGTAGTTCAGGGGTTAAAAGGGGTAATCGATGGTGGTCCAAGCTTAACCAAATGATAGTTACGGGTAACCAACGTCGGTCAAGTTGGGATTTCCTAGGTTTACTAAACTAGGAGATCCTCCCGATTTCCTTGAATCTCGTGCCATTATCCCATGGATGAGACCGGGAGATTCTTGTGAGCATGCGGGGATGTGGTTAGAGGGAATGTAAGAATTTATTTTTAGGGTTTGGGTAAGTCTTAGTTAGTTATGACAACTTACTAAGAATAGGTCTTAGGTTGAGTTTGTTTGATCATGTGTCTAAGTGAAGTGTATGTGTGGATATTATTTAAATAAAATATTCAAATAATAAATATAGTGAGGATAATGCATTAATTTAATTTAATTAATATTAGTGGGCTGAAGGGGATCATGGCTAGGTAAATGTAATAAAGGGTGCTTATATGTCGAGGACCAAAGGGAATGTGACCAAATTTTAGTGTCTACACTTCCCTACATTTGATTCCTTGTTTATTGTAACATATTTTTGGAGAAAAATAGATCCAGCTTCCTTACAACTATTTAATGAAGCACATGAGGGTGAGATTTGACCTCCTAATTTTTTTAATATGAGAAGGAAACAAATTTGTTCTTCTTTTTTCTAATAGTCACAAACCCATCGTCCTCCTCCACCCTTTCCTCTAACATCCGAACTTTAGGTGATTCATATTGAACCATTGATATCTCAAAGTGATATTTAAAGGTTTGTACACTAATGGAACCTTTGGAAATGTCTCCTTAGTTTTTCCAAACCATACTTCATTTTGAATTTTCCTTCAAACCATCTTCTCCTTTAGATTTAATCGCCCTAAAATCCTAAATGATTTTAAACCTGCAATTTTGTTGTCGATGCCCCTAACCTTGAAATTTTAAGAATTTTATTGGGCTACTCTCAAATTTGATTTTTGGACCCATTCTCCCACTTTTGACTTGAGAGTGATATCTAGAGGAATAACTCGAGTCTATAAGGGAATAATTTTTTTTTTGCACACACCAGTTTATATTTTGTTCAAAAAGGAACCTAAAGAGGATGCAATAACTTTAATGACATCTTCATCCTAAAATTCAAGAGGAAGACTAGGTAATATCATCCACATCAGAAACTCATTGATTTTATCCTTGTCATGGATGAAATTAATCAACCAATTCTTCAAATACAAGCCCAATTTACCATGAAACCAAGGTCCTTTCTCTAAAAATATTTACATATCTTACAATAGGTTAAAGTTAATAATAAATAAACCTTTTGGGAGGTAACTTACCTCCAAGTGACCTTTGGTTTCCATTTCGAGCCGACCATGACCTTCTTATTATAACGATGTTAGGGCAATCACCGACCAACTTACCAATCAAATAATTTTATAGATTCTGAATAGAGTTGTCTACTATCACATGAAAACTTTCCAAATAGCTCCCAAGGTATCCTTAGTGGGTCAAGAACTCTTGATTACCCTATAGATCCATTTTTAAAAATATATGACCATGAGATGGGTCTATTTGAACCAAGACCTTCACGTGCTCCTACAAAGGATGCCAATCTCTCTACTTGTCAAATTTTGAAAAAACCTCCTCTCCCTCGTAGCTTGCATTTCCTCCTCCTACTCGCTATCCATTTCCTCTACATAGATCCTCATTTTTTATATTATGTTATTATTTGAAATTTTTAGTAATTTTTTGAAGATAGTTATGTACAAGAAATGGTGTGGCATCATAGTTATATAATGAGACCCCCATGAAGAGGCCCATCATATTGGGATGGTGAAGGAGATATAGGCCCTAAATCGGTGACTAGAGAAATTTGAATTTAGATTTGAATTTGAGTGATATTAACTTTTATTTAGTTGTGAGAACCATAATCTTAGGATGAATTTGATATAGGATGTGATAATTAGGGATAGTATTACAATATTAGCAAACATACTAGAAGTATGAACCCGACCAAAGGACATAAGGGGATATATATTGAGAGGGAAATTATTTTTAGAAAATAAGGAAGGGAGATCTGCATATGCCCCTAGTATTTAGGAAGGTGTTATACATTGGTAAATATATAGTGACTATTGATAGAATAATATGATGAAATCATTAGGTAGAAGCATGTGTCATAGAGTTTATATTTGTGGAACCTATAAGGGAAAAACTAGATTTAAGTTGCGTATATGTCAATTTTAGGAAAACATTGACTGATATGAGTAGAAATTTTAGATCAATTAATTAAGAAAGGCATAGGCAAATCAAATATAAGGAAATAATAACCACTATCAAAGTTTCTTGGTCTATCATTTTTTCATCAACATTACTACCATGATCCCAGTCATCAATCTAGATGTTATATTTTTCAATATGGATCCACATTAGGAAATTAGTACTATCATTATTATTTTCCTTTTATTTCCCCATTGGGGATGGGAACTATAATGCAAGATGAATTTGTAGAAGAAAACATAGTATTAATTCAATATGATCCTATGCCGGTAGATATATACATACAATCATTAATAATATATAGAGCATCATATCCATGTATAGTAAGTTCCACCATACTTATAATAAGAATATCAATAGGACCATTCATATTTTTACTATAGTTGGTAATATAAATAATATCATGAATCTATACTATAATTTTAGCAAATAAGTAGAGATATTAATAGAATCCATTGTTATGTTGCCCCCGACAACACTTGTTGATGATCTATTTTCTCTTAGGCCATGTGAAATTGTTTGTGCTTGATTGAATTTTTTTCCAATTCTATTTGTAGAATAATAGAATGTAATTATGTCACTAAGAGTGGCTCATATACATGAGGTGTTACATTATTATCCTATTTGTGAAGGGGTTTCTCTTTTAGTATTGCCAAATTTGTATCATTTAATATTGCATTATGTACAATAGACGTAGATGTATCAACTTTAGGATGTATATTTAGGGCTTTGCAATTATTGTGATGTATAATCTCTCATAGTTAAGGAAATAGAAAACCTTACACTCAAATTTTATTATTTTTTGTAAATCATAGAAATCATTGTCATAATGTCCATTAATTCTACGTGAATTAAAAAATGGTTGACCTTTGTTTTTTTCAAGCCAATAATAGGGGTAATAATTATTAGGAAACAAATTTATTAATTTCTTATTAAGTAGCTCGTATAAAATATGGTAGTGTATAACATTATTTTCAAAATAAACATGTGTTTTCTATTGTGGTTTTTGTGGTAGTCAAGATTGATCTTCTAGAATATACACATTGTTACCTCTATATTGAAATTTCTCTTCATTTGTATGAGCACAAGTATCATACATAACATTTTTATTATATTGATTCTTAGTAGCCATAAAGATATATTAATCATGGTGTGTAGAAACATTATTAACTTAGACATGAAAGGAAACATGTATATGTGCTCTGTTAGTGATCGATTTGATCTCACCCTTTTATCTAGTGTATTCCTTTGAAAAATTCTCTCTGACTAGTTTTCTCATGTAAAAACGTATGCTTGAAAAATATAGTCATGTCAAATGCAAATGAAAACCTCATGTTTAGGGTTTTTCTCCTATTTTTCAGTCAAGGATTATGATAGTGTGTCATTACTAAAACACCCTTATGAAATAGGTAAAAAAAAATATATGTAAAGGTATGGTTTGTCCCTTTTGAATGTTTCCCTGTTGTCCCAGTTTAAATTGTAGACTTCAAAAACTTCTATGAATTGAAGGGTATTCAAAGAAAAAAAATTGAGAATCCACAGAAGTAAGGAACATCACCACAGAAAGAAGGAAGGTTATTCTCATTTCCCTCCGTACACCTTTGAATAAGTGCAAGAAATTGGGAGCCTCTAAGTTGTGAGGGTAGACCATGTGGCTTACGCATGACGGCAAGGCAACCCAAGTGGGCTGAAAAGTCTAAAAAAAGGAAAATAACACTCATGCTTCCACGTGTAACCCAAGAAAAACTTCAAAATATAATAAGTTTGTGAAAGGAAGGAAAGTTCCATGAAACAAAGAAAAGGCCATGCAGATGGATATTCAAAGCCGCGCTACTCTAAGTAATGTTATGAACTAAGGTAATAGTGCAAGGTGAGCTACAGATCACAATGAAGTGAATCACATCATCCAGATGAGCCACGAAAGGTTTTGAAAATATGTGATACACTAAAGGATGGATAAAACACGTGGCATGATACCATTGGATGCGTTGAGGTGGGTTTCTTTTGCAAATGAAAATATGTCCCTAAATCCCGACATAAGACATGACTCTATTTCATAGTTAAAGTCAAAAGAGGAGTAATGAGTTAAGCATGTAAATTCATATATGTTCGAAGATGATAGAAATAAAGATTCAAACACAAAATTAGGGTTCTATAGGGGCCCCAACCCATGATGAAGAAATTTTCATACATATTTGGAAACTACATCAAAAGGAAATAAGAAAAGAGAAATATTTAGTCATCCCCCACTTCTACCTTGAAATATCCTCCAAATGGGGGAATTTTGTTCAACAACTTGTTTTTCCTTGGTATAAATTCATTTGAACCCTGAGTTGTCTGAATAAATACAACTGACCTTGCCAAATTTTGAGACATCCCCTTATCCATCAAAGATTCAACAGTCATTTTGGGACCATCTATAATATCCCTTAGCTCAATATTCTTCTGATAAGAAGATACCCAGTCCAAAAGGTCTAAACCACTTGTGGGAAACACCATTTTTCCTTTTTCCTTGTAATAAGTGGACCTGAATGGAAGTAGATAGAAGAGGAACATTTAGATTGTATGGGAGAGAAATAACTATGGCCCTTGGACCTGATGGAGAAATATATTTAGAACTAGACTCACCCTTGTGCCTCCTCATGAAAGGTGGACACTCTCTCTTGGTAGAGGAACATGAAAAGGTCCTGATACTTTTTTCTCCATCAAAGGAGCCCACTGCACTAGATGAATGGAAGGTTGGAGAATATATTTTCCTCTACCCTCCTTGGTGGTGTAAAGTGATGCTTTAAAACATTATGGGGATGAAGGATCTACTTATTCCTCATCTAAAATAATAATTGGGGGTTGAGAGCTTGATTCCCCCTCTTTCTTCTTGATGATGGTGCTAGTATTGTGGGACGGTTGAGGTGGCACAGTCTTGCTTGACCTTTTTCCAAAAGGATGACTCGTTGATCCAATTCCTCTATTTTGTGAGAAATGGATGACATTGTATCAATTGAGCTCTTGTCATAAAGTATGTAGGACTCCTTGGGAATTTCCTTTAGCACAAATATTTCATCACATAGGAAGGGAAACTCATACTCAGTCACCCCTGCCACAACATGCCTCCTTTCAATCCAGAATTTCTTCAATTCTTCTGGAGACTTTTGATGTTCCCATCGAAAGAGATGATAGTACATGGACTGGAAGGATGAGAAAACATGATTGATATTGATCAATCTCAAAAGAAGGAGAGTTGGAATTCCCGATATGTCAGGGGCCCTTTGCTATCTCCTGGATTTGTAATTTCAAATAGAGCCTTGACAAAGGCCTCATCTGGGCTAGTTAAATCAAATATTTTATTTAAGTCTTCTGAGGATATTTACTTCAATCTATTCACCATGGGTACCTCGCCATTGAAAAAACAAATAGGTTTTTAGTAATCCCTCATGTTTAAGAGTAGAAAAAGGATGCATATTGGGGAAAAATAGAGTTGAATTTATAATGAGGATGGTGTAGACAAGATGAGTTGAGAAGAATCACTACCATCAAATGAAGAAATATCTTTCACTCAGCTCACACAAGGGAAATAAATTTTAGGGAGATCGACATCATGCAACAAAATACATTTGATTGATGTGATATGATCCATGTGAGGATATTCAGCTCTAAAAGACACAAATACTTTCTTGAAGTTGATCCTCAAAAGGTGAAAGGGATTACACATCACATCAAGCCATCTGGAGGTGCTTGGGAATTACCAAAAGACTTCTTTCTCACCAAAAGGGAGAAACGATGACATGACATCCTAGTCATATCTGAGGAAGTGAAAAATGTGAATAGCTCATAACTTTTCCACCTAGAAAATTAGAGAAGAATATTCTCTTAGAGATTCATGCTTTTAGGGGGAAAATGAAGGGATACTGAATGATTGAAAATGTATAAATGTGATGAGAATACTCTCGCATAGTGGGTTTAAAATTTTCCAAGCTTTAGAAAAGAAAGGAAAGAACCTATTTTTAGTAGATGAAATACTAAACCAATTTGAGGTACCTAAACTACTATTCATTTTGTTCCCAATCCATCTCACTAAGATGATTGCAATGTACAATCATTGGAAAATATTGAGGTCATATTTTTTGTGTCACCTTATTGAAGAATTTTTTTCTTTAATCAATTTGTGTGTAGTCTCATGAGAATTGTTACTTTGTTCAAGATGATTATCTACATTTATGTTACAATCTTATGCTAATTAATCTCTCTGAATTACATAAAGCATTAGTTAAAATAGTGATAATTATGTAACTGAAATTGCATGATTGACGAAGCTTTCCTTCATAATGTGGTAAATGATTTTAAAATCAATTTGTATTTGTTTGATCTAGGATATTTGTCAGTTCCTGAGTGTATCTGGAATGTATTTGATCAAAGATTGTTAGTATTTTGTTGAGATTTTTCATGATCTTTTGTGTTTGAATTCTAAAAGTTTGTGTGAAATCCTGTGTTCTTGGGCTTCCATGAATACAAACCTTTTGGTTGAAGGAATGCTTTGGACTGTGTGATCCATATTTTACATCAAGAATAATTATCTGTAGTATTTGTAAGGTTCATTTGAGGTTTTTGTATAATCAACTTTATCCTACTTAACTTCCCAATAATACATCAAAATTATAACCAATAATCATCGATCCTCATGAATTCTTGTGCTTGAACTGCTCATACATAAATACTATGGATATTTGTTAAAAAATTCACCCTTTGCCAAAAGTATGTAAGAGAAAGTTAGAATTATGACTATCTTTAGTAACCTGAGCCTTCTTTAGAAGATATCTACATTTTCTAGTGTGACAACTCATGAGAGTTAGATAATGTTTGTATTGACCATGTCTTCTTGAGGCTATTTTTCACTTCCCTAAGAAAAGGAGTCCAAATATTGTTGTTCTATCCACCGCTTTTCACAAATACAAGTTACAAAATGGGTCCTCTCACCCTGGTTTCAGGAAGAACCTAAAGTAGTAGGGTAGGTCATACCCTTAGTGAGGTGTTATCCAACATTCCCCAAGTCCAAGTAAAAAGAGACTACCAGATCCATCCTCAGCTATAAAATGACTCAAATCCTGGTATGTCTTTCTCTAAGCATCATGCTTAACCTGTTGATGCTTCTTGGCTTACAAGGTGGGACTGATTTGGGTACCAACATGCTCTATCATCCTTGAGATATTTAATCTCAAAGTACACATATCTTGAAATTGGACTTGAAAACCATGGTTTAATTCTTGAATATAATTTAAGATATCTATATGAGATATGTCATCATTACAAGTAAAAGGGGATGAAATACATATAAAAATTCAATCTACATGGGAAGGTTTTGTGTCGAAAAGGAGAATCATTTATTATAATATTTCCAAGATAGTACTCTTGCATGTGTTTTAACATTGAAAAAAATCATACAAGGAAACTTGGAACTTAAAAGCATGAGACATGATGACACAAAATTATAGAAAATCCTCCAATTAGATATTAAAATATAATAATCGACACATTTAAGGTCGACCATCCAAATACGATAGAGGATAAGACATAATGTGAATATTTAGAAAAAAATTCCATCATCAAATTATTAAAATGAACATTTTTTTATTATAAACAATTAATTGAACAAAAACAAAAGAGGTGATTTTTAATCTAAATATGTGGAATAAAAATCTCCCAATAATTTGTAAAAAAGTGTATATTTTTTTAATTATGCCCTTATTACTAAAAATAATAATTTTGTATTCCAATAAATGTGATAATAATTAATGAAAACAAATAGTATTCGTTAAATATATAAAAATTAATAATATAATCATAGAAATTTGAAAATTGATTTGTTATTCTTGAAATATGCAACAAAAGTTGATTTGAAAATTATGAATCCATAAAAAAAACCCAAAGGGTAGGATTGACTAAGAAACCCTAGGGAAAAGGGTGAAAATCATATTAACAACACGTGAATGATGAAAATCAGGTTTTGGATCCAAATATACAATGAAAAGATGGAACACTAGGAAAATAGGGTTTAGAAGAAGGTTAATAATCACTTGCAAGTAAGGTTCACAAAAATTTTAAATCCTAAATTAATTTCTATATTCTTAGTTTATTATTAGGTATAAGATTTTTCAACAGTGAATTAATCTAATCTAATAAAATTATAACATTAATCATTCATAATCATAATATTACATTCATACATGTAACAACTAACAAAGTGATAAGTACTTGTTTAAATACATGAAAAGAGAGGTAGAATTAGTTGTATAAGATTAATTAGGGATGATATAGATGTGTAGGGAAGTGAAATATAATAATATAGAACTGAAGATGATACAATGGAAGTTCTGAGAATCTGGAAACTTTACTTGGGTGGGATTGTGCACAACTTCTATATGGTCCAAACTTTATTTGTATGGTCTTGACTTGGAACTATAAAATATTGGGCCCTTTAATAGTCTATACGTGTACATATATATGTGGTTCTATAGTCTAGTTATGATATTCATTATATGTCTCTTTTATTGCACAACTTTGCGATCTTTGTAATAAACTATAAATATATTAGAAATGCTAACAACCTACAAAACCCTTCATTAGATCATTAGAAAAAAATATATAAATATTTGTGTGTGTGGTGAGACTAGACTACCCTCGAGGTTTGAATAATAAATTATAAGAAAATCTAAGTGCTTTATGAAATTAATTCTTTGTGGGATCAAGCCTCATGTAGTTCTCCTAGGTTCTTGTGTAACCGTGAATAATTAACCAACCCTAAGGGCGACGTCATGTCTCTTGAACCCAATATAGCAGGATAATTTCATAATATAAAATGTACCCAACATGGTAGTAGTGATATATGGTGTACCTCATCTCCGTGTCCTAACCCTTCATTTATTGTTACACTTGTGTAATGATTGGAGTGAATTTTCTCTTGATAAAACATATCTATACTCTTATATGCTTCAAAATGGATGAATCTAGAATATTTGACTTAGTTGAGTTCTTACAAAATGCATTAGGGACTACTTTAGATGATGTGTAGATGATTTGGGAATATTTAGGAACCCTTTGAGTGCCTTTGGAATGATCTTTGCAATAATATCTTGTAAGAGTGTTAGGTGAGTTATAAAGTGACAATGAATTGCTTATATATTATTCCGTGGGTGAAATATTCTAATAAGGTTGACCATGGCAAGATGAAATGACCAAAATAAGAAATTAAAATTGAAACCAAAATCAGTGAATGTGAATGGAAGGGAATTTATAGGTTGGCCAAGACCAGACCTCACATCCTAACCCTTCTATACATTTTTGAACTGGAGATATTGTTGTCCCAAAATTTTCCCACATTAAAATTTCAAAAAAATTGAAACTTTTTGCATTAAAATGTCTCACCATATCATCTTTCCACATCATTTCATGGCATTTTTTTGTATTATATCCTATCATAACCCATACCTAAAGTTCTTATAATGATGCATAATTGCACTCCCTACATCATCGCTAGCCCATCACACTTACACATTATTCCATCATAACATAATGGTTTATAATGCTTAATGTTAGAAGCACAATGGACTGAAAGGGAGGTGCATTAACTCTTATAAAAATTTCAAACTTAAAATTCTGATTTTAAACTCAAATTACAATATGCATAAAACCTAAATAACCACTTATTCAACTTTTATCAGGTGCACACCATAAACCATCAACAAAGCATATAACCATGAAAGAAAAGAAACACCATAAGAACATAATATATAAGTGGGAAATCCTAAAGGGTAAGAAAAAAATAAAAACTATCTTATATTGATATGTTTCAAAATTTAGTGAGGCACCAACCCCATAAGGAGCACCTGACCCCTAGTTTTGGAGATCACCAACCACCCTTCGAGGAACACTAACCCCTAATTTTTTGAAGCACCAACTCTACAAGGATGATATAACCCCAAAAGATGATCAAGTACCAAATAAACCACCTTATGATGTGTAGATATCATATTTTTTTCTTCCACAACTAATGGAGATCAAATTTCCATATTGTACTTCTTCACTCAAACCCTAAGTGATCAATCTTTATAAAACAACCTCTTCAATCACTCTAAAATTCATAAAAAAAATTCTATCACGTCCTATGATTTTTATCAGCCTGAAACACACTTAAATAATTATCAATTAATGCTCTAAAAATGAAAAAACATCCACCTAGAACGCTCCACCATGCACACACTCAACTAGTTTTGAAAAGCACCCCAAAACATGCTTTTATATGCTTTTCACCTTTCAAACTTAGGCCCAAAATTTTACCTCCATTTGGTTTGACCAATACATCAAGGAAAATTTTTAAATTTTAAATAAAAATATACAAGTGACCCTATTAGGTCGGCCTAGCCAAAAACCTCATTACATATGCCAAAAATGGCTCAAAACCCTATGGGCACAATCTTAAAAATGCCCTAACATGAGTACCATACTTTTTCATGACCCATGAACCCTTATATATGATTAAAATTTAATAATAAATTCATAATTTTTCTAAATTTATATAAAAAAATCAAATTATTTCAATTACTAGGCCTAATTTCCTTTACACTTCTCAAAACAACCTGTTTTCGTACACCTTTCAACACCCTAGAAACTTCATAATGCCAAAAAATTCTTCTAATTAACCAAAACATGTCATGTGACCAATAAAAATTAATTTAATAACCTTTATAACACTTATAAGTATGTTATAAGTCATGAAACATCTTTGTCTTCAAATAGCAACAAGGTTTTCCTTCACCAAACCAACTCGACAAAAATATGTTTCCAAAAGATATCTCATAACATCAAATATACATGCAGTAAAGTCTTTCAAATTGATTAATTTGATGAAAAAATCATCCCTCATCATTATTAAAGTTGTAGGAAGCATAAAAAAATTAATATAATGCTTCAATAAACCTTAAAATTGTACCAAAACAGATCTTGTCTTGAGTGCCAAAAAAATTATTTTAGAAAGAATTCCCTAGAGACCTGTCAAATCACCTCATATTGAGGAAATAAATATATCACTAGAAATATATCTGAATCATATTTCCAATACAACTTGAATAATCTCATGAATCTACCTTTATATCAAGTTATATCCATTTTATTGAACCTTGCTATTTGAAATCCCAAAACGGCCCTTTGATTAGTCAACTTGTTTGGAACTCAAAACCTCATGAAATTGCATGAACATGATATGAAACCTCTATGGACATCAATACAAAATTTAAATCATCATGAAAAATAAATTTAGTTCATTCCTCACTTGGAAATTTTTCTTCAAACTGAAACTCTTTAGAAACCGACATTTACAGTGGGGCCCACTCATCACCATGACCTCAAAATCACTTTTATAGAAATACTGAGGAGTCCTCTACAACATTCAATCATCAAATTTTCACTTTCAATCAAAATTGGTTCAATATACTTCATTTTCTCCAAACTGCTCCTAGCTAGGGTTTAGCTAGGGTTTTATACCACTTTACCTTCTTAACATTCGTTCATAAAAACTGACTATAAAAAAATGATTTATTTTGTGAAACATTCTAAACAAAACATAAATTCATCCCTGAAATCCAAAATGTCTCATGTAATGCACATTGTTCACAATGAGCGTCGAAGTTCAAATTCAAGCTTGTTTTTCACCTATTCTTGACCCTATCTCACATAAACTGTCATAACTTGCAAAATACACATCATGGGAACCTAATTTTTGATAGAACTATGAAACATCACACTAAAATCTCAAATAATCATAATGTAAATATAATTTATCAATATCTCTAGAAAATATCATTTTCATAACCTTACCTTAGGAGTTGTTGGACCCTACAATATTGGCTAAGTACTAAGAGGCGCACGTGCGCAAGATCAATAAATAAAGGGGAGATCAGGGAAAATAACATAGGAAAAATGGGTTTAAGTGAAACTAGGGTACATGCGGGAGGAAGAATAAGGGTTTGAAGGAATTATCCATATTTGGAATTATGTAGTCATGTGAGGACCCAACTAGGCATGATGAGTGGATAAGGTGCCATCCTAGAACCTTGAACGTCAATAAAAGGATGCTACATGCAAGGAATATTACCAGAGGCATCATTACATTTAGTGGAAGGTTTGTAAATATGATAAGCATTCATCAATGGAGGACCACATTGATACTTAGCACGTGTTCTACTCGTAAGAGAAGTCATGGTGGTAGTCGATGATCATATTTAAAAAGGTGCTTAGGAAAAGAATGAAAACATGAAGAGAATGTAGAAACACACAGAGAATGTAGATATATTTCATAGAGAATACATAGATAATGTAGAGACACAGATAGAGTACAAAAGGGGAGAAGAGAAAGAGAAGGAAAGTAATGAAGTGTTGTAAAAATGATAAGGGTTTGGAGTTCATGGTGCTAGGGTTTAGAGTACTTAGTGATAGAGGGTTGTAAGGGATACCATTAAGCAGATGTATGGGCTTGGGGTTAGTAAAAGGGATATAATGGGGAAATGTATAGTCAAGATCTTTGATCGAGATAGGTTTATAGGGTTTGGATCTTTGTCATTTAATGTATATGACCGAGATGACCCTTTTGAATGTATTATGGCTACAGATACTCTATTAAATAAATATACATAGATAGATCTAATTTGTACATATTTTTATGGGTTAAAACCTAATGTTATTTGGCTTATCAAGATTCAAATCTAGTTTCTTGCACTTCTTGGATTATTTATTTAGCTTTTGTGATGCATTGATGTGTAGATATGTTAGTGATACTTTTTGCCCTTTAAAAGTAAGTGAATGAACTTCTGTTTCTGTACATAATCCTCCATTAATAGTGGAATTCTCTTGTGAAGCTCACATAAAGGAGGGTCTCGGTGCCCACGTGTGCCTCGGTGAGCACCCAACATATGTTGGATGATAGGTTGACGCACTTGGGTTAGAAAGAAGTATTGAGGGTAAAATAATGACTACATCTTGGTTTCATTTCCAGGACCTCTTTTGAAGCTATTGTGAGAGAAATATGTTATGACAAAGTGCTTTACTTGGATAGTGTCGAAGCATGGCTCAAAATCATGGAGGATGATTTTTTTAGAGGTTCAATACTAGATCTGAGTTTGATGCACAAAAATGGGTGGAGGAGAACTATACCATGAAATCTATGAGACATTCTTCTATTGTTTCCCAATAGAGTTATATGAATGGATATCAACATATGCATTAAGGATGAGTTGGTACTATAGACCTCATGTTTGGACCTAGGAGGAATATCAACAGTTGTATGATGCCAATTTGACATGGACCCGTGTTGTTGATTCACTGGGGCGTAGAGTGCTAACTAGTTATACCTTAGAATATGCTATTTCTACATATTATTTCCCAGAGATCGTTGTGTTTGAGTTCTTAAGAGATCCTAGTGGATCATTCTTGCATGTTATTCCATTGGCTATCAAGATCCTAGTCATTACTTTGAGTTTGAAAGCCTTTCCCATGGATGGTTAAATTCATGCTAAATGCAAGGTGTGGAAAATGGCGTGGTAGAATGATGGCAGAACTTGCGATAGAAATAGAGAGAGAGGAGAGGTGGGTAAAGTATAATTAAGTTCTAGAGAGGGAGTTGGTAAGATAATGAAAAGCTGCAGGAGTGATGGATTTATGGAGGTAGACATTTTCGGAAGTATTTGAGGTTCACACGGAGGACATGGAACTTGAGAAGTCTACGCTACTCCATCTTGGCAAGCACGGAAGAGAAATCCCCTCAACTTCTTGAGAGATCTCTTCATATAAAGAAAGGAGAAGAGATGTCAGTGTGCATCTGAATCCACCTCGTGACCAACCCTTTGTGCTTAGTTTTCCAAATCTAGAGATAAGTATTACTAACCTAGTTGGTATTGGTAGAAGTAACCGATCAACACCTAGGAGGTATACTTTTTCATTTGGTACATCCATGACTACACAATCATTTCTTGTGTTCGGAGGTATATTTTCTAGTACAACATTTAGACAAAGTACGGGTACACAAAGCTTTGGTATCACATCTAGAAGTGGCACAAGACACACATCTGGTAGTGGTGTAATATCATAGATTGTTGGCACACTATTTAGCATGACATTGGGGACATAAGGCATGACCACTTCAGGACCTTTTCCAGCTACGGGAGGTGGATCTAGTGGGTTAAGTGGAGTAGGAACTAGTAGACCTAGTGGACTTGGTGGATCTGGAGGATCTGGTGGGTCAGGAGGAATAGGCACTGGTGGATCTAGTGGATCTGGTGGTAGAGGCAACACAGGGGGAATCTAGGTTCTGGATCAGGTGGATAAGGGCCTCAACCACCTCAGCAAGTGTTCTTTGAAATGTCTTTGCATCTTCCAGATTACAAAGGTGTTGAGGATGTTATAGAGCATGTACACAAATGTGAGTTGTTATGGCATGTGAAGGGGATCACTACCTCAAAATAGAAGGTAAGTCATTTTGCAATGACATTGCAAGGGTGTGCACATAGTTAGTATTGGAAGTATGACCCTCACTAGATAGTAGTAGATTATACCGCACTGCGTAATGCCTTCTTAGCTGAATTCCATATTCCTGAGTTTGAATAGAAGAAAATTAGCATGCGTTGAAGGAGATTCAACAAGGTATGGCAAAGAGTGTGCGGGAGTATGATGTGTGCTTTAAGACTCTCTTGTCAAAATTGTCTTATGATATTCATCCTTCTTAGCATGCTCAATGGTTTTTTGGAGGATTAATAGCACCCTTTAGGAGAGAAGCTGTCTGTTAGGAATAAAACTTAGCTTAATTCATCATTAGTTGATATTTGAATAAATGTAATAAGTTAAAGTATTTAATTTAAATACTTTAAACTTATGTCAATAGGTATTAGTTATCCTTGATTTTTAGTTAACTAAGTGATAATGTTCTCATCCCAATGTTTGTGGGATCATGTTTTATCATGCACATTTTATTCCTAGATGATTTCCATGAGGGCAATATGGGCAATTAGGGGCAATATGCTATTTCTACATATTTTCTCAGACTAGGTGATTTACTTCCATATATTATGGATGAGATAGAAGCTATCCAATATCTATAAATATTGCATCTCTCTCATTTTTGTAATGCTTTATTTCATATTAATAAAATTATGCAAGCACCATCTTGTTTTCTATAATTAAATATGGGTTGCAGACAAGATTTGGTATCAGAGCAATATTTTGATCCAGATAGGAGTGTAGGAAGTTTTAGGGAAGTTTAGGAGATCTCAGCAGAAACTACGTGAGCTAGGAGGAGCCATAGATGCCCCCATCCTGTTCACATCCCCTACCCAAATCCACACCTCGGTTCACGGTTGATTTGTAGTTGAAGAACATATGGAGTGCAATCACATGCCCTTACAGACCTGGATGTAACTCTCTTGAAAAAGGTGACATTGTTTCATTCTCTATTTTTTTAAATTACTTGTACGTGTAAATTTTTTGATTTGTGGGGACCCAAAATTTTCAAGATCCCCATATTACTTCTTCTTCCTCTTCTCTATACTTTTCTTCTTCTTCCTCTTCTCTGTATTTGAGCATTTAAAAAGGAGATCCAATAAAACATGGAAGTTTCTCTCGTGAACCCGCACACGCCAGAGGAGTAGAAGATAGGATATTTGAATGATCTCCAACATGCATGCATTAAAAACAAATACTACAAATTTAATGTGGATAATATTTGCAACCTACAACAAAGAAAAGAAAACTTGTGTTGGGAAAAGGAAGAAAAGTTGTGTGCAAGAAAAATACCTGCGTAGAAAGAGAAACAATAAAAGAAAACTACGGCCAAGGGTTATAATAATGCTTAGGAAAAGTGGTTGAACTACAGTTGCACCCTAAAACACACTACACATGCACGTAAGCCTTTATCTGCATTTGGTTTAAAAAATTTGCTTCTAAAAAAATTCCATTTTTGGATGTTGCGAAAAAATTAGAAGAATAATTTTTTTCCATTTTTGGACATTGCGAAAAAAATTAGGAGAATAATGTGTTTTCCATTTTTGGAAAGGGGCCCGGAAAGATATTGAAATCATAACTTAAAAGAGTCATAACTTTCAACTGGTACCTCAGATTGAGGTGTCATTTTTTTGAAAGTGTGTGTTTTTTGTGAGATCTACGTCTTGGTCTATCTTTTAATAAGATTTGTTTTGTAAAAAATTGAACAAATTAGAGATTGCTTGTATTTCAAAAGAGGCCAAAGAGTTAAAAATTTTATTTTTTTCAAATCGTCCAAGAGAGCCATTTTATTTTTGCAAATCGGCCACAGAGCCAATAGTGCAAAAATTCATTGTACACGGCTAAAAAGGAGCCCAAAATAAATAAAATAATATTTTTGGGGGTGTGCATGCTTTAAGGGGGAAAAGTGTTCAATTTTTTCTTCTACTATTTATCACTTTTCATAATGGCCACAATTATAGCACCAAAATTCTTTTTTCCAAATTCTCAACTTTTACATTTTGATAATTACCCAATGTGAAAAACAAAAATTTGTTCTAAACTTGATCTTGAAATTATATGGTCCGTTGTTTTGGTACATTAACAAGATCTGAAACAGATGTTACACAACAAACTACATTTGATCATGCAAATCAAAAATCAAAGTTAATAATCTTGTTTAGTGTTTTAGATGAGGTACAACCTCATATTCATGAGACCACAACAACAAAAGAATGTTGGGAAAAGTTTAAAACAGTATATGAGTCCAAAAATAAGAACACAATACTTCATCTCCAGAGTCAACTATTAAACTTGAAAATGTAACCAACTAAGAAAGTTGAAATGTTTTTAAGAAGAGTAGAAACTTTTTGTGCACCACTTCAAGCTTTGGAATAAGAAGTAGCTTGAAAATCACATGTGCCTATAGTATTGAGATCTCTTCCTCATTTTTATAGGATTTTTGTGACCACGTTAAACATAAGCTGGTAAAACAACAACTTTTGAAGAGTTAGTGAATATGCTACAACAAGAGAAATATATTCACTCAACTACTGAAACCGAAGAGAAGGCACTTGCTTCTAATCAAAAAGGAAAAAAATAGGCTAAGTCTAGTAAATAGCCTTAGAAGTAAGGTAATACTCAACAAGGATAAAAGGAACAACACAAATGTCTTATTTGTGGTAAAAAAGGACATGAGTTAAAAAAATTGGTACAACACATTCCAACAAGGATCATCAAGTGGTAAAAAGATTAATTACCAACAAACAAAATACGGTCAACAATAGAGTAAATAGGGACAAAATAATAAGTGGAAGAAGAAACCAACTCAACAAGGAAATGTATCCGAATAGGAAGATCAATTTGATGATGATGACTTCCTATATTCTACATAATCAAATGAAGTATCCAATTCTACAAATCAAATTTGGTATGTCAACTCGGGTGCAACTTGACACATGATAGGAAATAAATATTGGTTCTTCATAATGAGTAAAACACCCACCAAAAATCACGTCTCTTTGGGTGATGATACATCATACAGTGTTGAAGGCATTTGATCCATTTCACTACCACTTGGGCATGATAATTGTAAAATTACAGATTTTCTTTATGTCCCTAGTTTAACAAAAAACATGTTATCCATGAGTAAGTTATTAGATCACAATATCAAAATTTACTTTGATTTCAAAGGTGGTAAAAAGATGTGCCTAATTCAAGATAAGTCATGAAGCTCCAAAATTGTTGCAAAGGCTTCGAATGTGGGAAGGATATTTTAGTTGGATTTTGTTGATGAAATGATCAAGCACTTGTAGCCAAGGATACATCATCAACTCAACTATGGCGTCAAAGACTTAGACATGTGAGTTTTGGCTATCTTGACACACTTAATCGATACAACATGGTTAGGGGTTTACCACCTCTAAAAAATGGTACAGATAAATGTTAGCATTGTTTGGTAGGAAAAAAACATAGAGTACCATTAAAAAATAGTACATTTTGAGCTAAGTCAAAAATTGACTTGGTGCATCTTGATCTGTGTGGACCAATGAGACCTAACCATTATGGGTTTCAATATTTCATGCTCTTTGTTGATGATTTTTCAAGAAAAATGTGGATATACTGTATTTCTACAAAATACCAAGATTTTGAAACCTTCAAGAAGTTCAAAGACCTTGTTGAAATAGAGGCTGGTAGGAAAATAAAAACAATCTGCACAGATCGAGGGGGAGAATACACCAACAATGAGTTCAATGATTTTTTTAAAACACATGGCATTCATCGTCAAATGGCTCCTCCTCACACATCAAAATAAAATGGTGTTGTTGAAAGTGGAAATCATACTATCATAGATATGGTGTGATGTATGATTGATGATGCAGGTTTATCAAAAACATTTTGGGCTGAAGTAACTAAAACAGTAGTCTACTTGCTAAACAGAGTTCCCACTGCAGTTCTTGATGGAGTAACACCACAAGAAGCATGGTCAGGGAATAAGCCATCTCTTTCACACCTTAGAGTTTTTAGATGTAAAACAAGTATGTACGTTCCTAAGAAACAAATAACTAAGCTTGATATGAAATCGAAAAAATAATCTTCTTGGGATACAATGATGAAGCACTTGGCTATAGACTTATGAATCCAAGAACAAGAAGGGTATACACTAGTTGAGATGTTGATTTCTTTGAGATGAAAGAAGTAGATTCTCCTTCCATACACACACTTGATGAAAAAATTGTCCCTACGGTGAAAACAGAGGATGATAATCACTTTGATGATGACAATGATGATGGGGAAGATAATGAAATTCAACCTCTTATAGGAGCCACAAAAATTATGCCTAAATGGTATACAAGTATGATTCGAGATGCAAAATTGGATAGTGTCCCTGACACACCTACCACTAGAATGAGGACTTGTAGTATGGCTCAAAATGAGGTCAATTTGGCCTTAATGGTAAATTTATTGAAACTATTGAGCCTTCCTCGGTTTCAGAAGCCCTACACTCTAAACCTTGGAAATATGGTATAGATGTGGAATATAAGTCACTTATGAATAATAATACATGGCAACTTACAAATATTCCACTAGGGAAAAATCCAATTGGATGCAGATGGATCTTCAAAATGAAGTACAAAGCAGATGGAAAAATTGATAAACATAAGGCTAGACTAGTTGCTAAGGGATATGCTAAAAAAGAAGGCATTGATTATGAGGAGACTTTTTCTCCCACAAATAAGATAAAAATTTTAGGTTAATATTTTCTCTAGCTGCAAAATTTGGTTGGAAAATACACCAAATGGATGTGAAAAGTTCCTTTCTTAATGGTGATTTACAGGAATAAGTTTACATGACTCAACCAAAAGATTTTTCATACCAGGTAAAGAGGAAAAGGTATGTAAACTCATAAAATCACTATATGGTCTAAAAAAATATCTTAGGGCATGGTACATGAAACTCGACAAGCATCTCATTCAACATGGATTAAATAGGAGTCCATACAATCCTAATCTCTATCTTAGAAAGCAAGGGGGAGACGGTGATCATTATAGTACATATGTCTATGATCTAGTCATCATTAGAGGATCGTGACGATGATTGATTCAACAAAGAAAGATCTAACATGATCATTCAACATGAATGATCTCAAACTTCGTATTATTGTCTTGGACTTGAAGTTTGGAAAATAGAAAATCATATATTTGTGTCACAATTGAAATACGCCAAGACAATGCTCGAGAAATTCAATATGATGGATTGTAAGCCATTTTCCACACCTATGGAGACAAGACTTCAACTATCTTGAACAGATCCATCACCACAAGTAAATGCAACTCTCTATCAATAGTTGATCGGGAGTCTCATCTACTTGACTTACACTAGGTTGGATATCAGCTATGTAGTCAACTATCTTTCATGGTTCATGCAAGAACCAAGGGTTTCTCATTGGAAATCAAAAAGTGGATATTGAGGTACATCAGAGGAACTATGGACTATGGCCTAGAATACAAGAAGAATAACAAATTATTATTGACAAGATATTTAGATTCGGATCATTCAGAAACATAGATGATAGGAAATCCACTTCAATATTTGTATTCTTTATGGGATGCGGACCGATATCATGGGGAGTAAGAAGCATACATTTGTTTCAAGGCCCTCCATAGAATTAAAATATCATGTAATAGGTGGAGCTATCTATGAAGTGATATGGCTCTGACATATACTTGAAGGATTGGGAATACCACAGAAAGATCCAACTATCCTACATGTTGATAATGAAGGAGTAGTAAAACTTGTTCAGAATCCAATTTTTCATGAGCGCACCAAACACATTGAGGTGTAGTTACATTTCATTCATGAACATGTTTAGAAAAACAAAATCCAGCTCCAATAGTTCCTAACAGATATGCAACGTGCAGATGTCTTCACAATGTCACTTGCTTGAGGTAAATTTGAGGGTTTTAGAGAATTTCTCTCTTGTTCACTTAAGACCATGTTAAATTAAGGGGGGGATGTTAGGAATAAAACTTAGCTTAATTCATCATTAGTTGATATTTGAATAAATATAATAAGTTAAAGTATTTAATTTAAATACTTTAAACTTATGTCAATAGGTATTAGTTATCCTTAGTTGTTAGTTAACTAAGTGATAGTGTTCACATCTCAATGTTTGTGGGATCATGTTCTATCATGAATATTTTGTTCTTGGATGATTTCCATGAGGGGCAATAGGGGTGGTTAGGGGTAATATGCTTTTTTTACATATTTTCTCAGATTAGGTGATTTGCTTCCATAAATTGTGGATGAGATAGAAGCTATCTAATATCTATAAATATTGCACCTCTCTGTCATTTGTTTATAATGCTTGATTTCGTATTAATAAAATTATGTAAGCACCTTCATGTAAATCTGGGTTGTAGACAAGACTATCACATAAGAATTTCACAGACCCATACGAGACCTTGGAGGCTTCCCCTGCATGATGAGGCCATGGGAAGCATGGATACCAGTGTTAGTCCTTTTCTTGAAGCTCAAATTACTACCATGGAAAAGTATCTAGAGAATATATCTATGAACTTGGCACATGAGACTCACAATGGACTATGGTGCACATATTTTGAGGTAGAGGGCATACGAAGGACATTTTTCTCGAGAGATCAGTACATTCCATGATGGTAGAAATGAGATTTTCCATGGAGGTCATGATGCAAATAGGTGTCATTTCTCTTGCTATGTGTGATCTCGTAAGAATGTGTCTTGTTATTTTAAGATTTGCACCTCTACTACTCATGATACTAAGTATTGTAGATTGATTGACCGAGATACATGATGTAATTGATATTGGTGTGCTGTAGACCAAAGTGTTGCAAACAATTCCAAGGATGATGGTCATCACTATAAAGGGCGCACAGATGGAGGATATCATAGAAGAGTACTTCACAGAGGATTTAGAGGTCGTGGAAATCATGGAGGTGGAAGAGGTGAATTCCCTCACAGAACTTGTTATAATTGTGGGTCCACATAGCATTACAAACGTGAATGTATTGACCTGATACAATGCTCTTGGTGTGGGAAGAAGCAAAAGTATGAGGAGTGCCTGAAATTATTTGAACACATGAGCCAACAAAAATAGAAAGATAAAACCGAGATGGTAAGTGTAAAGAAAGAAAACTCGTAGTAGATTCCAAGGGTGGCACATGAGTCAGAGTTAGAAACTATACTAGTGATGACGTGAGTTGAGGATTCATGCGCTAGGGAAATACCAAAGCAGAGACCACTAATTACAAGAGAAGAGGTGGTATATGGGAAGTATCTATACCCTAGCCATAAGAAGGAAGTCTATCAATAGACCATGGATGTAATCAGAAGTCTTCAAGGGGAAATTTACTGTCTAAAAGAGAAATCTAAGAATTTGGAGCAGAAGAAAAGTGTTGAGGTCCCTTAGTCAAATATAGATGATGTCAGAGAGTGTGTAAGATGTTGTGCCAAGATAATATCATTCCTCTATTAGGAGAATGGTTGAGGGATAAGATACCAAGCACTAGAGGAGAGCATGAGAGGTAGGTTTTCATGCTAACCTTCCTCCCCACAACCTTGAATATGATAAGGAGATTACCTTGAATGTAGTTATTGATGGATGGATCCTAAGTAATATTTTGATTGAAATGGGTGTGAAAGTTAATTTTATCACCCTGGATGCATGGAATCAAATGGGAAGGCCCCCATTACAACCATCTTTAAATGTGTTGTATATGGCTAATAAGATAGGTAATTCCGATTTGTGTTTTAAAGGATATTGTTATCACTATCCAAGGAGAAAAATTCATTGGAGACTTTGAAGTCTTAGTTCTTGTTGAGGAAATAAACTTTCCGAGAATTACATGGGTGACCCTAGTGCTATAAGAACAATGTTGACTTACGTTTCAATAAGGGTTATATAAGTTTTGAGAACAAAGAGGAACATGTTATCATTCCTTTGACAAATGGGAAGTCAACACCCTATATTGAGCCTTTAAGAGAAGAAGACCTAGACATAATTTATGTGTGCACTATCTAGGACCCTAAGGTTGTGTAACCAACAAAAGAAGGTGTTATTCAGTGGGAAGACACTCAATCTATAAGTGATAAAACTAGTGTGGCATGTGAAAATTGGGTGCACGGGACATATGAGTTAGTCGGAAGGTAGTTAAGAGGCTATGTGATGAGAGTAACAAAGGCACACTTAGTCAGGCACCTAGGAGGAAATAAGTTTCCAAGTTATCTTGGGGAGCCGACCTTGATGTTTTCCTGTGAGAAATGGAGACCCAGTGGAGATGTGAGATCGAAAGGAGAAGGATGCTTAGCTATACCTTGCTTAGGACCGTAGCACGTTGGTGGGTGACCCATTGCGATAACCTTATAGAGTGGTGTGAAGTGAGAATTGCATTCTATGTTAGATTTTTCCAGAGAAATGCACCTACTATCATATAATATTATCATGGGAAGGAACCTACCTTGTTTCACATCCAAGCATGTGAGAAGGCCTAGATGGAATGCTTGCGAAGTGTTTTTTCCTTCTTTATGGGTGCATAAGATTTACTCCACCTTATAAGGCTACGTGCACACATGGTACATTCATTTAGAGATGTGCCGTTAAACAGGAAACTGGAAGGAGTTGACGACTGATCTCCTTCAAGATTTCAAATATCGGAGTACTAAGCCATTGGTGGATGAGGTGTTGTAGGTTGTTAAGCACATAAATATGGGAGATAGTGCCATGGAAGAGGATAGAATACTAGAATTATTAGGTGAACCTGGATTAGAATCATGCTTTGATGAGGAAGAATCAAAGGAGATATAACTTGAGTGCGCATGCATGGAAAAAGAGAAAGGAAAGTTGGTCTATGTGATCGATGGTGAAGAGGTGGAAAACTTGGATGTTAACCATATTGTGGGTACGTGCGAGGTTATGGATAGTGATGATGAGAAATCACATCTACCATGAACACTTGAAAACAAATCAGGTTAACATTGGTTGAGAGGTGGAACCTAGAGAGGCTATTGTCGGGGACTACTAGTCAGAGAAGGAGGTTTCAAATATCATTGATCTGTTGTGTGAGTTTCAATATTTATTTCCGTTGGGGTACCATGAGCTTAAGGGAGGTCACCACTCTTTAGGGGAGATATAGATAAAAATAAAGGAGGTAGCACACCTAATTTGGAAGAGACCTTACCGGATGAATTTGAATCTGCACATTAGGGTCAAGGAAGAGATTGAAAAGATGATTGCTTCAGGTATCATTGAGGTTGTTGAAGAATCAAAATGGATAAATCCAATGCTCATTAGCATTAAGAAGGATGAGAGGATAAATATTTGTGTTGATTATATGGATTTGACTTTGGTATGTGTTATTGACCCTTTTCTAACCCCCTTCACTGAAGAGATCCGGAAGGAGTATTTGGGAGCAAATTTATTATTTCACGAGATGGATTCTAAGGATATCATCGGGGTAGAATTGTAAAGGAGGACCAAGAAAAGATATTTTTTTCCACTGAATGGGGAAGTTTTCCTACACAATCATGCCTTTTGGGTGATTAACCCACCTCTTGTGTTTTCACACATTGTGGTTTAGGCATTTTAGGACTTCATCCACAACTTTCTACAAGTCTACATGAATGAATAGACAATATAAGGATTAGTGAGGGACCATTGTGATAATTGGAGGACATTTTAGGATATCCCTCAACATTAAGAAATGGGTTTTCACTAATCCATTTGGAATCCTATTGGGTCATATCATCGTAAGGAAGTCTTCTTTGGTGGATCCTACCAAAGTTATCATTATTGTGGGATTGAGGGAACCTACCAGCTAGAGCATGGTATGTAGATTCCTTGGGCATATGGGGTATTACCAAAAATTTATCAAGGGGTATGCCAAGATTGCCACGTCATTGGAAATTTTTCTAAAACACAAAATTACATTTCACTGGGGAGAGGCGCAATAAATGACATTTGATACATTGAAGAATAGTCTTATCACTATGCCCATATTACGCTTTCCTTCTTGGTATAATCCATTCCATGTACATGTTGATGCTTCTAGGGATGGTGATTGGAGAAATATTATCATAATCTAGAGAGGAATTGTTGACCACCCCTTGTGCTTTTCTAGTAGGAAGCTAACCCCAGTAGAACATAACTATACTTCTACTAAGTGCGAGTCATTGTCAATGATTGATGCCTTTGTAAAAATTTAGGAAGTATCACAACAAGCAACACCATTTATATTCTACATGGACCACATGACATTGAAGTACTTGGTAAACAAGTCTGTTTTACAAGGGTGCATATGCCAGATGGGTCATGTTGTTTCAAGAGTTTGAGTTTATGGTTGTTGTGAAACTGGGTAAGAGTAATTTGGGACCTAACCATTTATGAAGGATTGACTCAGGGGAGGATGCGCAGAGCATTGAGGATACAATTCTAGATACAGAATTGTTTAGATTGTGGCACTCTCCCCTTACACAAGGAAGAGTCGCCGATAAGGGGAGAGTCACCTGAGAAATTAGAAGAAGAGAAGTCACCTGAACTTGAATCATCAGTAAGGAAGAAGCAGAGGGTGAAAAAAGGGTCAGACTAAGGTGAAACATAAATCATAGAGGCTAAAAAAGGAAATGAAGATGATGAAGAGTTGGACGAGGCTTAGAATCATCCTGTATACAATGTACATGAGTCAGAGGAAGTAGGAAATGAAGATAAGGATGAGAATTAAGGATGCACTCACGACAAAGGGGGCAATAAGGAAGTAAGCATGAAGGATCGAAGACCTGACCCAACCAAGGAGCATATGGATAATACCATAGAGAGGGAAGTGGTAGGAATTATCCAATAGTTAGTGGAGCATGAAGTCAAGTGAAGTACTAAGGAAGTACTGAAGGAAACAAAGGAACGTAAAAGTTTTGAAAGGAGTATGGAAGCATGGGTGGAGACCCCAACTTAGTAGTAAACTTCCCAAAGGAAGTGCACATAGGTGGAAAGGGCATAATAGCAATGCAAGAACAAGAAATGAATTACATTAATGATCTAAACAAGGTACTATGTGTGCACTTCCAAAGTATTGTGCCCAAAAACCAACTCCTTGCTTGGTATTATTTCGATGAAAAAGGTGCGTACCCACACATGAGGAAAATTATATCTTGGGATTTTGAATCCCACATTGATGAAACCAAATTCGAGGTAAACCAAGATACATTGATGAAGATACCAAATTCCAAGGGAGTAAACCCTCTGGTAAATTCCCAACAACTGTTTGATGAGAAAGTTTTCAATGTGCTCAATAAAGCATCGGTGGAGGTAGAGGCAAGACTCTTTGAAAAAATGATAGAATAAGGGTCTTGGAGGAAGAGCTTGAGAAAAATAATGAGGAGATCATTTAGCGGGAACAATAGAAAACAAAAGGAATTGATCATTACGGTTAAGGCACAAGATGAGGGATGAAAATGCAAAGGTGCATGAAATCCATAAGAAGATAAAGGCCATTTCAGATGTCATAATCTTGAAGCACTCGGACCTAGCCCCACCTAAGTAGAAATATGAGTCAACCATGTAATGCTTGGAAGACTTGACCCACATCCTCACCATGGAAAGGAAACCACTTACATTAGAGTCAGCAAAGGAGGTGATGGCACACTAGAAGGAGGAGGAAAAGCTAAAGATTGGGGAGATAGTGACTTAGTACTTTGAGCTCCTTTCTGTAGTAAATATTTCTACACATATGGCTAAATCCATGTATGAAAACTGTGCCAATAGGGATAGGGTAGCAAGCATATTGGTTACTACACATGAGGCAAATCTAAAATAATTTCAGGAAAAGCACAAAGGCAATAGGGTGGAGCGCAAAAATATCCTAGCCGAAGTTGAGAAGAATTTGGAAGCAATTAAACCTTATGGGGTTCAATTAAGAATAAGCTAAAGGAACTATACCTCCAAGTCACTTATAGAATGGATGCACTAGGAAATCTTAACAAGCAATTTGAAAGCATGTTGATACACTGAAACCTAAGAGTGAGGAAATTAGTTTTGATGAAGTAAGTGCATTAGTGGGTGACCTACTTCAGCAAGCATAAGGAGAAGTAGACACATGGGAGAATATTGAGGCATCGTGAAGAAGGAGTTCCCACTCCTCATACAGTAGTAGCATATTATTCTATTATTCCATTCTTTAATTTTTCATACCTTATTCTTTATTCTTCGAGGAAGAAAAATGTTTCGAGGATGGAGAACACGCATAGTGTGCGGAGATGTTGGACCCTAAAATATTGGCTAAGTACCAAGAGGTGCACACACATAGGATCAGTAGATAGAAGGGTGCTAAGGGAAAATCATGTAGGAAAAAGGGGTTTAAGAAGGTTTTAAGTGAAACCAGGGTGCATGTGGGAGGCATAACAAGGGTTGGAAGGACTTAGCCATATTTGGCATTGTGGAGTCACTTGAGGAAAAACATGAGGACCTAACTAGGCATGATGAGTGGATAAGGTACCATCCTGGAACCTTGGAGGTCAAGAAAATGATATTCCACATAGGGAATATTCCCAGAGACATCATTACAGTTAGTGGAAGGTTTGTAAAGAGGATAAGAATTCACCAATGGAGGACCACATCAACACTTAGCACGTGATCTACTTAGAAGAGAATTCATGGTGGTGGTTGATGATCCTATTTAAAGAGGTGCTTGGGACAAGAATGTAGACACAAAGAGAATGCAAAGACAAAGAGAATGTAGATACACAGAAAGAATGCGAGAGAGATTGCATAGTGAATGCATAGATAATATAGATACATAGAGAGAGTGTAAAAGGGGAGTAGAGAAAGAGAAGGAGAGTAACGAAGTGTTGCAAAAATGCTAAGGGTTTGGAGTTCATGGTGCTAGGGTTTAGAGTACTTAGTGCTAGAGGGTTGTAAGGGATACCATTAAGCATATGTATGGGTATTGGGGTCTATAACAAGGGATATAATGGGGAAAATTATAGTCAGGATATCTGATCAGATAGGTTTATAGGGTTTGGATCTTTTTCATTTAATGTATATGGTCTGAGATGACCCTTTTGAATGTAGTATGACTACCAAATACTTTATTAAATCAATATACATAGATATATTATGTAAGTCTTGTTTATGGTTGTAAACCCTCATGTTATTTGGCTTATCATGATTTAGATCTAGTTTCTTGTGCTTCGTGTAATGTTTATTTAGCTTTTGTGATGCATTGATGTGTAGATCTGTTAGTTATATCTTCTTCCTTTTAAAGTAAGTGAATGTACTTTTGTTTCTACACATAATCCTCCTTTAATGGTGGACCTATCACATGAAGCTCATATAAAGGAGGGGATCATCGTCGATACGTGCCTTGAGTGAGTTCTAACATATCTTTGGATTATAGGCCGACACGCTTGGGGTTAGAAATAATTATTGAGGGTAAAATAATGACTATATGAGTTCTCATTATAGAAGTTAGTATCAAATACAATGGTGCAATAAATAATCATGTAACCTCTTAAAATTACCCAAACATACCTCATATGTCATTATATACCTGATTTCATACATTGATGAGCTCATATGGCTCCAAACCCACCTTTGTCAAACCTCCAAGCAAGCATACCTTCTCATAATGAGAACTTGTAACATGGTGAACCACCTGTACCTACACTATGCCACTACTATGAGTGCTTAAGCACCCTAACAACCTATTATATATCATGTCAACATGATTCCAAGGATTTTTTAAGTGGCAGATATTCGTAATTTGGCTAATATTCTATTTTAGGAAAATTTGAAAAGGAGAATTTTTCAGAGCAGGTCAATGACCTATTCACCTAAAATTTACAATATATATTTTTATGAATCAGCTTCTCCTACATTTGAAAACATATCCTATAAAAACCTAGGTGATTCATCGGGTAGTATACTACAAACTGACTAATATTTTACTGAGGTACCAACATATCAAGTACTGTGAACTTACAAGGTAGGTTGTTGATGCACGATAGGAGGATTTTTATGCATAGAAGGAAGTTGTTGACACCCGACGGGGAGGTTGTTGATGCGCAAAATTCATATGTTGTTGATGCACGATAGGATGGTGGAGGCTGCAGATGCACAAAAGGAGGGCGGATGTTGTAGACACACAATAGAAGATTTGCAGTGATGCACAACAAGTTTTTTGTCATGTGACATCAAGTTTTTTGTCACACAAAAAAAACCTTATGGTCACACGAGAGGAGGTTTATTGTCGCATGACAACAACCTTGCTATTTTACAACTACAAATCTTCTTTCATGCATCTACAACCTTTCTATCGCATGAGTTGAAAATAAAAGCTTATTTTAGGAGAAAACTTGCACACAAACCCTAGAAATTTTTCATGTTCACAAAAGTAGTTTTGAATATATACTCTAGGAATATTCCACCTTCAATTTCCCATAGGTCTCTTAAAATGAACCCTGCATGCTTCCCAAGCAACCAAGAAGCTCACATTGCAATGAAACACCTCCTAGGCACCTATATAGGCTTACAAGAGAAAGCTTGCACCAATGAATCCCACTATAGAAAATGATAAACATCTAAAAAAACATGTTAGCACCATGAAAAACATCATAACATCATCCTACAACACCCACTCTATCATTAATGTGGTTTTCATCAATGAAAACACCTACTAGGAAACTATGCCAACAATCCCCCTTTGTCATTGATGGAAACACCTAAACTTCTCCTCCTTTTACATTAATGAAAAATACATGCCTGTAGATCACTTGCTTTACCTACCTCAGCTTTATACCATCATGATTTGGTTAGAGACATCAACTAAAGGTCTCAAACAAGCTCATTTTCTTGATTTTTCCCAAAAACTGAATTTTTCCTTCATTTTAGGCATGCAAGCACCATGCCCCCTAGAAATAGCACTTTCAACATTTTAAAACCATTATTATACCATGATAAAGCAAAAAAATCACCTTGGTAGGGGAAAAACCATCATTCGAACCTCTTAGACGATAAAAACATCAATCTTCTTCTTCAACCCTATTTTAGTCTTCTCAAGATTGTTGTAGTAGCCTATAAATTGAGTCAAATCCATCATGCACATGCCAAAAATGGAATAAAGGACCATACCAAATCATCACTTCATCATTATAGAAAATAATCCACCATATCTAGGCCAAAACATGCATATCAAGGCTACTTCACACTTTCACACTTAAGGGAAATACCATGAGACCATAACAGTCCTTTTAGAGCAATTTAGGCCAACTTTGACATCCACCTACAGGTCATCCATGCTTGGAATCATACAATAATTTCTCCCCTAGCTTTAAGACCTCTATTCCTAGCTCCTAGGCACAAATTTGATCAACCATCCATGATACTATGCCTTGAAATCATCATTACATCTTTTAGCAGTCTTTAATGCACCATTTCATTCTTCTAGAGTCATACACAACTAAGATAAGCCAATGCATACCTTTGTAATATTGATAAATAAGTAAAAACAATTTCATTTCCTTGAAATATATTTAGAATCTCATTTCAAATTCAAGAGGAGACAACCAAGCACCCCGACTTGAAGAGCCTTCATACACCTTCTTATCGAGTCAAACCCCTATTCTACACTAGTGTAGCTTTGTCACAATCAATGGAACAATTAGACCTATTATAAGGACTAAGACTAATCAATCCACTCATGAATGAACCAATGTCACATGCATCCATCAAGAAAATTTCATGCAAAAGACAAATAACCCATCTTATGACTTCATGTCCATGACCTCATGCAAAGGAAGCTTTTATAAGCCTATAACATGCAATTCTAGGGTAACACACAGTTTTCATACTTCTAGACTCCCAAAAATATCTTTAGGCACCCTTACATTACTAATCATGATAAATTAACTGAAACATATCTTTCAAATAAGTATATGAGATTTGATCAAGCATGTCATACCTTTTCCACTATGCATTTTTTCCTTCCATACATGTAGGTCATCATTCTCAACTTTGAAGCAACATTAGGCTCATACACACATTGAATAAGATCATCAAATGAATAGGTTCCAAACATCATGAAGGTATTTTACAAGAACTTAAACCTCAGGAAAAACATGTCTATATTGAAGGAAGACACCATTCATTACACTAACATAGTCAACTCTCTTTATAAGTACAATGACATGTATGATCAAGCATGAAACATGGTGAACCACAACCAAAATATTTTGAAACAATCTATGCAATGTCAAATACATTGAATAAAATTTGAATACATCATGAATTCCACTTACAATGATAATTCACCTTGCAAGATCTTGAGGATAGCCAACCATTAGGGTTTTGAAGACCAAACCCTCACCACTGTGCACTGTGAACTGGCACTCAACTCTGTCATGCATATCTAGAGAAGGAAATATACCTGGAGCTTAAAACTTATACCTCCTCTAGCCCCATGTGTCTAGGTGATTTCCTCAAATTTTCATTCTAAAATTCAATAATTTGGCCATTTAAAACCAAGTTTCCTTGCATATCACTCTTAAGGACCAAGAAAACACAGTTAGGGTAAGTGAAGTAGCATTTTGAAAAAAAAATATCTTATCTTCTTCATACCATCATCCTCACCTTGTAACAAATTATTTGAACTTACTGAGAACCTTTTTCAATAACATTTCATCATGATCTATCACTTCACATACATGTATCCTTGATTTTGGTTGGAAGATCTTGATTTTGAACACTTTTACTCACTGTGATCCATTTACACCATAAGTACTGATCAAGTTGGAACTTGAGAATCATAGATATTATTTAATGACACATAGATGTCTATAAACCACTAAAAATACTCATGAAATGGAACCCATAATGTTGAGAACATGACACATACAAGGGACTCATGATGACAAGACTAACATCATAGAGAAAAATAAGTGCACAAAGACTCATAAATAATTTTCTAGTTACACGAGACCTACTCAAACCATCATAAACATGATTGAGCCATATAATATGTGGTAGATACCTCACAAAATTACAAACACCCAAAATAGATCTTTGACAACACAAATAAGATCTCATAGGCAACATCACGAGACATGATGAGGTAGATTATAGATATATGCAAAACTTCTTCATACTTCAGAGCTCGGTGAAACAAGTACACATCATATGACTTCGATAAGATAAAATGGAACATATTGAGATATCATTGACCAAAAATAGACCAAGAATCATCACAAAATAGACCAGAATAACTTAGATTAAATCTCCTCACACCATCATCAAAGAGAACATCACAATTAACCAACAAGAGCTTACAAGAATGAGCTAAGATGCATACTAAGGACTCAATAGCCATGTACCACACACAAACATGAAGGTAATACATATTATAAACACTTTTACCCTTTTAAGGAGATGATAAAACATTTCTTTCTCCCTAGAACATACCATAGACCATTTAAGGTCTATTAGGAGCTAAGATTACTCCTAGCAAGCTCCTTAGATACTCAAATGTAGGATTTGGAAGTGGTTTAGTGAGAATGTCAGCCACTTATTCCTTGGTAGATACATGCTCCAAATTTATACACCCTTTTATCACAAGATCTCTTAAGTAATGATACTTGATTGGAATGTGTTTTGTCTTGGAATGTAAAATGGATTCTTTGAGACACTAATTGTACTAGTACTATCACACAATATGGATGTAGGTCCATCACTCTTTACCTTATAATCCTCCAAGGTTTTTCCATAAAACTTGTGAAAAAAATGGAGAAGAAGAAACATATTCAACTTCATATGTTGAGAGGGCTATAAGAGATTGCCTCTTACTTGACCATGAGACAAGGAATTTTCCAACAAAGTATGCTTCACCACTAGTACTATTCCTATCATCCATACTCCCTACCCAATCAGCATCAGAATAAGCCTTCAATTCAAAGTTTTCACTCTTAGGATTCCATAAAACACATTCGATAGTACCCTTAAGATATCTAAGGATTCTTTTTATTGCTTGTAGGTGTGATTCTCTAGGATTCTCTTAAAAAAGCAGTCCAACCAAATGCGCTTGAAAAATATCAAGTATAGAGGCTATAGCATATAGTAGGATACTAATCATGGATCTATATTTAGTTTGATTTACCTTAGGAACACCATATACCTTGCATAGTTTGCATCTTGTAACCTTAGGTGTGACAATATGCCTAAATTTATCCATTTGAAACTTCTTAAGAATTTCTTTGACATATTTGGATTGAGAAATGAATATACCTTTATCATGTTGACTTACTTGAAGTCTAAGAAAGAAAGAAAGTTCTCCTAACATAGACATTTCAAACTCTTTCTTCATAGCTTCTACAAAATTTTGAACCATATAATCACTACCTCCACCAAAAATGATATCATCTACATATACTATAACTATCAAAAAATGATCTCCTTCACTTTTGATATACAAATTACTATCAACCACTCCTCTCTTGAAGCCTTGTTCAATCAAGTCTCTCATAACAAACTCTAGGGATTATTTTAGACCATAAAGAGTCTTGTTTAACTTTCACACATGATCAGATTTATCCGTTAAAGAGAAACCATCAGACTTCTCCATATAGAGTTCTTCATTTAGAAAACCATACAAGAAGGAAGATTTAACATCCATTTGCTAAATTTAAATCCTTTAAAACCAACATATGCCAAGAATAATCTGATTGCTTCCATCCTAGCTATAGGTGCAAAAGTCTCATCAAAGTCTATCCCTTCAACTTAAGAATAGCCCTCGAAGACTAATCTTTATTTATTCCTTATTACTTATCCATTCTCATTTATTTTATTTCTAAACACCCATTTGGATCCAATCACATTCTTATCTTTTGGTCTATGCACAAGTTCCCAAGTTTTGTTCTTTTCAATCTGATCTAACTCTTCATTCATAGCCTTAACCCAATGCTCATCTTTACTAGCTTCTACAACATTCTTAGGTTCAATTTTTGAAAGAAGAGCTAGGTTCTCTTGATTTTGAATACTTACCAATTTCCTTCTTGTAGTGACTCTAGAGTCTTTCTTTCCCAAGATTTGAGATTCAAGATGATCTCTTCTTACTTGTCTAGAAGGAGCCTTTGTGTCTTATATTTCTTTCTTATCATCATCTTCTTGATTCTCTCGTAAAAATTCATCATCTTCTTCCTTAAAAACATCCTCAAAATTGATTCATTAGCTCTAGAAAAAGATCTCATAGTGGATGATTCATCAAACTTAACACTAGCACTTTCAACAATAGATTTCAACCTCTTGTTATAACATAAATAAGTTGTGATTATAGAGGAGTAGCCCAAGAATATACCTTCATCAGATCTGGAATCAAACTTACCAAGGTTGTCTTTAGTCCTCTTGATGAAGCATTTACATCCAAATACCCTAAAATGCTCCACATTGGCTAGTCTTCCTTTCCATAGCTCATAAGGAGTCTTGTCACTATTTACTCTTAGTTGACATCTGTTGAGAATATAAAAAAATACATATTTCTTCTTTCCAATAACCATCAGGTAATTTAGACTCATTAAGCATGGTCCTTTCCATCTCTTGAACAATCCTATTCTTTCTTTCAACAACTCCATTTTTTTGGGGAGTTCTAGAAGCTGAAAATTGTCTTCTAATACCATGCTCACTACAAAAATCATCAAATGCATTAGACCAAAATTATCCTCCATTATCAGATCTTAAACACTTTATCTTTCCATTATTTTCATTTTCAATGAGATATTTGAAATATTTAAATACATCTAAAGCATCAGATTTGTTTCTCAAACAAGCCACCCAAGTGTATCTAGTAAAATCATCAATAAGAAGCATGGATTAATAGTCACTTAAAGTAATTTCAATACTCATAGGCCCACATAAATTAGTGTGAATCTACTAAAGTGGACTTGTAGTAGAATCATACTAATTTCTCTTGAATCTCCTTATATTTTACTTACCATGCATACAAGTCTTGCATAAGGTATCTTGGTTTCTGAGTTTAGGCATGTTTCTCACACAATTGTTAGAAATGTTTTAAAAGGATATAAAAGTTCACATGGCCTAACTTCCTATGCCAAAACAAATAGTCATCCATCTTACTTATAAGAAATATTTCATTATTAATTTCCTTGAGAACAAACATGTTACCATAAGTCCTTTTTCCTTTTGCAACTAGTCTACTAGATTCTCCTTTTCTTATCTTACAACCTTTCACATCAAAAGTAAGAACATACCATTTTTTGATCATTTGGATTACACTAAGTAGATTATGTTTCAAACCTTATACATATAGAACATATTTGGTGATGGTATTTCCATTATCCAAACTCAAAGTACCTCTACCTAGAATATTTATGGCTGAGTTGTCTCCAAATCTCACTGAACCTGAAGCATGATTTTGAAGAGATAAAAATTTACTCTTATCACCTGTCATATGAGATGAAAAACCACTTTCAATATGCTAAATTTGTGTTTCATTCTAACTATGAAAGGAATTTTGAGCAATATCACATACTTCATTATGTTGCAAAGAGGATGAGCAAGTCCCATAGATATCATACCAAATATCAAGGCCTAAAGGCTTCAAATAAGATCTCATATTCATCAATGGAAACATATCACCTTGATTCTTAGAACACTCCATAGTTTTTCTTTAGAAGATCTCCTTCAAGATGTCAATATCCTCTAGAAAGGCATGCTCTGATACCAATTTTTAGAAGCATAATGGACTGAGAGGGGGTGAATTATTCATTATAAAAATTTCAAAATTAAACTTTAGATTTGAAACTCAAATTACCATATGCATAAAACCACAATAACCACTTATTCAAATTTTAATGTGTGCACACCATAAACCATCAACAAAGCATATAACCATGAAAGCAAAGAAACACCATAAGAACACAATATATAAGTGGGAAACCCTCAAGGGGAATAAAACCCAATGAAACACTATATTATATTGATATGTTTCAAAATTTAGTGAGGCACCAACCCCATAAGGAGCACTAACCCCTAGTTTAGTAGAGCACTAACCCTATAAGGAGCACCAACCCCTAATTTTGTGAAGCACCAACTCCACAAGGAGGATAAAAACCCCCAAGATGATTAAGAACCCACTAAAAACTTATGATGTGTCGATCTTAGATTGTTTTCTAACACAATTGATGGAGATTAAATTTCCATCTCACACTTCTTCACTCAAACCCTAGGTGATAAATCTTCACAAAACAAGCTCTTCAATCACTCTAAAATTCATCAAACTCTTGCTCTCATGTCCTCTGATTTTCTCAACCTACAACACACTTGAATCAGTCTCAATTCATTCTCTAACACCTGAAAACAACATCCACCTAGGTCACTCCACCTTACACACAATGACCTAGTTTTGAAAAGTACCCAAAAACATACTTTTATATGCTTTTCACCTTTTAAACTTAGGCCCAAACTTTTCCATCCATTTGGTTCGACCAATAAACCAAGGAAATATTTAAAATTTGAAATAAAATAGATAAAAGTGACCGAATTAGGTCTTCCTAGCCAAAAATCTCATTACATTTGCCAAAAATGGCTCAAAACCGCATGGGCACAATCTTAAAAATGCCCTAACATGAGTACCATACTTTTTCATGACCCATAAACCCTTATAAATGATTAAAATATCATAAAACATTCATACATGGTTGAAATTAATATCAAACAATCAAATTATTTCATTTATTGGGCCCAGTTTCCTTTACACTTCTCAAAACAGTTGTTTCATGCACCCTTCAACACCTTGGAAACTTCATAATGCAACCAAATTTCTTCCAATGAACCAAAAATTCCATGTTACCACTAAAAAGAAATGGAATAGCCTTTAGAACACTTCTAAGCATGTTATCAGTCATTTTTAGGTTTTTAAATGGAACTTTAACAAACCACAATTAGGGAAAGCAAGTCCCTCCTCTTAATGGGATAGGTTCCCTTATTGAAAGCAAGAAACAAAAATTATGTACAAATATACAAATTTTAAAACGTGGATTCCTAATACTTTGAAAGTTTTATGCACAAATATCATCAATACGAAAGAATAGAAGAATTAAGGAGATGAGGGAGGAAGAACATGACAATACCTTCAAGAAATATAGATAGCAGAGTATAACCTTATAAGTATTGACCTAGGAAGATGTAAAATAGAATCATTCACTTTCAAAATAGATATAATTTCACAGGACACAAAGTTACAGAAATCATAGAAACAAGAACACAGTTTCTTAGCATGCAAAGATGGATGATTGACAAATTTTCAAACAAGGAAAGAAGAAATAACAAAGGAAGAAAAGGGGAAACTTATGTATTGATTAATTCGAATCTATTAAATCTACAAAGTACCAAGATCTAACCCTAACAATGGCATGGAGAAGCCATTAAATAGCTTCCAAGAACAGTTACATTTAGTTACAAAAAAATTGAAAACTCGATTCAAGAAACCAATGTCGCAGTCTTTCCAACGCCTCGGCTATTCCATGCACGGTGGAAAAACTAGATGCATTGAATCATAGCCATTCAATCATCCTTTACAAACTTTGAATTTTAGTCATTCATGTGAGAGAGATTTAAATAGAAGTGGTCTTGGGACGCCTTTTGAATTTTGTGCCTTTGGTAGAAATGGAACTTTAGAACATTTTGGCCCACCCGGTGCTTTCGATATGGGATTGACATGTGGCTTTACTTGAGTGGTGACAGAGCCACGTGTCACTTTTATAATTTTACCTCTTTTCAATGTGGGCTCAAAAAATTAAATTGCTCCGCTGACCCACCTCCCCTCTTTGACTTTTGATGTGGGCTCAACAGTTGAATTTATCCCTTGGCGTGAAAAAGCTGCAGGTCACTTTATAACTTTGAGATATTTATGGAAAAAAAGCCCAAATTCTCAAATCACTCCAACGGACCGTTTCCCCACTTTGAATTTTCAAAGCATCAAAACACAAATAGGGTTTGCCTCCCCACCTTCACTTGAAATGTGATCACGTGTCCCCTTGTGTGTTAGTTCAATATTTTTGTGTTTTTACTAAGTCCCTTTTGTTTGGTGGGGCCATATGTCTAACCTGGACACGTGGAGGCTCAGTGCACATTTGGGACCTACCTCTAGATTTTGCCTTTGAAGTTGTGCCGATCGACATGTGGAGGCTTAGTAAACCCTTCTATAATTAGTCGATTCAATGGCCAGCTCTATCCCTTTTTCAATTTTGACCACATGGAGAGCTCGCACATACTTGGAGATCTGCTCTTGATTCTTCCTTTTGAAGTTACACTGAAGAGACACATGGAGAGCTCTGTCGGTTCTTTTATACTTAGCTAATTCGGGCTTGCTGCCCACTTGACTTGTGTGGGACCCTAGACACATGGAGAGTTGGTGCTCATTTGAGTTTTCACTTTGGATTCGCCCCTAAAAGGGTGCCGAGCTGATGCATGGTTCCTTTTTCCAGTCCTAGAATCTCCTTTAACTCTAACCACGTGGCAAATTTGGAAACTAGCCCTTTGGTCTCACTTCTGAAATTACACCATTGAGGCACGTGGAGGATTCCGCCAACCCTTCTATACTTAGTTGATTAAATGGCTGGCTCTGTCCCCTTTTCGGACCTGGGACATGTGGAAATCGGCACTAGTTTGGGAACCACCCTTGGCTTTGACCCTTGAAGTTGTGCCGATGAGACATGTGGCACCATCTGCTGAACCTTCCATACTTAGCCGATTTTTCTTGTTGTCTTCATTTTGGACCCGAGACATGTGGAAATCCTATGTTTATTTGAGGACTATCCCTTAGGCCCTGCCCTTGGATTTATGTCATTTGGACATGTGGAGGCTTCCACTATCACTTGAAACATGATCACGCCACATCCAATCAGAGATGTCCACGTACTACCCATGGATGTTGGGGAAAAAATTGACAGGAGGAAACACACTGTTGTTCACAAGCTGTGGAGAAAAATAAAAGAAAGGAAAACCCCACCTTTATGCTTGAAATTCAAATTTTTCTCCATGGAATGGAAAAGCTGCGCAAACAATACCTGGGCTCGATGTGACCCACAACCAAAGAGAAAGATTGACAACGACATCTGAGTGAAGGAAAATATTTTCAAGAAAAAGCATGGATTACTCCAAGGTACCGACTCAAAATTTTCAATACTTGGCTTCAAAAAGGGAAATTTTGAGGCGACAATGATCATGAAACATCTTTTACTTCAAACCACAACAAGATTTCCCTTCACCTAATCAACTGCCAAAACATCTGTTTCAAAGGTTAGCTCACAAAATAAAATATACATGTATTAAATAATTAGATTAATTGGATACCAAATTAATTCTTATTAACTCTCAAGTAATATAAATCATCACCCAATCAATCGAATGCTTCAAGCAATGTCAAAATTGCACTGAAACAAATCCTTTACTGAACTACCAAAACCTTCATTTTGAAATAATTCCCTAGAAACCATAAAAAATCACCTCATCATGAGGCAAGACATATATCAATATAAATATCTTGGAATCATATTTCTAACACAACTTGAATCATCTTAAGAATGCACCTATATCTCAAGTTATAGCCATTTTACTGAACCTTACTATTTGAGATCCCAAAACTACCCTTTGAATAGTCAACCTATTTGGACCTCAAAAACTCATGAAATCACATAAACATGATCTGAAACCTCCATGAAAATAAATAAAAAACTATCAATAATCATGCAACATAAATTTAGTTCATTCCTCATTTGGAAACTTTTTCTTCAAACTAAAACTCTTCAAAAACTGACATTTTAAGGTGGGGCCCACTCATCACGATGATCTCAACAATTTTTTTGGAAATCTTGAGGATTCCTCTACAACATCCAATTATTAAATTTTTTGTTTCAATCAAAACTAGGTAAGTATACTTCATTTTCTCCAAACTACTCCTAGCTAGGGTTTTGATCACTTTACCTTCTTAACGTTCGTTTATAAAAACATGACGATAAAAAAACATGGTTATTTTTGTGAAACATTTAAAAATCACCTAGAATGATCCATGAGAGACAAAATGTCCCATCCAAAGCACATTGTTCACAATGAGCATCATAAGTTTAAATTTGAGCTTGTTTTTCACCTATTCTTGACCTTGTCTCACACACAGGTGTCATAACTTGCAATATACACTTCATGTGAACCTAAAATTTTCTAAGAGAACTATGAAACATCACACTAACATCTCAAATCATCATAATGTCAATACCATTTCTCAATCTCTCCAGCCAATCTCATTTGCATAGCCTTACCTTAGGAGTTCTCACTGTAGAAGCTAGTATCAACTGTAATGGTGCAATAACTAATCATGAAACATCTATGAATAACCCAAACATACCTCATATGCTATGATATACCTGATTTCATGCTTCCATGGGCTTATATGGCTCTAAACCACATTGCCACACCTTTAAACAAACATACCTACTCCCAATGAGCACCTATAACATGGTTAACCACCTGTACCTCTACAATATGCCACTCTTTATGAGTGCTCGATAACCCTCAAAACCTATTATACACCATGTCATCATGCTTCGAGAAAACAAGAAGTTCACACTGCTAAACAACACTTCCTAGGCACTGTATAGGATTGCAAGAGAAAACATGCACCACTAAATCCCAATGTAGCAGGTGATAAATATCTTAACCAACATGTTAGCACCATGAACAAAATCATAACATCATCCTAAAAATCCACTTTGTTATTAATTTGGTTTTCATCAATGAAAACACTTACTAGGACACTATGCCAACACTTAATTAGTGATTTTATTGTAATTATTTAAATTTAATTAATTTTTAATATTGATTTAATTCAATTGATTAATTAATTAACATTAAATAATTAAATTAATGTCATTAATATTACTAAATTAAAAATTTAATTAATTAATATTTTTGTAATAAATTGGTGTTATTAATTTTATTAATTAAATTCCAAATTTAATTATTAAATTAATGATATCAATTTTATAAAGATGTTATTTAAAAGTTGAACTGGTAGTCAAACTGATGAAAAATTGGGATTTTACTCTCGCTTATCTATTTGGAGAACTTGATAATCATATAAAAATAAATTGCTTTATGCAAAACATATTGTTGAGATACTTCTTTTGGAAATTCGTGGGGAAGTTTTCCAAATGTATAATTTGGCATTTGGCAAAATAAAACCTATTTCCCCACTTTTCCACATGCTCTCCCTCCCATTCTAGTATTTAATTTTCACTTCTCACATATGAGGGTAACTATTTTTGTATTGAATAATTAATTGGTTTCTTATCTCATTCCTTCTTTCATTTCTTGCATGTCAAAGAAGATCCTATCCACAATTAGATAGAAGTAGAAGGTTTTCATTGCAGTCATCCAATCAAGGGTAAGTGCACCAAGTTGGGGGACAATTAAGTGGACATCAAATCCTGAATTTTACATTAAAAACAGCAAAACATCAAATTTAGTCTTTTGCGAGACTTGAACCATGCCAAAAAGTAAAAACTATGTCATAAAAATGGTACCATTGCATAGGGGAGACTATTAGCTTTGTATAAATACTAATTTTAAAGTGAATAGAAGAGGATAAATATCATTTTATAATTTTTTACTAATAGTAGGTCTTTAAGACACTTTATCCTGTGAATGTTTATTTCTACGTTTAAGACTAAAAAATTTGTTTCACTAATTAGAATGTGATAAAACTTATACCATCCCAACCGTGGTGAAATTATATACATGTTAAAAAAAAAAAAAAGTATTTGATTTCAATATTTTTTGATGAAGTTATGGCGGGCAAACGGAAAGTGCTCTGTTTTCTTTATGTTTTCATACCACTTTCACGGAAAAAATCATAAAAAATAAAATATTACTCAAAAAAATACAAAATAAAATCCATCCCAAGATAGATAGTGGCATATAACTTCTCACCAAAGGAAAAAAATATATATCAATTTTTGGTCATCCAAATTGTGGGCAAATGGACTATAATCTTATCGGCGTTTTTAAAAAAATACCAAGTCATTGAATTTTGAGTGTTTAATATAGCTAATCTTGTCCATTTTTTACAAAAATTAGTATTTTAGAAACTAGATTTCGGATGCTATGATTCATATTAATATAATTTTGTCTAATTTTGAGTGTATGTATTGCTAATAATCCCTACAAGTTGATATTATGTTGTTATTTGCAATATGATGTCCACGGATGACCCTATATTTGTCCATCAACTTCCTGCACTTACCCTCAAGTTTTTTACGAACAAAAACACATTCTCGAGAAATGGATTGTGAAGAATAATTTTATGTCACAGAAGCAATAACACAAGCATGTGGTAAAGATGAAACATTCATGCAAGTTTTGAAGATACCATGTGGCCAATAAAAATAATAAACCAATCAAATCAAGAAAGGACATTCTGTTCCCAAGCCCACATGGAGAAAGATAAGCCAAGAGAGAAACTATTACATGAAAAATAACTTACATGGATAAAATAAAATGAAATATCATGCAAGTATCAAATTTATTTTTAAACTCACATAATAATAAGTTTAAAGAAGGCATGGTTCTTCCAAGAATGCATATTTTTGTAATGGTGGATCCTCCTTTACCAACAACCTCACTTTAAGTTCACACCCAAGTAGAGTGGAAACTATCCATCCATAAATCATCTATGATAGGTCTGGATGGTAAGGTCCCACACCATGAAAGAAAACAAAATCTACATACTGGAATAAATGATTCAACAATAAAATAACGAAACAAAGAAATAAGAAAATCAAAGAGTGGAGTTTTAGATATACGTGGAAATAAAACTAGAAATCATAATTTTAAATTAGGGTATGTGCATCTATCAAAGCATAATTGAAAGCATCTTTTTGTCAAATGTTGTAGTTACCAATGACTTAGTAGGAATGAATGAAAAATTGGAAGTACATACATGGCATGCAAGATGTTTTAAAAATTGATGATGTGTCTAAATCAAGAGAAAATACGTGCAAAAGAAGAAGGTATCTTCTCCCTCTTAGGTCATTTCTATTATTCTTCACTCTAGGTCTCTTGCATCATTGGAATATTCTTCTTTCCTTTACAATTAGATCCAAGAAGACACTCTTAATTATTTCCAAAACAAATGATCATTTCTTTGTCAAATTACAAAACAAGCCATATTACTCATTTCGATTCATAATATTTTTTTAGATGGCAAATGGTTTTAGAAAAATTAGTCTGTCAAATTTTGAAGGAGATTTGGTATTTGTAAAATTTTGGAATCAAATTTTTATAAGCATTAATAGATACACCCATATTCATATTCAAATGATTACTCGGGTTCTACATTTTTCATACGCTCTCCCCTCATAGATAACGATATTTAACTTTTATAAAGTTTTTTCTATGACTCGACTCTATTATTCCAGTTTTGGATAAGGAAATTAACCACAATATTGAAAAGAGATACTAATATTGTTGTGCTCCAATAAATATAGTTCATGTTTCTAGACTTCTTGCTGATGTGACAAAGTTAAAGTAATGTCTTATCTATAAGAACATGGGAATATAATATACAAAAACTCATTGAGGATAACGTAAAATAAATACAAGCATGATCATGGAGGATATTTACAAGGACAAATTTCATATTCATGAGTATTCAAAAATTATGTGGGATGATCATGTAATTTCACGATTCTTTATATCATTTAGATTTTAATGCGAGATTAGGAATCATGGATTTAAAAATACTAACTCAATGTTATGATAAGGTTTTACCTCGTGGTTAATGATTTCATTTCTTATACAATCAAGATAGGAGGAATCTTTTCCTAATGCATATGACACTGATCATAGGTGGCATGCTACCAATATAGGTGTCATTCGGTATCTAGTGTCGAATTAATGGTCTGATAATATTGATCCACACACAAATATTAAAATATTCTCTCCCTCTATTTCAACCTCCACACTAACGAGAATTTAATTTTTTGGAATTTTTCTATTTATCTATTGTATTTTGAATTGCCCACAAAATCCACATATCAAAGGCTAAGAAAAAAAGTCTGTGAGAAAAAGAGTGGAAAAAATATGCGAGACAAAGGAGTGGTAAAAATCCATAGGAAAAAGAAAAGGAAAAAAACTATGTAACATGGTGAAGATATGACGATCGAGGATCAGACATGTGTCATATTTCTGACACCTTCCCTTGTAGATGTTCCTAACATATGTGAATTCTGATGAATTAAATGTAGCTAATATTTTCATCAGTCTAGCTTAAGTCAGGGAAGTGACACGTGGCTATATCTTAATGGAGCCAGTGTTTAATTTAACTAAAAAGAGAGTTGCGAAGTGAAGCCGTAGCCAATCTTATACAAGCACAAATCCTAATACAATGAAAAATGTGAAGGGCATGGGGCATTCTTATTAGTTTGGAATAAAAAAGTCTAAAGAAAATACCGACAGTTGTGAGAATTGTGGACTTCTCTTATTGGCTAATTTTCACGTGTTTTGATCAAGGATCAAAATGGTCCGACAACACCAAAGGGCATGAAACTATTCTATTGGTTAGAGATATGATATGATTGGTAAAAAAATGCAAAATTTGAAGGATACATGGATCTTATTTATTGGATTTAGCTTCACGTCGTAGAATGAAGGATATATAAATCTTAACACCACAAACAAGTGAAAGGAAGACATGTGGAGGTATTTAAGTCAATATTTTTGAAGTGGATTGGGATGGAATTAAAAGATGTGAAGATATATAGTTAATATATGTTTAGGTCCGTGTCAGGGTCAACATTTTTTTGAAAGACACGGGGATATATATAATTGGATTGACAAAAATAACGAGCAAAGAGAAGGAGAAGAAACATATGCATCAACATACATAGATAATATAATAGAGACAAGGATTCATATCTCAAGGTATTTTATAGAAGAATAAAGACACGTAAAACAACACAAGGCAATAAATAATTTTTTTAAGAAATAGAAAATGAGAAAAAGACACAAGAAGAGAAACAAAAAGAAAATAAAATTTGTAGAGTTGTAGCTCTGAGTTTGTAAAATATTTTAAATTGAATATAATTGTTATATTTGTTTGTTATTTTGTTTTTGTTTTATTTTTCCATGTGTTATTTCAAGTTAGCACCAATTTTTCCAACAAATTGGTATCAAAGCAAACAAAATCTCAATAGATTGTTGGTTTGAGATTTTATTTTCTCATTTAAATTGTAATGGATTCTAGTAGCGAGAAACTTGTGACAATCACCCCAATATTTCATGGGAAGAGCTATGATATCTAGGTTATTAAAATTAATACTCAGTTATCTTTTCAAGAGCTATGGGAACTTAATGAAAGAGGATACGTAGAGGTAGTAGACCAGGATGCATTTAATGCATTGACATAAGCACAAAAGAATGCTTTGAAGGAAAATAGAATAAAGGATGAAAAGGATTTGAGATACATTCAAAATGTTGTCACTAATTTAGTTTTCCCAAGGATAACAACATCTATAAACTCCAAGAAAGTATGGGATACCTTGCAGAATGCATATCAAGGAAGTGATAAGGTGAAGGTAGTTAGATTACAAATGTTGAGGAGAGATTTTGAGACTCTTCTCATGAAAGAGTCAGAATCAATAAATGATTTTTTCATAAGAACAATGACCATATTCAATCAAATGAGGACTAATGGAGATGTGGTTGAAGAACATAAGATCATAGAGAAGGTATTGAGAAGCCTTATAAGTAGATTTTACCAGTTCGGTAGTCATAGAAGAGTCTAAGGACTTAAAATAAATGATAGTTGATGAGATGATGGGTTCTTTGTAAACCCATGAACAAAGGATGAGTATATCAGCCAGCTCCTCCCATGAACAATCCTTCAAGACAAACAAAAATTTCATAGGAAGGGGGAGAGGAGCATACAATAGAGGAAGAGGAAGATTTAACAACCAACAAGAAGGTGGAATACAAAGTCATCAAGATCCAAAAACAAGAGGAAGAGGAAGAGGAAGGAACAACAACACTTCCAGATGTGGTTCTTCACAAAGGTATGACAAATCAAATGTGCAATGCTATTACTGCAAAAAGTTTGGAAATTATGAAAGTGAATGCAAAAATAAAGAATATGATTTTAGAAATCATAATTATAATGCAATCTTCTTAAATGTAAAAGAAGTTGAACCAGAGAAGAAGGAAAAGAGTGGAACTTTCCTTCTAACTTTTAATGTAACTGAGAAATGAAATAAAAAAGTTTGGTACTTGGATAGTGCATGCAGAAACCATATGTGCGGAGAAAAAGGAGATGTTTAGTAATATAGATGAACAAATCAGATCTGAAGTGGATATGGGAATATAAAATAAGGTTCTTGTTATGGGTGAAGGCATAATATCCATTCTCAATAAGCAAGGAGACACAAATCATATTCATAATGTTTTCTTTGTTCCAAGATTGAAGTATAATCTTATCAGTATTGGGAAACTTGTCCAAAATGGATATAAGGTGAGGTTTGAAAATGGAGAATGCATGTAGTCATTTTTGCACCCACCAAGAACAAGGGAACCTCATGCACACCGGCCTATCACCCAGCAGGTGTTGGGCACTCACCGAGGCACGCGAGAGGGAGCCGAGTCTCTCTTTTATGTGAGTTTAGTGGAAGGCATCATTCATGATCTTGAATTAGTGATTTAAAAGACATGAAAAATCTATAGAGCTTAGAATGGATTCTATACCCTTTCAGTCATATCAAAAGTAAAAGCGCTTAATAGAATTAATAGAACTAGGAAGTTGTAAATCCACAAATAGACTTAACATTCAAATAAGGTTCATGATTATACAAGAACAAAATCATAATAGAAATATGCAGATATTACAAATATAATATCTTAATACAATTTTCATGGTAACCTTATCATATTCATTCATAGCATTACTTATAAAATATCACAGAAGGGGAGACCATAGTCAAGCGTCATGTCTGGATCCATACATGAAGGCTTTCAAAAAAAAATTTACATTCCCCATTTCCTAATTACATCCTTCCTATAATCATATACCCTTTTGATCCCATAGTTATCATAGTAATTCTAAATATCTCCGCTTACTTCCTCGGGTTCTCCTTTTTCTTTGCTAAGGGCACGCATATAAATAGGCATCGAGCTCCAAAACTCCTCGTAACCTCGGATCGGCCCCAAGTGTCAAGGTGTGGATCGCCACAGTGCATGCCTCTCCATGTCATGATTATATTTTGGATCTTCTTATCACAAGGTATATTCCTTCTAGGACACCTTGTTTCTATCTTTGGAACCTTATCCAAAAGGAACATGTTCTTCATGTGTTCTCGTCCAAAAGGTGAAAATGGCTAAGTCCCGAATTGTGCTTTGTGGGCATACATCCTTGGTTCTTGAAGAACCCTTTTTGAATCCTTCCTTACACATCTTAACATGCGCGCTTCCTCGGCCATGTGCACCTACGCACCTTTAAGATTTAGAGGCTATAATAGGATCCCAACAATGCATGCTATATGATAAAGGTGGAAGCACTAAGTTGATTACAGTGGTACAGATGATACAAAATAGAATTGTTATCCAAATAGCTCTCCTAGTTATTTGAACAACTTACATACATATTCTAGCTCGAGAGATCTGCATTGTACTCGTGTGCACCTCAGCTATCTCCTTGGCACATTAACTTGGTCATTGTTTCCTCATTCGCCCTTGTGTGCTTACCCTTCTCGCCTTTAACATTTTCCTTTTCCTCTTTGTTCCACTCTTACCTTGTGCGCATCTTTTGCGTATTCACCTTACTCATAGCATCTATTCATCTCATCCTGTTCACCTTGCACTTGGTTCAATAAGCTAAATACCTAGCCCTCTCATGCGCCCCACACATTACCTTGTAATAAGTGCACCTTGACCATACATTCACTCATCAGTTTGACTCATTTCCTTCACGTGTGTTATGCACACCTTCTTTTTGCCTTATTCCCATGCCTCATTCTTATGTGCACATATTTTCCACACTCCTCTATGCCTTCCCTTGCCACGTCATTCCCTAACTCAATTGAGTGTGCCACATGCAACCAATATAAGCATACAAACAAGGTTCGAATCCTTGTAATAAATAAATGAGTGACACATGGCAGAAATGAAAAGAACATTTGCACAATTGGTCATCCTTTCAGCCAATCTACACGTGCCATGTGTCTTACATGTGTAGAGGAATCTATTTTTTTGACAACCATATCTTTTTCTATAGAGATCTGATTGGCATTCACCTAGTCTTAATTGATAGTTGCTGATATAGGCTACAGTGATAGATATTCAAATTCAAATTCTTGGTGGATCTGGTAGGTGAGAAATGGGAAAATGTCATTCTGGACATTAATGAGTAGATTGGATTTCTCTAACCACCCAATTTGATATAATCTGCCCTCCTTCCTTCTCCAACACGCCAAATAGACTTGTGGAAGTGTGTTTTTGATTTTAAGGTAGATTTGGAGGCATTAAATGCTTCTTGTTGGTGGTTGTGTTTCAAATGTAGGGTTTCCCTCCTTCTTTTCCTCTTCCATGGATTCATCTATAAATGTAAGAGTTGGGCTCATTTTTATGTTGGACATTCGGATCCTTATGCATTTTGATAAGGACTTCATATTTTCTATATTTTGAGTCACATACCTCTAGATCTGGCTCGTGCATGTGGATATCGACCTCTTTCACCATTATAATAGCTCTGTGCATTTCTGGAAGTAATGGAAGCATCATTTTGTGACTATTATCTATCCTAACGTGTTTTTATTCCTTCTTATTGCCTTTTATTTTGCATTGAGTGCTTGTTGTGTCATTCTACGTCCCTTATAGTTCCCTTTCTAGTTGTGTTCCATGAAACTGATCTAGTAAATATGTTTTAGTTGTGCTACATGTGCCTAGCCTTCTTTCATGCATTTCCCTTCATTTTCACTTAGAATAGATAGTGTTCATCCCTTTTTCTGGTGATATCATCTTTTAATGTAGTTTCCTTTCATGTTATCCTTATATCCTTGGTCCCTTGGAATTGTTATCTTAGCTTTCCCTTTTAGCACTTGGAGTAGTAGTAATAGTAGAAATAGATAGAGGAACCATCCTTCTTCGAGATCCATCTCAAGCACACAAGGTCCCACAACTTGGAGATGATTCCATTGTTTTCTCAAATGATTCAATCCTTCCAGATATGATATGCGGGTGCAAGTTTGATGACCAACAATTTTTGGCATGCCTATTTGGAGCAGCAGTGAAAGCTTAAATTTCATATTGTTAAGTTCTGGTGTGTGAACCTAGCATTTTCGGCCTTTGGAGACTTATTTTAACGCATCTAGTGATTCCCAACATTTCCGAGCTCTTGGTTTGTATTCCGAGTGCCTTTTATGAGAAGAGTGAATACTAGACAAAGTATTGCAGCTAAAGGATCCTTTAAATACCTCTAGATTTCACCAAGAAACGCATGTAACGGATCTACAACACACACATCCCCATATCTAGCATGCCACACACTTTGTACTTCTCCTCAAAACATACAAATGTGTCATGCCATGGCACTTTAACCTCATGCTCCAAAGAACTTTACCAAATTCTTTGGTGGAATCCCACTCAATCTCAATGCTTAACATGATATGCCATTGGCTGTGCTCAAAAGTATTCCTTACTTCATGGGAGAACATCAAGTTACCCCTATTGAAAAAATTCAAGATGTAGCCAATGTATGCTCTATATATTTGATTGAACATGATGATGTTGTGTTCATGTTGCTCATAGCCTCTTTCAAAGGTAAGACACTCTAATGGTATCATGTCCTAAGACCTGCATCTATTGCTACCTAGGATGATATTGGAACAACTCTTTATAATTACTTTGAAGATAAATATGATCATTTATCACTGGTGGAGTAGCTGACTACAACAAAGTGTGTGCCCAATGAGCAGATGACTAATTTCAACATTAGATTATAAAAGACTTGGGATAGAATTACTCAAGTGGTAAGGCCTATAGCCCAACATTCTTTCTTGTACTACCTTATGGCTTTGAATAGTGATATTTCAGTCATGATTCAATCCATGGGAGGTAGAACCTTACCTATTGCATACAAAATTGCAATAAGGGCATAAAACAATCTCATTCAAGATGGTAAGTTAGTGCCTAGGCCTCCCATGCCCTTATTCCCAAAGATGTCTTCAATACCCCAGCCTTCTATTGCTCCAGTTCTAGTGTAGAGCACACAACTAGTTGCATCTACATCCTACTCTCATGCACAATAAAAAGAAGATGATGAATTGAAGACCCTAATTAGAAAATTTTCTAACAAGGTCATATCATTAGAGAAGTAGCAGGTACAAGCCTATAAAGGCTAGTTCCAATCAAGTGCAAGTCTAGAGAAATAAACCTTGGTGGAATTAGTATGAGAATCAAAGGTATGAATAAAACCAGTATAATGATAGATGACATGCTAATGCACACTTTCCTTTGCAAGTTATTCCTCCTACACAACCTCTTCCAAAGTGCCCAACACAACCCATGAACTTATCCCAATCCACAACAACATGGCACATGAGTATGAATGGTTCTTTCCTTAGAATATGCCTTATATCCAATATTCTTGTGCTAATGCTGCATGTGTGCAAGTGTACATGATTTAGAGCACTTCCAACTGTGAACCTTCAATGAGTACACCATAGGTAGATAACCAAGAAAATCTAGAAACCTTCCCAGAGGAAAATTTGATGTTATTTGGCATTGAGGACTTACGTGTAATCAACTAAGCTACAAAGGAGACAATTAGACCACACACGAGTTGTGGACAAAACAAGATACAAAAAGAGAATGTGTGAATCTGGTGCATAGGTCATAATTCCAGCAACACAAGTAGACCCTCAAAAGTAAAAGGAAACAACTAAGGCATCCAGTAGTAAAATTTCTCAAGTTCCCACATCCAGGATCGTGTAAAGCTCCTCCATAAGTGGCGCATGCCCTTCCTTTGGTAGGTCAAGCCTCTACACTAGCTAAGGTTTTGTATCTATACCGAGAAACCAAGAAAGGATTTCGTTGTTCCTCAAATGCACCAGTCAATGGGTTTTCCATTTAAAATTGTACACTAGATGAAAAATACAAACATAAATGTTACAATGTGGGATTCCCTAACCATTCCATCCCAACGCAACTTGTTCCATGAATCTCTAGCGCATCTCCCTGCATGCTGATTTAACTATTCATAAGTCACATGCTTCTATCAACATCTTCTTAGAAGAGGAGAAGCAAGTAAATAAAGTTGTTAAAACCCCACCCTTCTATATGTATTTGATCATAGGTAAACATAATGTCCATAACTCTATGATTGAATCAAGTGCTAGTACTTCTGTCATGCTGAAAATGATTTCTAATGTTTTAGGACTTAATTATAGCCCCCTGACAAAAGGAGTTTTGTAACTCAATGGTTCAACTATCACTACCCTAAGAATCATCAAGGATCTTGAGTTAACCCTCCATGTATGTCCAAGTCTAACAATAACTCAAGATGTGTCAATCATTGATCTACCCCCTTTGTTTTCCTTATGTTTGTCAAGAGATTTTACTACTAAAGTGGGTGGTTACTTGTCTTCTAATTGGTCCCATATGTTACTCAAAACAAGGTATGGTACCTAGTTTACCATACAAGCTGAGCCAATATTTTCCTATCATGTAGAGTCATATGTCCCATCCCCTCTCCAAGACAATTTTTAATCTAAGAAGAAAAAACTTCAGTTTCTAAAGAGTAGCCTCTCCCACCTCATATTCCTGATCTAGTACTTGATGAGTGGGTAGAGAGGCACCATAAATTTAACCCATATGCTAAAGAACTAGAAGCTTATGAAACTGGGCTTGTTATTTACTACATTCTTGAAGAAGAAATTGTGCTTCTACGCACGCTCAAGCAAAGTGAAGAGAACCTTGGTCTATGGAAGTTATACTTTGATGGATCTAGAAGTAGAAACGATGCGGGAATAGGAGTAGTTCTCATTTCTCCTAAGGATGATAAATTCTTCTTCACTCATAGGTTATAGTTTACATGTTCCAACAATGTGGTAGAGTATGAGGCATTGGTACATGGTCTGCTTATTTCTGAAAAGAAGAAGATTAAGGCGTTGAAGATTTTTGATATACGAAATTGATTATCCACCAAGTCACCAACAAGTTCTAGGAAAATAATAATATTCTCAAATCTTATAAACACAGATTTTGGGACCTCCTTGAGAGATTTTATGCTCTAAATCTACAAGTGGTGCCATGCAAAATGAATAAGGAGGCTGATTAAATGGCCACGCTTGGTTCACAATTCTCTCTTGTTGAGGAATTTTTCAAAGGAAACACTCAACACATTAAGATGGTGATCAGACCATCCATTCCAGACAATAACATCAGCTATTAAGTGTTTGAAAGTGATGCATGGATCACCCAGTTCATCTAGAATGAAGCTGATTTCTCATCAAGCATGCAAGCTAATTTACATGACATTTATGGTGACCAAGTGATTTACCTAAAGTCAAATAAGCTGCCTAAAGGGCTGGTCACCTTAGAGAAAATGTTTAACCCTAATGACGAGTTCAAGGGTGAAAACAAGTATATGTGCACTATACAAGAAGACTTCTCTCTATTATTATTGTGTGTAGAAAGGAATTTCTACTCAAGTAAAGCTTACATTCACGATGAAAAAAATGCCTTCATCTCTCTCTATGAAAAATACTTTGATATCTTCTCATGGGAGTACGAAGACCTTAAAGGTTTTTATCCAAATATTTCTCAACACTCCATTTACCTTGATCCTCATATCAAGATTGTCAGACAAAAGCATCGATCAATCAATCCAAAGATAGAGCCCCTCATGAGAAAGGAATTATATAAACTCATTGAGGTGAAGATTATTTTTCCCATCAAGTACTCTAGCTGGGTCGTGAATCTAGTTTTGATGTGTAAGAAGAATGGTGAAATAAGACTTTGTGTTGATTTCAGAGATTTAAACAAGGAATCTCTAAAGGATCATTATCCTTTTCCTTCAATGGAGAAGATTCTATAGATTTGATGTGTATTTAGGATTCAATCAGATCCTGATTAAGGAAGAAGATCAATTCAAAATAGAATTTACAACCAAGTGGGGAACATATGCATATAAAAATATTCCCTTCAGTAGGTCAAATGTATGTGTAACATTTCAACACGCCATGGATATTTCCTTCAAAGGTTACATCAATGAGTTCATCTTGGTATGCATGGATGACATCATTCTATTCTCAAAGCAAAGCAGAACATATGACACATTTAGAGAAAGTATTTGAGAGATGAAAAAGTATGGGGTATCTCTTAACCCCAAGAAGTGTAATTTTTATATGGTGCAGGGAAATATTTTGGGCTATGTGGTTTCAAAGGGTGGCATCACAATTGATCTCGAGCGCATTTCAGCTATCCTAGCTCTTTCCTGCCGGTGCACAAAAAGGCCTTACAGTCCTTCCTAGGTAAGATTAATTTTGTAAGGCATTTTATTACTAACTTTATAGGAATGGTAAAGAAAATTAACCTAATGCTCAAGAAGGATATAGCTTTTAGATAGATAAGAAGGAAAGGAAAGCTTTAACAAAATAAATCAAGAAATTACTTACACACCAATAATCATCAATCCAAATTATTCCAAGGATTTTATCCTTTATTCTTATGGTGTTGATGCAAGTGTTGCTATTATCATAACAAAAAGATGAAAAAGGTTTGGAATAACAAAGTAGCTTTCTTTAGCCAGGCGTTGAAGAATTATGAATTAAAATATAGTCACACAGAGAAGCAGGTCTTTTCCATTATATGCATGCTCAATAAGTTCAAGATTATTCTAGCCAAAAATCATATCAAGGTGTTAGTCTACCATTATTTTGTTAGAGACTTCATCATGGGAGTAGAAATCAGTGAAAAGAGAGCAAGATGGGTGACCAAAATCATGGAATATGATGTGGCTATCAAGGCCATAAAGATGGTAAGAGGTATCACACTCTGCAAGAAGCTTGCTGAGGATACACACAATGAATATGAGACTTCATTATTTCTTGATGAAGCTCTCATGCACCCAAAAATTGAAATGAATATATACCCCAGGCGCACGTGACTCGATGAAGGACATGATCACATTCCTTCCAAGGAACATACCCTCCTGGCTTAAAAAAGGAAAAGAGAAGACATCTAAGGTTACAATCTATCCCTTATGTTTTGATTGATGGAATTCTCTTTAAGAATAATCTTGATGGCGTGTTGTTAAGGTGTATCAAAATGCATAGACTGAAAAAGTGTTAGCATAATTTCATGATGGATTATATGGTGGAAATTTCTCTACTAAGAATATAATAGTAAATATCATAATGGCAGGTATCTTTTTCCTACTCTGTTTGTAGATGCACATAAGTGGGTAAAAAAAGCAAGGAATGCACTTTCTTTGTAGGAAAGAAGAGATTAACAATGCTTCCCCTCCAACCAATCCAAACATATCAGCATTTTTGCGCAATAAGGTCTTGAATTCATAGGCATGATCAATCTTCCTTCATGCGCTAGACATAAATGGGTATTGACAACTACATACTACTTTACCATATGGATAGAAGCTATTGCGCTCGAGGAATTGACTGAGTGATTCATCTTTGAATTTCTTGAAGGTATAGTCACAAGGTTTGGTATTCCTCAAACCATTATCTATGATAATGTAAAATCCTTCCTTGGTACTAAAATTGCTGATTGGGCTCTAAATTTGGTCATCTATCGAAGACTTCTTCCAACTATTACCCTCAAGGAAATTATTTGGTGAGAATCAACAAAAAGGAACCTGATTAGGATCATGAAGCACACAATAAACATCAACTAGAGATAGTGGCATACAAATTTCTTGCACGTGCTTTGGGATGATAGAATCACAATTTAAAAATAAATAGGAATTTTACCTTATAAACTTTTCTAAGGAAAAGAGGCTACCTTTCCTTTGATGCTAGAGTTGAACTTATATGTGATTTCCTAGTAGTTGGAACTCAAAGGTGCAGACCAGGAGAGAAATCAAGATGGCGAGCTAGTTAATCTTGAAGATTCTAAGAACTCTGCCATGATCAAGCTAGAAAAACATCAACAAGCAACACAAAAAGGTTTGTGAAAGGCGAGTACTCAAGCTTTTAAAGTTAGGGACTTGGTTTTGAAATGGGATGCCGACGGAGCTAAACAAAGGCACCATTGAAATTTTGATGCACTTTAGAGTAGCCCATACATCATTAGTTCATGTAAGGAGGATAAATATTTCAAGTTAACTCATCTTGATGGAGGCGCAATGTAAATCCCAGTAAATGGGATCTATTAAAAACCTTTCCATTAAGTTTGTTGCATCATCTTGTAAATATTAGAGTTTTCAATTCCTCAAAGTGTGCTACATCCACATTGTTTGTTTGTACATAAGTTCTCTCTTCTTGCATGCTTCTTGCATGTGCTCTTATTTTCTTCCATGGTACCGACAATTTTCAATAGTTTGTAGGATTCATAATAGTCAAGAAATGATCCTTGAAGTGACTTTAGGGGCAATTCTTTAAAGCTGCAAATGAGAGTTTCATGATTAAATAGTAGAATCCATACCCAATGGATGCTCTAGGCTATTTATCTCCTCACCTAGCATGAAGATGACCCCAAAAGTCACCAAAAATGTTATCTAAATAACTCTCCTAGTTATTTGGAAAACTTACATATATATTCTGGCTTAGAGATATTCATTGCAAGTCACGTGCACCTCAGGTGTCTCCTTGGCACATTCACTTGGTCACTATTTCCTTGTGTGCCCTTGCGTGCTTCCCCTTCTTCCTTTCACATTCTCCTTTTCCTCTTTGTTCCACTCTTACCTTGCATGCATCTTCTACGCATTCACCTTCTTCCTAACAACTATTCATCCTGCACGCACACCTTGCACTTACTTCAATCAGCTAAGTCCCTAGCCCTCTCATGTTCTCCGCATATTTCCTTGTAATAGTTATACCTTGACCATATGTTCACTTATCATTTTTCCTCATTTCCTCTATGCGCGTTACGTGTGCCTTATTTCTACCTTCTTCTCGTGCCTCATTCTTCACACCCATATATTTGTGCCTTCCACTGTGACTTTCCGTGGCACATCATTCCCTGACATGCTTGAGTGTGCCACACACAACTAGTCCAAGTGCACCAAAAGGGTGCTAAATCCTTGTAACAAATCAATGGCAGACACATGGTGGAAATGACGAGAATATTTGCATAGTTGGTCGTCCTTTCATCCAATCCATGCATGCCATGTCTCTTGTGTGCAAAGATGACTACGAAAAACATCTCGACATCCATATATTTTGTTACAGAGCTATGATAGGCATGTGACTAGTATCAACCGATAGTTTCGATATGGGCTACGGTGCTTTAGATATTCAAATTCAAATTGTTGGTGGATCTGGTATGTGAGAAATGGGAAAGTGTTATTATAGACATTAATGAGTAGATTTGATTGCTCTAACCACCGATTTTATATGATCTACCCTCGTTCCTTCTCCAACACATAAAAAAACTTGGGAAGCACATTTGATAGATTTTTAGGTGGATTTATAGTCATTGAATACTTCTTGTTGGTGGTTATGTTTAAAATTCAGGTTTTCCCTCCTTCTTTTCTTCTACTTGTTCCATGGATTCATCTATAAATGTAAGATTTGGGATCATTTGTTATGTTGGAAATTCTATATCCTTATGTATTATTCTAAGGACTTCATATTTTCTATATTTTGAGTCGCACACCTCTAAATCTAGTCCGTGCATGTGGTTATGAACCTCTCTCACCATTGTAATATCTCTATGCATTTCTAGAAGTAATAAGAATATTTTTGTGAATATTCTCTATCCTAACATGTTTTTATTCCTTCTTCTTGCCATTTATTTTGCATTGAGTGCTTGTAGTGTCATTCTACATCCCTTGCAATTCCCTTTCTAGTTGTGTTCCATGAAACTTATCTCGCTAACTACGTTTTATTTGTACTACACATACTTAGCCTTCTTTCATGGATTTCCCTTCATTTTCACTCAGAAAAGATAGTGTTCATCCCTCTTTTTCTGGTTCTATCACCTTTTACTATAGTTTCCTTTCATGTTATCCTTCTATCCTTAGTCCCTTGGAAATGTTTGTTTAGCTTTCCCTTTCAGCACTAGGAGTAATGATTTCAATAGAAATAGATAGAGGAACTGGCCTTCTCTAAAGATTTATATCAAGTGTGCAAGGTCCCACAACTTGGATATGGTTCTGTTGTTGTCTCAAATGATTTGATCCTTCCAGATCCAAGACGTGAGTGCAAGTTTGATGAAAAATAAGAATTTTTCCATTGAAGATGTAAAGTGTAGCAGGCATAACAACATTTAAGACAATATCCATTGATCAACCCAATATTTGGCATCTAAGGTATGGGAATTTGATTTTTGGTGGATTGAATGTTCTTTATAGTAAGAAAATGGTTAAAGGGCTACCTCTTATTGAACAACCGGATAAGGTTTGTGAGGCATGCATATTGGGGAAGAAACATAGAAGTGATTTTCCCTCAAGAAAATATTAGAGAGCAAGCTCACACTTGAGGTAATACATTCATATTTGTGTGGTCCCACGAAGTCTCCCTCCTTATCCAAGAAAGAGTATTTCATGAATTTTACTATTGAATTGATAGAGCAGGACATGGGTTTATTTCTTAGAAAATAAATTATAGGCATTTGAAGTATTCAAATAGTTCAAGGCCATGGTTGAGAAGCACAATGTCCATTATATAAATACATTGAGAAATGATAGAGGAGGAGAATATATATCAAATGAGTTTCTAACCTTTTTTAAGAATCACGGGATAATTAATTAATTCATAGCAAGGTATACACCTCGGATAAATTGTGTAACATAAAGGAAGAATATAACCATTCAAGAAATGACAAGGAACATGATGAAAGCTAGAGGATTGTATAATTAATTTTGGGAAGGAGCATCTAGGACAACAATATATCTGCTTTGAATAGATGTCTAGTAAAGAGTTTGAGGAATAAGACACCTCAAAAAGCATGGAGTGGAAGAAAACCAAGTGTTGAAAACTTGAGAGTTTTTGGATGTGTAACATATGCACATGTTCCCAAGCAAAGAAGATCAAAATGGGATGAAAAAGGAGAGAAGTGCATTTTTATTGGGTATAGTGAGCAATCAAAATCTTATAGATTATATAATCTAGTTATAAAGGAGGTTATAATACATGATATGTTCAATTATTGAGGAAACATCTTTGGGAGATGTAAAATAAGTAGAGAAATCACAAGAAAAAAAAACATATTATTGTTGCCAAAGTGGAAGATGGAAGAGACAACAATACACCTAGTTAGACACACTGATTCAAAAAGAGGAAAATATTCAAATGAAAGCAACCAAAAAAGTATGAAAGGACTAGAAAATGAAGCATATTCATCATCATCAGACTCATTCCAACAACAAGGAAGAATGAGGAGTGTTCAAGAGATCTATGAGCAATCAAGGTATGAAGAAAATGAAGATGAAATGATTAATTTTTCTTTATTTTCAGAAGCTTATCCAATTTATTATGAAGAAGAAATTAAGGATCATAAATGGTGTGAAGCAATGGATGAAGAAATGCATGTAATTGAGAAGAATGAAACATGGGAGCTAGTAGATCTTCCTGAAGGAAATGAAGTTATTGGATTCAAGTGGGTTTATAAAACCAAGACTACTCCCAAAGGAAAAATTGAAAGACACAAGGCAAGATTAGTTTTCAAAGGCTACAAATAGAGGCCTGGATGTGATTATAATGAGATATTTTCTCCAGTAGAAAGGCTAGAGACTGTGAGAAAAATTATTGCCATAGCTGCTCATCATAAGTGGAATGTCCATCAAATGGATGTCAAATCAACTTTCTGAACGAATTATTGGAAGAAGAAGTGTATGTGGGCCAGCCACCTGGTTATGAAATTTTAGGGCATGAAAGAAAATTATACAAGCTCAAGAAATATTTGTATGGAATCAAGAAAGTACCAAGGGCATGGTATAATAGGATAGATTCCTATTTTATTAGTAATGGATTTAGAAAAAGAAGTAGTGAGCCCACACTCTACATAAAAGAAAACAATGGTGAGATTTTAATTATTGTTTTGTATGTAGATGATTTAATTTTTCTGTAAATACAAGCAAAGCAATAAATGAATTTAAATTAGCCATGAATAAGGAATTTGAGATTACTAATTTAGGATTTTGAAGTATTTTCTTGGCATTAAGGTCAAAAAAATGGAGTAGGGAATTTTCATGTCTCAATAAAAGTATAAAAAATAAATCTTGAAAATACTTAGAATGTTGGATTGCAAACCAACATCTACACCAGTAGAGATTAGTCTAAAATTGACAAGAGATTATTGCAACAACAATTTAGATCCTACTAGGTACAAGAGAATTGTAGGAAGCTTGACATATTTAATTGCAACAAGACCAGATATAATGTAAGAAGTTAGTATAATTTCAAGATTCATGGAGACACCAAAGGAGTCTCATTGGAAATTAGGAAAATGAATACTGAGGTATGTAAATGGAACAATTTTTTTGGAATTCTCTATGTAGCTAATAATGATTTTAAATTAGTTGGCTATACATACAGTGATTGGGCTGGAAGTATAGATAATAGAAAGATCCCATCTAGATATGTGTTTATTGTTGGTTCAAGATTTATTTCATGGGCTTCGAAGAAAAATTTAGTTGTTTCATTGTCTACTATCAAGCAGAGTATATTGCAAAAAAATTCATCTATTTGTCAAATGATTTGGTTAAAAAAATCCTCTCAAATTTTCACAAAGAGAAAAAGGAGGTTATGTTATTTTTGTGATAATATGTCTTCAATTGCATTGTCTAAAATCTAGTTTTTCATGGCAAAAGAAAGCATATAGCAATCAGATATCACTTCATTCATGAACTAGTTGAGAAAGGTGAAATTGAGCTTAAATTTTACAAGCTAGAGCTGTAGTTAGTTGACATTTTTACCAAACCTATGTTAAAATAAAGGTTTGATTATTTAAGAGAAATTTTAAGCATTGTACATGTACATGAATTTAGAATTAGTCCTTGAAAATATTTTTTTCAGCTCAAGATTAAGGGGCAATGTCAGAATTAATGGTCTAATAATCTTGAGCCACATAGAGATATTCAAATACTCTTTCCCTTTGTTTCAAACTCCCCACTGACGATAATTTAATTTTGTGGCCATTTTCTTTTTTCATTGTATTTTGAATTGTCCGTAAAATCCACATGAAAAGGGCTAAGGAAAAATCCCATGAGAAAAAGGAGTGGAAAAAATCCACTAAACAAAAAGAGTGGAAAAAATCGTGTGTGAAAAAGGAAAAGGAGAAACCCATGCAACAAAGTGAAGATCGGCGGTTGAGGAGAAAACATGTATCAGATTTCTTGCACCTTCCTTGCGAGATATTTCACGTGCATGTGAAGTCCATGCAATTAGCTATAGCTAATATTTTTTTCGGGTCCAGATTAAGTCAGGGCAGTGACACATGGCTATATCTTAATGGAGCCAGAGTTTAATTTAAGAAAAATAGAGGCTTGCGTTGTGAAGATGAAGCCAATAATATATAAGCACAAAGACCCGATAGACTAATAAGTGTGAAGGGTGTGGAACATCCTCATTCGTTCGGGCTTTACAAGTCTATAGAAAATATTGGCAGATGCAAGAACCATGGATTTATCTTATTAGCTAATGTTTTGCGTGTGTTATTCATAAATCAAAATGGTCTAACAACACTTTGAAGATCATGGAATTTTTCTATTGGTTGGATATTTGATAGGATCGATAAGAAAAGGAAAAATGTGAATGGTACATGGAGCTTATTTATTAGACTTAGCTTCACATCGTAGAATGGAGGATATATAAACCCTGACACCGCAACCAATGCAAGGAAGAAATGTGGAGGCATTTAAGTCAATTTGTTTTCTGATGGATTTGAGAGAAATTCAAATATGTGAATATCTATTGTAGACACAAAAATTAGGTCACACTCCCTTGGTCCCATGATAAATAAGTACCTTGAAGCAATCACATAGCCACCTACCTTCATGGGAGCATTCGGGGAAGCACCATCACTACACCAAGTCTATTTTATCACCCATCATTACCAATCAGGCATCAAGCTCATACAAAGAGTAAGTCTGTTAACCTACGTTGGTTCCTTGTCATTTGAGAAGATCCTTTTACATTTGTTATTAGTTTCTGTTTTCATTCCCATTCCGCACCATTTTATCTCCATGAAAACTTAACCACCTCTTTACCCACACCATTGAACTATCCATACCTAGATTTTCATCATTCTTATGCATATCTAGGATCCATATGAATCTCACCATTTCCCTTCCACCTTCATCTAATCCGGATCTATCACCCAGCCAAGTTTTATTGAGTTTCTGTACCTCGACCATATTGACGCTAGTCACCCATAACCATCATTGGTTAACCTAAACCGACGTCGGTCTCTATGTCTTATATCAAAAACCTAGATCAGAGCCTAAAACTACCACCAAATACCCTAAACTATCCAAAACCTGATCTTGACTAATAACAATATCCTGATAGTGACCTTGACCTTCAGATTCAATCATATCTTATCCTGTTGTGAATGAATTTTCTTATTGTAGACGAATGAGATACCTAAATCATTTTAACTACAGTAGGATTTACTTTATTACCAGCATTAAGTTGTTTTAAACAGTGGATTGATAGCCATCTAGGAAGTATCACACTTCTGGATCTAGCACATGCTAGGCAGTCCACTGCATATATTGTTTAAATTTTATTTGGTGGTCTTGTGTTCCATTTCAGGTAGTTCTTTCAAGCAAAAGGAAGCTCTCACAATCAGCTGTGGATTCAGAAGTCATACGTGCACAAAAACCTATCAACCAGCATTTCAATAGGTATTCCTCCTAGCCCATTACCCTTATCTATTTTGTCATTTTCTAAGAAACGTCTAAGAATCAGGTGAAATATTTTGGCACGCCTGGTGGGACCCATTCGGGATTCCTTGCATTTGTTCATTTCTAGGTGAAAATTTGAATATTTTTTTCCTATCTAAAAGGTTCTCACATTAAAATTTTTACCTTGGAATATTCTCTTCTTTCTTATGCAGAAAGCAATCGTGTTTTGGTGCTTAAAAGAACTCTTCTTCTATTTCATTTACATTACATTAGTGAAAGATCATACTTTCTCATTTCCTCTTATTGTGTCATCAAATTCTATATTTTGATTCGGGCTTAAAAATCATTGCATTTCATTTTACTTTTCTGCATTAGCTCACATTAATTAAGGGCAAACGATGTTGGAAGTCATTCCCGGTGATGGTTGACAAACGAATCATAGAGAATCACTTCTTTCTCTTTCTCTTTCTTTGAGTCTTACCAAACTTCATAAAAATTTAAAATATACACATTCTTAAACAAAATCTTTCCTAGAAGAAGCTTTAGGTGATCACACGATCACAACACAGTGGGCACCTTGCTCATTCATTGTTATGTTGAGTCATACTTCAGAGCGAGGCCCACCCCCACCATAACATACCTGAAACCTCTCCTTGTAGATATCCTTCTTCGTAGGAAGCCATCCTCACAAAAAAACTCTATCATACAGTTCATGAATTAGTCCTTAAATAACATAAGCTAAACAAACATAATAGAAAAGACACTCTTAGGATTGCATTTTCTCTTAGTTTTTCTACTTGGCTTGTATTTTGAGGTGAGAGGTCACACTCTTTATTTTTCCTTTTTCTCCTTGCATGATCCTCATCATAGTTGGTGTATTCCAACTTCAGATGAGTGTGCCTAGACCATATTCTCATCATTCTTAGAATTCTGGGTTTGATTCCACATCAAATTTTAGCTCACAACCATATTTTCTTCATCACTATTTCAATTTCACAGTAACCGGTGTTGTTCCAATGATTATCTTGGTTACCCTCGACCATCATTGGTTATACCCAACCAGACGTCAGTTCACTGTCATTTTGGTTAACCTACCCAAAAGGACACATATTCCACTTCTTTAGCTGCTTGGAGTCCTGTCACTCTTATCATATACATTGACCTGAAAAATCTCATCAGTATTTGGCATACCTAGAAAATTTGGCCTTATACCTTGTTTTTGACCAATTGTCCACTTTCCATAGTGACCGACCGTGGTTACCTGTGACCGGCATCGGTTTACCATAATCGCATCGCCTAGCTTTGTTTCATTTTCCAGCTACCATTTTAGCCCCAATTCACCCACCGTTGTCTATTTACCTTACTTGTGTTGTATTTCGTGTCACTTATAGAAACGGTCTTACCATGTTAGTACTGTTCACATGGTGCGACACATCGAGAAGCAAGCAACCTCATATTCCATGCGGGTTGTCAATCACTCCCACCTAGCCCTTTACCATCTTCCATTTTATCACCCACCATGGAATCTATCCAACCTATCTCTATCGCTACTAGAGATGAGGAGTTCACACGACTCCTTGACCAAAACCCTACCGCCTTACAGTTTTATCTTTCCCACTCATCCACTTGAGATGCCTCGGGTCAGTTGATATACGGCATGCCCGTATCTATCCCCCGACTCTCATTATCACTCCTATGTCAGCCCCATCGGCTTTGCGCTACCTACATCTACCTTTCCCCTAGTCATTTCATAGCTAGGTCTTATACCCCATTATGTTTGTCACATCTGCTACATCTTTTACACTCACCACATCCACCATACCTTTGATAACCACCCAAAACATAGCCTCATCTACCCCTATAGTCTTGCATATACCTGTAGCTACACTACCACCCCTGGTGTAAGTGACCTCTACCCCTTTTCAAAATTTGGTCCTTTCCATTCCACAATCATTAGCCCCCATTGCTACTAGGGTTACCATGACCCCTCCACCTCTATATACATACTACTAACAACATCTCGTTTCATATATCACTCATCCTAGGTATGTACCCCCTATTTCATTTCCTTCTTCTTAATCCACCTATGTGGCTACACCATATATTGGAATGTCGCCCCTATCATATTCCCAACACCAACCCTCTTACGCTATAGGAGGCACCCAACCATCGCAACCTACCAATGACCTAATCAAATTAATGATGGACAAGATGTAGACATTAGAGGAATCAGTTTCTAGCTCCTAAAACACTCTCACCTATGATGAGATTTGTAATGAGCCTATACACCCATCCATTCCTATTCGTCCATACCCCATGCATTGGGAAATGCCTAAATTCAACCATTTCAATAGCAAGGAAGACCCACAATAGATTTTTGGTCTTTCAAACATGGGTGCTACCTAATCACCCATGATGATGCTTTGCTCTTGAGGACCTTTCCCATGTCTCTGACTAGACCCATGTTAGATTGGTATAGTGGGTTACCTAGACACTCTATATTTTCATTTAATTAGGTAGCCCAAGCTTTCTTGGATCACTTCTCCATCAATATCATTAAGAAAGTTACCATGAATGACCTATACTCCACACATCAGTATGATGAAGAATCTATTGCAGACTTCATTGCTCGTTGGTGTAGCCTAATTAATCAACTCACATTCCAACTACCGCAAACTGAACTCATCGAGCTCTTCACGCAGTTTGTGCTAGACATATCTCATTGACCCTACAAATATAGACTTTTCATACCTTCGATGAAGCATTCACCATGGCATGAAAGCTATATATTTGGGCCATTGAAGAGAAGAAAATCCAAGCTGTGCAATAAGAACTCGAAATTCAAGTCGAATGATACCTCTTCTTCTTCCAAATGGCAAAACAATTATTCAAAAGACAAGGGGACTGCTAGCGTAGCGTAGTGGTACTTAAAGTTGACATAGCTCATATGTCAAATTAGGCTAGCCCCTCATCTAATCTCTCACCCGTTTAGACTTTTCAATTCAGATGGGAACAATGGAAATACACCCCAACTGGGGAGCCTTATTATTCTTTCTTAGAAAATCTCATTAAAGCTGGGGCCATCACCCTTCCTCCTATAAAACCACATACTGGTTTTAACCCTACTCATCCCACACCCACATGGTATAAATAACATGACTTCTATAACTATCATCGAGTAAAGGGTCATAGTGACGATAATTGCATCACTTTCAAAAACATTATCCAAGAAATGCTCGAGAAAGGTGAGTTAACTATGGATAATCCTAATGCACCTGCCAATCAAAACCTACACATATTCAAGAAACCATTTCCCAATCATGCCCCTTCATCTGATCAAATTGGTGAGACCTCAACTCATGATAGCCATACCCACGAGGTCCACGCTATTTTCAATGACACACCCGTTGCTTCCCAATTACCTCATATTCCTTCCATAGAGGAAATTCTAGCCCGAAGTCCTCCACCTACACTTGAACCCACTTCACCTATTCCTCCACCCACAGAGGAACACCTTTCACCTCCTTCCTCACCCGTGGAGGATCCCTCCGCTAATATCAAGGCTATTTCACCTTTGGCTTCTCCACCTAGGGAACCGCCACCTATAGTACTTCTTCAGTCCATGGAGGATACTTGTTTATCTCCTCCACCCATAAAGGAGAACCCATCATCTCCTCCACCTATAGAGGAGCACCCATTTTCTCCTCCACCTATCAAGGATCTAGTAGAGATACCTTTGCCTCTAAGTGAGCATTCGAATTAGCTACCCAAGATCCTACGGACCTACTTTTAGCTCTCTTACCCACGGAAGTGAAGCTAGCAAATTCCCCATTTCGAGACACACTTTATAGGAATAGCCATTGGATCCTCATCAACCTCACCTACAAAAGTGTTATTCTCATGCTTGGTAGATCATTTAGATTATGTGGATAGAACCTTACTTTGGGGGCATCTTCGATTCTGTCTCAATAGAAATGCAGATGTCACTTACCGATACTTCCACTATATACCCAAACATATTTCAACCAATCGAACCAAACACAACCACCTCTATTACAACTTCTTCCACGAAACCTATCACAACTCAACATACACCCTTACCCATAACCAAACATATATCTAATTCCAAACCCACATCTACATCATCCTCCTCGCCTAAACCTATTATTACCTCACCCCAACCATCAGCCTTATTCATCCACCTGTCAAAATAGATTTAGCCACATCGCAAAGTCAACACCAAGCCTACTACGATACCCAAACACAAGAACCAAACCCATAGAGATCATACCTCGACTATGCCAATCATACCTTCATTACCTTCAATCTGTTCCATCCTTCTTAGGACCTCAACCTTCTAGCGTGAGTTAAGAAACCTCCACCTATCAATAAACCAAAAACACAACAGCCCATTCCTTCCTCACAAACCTCTAACATACCTAGGCACCCAACATAACTTACACCCACACTGCAACATCTTTACCACCCATACCTCCAATACCCTCAACAAATTCTTCACTACCCACTACACTTCAGTCTCTGTCCCTCACACCCCTTGCACGACCCACGTCATCTACCTTCACAGCACCTTTGTTATCCCCATGGGTAACTCACCCTCTTCCCCCATCTGTTTTCCCTCTAGATCTCGTACACCCATATCACCTTTACCCAAGAAGGTGCAACCTAAAGACAAAAATTCACTACCCTCCAATAAGGTAGTCAAAACAACCATACACCCTCCTACCAGTTCATCTACCATACCCCTATCCAAGAAAACATGACTAACACCCAAGACCATGCCAGCACCCAAAACCATAGCTCGGCCCACTCCCCCTCATGTAAAGGTCATTCCTCCACAATCATCCGCACCTACACCCAAACCCAATTTCATTTTCCATTGCGACCCTTTGAGTGGTCCTATGCCAAAATATTAACCAACCTCCTTGAGAATTTTTTCATCACATTACCACCACTCAGACCTTATGACCCTCTCAAACCCAAACCAAAAGGGTTTGATGACACTAAAATTTGTGCCTACCATCATGTGCCAGGGCACGATGTGGAGAACTACAAGGCTTTGAAAACCATCCTTATCTAGTTATGTCCTCCTGAAGCAAACTTTGACGATGATGACCTTCTTGATGAGGACCCCATTTCACCAACACCCATTCCCACAGTCCTTCCCTCACTTCCTACTCAAAAACATGACCTCCACCCCCACAACTCTTAGAGCAACCCCAAGATTCAAAATTAACATGGTTCGCATCAAAGAACTTGCCACACCATTACCTAAATGTCGTTGTGCCCAGCTCACTTCATAAGGATTTTCTCCCCGATAGGTTTTTTGCTTGTCTTTTCGTTATACCACTCATCCTACACCTTCTCCATTTTCCAACTCCCCTCAAATCAACATGATCCATGTCACTACCCGTGCTCAGAGAGAAAAAGGAAAGGAAAAGGAAACTGACTCACCAACCAATCCTATACCCAACATACCATCTACACCCACACCTAAAATTACTATCCACAGCCCCACATACCCTATTTCTAATGGGGTCACACATCGTACCATGCTCAAACAACTACACCAATCCCCCTCAAAATGTCCTTATATGACCTCATCCAAATGTCAGAATCCCATCATCAAGCTCTCATGAAGGTCCCGTAATCTATTAAGGTTTCACCCAATGACCCTATACCCATAGCCTCCATTATCACACCCCATCATGTAGCCTCTCTCACCAAATTACCCCCTTTATCCACGTCTCCACCTACTCACCAAGTAGCCTCCTTAGCCTCTCATACGAAGAGATTGCACTGCACCAAACCGATGACCTGGACCAGTTCTCTTGATCTCTATCCACATCAATGATATACATGTACGATGTGTAACAATCGATGGGGGAAAAAAATTCATATCATTTCATCCCATACATTCGCTCAAATGCGCATACACCGATAACCGCATACATAAACATCTAGTCATGTTGCATTCACTAAACGATGCTATCACTCTCTACACTAGGCAACCTTTGTTATCCTCCACATTTGTGTGGGCCTCCGTACTATTCCGAGTTATTTTACATCTTGGAGGGGGAATTTAAATATAACCTTTTGCTTGGCAGACCCTAGATTCATGTCATGGGTTGTGTTCCTTCCACTTTGCATCATTGTGTAAAGTTTGAACATGAAGGACACACCTATACCATTCCGGTGACCCATCACCTTTTAAAACATGCAACATGATATACCGACCCAATGATGTGCTTATACCCATTAAGGCGTCTACCTCCATGACCACAATCGCTTCACCTAAACCTCTTCTTACCATTACAATCCTCCATTCCTACTGCCGCCACAACCTCCATGCCAACCCATCAGCCTCCCAATCCATTAGCTCCACCTCCACATTGACCTCGACACATCATCTATTCTAGCTACCCACATACCAACCACCGATCCCTTGGAAGGAATTTTTCAATGCCTCACTCTGGGGGAGTATCGCCTATATAGTGTCAACACATTCCTTACTCCACAAGAGTATGGAAGTCTTCACCAACACCCTCGCTACGATCACCACATAGGAGAATGTCTCCTTTATGGTCCTCCTCATCTTCATACTAGTCTCACCTATGGGGGACTTGATACTACCACTTACACACTTGAACCACCATCACAAACCCGTCCATTTTCCGCTGACTTCCAGTCTCTCACCAATTTTCATTTCGCCCACACCTTCCTGCACCGATGTGCATGGAAGGGTTTTGGTTTTGGATTTTATGAGAAAGGTCGCATATCTTGTTATTCCATTTACTACCGCAAAACATAACATTTGTAGTGGTATCGGCTTTGCTTTGAAACACCTACCAAGTAGGCCTATATTGAACTCATCAAGGACATTAGCCCTTCTCCACCTTCTTCACCTACTCCACCTTCATCACTGCCTTCGCCAACAGAGTCAAAGGATCCAGAATCTATCCCTCCTAACTTTTTTTTTTCCTAAACACCATTTCCTTGGGGCCTCTAACTTATAAACGTGAAGGCGAGGCTCCTTCCTCTCTTCCCTTCTGTATCTGAAATGATCGATGATGATACGTCATCAATTAACATCGTTCAATGTCGGGATGATGAATTCACTTACCTTGGTGTGGAAGACTCATATATTCATCGGTCGTTACCCTCTCGAGACGTAAACCATGTTGAATGAATTGAATATCGAGATCAACATTCATACTTAGGATGACCCACACATCCCAAAGATTAGTCAATCTTTAGATGTTGTTGAATAGGAAGCCATCACTTCTTTTCTCAAAAATCATAACCATGTGTTTTCTTGGTATTATGCAGACATGCCCAGTATTGACCCCACCATAGTGGTCCACAATATCATAACCATTCCCGATGCAAAACCCGTCAAACAAAAACTAAGGAAAATGCACCCTCGCATTACCCTTCTCGTCATTGAAGAACTTCAGCACCTTCTTTCCATTTCCTTCATCTTACCCATTGATTATACTCATTGGATTTATAACATTGTCCGTGTCACTAAGGCAACAGGGGGACTTTGCATTTGTATAGATTTCCGTGACCTCAACCTAGCCTACCTAAAAGATGACTTCCCTTTACCTAGTATTGACTAGCTGGTTGACTTTACTATTGGTCACGAGATGATATCACTCTTGGATGGATTCTCGGGTTACAAAAAAATCTTGCTTGCCCCAGGAGGATCAACATAAAAATATATTCATCACCCCTTGGGAGACCTTCTACTATTGAATCATGCCTTTTGGCCTTCAAAACGCGCTTGGTGCCACATATCGGTAGGCTATGAATTATATCTTCCATGACATCATGCATCGTATATTGGAAGATTATTTGGACGATCTCTCGCCAAATCTAAACGCTGCTCAAGCACCTCACTTTGTCCTAAAATCCATCTTTGAATGTCTCATTAAATATTACATTTGCCTTCAACCTAAGAAGTGCATCGTCACAATCCTCTCTGGAAAGCTCCTATGATTTATCGTTTCCCTACGTGGTATAAAAGTTGACCCTGCTAAAGTCAAGGCCATTTTGGAAATGCCTTTGCCCACTAACCTTAGGCAACTCCGTAGCCTGTAAGGTAAGTTGCAGTCTATTCACCATTTTATTTTATAATTATTTGATCGATGTTAACCATTTCATCATCTACTCAAGAAGGATGTCTCCTTTAAATGGGATGATGACTACCACAAAGCTTTTGAGGCCTTAAAATAATACCTTCTCCAACCACCCATACTTATCCCACCTAAATATGATCAACCCTTCTACCTATACATCTCTACTACTGATCACTCCTTGGGAGCCATGCTCACTCATCACGATGAACAACACAGGAGCAGGCGGTTTATTACATAATTTGTACTCTTTTGGACTATGAAACCTAATACACCCATCCTAAAAAAATTCTTAGCCTTAGTTTTCGTTGCCACAAAACTCCGCCATTACCTACTCAACCACAAAACCTATGTTGTGACCAACACCGACCCCTTACACTTCATGTATGCCAAACCTTATCAAAATCAATGTGCCACACATTGGCTTATGCTTTTAGTTGACCTCAACCTCGAATTCATTCATCAAAATTCCATCAAGGGCCAAGATATCATCGACCAATTGGCTGATGCACCTATTTCTAGGGATCAACCCTCTAATTTTGACTTCCTAGATGAGTCAATTACTACTCTTTCCTTGGATGAACCCGCCTACCAAGTGACACTCTTCTTCGATGGTTCTAAGTGTTAGCGTGGGGGTGGGGCTGGTGTTATCCTCATTTAACTTGGTGGTGAACCCATGCCTTTATCTTTCAAACTCGATTTTTATTGTATAAAAATATTGCCGAATACGAAGCACTCGTATTAGGTCTCCAAGTTGCCTACGCCCTAGATGTCAAATCAATCAACATCTTTGGTGATTCTTAATTTGTTATAAACCAAGTCAATGCTATATACCAATGTCATAATGAGATACTTCAAAATTATAAGCATCATGTAGACATATTTTTGACCACCTTTGACTGTTACGCCCTTCAAACTGTCCCACATTCAAACAACAAATTTGTAGATACCATGGCCTGCTTGGCTTCTCAAATACCTACTTTGCCTGCCGATTCTAAAATATTTGTCACCATAAAATGAATCCAATCACCCTTATATTTACCTCGCAACATTTAATCCATCGAAACTACTACCCGCGACCCAAGTCACCTTTGGTATAAACAATACTTCGATTATCTTTCTCTCTCCATCTTACCTCCTGATCTCACCCATGCAATGGACAATGCGCCTTCCTTAAAAAGGTCTCTCGTTACATCATCATGGGGGGCCTCCTCTATAAGCATGGATTTGATGGTATTCTCTTATGATGCCTCACAAGTTCTGAAATTCCTTATACCATTAAGGAAGTTCATGATGGCATATGTGGAGGTCACTTCAGTGGCCTTGCTGTTGCTAAGTGTATTCTTCACCTAGGCTATTATCGGGCCGACTCTCAACCATGATTGTTGCGACTACGTCAAATGTTGTGTCAAATTCCAACAACAAAGCTAACATACATCATACATCTAGTCATGCCTTACAGGTCACCCATGTCCTTTGGATCTTCTCTCAATGGGGTTTGGATCTTATCGGAGAGATCAACCCCCATTCTTCCCAACAACATCAATGGATCATTAGCGCCATGAATACTACACAAAATGGGTTTAATCCATACCACTCATCTCCACAAAATCCAAGAAAATATGTGAGTTCATCAATCATCACATCATTTGTCACTTTGTTGTTCCTCATCGCCTCATCACTGAAAATGGAAAATAATTAAAAAACAAAACATTGCAAATACTTTGTGACACCTTTAGCATTTAGCTAAGTTTCTCATCACCTTATTACCCATAGACCAATGGCTAAACTGAATCCACTAACAAAACCTTGAAAAAAATTCTCATGAAAGTGGTTAATGATACTGGGAAGGACTGGCATACACACATTCCTTTTTCCCTATGGGCATACCATACTAGTATCTGTACTTCCACTGCTGCCACACCATTTTCTCTGGTCTACGGTACAAAGGCTCTCCTACCTCTCAAAGTACATATTCCATCACTCCTTATTTCTCTCCATTACATGCTCAATGATGATGAATTTTGATAAGATTGTTTAGCACAAATTGAGTTATTAGATGAACGTATTCTTAATGCTCTTAATCACCTTCAAGTTTACCAAAAATGTATAAAATGTGCCTATGAAAAACGTGTCCATGAACGAACCTTTCAAGTTGGTGACCTTGTCCTAAAATAAAATCAACATATAACTAAAGTAGAAAAATTAAACATGGAAAATTTTCTCCTAATTGGCTTGGACCATACATCGTGACCCATAATTACGGATCAAGTGCTTATCATTTATCTTCACTCGATGGTAAACCCGAACCTGAGCCCTTAATGCCTTGCATCTTCGACCATTCTACTATTGAATTTTAGTCCTACCTCACCTTTTACCTCTTTTCATGCTTGTCCCTTAAGCGCTATCCAATTTTTACACCTCACCAACAATTAAACAAGAATCATGTGCATACCTGTCACTTGTTATCTTCACTTGAATATATGTACCATGACCGTTGCACATAGCATGATTCTCATGGATAATTTTTATCTACCTTTAGATGATATCCCATGTTCGTTTCACCCTACTTTCTGAACAAGAATCTTATTCTTCACCTTGGTCTTGTCCATGACTTCAATGCCCCCACATGGGACCCAACTCCTTGAGTCAAACTTCTAATAAAAATATGACTCCCTCAAAAGGACATCTTCCTCTTGGAAATTGCTGCTATAAATAGATTGCTCCCTCAAAGGACAGCTATGTAAAGCTCTTTCAAAAAAAAATGAGAGAAGCTGAATCTTCTCACATTGATCAGCTTCACAAAGACCTCAAGGAGTTAATTTCCTCATCCCATATAGACTTCCTACATCGATCAGTCTATCTCAAATATCATTCAACATAGAAATCCTTTTAGTCATGGAATTTTCCATTGTGATCTTGGATCTCTTTCCCAAAGAGCATTCTACCTCATACCATATCAAAATTCAACACCTTTCACCCCTCTCACCATTTGCACTCCCATTTCCTACCACCTTAAAGGACCTCTTGGAAACCTGTTCCATTTGGTGATCATGTGACTACTTTTCACCCTTAGATCAATCAATCATGTAATTTCCTTAGGGTCTCGGGTTCATCACCTCCTCCAAGGTATGACCTACTCAAGTATGATCCTAACCAATCAAGTGGTTTTCTTGCCCCATCTTATCTTTCCATCTTCTTTATTACGCATTGATTACCTTATACGGGACTTGGTCTTCGACACTTACCTTTGGGGTAATCTTCTCTTTCTACCACACTAGAATCACCTATACTAGGTTTCCCACCACTCACCCACACCTAACAAACCTAAACCCAAATCATGCCTAAAAACTCATTTTCATTCTTCTTCATATTCTTTCCTAGCTTATGGGAGAACTGCATTGGCCCGAGCTCCTTTTCGGTGGGACTATGTAGGTAGCACTCGAGGGCATGGGGCCCTTAGAGGTTAGCTTGACCACTCTATACCTTAACCAATTCATTTTTAATTTTCCTAAACCACATTCTACCCCACTTAGTTTTCTTCTTATGTCACAAATTGGAAATTAAACCAAACCAACAACAAATTTCTTAACATTTTTATCACCATCACAACATACATTTATTATGACTACCATTTCTCTACCATCATCATGCATGTCTTATAAAGCATCTTACATATGACCCATATCATCATTCATTACAAAAATTAATGAATCACAACTTCAACCAATTTAAATTCAGCCATGCCTAAGACCCGACTCAACCATGCCTAAGACATGACCCAACCATGCCTATGAATTGACTCGATCCATGCCTAAACCAACCTAACTCAACCATGCCTATGACCTGACTTTATCCATGCCTATGACCTGACTCAATCCATGCCTAAACCAACTTGACTCAATCCATGCCTAACCAACCTAACTCCATCATGCCTCACTCACCTAGTTTCCATCCATATCATGACAAAAATTAAAATTCTCATAAAACACCAAAAATCATTAAAATCTCATCCATCTCATCATATAAACAAATATGTGTGTCTCTATACAATATACATGGATACCTTATCATGGAAATCTCTCAAAATTATCAAAGCACGTAGGCTAATACTCAATACAAAATGTTGTAGACACATAGGCCGGTATCATATACAATAAAAAATAAAACAATACAAAATATCTTTGACACACAAAGCTAGTATATAATCAATAATACAAAACTCTCATACATCCTACCCCCTATTCTCCCACTTACCTCTTTCCCCACTCCTATTTTACCCAATTTACCCTCCCACATTTCAAATTTCATTTCCCCCAAAAACCAAAAACCCAATTCGTCCAACCCCGCCTTACCAACTAATCTATCTCACAACAACAAAACAATGGTTTGATGCTTACCTCATCATGCTATCGTCGCTATGGTGGCACATCTAGCCACTGCACCGGTGGCCCACCCGATCCCTCTCTAGCCTCTCGCCATCACCAATCGCTACCCACGCCTCCAACCAATCAAATATCACAATCTGATCCTGTAGACCCACCTCTCAACTACCAATCACCCACTGTTCGGCTCACCAACTCAACTGTCCATTCCATCTGAACACTTTTCCACATTTTTATCTCTCTCTCTCTCTCATGTCATTTTCCCAATTCACAAGAAGACAAATGATTTGTAAAACACACGGATTTTTCATTTTTATAATAAACCCAACTTAACCGATGCGCTTTACCTTCACCGACATCATCATGCACCTACTTTACTATGGTCGGTTACCCTATGCCGTCACCGGTTACCCTTGATTGGCATTAGTCAACCTCTCTTCCACATGGCCCATAATTTCACCCTATTACCCCGCTTGTCACTCATTTTTCCACACCCAACCTTTACACTAACCATTTACCTCGCGCCTCCCGACCTCATCATTTGCTACCTACCCTCAACCTCATTTGGGGACTCATTCTTTTACCCATACCTTATCCCTAACCGCTCCGTGACCTAGATTATTGGACTTGGAAAATCGCTAGTGACCTTTGACCTCATGTGTTTGCTATACCTTGTGGCACTATTACTTGTGTTGATTGACTTGATGACCTTGCCTTGCCTCTTGTCGTGACCTTTTATCCGGACCCTATGTTTGGTGTGCAGAACACACCTAAACATTCCTGCACTGACCTACATCATGTTTCCTAACCATATCATATACCTTGGATACCGGAATCACCTCAACCTTGTTTGGATAAACCTATCGACCTTAGAAATGTAGATTTTTCCCTGTTCTTTAACCACGTATCTGGTCTTTGTAGTGTATACGTGTGCATGCATTTGACTATTACTACCTTTGACCCTAACCCATTACCTAGATTACCCAAGTAGACCTTTTACCTTTTTTTCCCCTGTTACCCACCTTCCTCTTCATCACATTCACCTTTTTTCAAACCACTCACTACTACTTCCGCCTAAATCGGTTCTAGTTTGAGGGGGATCACCTTCATCCACACATGGGGCAACCACATCTTATTTTTGTCATTGTCGCTTACCAATACAAGCTACACAAAAAAAAGGGGAAAAATGTAGACACCAAAATTGGGTCACACTCCCTTGGTCCTCGATAAATAAGTACCTTTAAGCAATCACACAGCCACCTGCCTTCACGGGAGCATCCGGGAAGCGCCAGCACTACACCAAGTCCATTTGATCACCCACCATTACCAACCAGGCATCAAGCTCGTACAAATAGTAAGTTTGTTAACCTGCATTGGTTCCTTGTCATTTGAGTAGATCCTTTTACATTTGTTATTAGTTTCTACTTTCATTTCCATTCCCCACCATTTTATCTCCATGCAAACTTAACCACCTCTTTACCCACACCATTGAACTATCCATACCCAGATTTTCATCATTCCTGTGCATATCCAGGATCCATATGAATCTCACCATTGCCCTTCCACCTTCATCTAATCTCAGATCTATCACCCACCAAGTTTTATTGAGTTTCTTGTACCTTAACCATATCGATGCTAGTCACCCATAACCATCACCGGTTAACCTAAACCGACATCGGTCTCTGTGTCTTATATCAAAAACCAGATCAGAGCCTAAAACTACCACCAAATACCCTAAACTATCTAAAACCTGATCTTGACCAATAACAGTATCCTGATAGTGACCCGACCTTCAAATTCAATCATAGCCTAGCCTGTTGTGAATGAATTTGCTTATTGTAGATGAATGAGATACCTAAATCATGTTAACTACAGTAGGATTTAATTTATTACCAACATTAAGTTGTTTTAAACAGTGGATTGATAATCGTTTAGGAACTATCACACTTCTTGGATCTAGCACACGCTAGGTAGTCCACTACATATATTGTTTAACTTTTATTCGGTGGTCTTGTGTTCCATTTTAGGTAGTTCCTCCAAGAAAAAGGAAGCTCTCACAATCATCTCTGTGAATTCAAAAGTCATATGCATGTAACAACCTATCAACCAACATTTCAACAGGTATTCCTCCTAGCCCATTACCCTTATCAGTTTCATCATTTTCTAAGAAACATCTAAGAATCAGGTGAAACATCTATAGTTAATATATGTTCGCATCCGTGTGGGGTCCACGTTTTTGAAAAACATGGGAGCTATATAATTAACTCGACGAAAAGAATGAGTAGAGAGAAGGAGAAGAAATGCATGCAACAACATACTAAGAGAATATAATAGAAACAGAGAGCCGTAGCTCATGGTATTTTGTAGAAGAAGAAAGACACGTACAAAAGCATGAGGCAACATAGAATTTTTGTAAGAAATAGAAACTAAGAAACAAAAAAAGAAAAGAAAATTTGTAGATTCGTAGCTCTGAGTTTGTAAAATATTTTAAATCAAATATAATTGATATTTTTTTGTTTTTGTGTTTTGGATTTGTTTTTCCCTGTGTTAGTTACAAATTGGCACCAATTTTTGGCAAAATCTAGGTGTATATCAAATTCACTCTAGTGGGGTCCACTTGTACCCAATTAATTATTGTAATTAATAATTTTAATTAAGTCGCTTGTTTTAAAAACTAATGTTATTTTAATAAAGTGATTTTTCTTTATTAAAATAAAGTTATAAATTATAATGTGACCTAATTGTGCCCTAAAGTGATGTCATGTAAACCTTAACTACCTTATAACCAAATTTTGAGTTATAAAAGGAAGTTATATCTCATTTGTAAGGGGTCTTGGAGGTTGGAGGAACTTTATGTCCTATGGTCTCAAGGCAAAGAAGTTAATTTTTCTGTTTAGATACTTTCAATGGAGATTGATCATTGTGAAGACTTTGTTAAAGAGAATACAACAAAGAAACCGTGTTCATTTTTAAGACTAAATACAAGGATGCTTGTAGAATTTTTGTATTGATATTCTTAGTGATTATGTTTGTTCTTATCTCAAATGTAATCTTTTATTTCATTCCTTTCATGTAAAGTATTAACATTCAATCTCCTTTACCTTTATGATTTATTTTCTAGCATATAGGAATGAGATCTATGTTACATTTTCCCATCATGCTACCTCTCTCCAATATTTTCCACTATATTTTCCCCTCTTATCTCTCTCATTCACTTTCCTTTATTTGTCCTTTTAGGTGCTTTCGGGTTAAAATTTTCCAAAAACTACAAACCCATCATACAATGGAGATTCCCCTCTCAAATCCAGAGGTTACATCACCCCGTCGATAGGTGATCTGTCTAATGTTGAAATTTTTATATCGGATAATGCATAGGAAGCCATGAGGAGACCAAATAAACCAAACCGACATAAAATATTGACAATAGAGAAGAAACTCAAAACTAAAAGTTATGTCTTAAATAATAGATGTTTGATGCTACTTTGATCAAATAATATTATTAGAATTAATGACAGATAATACTATAAATATAATAAAGTTATAGAAGAGCTAGAGATATGAGGTGACTGGATTTTGAATGTGAGCATTTGTCTTAGCAAGGGAAGGTGGTCAAACTTGGAATTACATAAGGAAAAGTTACCAAATTTTATTGTCCATAGTTTATAATATTTCTAAACATCCAAACCTCATTTCCTATAATACTTACAATATTATTAAGAGTATATTATCCAAAATCCCAATGAAATTCTATATTACAACTTTATCGACAACATGAACTTATAACAAATGTCCTATGTGCCAAGTCCTTGAGGTGATTGAAACATGCAAGGTTAAGAGTGTAAATTTTGACATATTTTTCTCAAAATGTTATAATATTTCATCAAGGAAGAAATATAATTACAAAACAAGAAGAAAAATCTAATAGATGTTTAAAAATTAATATTTTATAATATGATAATAATGAAACATTAAATCCAATATTATTATTTATTATAATCATTTATAGTTTTTGACATGATAAAAAGGTTTTACACTAAATTTGATTTAAATATATCCAACGAGACAATATTAAAAAATTATTTGAAGAAAACAAAACAATTAAATTGTAGAGCATGGCACACATGTTAACATGAAGAGATTACACCTTTTATAAATAAACTAGTATTTTTGTTGAGATTACAAAGTACATCAAGAGGGATGTGTCACTTATTTTTCCAAAGTTATTATTTTTTATATGATATTTTTGTAAGTATATATTTTTATAATTAGGTTATATATTTTACATATATTAGTTTAGTATGCTTCATTTTTAATTATATGTATTTAAGAAAACATTGTTGAAAACAATTCTAAAGTAAAATTGATAACAAAATCTATAATTATTATAAATATAGCGAAATATGTTTTGAATTGAGTATGGATTCCTATTATTTTCAAATATTTACATATTTGTTATTTTTTTATTATTGATAAATGGTTTTAAAGGGGGCCATACCACATAGACCAAAAGGATAAAAATCTGGATAGAATAATAAAAGTGTAGTGGTTTTTTTATATGTGGGGTCCACACCCCAACAACAAAATCCTAAGAGATCTAGATAGAATGATGAAAACAAAGTAGGGATAGAGTGCCAACAAGAAGCCCAACAACAATGAAAAAAACCTCAACAACAACCGCATAACCATAAAAAATCACAATGAGACAAGAGAGAACATGAGACAAGAGACATCTATTTAAGGAACTCATTAAAAACCTTCTGAACATCCACCAAGGCCTTGTAAACGTTGAGAGTAGTTTTCTTGTCTGGGTACTAGTTGTTCACTGCTAAGGCCTTATTTTTGGTCTTATCATATTTCCAAATTTCCTCTAAAATGGAACTGATATCATATATCTTCTTTTCCTGGACCTAAATGAAGTCAACAAGAGCTTTGTGCATGGAAAGTTGGTTGATATTCTTGTTGAAAATTTTCTACATTTTTATTCCATGGCTTGTTGCCTCTTAGACAGGTTGTCAATTTTTTCCTCAAGTTTCTTGTAGGATGTAGACCTCAAGTCATCCTTGATTCCATCTTTAAGGAGAAAATCCACATTATATTCAATACCCTTAATGGCATCAGCTTACTACTTCAAAGAGAGTTCTCGAGATCAATCCTAAGTTGGGGATCGGGGACAACATGGCTCATATTTAGGAGGTCTTCTACAATAATATTTTTCCCTCATCCATAATATGCACCACTCTTTTAGCAGGGGAGGGAGGGGGAAATATGGGATTTTTAGATCTAATCCTAGGCTATCAGAAGGCGAGGAGGAGCTAAGGGGAGAACATGATCATTGATAAAAACATCAAGGAAATACTGAGGTAAAAGGAAAATGAATCCCTGATGTAGGGGAAGGGCTCTCACATGGGTGTGCACATCTAAGACATATTTCTCTAATGAATTTAGGATGTAGTAGGAAATGCTTACATTATTAGAGCACCTAAAATGATCTAGTAGAACAAGATGGTGAAGAGGCATAGTAGAATAAATACCTTCCAATGTGACATACCTTACCACCATATTAACAACATCATTGTAAGGAGGGGTAAATAAGAGAAGACTGGTCCTATTTTACCAATTTTTAATACTTGATATTTTTCCATGAACCTTTTCACCTTGAATTCCTTGTCAAATTTGTTCCTGTAAAATTTATGCCCTCAATGCCTAAGCTAGTGATGAAGAAAATCGGGCTTTCGTAATGGTGAATTTCTTTCCTTAAAAGTGATAACCACGTCCTTCCATTTACGGGTAAAGGCCACATATATATATGCATGTCATGTCCTTTAATCCTCTGCATAAAATCTTTGAATCCATCCACGTCAAGGGCTCTTCATAAGGCCGTGTTCTATTTCCAAGAACACCAAATAAAATAACTTTAATAAATAAATATTATATACATAAAAATCATAAGTTATTTATATATTTTTCTAAAAATCATAAAAATACATTAAATCGAAGAAGTTAAATTAGAAAAATAATTTAAAAACCATATAATTACATTAAAAATAAATAAGTAACCAGTCCCACATAAAAATTGGGTGTTTATAATACATTATTAATTTAATGATGAAACACAATGTGAATATTACTGATTTACTAATACTTAGGGAAGTTGTAATCAAATTTAGAAAATATGGTTCACCCTTTAAGAAAATTGTAGTGCAAACAATTTAATATTTAGTCATAATTTTAAATGAATAAAACCACATCACATCACAATGATATTTGAGAAAAATCATTTCACTTTTCAATTCTTTAAAATTAATAAGTTTCCCCTAAAAAAATGAATATTAATGATAATTATCAAGAGTATTAATACTTCCCAAAAAAAAAAGAATTTCAATGATAATTATTCCTTCTCCTTCCTTCCAAGAAACATATAAAAACATGAATAATATATATTATTTCAAATATTTACAATGCAAAACATCTAGGGAAAGTTGTATGTTTTTAGGAACGTCTCCGTATGAGTGATAAAATTTATTGGAAGCTAAAATACAACATTCTTCAAGTTTTATTGTATCTAGTGGTACAAACCCCATAAATCATGGTAAATTTGGACTATACCTTCCTATTTAAATCCAAATCATGAAAATCCCATTGTGATATCTAGCATTTTTATATATTTCAACATGATGCCTCAATGTTAGTGAAATATCCAATCTTTTAAACCATAAAAGAAACATGTTTTAGGAAAATAATGTAGAAGTAATATTGATAAGAATTTCTTCCTCTTATTTAATGATAAAAATTCTAAGGCTTCAATAAACTCTAAACCTTGGCATTTTTATATAAAGAAAGAAGTAGTTCATCATTATACATTAAGCATCAACACTAAGATTTTCACTCTAACACCGATATGCCAAACATTAAATCCATTATTATAATTATATTCATATCCTTGTATTATGTAGACACCCATAATTACGCCCAAGCAATTTAAATACTTAAATTGTGCTAATTATCTATCTTCTGGAAAATTGACGACATATTGTCAATAACGCTCATTTTCCCTCATATCATCATTAATTAATTACACTAAGCTAATTAATTAAGTCACCTATCCAACAAATACCCTAATTAACGACCTTCCGTTAATAAATCACCCCTTCTACCTAGACTAATTAATTATTATTAATTAATTAGCTTTCCCTTCCATTTAACCAATAAATCAATATTTAATTGATTTAATCCCCTTCTAATAGCCTAAATCATACTAATATTCCTCTAATTAGCTTCTATAAGCTTACATCTACCTATTAGTTAATCACCTTTGATTAATTAAAGCACCCCTCCAACTCCCATGACTTGCTAAGCATAAATTAAACCCTTCTAAAGTAAGGTTACCTTTTATAAAGCAACCTTATCCATTCCTAATCATGTTTTACCTTTATCCCACATGTAAAGGGATGACGTGTCTCCTTTATCCATTGGGCTATGTAAGGAGCCCTCCTTGTACCTTTATACACACCTAAACTTCTTGAGAAGACAAATGCAAAGCATATAGAAAAATAGAATAAAATATTTCCTTTGTTTTCTTGAGAGTTCATCATCTTGAAGAGTTTAAGCCTCTTTCCTAAGTGCTTAGGTCATATGGGAGGTGTCAAAAGGGTCTTGTAGCCCAACTTTGACAAGCCCTCATTCCTAGGTTCTTGGAATACCAAAGACAACCATTTTTATTGCCATGGAGCCTACTTAGGTCCATTCATTTATTTGTTGTTAGAGAATAGAGGATTTAGATGCTTAACATTGTTAGTTTCAAAGTTTTTGTATATGATGAATGTTAGCATCTAACCTTGTTTAATTCTTATCTTGATGGTGCTTAGTATGTTGTTTAATTTTTGCTAATTAAGGCTATTTAGGTGTTAGTATTTAATTATATTAGCATTAGTTTAAAACAACTCATGCACACATTTGGCATGCCTGTGGGACTTACTCCATTGTCCTTTACACTTAATTTCAAGTTTTTGTAGTTAAGTTTCATTTTTATTACTAACCCTCTTTTACACATGTTGATCTAACTTATTTTTCTTAACTTGTTTTGTTGAGTTTGCATGTGTTGAGTCTTCCTTGTAGGTATAAAGGAGGTGAAGTGCTATCAAAATTGGAATTGATGGGAAAATTTTAAGATTTCTCCATGTTTTCATTTTTAGAGCTTACTTTTTCAACATTCTACATGCTAGTTTTGTCAATTTCTTGAAAAATTTAAATTTTTGAGCATGTAGGTTAGTGTTTGATAGTGCTGAGTCTTATATTTACATATTAATGTGGTGGTTTGCTGTCAAAATTAAATCTTGGTGAGAAAATTTCAAGATTTCATTTTTAGAGCTTTCTTTTCATCATTCTACATGCTAGTTTTGGCAATTTTTGAAAATCTTAAATTCTTGAGCATGTATGTTAATGTTTGATAGCGTTGAGTCTTCTATTCATATATTAATGTGATAGGCTGTTAAAATTGAATCTTGGTTGGAAAAAATTGACCATTTTGTAGATTAAGGGACATTTTTTTTTACATTTTTTGAGTGCATGTCAAGTGCATACCCGTGAGCATAAGAGCATATGCATAACCCATATTCCAAAGGCCATAAATTTTTCTCCAAAAATAGAAATGAATTCATTTTTTTTTTTCATTAGAAAGGTATTGAAGTTAAATATGCAATGAAAAAATAAATTTGGGATTTATACTTATAGAAATTACGGGTTTTTCTGTTAGTTTAAAATCTGGTCATTTTCTAACATGTCTAATGTTTTGATGAAAGTTGTATTTCTAACTTACTCGATTTATAACAAATAATGTGTATGCTCTTCTCTTGCACCTTTTTGTGATATTGAGAATAAAAAAAAGCAGCTTTGATCTCGTATTTTTAACATTGGGATTAAACTTGGAAATTTGATTATTCATTTTGCTTAAGGGAATGAACCTTTTACAAAGAATTTTTCAATGGCCCTTTGATTTGAAGTTTTCCATTTCTATATAGTTGGGATAAAGTTTTTGTATGATCTTCTCTTTCACCTTAGGGTCATCTTGAGAATCAAAAACAACTTTATTCTTCATTTTATAACATTTGGTAAATTGGAAACTGTTGTATATATCTTTCCCCAGAAATGGTGCATGACACGGAGTGTCGACACGAAAAAGGTTGCGCCTTAGTGCACGAAATGGCGCATGACATGGAGTGTCGACATAGAAAAGGTTGTGCCTTGGTGCACAGAAATGGCGCATGACACGGAGTGTCGACACAGAAAAGGTTGTGCCTTGGCACACAGAAATGGCGCATGACACGGAGTGTCGACACAGAAAAGGTTGCGCCCTTGGCACATAGAAATGGCACATGACACGGAGTGTCGACATAGAAAAAGATGGCACCTTGGCACACAGAAATGGTGCATGACACAGAGTGTCGACATAGAAAAAGATGCGCCTTGGTGCACAGAAATGGCGCATGACACGGAGTGTCGACACAAAAAAGGTTACGCCTTGGCACACAGAAATGGCGCATGACACGGAGTGTCGACACACACATGGATGCACCAAGGCACACCTTCAGGAGGTGCAACATTTTGAGCACTGACAAGAAGCAGACCCTGGCATAATTATTCAGATGGCCATAACTTTTGACTGGGAGCTCGGATTCGTGCAAGGTTGGACTTTTTGGAAATCTTACGAGGTACTCTATCCAACTACAACTGGATATCTTTAATTGGGTGAAAAAAATTCTTAAAAATGCAAAATACAGTTCGGCACTTTTGGGTTCACTGGGGTTCTCACCTACCACCATAATGAGATGAGTTAAATGCGACCTAGAAGTGGTGTGGTAGTTTGAATTTCCTCTCTCTTCCCTCTCTCTTTCTTCTATATATTATAGCTGAGAGGGGCTTCTTTCAAAGAGTTAGACATTACAAGTTGTTCATCTTTTCTCAGCTCGCCTCCCTTTTTTTTTCTTCTCTAGGGTTAAAAATGGAGTTCGAACCTCCTCCCTTGCTCTATAATGTCATTTTTACCTTTTACTATTGAAATGATGTTCTGTGTAAACTTTTGAAGAAACAAAAACATGTTTTGTGACACATCTATCCATCCTTGCTCATTTTTGCTTGTTTTCTTCTTGCCTCTCTTCATTGCAGGTATTTGTGCATGTTTGAATTTTCATTGCAGGTTTGGAGCTATGTTCATGGAGTTTTAGGACATTTTCTATGTGAAATCTATCCTTGGGCCTGTGATGCATCTGTCCATTCTTCCCATTGCTCACCTCTCTTTGTTCCATGGCAGATTTGATAGATGTTCAACATTCTCCTTCTCTGGTGTATCACCGTTTTAGTGTAGGCTTTTGCTGTTTTTCCCCTTTTCTCTCTCTCTCTCTCTCTCTCTCTGTCTCCTTGGCATGGTTAGATTTGGTTAGATTAGCTTGCCTACACTGGAATAGCTTATGGCGGCAGTAGTTTAGGAGCAGGAACCAACCTTCTCTCGGAGATACCTTTCTCATTCTTACAAGTCCCACACTTGGAGAAAGGTTTCAATGTTGTGCAATCACACTAGATGCAAAGTGATCAACCTAGAAATCGATCAAAGCATCCGGGTAAGGCTGTGATTTTGCATCAACGAAACTTGACTTTCACTTTTGGTTTAAGGGAATGAACATTTATCAAGATTTTTGTATGGTTCATTAATTGCAAAGATTTTCTTTAATTTTTAGTTGGATTATTTTTTGTGTATGCATTTATCTTACATCCTTTGATGATCTTGAGAATAAAAAGAAACTCTTAATCCTCTTTTAAATAATGTGATTTTCTTAGAGAACTACTAACACTTGAGTGCGGGACCTAAAAACACTTTTCAAATAAAGGTGGAATCGAAAAAAATTCAAAATACTAATACACTTGTCGTATAGGTTGCTAAAAGGTGTTCAAGTAAACCACACCTAATTAAACAAGATAAAAAGAATTAAATATTCAAAACACTATATTGCAGGTTTTGAGAAAAGGGTACATCCATCTCCACTCAATTAGAACATAACCCCTTTGGCATAACGCCTTAAGATACAAAAATGGGGGTGGTTCTAGGAACCCCAAAGAAGTCCATGCAAGAGGGAACCTTATAGATGAAACGGGAAGTGCTCTGCACTACCTATCTGACTAGTGATTCCTTTGTGAGATAGCGTTACAAGTTGTTATGCACGTGACCCTTTTAAGTACGTGATGGATGCATTTAATACCCACTGTGCTTGAAGGGGGTAAAGTTGAGATACTCCCAAGATAGTCAGGACTATTTGGGTAAATCGTCTCACTCATGGATAATTTTGTAAAACCTAGGATGAAAGAACCACCTAGGAATATATTCTCTGGTTAGGAGCCCACTTTGACCATTTCAAAATAGTGTTGATTTGTGAGCCATCTTTGCATCATGAAACATGTGACGCGTTACTTTAGCTTAGTTTTTCACTTACCCTAAGGTAAGGTGAAACTCTTTGAAGTGAAGCCAGCATTTTTCATCCCCATTTTGATCTACTTCCTTCACATTCTTTTGACACTTTGTTGATCAAAAGAAGAGTGACTACCTCTATGTTACCAATCGATTGTTTCAGCCACTTTTTTTGTCTGCATTTACGCCTATCCATGTTTGTGGCTGGGTTAGTTAAACGTATAAAGTGTGTGGAGACATATTTATATCATTGGTATCCTTTTTGATCTTGATACCCATGTCAGGATCGTCATCATAGTTAGGAATGATTCATCATTTTATCTCCCTTTGACATGTTACCTCATTTGCATTGTCTCGACATAATTAAGATACTTATGTCACATTTCTTGTAAACATGATCTAAGTGTCTCGTATTGTGGCGTTACGCTACCCACGTTTTAACACATCCTTAGTATACTTTGACTTAGTTTGATTTCAAACATTTTCCCAAATCTTGAAGGGTTTCACTTACTTTGTTTGCATAATTCGATACCACTTTGACACTAATATCTCACTTCTTCATGAATCTTGATAGACGTGTCCAATTGGTATGGTTAGGTAGCTTACATTTGTAAACCTCACCCTTTAACATTTAGGCCTTGTTGGTTGTTAAACTTGTCATGGTATCCTTTTATTGGGATTCACATCTACCCTTTGTTAATATTTACACCTTGTTCATTTCGAGCTTGACATAAATATTGACGTTGTTTTGATCATCTTTGCATCGCATTTTCATATGGTGTATTTCCTTGTTGATTGGATTTGTGTTTCACACTTGCATGATTATTCCTTGTGATTATTCATTCAGAAAACTTATTTTCTAGGACAATCCCTCTCGATCTCATTGAGATTACGTCATCACGATGTTTATTTTCCTTAGACCTTCTTTGAAAAATCACGCACGCATCTCCATACTTACACAATGTCTAGTTGGTTGTCCTTATGCTACCCAAATCGACATGTCACTTCCTTCCCTTTGAAGGAGTTCCATCACACTATCTAGATCTAGACATTTGTGCTTAAAACAATGCCAAAAATGACTAACTATCACACGGTTCCCCATACTTACAAAAATATGGAACCTAGGTTTAGCAATTCAAATCAAAATATTCCCATTACAACTAAACCTTGTTTGGTTCTTCGTGCTAGAGAGCCCATACGGGTAACTCGTTCCCCACCTTCATCTCATAGTTGGTGGTATGATTTGAATGCTTCTGATCCAAATTATTATTCAAGTTCCCCCACTCTTCTTCTAATTCTAATCCAAACATTTCCTCTTCTTCTGAGGATTCTAATCCAAATATTTCCTTTGACTCTTCTGATGATTCAGATCCAAACTACTATTTGGATCCAAAATACTATTCAGATTCATCTAATTTGACTCCTAAGTCATCTAATGTGACTCCTATGTCATGGTCCTCCCTATCTTCACAGGAACCTCTTCATCATACATTTAATATAACTCCTACGTCGAGGTCCTATCTTTCTTTGTAGGGCCCCTTTTATCAGCCACCTTGATGACGTCTTCTTCCTTTGAAGATACGTGCGACTCTAAATCCCTCCAATCAAACATCTAATACAATTCTTGAATTGCAATCCTCTCTTTCTTTGCATAACCCTTGTTATTATTCATATGATGTGATTCTTGAATCATGGTCCTCTCATTCTTCACAGGACCTTCTTCATCAATCACCCCCAATAAGTCTTCCTCCTTTGAAGATTCGTGTGACTCAAAGTCCTTCGAGACAAATGTCTGAATCGACCCATGTGTCGCAATCTACAGACTTTGGACTTAATCCTACTATTTTACATACGACATACCATTGTATAGGTAGGTCCACACCACCTTCTTCTACTCCTGAGACATATAGCTACACATCTCTTCATCCCCAACATCATTTTCTTCTATCAATCTTCACCAAACATCTTCTAAGTCTTCCACACCAATTAGATCTCTTTCTTCCAATCAACCCCTAGTGGTTGATGACCAACTCATACCGATTGATCTCTTTCAAGATGAAGAAACAATCAAGGAATTTATAAGGGCATATGAAGATATTCCTTTAGCAGATTATGAGAAAGGATTCTCTTTAGAATTTGATGCATCTGCATATTGTGAGGAAAAGGTTGATTCCTTTTATTAAGAAATAGAGGAAGAGCCTCAGGTCATGCAACTTGACCCTCCTCTTATTCTTCCATCTTCACATTCTTCATTATGTGATGAAACTCCTTGGTCTTGCATTGATCCATGGCCTATCTTCTCATCACCCAATAACTCTTTTTCTATCATAATTCCTCAATCACAATCTCTTACGAGGTCAACGCCACGTAACTCTTCATCTTCATCTAGGTGTGGGTCACCTTCAGTAGCCCTCCCTCTACTATTTGTGGGAAATTTTGAGTAGTACACTATCTTCTATTCTTGGGGGATGTACAACTAGCCCCTTATCTTCTATGTATGGATCGCCCCTAGGTAGTCCATCATCTTCTATTCTTGGGCCACATCCTAGTATTCCATCATCTTACATCTATGGGTCACGTCCTAGTAGCCCTTCTTCTTCTATTCTTGGGCCACATCCTAGTAGCTCTTCTTCTTCTATCTATGGGTCACATCCTAGTATCCCTTCTTCTTCTATTCTTGGGCCACATCCTAGTAGCCCTTCATCTTCTATCTATGGATCACCTCCCAAATAGCCCATATTCTTCAATCCTTGGACCGTATCCTTTTCATCAATCACATCATCCTTCTACTAATGACCGGGGCAAGCCCACCATCATTTCTCTCATTCTTATCATCAATCATAAACTTTCTTTTTTCTCCTTCTTGAGGTCAAAAAAGTCATAAGTCGGCTTATAAGAAACCCAAACAGGTTCATTATCAAGCTCAGTCTAAACTTCCAAGAGCTCAAAATCCCCAACAACTTGAACAATCCAAAAGTTATAAATCAAGCATGATTCAATAACTCACATCAACGTAACCATCAAGTATGGCACAAAGTGCATAAACCTCTAGATAGGGAACTCAAGATCCTATATACAAAATCCATGTTTCAAGATAAATCACAGTCCTTTGTTGAGTGTGAACTCACCACAATCATTGAGATCGAGGAAAACATGAATCTTGATAAACAAACATGCCTAGTCTCCCTTATCAAGGAAGTCACAAACATTATTGTTGGATCTTACCACACATAGTGAATTTTTAGTCCCAACCTCTTAAAATCACAAAAATCTAAAAATAAAAAACAATTCAAATATACTTTTTTTTTGAGAAAACACAACAAAATAACGATTCTACAAGATCAAACATTACAATCGGGTGTTGCGTACACATGTATTTCTTTCTTCCTTCCTTGCTATTCTTCTACAAGTCTTCCTACCATTTTCATCCCTTCAATGATGTTTTGGTTAGCTTATTCACACGCATGTTGTGACATTTATCTCTATGGTATCCATTTGACCCTGGTCTTTTATCACCTTGGTAAATTAAAGAACGACTGACCTCTTAGAGATTCTATCACATTCAACATCTAATAAACTTGTTGTGAAGAAATTTTGGACATATTTTTTGACACTAGACAGTGTCTTCATCGTAATAACTTCCACCTCCTTTCATTGTCAAGCCATCAGTGGTTCTTAACCCCTTGTCAAACAAGATAGCTGAAATAAGTTTTCAGAAAGCAAAAGAATCAAAATCAATCAAAAATCAAAAGATAAAAGCTACAAAGCAAAATAAAATTGATATATTACTCTCTCTTGGGGTATTTCCAATAATATCTATCGGGGATATGGATGCATGACTGGTAGTAGAGAAATGTTGTGATTAGAATCAAATACATCTCCATCGGGGCTATGGACGCTTGGTTGACAACGGAGCAATGTATGGCTATCCTTTCACCATTCATTCACAAAATCACCTTTCACAATAAATCATTCCTACACATTGGCTAGGGTCTCTTCAATTATTGTCTATTAAATCTTCACTTCAAGAGGTAATAAAATCCACGTGCACACACTAGATCTCTATGAGTAGGTAGGATTAGTATGTTACCAAGTGTCTTGTTTTGGATCTTGTTCAGACTCTTACTCTAGTCCATATCTCATCTTACGATTTTTTCCTTTGGTTAATCACTTCTTCATCGCGAGGCTTCTAAGCTACATTCATATCATTCACATCATTCTTATACTTCATTTAGAACATCCATGTGTATAAGATTACTTATTTTCCATGTTTGCGGACATGTTTGTCACCTTTCACAAAAAAAATCTTCTCCTTCCTTTCTATCATGTGATTTTAGGCCAACTTATGTTGGGGGCATCCTTGCTTCTTCCCAACATTTCATTAGTTTATGTTCATCATCATGTTGAACCTATCCATAATGGCCTTGGGTCCCACTTCTACCTATGAAGAGTTTACCTTTGAATACTCCCACCTAATCATTGGGGCATTTTTGCATCTTCACCTTTCTAGTACGCATGTGGCCTTATGCCCTTGTACATCCCATCTATCACTAGGGGCATCCATGCTTCCTTGTCTTCCTATACATAGTTTCATAAAACTTTCAAAATCAACCAAAACATTCAAATATGTTAGAAAAATAATAAAAAACATTCAAATATGTTTCAAAAAACTTCTAAAAATTGAAAATCATCCTAAAAACATCACTCTTTGGTTCTCACTTGTTCATGTGTGAGACTTGTAGTTCATCTTGATCTACTTCCATCAACAAAAGCTAGGCTGCTTACTTCATCTATACTGGGAAAAACGAGTTGCACGATACAGTTTTGTAGTGCACATTACTTTTCCATCGGACCCAAGTGTCCTCCATTACTCCCCTCACCTGTATCCTTGCTTGGGGCACCATCATCAACCCTTTTCATTAATTTACACAGGTTGTAACTGAAGCTCGATAATAAAAACATTATATTATGTTTCTCTGTTAGTTTAGCTTGTTTAATTTCTCATATTGCATTACATTTTGTATGTTTCATGGAGTTGGAATTTTTAGCAATGGACAATTGTTCATAGTATGGATTTTCATGTCATTCTACTTTTGTCATATGCTTATATTTTTCATAAGGACCGATGACGTAGCTCTTGTGGAAATATGATGACATCAAAATTGTTCCAATATACAAAGGCTAGAGGCTAAGCTCTTCTCTCCCCTCCTCCATATTTCTTCTTCATCGTTTCCTCTCACCCCTAATCTTCCATCTTACCAGGGCATCCCACCCCTTCCCATTCTTCTATCTATCTCTCACCTTTATCGATCGTCAATCGTCTTCCTTCATCACCCTATTAACACTCGAGATGGAATCTCTCCTTCCTACTAATTTTTCTTCTATCCCTTCAAAATTTATTCCGTCTACTATCTTTGAAGTGGCGTCACTTATGCCACCCCAAAGAGGGGAAAATGTAGACACCCATAATTACATCCAAGCAATTTCAATACTTAAATTGCGCTAATTATCTATCTTTTGGAAAATTGACAACATATTGTCAATAACGCTCATTTTCCCTCATATCATCATTAATTAATTACACTAAGCTAATTAATTAAGTCATCTATCCAAAAAATACCTTAATTAACGCCCTTAGTTAATAAATCACCCCTTCTACCTAGACTAATTAATTATTATTAATTAATTAGCTTTCCTTCCATTTAACCAATAAATCAATATTTAATTAATTTAATCCCCTTCTAATAGCCTAAATCATACTAATATTCCTCTAATTAGATTCTATAAGCTTACATATACCTATTAGTTAATCAACTTTGATTAATTAAAGCACCCCTCTAACTCCCATGACATGCTAAGCATAAATTAAACCCTTCTAAAGTAAGGTTACCTTTTATAAAGCAACCTTATCCATTCCTAATCATGTTTTACCTTTATCCCACATGCAAAGGGATGAAGTGTTTCCTTTATCCATTGGGCTATATAAGGAGCCCTCCTTCTACCTTTATAAACACCTAAACTTCTTGAGAAGACAAATGCAAAGCATATAGAAAAATAGACTAAAATATTTCCTTTGTTTTCTTGAGATTTCATCATCTTGAAGAGTTTAAGCCTCTTTTCTAAGTGCTTAGGTCATATGGGAGGTGTCAAAAGGGTCCTGTAGCCCAAATTTGACAAGACCTCATTCATAGGTTCTTGGAATACCAAAGACAACCATTTTTTATTTCCATAGAGCCTACTTAGGTCCATTCATTTATTTGTTGTTAGAGAATAGAGGATTTAGATGCTTAACATTGTTAGTTTCAAAGTTTTTGTATATGATGAATGTTAGCATCTAACCTTGTTTAATTCTTATCTAGATGGTGCTTAGTATGTTGTTTAATTTTTGCTAATCAAGGCTATTTAGGTGTTAGTATTTAATTATATTAGCATTAGTTTAAAACAACTCATGCACACATATTATATGAAACTATTTTCCTATGTTTTTTCATGGGAAAATTTCACTTGAAAATAAGACAACCATACCCTAGTGTCAAAAAAATTCTACAGTATACCTTTCAGACATACACCGTCTCGGGTTAGCCTATTCCCCATATCATTCCCATCTTTTCCTCACAATTATTCTTATGTGTGTTTCCTCTTTCCATATAGGTAATTGAGGAAGAAAAGTATGATTCAAGTACTTCGGGAGTAACATCTCTAAAAGTGGATTTTTAAGAAATATTAGGAAGCGCTATCATCAGCCTTTCTAAGAAAAGTGCGTAATCTCTAGAGATTTATTGAAGGCCCACATTAAAGAAATGTATTAAAGAGCCAAGATCATTGTAAAACTAATTTAGAAAGATTATGGAAATATTTGAAGGTTTAGGAGCTAGTTCATCAAAAGCGAGGCTTTTTAGGTGAAGGAGCTTACATCATATAATAACGCATGAACTTCAAGAGGTGATTATGAGGGCTGAAGAATGAGTTTTGAGCCAAAAAAATATCAATGGAAATAATTTTCAGTCCCCTACATGGTGGTAAAATCAGATTCATCCTAAACCCCATGAATTTTTCTAGGAAACTCATTATTTCCAAGCATAACTAGCGACCCAGGAGAAAAAGGAGGTTTTTAGGGTGTTTAAGGAATAATGAAGGCATGAGGCCCATCCCATAATTGTAAAAATTCCTTTTACATGTAATTTAATACAAATAAGTGTGAAAAACGTCATCTGGGATCTCAACTTATTGTCATTTCAAGTTGCCTCCGAAGGTACATGTTTGATACTTAGCCAAATTTCTTGGGTGTTATGTGGAAGCATGAAGATGAGGTGCCTTTTGTGTCCTAATTGTCCCTTTTCAATAAGACAAGAGGGAAAAAAAAGTGTGCCCCTCCCCCTTAATCATGTTGCTCACTCCATCTGACCCCAATGAATCCATTTAACACCTTTGACCAATTTGACTAGCCACACACCTTCACATGCATGAATGTTAAGTGTCACACCTAGGATGAGGTGCCTTTTTGTGCACACATTGTCTCATTCCAAGGGTTAAATGGGGAAAAAAATGTGCCCCCTATTTGTTTCCCTTAGGTTCCACATACAACCAAAAAAGAGTCTCTAGATGCTTAATTCCAACCCCCTCCATTCTTATTGGCGGTGCATGAACACCAAGTGTCAAGCTAGGGGAAAGGATCCTTTTATACACCCATTTTCCCATTCCAAGGGGAAAATGGGGAAAAACATGTGTGTTACCCTCTCGAGGTTTCAATGCATATAAATACACAACTTAGCCATTTTTCCATTTTCTCATGGAACTTTGGCAAATTTTTCTAGAATTCCTCCTTTTCTATTTTCAATATTCATCCATTATATCCATGTTATCATGATTCAATGAAGTGAAAAAAAAAAAGACAAATTTTTGAAGACTCTAGACAATATTTCTTTCTTGATGAACTCTATAACTGCGAGGAGAAATTGTTCATTTCTTTAAAACCATTACGAATAAATGTGAGGTTTTTTTCATTCATCTAAATTCCCAGGTGCCTTGAGGATCCAAGTGGAATATTTTGCATTCATGTCCTGGATTTTTATAGTGAAGAAACCCCTAGTTTCCTTGCAACAAATTTTTGAAATTTAATATCTTCCATTCGGAGATCGGGTTGAACCGAAAATTTAGAGGTGAAATAAAAACAAAAACCCATATTAGGAAAAATGAGGTCCAAAAATACATTTTTAAAAAATAGTAAGCCTCCAACACAAACACTTGCTATTTTTAGTAAGTCTTCACAAAGAGTAGTTTCAACAAAGGTAGTGTGCACATGGGTTATCTAGAAGGAAAAACATAGTGATTAAATTCGAAAAGGTTGGATAGTTTCCATTTTATAAAAATAGTGAATCCCCTTTTCAGGTACATGAAAGTGTCTTGGAGGCCATAAATTAAAATTCACATGTGTTAAAATAGTTAATTCTCTTTCCTATAAGTATGCACAAGTGGGTGAAAATGATGTCACTCACATGGACCTCATCAATCTCAAAGTATGTATGATTGGAAACCCAAGTGAAAAAAATTTAAGGTAAGGTGTTCTTGAGTGGATTGTACATAGTAGGTTATCACCTAGTATCTATGAAGGGTATTGAATTAGTATTGGCGTGATCTCACCATTATGAACTGGAGAAAAGAATAATTAGAGAAGATGATGGCTTAGATATGGAAGTGATTGCTCATAATTCCATTTCATATTCCATGAAAATCTATAATTGGAACAACAGGTATATCATATCAAAGGAAATAGAAGTGAATGAACGAAACAATACAAATTATTACTTGAGGTCTTGCATTGGGATCATGGCTGAAGTTGAGAGAAAACCCTGCGAAGTGCTGAATTTTCTCTTAATAAGTGAATTCCATGAAGGATTTTTAGATGCAATCACTCTTCTCATTCGGGTGATGGGAGAAGATAATATGAGAGATTTCTAAGATTGGATGACACTATTCATATTGAAAATCATTAAAGGGAAAAAGATTGATTGGGGCCAAATCATAAGTGATAACCTATATCACCAATTACTCCATGTCCTAGTCTCAAAGAAGTTATCCATGAATTATTACATTGTGTATGTTCTCACAAGCTTGAGGCCGTTCAAGGGGCTAACACTTTCACAGAACATATCTTCCAGAGCTCCAACATTTGAGAGGTATCCATAGTTGGTGTTGAAGGAAAGAAATCAACACTTCACTTAGATGAATGATTCCTTCACTATTTTCATCATCAAGACACTAGAGGGAAACCTTCATTAAAGGATGTCACCAAAAGTGACTTCTTTGATAAAGAAATATGACTTAGTATTTATCCAATTTGCCACTTTTTCATATATCTAAGTTTCTGGTTGCGATCACGCCCCACTAAGACTACATCAGTACTTTAGAGACAAGATACCACATTTTAAGCTATGCGGACAACTTGTGTATGTGTATAGTAAGCTTAGAAAATAGAAATAGAAGGCTATCTCTTTCCCCATATTGCTAGCAATATTCACCTACAAAAGTACTAACAATGCATCACACTTGGAAGTGGCATTAAATCTCTTGATCTTGCATTAATACACTTAAGGGAATTATTTTGAAATCTAAGTTGATCTAGATACCTTCCATCACCCAGAGTTACATCATGTCCCACAGGTTTAAGATTATTGGGAAAATTGTGTAGATGAATTCAATGTTAGAGAAAAAGACTACATGAGGATGACCATCCAAGAAATGATTATGTACAAGTTCTATTGGTATGAAGAAGGTATTCGTGAAGATGGTACATAGCTATATGATCAAGAGTACAAAGAAATAAAGGATTCTCCTTCACTGCCAGTGAATTGGAGCATTCATGAGTTAGGAGACATAGTTGAGTGGATAGAGGTTTTGATCAAAAGAATGAGAGAATGGTTTAAGAAGAAGGATGTTACCTCCCTCATATCGGAAGTTTTGCCACACTCTGGAAACAGACATCACATCACTCATCATCAAAGGTTATGGAGGTAACTTCAGGATCAGGTCACATTGGAGGTAGTTTGAAGTGCAAAATAATGGAGTTGGAAACCTCTTACTAAGAGCTATCACACACAAAAATCAGAATAGAGGATCCCATGATAGAAGAATTTTTTTAAGAAAGTGATCCAATCCATCTTCCGGCTCTGAACTACCCTAATATGTTCCACCCCCTACCGTCACTCCTACTCCTCCTTGAAAAAAGGCACCCCTTTCATCTAAGAAAGGGATGATAAACATGCCGAGTTATAGAGTTGAGGCATATGAGATGTTTCCTTGGATGAAGGAAATGATTACAAAAGAGGCTCGTATAATCCAACTAGTCATAGTCCCCGATATTTAAATGATAATGTCATTGGCCAAAGGAAGAAGAAGAAATTATCTAAAATGACCTCTCACTTTTTCGGTGGTGCTACGGGTAATCAATTTTTAGAAGTGTTCATACTAAAAGTGATCAATCCAGTGGAAGAGATGACATTGGATGACTACAAAATGAACACCATTACCTTAGGCCTAGTGTAGTCATTTTTACACCGACAAAGAACAAGGGAATCCCATATGCACTAGATTATCACCCGGTGGGGAACCGGGCACTCATCCGAGGCATGTACGGGCACCGAGTCTCTCTTTTATGTGAGTTAATTGGGAAACATCATCTATGATAGGAACTTTTAAAAGTGTGTGGAAATGAAACATAAATTTATCATAGAACTCGAGAATGGCTTCTAGACAAATAAATTCATCCCTGCATGAATGGTACTTAATGCATTATCGATATGAATCAAAATAGAAAGGAAATGCATAAGGATGTATATTTATTCCATAAACATTTATGAATTAGAATTGTAAGCTATAAACATGGACCAAAATCATTAATAATAATATTCAATCAAGTTTGGTAACCTTATTACCTCCATTGGATCCATTATAGGCTACTACAATCGTGCATGGACAAAGCCATACATCGCCATTTGGATTTGTACCCCTCGGTTCTCAAGAGAAAATTTACAATCCCAACCCCTTACTACATCCTTTTCCCTGTAGATTCATACCCAACCCTAGAGAGTTCCTTACAGTATTTTTGCAAAGCTCCGTTATCTACTAATATATATCTATTTTATCCATACCTCTTCTTCTTTGTCGGTTCTTGTATATATAGGCCTCTTGAATAGCCAAATTTCTTTTCTATGCCTTGAGATCCATCGCCAAGTGTCAAATGTGGTCCTCCATGGGGACATGCTCCTTGAGCCCTATATTTCCACTCCTTGCAATGATGGCCTTCTAGAAGCTTCCATCATAGGGTATATTCCTTCTTAAGCCAATCTGTCACCGCTGACACCTTATCCATTCAAAGCATGTGTAGTCAGGTCACACTTTTCTTGTGTTCTTCCTGATGTATCAAATATGGATAAGTCTTGAAACCTTTTTTCTACCTTGTACGCATGCCACTTTTTCTATTAAACCCTCCTAGAACCGTTTCATGTATGCTTTCTCCTTATGCACCCTTCATTAACCAGGCCTTCCATGCCCACATGCCTTTTGTACTTAACCAAAAAATTAGTGTCCTAACATTACCCCACACTACACCTGTTCTCTATCCATGGGAGCATTTCCTTTAAATAATAAAGAAAGAGTGAAAAGAATGATGGGAATGAAGAATATGGGAAGAATTGAAGAACAGGGAAACTCCAACTCTGCTGCAAGAGGAGAGGGAATTCCTTCCTTAATTCTCGCTTCCAAATTATCCCAAGTATCAATTCATTTTGTGCTTATTCATGAAGCTTGCTAACCAGGGCACTCACTTCATCAAAACCCAACTCCTATCCCTTGGTAATCATATTTTTGACAACCTCATCTAGCGCTTGCCCATATCCTCAAGCATGTCCATCGACAAGTGATCGTGCATATAATTCTTTAAGCTAGTTTTAATTGAGCCTCATAAGGTCTCAATAGCCTCTGATTTCTTCTCTACTTCAGCCAAAATTTATCCCTCTCAGCCCTATTCCCCTTGTTCTTTTCCTAAAATTATTTGAGCTCTACCTCATAAGTGGTGACCATGATACTTGCCACTCTATCTCTATCTGCATAGTTATCAATGGCAGCTTCCGCTACTAGCGCGATGGACCTTACATTAGCAAGGATATTGTTTTATTGAGAAAAAAATTCCACCATCTTCATTCCATCCTCATTTTTGGCGCACCAATGCCTCTTCTGTAGAATCTAGTGCCAAAGGTTTCCTCTCCATGGTGAGGACATGAGTTAGATATTCTAGGCATTGCAGGATTGATTCATATTTCGGGTGGTTGGAGTCAAGTCTAGATGCTTCAAGATAATAGCGCTTGTGATCATCTCCACCTTCTTGGATACTTCATGTACCCTTTCCTTTTCTTCCTTTAACTCTCGCCTTAGATGAGCATTGAATAATTCTTCATGTTTTAACTCCTTAGTTATTTCTAGGAGCTCTTCATCCTTCTTCTTGAGCTCTGCCTCTAGAACCTTCAATTTTTCATTCCTCCCAAAAGTTCGGCTTCAATTTCAAGTGAGACTTTTTCGGTGTGTTGCATACTTGCTCGTTATATAGCTGCTTAGTGTTCACCAAGGGGTTGACTCCTTTAGACTTTAACACTTCCATCAATTCCCCTTGGCTTACTTCAAATTCGGGCTCATCGAGGTGGGACTCAAATGCCCATGAAAGCAACTTCATTGTCAGTGGGTTGGAGCAGTACTTTGGAAACATGCATGTAACACCTTGTTTGGATCATCAATATAGTCCATTATTTGTCTCTAGATCTCCATGCATCTTCCTCCTGTGTGTGTTCCCTTAGGAATACATACTGTCAAAATGGGTCCTCCTCCTGTATTGCCATGATATTTTCCCACACTTTCTTATTTATCTTCATTTATTACTAATTCAGCATTGTGCTCCAAATCTTGTACCACCAAGGCTTCAATGATTTTCACCACTTCTTTTCCTTCGACTCGTTTATCCGCTCCTACGTGAGGCTTGGATTCTATATTTTTGTACTCACCTCTTTGGTGTCTCCCTTATTTTGGGTGCCTTCCCCCTCATGGCTACCCTTCCTCTACACAAAGATATAGTCATTTTTTTATTCCTCACCTTCTTCCTCTAAATCATGCACCTCAAACACTTTGGTGTCACTGGGCTCCTTTAGGTTCATCTTCCTCATCATCATCCCTCTCACCTTTGTAGGCCTCCAAGCTCTCCATGTCCTCTAAATCAGCCTCCTCCATCACCTTCGATTCTTCCTAACTGGGGATTATAGTATAGGAGATTCTTCTCTTTCTTCTTCCTTATCTGGTGATTTCTCTTTTGTGATAAGATTTTCCTATTTTGGTGCCTCCTCTTTGATTGGGGACCTCTTCTTGCATGTGTAAGTACTATTTCTATCACTTGTCCCTAGGGCACCCACCATTGGTGTATCTTGGACACTTGGTGCCTTTTTCTCTTGCACCTCTTCTCTTCCTTTCCTTGTTGGTGTGGGATTCCTTCTTCCCATGGGGTCTTTAGGAATGGAGACATCACATTCCAGGTATGTGCCCTTCTCAAAATTTGGTCTTATGCACAAATATACCCTCATCACGGTTCTTCCTGCTATTGGTAAAGTCAGGTGCTTTGTCATTTTAACTTCATGGGAGACATACCTCTCCACGTATGCACACTTCTTGGAGTAAACGAGATGTCTACGTAGCTCCTTGTGGTCTTGATCCACCTCATTAAGGTCAAACCTTATTATTTTGGCCTCTATACACCGGTTTACCCCTTCTTGGAAATACAATGTCTTGTGAAAGAGAAGGGGAGTTTGCACTAGGGGCTCATAGTTTCATCTACCATCTTGAAGTTTCCAATTGAAGTGATGGTAAACTAAAAATTCAACTTCTCCATCAATGAGCATTGGTAGCTGCTCTGGGATCCTCCACTCTACATCGAATGTGTCCCTTAAGTGCTTATACCATTTCTCTAGGCATGCCTTGTGAGTAGCTATCATCTTTGTCATGAGCAAGTGTACTTTGCGAATCCTTTTTTGGGTGAGGGTTATTCCTCCATATATTCCCAAACAAAATAATCTGCCGCATATGGTACACCTATTTTTGAAAACACAATTATCAAGAGGACATTGCCAAAAAGTATCTTGTCTCCTTCCTGCACGTTGTTTATTATTTCATCTTCAATGAAGGTAGAAAAGTTGTAGATGATGCCTTCTTATATTTTCCTACACACATTTAACTAGGCCTTATTTACTTGCGTCCACCTTTCTTTATCATTTAGCTTTGTCACTAGGCACGCGGCCATTCTCATGACAGTGCAGGATCTCTCCAATGTCAAAGTACTATGACTTGTAGATTTTAATATTTTATTAAAAATAGAAAAAGGTCGTAATCGCTTAATTTTAAATCAAAAATCAATACAAAGAAAATTTTGTTGTGTGAACAATTGCTAGTTAAAATTTATTTTCAGATCACTGGTATCAGAGCTGGTTTTGACTAATTTTTGGTTCAGATTAACATGTTTTGGATTGCAAGTTGTGTGTTGGATGTTAACAAGGTCTCAATCTAAGAAGGGTGAAGGAGAACTAATAGAAGGGGATCCCAAAATTGGTACCAGACGGTCTCGAAGTCCTATAATGACGGATCAAGAGGAGGAAAAATTTCATCAATCATTCCTACAGATGAAGGAAATGGTGGAGGAAATGTACCAAGATAGAAAAAGGGAAAAGGGAACTAGATAAGGTAAAAAAGAAGATAGCTCTAGTTCTGATATTCCTAAAAGAGACCCTTTAAAATCTGATTTTCCTTCATTAAAGTTAGATATCAAGTTTGAATTGCCTATGTATATTGGAGAGATAAATGCAGAGAAGTTAGATAACTGGGTCAAGTAGATAGAAGTATATAACAAGGTTCATGGAATTGTTGATGATGAAGAAAAGATTCATTTGGCAACTCTTCGGATGGGTGGCACAACACTCATTTGGTGGGAGACTAAGCTTGAAGTGGAAGAAACCAAAGGTATAGCAATCACTTCTTCATTGAATTTGTTTTAAATATTAGGAAACCATTATATCCTCTTGGTTATAAGAAAAAAACTATGATGGATTGGAAAACATTAAGAAAAACTAAGGGACAAAGTGTTCAAGAATACACACAATAATTTAGGAAAAGGGCTCTAATTTTGGGAATTTCCTAAACACAAAAGAAGCCTTTGCTTAAATATATTGGTGGATTGCGTAGTTATCTAAGGCATATGATACTTGTTTTAGGTCATACTAATCTTGATGTAGTATGTGTTCAAGCAACACATTTGGAAGCATGGGGAAAATGATAAAGGAGTCCTCTTTCTCTTTGTTTAAACAAAAGAACAAGAAATATGAAGGAAAAGGTTTGAAAGAACAAGGAAAAGGAAAGGGTAAGCATAAGACAAACTCTACTGTTAAGAAGGAAGATGAAAAACCATTTTTCAATCATTGTAAAAAGAACCATCATGAGTCTAAATGTTGGAAATTACATCCTGAAATGAAACCTAAATGGATGGTTAAGAAAGGAAAGGAAAAGAAAAAAACACTGCAGTTCATGATCTTGGGTCAGATTCAGGTGATGAAACAAAGATCATGACTTTGAGTTTTCAAGGTAAATCAAATCTTTCAATTTACAACAATAGTACTACAAATGTTGCATCTTCTTCTAGTAAACAAACTATACATGATGATAAGAAAAGGAATGAGATTTTCCACATTAGAGTAATTTCAAAGCATACAAAAATTGATACTCTTTTTGATAGTGGATCTCAAGCTAATCAAGTTTCTAAGGAGGTTGTTAAGAAAATAGGACTCAAAACCAAACCACATCCTAATCCTTATCCTTTGGGCTGGGTTTGTGATGATGTGAAACTGTAGGTAACTAAAACTTGTACTTTCAGATTTTCCATTACAGACAAGTTTATAGGTGAGGTTGAATTGGATGTAGTTCCTTTGGATATTTGTGGGGTTTTCTTGGGAATTCCTTATTTGTATGATCGTAAAGCAATATTCTATAGGGAAGAAAATAAATATTTGATTGTAAAGGATGGAATTGAGTTTATTGTTAGAGCTCACCGTGAAAATAATAATCTATCCTTGGTAATTGCGGGTGAAATTAAAAGGCTTGTAAACTCAATCAAAATTTTTGTGCTCATGGTGGTCAAAGTAAAAGAGAGAACATAAGATAGATTTTGAGGATTGTGATCTAAAACATAAGGATGAATTGGTACAAATTGTTTCTAGTTTTGATGATATTTTCGGGATCCAAAAATTATACCTCCCAAAAGAGGGGTTCAACATGAGATACGAGTTGCTTGGGATGCACCTCTTCCTAATATTGGAATGTACAAGTTGTCAATAGTAGAAAATGAGGAAATCAAGAGACAAGTAATGGAACTTTTGGCTCAAGGTATAATTTTTCCAAGTACATCCCCATGTGGTTCACCAATTATTTTGGTTCCTAAGAAGGATGGCATTTGGCGAATGTGTGTTGATTTCCATGCTTTAAACAAGATTACTATAAATAATTGTTACCCTCTTCCTAGAATAGATGATTTACTGGATCAATTAAAGAATGCAATTTATTTCACTAAGTTAGACTTAAGAAGTGGTTATCACCAAGTAAGAATTACAGAAGGTGATGTTTGGAAAATTGATTTTAAAATGAAACGTGGATTGTTTGAATGGTTAGTGAAGCCTTTTGGATTGTGAAATGCACCGCAACATTCATGAGAGTTATGAATAATATCTTTAGACCATTCATTGATAATTTCATTATTGTCTACTTAGATGATATTCTTGTTTTTAGTAAGTCATGGGATCAACATGTTGAACACATCCAAAAATTCTTAGATGCATTAAGGAGAGAGAAATTGTATTTGAAGATGTAAAAATGTGAATTTGGAAAAAAATCTTTAATTTACTTAGGCTATATTGTAGGAAATGGAGAATTTATAATTGATCCTATAAAAATAGAGGTTATTGTGAAATGGCCTAGACCCACTAATGTGATAGAAGTTACGAGTTTTCTAGGTGCAATTTAGTCTTTGGAGAAAATTTATTGCTAACTTCTCATATATTGCATCTCCTTTGCATGCTTCGGAAAGTATTAAACATGTCTTTCAGTGGGGAGGAAAACAATAGAAATCCTTTGATACACTAAAAGAGAAGATAATTACTGCTCCAATCTTGACACTTCTATATTTTTAGCATTCATTTGAGATTGAGAGAGATCTAGTGACTATCTGATGGGGTAGTTTTGATGTAAAGAAAATGACCAGTGTGTTACCATTCAAAAACCTTTACAAGTGTGGTAAGAAACTATCCAACTTATGATAAAGAGTTGTATGTTTTGGTGCAAAGTGTTAAAAAGTGGAAGCATTATTTAATGGGAAAAGAAACAATTATACATACTTGACCATCAACCGCTTCAATACTTACAAACACAAACCAAATTACAATAGTCTACACATTTCGGTGGATGGGATTTTGCAACAATTTCATCTTGTAATCAGGTATAAAAAGGTATTGAAAACAAGGTTGGTGATATGTTAACTAGACCACTAGTGGTAGTACCATCTATTCTCTTACAACATAGTTATTTGGCTCATGTTAGTTACAAGGAACAATATGTTAATGATGTTGATTTTAGAGAAGTGTATGAGGATATAGTAAGTGGGAAACAAGTAGGAGAAAAATATTATCATTTGCATGAAGGATTGTTATATCATTCTAGTAAACTTTGTATTCTAGAAAATGAACATGTGCATATGTTTAGGGAAGCAAATACTTCTCTTATTTTGGGGCATTTTGGTTTTAGTAAGATAGTTGCACATTTACAGAAATATTGTTATTGGCCTAGAATGCATGAACATGTAAAAAAGTATATTAAGGGATGTTTTCTTTGTGCCACAAGCAAGCCAAGTAACAATAAATTAGGAATTTACACTCCTCTTCCTATTCTGAAAAGGCCTTGGGAAAGTGTTTCCATGGATTTTGTAGGAGGATTTCCCATGACACAGAAGAAAAATGATTAGTTACATGTGGTAGTGGACATATTTAATAAAATGTGTGTGTTGGTTCCATGTACTAAACAGATAACTAGTGAGGGAACTACACATTTATTTTTTCAGTTTGTTTGGGTTCATTTTGGATTACCTACTTCAATTATATCTGATCAGGATTCTAGATTTCTTGGGGAATTTTGGTCAACATTGTGGGGGTTAATGGACACAAAACTAAGAAAGAGCATTTATTTTCATCCTGGTGATGGTCAAACAGAGGTTGTAAACCACACACTAGTACACTTACTAAGGGGATATTGTGGAAAACATCCTAAGTTATGGGATGAACATCTATATTATGTGCAACATGCTTATGATTGTGCCTTACATTCTTCTACTTTGAAGTCTCCATTTGAGATTTGTTATGGACATCTTACTAATTCTCCTTTAGATATATATTATGGACATGAAAGCTGTTATTAATGGTTCAAGTGATTCAGACAGGCTAAAATATTTTTTTAGAGAATTTAACAAATTCATCAAGTATGTCCATGAACAATTTGAGAAAATTCGGGCTAAGTACAAAGCTAGGCATGATAAACATAGAACTAATCACAAGTTCAAAGTTGGTGATTCAGTTTGGCTTCACATCAACAAAGAAAGGTTGATAGGTGAAGGTAAAAATTGAAACCTATATGGTATGGTCTGTTCCAAATATTGGAAAAAACTAGTAACACCATTTTTTAAGTTAGATTTACCTCCATATATGCAAATCTATTCATTTGTAAATGTTGAGAATTTAAGATTGTATGAACCAACTATGATTTTTGATCATGATGATGCTAACATAATGCCTTCCATTAATGATTTTTCTCCTGAGTATCTTTATGAGTTATAGGAAGATGTCATTATGGACAGGAAAGTAAGAACTTCACGAAGGGGTGATATTGATTATCTTCATGTTGGGTTCAAAGGCATGCATCCAAACAAGGCTAAATGGATGGAAACTGGAAAGGTGAGGGAGGAATACCTTCACCTATTAACCAATTAAGTTGAATTTTGGGGTCCAAAATTTTCTCAGTGGGGAGGAATGATCCAAGGTATCCTCGTGGAGAAACACTAATCTAATATCTTCTCATAATAATGTGTAGTTAGTTTGAAAGTGTGGAGAAAAATAATACAATTCTGTCAATATCTTGTTTACAGGAAACGAAGCTCATTTGCAAAAGTTATAGCTCACTGAAATTTTCGAGCAATTGGAAAATTTTATTTTGTGCGGAGTTGGACGTGTGCAAGCTCTCAAGTGTTTCAATCATATTGAAACATGTGGAAAATATGAGTGACAAAATAAAAGTGGGTTTTGGAATGCGGTCTTGGACACTCGTACATGGAAAAATGGATCCCGCTATTTGCTGGCAGGGGGCCCTCAGCCAGGTTCAACACACTTGATTATGGAGGGGTGTCTTGGTCTCCTTCTCATATTATCAATATACAAACTTGTGTATATATATGCCTCTAATTGCATTTTTACTATGCAAGTGGGACTAATTGCTAAGTGCATATTAAACCAATTCAAATTCCAAATGTTACACAATACATAACTATTTTCTATATTCCACGCATTTATTTATTAAACCTCCTCCATATTAATACCAAGATATATGCCATATGCAAAGTCAAAGTATTAATCAAAAATTAGTAAATGACTCCAACACGTCAGAAGTGTCTCCAACCTAAGCGGAGTGCCGGCAACTCTTTGAGGTACTGATAAGGAAAGAAAGAAGACCTTGGAGCAGCTAGATTCTAATGACGCTGCCCATATGACTACTTTGGGTATGTTAAATCCTGGAAGAATATCAAAACCATCATAGAAAAAGTTACTAGGAAGTAGCTGTAGATGATTCTGCTGTCCTTGTTTGTTTTCTTGCTTTTTTGCGTATCCTTTACTGCTTTTTTGCAGTAATTTTGTTGTTTTGTCTCGTCTTGGTAGCTATTTTTAGCTACTTTGAACATCATTGTAACATTTGGATTCTGATCCTTTTCTCTCTGGTTCTCTTGCTTATCCTGGCTTTTAGGCCTTCTTTTGTAATCAAGGGTATAGTCCCTTTCAAAAAACTATTTGCCAATAATAAAAAAATTTACTAAATGACACACCAAAATATACTAAACAAGGTCAATACACACCCATGTGCCATCCATGTCACAACCAAACCAATATGCATAGCATAAAGTTTCTCAAAAGCCAATACAAAACCCACCGCCTTTGGATTTTTAAATGCCTTCCTCCATTTGCACACCCACATGGTGGGATAAACCTCTTAAAAGAAACCTAAGGAGAAGGAGAAGGAGATGAAGGGGGATTCAAACCCTATCATTTTGTTTAAAAAATATATCTCCAACTTTTGTGCCATGTCTTTGGCAAACACTATAAAAGGAGCTATTATGTATTTGTAAGGGGATGAAGACTGTGTAAAAGATTCAAATGATCATAACTTGAGCTAGGAGTGGAATTTTGAGGAGAATAAAAATCAACCCCTATTATTTTTGATAGAGAAAGACTGTGAGAAGGTCAAAATTTTGTAGAATTATTTGTAAAGAATTATTATCAAGATTTTAATAAATCGGTCCCATTCAACCGGACCCGGAGATGTAGGCCTCAAGCATTGAACTCCGTTATCACGCTTTGTGTTGAATTTATGGTGAATTCTCTTCATAACTATGTATTTTTGCATAGTACTTGTAGCTTTTAATCTTTTATTAAAAATATAAAAAGTCTGTAATCACTTAATTTTAAATTAAAAATCAATACAAAGCAAATTTTGTTGTGTGAACAATTGCTAGTTAAATTTGATTTTCAGATCACCTTCTTATAATCATATGTGGTGATGGTTGCTTTCATGTCTTCCTTATTTCTCAGGTCATCATCTATACTCTATCCTTCACGGATGAGTTCGTGAATTTTGAAATCACCTAAGGAGTTATGCGCATGTTGTGCCCCGCAAACTAAAAGTGGTCCTCATGTATGCATGACATTAACCATTGATAGAGTCTCTCGGGTTTTCCAAAATTAGGAAACTCATAGAGTTGCAACAATCCATATTTCTCCAATTTTACTTTTATCTCATCACTATAGATAGGTAAACCCTCCGGTGTCCTCTTGTTTTTCGGTACACTAACTCAGTGCCATTTCCTTTTTTTTCGTATTTGTGCAATGGTTGTAATCAATTACCATCATTTTTCTTAAGTGGGAATCCCATTCCTCCCTAAGAAAAAACCCATATGGGTCTTGCATCATTTCGTACCATTATTCATTCATGCTTAGGTACCATGGTTTAGGTTATTTTAGCACTTCAACATATCTTACTTGCTCTACTTTTCTACCCTTTCCAAGCTCGGACCTCCAATTTGTGAAGAAACCCTTTTAATCTCGTGCCCTAGTCTGTCAAACCCTAACTAGAATAACCTCTTTCACAAGACAATGCTTCTCCACAATTTTTCTACGCCCATGAACTTCTTTCCTTCTAGTTTTCAAAACAAATCTAGTAACTCACGCCTTAGTTCCTCAACATTTCTTTACACAGATCAACTCTGGAAATCCTAGTCCACAAGAGTGCTTTTTCATATTTGTAATGTCAATAATGAAGTGCCCAACCTCCTATTTATCATTCTCCCTCTTTTTAGCATTAAATTCTACTTCAGCTACCACCATACTTCAACACTTATTGATACTTTTTCCACTAAGCTGCATTGTAGCGTTCCCACTCACGCGCCTAACCTTATGCGCAGATAATCCTATAACCTTCTGGCATGCAAAAAATCTATCTAACAGAAGACTCTTACATGTGTGTTACCAAGATGTAGTATTATCCTAACACCAACCATCCTAGTTCAAAGGTCCATTCAACTAGGATTTCTAATGCAATCCTTCCTGGTACTTCGCATCTTGCACTTTCTTTCACATTATTCCACCCCACACTAAAATGATGCGCGGTCCTCTGCACATTCACAACCTTTAAAAATAAATGAGGTTATTGGCACCCAAGGCACAACAAAAACAACAAAAAGAAAAGGAAACAAAAGAAAATAAATGCATTAAAGGAAATCCTAAACTATCGGCAATATTGCCTTATTACAAAACCAATAAAACTTATTTATAGTAGGGCTTTAGCCTACTCCCGTTGAAGTTCCCTGGTAATATTGTCCCATCCAACACTTATAATTGGCACACACCTGAATCAAGGATGTACAAGATGATGTAGGGACCCAACCAATGAACTTTTAACTTCCTGGGATGGCACAAAACTTGGAATCATATAATAATATCATCTACCCAACATCAAGATTTTTTTCTTAATGTGACGATCATGTCATAACTTTTGTTTAGCTTTTTCAGTCTTGTGGCTCCACCTAGAAAGTAATCATCTTTCATCTAATCGCATTAAATTTTCAATTATTTCTTTCAATTCTTGTTCATTTGCTAAACCTCCAGTATGCGCTATATGAAATGATGGTAACATGAATTCAACTAGTAGGAAAACCTTCACGTCGAACACCAATTGAAATGGTGTGGCATTATTTAACCTCTTGTAGGTTGTCTGTATGCCCAAAGAATGGCTGATACTTTGTCATATCCCAATCTTGTCTACTACTTTGTCACAAATTTTTGTTAGGGTATGAATTAGTATTTTGTTAAATGCCTCTGCGGTTCCATTTGCTTGTAGATGGTAAGGGGTAGTCTTGTGATGATTCACCATGAATCTCGCTAACAAAATCCTTATTGTCTCATTTAAGAAATGCAGACTCCCTATCACTAGTCAAACTCAAAGGGCACCAATACCTTGTAATAATGTTTTCCCACAGAAACCTTGCTACAGTAGCTGTTATACAATCCTTAGTAGGTGTTGCTTCTACCCACCTTCTCAAGTAATCTATGCAAATGATTATATAATGTGACCCAGTCCTACGCGTGGATGGTGCAATAGGGCCTACGAAGTCTATAGCCCACTTTTCTAATGGCTCGGCACTAGGAATAGGGCGGAAGGAATTTCATATCTTCTCCCTAGTTTTCCAATGCACCGACAATAGTCACATTCCTTGCAATACTCCTTATAATCTTGATATAGGGTTTCCCACCATAATATATCCATCAATATCTTATGTGTAGTGGCATCACTTACATAGTGTCCACCGCACTTCCTCCATGTTCCTCTTCTATGATGGCTAGGTGCTCATGTTCTAGCACATAGGTGAAAAATATCATCATGTCCTAATTTGTATAAATCCCCACTAATAAGCATGTAGGACACGACACGTATAGCTAACTACTTTTCATCCACTACCTTCATTCCTCCCAGGAGCTACACTGTCTTGAGAAATACCGCAGTATCTTCTAAGTCGAGGGTGCACGTCATAGCCTAAATAGTTGTGCATCCGGCATGGTGTCCTGAATTCTTTATACGTCCTCCCCTAAATAAATTCTAGACAAATGATCAGGTTTGGAATTAATTTTTCTAGGTTTGACAACTATTGTGAACTCAAACTCTTGGAACAATAGTACCCACCAACATATGCGCCCTTGTAGAACATGCTTGTTCACTAAATATTTTAATGCCATATGGTTAGTGTAAAATAAAAAAGGGTTTCTAGCAGATACTTTTCGAACTTTTAAAGTGCGTAGATCATTGATAATGCCTTGTGCTCGGTTATAGTATAATTCTTCTCTCTGGTTTCAACTTCCTACTTGCAAAGCCCAAAGGATGGTCAACAATCCCTTCACTAGGTTGTGCAAGTAATTCTCCTATGGCAGTTCCTAAGGCATCATCATGAACATGGAAGGGCTTATCCCAAGAGTGGAATCATAGTATGGGTATGGTGACAATCCTATCCTTTAAAGTGTCAAATTCTTCCTTCTTTGTGCCTCTCCCCAAAGGAAGGAATTATTGTGTCGAGTAAATTTTCTAAAGGCGCATCAATCTTGGTGTATCCCTTGATGAACTTCCTGTAGTAACCCATGTGTCTAAGGAATTGGTGTATTGTGCTTTGAATAGTAGGCTCCCCCAATCCCACAATTACTACAACCTTGGCAGGATCTACTAACAAACCTTCCGACATATGATATGTCCCAAAAAGGTTCCAAATGGGGTAGTAAAAAAACACTTCTTAATGTTAAGGGATATCCTCAATTTTTGACACCTCTCAAACATCAACCTTAAGTTGTCACGATGGTCCTTCACTAACCCATATATTGTCCAATCATCCAAGTAGACTTGAATAAATTTGTGGATGAAGTATCTGAAAATCTTGCACCACAATGCGTGAGAACATAGATGGCACATTCTTCAACCCAAAAGGCATGATTGTATAGGAAAAACATCCCCACTCAGTGGTGAAAGTTATTTTCCTCTAGTCCTCCTTTACAATCCTTACCTGGTGATAGCCCAAGAAAACATCTATGAAAGAGTAAACCATGTGTCCTACCACTCCCTCTAAAATTTCTTTAGTAAATGGGGTTAGGAAAGGATCAATGACACATAGTGCATTCATGTCCTTATAATCAACACATATCCTTATCCTCCCGTCATTCTTGATACTAATCACCATTGGACTTATCCCTTCCGACTCTTCCATAGCCTCAATGATACCTGATGTTATCATTTTTTCTACTTCCTCCTTGACCTTTACGTATAGATTGGGATTCATCTAGTATGGTCTCTTCTTGATTGGGCACACACCTTCCTTCAACTTTATCCTCATCTCCCCCAAGAAATGGTGGATGCCTTTAAGCTCATTGTACCTGTGTGGGAAAAAACCTTAGAATTCTAGTAACAGATCAATGATTTTAGAGACTTCTTTCTCTAACCAATAGTCTCCAATGATAACCTCCTTGGGTTCTACTTCTGAGCTGATGTTTACATTTTTTTTCTTTAAAGGTTCATGGTAGGTGTGCATCCATTCATCAACACTATCTATGACTTCGTGCATCCCTATAGAATGGTTAACATCCAAGTTTCCCACATCTTCCCCAGCAATAACATACACCATCTTCCCTTTTTATTTTTCCATACATACATGTTCAAGTTTTATATCTTCTATTTATTCTTCTTCAAAGTGCGCCTCTAGGCTAAGTTCACCTAGAAATTCTTGTATTCTGTCCTCTACCATAGCACTATCTCCTATTATAAGGTGCTTGATAACCTACAATGCTTTATGTACTGATGGATTTGTACTCCGATACTCAAATGTTTGGATGAGATCAGCTACCAATTATTACCAATTACTAGTTTGACGATGCATCTCTGAGTGGATATACCATGCATGCGCATAACCTTGCAAGGTTGGAGTATAACTTGTGAACCCATAATGAAGGTGGTAATGCTTCTATGCTTCCCATCCAGGTTGTCTCACATGCTTGGATATGGAAGGAAGTAGTCTCTTTACCATGGTAGTATTTTATAGTCATGGGCACATTGCTCCTGCAAAACCTTATAGAGAAGGCAATTCTCACCTCGTGTCATTCCAAGAGGTTCTCCGATGTGTTTTCCATTAGCACACAACAATTTTGAGTAGGTTGTAATTGATAATTTCTCTAATTTCCTCTTTTATTTATCCAATGGGCCTTTATTTCTCATAAGAAATCTTTTGTATTATCCTCCCAAGTAACTTGGTAGTTTTCCTCCTCCTAGGTGTTAGACTACATGCATGTTTGTTACCTTGGTTATCGATCCTCTTAAATGTCATCTAATCAAATCATAGGTCTCATGCACTTGGTAGTGTCACTTATGGATTGAGCATCCTCAAATGGATAACTCCCTATGTGGGATGAACTATATTAGGATCCCACGATTAAGCATACATCTATTCTATCAAGGACTTCTTCCCCAAGGGTTTGGTATAGGGTATTGATTTCCCATCACCGGGGTATAATGAATTGTTCCTCCTTATTTTCAAATCTGATGTATCCCTTATTGAACCGTAGGTCAACATTATTTTGGTAGCACCAAGGGCACCCAAGAAATGCTGGAAATTTTTTTGCCTCAATGAGTGCAAGACCTCAAGTCCCTAGTAAACTTGGCCCCTTGAATGGTGATAACTGCATCTTTTAAGACACGATGGAAATTTTCTTCATCTTCTTTTCCATATACAACACATTTAAATATGGTTATAATGCAATTCTTCCCAATTGATACCATGCATCCAAGGTGAGAACATTTACCTTTGCTCCTATATCAATGAGGATATTACTAAGGAGAAACCCATCAACGAATGTATTTAAGGTGATCTCCTTATCATAGTCAAGGTTGTGAGGGGGAAGGTTTACATGCAAGACCTGCCTCTTGCACTCTGCTCCAGCACATGGTACCTTCTCCCGCAACCATTCTCCTAACAAGGGAATAATATTCTCTTGCCTTAGCATCTTAAATACTTCCTTGACTTCATCCAGGTCATCCTTTGGGGCCTCGACATTCCTTCTTTGCTCCTCCTTCCTAAATTTCTCCTTTAGACATTGGATTTCTCCTTGTAAAATATGAATGACATCCATGGTTTCCTAAAATACCTCCTTGTGGTGAGCAAGGTCTGGGTACTTCCCATGTACCACTTCTTCTCTTGAAACAAAGGTCCTCTACTTTGGTATTTCCTTGGTGTGTGTTTCTTTTGCTTGTGTTGTTACCAAAATAGGATCTAATCTTGACTCGCGCATTACCCATGGCATCCATTGTGTGTCATCCTTCTTAATGCTTACCATTACACCACCCTTAGATTTCTAGTGTTGTTGAATCATGTGCTCAAACAACTTAGGGCACTCCTCATATTTGTGCTTCTTCCTACACCATGAGCACTATAATAGCTTTGGGCACTTGCACTTGTAGTGGTTTGTAGATCCAAAATTAAAACAGGTTCCTCAAGGGAACTAAATTATTCCTCCTCTATAGTTTCCATGACCCCAAAATCCTCTATGAAATCCCCTTCCATGCACGCCTCCATTTGTGTGCTCTTCATAATGGCATTCATCACCCTTAGAACTACTTTCAAGGATAGTCTAGCACACACCAAGATCAATAGCATCATGAATCTAGCTAATAAGCCTATAGTCCTTAGTATTATGGTTTGTAGAGGTGTAGATATTGTAGTAGAAAGATACATTCTTCCAAATTTTGTGCTGCAACAAGGGACATCTACTCGCATCATGGACCCCATGACAAATCTCACAATATACTGTTATGGTGTATACTATCTTTCAGGGGAAATTATCCTTAACATGCCCCTCTACTTCACAATATATACACCACATTCCACTGCAAGTCTCATGGGATGAGTTTGCAGATAAATTTTCCAGCTTCTTAGCCATAGCTATAATTTGAGCTTCCATAAATGGACTAATACCAGTATCAACACTCCCAACAACTTTAGCACATAGAGTAGATTCTAACGCTTCACGCGGGTCTATGAAAGTCTTATGAGATAATGCTCTTCTAAATGGTGTTATCAACCCTCCAACAAACTATTGAGCATGTTGTGAAGGGTGAATGTTGTATGACAACTTTGATAGGAGAGTTTTAAACCATGTGTCATACTCCCACACACTCTCTGCCATTCCCTGTTTAATCTCCTTTAGGGAGGTGATGGTCTTTTGTTCAAATTCAAGGATGTGGAATTCTGCTAGAAATACATTTTTCAACATGGTGTAATCTACCACCATCTAATGGGGGTCATACTTCCTATACCAGATATGTGCATACCCTTGCAATGTCGTTACAAATTGACTAGCCTTCTATTCCAAGATTGTGATCCCCTTCGCACGCCATAGCAACTCACACTTGTGAACATGCTCCATAACATCCTCTATGCCTTGGTAGTTTAGAAAGTGTAAATACATCTCAAAGATTACTTGAGGGGGTGGCTAAGGCCCCTATCCTCCTGGCCTAGGTCCTTGGTTTCCTCCGGTGTTTCCTCCACTAGATCCACTAGATCCACTAGGTCATGTGCCTCCCAATCCACTAGTTCCACCTCCAGACCCTCATGTGGCCAATAATGGGCTCAAGCGGTCACACCTAGTGTCCCCAACGTCCCTCCGAATCGTGCGTTAATGATCTACAAGATTTTTCCACTACGGATGTATGCCCCACGCCACTCCTCGATGTGTTACCCAAACCTTGTGTATTTGCACCTTGCCCAAAAATTTCTCCAAACACTGGAATAGAGTGTGTAGCCATAGAAGTTCCAAAAGGAAATTATATCTCCTAGGTGTAGATTGGTCACTTCCATCGATACCAACTAGGTTAACAATACTTCTCCCTTGATCTAGAAAATCAAGTGCCAAGGTTTGGTCACTAGGTGGGTTCAGATGCGTGCCAACGACTCTTATCTCTCCGCACAAAGAACTCTCATCGAAGTTAAAGGGATCTCTCCTGCTTGCTAAGATGGGGTAGCATAGAATTCTCAGGTTCCACGTCCTTTGCATGAACCTTAACTCCTTCCCATAATGTCTTCCTCCATAGATCCATCACACTTGTGACCTCAAGTTGTCTATCAATCTCCCTCTCAGGCGCTTCACTATACTTGAGTTGTCACTTTTCCCTTTATTTCTTAGTCATAATTTCTGCCATCTTCCTCTACCCTAGCTTCCTTGCTCGGTGGTGAGAAAGGTTTAGCTAGCCATCATAAATGCCTCTAAATTCAAGGTAATGATCAAGATCTTCATTGCTAAAGGAAAAACACGTAGAAATGATCCTCTGGGATCCCACAAAAACTCGAACTCGGTGACTTCCGGACAAGAATATGTAGAAATAACGTATTCTATCATGTAGCTAGTTAGTACTCCTTTCCACAAATGATCCATAACACGAGTCCACGTCGATCTATATCTTGCATACTCTGGTACTCTTCTTAGGTCCACACACATGATCTATTATACCAACTTATCGGACACATATGCTAAGAGCCATTCATACAACTCTATTGGGAAGCAATGAGAATAACATTTCATACAACTCATCATAGAATTTCTCTTCTACCCACCGCATGCATCAAACTTAGGCCCAATGTTTAATCTTTGAGAAAATTATTCCTCCATGCTCTTGAACCATGATTCAACACTTTCTAGAGTTAGATGTTCTGTCATCACTCATTGCACAGTCATGATGTATTCCATTTCCCACTATAAATTCAAAAGAGATATCGACAATGGAACCAAGATGTAGTAATTTTTACACCCACCAAATAATAAGGGAATCCCATACGTGTCACCCTATCACCCGGAGGGTGTTAGGAACTCACCGAGGCACGCAAGAGTACCGAATCTTTCTTTTATGTGAGTTAAGTAGAAACATAATCTACGATATGAAATTTTAAAAAGAGTAAGTGGAAATGAGACATACATTTATCATAGAACTTAACGGATTCTAGACAAATGCAGTCATCCCACTTCGAATGGTAATTAACAGATTATAAATATGAATCAAAATGGAAAGGAAATGCATAAGGATGTATATTTATTCCATAAACATTTATGAATTAGAATTGTAAGATATAAACATGGACCAAAATCATTAATAATCATATTCAATCAAGTTTAGTAACCTTATTACATTCATTGGATCCATTAAAGGATACTAAAGCTGTGTAGACCGAAGCCATACATCATAGCTGGATTTATACCCTTCAGTTCTCAAGAGAAAATTTACAATCCCAACTCCTTACTAAATCCTTTCCCTATAGATTCCTACCCAACCCTACAGATTTCCTTGCATTATTTTTGTAGAGCTCCATTCTCTACCAATATATATCTATTTTATCCACACTCTGTCTTCTCTGTGGATGCTTGTATATATAGGCCTCTTAAATCACCAAATTTCCTTTCTATGGATTCAGATCCATCATCAAGTGTCAATGCGGTCCTCCATGTGGGCATGCTCCTTCAAGCCCGAGATTTCCACTCCTTGCAATGATGGTCTTCTAGAAACTTCCATCATAGGGTATATTCCTTCTTAATCCAATCTATCACTAGGTTGGCACCTTATCCATTCCGCATGCATAGTCGGGTCATGCTTTTCTCATGTTCTACCTAATGTGTCGATATGGATACGTCTTGAAATCTTTGTTATGCCTTATGCGCATGCCACTTATTCTATTAAACCCTCCTAGAACCCTATCTTGTGTGCTTTCTCCTTATGCGCCTTCATTAACTAGGCCTTGTGCGCCCACATGCCTTTTTATACTTAGCCAAAAATTAGGGTCCCAACACTTAGCCACTCATGAGGGAGATGAACACATGTTCCAGGAGTCTTCCACTCACCTCCTTGCAAGGAATCGAGAATACAAAGAAAATATTGATTAGTTGGAGGATCAAATAAAGATGTTATCCTCGTATATATAACACTTGGTGGACCCAAAGTGCTTCATCAATTCCAATTTAAGAAGTTTCTATAATAACTTGAATTGATCCGAAACCCATTCAAGAACACATGAGTTCACAATTCAAGGAAAAAACAACAAATGGACGAGTACAATCATTGAAAAAGGAAAAAAATTACTTACAGAGGCAATATCATTGTTTAGATATATGTGTGCAACTACGTAAAAGGTTCGAGATGATCACAAAATGATTATAAAAGGAAAATTAGCATTGCTGCCCAATTCATCCATTAGTGATGGAGATGGGAGATGCTCATTCTCAAGTGTTGATAAGTAGGAAAATATTCAATGCTCCATCTGAGGACTTTTCATGTGTGTGGGAAAGGAATCTTGTGACAAGATATGAAATGATAACTCAAGCTATTAGTGAGTTGGACTAAAAAAAAAGACCATGTCAATAACATGATTTAGAGACTTGGAGTGCTCTTCATTGAAGAAAACACTAATACAGATGAGTTGTTAGGACCATTTGATGAGCATGTAAAGAAAGAGGCTGAGGACCCATTGTCCTTTAATGAAGATACCTTGGAGTCTCTATCCGAGAACCAAGCCACCATTTCCTTCATTGCAGAAAAACATCAATTGTGGTTCATGAAATGTAAAGATATCAATGATGCCTCATATTCTTGGATAGAGTGCCTAAGTTGTGTACACATCCGTCATGTGGATAAGGTTACATCTGTAGTAGCTCAGTTCAGTAAGGAATTCAAAGGATTTGAAATTTCTTCAGTGGATCTTGACAGACATCAGTCAGGAAGTAAGGTACGATTGGTAGAAACAACTTTTCATCGGCTTAGTTCTCTCTCTCTCTCTCCTTTCTCTCTCTTATCTTCCCCTATTTTTCTCTCTCCTCAATGTTCTATTTCTCCATGGGGTCACAATTTTTCATTATGTATTATTGTATTTGAAAAAGTGATTTTTTTATAATGTAATAAGTCACCCTTATTTTATAAAAAAATGACTTGATTCTCTCCTAAGAATACAAAACTTCGCAAGTTGTGTGATACATATGAAAGGTAGTGTGGGGGTAGGCGAAGAGTCTCCTCTAGTTCTATAAATTTTAATGACACCCTCATTCCAAGGGGTTGTCAATTTTGTGTGTTCATGAGAGATTATCACTTGTGAAGAAGCAAAAATATAGCATTTCCTCTATTTCTCATCTCTATGTTCTTCCTACTCTCACTATGTACAATTTTTCTATAGCAAGAAGGAGTTTGTTTCCTTTTTTGATAAGGATATTTGTGATACTTTGCGTTCAAAATATTAACTTATCTTGTTTTCATTTACAAAATTATGTTTCTTCTAATCTATGTGTGTTGGAATTTTTTGGTTAATGGTTGTAGGAATCTGATTTTCTACCTACAATGTTAATCCCCTCTCTTTTCTCACTCCCTTTCCCATTCTCCTAGAAAATTCCTCTCTTACAAGCGATTTCAAGATTTTTCAACAAGGTCAGTTGATTTCCCCTATTAGATCCTCAGTTGTAAGGCCTCCACAGAGTTCAATTTCACACACGCATAATAATATGGGGCTGCACTATTCAAGTAGAGGTACTTATATTCCTAGAGTGTTGGAAAGAGACCCACAAATTTTTCCACCCGAAAAATTTGATTCCAATAGATACTTACTTGCATTAGTTAGAAGACTAATATTATAATATATTTTTGATTTTAACAACCCATAACATAATTTTTAAAGAATTTTTGTTTTAGTTATAGATAATTGTAGTTTTTGAAAGGGTCCCAAACCATTTACATAAAAAACCAAATTGATTAAAAACTTGAGTGGTAAGAGAAAGAAAAAAAAATATTGACCCCTACTTGAATTTACACATCTTGAGGTTTCTAATTGGATCCATTCTCCTATAATATTTGAGAATCAAAGTGATAGGGTTATAAACTAAGGATGAAATACCCATAGATTCCCATGTAGACCTTAACATTATTTTGGTAGTGCTACCAAAATTAAATACTATATCCCTTATCTCATATCCTCCTATAATCATGTTTAGGATAGTGTCTATATCCCAGTGATTCTTTATCTTTGACATACCATCCAAGATTTTGGACCGCACAACTCCAATAGTTGTGCTTTCATGTAGATTATTTAATAGATTGGATATGTTTTACTATATAACTTCATTCCACAATATATTTAATATTCATATAGTGTGCTATGATAAAAAAACCACTCGCTTTTTGAAATCCTCATCATCTCATGGTTGTTTACTTTGTTTTTGATTATAGGTAAATAATTTAAAAAAACCAAACATTTAATGGCCTTAGATTCCCTACACTTCTAGGTTATATTATAATTTCCCATAGATGGATCAATTGAATGGGTTAAAGATATTTGTATGTGTTGTGATTGTTTGAATTGTGAATTATCATTTTTTGAAATTATATGAAGGGAGATCGAGAGACAATTGTCTTCACTTTTGGTGTGGTTTTCAGATTTGTGTGAGCTTCCTTTTGGCATCCTGTTGATGAATGGGGAGGGTAGGGCCAATTTTGGCATTATAATCCATAGAGGGATCATTATTTTCCACCCTTTTGGTGTGGCCTATTATTTTACATTTCATGAACTCTTGTTGGATGACAAATGAGAATGATTTTCTTTGAGAAGGAACTCATCCACCATTCTATATCTATGAAAGTGAACATTATATAAAATAAGGAAAATGAGTGCCATGACTATACTGATATCTATACTATAGATTGAATCTTCTTGTTGATTAATTTAAGGCCTTGAGACTTAATTCTTGAAAACTTGGGTATTTATTGTTGATATTTCATTCTTACTATTTTTATAACATGTTTATGGGTGATGACTTAACGATAGCCTAATGCATATGACCCAATACTAAGTTATATTGTTGTAATATTACATTAGATGTTTATGAAGCCAATGCGTAATAAAGTTATTGATTTTTTATGATTCCCACTTGTTGTTAGATGTACTATGGATTATCTTGAGTACCATGTTATGGTTGTATTGGAATGTGGAGGTTATTAACTTGACTACTATTATAGATGTATGTTGCATTAAATATGGATCTATGTACAAGATGGATGGTTTACAATTATTTTATGTTGAGTTAAGCATTCAATCATACATGTATAAATCTATATTATTATCGCATGAAGTATTGAACCTATGACATGTAGTGTTGATGCAATATAAAGAATTTATATCTTGGATGTACTTATACTATTTTGTACTCATGATTTAACTATATGCATTGGATAAAAGAGTGGTCAGTTGTAACACCTTATTAACTCGTGAAAATTTAAGTATGGGTTGTAATTGAAATTATAATACTACGTTTTATCATTTTACCCTATAAAAGTGAAGGAAAAAGAGCCAAGGTAGAATATTTCGTCTATGAAGAGTGACAAGAATAACAAAGGTTAGTTTAAAGATTATTTTATTATTTCAGGCATGAATATTGGTTCTATAGTACTACACCATGACAATGCTTAGGGCATTAAACTAGTAATGTAGAAACTCTATTTTGTCTTTTCTAAGGCCACGATAATCAATTGTTTCACTAATTTTTTGAATTATAATCCTTACTGGAAACATGGTGCTGCCCTATTTTTATTAGTTTACCATCTTGGATTGGTTATGCATTCTTTCCTTGGTAGATGTTGGGAGATTTTAAATGCTCTCTTGCTAATTATGTGAGTCATGTGCTTCAAATTATTGTTCTTAAAGTGTGTTAAACCTTATAGAATTTGTAAAATCTTAAGAGTTATGACATGATTAATATTTAAAGTGGTGTTTGGTTTCATGTTAATTCCACCTAGAGTGGACTTAGGCCTAGTCTTGAATGGATTGTGGTTGATAAGTAACCTATATAGTAATTAATGTTGTTAGCATTGATAATGTTTTGATTGTTTTGTATCATAAAAAATAAATTAGATGACATTATCTATATAATTCTGATTGGTATTTGAAACACTTAGGTGCTGGTAAGAATGAACTATTATATTAAATTTATGAATATCGATGGAAGCATGACACCGTAGGGGAATAATCCTATATTTGTGTTTTATTTATTATTCTTATGAATATTTTAAGTGGATGAGAAGTTATGAAAAGGATCTTGGGGTCATATATTTTCTGATATTTTTGGTACATTAGACTACATATTTTTAGGTTTCCACTTGAGCATTGACTACTTGATGAAGTTATAGTGATGAATCTATGTTTTGTGATTGTACCATGCATTAGAAGATGGTGAATAATTTTCATATTATGAGTATGTTTTGATCATTCTAGAAAGTATATTATTGCAAAATTTGTGAGGTTATGTCCATAAACATAGTAATAATGAATTATGTTAAAAACCTTCACTCTTGATATTTAATATTTGCACACTAGAAGTCATAAAAGGTTTAATTATTTTTATGAGATTAGGAACTCAACACCTATGTTATTTTCACCTTCAATACTCTATTTTGGTATGACTTATGATGTAATATATGGATAGATGAATGTTTTTATATACCTTCTAGAGATAAGATAAATTATCAAGTAGTTATTTTAGTCATTGTACATGTAGTATGATAACATCCCTATGAATATTGACTTGATGTAACAATATTTAGGGATATACAATATTTTGAGAATTTCCATTAGTATGTGATCATAATCCTTGTGATCATAATTATTATATGGGATAAGATAAATATTACTAAAATCTTCATTGTTATGTTGTTGATCTTGAGTAATGATTATAACATCAGCATGTTGTGTATGCAAGTCTTTTATGTGATTTCCTTGTTATATCTTATTGATGAGTGGTAATGGTTGTCATGTCATTTTGCTATGAAATATAAGTAGAATTGCATGGTTTGTTTTGCATAAATAATATGGTAAGACATATTAGTAAAGGTTACACCACTATCATTTTGAAATGTATTTAATGATATAATGTGATGTTTGTTTTGATATCTCCTCCTCATGACCCCATGGGTAAGAGAGGAATGTTATAATATGGACATGTAGTACTAATGCTAACAATTTTTAGGAAGCTGTGGAATGGAATGTTATATTTTGATTGATGATTGGTTGTGTACTTATGCTAAAAAAATTTAGGAACCGTGGAATGGCTTGTGGCTTCTTCTTTATGGTATTTTACTTAAAAGCAATAATTTCTCACATTATACTAAATGATAATGAGTCGTGAGGTATAAAGGAATTTTTGGTAACTCTTTTGGACTTTTATCATCTTAAATTTAGTATATGGGCTCAAGAATTTTTTTATTATTGGTAAATAGTTTTTTGAAAGGGACTATACCCTTGTACAACAAGGCTCAGAAGCTAGAATTGGAAGATTGAGCACAAAAAAGACCTCAGAATCTAGATAGAACAATAATGACCAACTGCAAAAAGCTGTCTATAAAAAAAAAAACCCACAACCAACAACACATCAGCAAAAAGACAACTGATGTACAATGATCAAACAACAATGGCACATCAACACCATTGGAAAAGAAACACTCTGTGATCTGGCCACGAAAAATGATATAATGTAACCCGGCCAAACATTAACAGAGAAGATCATCTAGGCATAGAGCTTTCCTTTAGGGTGAATTTTTTTTTCTTTTTGTTGACTGTTACCCAGCCTGAAGGAGCCTCCATGGTTGGAGGAGAAGACCAAGGAGGAGTATTTTCCTTAGTCACATTTGTGCCAGTTGAGGCAGCCTCGTTGACATCTAAAGAGATATATTTATTATTTTCCTTGCTGCCCTCAACAACTTGTGCATTTTTCATGTTGCTAACAATCTGAGTTTCGGATAGAGGGGTTTTCAGGGCTGAATCAGATTTAGCTATGGTATCTGCTTTTGATTCAAGATCCTTTGTAGCAAAAAAATTTGTTTCTTGTCATGTTTGAAAGGAAATTGATGATTTTGTTATTTATAACCTAAAATTGAATGGAAATTTGATATTGTGAATATTTACATTATAATGTTAAACCTAAAGCTAGATAGATATGTGGTAGAGATTATTTTATAAATTTTTGACTCTTTATGTGTTATTTCCTTATGAGGAAGTAAATTTTTATTTTACAATACTACTCTTTTGATTGGATATAAAAATACTTTTTATATAAATTTTTAGTCCAATTATTTTTGGATGTGACATGCAGATCAAAGCTAAGTTTTATATCTATAAAAATTGGGATAAATTGTAAAACAATAAAATTAAGCTTGTAATTGTTTTCTCATTATTTTAAAAAATATTGATAACTAGGAGTGTGAAGGGTGAGGGTTCTAGTGCAAGGAAATTAATGATATCTTATGTATATAGGGAACCTAAAAGTAAGCCTAAAATCAATGTAAATATTCCTAATAATAAAATAATTTTCCATGCACACCCTAACCCAAATCCTACCCCAGAAATTGTTCCTAAGACCATAGAATCCTTGTTTTCTTAGTTGGGTTAGGGTATGCATGGGTATGTAGTCTTAGCTAACCTTTAACACCCTCACGATAAAAACACTAAGAATAGAATATGGAAAATAACAAGAGAGGTAGATTTCTTCCCCTCATAACAAAAATCATATTGATTTAACTCGTAGAAGAGAATTGTTTTTTAAATAAATGAAGAAGTTTCCATCTCCTAAGTATTCAAGAGAAGAAGTGGGGACAAGGTGAAATATTGGATATTTAGAATGGAAAAGGGTTTTTGATTAGAGGATATGGTCTCTAGCATTCATTAACATATCAAGAGATTACATTTGGAGGGATATGTTGTACATTCGAGGGATCATAAGTGTTTCTTTAAGGGATATGATATCACCAATATAACATGGGAAACATTTTTAAAGTATTTTTTATAAATGGGACCTTTCAACATCTCATAGGGAGAGAAAGATATTCAAATTTCACCTATTCTAGTAAGGGGATTTTTCTATGGATGAGTATGTGTCCAAGTTCCTTAGCCTCCTTTGGTACGTGGAATACATGCGGGTTGAGGAAACTAAGCTAACAAATTTTAAATTAGGACTTAAACTAGCTCTAATGCATGAAATGTTTATGAATAAACCAAAGACCCTAAATTTATCTATGGAATCATCATATAAGGCCAAGGAAAAAGAAAAATAAAGGATAAAATACATGTTGGATCTCTAGAACAATAAATTTTAGAGTAATTTATACTTTTCTCTTTCAAATAATTTAAATAAAAGTGATTTTAAGAAATATTTTGTAAGGAACAGAACTCATTTGCAACATAGGCTCGAGATAATAAATGAGGATTCAAGTATCAAAACTATCCTAAGGATAATTGATCCCGTGATCAAAACAATGAATAGGTTTTCACTAACTCCCATGATCATTATAATATAATATTAACACTAAGAGATTTTTTTCACATGTAAGAACTTGAAATAAATACTCAATTGGAGCAAGTTACCATCCGCATGAGAAGATGCTAGTTGAAAAATCACAAATAGGGGGACTGATGAATCACGTTGCCACAAGTGAAAAAAATAAAAAATGAGCAGAAGTGAAAAAATTGGTTTTATGACTCTGGTCTTTGATGCTCATTTTTAGATGGGCGAGCCCCACTATTTACTAGTTGGGGGCCCTCACCAATGTGAAAACACTTTTTTATCGGAGGGGTGTCTTTTCCAATGTAACTTCATATTTTTATTGCCACAATTTTATGTATATATGCCTCATATTGTAATTGAATAGTGAATGTGGGATATTATAGGGCATTGCAATCCATAGGGACCAATTTTATTGTGAGACAACTCGGAGAGATACTATCTAGTTCAGCTGATGATCCAACTCACCCGTGCCAAACATAGCTCACATGTATAACCACCGAGCCATATCTCCATATTCGAGTCAATAATAATCCCTACGAACCTATCCACTTGACAGTAAACCTTGCCAAACCACACTCACAATGTGGTGAGCCAAACATACCAACCTAACTCACCACAACTCATTTACATACCGATCTACCCACATGGCATAATAAACCTTTTCATCACCACTATGTGCATTAAAAAAATGTGTCCCATACCCATTTAAGAAAACCACCCTCACCTATAATTAAATGTGAAAATCACCTTTCCCCATAAAAATGTGGGAGAATATACTTAAGTGGCCAAAATAAGCAAAGAGGTGGTTAGTGAGGCTCAATCCCCTAGCATCTCGAGTAACAAAACCCAATACTAATAGTACACCACTATAGCTCGTTGAGCTATAAATGTTAGAGTAGGTATTTACCTTAGCTCATGTTCACCTAGGTACTTTATTTACCTTTATTATATTTATCATCACCCACTTATGTGTGTGGATATTTATTTTTATTTATTTAGATGTTAGGGGGATATTATCTAGTTGTTAGGTATAGTTCTTTCATTAATATATGGTATTGACTAGTTCTTTCCTTGATTTATGGCTTGATTTATGACCTTGACTGGTTATTAGATTGTGATTCCTTTCCTATATAAGAAAGGCACATTCTCATTGTATTTCATTGAGTTCCATAATAATATATGATATTCTTGCTCATTTATTTGCAAAGTTTTATGTAAAGTTATTATGGCAAATTGCTTTCATCTTATTGATCATGGTGTTTGATTAGCATTTGAGTTCTTGGCTTGGTATGATTTGGTTATTGTTCCTTTTAATAAAATGAGCTTGGTTATAATTGAATAAGCTAAGTGGATGACTATGTATGGATTCATAAGGAGGAAATTTCAGAAAACACTATTTTTGAGGAACTTACAGGGGAAAACTAGAACTCAGAGTGAACTAGGAAGTTGTTCAAAATTTTGTTACGCTCTTGAAGGTATATCAATTTTCCTAATTTGGATTTTTTGTGATGTATTTTTCTTAGCAAAATTCACTAGAAGACAAGTATATTAAGGGAAGTTTTCCTTGCAAACACAGGGAACAAACATGGAGAGAAAAATATAATTGTTTTCAAATATCACGGGTTCTTAGGGTCTTCATATGAAGGTTTTGATGTTTTTTTATTTGTAAGGATTTTTCAAATTGTACTTACAAGAAAAAATTAATGGAATGGTTATAATCAAACCTAGGGATGTAAGAATTCCAAACCCCATAAACAATATTTGTATTGTCATATTTTTACTTTTAGTTTCTAATTATTTACATCTATTTAATTCAAATTTTAATGTGGATGCAAAATTTTAATTAGTTTTGACAATTATGGGAAAATCAATTAAATCAGGTAAACTTGAATTTGAATGGATTTGATCAAACAATGAATTAAGGGAACTAAAAATCAGTTTTGGATAAGTCATAATTCAGTTTTTAAAATCATATTTTGATCAATTTTGGATTAATTAAAGTCTTGAAAGTTGATGAATTTTTAAGGTCCTAGTAAACAGTTGAAAAAGTAAAGTATTTAATTTTTTCTACAGATCATGTTTTGGTATTATAGAAAGTTGACTTTACAATTTGATTGCTTTAGATTGTGTAGTTGGTTCAATTTTGATTGGACAGGTACATGTGCACTATAGGAAAGTTATGAAAATAGGAAAATCTCAATGAGCTTGAGGTATATAACCGCCATATCTTGGAAGATAAATCTCTCATGAGATCAATTTATTACTCATTGGAAGATGATAATGCTCATTTGAAATTAGAATAAAAAACTAAGGATGAGGCCTTGGTGAGGTTTCAATGTGGTGATTAGAAAAAGAAAATACCTTTAACTTCATACGTAGAAACCATAATCAATGATTACACTGTAAGTTATTCACCATGTGATTCTTCTTCCCATTTGAATTTGAATTTAGGTAATGATGGTTTTAGTTTATTTGAAAAAAAAAATAAAGGAATTGGATCTCAATTATTGTTGAAAATGGGTTTTATGGAAAAGGCCTTGGTAAAAATAGCCAAGGAATTACTAACCCAATACAGGTCAAGGATTGTCCTCATTTTACAGGTTTGGGTTTTTCTAGTGTGGGAATGGATATTGGAGAATCCTCTAAGCACATTCAAGGAGACAAGATTTTAACAACAAAGTGAATACCCCAATAGTATTATAAGATGGATTTGGTAAGAAAATTTAGAGAAGAGGTAATGATATTCCACCTCCTCATTCTTATCATAATCATAAACATAAGGAAAATTTTAAAAATTATGAGGATTCGCTCTTTCCATTTAAGCAATATGGTTTTAATATACCGAAAATTATGAATGATTTTCCATGAAATTTTTTTGGGTTAAGTAATCATTCTATTTCCTTTTGTTGAAAGAAAAATTCATTCTTACAGAAGTGGTTTCCCAATGAGATTAATGAAAATACCAATCTCATATCTCTCAGGAGAGAAATGGTAGACATATTTCCTATCTAAGGACAATAGGAAATATTACACTCATTTTTCGTATGAGTGTACACAAGGTTGATAAATTTTGGAAACTTCATCTAACAAACCATCCAAGAAATGGTAAGAAAACGGTTGTTTACAAGGTAACATAAGATGTTAATCCACCATCCAAAATATAAAACAGCCTTAGATATATCCATAGATTGTCTAAAGATGAGTCCATTTTATTTTGATATGGATAATGAAAAATCATTTGTTTCCATGGATATATTTATATAAAATTTCTAATATTGATAAATAACATGCTTTTAATTCATTTTGTTTCCCTTGATTTTAGGATTTCGTTGAATGTGATAAAGCAATTAAACCCATATTTTATAAAGCATTAAAAAGGGAAAATGAATTCTTGGAGTTAAAATTCATGAGAAAAATGAAAGATAGGTTAATCATACTCAATGAAATTTATTACATTAATTTTTTTGGAAATATTCCATTTACATCTCCTTATTTAGATTTTGAGTTCTTAGTACGGTTTGGGTACATAATTAAAACTAATATGTCATCTTTACAGATTTGACAATAGTTTGTATAGGTTGATGGGATTTGATAGTGTTCAGTAGAATACTTGTTTTGTACAATAATTGTTTTTGAGAATGCATTTATTTTTAGCATATATATTTTAGGTCATTTTATCATAATTTGGGCATAAATGTAATTTTTCTCACAATGCATAATATTGTTTTTACCATACTTGAAAACAACATGTCCATGAGGAAAAAATGTGATTTATAAATATAGTAACAATGTTATAATGTATTATGATTACAATGACAAACTAATTTGTAAATTATGTCCGGTTAGATTTTGCAAGTGGATATCAGTTTCACCATTTTTGGGTATGCAGACAATTTGATTCTATCCTATTTATAATTGAGAATATTGGGATAGATATTTCATTAACAAAGTTCACATGGTTTTGTTTTGAAACTTTTCTATTTTTGGCATATGGTAGCCTAGACATTCTGGATCGTTATATTTGTAATGGTTGATAATTTCACGGGACACCGAACACTAGATATTTTTGGCATGCAGTTTTCTTTATAAATGGATCTATTTGTATGGAATTATGTTTAAGTGATTGGTTATATCACCGAGTATCAGTTGAACACTCAGCCATTTTAGAAAACAAGTTTTTATTTTTATATTGATTGATTGTTTGTGATGGCATTTGTAGTTACTAGATATTGATAGTTCACATTTGTTTAGAAATTGGAAGAATCGTAGAGTATCAAGGATTGTTGCCTATTATGATGAACAACTGTCTAATTTTTTCTTGGTTGATTTATTTTTATTAACTAATCAAAAATTTGTAGTGATTTAACCCATAATGTTATTTCTAGATCATGTATGTGTTTTTGAAATGTAGAAAGATTAACAACAATTGTATGTGAAAAACAAGTTTTTAAAGACAAAAATTTTCCCGAGAGGGGAGGAGTGATATGGAGATCAAAATAGTGGAAAAGTTTTCCCTAAATCTCCTAGGATCATTACAATATGGTAGTAGAATCCAAGAGATTTATGCCACATATAAGACCATGAAACATAGACTCGGTTGGAGAAAGTTACCATTCGTAGAAGATGTCAATTGAAAGAGAACAAATAGGGAGAAATAATGAATCACACCGTGACATTTGGAAAAACTAAAAATGAGAAAAAGTGAAAAATTTGGTTTTTTGACTTTGGTCTTTGACTCTCATTTTCAGATAGGTGGGCCCCAATTTTTTTACTTCTTGGGGGCCCTCACCAATGTTGATACACTTTTTTATCGTAGGGTTTATTTACCTTTGTAACATCATTTTGCTATTGCCACAATTTTATGTATATATTCCTCATATTATAACTACATGGTGAATATGGGATATTGTAGGGAATTTTAATGTATAGGGACCGAGTTCATTTTGAGATGACTTGGCGAAGCTACTTTGGTCGGTTCGGCCGAAGAGAAAACTCACTTATGCCAAATATAGCTCATATACACAACCTTTGAACCCATATCTCTAAAGGCTAAGTCAATAATAATGTACACCGACCTATCCATTTGGTGGATAAACCTTTCGAGACACATTCACAACATGGTAAACCAAACATAGAAACCTACATTGCCAAAACTCATTTGCATACCAACCAACCCATGTGGCATAAAAACCCTTCCACTACCACTACACAGATGAAAAATGTGGCCCACAACCATTTAACAAAACCAACCTCACCTATAATTAAACATATAGACCGCCTTTCCCCTAAAAATGTGGGATAATATCCTTAAGTAGAAAAAATAAGCAAAGAGGTAGTTAGTGGGGATCAATCCCCTAACCTTGCACGTAACAAAACCTAGTGCTTCCACTACACCACTATAGTTTAACAAACTATAAAATGAACTTTTTTATATTTGAATAAGGTAAGTGGATGACTGTGTATTGAGTCATAAGGAGGTAGTTTCAAAAATAGTGTTTTTGAGGCACTTAAATGCAGAACCGAGCTCAAAGTGAACTAGGAAGTTGTTTATAATTTCTATACACTCGTGATGGTATAGTATTTTTAGTAATTTGGAATTTTTGTGAATTTATTTTTCTCATTAGAAGTCACTAGAAGATAATAATATGAAGGGAAGTTCACCTTACAGATATGGGAACAAACACGAAGAGAAAAATCTGATTGTTTTTAGAGCTCACGGGTTCTTAGGGTCTTCATATACAAGTTTTGGTTTCTCATTAATGTTTGTAAGGTTATTTTGAATTTTAATTGGAAGAAAAATTTAATGGAATAATTCTAATTGAACCTAGGGACGTAAGAATTCCAAACCCCATAAAAAATCATGTTAGCTTATTTTTCCTTCCATTTTCTCGATTATTTAATAATATTTAATTCAGATTTTAATCCGGATGCAAAATCTTAGTCAGTTTTGAAAATTTAGGGGAAATTAGTTAAATCGGGTAAACTTGAATTTGAATGGATTTGATCAAATAATGAATTAAGGGAACTTAAAATCAGTTTTGGATCAATAATAACTCATTTTTAAAAATAAGATTCTCGGTCAATTTTGGATGAGTTAAAGTCCCGAAAGTTGATGAATATTTAAGGTCATGGCAAACAGTTGAAAAATTAAAGTATTTACTTATGTTTATAGATCAAGTTTTGGTATTATATCAGACTTATTTGACAATTTGATTGCTTCGATTATGCAGTTGGTTAAGTTTTAATTACACATGTACATGTGCACTATGGGAAAGTTATCAAAATAAGAAAAGATCGATGAGCTTGAGGCATATAATTAGTAGATCCAAGAAGATAACTCTCTCCTAAGATCAATGTATTACTCATTAGAAGAGGATAATTCTCATTTGAAATCAGAATTACAAACAAAGGATGAGCTCTTGGTAAGATTACAATGTGGTGATAATAAAAAGGAAGTACCTTCAACTTCAGATGAAGAAACCATGACCGATGAGTTACCTTGTGAGTTATTCACCACATGATTATTCTTCCCATTTGAATTATAATTCAGGTAATGATTCTTTTTTTTTATTTGAAAAACACACTAAAGGAATTAGATATCAATTATTGTTAAAAATGGGACTTGATGGAAAAGGCCTTGGTAAATAATGGGTAAGGAATTACTAATCCAATACAGGTTGAGGATTATCCTCATTTTGTAGGTTTTGGTTTTTCTAATGTGGGGATGGATATTGGAGAATCCTCCAAGTAGGGAAGGAAGAGAATCTTCCGCCAACAAAGTGAATACCCCACTAGTATTGCAGGATGGATTTGGTAAGAAAATTCAGAGAAGAGGTAATGACATTCCACCTCCTTGTTCTTATCATAATCATATGCATAAGGAAAATTTTAAAACTTATAAGGATCCAATATTTCCATTTAAGAAATATGGTTTTAATATAAATAAAATGATGAATGATTTTCCATGCAATTTTTTTGGATTAAGTACTTGTTATGTTTTCTTTTGTTGGAAGAGAAAGCCTTTCTTACAAAAATGGTTTCCTAATGAGCTTAATGAAAAGACCATCCTCATAGCTCTCAGGCAAAAATGGCATACATATTTCCTCATCCAAGAAGGACAAGAGGAACTATTGCACTCATTGTCATATGAGTGGACACAAGGTTGATAAATGTTGGAAAATTCATCTAACAATCCATATGAGAAATGGTAAGAAAAGTTGGTTTACAAGGTAAAATAATATGTTAATCCACCAACTAAAAATAGAACAACCTTAGATCTATCCACATATTTTCCACAGATGAGTCCATTCTATTTTGATATGGATAATGAAAAATCATGTGTTTTGGATAGATTTATATAGCATTGCTGATATTGATAAATAGCATGCTTTTAATTCATTTTTCTACAATTAATTTTGGGATTCTAGTTGAATGTGATAAAGGAATTAAACCCATATTTTATAAAGCAATTAAAAAGGGAAATGAATTCTTAGAGTTCATAGTCATTCAAGAAAAGCGAGGGACAAGTCAATCATACTCAATGACATTACTTACATTTTTTTTTTTGGAAATACTCCATTTACATCTCTTTATTTAGATTTTGAGTTCCTGGTACAGTTTGGGTATGGAATTAAAACTCATGTTTTAGCTTTGGAGATTTAACAATAATTTGTATAGGTTGATGGGATTTGATAGTTTTCAGTTTCATACTTATTTTGCAGAATAATTTTGGTTTGAGAATGCATCTATTTTTAACATATATATGTTAGGTACATTTTTCCATAGTTTACACATATTTGTAATTGTTCTCGAATGCGAGAATATCATTCTTGGGTAGTCAAAAATCCTAGACCACTTTTTATGCAATAGTGGAAAATAAACAAGATGAGGATTAGTCCACCCCATTTATGTTATAGGTATTTTAGTCCATTATTCCATTTCAATTCTAGTATATTATAGAGAAACTAATATTTTTCTTTCTCCCTTTATAATTGTAAATTGTAATGTTGCACCATCTATGTTAAGAGAAGGTTGGGATAAGTTTTTATCAGAAAATAAATATATAGTTTTGGATTTTACTAGTTAAATAAAATTAAACTTGGGAGTTCTTAAAATAAAGGTTGACCTACACTTAGTTCCCCTTAGGTCTTATGATCTTATTTTAGGCATGGATTCATTACAAACCCATCAAAAAAGATAGTTTTTTTGAGAAGAAAGTGCAATATTAAAAAGATTGAGGAGATTAGGTGGTGTTATATAGTATCAAAAGGAGTAATAAATTCAAACATATTTCTTCTATGTAACTTAAGAAAGTGGTACAAAAGGGATGTGAGTTATTTTATATACAATTAGTAAGAATCAAGAGTTGAGGAATCTAAGATGATGGAGGAATACCACATTCTTTTTAAGTTTAGGGATGCATTTCCTAAGGAATTTCTAGGGATGCCTCCTATTCATGAATTTTATTTGTCAATTGAAATCATGCCTAGATAAAATTTTGTTTCTAAAGCATTCGTTGGATAAATAAACAACCTCCAAGAGTTGAAGATAAATCTACAATAACTACTTGAACTAAGATTTTATTTGACCAAGTGTTTTTCCTTAGTGTACTTTGATGGTCTTTTTAAAGATCATGAAGAATAAGGATGGTACTTTATGATGGTGTGTTTAATATCACATGATGAACAAGGTAACCATAAAAATAAATATTTTTTTCTTAGGATACATGATTTATTTGATCAAATGAAGGATGATGCAAGTATTTTCTAATATTTACTTGTGGTCGTGTTACCACCAAATTTGGATAAAGGAGGAATATCTAAAGAAGATTGTTTTCTAAAATTATTATGGTCACTATGAGTTCACAATTATGCTTTTGGATTAACAAATTCCCTTAAAAATTTCATGAAATTTATGAATAGTGTATTTCAAGACTTCTTGGACCATTTTGTGTTGGTTTTTTTGGTGCTCAAAATGATCTTGCCCCTTTGTCTTGAACAAGATTTCAAAACATTTTACGTTGTCTAGTTTTCCCATGACAAAATGTTAGTTCAAACGTTATAGCCATGATTAAATCCATTTGAAATCCCATGTTTGGGTTGTTATTCCTCTTTTTCAGTTGAGGATCATGTTAGATGTGTTGTTTTTGAATATCCCTGCAAAAATTTGATCGTGAATCGGTTTTGAACCATGAAAAATGCCTTTGTATACCTTTCCCTAGTCATGTTGTAAATTTCATGTTTGTCTCCATCACCCGATGATATGTGGCATTTTCCAGTTGGTTGCGGTATGGAATATTTAAGTTGTAAAGTTACAACAATCGTATAATATTAACAATTTGCTAACTTATCCCGAGGCCCAAAAATATTCCTTTGAATATTCACAGTTAAAAATTACAAAAATAGAAATTGATTCCACCTCCAAGGAGATACATGTGTCATAAGTTGGTTAAATATGGGGGATCATGTCCTGATTGTATTTATTGACACTAAGGCGATAAATTATAAAAGTATAAAGAAGATCCTAAGACCCACCAAGGACACGTGGTGCTTTCTCATGCAAAGAGTGGGGAAGCGGGTCATCAGAGGAAATTGGTAACTTTGAGTTCAATTGAGAAAGATAAAAATAATCATAAATAATCCATAGCTCCACTACTAGTAGGATGAAACCACGCGTAAAAATTGGGATGGAATTCAAGGGTGGGCGATCGAGTCAAATAGCTAAACATGTCTACGTTTAAAACATGATAAAAAGTGTAAAAAGTTTCCCCAAGCCTACATTGCATAAGAATATTCCACATGGATGGCTCATATTTAAAACTGGGAAAAGTGAAATGGAGAGCCATGATGACATGCATTAATAACTACTACCATTAAGGAGTTTTCACACAAATCAATGAGGAATTTTGAAGTCTTTGAATACATTGAGATTTTTTCTATCATTTGTTGAGATATGGATGTCATTGTTAGCATAATTTATTAAGGAACAACATGAAATCATTTGCGGAACATGAATAGAGAACCAGAGGTTGAAAATCCTTCAATCTAGAGATGAATTGGATGGATATTCACCAGAAAAATGATAAGAAGTAAGATACTCTCGTAATCTTATTCATATGTGAGGAAATTTGAAGTAAAACTAGGGCATTAAAGATGAATACCATGCGATTGGGTTTTCCTATTACTTCTAGAATCACTAGTAATCTAAAAAAATAAAGGATATGGATTTTATGAATGCGACTGGATGAATTCTTGCAAAGAGTCAATAACCCAAACAAGAGTGAATTAATGGAAGTGATTCAAACAAGTAAAATTTTTTTAGTTGGTGTTATTTCACCCTCAGTACATTGCCCAGAACTTGTAAGACTCTGTGCCATGAATCATGTTCCAGAGAAGAGGGAAGTACTGGATGGAAGTGGCAAAGTGGTACTAACTTTGACACCCACAACCATCAGGATAATGCTAAAATTTTATGTGATTAGAAATCCAATAACCTTAGGTATCAACTTAGCCCTACAAGATTATGAAGCTAAGATAAAAAAATATGACAAAATTATAAATACCAAAAGGATTTTAATAGAGAATAATGCAACCACTCAAATTCCTAAAATACTTGTTAGGGAACAATTCGTTTAGGAAGCATAAGATGTGATTGTATTGTTGAGTCGAATGGCTGGATTATAGACAATGAATGAATTCAAGGAGTGGATATGCACCTATATGTGGATATTTTTGGAGAAGAAGGGGAAAATTTTCTGGGAAAAATTCATTATAGAATCACTTCATGACCACATGATAGCACCGAAAACAAAAATACGGATGGGTGACATTGGAGAATGGAAATTTTACATGATGATCTACTTGATTTATAATATTGCAGAAAATAGGCAATTCCTTGGCCTTGTGCCATTTGCTAACTTTAAAAATGCAAAATGTATAAGATCTTCCCTTAATTATAGTTGGGTAATTGGAAAGAGAATGTGAGATTGGTTAATGATGCCTTATTTTCACCAATGATATGTTTATTCAGCGAATGGGAACAATATAGGATTTCGAGGAGACTAGACAAGTAATCATGGAGTATGGATGCTCTTTCATTCAGTACATGAAGTTTACATTCATTAGGTTTAGTGGATTTGAAGGCCAAACATGTAAGCTTCCCAGATATCTAGATGACATAATGGCCTTGTGTGAATTGGTAATATAGTTGAAACTAGTTCACAAACTAATTACCAGAAAATAAAAGACAAACATCAAGTTCCCCATCAATATTGGAAGGTACTCTTACCCTTCAATTATAAAAGACATATTAATGGAAGATGAGATGAAAAGGTTTGAGATGGAAATGTTTGCGGAAAGGACCAACTATGACATCATGTGGGTATTCAACAATATTGAAAACACTTTTGAACATGAGCCTCAATTTGAGGACTATTGGATGAATTATAGAGATGAGGTAGAGGTTAGGCTAGGAGACTTCTCAAGAATGACCCTAACCAAAATTATAGAATTCAAGATTGTTGTTATACCTGAGGGAGTTGTGGATGATCCACATACTAGAGTCAATACTATCTTGATCAAAAGGTGGAGGGACAACCAATGGTCCCCTTGAATTGGAATGAAGAGGAGTTAGATGATTCATATGCCCAAATAACTGATGTAATGAGAAGAACATTGAATTGGCTAGCCCATAAAAACATTGATTTATCAATTAAAATCACAAGAGTTCTTAATAATTTTAGGGATTTGGGAAAATTGAAATATGACCTTCCTCCCTTGAAAGAAGGAGCTGACAGAATGGATCCCTTGAGAGGAAAAGATCCTTAATTTCCTTCAAAAAGGCCTACTTCAGGACTTGTAGATGAATGGACTTCTGCTACCAATGGGACTGGTACTTCTATGTCTGCTTTAAAGTAGAAAACTAAAGAAATGCTTCTAAAATCAATGGAAAATGCTATTATCACTTTTGTAGTTATATAACAATCAAGAGAAAATGGGTTGATGATACCTTAGATGCTATTGATTTTAAACTTAAAGATATAGTTTTTGAAAAATCCAAGAGAAGCTATGTTGATCTAAAGGATGAATTTTTGTTTAGTTATTTTGAGAAAAGCATTTAGAAAGATGAATTTTCCTATGAATTTATTAAATCAATAAGGAAAATTGAGACAAAAATTACAGAGTTAAGAGTCCAGGTCATTGGAATAAAAGAAGAAAATGGGCCACTATGTGAATGTAATAGCAATACAGACATTGATTTTCCAACACCATATAGGGCCAGATGAAGAAGAAATCAATGAGATATTTCAAAGGTATGATGCATATGTGGCAAGGCTACTAGAAGAAGAAGAAGCAGGAGAAGAAGTTGAAGAAGAAAAGGATGCATACATGAAAGATGATGAACAAGCTTAGGATTTTCATTCTTAAAAAATTATATTATTTTCATATTTCATTTTGTAATGATGTTTCATTTGATACTATTTCTTCATGAAAGATGAATAATACTTTTAAAAACTTGGTATTCTATGATATATATTGTAATTTGATACAATTCAATAGATTTTTATATTGCTTGGATGAAATTTTATGTCCATTATAAAATCATATAAACTAATGAGATGTTTGTACTTTATATATTTTGAAAAATAAAAAATGGTGATCTAGAGGGGGCCCATCCTGAAAAGAAAGATTACATATATCCTCAAGAGTTTTATCACAAAAAGGGGACAATAACAAGAAACTTTAGGCATCCAACACTAAAAATCCTTTACAAAATCCTCTCTGCAAAGAGGAAGTTTCTTCACTAATTTGTTTTTCCTAGGCCCATGTTCATCTGTCCCTAGTGCCATTTGAATAAAAATAATGTCTCCTACCAATGTGTGAGACATGCCCATTTGCAAAAGGTCATCCATACTAGACAAGGGACTATCTAATAGACTAAGAAATTTTGACCACTTCTTATAAGAAGAGAACCATTCACTCATATCCAAAACACCTTTATAAAATGCCCTTTTCCCTCTAGTTTTGGTAGAAGAAGTTGGTTGAGAAGCTTGAACTGGAAGTGAAACCACAACTAACTATGGAACAACTAGAGAAGAAGGTATAGAGGTAGCAACTGGAGAAAAATGCATGGAGTTAATAAATGGAGCAAAAGGTCCTGAGCTAGACTCACCCTTATGTTTTTTCACAACATGAAACAATGGTCCAAGAGATGGAGGGGTGTACTCACTGGTTGTTTTTCCTCCAAGACTGAAACATGCTTCTCCAATGCATTCAATTGGTGATAGAGGGAAGGCATTGTGTCCAATGAAATACTCCATCAAGAACATATGACTCTAGAGGGATTTATTTCAAAAAAATGCATCATTACAGATGAATGGGCATACATGTTTACTAATAATTAATTCATTAGGCCTACTCAAAAGCTAAAATTTCCTCAGTGACTCAGAAGTTCTCTAAAGTTATATCCTAAAAAATTGAAAGTACATCATCTGAAAGGTAGAGAACATGGTACTTATCTTGAAAATTCTCCTAACTAATGCAACTCGAACATCTGGAGGTGTCAAGGGCCCGGTGTAATCCTCAAGGTCAGTAATTTCAAAAAGCATCCTCACAAATGCTTCATCTAGACCCTATAAATCAAAGATGGAATGGAAGTCTTCACAGGACATTTCTTTCAAACTAGATGCTATTGGATCCCCCACCATGATAAAAATGAATTTATAAAAAGTGTCTATATGAAAAAGAAGAGAGTATGAAATGATGAAGTAAATGGTGCGTTTTTATAGGAAATTCAAGGCAGGTGAGCTGATCTAGGTGCAATCATGGTAAAATTGCTTCAGAGATCCCAAGTAAAGTATCTACATGAGGAAAATAAAGGTTAAATGAAGTGAAATTTGAGAAGAAAATGATTATTTATCTGATTTGACAAGAACCATGCATGATAACTAACCAAAAAGGAATGAAAATAAATACACAACATCCAAGATGGATTCTTGAAAATAAAATGAGAGCATTTGTCAAATAAAATCACCTGGAGGCACTCGAAAATCATCAAAAGTGGATATCTAGTCACCAAGTGAAAAAGAATAATTAAATAAATGACCAAAAGTGATGACATGGAATCCCATTCATATTTAAATAGAGAAAAAATGTGAAAGGCTCGTAGTTCTCAAACTTGACAACATTTGACGAGGCATATTCATGAGAATAACATATAATAAATTATATGTCATAGAGGAGAATATTAACTTGAATGAAAAAATTATATAAATGTGATGAGAATACTCTTGCAAAAGAAAAGGGGGTTAAATTTTCTAAATTTTTAGAAGAGAAAGGAAAACTGAGAGAAAAAATTTCCCATGAATTCAGCTAAGAAACATGTTATTTTCTTTGAGCCTTCAAATTAGATCATGTTAAGATGGTTACAAGTGTACAACCATTGACAAGCACTGAGACTATACATTTACTTTATCTTGCTTTGATGAATTTGATGAGCCTTGATTTAATTGCATTAATCATAAGCATTGTTTTATCTGTTGTCAAGATGAAATACTTTAAAATATTTATGCATGCTCCCATTGCGATCTTATTTTATAGATCCTTTAAGTCACACATAACTTTATGATTCTGGTAGCATTCTGGAAATTGCAATTGCATTGTTGAGAAGAGATTTCATTTTATTTATGTAATAAACAATTTTAAAGTCATTATGTCTCCAATTTTCTAAATTTTTCTTGTAAGCTTTTGCGTGTATCATAGGCATGATAAATTGTGAATCTTAGATGTTTTGTTAAGTCTTAAACGTGATATTTTGTGTTTGAATCCTTAAAGATTTTGTGAAACCATGCATTCTTGGGATTCCATGAGTGTACATCTTCTGGTTGAAGGTTCATTGTGAGATATTTGAGGTGTATTTGTCTTGCACTTGGTATATCTCCCAACATTTGTTAAAATTTCCTTGAAATCTGGTATAATCAACTTTATCCTACTTAATTCCCCAAATAAAATACAACCAAAACCAACTAATCCTACCAGAACTACCCATGCTTTCCTCATTAAAGCCAAAAATATGCTAAAGCAAGCTAGTTCCATATTGTCTTTAGTAGTTTGAGCTTTGTTTAGAAGACATCTGCACTATCTAGAAGTGAAAACTCATGAGAGTTAGCCTTTGTTAAATTGACCATGTCTTCCTAGAGCTATTTTTAAATTAATTTACAAAGGAGTGCCAAATATTGTTGATACATCCATCCCACTCACAAATACAAACTACAGAATGGGTCCTCTCACCCTAGCTAAAGGAAGAGCCTAAAGTAAGAGGGTAGGTCATACCCTCAGCATGGTACTACCTGACTCCTCCGAGATCAAGTGATAAAAAGATGATGATATCCTTCCCCGGCTCACAGAGTGACACAAATATATAATAATCATCCTCTGGGCATCCTTATCATCCTATTGATGCTTCTCAACCACAAAGGGAGGACCAATTTGGGTACCAATAGGTGTTACTACATGATATATTATTTTATTCAAGGAATAAACAAGAAGATGAGAATCATTTTCACTTAGTCTTATAGATGATAATATAACACAAGATATATGATAAGTTATCCAAGTGTTCCTTCTTCCAAGAATAAATTAACTATCTTAGACATGTCATATTAAGGAATGGAATTGTTCTAGATCTAGCTAATATTAAATCCATTCAATATTTTCATGATCCTAAGAATGTATATGAAGTGCATAGCTTCATGGGAATCATTGTTTATTATATGTGGTTTGTGAACAAAGTTTTTAAGGTTTCAAACCTAATTAAGTCCCCTTCGGTGAAAGGTTAAGAAGTTTGAGTGGACCCCAAATTACACGGAAACATTTTAGAAGCTTAAGGAATTATTAAATTCAACTCTAATCTTGATCATTCCTAATCTAAATGGTGAATTTGAGGTCTAGACCAATTCTTCCTTAGATGGTTTTAGAGGATTTTTACCTCAAAATGGAAAATTAGTATCCTATGTGTCCAATAAATTGAAATACCATGAAAATAGTTATGCCCCTCATAATATTGAGATAGATATAACTATGCATGATTTTAAAATGTGGATCAATTTTCTAATGGAAAAAACATTCAAGATAAGAAATGATCACATGAGTTTAAAGTATATCTAAAATCGAGATAATTTAAATTCTCACAAACATATATGGATAGAATTTTTAAGTGACTATGATATGGATATTAAATTTTTGAATATTCAATCCCATGAATACATTATTTTGAAACACTTTTAAATAGATTATTACAACTCCTATAAAGGAGGAAGTTAGACAAAACCAAGTTATATGAAAATAAAAAATAGGCTTGACCTGTATACACCTATTTAGAAATAAGAGCTAATGACCAAAACAAACTAACAACATAAGTTACCTAATAAAACAATCTATTTATTATAATACCATCCTTTAATGAAAGAACTAAAAATAACTCCAAGCTTATCTCAAAATTTAATAATTTTGTCTTTACATAATTCAAGTTTAGTCATTATTGATGCAAGATAACTCAAGTAATTGGAATATTTTAGGTTCTTAGCTTTCTTCTTTGCTAAATTTGTCCAATGGCTTATAGCCCTGCCTACTCACAAAAAACAATTTTTTAAGATAAATACAAGTTTCCTAAACAAACCTAAACACTTTTATAACACCCTTTATGGTGTTTTCCCTCCTTTAAAAGTTATAGGTTCTTAACCAAACCCTAACCCCTATGTTCTCAGCTTGACATAGTCCTCTAGGCCTAATTAGCCCAATTCAAGAGAAAATCTTATAACTAAGATAAATATAGGAAGAATTTCCAAATTCCAAAAGTTTTTCTAGGCACCCTTTTTGTAATTCTTTCTCCATGCAAAAATTCGGGATTGGAAACCCTATTTATCCCTTCCTATTTATTATCTCCTTTTCTTGGAGTTAGGCCTCCTAAACTATCACAAGCTAAGACACCAAACTATCAATAACTAATTAAATGTTGGAAATTTTCCTTTAACCAAACCTATTAAATATACCTTTGGAAGACCCTGAGAATATTTATACGAGAATATTAGACCACTGGTGAGATGACTACATCCTTCAAATATCCATGTTTATATAAACCCTAGGAAGGGTATCCAAGAAGCTTGAGAAAGAATAAAATACCCAAAAAAATTATTATTTTCCATTAACCTTCTTAAATTGATAGTAACCATGAAGATCTCACGAAATTTTGAATACCTACTTGAGTGGGAAAATTAGTGTTCTTGGTATCCTTAAGAGCGAGTATTAGAAGAAAATGAAGTATTTACTCATCGAATCTCCCCAAAAATCCTTAAAGTGGTGCTCATATATCCTTTAATAGGTGCTCAACCCAATATTTCACTCTAACAATCCCATTATTCCATGATTCATACAATCTTAGTTAGTTTGGAAAGTGTAATAACAAATTTCTTACTACATATCAAAGCTAATAAGAAATATATTAAGAAAACAGACCTTAAATACATAAGCAGAGGATGAAAAAAATATTTGGATAGATTCATCTAATGTCACAAATAAATACTTTATTAATTCCCAATAAAAGCATACATTTCATTAAGATTTCTTCCGTAAATCAACTCTAAAATGATTTTAGATAAGAAAAACAAAGCATTTTTCCTTGATATCCTCTATTGTTATCCATCCACTTCTCCTCTTTTCAGTTGTATCCTCATTTTAACTACCTATCACTCTCTCAATTTTATCTCCCTTTTCCTTTTCCACATGCTTCTTAAAAATCCTAACTGTCTTTGCCTATGTCTCATCACAAACAAAACATTGGAAAAGTATTTTCTTTACATTTTAAACATTTCTCCCCTTTTCACCCTTAGGAGATGCTTAAGAAAAATATAGACCTTAAACCTCTCAACCTAACCATCTAAACCTCAAAAATTTACTTCACAAGCCAAAAATTTCCCTCAACCAAGTTTAAAAATTCAAAATTACCTTCGGCGGGAAAATGGAAAACCACAAAAATTTAAATTCCTAGACAACTTGAAAGTTTAACTAGACATATAGGAACCTATGTTTAATCATTATAAATAAATAAAACAATTTCTCTCTCTTGTAAGTGCTACAAGTTGATGCCCCTACATTAATTATATCATTTAGTTACTCGGAGGTAGGAAAATATTAAGGAGATACGTCTTAGTTAGTAACCAAATGTCATATGTAGTGATGATGAACCTTAATGTACTTTTTCCTAATATGAAAATCATAATTCTTTACCATCTTAAATACACTCTCATTGTCACAAAATATAGGTGTAGGTAAAGATGAATCAAGTTGAAGTTCATCCAATCTTGATTGAGTCCACATTAGATCTCGACCTGCACTAACCGCTACTTCGTACTTAACCTCAGTAGAAGATAAGAAAACAATACATTGACACTTAATCTACCATGAAAATTCTCTTGATCCAAGAGAGAAAATGTAACATATGTTGTATATTTTCTAGAACCGATTGATCCTTCTCAATCTAAATCGGTACATCTTGTCAACTCAAAATCAATAGTTTGTTTATATAGAATCAAAAGTTAAGAATTTGTTTGACATATATAAGAAATAATTTTAAGGCTTTCCAATTTTATTCATGTGGTTTATCCATGAAGTGAGAAATATAACTAACTATATAAAAATGGTATAGTAGTAGTAAGATAAATCAAACTAACTACTAATTGCCAATACATTGTTTCATTGACTAGTGGTGGATCAATGTTAGTTGATATTTTTTCCCAATTTCCATATGTTTATCTATTGTATTACAACCATGAATACTAAATTTTTATAACAAGTATTTGACATATTTAGTTTGGGATACAAAAAGTATAACCAAAATCATAACACTACCAAAACTCTACACCTAGACAATATTGAAGTAGTAATAGATCAATTATTTCAAACTCATAATTGATGCTATATTTAACATGTTTAATTAAGTAATCACTGATTCAATTGATGACATGATAATAAAAATATAACCACTATGTCATCACCAACCAAGTTAACATAGAGGGTAGATTCTTCATCACATATAACTAGAATCTCTAAGATATTTATCAATTTTGAAGTACTGGACTCGAGGATCCTATTTCAGTCCATACAAGGATTTGTTAGTGTAGGATTTATTTTCCTAGATTTATTTGTATTATCCTACTCGAGATATTACACCTCACTTGGAGTTTCCATACACTTATGGGATATTATTTCTTAGGTGTACACTTGACTACACTATTATAGGTGTTGGTTACCACTTGACTAAACTATTCTAGGTCTTGGTTACCACTATTCTAGGTGGAGATTGCGATGATTCTAGGATGAGGTTACACATTCACCTCTTATATGTACATCTCTTGTATTATTCTATTTGATCGTATTGAGTTGGAGCTATTTTTGTGTTATTGTAATTATCTCTTTTGTATTGTTGTAATTTGCAATCTTGGATACTTGCATTGTTTTTCTTGGAATAATTCATGTCTTACATCATTCACTGTACATTATTCAAACCATTAGATCGTGGTGCTTATCGGATAAGGACTTACTAAGCTATAAACTATATGCTCTTTCAAAGAATATGAAATCCCTATGGCTGTACCATGTACACCTCTTCCTCTAAATTTCCATTTAGAAAAGAAGTCTTGACATTCATCTAATCTACCTACCAACCAAACTAGGAATCAAGTATAAATATCCATTTTGAATGTTACCATTTTATCGTAGGAGAAAATGTTTCCTCATTATCTACTCCTTTCCATGCATATCCTTTCAAAAAAATTTGAGCTTTATACTTATCTATAGAACCATCTGACTTATATTTTACTTTGTAAATCCATTTATAACCAATAGAATTTTTTCCTATGGGTAGATCTCGTAAAACCAAAGTTATATTTTTATTAGAGAATCATATTATACCTTCATGGTATATTCTCATTTTATCTTTCCTTTAGCATACACATAAGTATTAGGCTCAAGGATTTGTGATAAAACTTAATAGAGAGAAAAATTTACCTACTTATTATTATGTACCACTTGTTTCATAAATCTGGTGGATTTACCTTCTAATGATTTTATAATCTCATCTTGTCAAACATCCTACAATGTGCTATAGTACCACTTTGGTATATTATGATGAATAGTTAAATCATTGTTTGTTTCACTAGGACCTTATATGGATCTATACTTCTTTGGTGTTTACCTTTTTAAGTCCCATTCCACTTTAGGACTATCACTTGATTCATAATCATTAGTAGGGATCAAAATATTACTACTATTAGTAGGTGTGACATCTTTTAAGAAATATAGAACTTTATCATATATTTTCACATCTCTAATTATAAAAACCTTATTTGTAGATATATCTAGTAATCTATATGCTTTTAATTTCTCACTATATCCCACCAAAATGTAATTTTTACTTTTAACATGTTAACCAATCCTTTTTCTTTAGGAATTAATGTTAAAAAATACAAAAAAAAGTGGAAATCACTTACATCAGGATTTCTACATGACCATGTTTGTTTAGGAGTGTGTCTTGCACAAATTTTCATGGAATTCTATTCAATATGTATAATGTAGTATTTGCATATTATTCCCAGTACCTAAAAAGGTACATTTCTACTTTGCACCATAAAATGTGCCATCTTCATAACATTCCTATTTCTCCTTTCCACTACATTTTTCTACGAAGTGTAGGGAGTGATATATTTCCCCTATATACCTTTTTGTGTGTAGTAATAATTGAAATTCACCTCTGTTGTATGAATGGAGTGATATGAATATTCTACTTGTTTTGTCCTCAACAATGTTTTCCATTCAAAAAATTTAGAAAAACAATATTTTTTTCTTCAAAAAATACAACCACATTTTTTTGAGAATAATCATCTACAATCAACAAGAAATATAGTGCACTGGATATTGCACTAGTTTTTATGGGAACATGAAGATCTATGATGAGCCTTTTGAATTCCCATTCCAAGCCCCATTTTTGCCCCTATTACCTTGTATTGAACTGATATTAGATTTATTGTAAATAATACTTTCGTTGACTTAAAGAGAAATTTTTGCATAAATCTTGGTTATATTTTATCTTTCATATGATTTCTTGGATTGATTGATATAAGTTGATTTTTGTACTAACAAATGTGAATGGAATAACTTTCATAATCCTAGTGCAAGAATCACACAATAAAGCACAAGAATCACACAAAGGAGCGTAGTTTTCACTCAGTCAACATATGATTTACACAATTGTTGGAACCACCTAGTCAAGATTAATTCCATCTAGATCTTAGTTTGTTTAGGTGGAGAGTTCCTCTTTAGACATATAAATAATTTAAAATCAACATAGTTTAGGATTTGTATAATTTATTTAAACTAGTAGTAATAAGTCTTCATTTTGTTGCATCCTCAACTATATGAGGAGTTTGATTATTTGAGTTTATCTAGACTCCAAATATCTCTATATTTAGTTGAATACTATTTATAAGAACTTTATTTCCATTCTTAAGATGAGTACGAACAATAATCTACATGTACGATGGAAAATCAAATTAATGATTAATAATTATATGGTTTTTCTAATATGAATATGTTTAGTTAACTCTTACATATAATTAGAATAATAATTTATCTCTAAAGAAGAACTAGAAGAAACACTCACACAACTAGGTTAGATTGCTTAAACAACTTCAACTTGTCTTAGTCTTGCAAAATGTATTATTTTCACAATGTAAGATAACCTCCCAAAACATGAAAAATACACCTTATATTCTCAAAGGAAAATTTTCAAGGCTTGAAACATGTTACCGTAGTCTAATAGGTCTATCTCAACCTTCAAATGGATTGGTTTCACTAGGTTTAGTAGTTTTAGTCACCTTTTACAAAACTGCCAACTTAGGTATCTTGAGAACAATGTTAATGGAAGGATATGAGTTGGAATAAAAAAAAAAATCACATAGAAAAATTAAAATAAATTTTTAGTACCCTTTTTGGTGTTTGAGGCGTAGGGATTTTTTTATTCAATCCAGAGAGAGAAAAGGCTATTTCTTCCACACTCCTTCTCCTAAGCTTGATATTCCCTATTAGACTTGTTTTAGAGAAAAATAGATTTAATTTTAAATTCAAGGCTTAAATTAACCAACACAATACTGATGTAGATACTCATTTGGGAAATAATATTGTGTACAAGTTTTTTTACTTAGGTTCATAAATCAAAACAAACACCTTTAAGTAACTAATTTACTCAATTAGGTATTTCAACTCGCGCACTGCTTCTTACAACCCTCATCCTTTGATTTATCCTTTTGAAGCATACTTTTTAAAAATTATTCTTTAATATATGTAATGTAAATTTTAATATTATTTATTCTAATTCTTTGGGCTTCATTCATCGATAAGACTCCTCAAATCTCAAAGTATAACTAAACCCTATCAAGGAGTATGTATTGAGCACGAGAATGAAATTTTCTTCACCAAAACACTTTTACTCACCTTCAAAGATTCAAATCACTTCATACCTGTTTGTGTGAAAATTTATAATCCATGTATTTTACTAGTATATCTCATCCAATCCTTGAAGAATGTTCTTGGTCAATTATCCACTTTGTCCTCTGTCTTTAAAACAAGGCATAAATGCTTTTAAAGTTGTCAACTTATTTGATGTTTTCTAAAAGGTTATCTTTAACTACCCTACAACTTTCTACACATTCTCTTGAAAGTATAGGTTCCAACCTAAATCATTATAACCTCCTCTTAACAAAATCACTATCTCCACTTAGAAACTTAGGTAAGTTATAGTCCCACCATAGTCTGCTACGAGGTTTCAAAGAGGGTTTCAACCTGGATTAATAGACCACTAGCAAAACTCTACAAGAAACCATCAAAACCTCATATAAGTCCACTACCATAATATTTAAAACCTTGGAATCATTTGATATACACTAAATTCAATCTTTCGTTTCCTTTCAATACTAAAACAAATAATTATAAACAATTAAATCGCTATTGCAACAATTTTAAGTGAAAAACACATTCTTGGAGTTATAATCCTCATTCCTTTGATTGATAAATGATTTTAAAAATATTTACAATATTTTTTATAAGCATCTTCCTCGAGTTGCAACCACCTAGTTACAATCAAAATCTGGTTGACATACATAGTTACCTCATGAAGAGGTCACATGAAGGCTTAACTTACAAAATGGGGATTACATGAAGCTTTAAGAGCTTATTACATCATTTCCACCCCAAGAGGAGGCTCCATTAACATAAATTGACTATAAATAACTTAATACATTCTTAAGACCACACTATGACCATTATAGAATAAAAGAAATCCAAAATGGGCCCTTTGAGAAAAAAGGAAGGAAACCTCCTAATTTGAATTTTGAGCTTCTAGAGCTAAAATACCACATGAAATGACAACTATGGGAATATAATTACCCATCCAATACCTATACAAGAAAAAAATTTGACTAGATACAACAATACCACCCTCGGGAGTGATGCTCATGCATCATAATCTCAGGGAAAATGAGAAGTATTCCCATGTGTTTCTTTTCTTGCAAGCTTATTTATCTTTCTTTATTTGTTTCCAATTATGCATGATCTTCTGAGAATTTTCTTGGACTAATTTTATTTCTTGAAGTGTTCCTATGGAAATTACTAGGATCTTTGTAAGTTTTCTCACCCCTAAATGAATTGCCATCACAAGCTCATTAACCATAATAGGACTTTTACGATTTCCTTTCTATCTATTGATTGAGTTCATGCACCTGGTTCACCTCCATTTGTGATGTTTCCTCATGCTATTTGACTATAATATTACCTCTCGTATCTCCTTTTTAATCATCTTGAATCATTTCACCTTCAAAATTGAAAATTTGTGGTTCTTGTTTGAAGTATGCACCTTCATGTGAATATTTTTCCATTATTTCAAGTGTTTGACCTGTATACACAACATCCAAAGAAAAGTTAGTTTGTAAAATATGAGTCTCTCCTTCATAATTGACCACTATATCCTTTTCATGCATTCTTCTCTTTCTCTTGTAACATCATGTCTTCTTGAACTTATTTAAGGAATGTTTACTGACTTTTTCACTCCTAACTAGGTATCACTCTAGTATATACCTTTCATGATCTGAATTACATCCATTATTAGCTATATCAATTCCCTTTTTCTGAACATGATCTAAATATCCATCCTTAGATTTCATATTCACTATCTTTTGCAATTCATTTTGTTCTCTCTCTCTCTCTCTCTCTCTCTCCACTTATCCATCCCCGCATCTTCTTGACTGTGCTAGGTCCATTCTCCATCATTTTAGCTTCTTGTACCTACTAAAATAATGTCTTTAACCCGATGAACATCACTCTTTAATTCTCCTCAATCCATGCTTGTTTATCCTTCAATGGACTCAAGGTATGTGTAACTCCATCCTTTGCAAATGTATATGTATTTTCCCATCCATTATGGATGAATTTTCCGTCACATTTATATGGTCTTCCCAACAGAAGATGACATGCATCCATGGGAAATATATCACATAAAACTTGATCATGATACCTACCAACTTGAAAATCAACCAAAAACTGTTGATTTACCAATACTTGATGCTCTTTCTAAACCCAAAAGACTTTGTAAGGATGAGGATGCTTCATTATTTCAAGTTTAAATTCTCAACCATCTCAGATGACACTAGGTTATCAGTACTACCATTATCTATGATGATTTTGTAGCACTTAACTTTTTCTTTACATATAGTTCTAAATAATTTTCTCCTCTGCATCGGTTCTACATTTGTACTTGTATTCACTAAGGCTATTCTCATCATTAATGCTTCACTAGTTTCATGTTCCTCCACTAAGGATGGTGATACTACACTCTCCTCTTCATTTGTTTGTGTTATCTATTTTCTTTCCTCAATAACCATGATGTTGATTTCTTGTGGATGTTTATGACATTCAAATGACATATGTCCAACAAGTTTGTTACACTTGAAGCATCTGCAAGTAAATTCACCTCTAACTCTTTCATATCCACATCTACCTCTATATGAGTATCCACTTCTTTTGTAGCCACCTCTAAAAGAGCCATGTGTTTGTGAACTATCTTCTTCTTCCTCATTTTTTTCTGCTGCTATTTTCCTCTTCGTGATTGTAGACCTCTTCCTCTCACTCCTCTTCCTCTACCTCTCAAGTATTTAGTTTGCTTCCTTGATGATTTTTCCTCTACCTTTAAGGCTTCATGATATTCCTCTTCTACTAATCTTAGATGAAATAAGTTGATCTCATATTTTATATTCAACCTAAAACCATTCACATACCTTTCCACTTCTTCAACATCATCCTATATGTGACCAGATATCATAGCCAACTTTTAGAACTCTTCAAGTATAGTCATCCACATTCATCTATCTTTGCCTTAAATTTTACAAATTCTTGAATAAACTAGTCTGGTAATATGAGGGAATGAATTTACCTTTCAACTTTGCCACCATATTGTCCCATTTCTTGATTTTATCCTTGTTTCTACTAACTCTTTCTTGTTGTACAAAGTCCCACCATATTGCAACATGTATTGTAAGCTTTGTGCGGGGAAAATTTCACATTTTAATCCTCTACAAAGTTTTCAAAGTCAAAGTGTTTTTCCATCTTGGATATCAAGTCTATTAACTCTTTTGGATGCAAACTCCCATCATATTTTGGTACTTTCATTCTTGATTTTTTTTTCTCCCACAACTACTTTCGGTATTCTAACCTCTAGTCCTTCTTATTATGGTACTCTCTTTGTTGTTGTCACTTCTATTTCTCTCTCATCATCACTATCATCATCCAGTGATTTACCTCTTATTTTAGCAACTTCCAAGTGCTCCTAATCTGTCCAAAATTCTTTCTAATACTGCAACCAAATCAACATCCCTTGGCTTCCCTCTATTTCTTCTTCTAGCCACTCTTTTTGGTGGAATTTTATCAATTCTTGACTTCTCTTCTCTTCTCACTACTTCTTCTCCCTTTCCTTTTTCTTCTTCCTATCAATTTATTCTTGTAATCTTCTTTGATACAAATATTATGTAGACTATATATGGAAACACGACACAACTAGATTATATTTCTTAAACAACTTCAACTTGTCTTATTCTTGCAAAATGTACTATTTTCACAATGTTACATAACTTCCCAAAACATGAAAAATACACCTTATATTCTCAAAATACCTTGTTCAAGGATTAAAACATGTTTAGAAAAGTCTAAAACATCTATCTCAGCCTTAAAATGGATTGGTTTCACTAGGTTTAGTAGTTTTTACCTCACCTCTTACAAAACTACTAACTTAGGTCTCTTGAGAACAATGCTTTGATGGAAGGATATGAATTGGAATAAAAAAATCACACAGAACAATTCAAATCATTTTTGAGTACCATTTTTGGTGTTTTAGGTGTAGGAATTTTTTTTTATTCAATTCCTAGAGAAAAGGCTATTTCTTACACAGTCCTTCTCCTAAGTTTAACCTTCTCTATTAGACTGTTTGAGATCAAAATGGATGTAATTTTAAATTCAAGCCTTCCATTAACCAACACATCAATGATTTGGAAACTCATTTGTGCAATCATCTTATCTATAAGGTTTCTTACTTATGTTCATAAATCAAAGCATACTTCATTAAGAAACCGACCTACTTAATTAGGTCTTTTAACTATGCACTCGATTCTTATAGAATTTTTACCGATTTTTCATTTTTGAACCATCCCTTTTTAAAATTTATTCTTTAATATGTCTAAGGGAACCTTTAAAATTATTTTTCCAATTCTTGGGGCTTAATTCATCGAGAAGACCCCTCAAATCATAAAGTTTGACTAAACCCTAGTAAGGAGTTTATATAGAGCCCGAGAATGAAATTTTATTCACCAAAAAATTTGTACTCACCTTTAAAGACTCAAATAACTTCTTATAGGTTTTTATTGAAATTTAGAATCCTTATATCTTACTATTAGAGCTAATACACTATTTGAATCACGTTTTTGGTTGATTATCTATTGTCCTCTACCTTTAAAACAAGGTATAAATGATTTTAAAGTTGTCAACTTATTTGATGTTTGATAGAAGGATGTCTTCAACTTCCTAAAGCTTTCTAAATATTCTCTTGAAATGATAGGTTCCAAGCTAAATCATCACATCCTCTTCTTAACCAAATCACTATCTCCATTTAGCAAGCTATGTAACTTACAATCCCACCATAGTCACATTACAAGTTTTCAAAGAGGGTTTCAACCCTAGATTCATATAACACTAACAAAAATATACAAAAATCCATAAATACCTCATGTAATTCCACTACCACACTATTTAAAACATTGGAATCATTTAATACATGCTCAATTTAATCTTATATTTCCATTCAAGACTAAAACACAAAATTATAAACCCTTAAATCATCATTGCTGCAACAATTTTCTCACTTTGAAAACACTTTCTTGGAGCTCCAATCTCATTCCAACGATTGATAAATGAATTTTAAAATAGTTTTAATATTTTTTTAAGCCACTTCCTTGAGTTCCAACCACCTAGTTATAATTAAAATCTGGTTTACATGCTTAGTTCCTCATGAAGAGGTCATATGGAGGATTAACTTGTAAAAAGGGGATTACATGAAGATTTAAGATATTATTACATAATTTTAACCCCACGAGGAGGATCCATTAACATAAATTGACTAGAAAAAACCTAATATATGCTTAAGACCACACTCGGACCACTATACAAGACAAGAAATCCAAAATTGGCCTTGCAAAATTCAAATTTTCAAACTGAACAAAAATGAGGGAAACCTCCTAATTTGAATTTTGAACTTCTAGAGCTAAAAAAACCACATGAAATAAAAAATTTGAACCTATAATTACCCCTATAGGACATAAACATGCCAAAATTTTACTAAGTAAAACTATAACACCCTTAGGAGTAATTCTCTTACATCAGAAACAATCATGTTCTTATATGATAAATTATATGGTTTAACATTTTTAGGATAAAAGACATCAGGATTACCCTAACCTAATCACTCTTGATAATGTTACATTTGAGCATTGTGTGAATCTTATATCACTTAATTTAATAATATGTAAGAGAAGTTTGATCTTTAAATGGTTTACTGGGGATTGTCTAGAAAATAGGTGACTTTATTTTTAAAACCACCTCTTTCTTTGAGATATGTCATGAAATGAACCTTCTATTGTAGTCTTAGAGGATTAATAATACCATTTAAGAATGTGTGTAAAAAAAAATTTCCTTCATGTGGAAGTTTGTTTCTTGTAATTTTTAAAAGGTATTGTGTCACTTTCAATACATAAGGGATGTGATGTATTTTCCAACGTAATTGTTTAGTTGTATTAGAAACTAGGTTTCAATGGAATAAATTAACAATGTAAGTGCTTGGGATCATGAGGGTAATTAGGAAACAAATTTTGTTCAACCTTAAAAGGTAACCAAACAAGCTTGAGTGAACCATGAAGTGAGGTGATGCCTCACATTAGTACCTCAAGGGAATCCTGAGCTAATTCAAATGAAAACTATATAATGCTAGTACATGAGATTTTAGGAGAGTTTAGGGAGACACAAATATGATTTGTTTTATTTACAAGATATCTTAAGAATTTCAATTGTGGAAGAGTTTTATATTTAATTCTAACTGTCAAAATTGTGTTCTATAATGTGACATTAAGAGTTCAAATGTGGATGAAATTGTTATTAGCCCTTAGATTTTGAATTGAGTTCATGAGGCATCAATTTAGAAATAAATTACAACTAGGAGTTACTTATATTTCATTTTTTCCATCTCATGAGGTTGGAAATGAATATAACTTTCTCCATGCAAGTTTAAGCTTTGGGAGAACATGAATTCTTAATTAGAAGATGAATCTCATAACATATAAACCTTAAATTGACTCTAACCAATTATTGAATCATATCACCTACAAAAATGTAAATCCATCCACCCTTAGACTTAATTTCCCACCTTATTAAAGTTTTGTGAAGTTACTCCTTTTTGTAATGGAAGTGAAATAAAAATGTCAAGTAAATATGATTTTAGGGAAACAAAAACTCTAGTTTGAGACCGAGAACTAGGAGACTCACATGTGTGTTAAAATGTTTCAATCTAATAATTAAGTTATGGAGATTATTGTAATGGAGAAAATAACCTAATTTAGTGTAATTTTTATAAGTTAACTCCGTAATGAAATAAATCATATGTAGTGTTGAGAATGAGAACATATGCTTAAACGATAAATGATCTTGAAACCTATAAGGTTAAACAAGGGGAATTAAATGGTAGATAAGATGTAACCAAGAAAATGGTGTGTTGGGGGAACATACCTATCCTTGAGTTTTTATTGTGGCTAGGTCATTATTTTTTTTACGTCCATTTAAGAAAGTGTGATTTTTAGGTGCATCATGTTATCACGTTGTATATGTAGGTTCACATTTTTGTAAATGTCTCATGTGAAGTATTCAATGTGAGTCCAAGTGTTGTCATATATAAAGTAATGACATAAAAATAATATCTTGGTTTTTTTCTTGTACTTTAGTCCTTTGAATTTGGGCACTACATATGATATCGAGAGAGAAGGTTCATACTCTCAAACATCTGGGATAGTTTGGTGTTGTGGTGGTTATTCATGATGGTGGAGGAGTTGGAAGAGTAATGTTTTATTTTGTTGTGATGTGACAAATGTGGCACTTGTGATAATATGAATGCACCTGTCATGCATATAACTTAGTGTGTATTTTTTATGTTGTTGATGTGTTTCTTGATGAGATTATTTTCTCTCTCACACACACTCATGAATTCAACATGGATATCACATGTGTTACCACCTTGTTATGTGAAGGAAATGTTTTTGTGAACCATGAAAGTGTTTTAGTGTTTCATTATGTAGTGATATTATATGTGTGTACTAACGTGTTGCATGAAAAAGTGCTTCATAGTGAAATATGTAATATCATGTTAATTGGCACCATGTTGTGTGGTATTTGTATGTATTTCATGAGGTTAAATAACTGTGTTCATTATATATATGTATTCTTACATTATGTGAAAAAATCAGATGATGAATTAAGAGCATGTGGTGATTTGATGACCCCTAATATATTGTACTTGCACTCTTGGTGCACTATGCGGGAACATGATGTGTAGAAAGTTGTGGAATTATAATGTTGTCTTACCTAGTAATTATACCATGTGTATGATGTTGTGGTTATTATGCATATACATCATTGTGTTAGTAATGTAGTTATGTGTTATGTTATGTACCCTGCACTAGAGAGATAAAATTGGACCATTGACCATTTAACTTGAGCTAAGTACAAAAAAATAAGTGGATTCTACCATATACTAAAAATTCAATTCTATTCATTTGGCATGTATGACATTTTATCAATGAGCATCATGCATATTGTGTTGCACGAACACCTGAAGCTTAGTGAATGGTAACCCGTACCTTTTTATCTCTCATTAACTAATTATCTTATAGATGATGTTGTTTTGTTACAGAACTGTGTTGAGCCTTGTGGGAGTTTAGAGGTGATGATTTCAACATAGACTATGGAAGTTACATGATTTTATCAGCTATTTTATGTATTTTGTAAGATGAGGCTCTATATCCAAGTTCAGAAACTTGATGAGTACCCATTTGGTGGATGCGAGAAGGGCCACATAGTGATTGTAATGTGATTTTTCTATGTTTATATTTTATTCATAAATTGATCTTCTTCTCTCTTCTTTTAAGAAAAAAATTATGATGCATCCTTAAATTTTTAGGAACTTAATTTGATTTTGTGCTAACAAAGAGGCCTTTTAATTATTGCGGCTATTTGGCCATTTATTTTTCTTTATTTGAAATTTTATTTTGGAGTTTAAAATTTGTATAGCCTAGCATAAGGATTTGTATTTGATGCCACTAAGTGATTGAAACTAGTTGATATCTTAGTTTTAATGTTGTGATGTGATGAAATAGGGTCATGGGATTCACCATGGAGTGGTAATACCTATAGACATAATTTACTATATGGGGGTATACCCCAAGGGGGTCATGGGGATGTTGAACTTTAGGGATACATGTTACAATTCGAATTGGGTGGAGGTGATAGGGATTTATGTGCCTAGATCCATAGGGTGACCCGACCTCATTTAATGGAGAAATAAGGTGACATGGCTATATAGTGAGTGATCTGGCCAAGTTTTGATACTATGATTCTTATATTGAAGTGATACGGCTCTATGGTGAGTGATCTAGCCTCATTTTGGCACTATGATTCTTATATTTAGCTAATGGGGCTATATGGTGAGTGACTCGAACTAGTCTAGGTACTATGATTATTTTCTCTATTGGGAGGCATATGGAGCTATTTTTGAGAGAGTTATGGATATATGGGAGGCATATGGAGTTGGTATATATGATTCATGAGTTACTCATGTGAGTCCTATTATGTATTATGATGTTTGAGGCTTGATGTTCCTCTTTTTGACATGTGCTATTGGATCTTATCTTGACATTGTGTGGGTATAGTTGTGGTTTTGAGTTATGTGAAACCTATTTAATAATTATTACCATGTTTTCTTATTGTTTGTTAGGCATGTGCATGTGTTGGATCTATGTTTGGGGCATATGTGTCGACTTTTATGTTGTGTGGACTACGTTTATATTTCTATGGTTGGGTTGGAGGTATTTTAATGTGATATAGTTGTTAAAATGCGTTAAAAGGTGTTTTGTGGGTTTCTAGTGTCATATTTTTGACCATGTGTGATATGATTTCCTATATTGTTGAGAACACTATGAAAATAAAAAAATTGGGATTCTTAACAAGTGATAACATTGTGAATATTGAACAATGAATTTTACAATTGGTAAAACTAATAAATTGTGAATACTTATGAGAAATATAAGAGTAAAATTTTTTGAACAAGATTATCAAATTTGAATTAAATTCATTATGGTATAGAGAATTAAAAATCTTCACATAACATTAATAAATTGATAAAATTTTAAATCTATTTTACCTTCGATGTTTGTGTCTTAAGTAACATAACTATTTTTTCTAAATGGAGTTTTCCCTCATTAAGCTTTGTCTTTGTTTTCTCATCCCTCTTTCTACCGTGGAATGTGTCACTTCGAGGATGATGCTTTTATAAGGGTGGGAGAATGTAGTGCCCCTACGTTGCATGACAATTTTTATTTTTCGAGCATGTCAGTTTTCTTGGAACATTGAAATAGGTTCGTGTTTTGTGTAAATCCCCTTATACCCCATGGAGATAGGGATAACTCTCTCGATTTTCTAATTAAACTTATTTAAAATATTTGTCCAAGCATCTAAGTATGGTCGTTATGTCTTATACTTGTTTTGATTTATAATTTTTGATCATTTTTGGGGTGATAGTCAAATGTTCCCCGAATTTTAAATGCTCCATGGATGAATATCCTTCATTTCTTTTATTTATCAATTTTGTCTTGGAGGATGGCTTGACGGTCATTTGAAGTCTCATTTTCACGATTGTAAAATAATAATAACAATAAGTTATATTAAATATTTGAGATAATAAAATGATATAAATCATTTGAGATTAAAATGATAATAACAAAAGTAAAATAAATATAAATAAAACTAGAAAATATTCTTAAAATATTTATTTTTCTAATTTTTCCTCTTACTACTTGAGGCTTATGCAAACTCGATACCAAGAAAGAATTAAGGAATTTTTATTTAACGTGGGGATGCATGTGCGAGAGGATTTTGGGGATTTTTTTAGAGGATGTTATTACAATATCTGGGTATGCATGTGAGCTAAAGGTGGAGCGACCAATGTGGGAATCCTCATGTAACCTTACTCTTGACAATCCCCTATAGGAAAAATTTCCCAGCGGGGTCCTAGAGTAGTCCTAAGCTCCCAAGTGGGTACCACAAGATGTAAAGTAGGTTGCAAGTGATTCACAAGTTCTAATAGAGTAATTCCAAGTGTTTTGGAACATTCAAAAAGTATCGGTTAAATCAGGCCATTTAGGGCCACCCTAGGATCACAGTCCCATTATAGTGAAAAAAAAGCCTCTAGGCCCCAAAAAGTGGTAAAAAAAGCTCATGATGGAAAATTTTAACATAATTGGGTTCTAGGAACTCATTTCCCCATCTCGCATCAATTTTTTTGAAAAGGTTCCAAAATCAGGCTTAAAAGATTCAAAAAACCCCATTTTAGCCTCATAGGGCCAATTGAGTTGGAAAACAGCTCGCCAAGCTACTCGTCGAGTAGCTTGGTGAGTTGGGAGACCATTGTGATATGACGAGTTGAAAAGGTAAATCACTGAGTAGCTTGGGAGCTACTCGAGATCCACCAGTCGAAGGAGCTCACTGGCATGCTCTATGAGCTCGTTAAGCTCGTGGTGGGATATCATCCAGTCAAACCAAGCTCACATTGCATCGAAGCAAGAAGCATGGTGATCAACATCAGATGGTGGCACATCATTGCAAAATGGAATGAGAGATCTCCCATCTCACATCGAGATCACAAGTGAGGGCCAAGTGGGCTGAGCTCCTTGAGCTCGACCAAGGGAAACATCGCTAGAGCGATGGTTGAAAGACCTAGCTTGGTCAAATGAAAGGGCTGAATTGGCCATTGGAATGAGGAAAAGGCTCGAGAGGTTAAATGACGTGGAGGGATTAGATCTACTCAATTGATATCGAAAGGATTTGGGGCTAGGTGGAGGACATGGGATCTTGTTCAAATCTTGGTAAGTTGAGCCAAATGTAGAGTTGGCAAGCAAGGTCAACATGGTGCAAGTCAAGTTGAATTGGCCATAGCTAATTCAACTCGGGGAAGGGAGAAACAATGTGGTCGAGTGAACTCGGGAGTGTCACCAAATAAACTGGTGATGGAATGAAGGAAAAATGTGGGATGAAATACATAGGAAATTCAGTGAATAGAAAATCCCAAAAACCTGAAGTCTTTTAGACTTTGGGGGTTCATAGTTTCGATAAATCATCCGCCCTAAATGTAAAATCCACTTGCACTCCCCAAAAGACCAAAAATGTTAAACCATAAGGTCTGAAGAAACTCAGGGAAATGTGGTGCAAGCTCAAACATTCAAGAGTTAATCCCTTATTTGGGGTCAGTGCAAGGGTCAAGTTTGGTACTCGAGTTTGGGACTTGGTTTTAGAGGTCATATTCAGGATCGTCATGGTGAGAAACCCGAGGTGGGTAGAGTGGAGAACACAAAGAGGCAGAATCCAAAAACTCAATATGGGCAAGATACATGGCATGGCGGAGGATTTTGGGATCAAAACCCATTTTGGGGTCAACGACGCATGGCATTTGGGGATGAAATGATGCAAATATCAAAACCTCAAGTGAGATAAGTCCAAAAATTTAGGGTTGAAACCTCAAACCAACACATTCCTTCCTAGAAAATCAAAATTGGTGAGTCACTAAGTCAACACGGATAGGGCTCACCGAGTTATGAGCATGACAGGTGAAAGCTAAGTGGTGAGTTTGCGACAAACAAGTGTTTGGCATAGAGAAAGGAACTCGGTGGTAAACGTTGGGAAGGAATGATGCACCGAACCCCAAACAAGTTGGAATTAAAAGAAGAATAATCAATGAGTTCAGTTTTGAGACAAACTACCTCGATGGGGTGATGAAGCACTCAATAGAGCTCGAAGAGCTTGCAAAACCCTAAAACATATCTAATCTTCAAACAAGAATATCTTTTACGATTCTTATCCAAATTCAACAAAATTATACTTTACGGAAAGAGGATTTAATGAATATTTTAATGGTGATGACCATTTTCAATTTTAGAGGAGAAATTGAAGATGAAAACCCAATGAAGCATCGGGAAAAAATGTAATATCTTCAAATGCACTTAACCATTTTTTTGCAAAATTATAGTCATCAGAAAGGGGATTTTGGAGTCTACAATATGGGAGCATAAATTTTGGATTTTATGGTTTCTAAACCTCTAAAAATTGAGAGAATTATAGTGGTAGGTGAGATCCATTAATGAAGGTAGGGTCATCATGAGGCTACAAGAGCCAGACTAGACAAGGGGTGTAATCACAATCAATTTCTTCAAGCACAAGGAAAACCATTAATGAAAAAGGAGATTTTGAAGATTTGAATGCACTCATTATAGGATTAAACAATGATTTTGGAGGATTTTTAGCAAATTTGGGATTCAATTTTCTCTCTCCTCCTTTGCAAATCTTCCACTATAAATTGTAATGAGGGGAATTGTTCTAATGTTGGATAATTTTTCTTTACACCCTCCCTTCTTCTCTTGTCTGTAAGTGATCTTGTGGAGTTCAGACCTCCCATTCAAATTGTAATGCAATTTTTTCCTCTTGGCCATTGTAATGCATTGTATCAAATATGTGGAGCAATAATATAAGTCTGTGGATGAATTTCAACCCTCTCTTGTGTTCATTACATTCTCCGATCTTTCATTGTAATCTTGGTTATCTGTGCATGTTAGATTGTGTTACATGTTTTGATGGTTTGTGTTTAATGGTGAATGGATTTTTGATAAGAAATTGATCTATGTTAATGTTCATCCTCTTTAGTTTTATTCATTTTTGTTATCCAAAATTCACCCCTCAAGGTAATTTTGATAACATGCATCAAATTATTCAGTCCCGAGCAAGTAAGATTGATTCGAGGCCCAAAATCATGTTTTTCGGGGTCCCCTCGGCCTTTTTCTAACTCTCCCATCCAAGAAGAAATCCCAACGAGTTAGAAAAAAGGAAAAATGCAAAAAATAAGGTTGCAGGACTGTTTTAAAGGGTTCGGGTCATACTGAGGTTCGTCGTACCAAGCTTGGGGCCGAAAAAGCAAGAAAATCAGCTAAGTCAGACATTTTGTCCCAGGCGGTCCACGGGACAGTTGGGACGTTGGGACGCGAGGGACATGAAAAGCTGAAACGGCTGAAAGCAAGAAAAATCATCTAAGTCTTTTGTTTCACGCGGTTTGGGACAGCCAGGACAAAAGTACGCGTGGGACGTGAATCGGCCGATTTGCCGAAAGACAGTCCATTTTGGGCAGTTCGGAGATATTCATCTGAGACATCGGGAAAAAGTACGTGTGGGATGTGAATCAACCAATTTTCTGAAAGAAGTCCATTTTGGGAAGTTCGGTGATAGTCATCCGGGACAGTCGGGACAAAAGTACGTGAGGTACGCGAGGGACACAAAAAGGTGAAAAGCCGCAAGCAGGGACAAGGAAGCCTGAATCGGCCGATGCGGGAGAATGTGTCCCAGGAAGTGGCGGGGAAAAGAGAAGGACTTAGAAAATTTTCCAAGTTTCGGTCAAAGTTTTCAAAGGTAAAATTTTTGCCCGCGGCCCGCCAACGAATCAAATCTCGCCACGTGTCTTCACCATCGACCCAGCGGAGCGGGGAAAAAATTAGAATTTTTGGCAAAATGTTTTGCCGAAAGTCCAAAGGGCGAGTTTTGGCCCGCTACCCCCACCACCGAATGGAATCTTGCCACGTGTCATCCAAGTGGTAGAGCGCAGGGAAAATTTGAAAAAAATTCCAAAATGCAAAAAGAGGTAAAATTCAAATTTTTTTCCCGCCGATCCGTTTTGGGCCTATTTTTGCCCTAAATCTTCAAATGGCCATAACTTTCGATCCAGAGCTCAGATTTTCACGTTCTTTATATCAATGGAAAGCTGGTGAAATTATCTACATGATTCCAAGGTCAATCTTGCATTTTGGTTCATTTTGGAGAGATAAAATCAAGAAATGTCTCTAGCATGTGGTAATGGCTAGAAATGATGTTTCAACAACCAGTTTTAATGCAAAATGGGTCACATTCTTCTTCATCATGGCCAAAATGTCGGGCATAACTCTATAAGGATTCCCATGCTGTTTTAATGCATCTTCATTCAATGAGGAATGGCTCCCACATTTTTGACACATTTTCTCTCCCAGGCTCGACCGATGCATTGTAAAATCTAGATTTGGCTCATTTTTTGGGGGGACATTTCTTTGGGTAGCAAGCTTCTTATTTCACCTTCAACAAGTGATTTTTGCAAGTATCGAACTCTTGATGGTGGTAATAGGTTTTCTACCTTTTTGATGTTGTAATGCAAGGATTTTGTGAGTGGAAATGACAATACGGAGCTCGTGATCAGTTTTCAGATCCTTTGGTTGTGTTGTTTGCTTCATTTCAGACTTTAAATTACATCTTATCGAGTGTGTGCATGATGTTTATGTTGCATTCCATGATCTCGTGTCTATCTGCAGAACTAGAAGTGTTCACCACTCCTTTTACGGTGTATCACCGCTTTAGTGTAGGCTTTCACTTTATCCATTCTCTCTCTCCTAGTCCCTTAGAAATTTAGATTTGAATAGTTAGTTTCCCTGCATTAGATTAGATTGTGGCGGGTAGTTTAGCAGCAAGAACTAGCTTTCTCGGAGGTGTATCTCAAGTAGCAAGTCCCACAACTTGGAGATAGTACCCATGTTATCCAATCACACTATGAGTTCAAGTATATGCGCTTGTATAAACCATAGAAGGGTGTTGTGATTCGGTGATAACACTTTTGGCACGCCTGAGTGGGACCTTAGAGGTCTTCCACTTTATCTTTGACATGTTGGTGTGTTCTGTTAAAGATTAAGCCTTTTGGAGGCACTTTCAAAAGCACATCGGCGACTCTATCTGGTAAAAACTCATTCTCTAAGTTGCGAGACCTATTTTCCATTCATTTCCATCCATTCTTCTTTCCATCATTTTCATTCTTTTCCATTCCATGAAGTTGTGCAATCATGACTTCATTTCCATCATGGAATTCACATTTACAACAGCAAAGATATCACACCTCCAACATGTTTTACAAATCCTCGTAAATCAGCATTTTGATCAAATTCAAAATCAGCATGTCTACCCATATGAGCAGCAAGTGCCAAAGTCAGTTTGGATATGAAGCATTTCAAGCACAAGGGTATGCTGGTTGTGAGGGCAATCAAGAAGAAAATACAGATCTGTTGGAACAAATCCAAAAGATGGAGGAAAAGATGGTGCAATCAAGAGCAACATCTCAAATGAAAGTTTTCAGAATTGGTTGCAGGAATCCTTGTCCATGGGGAGGCCCTTTACCAAGACACTTCAGCCCTCAGGAGAAGTTAGACTTCATGATGAAGATGCTTCCCCAACTTGCACAATGGACAACAGAAATAGAGGCCTATGAACTTGGTGTTGAAAAACCTTGTCAATGGGTAAGTCCTACACCATCATCTAGTTTTTCTCACCCCATCACTCAAGCAGCATCATCTCATTTGGAATTTCAAATTCTAGATCCAGTCAATGCTGCCCCAGGAGTTAATTCCATTTCTCCATTCCCTAGTCTTCCACCACATCTCGATTCTTCTGTCCTTTTTCCTTCCAAACAGCCATTCCCTCCAAAGAAACAAGAGTTCCTACCTCCTCCACCACCATGAAAAATTGCCAAATCAATTGAGTTACAATCCACTTCTCCTCTTGCATTCCCAAATCCATGTTGGGAGGATAAAAATCAGAATGCCAGTCAAGGAAAACAACAGCAAAAAGAGAAGCCAAACAAAGATGAAGAAATTCAAAGTCTGAAGAGTTGGGCTCTTAAATTTGGGATGAAAAAGATCCCCTTGATGGTTAAGCCTTCAGAAGAGGTTGGAGTTGGAGAACAGGTGGTGGTTAAGACTGATTTTGTGGCAAAAGAAGAAGAGCAAAAAGAAGAAGCAGATCAGCAGTCAGTTTGCTCAGAAAGTAGTGTCCATGTTAGAACTCTATTTGAAGGGAATACTGATTCAATTCAAGTTGCACAATCAGCCATAGAGGAAGAAAGATCTGAAGAAGATCCTACAGTCCCAACTTGTCCTCTAGAGCAGCAGATCAAAGAGTTTGAATTAACGAACTTTGTGCTAGAGGAAGAGTTCTATCAAGAGCAGGATTGTCTTCAAGTAGTAGAAGAGGGAGAAGCTGCTCCAAATCCAAAAGAAGAGCAAATTCTAGTTGTGGAGGAGAAAATTGCAGATCCAAGGACTTTGAGCACAAAGCATGCTACAAGAGAACCTCCAGTTCTTCTTTCTACTTCATCTCTCTCAAGTTCTAGTGCTGAAGAAGAGTTTGACCTCTCAAACTCAATGTTGGAGGATGAAAGAAACCATGATGATCAAGTTACAGATCAAGAGGACACCATGGAGGAAGTTGAGCATTTGCAGCAGGACAACCATGAGGTAGTGTATCTGTCAGATTTGGAGGACTGTTTTGATGAAGAAGAACCGGTTGAGTTCCCACCATTCTCTCTTTCATCATCCACGTTCCAAACACCTGAGCCTACTGTCATGAAGGAGAGCATTCATTTGCAGCAGCCTGCATCTTATAAAGCAACTCTTTGGAACCAATATTGGAAGATTTTAATCTTTCATGTCCTTCATTGGAGGAAGAGAAAGGGAAAAAGGTTCTACCATTGCTTCCACATCACCCACCCAAGAAGGTCTACAAGAAGACTCCATTTTTGGAGTTGAAAATCAGAGCTATGGGCATATCAAACGGATCATACCTTTCCCAATAAGGTATTTGACTTCATTGGAGTCAAAGGAGAAGTCACAACCAGTCATGCTTGCTTCTAAGCATGAGGGTGAGCTACAAAGTACCAAGGATCAGTTGTCATACCTCTTCAATCCAAATGCAGAACAACTAAAAGAGGTATTGAATTTTCCTTCACCTGATACCTTGATGATTTGGGTGGAAGACTAGCTTCTTGTTGATTTTCCATTCATCCAATCAGCCATGTTCAATGCCAAATCAGTTGCATGGTTGCCAATTTTGAAGAAAGGAAGCTATTTTGCACAACCAGTTGCAGGGTTTGTTTAGCCCACTTTTGCTTCCAGTTAGAGTAGGATAGGTAGTTTTGCTTTCAGTAAAAGAAGTGCTTGTGCACACTTTGCATGTTCCATTTGGAGCATGTATGATTTTCAGTTTTGTACATAGTTTTTGTGGTGCTGGTTTTGCTCTTGCACAGTCCATTTTAGTTGGTTTCCAAGTGGCTCAGAGAGGAGGTTTTAAAGTTCAGATCAGTTTGCAGGCTACAACTCATGACTCCATGCCCAATGGATGCTTCAGGCAACTGGTAACTTCATCCAGCAGGCAGATGACCCCACTGAGTCGCCAAAATTGTTATCCAAAATTCACCCCTCAAGGTAATTTTGATAACATGCATCAAATTATTCAGTCCTGAGCAAGTAAGATTGATTCGAGGCCCAAAATCATGTTTTTTGGGGTCCCCTCGGCCTTTTTCTAACTCTCCCATCCAAGAAGAAATCCCAACGAGTTAAAAAAAATGGAAAAAATGCAAAAAATAAGGTTGCAGGAATGTTTTAAAGGGTTCGGGTCGTACTGAGGTTCGTCGTACCAAGCTTGGGGCTGAAAAAGCAAGAAAATCGGCTGTCGGACAATTTTGTCCCAGGCAGATCCGCGAGAATGGGTTGGGACGTCGTGACGCGAGGGACACGAAAATCTGAAATGGCTGAAAGCAAGAAAAGTCATCTAATTCTTTTGTTTCACGTGGTTTGGGACAGCCAGGGACAAAAGTACGCGTGGGACGCAAATCGACTGATTTACCGAAAGATAGTCCATTTCAGGCAGTTCGGAGATATTCGTCCAGACACTGGGACAAAAGTATGCGTGGGACGTGAATTGACCGATTTTTACGAAAGACATTCCATTTTGGGGGAGTTCGAAGATATTCGTCTGGGACAGCTGGGACAAAAGTATGCGAGGTACGCGAGGGACGCGAAAAGGTGAAAAAGCCGCAAGGGAGGGACAAGGAAGCCCTGAATCGACCGATCACGGGAGAATTTGCCCTAGGAAGTGGTGGGGAAAAGAGAAGGACTTAAAAAAATTTCCAAGTCTCACCACGTGTCTTCACCATCGACCCAATGGAGCGGGGTAAAAAATTATAATTTTTTGCAAAATGTTTTACCGAAAGTCCAAAGGGTGAGTTTTGGCCCACTGCCCCCGCCACCAAATGGAATCTTGCCACGTGTCATCCAAGTGGTGGAGCACGGGGAAAATTTGAAAAAATTTCCAAAATGCAAAAAAGAGGTAAAATTCAAAAAAAAATCCCGTCGATCCGTTTTGGGCCTGTTTTTGCCCTAAATCTTCAAATGGCCATAACTTTCGATCCAGAGCTCGGATTTTCACGTTCTTTAATAAATGGAAAGATGGTGAAATTTTCTACATGATTTTGGGGTCAATATTGCATTTTGGTTTCAGTTTGGAGAGATAAAATCAAGAAACGTCTCTAAAGCACGTGGTAATGACCGAGAAATGATGTTTCAACAACCGTTTTAATGCACAATGGGTCACATTCTTCTTCAACATGGAAAAATGTCGGGACATGGGTGCTGTAAGGATGTCCATGCTATTTCAATGCATCTTCATTCAATGAGGAATGGCTCCCACATTTTTACACATTTTCTCTCTCCTGGGCTTGACCCATGCATTGTAAAAGCCAGATTTGGCTCATTTTTTGGGGGACATTTCTTTGGATAGAAAGCTTCTTCTTTCACCTTCAACAAGTGATTTTTGCAAGTATCAGACCTCTTGATGGTGGTAACAGGTTTTCTACCTTTTTGATGTTGTAATGCAAGGATTTTGACAGTGGAAATGACAATACAGGCTCTGTGATCAGTTTTCAGTCCTTTGGTTGTGTTGTTTGCTTCATTTCAGACTTTAAATTACATCTTATCAGTTTGTGCATGATGTTTATGTTGCATTCCATGATCTGTGTCTATCTACAGAACTAGAAGTGTTCACCACTCCTTTTCTGGTGTATCACCGCTTTAGTGTAGGCTTTCATTTTATGCATTCTCTCTCCCTGGTCCCTTGGAAATTTAGATTAGAATAGTTAGTTTCCCCTGCATTAGAGTAGATTGTGGCAGGTAGTTTAGGAGCAAGAACTAGCTTTCTCTGGAGGTCTATCTCAAATAGCAAGTCCCACAACTTGGAGATAGTACCCATGTTATCCAATCACACTATGAGTCCAAGTACATGCGCTTGTATAAACCATAAAAGGGTGTTGTGATTCGGTGATAATAATTTTCATTAATATTCAAGGAAAATTATTCAACATTCCTTTTTTTGTATCACCTCATGTAGATTAGGTTTAATTTCATATAATCTTCTTCACCCTATCTCCTTGGCAAGTCAGAGTAGGATTTAGAATAGATCCTCTACAATTTGTATGTGTGTATCAAAATAGAGGAATAGGATCCGACCTTTCTCCGGAGATATTTCCTAATTGCAAAGTTCCACACTTTGGGAAAATATCCATGTTATGCAATCACACTGACTGTCTCAATCTTTTGAATTACAAAAATTAGGGGTCTTTGTGATTACGCATCAACACTTACTTATGTTTCACCAAATGAAAAAAATAGGTCCCCAATCTTCTCGAGTTTCCCACACTAGCATGCTTCCATATCATGCTAAAATGGAGCTTTAAAACAAGGCATGGACACATTCCCAAAAAATTAGGAAGGATGTAATTTTTAGATGCTCTAATTGCAAGCACCTCGTAGACATACATGCAAATTTGAAAGCATGCTTATGGAATGTGAACTATCTTATAGTGAATAACATTAGCATTAATTTTTATTACTTTACAACATGGAAAAAGTGTGTTTTTAGACAAGACACGTGGACTGTTTGGAAAATCACCTTAAGGGGATGTTTCTATGCCACAATTGTAGGTTATAATCATATTTTTGTTGAAACAAGCTTCAAAAACTCTCAAGCACAATGTTGTTAGTAGGTGTTAACCTGGTCGAACAACCTATGCAACCACCTTCCCCATCGAGTTAGATTTATAATGTTGTGAAATTGAGTTTGGTATGGATGTAATTAGCATTGTATGTATTTTTATCTTTTTGTATGTAAATGTGGAACAATACATTTAGGATGTGAACTACTTGAGAAAATGGATGAGGAAATGCAACCTCATGACTGCAATCATTTCTGTGCATGCACAATTTGGATTTGTTTAAAAAGGCCTTGGAAAACTTCAGGAAAATGCAAATTGACAGGTGTAAATCCAAACACCACACCCTTACCAATGTTTTGCAAGCTTGTGCTAAAATGGGAGCTATGGAACATGGAATGAAATGTCTTCCAAAGAGTTAGGAGAGAGGATATTATCAGATTTAGTTACAAATTATCTATTAAAAAGTGTGTAAATATTTCCAAGGCCCATGAATTATTTGTCACAATGCCTCAATGATATATGGTTAGATGGACTATGATAATTATAGGTTTTGAACAAAGGGGATTCGTTGAAAAGGCTTTAGAATATTTCATGACAATGAAAGTGGTTGGTGTAAATTTGACCTCCACATTCCTTCTTTGGAATCCTCCTATCCCATGCCATGATAGAATATTTGGAAAACGTATGAAAAACCATCAAACCTTGAAGGATAAAAGTTTTTTTAGATGTGTAGCTACTAGCACTATCTTAGATTCATATGATTAATGTAGATAAATGTGTTAGTGGGCCACACTTTTTGAACATAATTTGGTTGTGACATGTTGGTTTGTAGTATGGTATTGTTTATTTCTCCACCTTACATTGTGTCTTGACATGAGATAGAAGCTCAACTCCCAGCTCGATTTTAACTCAACCTTGACTCGCCATGCATGTCTCACCAACTCAATCTAGACATGGTCATCTTACCCTTTTCTTGCACAATCTTAATGTTTCTAGTTTTTCCTATTTTAATGGAGTTGAAAATCAAACCAAAGAAGAATAATTTTTTGGTGAATTAGATAAGGTGTAGTACCTTATAGAAAATTTACCTCCTTTTCTATGTAACTTTAAAAGTTACTTTGATTATATATCTAACTCTCAAATGACCTCTTGATATTTTTAACAAAAATAGATATTAATACTTGAATCTTTGAAGCCACTTGGTCAATGATTCGAACTTAAAATTTAATAAAAAATCTACCTCTTGATGACCTTGTGATATGTTAATAAAACCTATTTTTGATGGCACACAAAATATCTCGCTAAACCACAAATGGGAAGCTCAAGATTTGACTGTGTTCATTGTCACTTGGAGTGTTACACTAAAAATTGGAATGTATTCAAGTGTTCATTTGAACCTTTTTCATCATGCATTTAGGAGCATAGTGGACCGTTTTGTAGCTTTGGAAAGTTGCTGAAAATTAAAAGTTTAGTTTCGTTTTGACCGGTAGTTTTGGCCCTAATTGGAGAAATGGAATATGGCCTCTGTATACCTCTAGTATTTATCCATGAAAATCATTATCAATCCTTAGTTCTAAAAAAATATCTTTACAAGATATTTTTAGGTGGGTTTGTAGGCCTTTGGTAAGTGGGAAACGAGGTCATTATGGTGCATCTATGATTGTAACTTTGGAAAGATGTGTATGAATTAAACTTAGCTCATTATATTCAGGTTATGTTAGCTTCAAGTGTTTCCATGTATATAGTGGAGTAGGTTGGATTTAAATCCTTATGTGTTTGAGTCGTGGAGATTGCTTTTGAATGTATATTTTTGAGCTACGGTATAAATTTGATGCTTTTTCTAAACTTGCAACAAAATGGGGAAAATTTTCGTAGAACCTTATTCAAGTAAAATATCTATCGGGAAAGTTGTGAACACTAACATATGACTATAGAAATTTTCCTTTTGATTCTTGTTTTGGAAATAAATTGATTTTGGAAAAATGGAATTTTATCTCTCCTCTCTCTATCTCTCTCTAGATTTGAAAATAAACTAAAAGGGAATTCATATTTCTTATTCTCCCTAAAAGTTTGTTAAGTATTGTTTTCATTATGATTGGAAAACTATGAAATTGTGAGTTATGCTATATTGTAGGAGGATTCCATGTTATCTCCTATGTTAACCATGTTGTGGTTGTAGGTACCTTTGGGGAGAGGAAACAATATCTTGTTTACTATATTGTGAAAGCATGTACTATTGCAGTGAATAAATTGTATATTGTGAATGGTAACTATACTAAATGTAAACTATAGAATGACACTATTTTTAGGTAAGAGAAAACATTATTGTATATAATGAAATGATAATATTTCTTACATCGATATGTCAGCGAGATGCAACTGTATGTGTATGTTTGATTATATGTTATCATGGAAAAATTCAAATGAAACAAAAATATGTGATCTTCCTCCTGAAATATTGTTGATGGACGGGGAGCGTAGGGAAAATTTATGAATTCTAATCCATTGAGGGACCATTATGTTCTGCTCTTTAAGTGTGTCCTATTAATTTTCATTGTAAGAACTCTTGGTGGATGATAGCCAAGAATGATTATTTTGAGAAGGAAATAATTCAACATTCTATTTTTGATGAATAAACATGATATAAAATAACAAAATTGAATTCCATGATTTTAATAGTTTCTATATGTAGAATTAAACCTATTGTTTTTTAATTTAAGGTATTGAACTTCAATCCTTTAGAACTTGGTCATTACGATTGATATTATATTCTAATTATTTTTATAACATGTTTATGGTTGATGACCTACTTGCATCCAAATATGTATGACCCACTACTAACTTATATTTTTTATATTTTTCTTGAAGCATTCATGAAACCACTATGCATTAAAGTTGATTTTTTTATTACCACTCGTTATAAGATGTATCATGGTATATCGTGCGTATTGTTAGAAAAATAATTTTTTCGCTAAGGAAAATTATTGGTTTTCACCAACATTCATGTGACTAGGTCCCTCCTCTTGGGAATAGGGATAATCCCATTTGTTGAATGCATGGAAAATTAAAATATGTGGGTGGTTGTTAAGACAAGGATCACACAAGAATAATACACTAAACCTAAGGTAAATTTCTTATATAGAATACAAGGGAGGAATTTTCTTGGAGATAGGTAAAGGGGAGATAATAATATAGGGAGAGAGGGTTAATGTAGTGAGTAGGAACTTGAAAACTTCATTGACATTAAATAAATTAGGTCCACACCTAAATCAGAAGAAAACAATAATTTAAGCAATAACAAAATTAACAAATCAAAGACACAAAGTTAAATTGATTTATTCCTCAAAGATACAAAGTTCTTTCTTGGTTGTTCAAGATTACAATGCTTGCAAAGTTGAAAGTAGGAAGTAGAAGAACATAGACAAGAAAATAAAATAAATATATTCTTTTTTGTAGTAGGAGAAAAAATATCAATCCCTTGGAACAGAGAGAAGTCATCCAAATATATAGCCTTATAAAATGTCTCCTCGTCTCCCCTGTGAATTTTAACATTCCTACCACTTGCAACCTTTCATATTCCTATAGGAATAAATACGAGTCCTTTTTCTTATTAATGAAAAGGAACTATTACAATGTAAAATTAAAAGGTCACTTAAGTGAATAAGATGAAAAGATAAAAATTACATTCCCAATGAAAATTATAATGTAGAGAGAGGGAAGGATAAAGAGAAGAAGAGAATGATCAATATGAGGATGAAGATGCCTTCAAAAATTAAGAGATTTATTTTGGTGAACTCTATGCAAATGTCTCGGGGACGAAATCCTTTCCTTTGACCTCTTTAATGGCGAGTTTCGAGTGAGTGCAACCTTCTCTACCTGCAGGTACAAACATACCTAAATCACCGATCCAAGTCTTAGGAATACCGTCAATGATCTTTCACTTTGTGTGAATCAAACTTTATGATTTATTGTGGTATTAGAGATAGAGCCTCGATATCTGTGAAGGATTCCAATGTATCCTCATTAAATGAGAAATGATCTCCTTCTTTCTAGACCAATTCTTAGAAATATCTTAGGATTCCTTCCACGCATGAATGTTCACTAAGTAGAGGTGATTTGATATTACGCACAATTTTTCGACATCTTCTAATATTTTTGGTGATGCTCCTCTCAAGAATAAAGTTATGAAATAGCATCATTTATCATATCACACCGACACTCATTGTGCATGACCACACAAGAGACAAATTATCAAAGACAAATGTGAACACATTTTTTCTCACCAAGGAGTGAGAATCAAGACAACTCATCTCAAATACCAATGGGAAAACACTATCCCAATGGTATCTTTCTTTCTCGATATTTTATTTTCTCATTTTCACTTTGGAAATAGTGGCTAGGTCAAAATTGATTAGAGAGATAAGCTTAGGAAATAATAACTTCCCTTTTAAAGGATTTATTCCACCCATTTATTGTTATCTCTCACCTAAATGGAGTACCCTTGATATCTCTTTATTACTTGGGGATAAAAGTTATCTATAGGAGAGGTATATTCAACTAGAGGAAGAGGTGTCACATTGGGCTCCAGGAATGACTAAACATAAGTAGTCAATATTCTCACATGCTCTCAAGTTACTCCACGGTCTACTTATTTTCATCATTTATTGCAAAAAAATGAGTTGTGGAATATTTGAAATAATACACATCTCCCTCATGTGTGGCTAGCACTAAGGATATCCTATTCATCTCATAATTATATGATGTCATCTATACCAAAGGTTTGATAAATTTAAGATGTTCAACTTCCACATATTGAGATCCAGAAGCCTCGGTGAAAAAAAATTAAGTTGTTTAAGATTTATTTTTACATTTGGTTTTTATGTAATTTGAGATACCTTAAAGTTGGGTGTTTTTGTTGGTTTCACTATTTTTGGTTCTCCTCTAAGTAAATTCTGTAACCATGGGAAAGTCTCACCTGGTGTAGACATGAAAATGAGCATGAAGGAACTCTCAGGTGCTTTATATTGAACCGTGAGCTTCACTAAGATGGAATGACTTATTATCCTCTAAGGAAACACTTAGATTTTGGGGATTATTAGCAGATTGAGATGGGTAAATTTATCCTAGCTCAAGTGTCTCAATATGATTTTCTTTGACTTTTTCCTTTTTGTGAAGCTCTTACGAGAGAAAATTCAATGCACTTATATTCTACAAGCTTACACTTTGAATACTCTTCCAAATGAGAAGATTCAATGCCCCTATCAAGTTCCCTAAGAGAAGAAGTGATGGGAAATTTCTTTTATGGAGCTAGTAGACCACTAGATTCAATGAAAGAGGCCCTCTTCTACTTGAACCAATATTTTGACCTATGAATCACTATCATGGTTCTTTCTTTGATGTCACCAGATTCTTGAATGTTCCATGGGGTGGGAGGAAGAGGAGATGATTACACTACTTGATACTCATGATCAAATAGGTTAGATCCATCATCATTCATTCCTTCTACAAACCACTCGAGACTTTAAGACCCTCATTTAATCCATCTTTGTCATTATCATGTAGTCTCACTTCCTAACCTCAAAAATATTGGTGCAGTTGGCCCAATAGTCTTCAATTTGTGGAATGTGATACAAACATGGAAGAAATAAATCTTAGAAATATTTCTAATATAAAAATATGGTTGGGATATATAAAAATTGAAATTTGTGAAGGAGGTTTCAATGTTCACTATATCCATATAATTTTGCATGAATAAATCCCTATGGAGATAGGGAAAGATACAACTTTATTATTTACACTTTTCTACTTGGTGTGAACATGAGATGACTGCCTACACAACTCATTCATGATGATCTTATCACCTAGATATCGATTTAACAAAAAAATTTTTTTAAAGGAACCTAATATTACGAGTAATGTAGGATAATTAAATTCTAAGTACATATTTTGACACAAGAAATCAAGCTAATGAATTTGAAACCATAGGTGAAAGAGAGGATAAAATACTTAGTTGATTTATGTCAAATGTCGGGACTATGCATACTTTGGAAAAACTAAGAAACAAGAAGGAAAAATGTCACAATTGTGATGAATAAAATATGGAACTTTTGGATGAGCTTGGAGTAGGGTTCTTGGAATGGGTCGGGGAATCTAGGCATTGGATACCTTTTTAAGCACCGTGACAACATAGGATCTCAAAACTTGATTTTTGGAAGTCATGTAAGTGTCGATTTTTGCCACTTTTGGTCACTTATATGTAAGCTGGAAGATTTCCAAATTCACCTATAACCTAAAAAGAAAAGATGACCTACAAAACCCTCAAATTACATAAAATCCTAAAAAGAAAAGATGCAAAATGAGGAGTCAGATTGACCCCGATGGTCACCCAAATGAGTGATCTTACAACAAAGCGTTGTACTACATTTCAAACTCCATGTAGTTCTTATGCGTGTGTGATATAATTATTCTCTAGGAAGCCCTTGTGCAAGTGTGTGTGATAACAGGTGATAACTAGATGTACCAATGTAGATAGATGTGTGGATGACAAAATGAACTTCCCTTCTTATGCATGTATATAGAAAATGCAGTCCCTTTTCCCTTGAGTGAGTGCTATATGGATGCCTTGAATTCCTTTGGATGTAACCTTAGGTGGTGATAGTAGATGCTTAGAGCTTGGTCCTTTATTATGGTCACACAACTTTATATTTACATGATTCCTTTGGTTGAATTTCATAATTAACAATTGAATGTTGGCCTATAAATAATATTCCCAGAAGATATAAGATGCCTAAAAAGAGTGATTAAAGTAAAAGGGGTTAGGGGCACCCAAAAAGGATGACGAGGTTTGGGCAATCGACATCTTGTTTGGGTGTTGGTGTCTAGAGTCACGAAAGATAAAGAAGTGAAGTCCAAACTAGGTTGTAGGGTGTATAAGGCCAAATAGAAAATAAGAAACACATACAAAAGACCAAATATAGTTGTAAATTGTTATTTTTGTCACTTAGGAATCATATGAATATTAGTATGTGATTAGGACCTAGAAATGTACCCAAGTGCATGATTTTGTATCTACTGAGATACCATAGTATCCTGTGGGGTGCAATATCAAATCCTCTCGAGTTTGTTATAAGTGAAGCCTGGTAAAATGAATGAAATGAATTCCATATTCCTCAATCAAACCCAGCTACTTGAGGTGAAATTATTCAGTTAGGATTTCCTTCAAATAACCTTATGATGTACATGTGAATGCATCATTCACCATTTATAAGTGAGAGTTACTCTCCGATATGTGAGTTGTGGGTATTTTTATAGGTTGGTGACTTATGTGGCACATTAGGTGCAGTGGAGAGACCTCAAAATGCCTTGTATATGAGAGGAATATACCAGATAAATATTCATTTTAAACTTATTAGAGGAGGGAAAATGCCACAACTATAGGTGAATGTTATTGCTTATGATATGCCCCCAGAAATCATCGATCTCCTTCTACGACCATTAGAATGAAGAGAGCCATCCAGTCTTGGAAATATTTTGTGGTTTATTCTCCCATCACCCTATTAAGTATGACTATTTATCTAAGTTTGCTTCATGGAATTCACTTCAAGGCCAAGTATTGGGGATCCGAGAGGGTTCTTTTCCCTAAATGAGGATGAAAAAATTGATAGGTTGGATGGAGGAGGGGTTTAGAATGACCGATAAAAATGGTTTTCAATTGGGGGTTAGGTTGTCATGACCAAAATTTTGAATTTTTCATGCTATAAATTTAGCATGTAAAAATAACTATGTTATTTTTGTATTGTAATGTGATTTTTATGAAACCCACTACTTCTATAGATGTATATTTCATTAATAATGGATATATGTAAAGGATGAATGGTTTTAAACTATTTTGTAATGGGTTAAACATTCAATTATGCATGTATATAGCTATATTATTGTGGCATGAAGTCTTAAACATGTGGAAAGTAGTGTTGTTGTAAGGTATATAATTTATATCTTTGATGCACATGTCCTATTTTATTCTCATCATTTAACTTTGTGCATTAGAAAAATGAGTGGTCAGTTGTAACACTTTGTTGATCTGTAGAAGTTTTTGTATGAGTAGTAATTTGAATTATGATACTATTTTTAATCATGTTAACCTATCAAAGTGAATTAAACAAGAGCCAAAATTTAATTTATCATTTATGCTTGGTAGGGAATACAAATGATGGTTAGTTTAAATCTTATTATCCTATTTATATGCATGGATACTATTTATTTAGTATTACTTTATGATAGTTTAGTACATTGAATTAAAAATGTAGCAACTTTATTTTCTCTTATATGAGGAAAGGGTACTGACTTATTTCATTATTTGTTTGAATTATTGAAACATGATGGTGTAATTTTGTTGTTAAGTGACCATATTAGATAGGATCTATGTTCCTTCCTTGGTATATGGTGGGATTTTATTAATGATATATTGTTAAAATTATGTCATTCCTATGCTTAAAGTATGTTGAACTTTGTATAATTATGTGAATAATATCAAGATTTATGACATGATTAATATTTTAAGTGGATCTTGGTTGCATGTTGAATCCACCTAGGTCAAGCGCCAATTCTAGTCTTGGATAGAATGGGGTTGATAAGTATATTATCTAGTAATTAATGATGTTAACATTAAGAACAAAGTGAATGTTTTGTATTCTAATTTTTCAGTAATGGTAATGTGCATATAATTATTTATGGAATCGATAAGGTTGTGAATATATTTTATTATTAACATTGAAGTAGATAACATTTTGTATATAATGCTCATTATTATTGGGAATACTTAGGTATTGGTTAAACTGAAATGTAGTATTACATTTATGGAGATGGATGGGATCATGACGCCCTAAGGTAATTCTCATTTATCTATGTTCTATGTGTTCTTATTGTGTTTATGTTAAGTGGATGAGAATGAAATGAAAACTTTTCCCTCGATAAGAAAATAATATTATTCATGAAGACCTGATATGATTTTAAATTTTAAATAAAAATCTAAGTCAAATTTACAACTATATCTCGATTAATATAACCTAATATAAATTTACCAATATGCAGATACAAATAAACATAACTAATTAAAGCTATAAAAGTGATTCATTCGCCTCACTGACACACCGTGATCTTGGAATTAACCAAAAACCAAACAATTTTGGGTCTGGAAGGTCAGCGAGATAAAAATACAAAGATAGGTGGCTTGTAGTAAATTTTACCCCATCACAAAAGGAAGGAACCCCATGTGCGTCAACCTATCACCCAGTGAAAAATGAACACTCACCCAAGGCATGCATGGGTACCGAGTCTCTCTTTTATGTGAGTTTAGTGGGAAACATAATCTATGATTAGTGTAAGATTTTAAGACATATAAGAACCATAGGGCTCTTAATCGGCTCTAGATACTTGTAGTCACTTCTGCACTAGGTGTTTTAACAGAATCTAGAACATGCATTATGACAGAAAGAATTATACAAGCATTCATACATAGCATGAAAGGAAAGAGAACTTATAAGAGAGAAAATATGCATTAGAACCATTGATTTCACATATATATTATATCAGTAACCTCATTACATTCATTGATTCATTACAAAGTGTCACAGAGAGTAGACCGCAGTCATGCATATCACTGGACTTGTGTAACTAAGCTATCAAAAGAAAAATTACAACTCCATGCCCAAGACATTCTCTCCTGGATGTAATTATCCATTAACAGAGTCCTCACAACATCTCTACAGAGCTCCGCTCACTCTCTAGATCTATATTCCAATTCCCACTCTCTCTAACCCACTATATCTCAAGCTCCTTCTCCTCCCTCTTTTACTCGACAGTGCACTTGTATTTATAATTCTCCTTCTAGCGCCCTCGGATCTGGTGCCAAGTGTCAGATGTGGTCCATGCAAGCATGATTATCGAGGCCTGAGCTTTCCACTTTATCTCATGATGTTCTTCTAGAAGATTCCATCCAAGGCATGCTCTTTCCTAGGCCAGCCTATCGCTAGCTTGGCATCTTATCCACATGCAACCGATCACGCTTTTCATGTGTTCTGCCTTGGGTGCTCAAATTAACTAAGTCCTAAGCCTCCTTTCAAGCATCATGTGTGATATGTGCTTCCATAAACCTTTCTCTCACATAATTTTTCCTTGTTCCCCTTTTCATAACTAGGACCGGGCGTGCCTAAGTGCCTTCATACTTGGTTAATATTACAGGGGTCCAACATCACCCCACACTATGCCTATTCTCCATCCTCAGAAACACCTTACTTAACCAAGATGCATGCTATCAAGGGAATCAATGAATAGTCTTACACTTTACAAAGAATAAGGAATGAAATAATTGGGGAAAGAATGAAGAATGGGGGAGCATCAACTCAGCAAGCTAGGGAAATCTTTTCACAAATTAGCCTCTAGCTTATTCCACTCTTCGACCTCACCCTGTGCCTTCTGGAAGAGGTCTCCCACCAAGGTGCTCACTTCATCAAAACTCAGGCCAACTCCCTGGGTGCCCAAAATGTCCACAATCTACTCCATCTCTTTTCCCAGGTCCTCAAGTTTATCCATCCTCCTAGTAATATGGGGGTATAGTTCCTTTAGCCGGGCCTTAATTGAGCTCCTTAAAGCCTCAATTGCCTCTAATTTCTTCTCTACTTCAGCCAGAACCTTGTCCCTCTCTGCTCTGTTCCCTTGTTCTTTTCTTGGAACTCTTTTAGTTCTACTTCAAGTGTGGTGACCAAGGAGCTTGCCACCTTATGCATGTCTGCACATGTATCATACGCAGTTTCCGTAGTTTGGGTAAATGACCTTAACCTCCACGAGTACTTGGCTATACTTGGTAATGAGCACTACAACTTTCAATCTATCCTCCTCTTTCAAGTGTGCAGCCACTTCTTCAACGGACTCTAAGGCCAAAGGTTGTCTCTCCATAGTGAGGACGTATGCTAGATATTCTATACACTCCGGGAGGGATGAGTAATTCTATGTGGGTGGTGCTAAGTCTGGGTGCTTCAAAAGGATGGCACCTTTAATAGACTAAATTTTCTTGTACACTTCTTGCACCTTTATCTTCTCTTCCTTTAACTCGCACCTTAACTATGTGCTAATCAGTTCTTCCTATTTCAAGCTCTCGGCCTTTTCCACCAGTTCTTCTTCCTTCTTCCCTAACTTTTCCTCCAAAGACTCGATCCTATAGTTGCAGGTGAATAATCTAGCCGTGGTCTCAACCATGACCTTATTAAGTGCATTAAAGACTTTCATCATCGATAGCTCCTAAGCATTCACTAAGGGATTGACCCCCTTAGATTTTGGAAATGTGATGAGCACTCCTTGGTAGACTTCAAAGTCTGGCTCATCAATGTGGGACTCGAATGCCCAAGAGAGCATCTTCTTGGTTCTAGGGTACGCGTCATCCTTCTCAAAATACCCCATGGCTAGGAGCCTTTCCATGGGTACAATGCTTTGGAATCGTGCACATAACACCTTCTTTGTGTCATCAACATAGCCCATTACTTGTCTCTATTCTGCATCAAGAGTTATTCTTCCTAAGCACATGCTTTTGGGAATCTTACTATCAGAGTGGGGCCTCCCAGGCTGTCATGCTCTTTTTGATGCTCTCCTCCTTCCCCTCCTTCAGCACTATGTCCGTGATGCGGTCCAACTCTTGGTCTACCAGGACCTCGAGCATCCTTTGTGCTTCTCTTTCCGCCACCTCATTGATTTTCTCCTTCGTAAAACTTATGGCTCCCTATTTCTCCCTGGAAACCTCCTCATCCTCCTTCATGTCCTCAATGTCTTCCTCATCCTGTGTTCCCTTGCACCATGCGAATACGAACTCCTGCTTCTAATCTCCACTCTCCTCTTCTGATTTGTAGACACTAAAGACATGTGGCTATTGTTATTTCTCTACCTCTTCTTCCTTTCCATCATCTCCCTCACTCTCATCTTCTCTTTCTCCCAAGTATTTTTCCAAGTTGTTGGTCACCTCCGAGTCAGCTTCCTTATCCACCCTCTGCTTTTTTCCTAAGAGGTGGCTCCTGATCAGGGGATTCAGCCTTATCTTCTTCCTCAAGTGACCCTTCCTTAGAGATGGGTTACCTAGGTGCCTCTACCTCTGGCATCTTTTCCTTCATCAGAGATTTATTTCTCTATATGTAAGTGCTTGGATTAGCGCTTGTGGATGGCATGCTCACTATTTGAGCAGTCAGCACACTTGGTGATTTTTCCTCTCTTACCCTTTTCTTGGCTGCAAAGGGCTTCTTTTCTCTCCATGGGATCCTTAGGTATGGAGACTTCATTCTCCAAATACGCACCCTTCTCAAACTTTGGCCTTATATGAAAGTACACACGTGTCACAGATCATCCAGTGATGGGTAGTGTCATCATCCTTGTCATTTGAATTTTTTGGGACACATACTTTTCCACATACGCATGCTTCTTTGCAGGGGTAATTTAGCTTCTTCCTCATCTCCCTATGTTCCCAATCTAGACTACCCAGCTCCATCCTTATCTTCTTTGACTCCTTAAATTTTTTCACTCCCACTTAAAAGTACTGAGAAGTGAACACAAAGGGAAGCTTGCACCAAGGGCTCCATGATTTGTCTATCAGGTTGAATCTTCCCAGGCAGTAGTGTTGATAAACCATGAATTCGGCTTCCCCCTCAGTAGCCACTGGGAGTTGTTTAGGGATTCTCCACTCTACCCCAAATGAATTCCTTAGGCACGTGTACCATTTCTCCAGCCATGCCTTGTGGGGTGTTGTCATTGTATCATAGGCATACTTCTCGAACCTCTTTGCAGGTGAAGGATCCTTGGCAGGTACTCCCATACAAATTTGTCTAGTGCGTCAAGCACCCCAATATCCATAAATACAATGGTGAGAAAGACATTGTTGAAGAGGATCATGTCCCCTTCCTTTGTGCAACTGAAAATTTCCTCTCGCGATGTATGCAGATAGTTTGTATATGGTTCCCTCTGCAATCTTCCTACAGACATGTAGCCAAGGTTTGTTGACCTATGTCCACCTCTCCTGGCCATTCAGCTTAGTCACCAAATGTGCGGCCATTTTCATTATGGGGTCCTTGATGTTTGAAATGTCATAGTACCATGACCCCTTCTTGGCAGCATACTCGGTGATGGTCTCTTAAATAGCTTCCTTTCGCCAAGGTCATCTTCCAAGCTATCTCCCTCACATATGAGGCCTATAAATTACGAGCTAAGGTGGGGAGTAATGTGCATCTTGCGCCCTGCAAAGTGGAAATAATATTTGTGTACTTGTGACATCAACCATTGGTACAGGCGCTCTGGCTTTCCAAAATAAGGCAACTCATAGAGTTGTAATACAGTCCCGCTTCTCCATTTTAACCTTAACATCATCATCGTATATAGGAAAACCCTCAGTGTTAATTTTTTTGGTGGGGCATACTAATTTGAATTTCATTTCATTTTCTATTTTGTTTCTATGGTGATTATAGTCACTAACAGTACACTTCTTAGGTGTGATTCTCATTCCTTCCCCATCATCACCCCATCCGGGTATTGCATCTTTGTATACCATTCTTCATTTGTGTTTACCTTGGGTTCTAGTTGTTTGGCCTTGGCCTTGGCCTTTCATTTCTTGGGTGTCATGGTCGAGGTATTTTTATCACTCCTACTCTCTCCTTGTTATTCTTTCTTACTTCTTCCAATCCTCTGATCTCAAATCTGTGATACAACTCTTCCGAACCCATGCCCTAGTTTGCGTAACCCTAAATGGGATAAAATATTCACAAGATATCACTTCTTCAACTCTTTCCATGCCGTGTAACCCCTTATTATTCACAAACTCAAACTGGTTACTTCAATCTCACAGATCTTCCTTCACTCAATCAAATATGAAAACCCTAGTTTATAGAATTCACTTATATCTCAAACTCCTCTATTTCGCAAAGTAAAAATGAGAGTGCTATGACCCTTTACTTATAGTTTTTATCTTTTCTAAACATTAAATGTTGCCTCACCTACCACCATAATTTTTTCATTTAATGTGGCTTTTTCAAACAAATCCTTTCTTCAAGACCTTTACTCACACGCCCAACCCGTGAAAAATCTCCTCCAACCTTCGGCATGCAACCAATCCAACCTTACAGAGACTCTTACGTGCATGTAACCCACGCCGAAGGCACTTCTTCCATCCCGATTATTTCTCTTGCCTACCTCATGTTACTTTAAATACACTTCCTCCTCGCATGTGAGATCTACAAGTAGCTTTACCTTGGCACCAACCATTATTTTATCTTTTCTCTTTATATACCTCTTTCAACCCGGCTACTCAACAAGGCTTTTCAACACAACTTCCTTGGTACTTTAATCACATGCTTCTTCACTTTCCTCCACCCCACACTTAAAGCGATGCACGGTCCTCTACGCACTTACAAATTCTCAAAAAATATCAATAAGGTTACCGGTGCCCAGGGCGCAAAACAAAAATACAACACAAAAGGGAAACACAAGAAAGGGAAAATGCATAAAGGAAAATCCTGATCTAACTGGAAAAACTGCCTTATTTACATACACCAATAAGACTTATTTATAGTAGGGCTTTAGCCTACTCCCATTAAAGTGTCCAGGAAACATTTTCCCATCCAGTGCTTATAACTGGCATGCGCCCAAATCAAGGATGTACGAGATTGTGTAAGGACCCAACCAATGGACTTTCAACTTCCCAGGATGGCGCAGAAACTTAGAATCATATAATAACACCATCCGCCCAACCTAAAACTTCTTGTTTCTAATATGGTGATCATGCCAAGGATTTTCCTTTTCCTTTTCCACTGTTTGGCTCCATCAGCAAGTGATTGTATCTCATCCAGCTTTCATTAACTCATCAATTCTTTCTTCCAATTGCTTGTTCATTGGCTAACCCTCCCGCGTGCACTATTCATAGATAAGGCAACATAAATTCAACCAAGTAAAACAAATTCCATGCCAAACACCAATTGAAATGGTGTGGATTTATTTATCCTTTTATAAGTTATCTTGTAAGCCCATAATACTGCTGATACTTTGTCATCCCAATCTTGTCTTCCAACATCACAAATTTTGGTCAAGGTATGACTTAGTATCTTGTTGAATGCTTTCGTAGTTCCATTTTCTTGTGGGTGATAGGGTGTAGTCTTGTGATGAGCCACCATGAAATCTGATAATAGGATCCTCATGGTATCATTCAAGAAATGCGTACCCCTATCACTAGTCAAACTCAAAGGGCATCCATACCTTGTGATAATGTTTTCCCATAAGAACCTTACCACTGTTGTTGCCGTGCAGTCTTTAGTTGGGGCTGCCTCTGCCCACCTTGTGAGATAATCCATGTAAGTGATGACATAACGTGACCTATTCCTACATGCTACTGGTGCAATAGGTCCCACAAAGTCTATCACCCACTTTTCAAAAGGCTCCACGCTAGGAATAGGGTGCAAAGGCATCTCATCTATCCTTCCTAGTTTTTCAATACGCTGACAATGGTCACATGCTTTACAATAATCTCTAAAATATTTGTACAAGGTTTCCCACCAAAAAATTCCATTAATATCTTGCATGCGGTGGCATCACCTACATAATGCCCACCCGCACTTCCTCCATGATGGCCAAGCGCTCATGCTCTAAGACACATCTGCGCAAAACTTCATCATGTCCAAATTTGTATAAGTCTCCACCGATTAACATGTAGGTGTGATGCTTATGGCTAATTGCTTTTTCCTTCATTCCATCGGTACCACACCTTCCTTTAAAAATATTGCAATCTCTTCCAAACTGAGGGCATGCGCCATAACCTAAATGATTGTGCATCTAGCATTGCTTCCTCAATACTCAAGGCCCTCCTCCTCGAATCAATTCTTGACGGATGATCGTGCCCCAAATTACTTTTTCCAGGTTTCACTATAATGGTGAATTCAAACTCTTGAAACAACAACACCCATCAATATATTCATCCTTATAGAAAAGGCTTGTTCAATAAATACTTTAATGCCATGTGTTTGGTGTAAAACACAAAGGGTGTTCTTAATATATACTATCTAAACTTGAAGAGTGCGTAGATAATTGAAAATGCCTTGCGCTCAGTTGTGGTATAATTCTACTCTTCTCGGTGTCGGTTTATTACTTGCAAACACAGAGGATGATCAACAATCCCTTCACTTGGTTGTGCAAGCATTGCTCCAATGGCGGTCCCTGAGGCATCTACATGGACATGGAAGGGCTTGTCCCAAGAGGGAAAATGTAAAATAGGCATGGTAATAAGCCTATCTTTTAATGTATCAAACACCATCTTTTGTGTCTCTCCCAAATGGAAGGAACTTTTATGTCTAAGAAGCTCCTCTAAAGGTGCAAAGTGATCTTGGGATATCCCTTAATGAACTTTCTATAATAGCTCGTATGCCCAAGGAATCCACACACCGCACTCTATCTAAGTAGGATCCCTTAACCCCACAATAAATGCAACCTTAGCGGTATCTACTAGCAAGCCCTTCTTACATATGATATTCCCTAACAAAGTCCCAAAGGGTGTAGCAAACACACATTTCTTAATGTTTAGGGATATCCTCAACTACTTACACCTCTCAAACATTAACTTCAAGTTTTCACTATGGTATTTAACTGCACCATATACCGTCCAGTCATCCAAATAGACATGAAGAAATTTATGGATGAAGTCCTCGGAATGCTTGCACCACTATGCACAAAAATATAGCTGGCGCATTCTTCAACCCAAAGGGCATGATCTGTATATGAAAAACTTCCCACTTGTTGGTGAAATTCATCTTCTCCTGGTATTCCTTTGCAATTCGACTTAGTGGTACCCGAAAATCCATTTGTAAAGGAATAGATTTCGTGCCCAACAACTCCTTCAAAAATTTCTTTAGTGAAGGGGGTCAAAAATGGATCAATGACAAAACTACATTCAATTCCCTATAATACACACAAATTCTAATCCACCCATCCTTCTTGATGCTGATTACCATAAGAATTATCCACTCGATTCTTCCTTTACCTCAATGTTCCCCGAAGATATCATTTTGTCTATCTCCTCTTTGACCTTCACGCACAAGTTGGGATTCATCTCGGTAGGGCCTCTTTCTAACCGGGCATGCACCGTCCTTCGTTTTATCTTGATTTCCCCAAGGAGTGGTGAATTCCTTTAAGCTCATGGTAGCCGCATGGGAATAAATCCTAAAATTCACACACAGATCAATGATCTTCAATACTTCTTTCTCTATCCAGTAATCCACAATAATAGCTTCCTTAGGTTCTTCTCCTAAACTGATGTTAACTTTCTTCATCTTTAAAGGCTCATGGTAGGCACACATGTGAGCATCTCAGACTGTCCATTATCTCGTGTGTTCCTAAAAATTGGCTAACATCTAAGTTTTTTGACTCCTCTCCATCAATCACATATACCAACTTTCCCTTCTCTTTTTCCAAACACGTGCGCTCAAGATGTAACTCTTCTGCTTTCTCTTCTTCTTCAAAATGTGCCTCCAATCCTGGTTCACCTAGTAATTCCAACAACCTATCTTCCATCTTGGCACTATCCCCCATGGTAAGGCACTTGATACCTGCAAGGCCTTATTAACCGATGGCTTGGTACTCCGATATTCAAAGGTTTGAATAAGGTCAGCCGTGAGCTCTTGCCAATTCCTTGTCTCGGTGGTGGCTCTCAATGAATGTACCATGCACGCGCGTAACCCTGTAGTGTAGAATACAACTTGTGCACCCAGAGGGATGGTGGAAAAGCTTCCATGCCTTCTCTCTAGACCCATTCAAACTTAGCTATGGAAAGAGGTGGGCTCCTTCCCATGGTACTCCTTGATGATGGTGGGTACATTACTCCTAGAAAATTTGATAGAGAGAGAAATTCTTACCTCGTGTCATTCTAAAAGGCTCTCTTGATGTGTGTCCCACCACCGAGCTGTTGTGCTGAGCAAGACATAACTTAACATCTCCCTCCATTCCTTCTCACCCTTCCATTAAACTTCTACCTCCCCGCAAATATCTCGGGGAAGGATCCTCCTAAATAATTAGGTAGTTCTTTTCCTCCAAGGTGCCAAACCATGCGTACCTTAGTCACCTTGGTCACCAAACCTCTCAACCGCCATCCCATTAATTTGTAATTTCTATGCACCCAATTTTCACATGCTGATCGGTGGTATCACCACCGATCGATCATCTTCAAACCGGATAACCTCATTAGTAGGGTGTATCATCTTAGGGTCTCTAATTAAGCACACATAAATCCTATCCAGAACTTCCTCTCCCAACAGTTTAATATATGGTGTCAAATTCCCATCAGCCAAGGGTATAATGACCCATTCCTCCTTGTTCTCAAAGCTGATGTACCCTTTGTTGAACCAAAGGTCCGCATTGTTCTTGTAACACCAAGGGCACCCAAGTAGTGCTAGGAAATTGTCCGCCTTGGTGAACACCAAGATTTCAAAGTCCCCAATAAACTTGGCTCCCTAGATAGTAATAGCTGCATCCTTCAAGACACCGATGGGCATTTCCTTAGTCTTGTTTTCCATATATAGCACATTTGAAGACTTCTATAATGTAGGTCTTCCCATCTGATTCCATGCATCCAAAGTTAGAACATTAACCTCCGTGCCTATGTCAATGAGAATATTGCTGAGGATCCATCTATCTACAAATGCATTCAACATAATCTCCTTTTCATAGCCAAGGATGTGGGGGAAGGTTTGCGTGCAAGACCCATCTCTCGCTCCTCTCCAGCGCGTGGTATCTCTCTCTCTCAACTAGGACCCTAGCAAGGGAATGATATTCTCCCGCCTTAACATTCTTCATACCTCCTTGACCTCATCCAGTCATCCTTTTCACTTCAACTCTCCTTCCTTGTTCCTCCCTTCTAGATTGCTCCTTTAGACATCTGGATCTCCCTTGTAAGCTTCGAATAACATCCATGGTGTCCCGATATATTTCATTTTTATGTACAGGTCCTGGATACTTTCCATGAACAACCTCCTCTCTTGAAACTAGGGTTTTCTATCTTGGAACCTCTCTCGCGTGTGTGGATTTTGACCTTCTTGTTACCAAAACAGGATCCAAACCTTCATCCCGTGTTACCCTGGGGCATCCACTGTATGTCTTCCTTCTTAATACTGACCATTGCAATGCCCTTGTCCTTCCGGTGCTGCTGATTCATATGCTCAAATAATTTTGGGCACTCCTCATACTTATGCTTCTTTCCACACCATGAGCACTACAACAGGTCTAGGCACTCACACTTGTAATGTTCTGTAGATCCACATTTGAAACATGTTCCATGTGGGAACTCACTCCTTCCTCCTTCATGGTTACCTCAACCATAGAATCCTCCTCAAGAACCTTTTCCACGTGCACATCATTCTGCGTGCTCCTCATAGCCGTAATCATTATCCTTGGAACCACTAGAAACACTAGTTTGGCACACCCCATGATCAATGGCCTCATGGATCTGATCAATGATCCTACACTCCTTAGTATCGGGGTTGTAGGGGTTCAAATCTTATAATAACAAGATACATTCTTCTTGATTATATGCTGCAGCAAGGGACATCGCTTGCATCATGGTCCCCATGAAAATTTCACAATCCTTTGTCACAAGTGCATACCATCCTTTAGGGGAAATTATCCTTAACATGTCCCTTTATCTCACAATCTATGCACCACAAACCATTTTGAGTCTCATGGGCTGAGTTCGCAGATAATTTTTCCAATAGCTTGGCCATAGCAACAATCTAAACCTCAACTAACACCAGATTCAATACTACCAAAATCCTCGGCATGTAAGACAACTTCCAATGCTTCGCGTAGGTCTATAAAAGTTTTATAAGACAAGGCCCTTCTGAAAGGGGTGATTAATCCTCCAACAAACCATTATGCATGATGAGAAGGATGAATACCATATGATAATTTAGACAAGATATTTTTTAAGCACGCATCATACTCTGACACACTCTCTGCCATTCCTTGTTGAATCTCCTTCAAATTGCTAATGCTCTTCTACTCAAACTTAGGAATGTGGAACTCTGCCAAGAATTCATTCTTTAAGAAAGTATATTCCACCACTATTTAATGATGGTCATACTTCCTATACCAGCTATGAACGCACCCTTCCAACATGGTTACAAACTCGACTAGCCATCTATTCGGGGTTGTGATACCCTTCGCACACCATAGCATTTCACACTTGTGAACATGTTCCGTAGCATCCTCAATGCCCCTGTAATATGGTAAATGCAGAGAAATTTCAAAGAATACTTGAGGTGGTGGCTGGGGTCCCTATCCTCCTGAGCCAGAGCCTTGGTTCCCTTCGGTGTTTCCTCCGCCACCTGATCCACTAGGTCCACTAGGTCCTGTGCCTCTAGAGCCACTAGATCCACTAGAACCACTGGGTCCAATAGGGCTGTAGGAGCTATGCCAAGTGCCCCCATGGTCCCACTAAATTGTGTGTTGATGGTTTGTGATAGTGCTTATGTCCCACTACTGTGTCCCGCGCCACTCCCTGATGCAAGACCAAAATCTTGTACACTTGCTCCTTGTCCAAAAACTCCTCCAAATACTAGAATATGTGCAGCCATAAAAGAAGGGAATATAAAATTGTATCTCCTAGGTGTGGATATATCTCTTCCACTAATATCAATTGGGTCAATAACACTTCTTCCTAGTTTGGGAAAACCAAGTGCCAGGGCTTGGTCACTAGGTGGGTTCAGATATGCGCCAATGACTCTCCTTTCTCCATGTGACGAACTCTCACCAATTGCAGGGGTCTCCCTCATGCGCTTGCCAAGATGGGGTAACACAGACTGCTTAGGTTCCATGTCCTCTGCGTGAACCTCAACTCCTTCCCATAACATCTGTCTCCATAGATCCATCACACTAGCAGCCTTGCATCGTCTAGCAATCTCCCTTTCATGTGCTTCACTATACTTGAGCCGTCTCTCTTCCCTCTCCTTCTCTGTTGTGATATCTACCATCTTCCTCCACCCAAGCTCCCTTACCCAACACTCAGAATGGTTTAGCTGGCCATTGGGAAAGCCTCTAAACTCATGGTAACCATTAATATCTTCATAGCTAGAGGAATAACGCATAGAAACGTTCCTCTAGGTTCTCGCGAAGTTTGAACTCAAGAACCTCCGGATAAGAATATGTGGAAATGGCATACTCTAGAGTGTAACTAGTCTAGTACTCCTCTCCACCAATGATCTACAACATGGGTCCATGTCAGATCTACATTGTGCAACCTTTGGTAGTCTTCTTTAGTCCACACATGTGATTCATAACGCCAACTTGATCTAGACGCATAGGCTGAAATCCATTCATATAGTTCTCATTTGGGAAGTAGTAGAATAAGGTCTCGTATAGAACATGGTAGATGTTATCTTCTACCCATCTACATGCATTAAACTCAAGTCCAAAGGTCTTTGAATCTATGAGCAAATTAATCCTCCATGCTCTTGAACCATGATTCAACATTTTCCAATGTTAACCGCTTTGTCATTCCTCACTACACTAGATCATGATGTATGTTATATCCCACTACAACTTCAAAAAGAGGTCATGGCAATGGAACCAAGATGTAGTCAATTTTACCCCCATCACAAAAGTAAGGAACCCCATGCATGCATGCCTATCACCAAGTGAAAACTAAGCGCTCACCCGAGGCACGCGCGGGTATTGAGTCTCTCTTTTATGTGAGTTTAGTGGGAAACATAATCTATGATTAGTGTAAGAGTTTAAGACATACAAGAACCATAAGGATCAGAACGGCCTCTAGATCCTTGTAGTCACTTCAGACTGAGTGTTTTAACATGGAATCTAGAACATGCATTATGACAAAAAATAATACAAGCATTTATACATGGCATGAAAGGAAATAGAACTTATAAGAGAGAAAATATGCATTAGAACATTTGATTTCACGTATATATTATATTGATAACCTCATTACATTCATTGATTCATTATAGAGTGTCACAGAGGGCAGACCGCAGTCATGCATATCACTGGACTTGTGTAACTAAGCTATTAAAAGAAAAATTACAACACCATGCCAAAGAAACTCTCTCTAGATGTAATTATCCAAGATGTGAGTCCTCGCAAGATCTTTGTAGAGCTCCGCTACTCTCTAGATCTATATTCCAATTCCTACTCTCTCTAACCTCGCTACATCTCAAGCTTGTATAAAGCAAGTTCCTTCTCCTCCCTCTTTTACTCTAAGCAGAACTTGTATTTATAATTATCCTATACCGCCAACTTGCCTTCCAAAGTGCCCTCACATATGGTGCCAAATGTTGGATGTGGTCCATACAAGCATGCTTCTCCGTGCCCGAGCTTTCCACTTTATCTCATGATGTTCTTCTAGAAGATTCCATCCAAGGCATGTTCTTTCCTGGGCCAGCCTATCACCAGGCTGACATCTTATCCATGCGCAACCGATCACGCTTTTCACATGTTCTACCCTGGGCACTCAAATTGACTAAGTCCCGATCCTCCTTTCACGCATCGTGTGTGCTATGTGCTTCCTTAAACCTTTCTCTTGCATGCTTTTTCCTTATGCACCTTTTCATAACTGGGACCCTCGTGTGCCTAAGTGCCTTCATACTTGGTAAATATTACGGGGGGGTCCAACATGGCTATAGCTCAAGAAAAAATAGTATATAGATTTTGACACCGCAAAATCCATATATACGTGGTGTTTTTCTCCTGGTTCACAATTCACAATGCAACATATATGACCGAAGATCATTTAATAGTGAAACGATCCGAAAAACCATATATATGTGGATCCTTCTTAATAGCTCACTTTTTGCACTTTGACATGGTTTAGACAAAGGAAAACAAAATGTGAAATAATTTGGAAAAGTAATATTATCTCACATTTAGATAACTTATGAAAAAGTATTAATGTAAAAAAATTAGCATAAAAGGTGGAACATTCTGATTGGTTAATCAACCAATAAGGTTACCAAAATAATGACATCGCAAAATGTGAAGTGGCTTGGATTTTTTCTATTAGATCACGTTTCTCATTGATTAGAAACAATTTAACAAAATTTTGATATTGCAAAGAGCGTGGAGTGTCCTCACTGACTCACACTTTGTAATGGTTAATAGGGTCTATTAAATTTATAACATTTTGAAGTTACATGGAGCTTTCTTATTAGCTAAAACCTTGAAATGTTATATTGCACCAACAAAATTAGAACCATGAAGTTAACCCTATTCAAGGAAATATTTTGGTCCTGCAATAAAAGATAGAAAACACGACCACAAAAGATAAAGGGAGATACAAACAGAATGTATAATATTGTCGGTTACATATATCAATTCTTATTCTATAATAAATACAAATTTTCTTAAAATAAAAACATATATAACTAAACTCTGTGAATTCTCTCTGTTTTACGTAAAAATGATTACATATTTCATCAATATACATAATACAAAAATTAAATACATTCACATGCACGTTAATCTTAATAAGCACAAAAATTCAACTTCTTTTATTAACTTTCAACGTTGATTACATAGTTTTTAGAGAATATTTATCTAAGACAATGATCAAGAATTCTAATACAAAATTCCAATGCACACCCATGTAATGACACTAGACTATGGCCATACTATTGAGAGTAAATACTATGCACCCAGTGTATTTTCACCTTTCCATGACCAAGAACCATCCAAGTTTGTACATTGTACCCACAGTTAGGACACCTCTAGTGCCCCTCTCTCTTTCCAACCACCTTCTGTAACCTAGTCAACCTTGGAATTACTATCCATAGGTTAAATTCACAAAGTCCTCAAGACTTAATTATTCTCTTTATTAGAATCAAAAATATAATTCATGTTCTTTTTAACTCTTTGGGTCCTATTCCTCTTTTGTCCGAATTTTTTTATGTCATGATGTAATTTTTTTGTACTTGGCCTATGGACCCTATCCTGCTTTTTACCCTATCTAATAAAAAAATAATTCATGTTCTCTATTCACTTTTAAATCCCTTTTTATAATACTTCATGGGTGGTTACAAACCAACATAATGGTTTTGCAAACACTTTCACTTTAATTATCATATTTAATAAAATTCTCGGGATATTCATTCCCACATTAAATCAATAGTTTATTACAATGCTTTATAAATAATATCAACTCCAACTTGAATTATATAATAAATCAACAAGATTTTAATAATTAAAGGTTAAGGGATTTAGTCACACAACATTTCTTCCCCCTTGAATCAACTACTATCCTTAGTAGTGGCAATTCTAATATGAAATTACGCAGAACAAAACACAAGTCATTAGTTAGATAATTAGGATATTTCTCTTTCGAGAAAATATTATCTTTCCCACGTAGCACTTTCAATATCACAAAAGCTCCGTTTTACTTTAACCTCTTTAATTTCTCTATTTCTAAGATTTTTAGTCCTTTCCAAAATCAATTCAGGTTCAATTTTAAATTCACATGTAGGTTCAATAACTATGTTTTTCCAATCAATAACATGATTAACATCATATACATATTTCTTTAACAAAATTACATGAAACACATTATGAATTCTAGATAACTTAGGAGGTAAAGCAAGTCTATAAGCAAGAGTTCCTATTCTTTCTAAAATTTCAAATGGTCCACAATAACGAGGAGCTAACTTAACATATTTATCCAATTTCAAAGAACTTTTCTTAGGTTTAACTCTAAGAAATACTTGATCACCTATTTTAAATTCTCTAACAGATCTTTTTGAATCAACCCAATGTTTATACCTATCTTGGGCAGCTTTCATGTTTTGTTTTGATTTATTTATAATATCTTCCATTTCTTTTAAGTTATCATTTGCATACCAAGATCTATGTTTAGGATTTGACCAAGAAATAGGAGTAGTATAGTTCCTACCATAAATACCTTCAAAAGGGGTCATTTTTATTATAGTGTGATAACCTTGATAGTAATAAAACTCAATCAAGTGCAAATATTTTCCCAATTTATAGGTTTTTCACATGTATAAATTCTATGAAATATATTCTAAAATTATATTTATCCTTTTAGTTTTTTTATCAGACTTTGGATGATAAGTAGTGCTAATACTCAAACTAGTACCCAATTCATCAAACAAATATCTCCAGAAAGAAGAAGTAAATCTAGGATCTCTATCAGTCACTAAATATTTAGGAAGACCATGCAAATGAAAAATTTCCTTGGTAAATAGATGATCTATATCAAAAGAAAAGGTTTTTTTATTTATTTTTGGTAGATAATGTTCCATTTTAGTCAATTTATCAACCACCACAAGGATAACATCATGACCATTCTTGGTTTTAGGTAATCTTGTAATAAAATCCATACTAACTGATTCCCATTTCCAATCAGGAATAGACAAAGGTTGTAATGGACCAAGTTTACTACATTGTTTAATTTTAACTTTTTGACAAGTCATACACTATTGTACATACTTTCTAATATCTTGCTTCATTCTAGGCCAAAAATAATTCTTTTTAACTGATAAGTATGTCTTTTGAAATCTAGGATGACCAGCTATAGGAATATCATGAGAATCTCTTAAAATTTGTTGTCTTAAGTTAGGAAGGTTAGGAATACACAATCTACCTTTATAGTACAACAACCCATTCACACCAAGTAAATAAGAAGTAATTTTATCCTTTAAATGCATATTTGATGTTCCATTTTTCAAACCAGAATACAATTCATCAAAATAACTATCATTAGGCAATGCATCCTTTATCTCTTGTTCAAATGGAATTATTTCTAAGGAAAAAACATTTGCACACATTATTTTTCTACTTAAAGCATCAACAACCAATTGTTATTTACTGGGTACATATTGTATTTCAAAATCATATTGAATTAATAACTCTACCCATATTCTTTGTATCATATTTAATAAGGGTTGAGTAAAAATATACTTCAAACCTTTATGATCAGTTTTCAAAAAACAATTGTGACCAAACAAATAATGTCCCTGATTTTAAAAGCATGAATAATTCCTAACAATTCCAAATCATGAGTAGGATAGTTCTTTTCAATAGGCATCAATTTCCTAGATCCAAAACATATAAATATATTATCTTTCATCAATACACAACCAATACAGAACCAAAAGAATTGATAGTAAGAATGAAAGACTTAGAAAAACCAACAATACATAACACAGGTCCACCGGTTAATGCTTCTTTTAATTTACTTAAAGTAACTTCACATTCTTTAGACCAAATATATGTGTTACTTTTATTTGTTGAATTTTTAAGAGGAGCAGCTATTTTAGAATAATTCTTTGATAAAATCTAGATAACCCAAGAAAATTATAAACTCTTGTACATATTTGGGAATATCCCAATCTTGTACTACTTTTACTTTAGAATGATATGGTGTAAGTCTTTTTTTGGAGATAACATGGCCTAGATACGAGACTTCAGTTTTAAAAAAATTACATTTACTTAATTTACCGTATAACTGATGTTTTCTTAAAATTTCAAGTACTAATCTAACATGCTTCTCATGTTATTTTTCATTTTTGGAATAGATCAAAATATCATCTAAAAATATAATCACAAACACATCTAAGAAAGGTCTAAAAACATCATGCATTAATGTCATAAATGTGGCTGGGGAATTTGTTAATCCAAAAGGCATAAAAAAATTCACAATGACCATATCTAGTTCTAAAGGTTGTTTTTACAATATCAACATTTTTATTCTAATATGATGATATTCAGAAGGTAAGTAAATCTTAGAAAAACATTTCACACCATTGAATTGATCTAGTAAATCATCAATTCTAGGTAAAGGATCTTTATTATTAATAGTTATTTTATTCAATTGTCTATAATAAATATGCTCTCTCATGGTACCATATTTATTCTTATCAAATAACTCTGGTGCACCCCAAGGAGAAACACTATCTCCAAGAATGAGGTCAATAACATGTTTTACATATATCCTGTGGTAATTCTTCAACATCAAAAGGGAAAACATCCATAAATTCTTGGACTACTAGGTGAACATCTATATCTATTTGTAGCTTATCATTTTGAGTAATCAAAGCACAAAAAACTTTACATTTTTCTTTAAGACTTATTTTAAGTTGAACAACAAAAATAGTTTTTAAAGTTATTTGTCTTTTAGTTCCTTGCAAAATATGATTAACTTCATATTGATCTTAAATATACACTTGTTTATTTTCACAGTTAATAAGAGCATGATTATTTTCTAACCAGGTCATCCCCAAAATGACATCATATTGACCTAAGTTAAGTACATGAAAATATTCATGAGATACAATATTATCAATTTGAAAAAATAAATCTTCAACTAAAGCTCTCGTTTGTCTTATTATTCTTCCATCAACCATTTCTATAGCTCTTTGGTTCGATTTTTTTGGAATATTTTTAAAAATTTCAACTAAGTTAGGAGATATAAAACTATGACTACTACTAGAATCAATCAAGAAAACAAGGGTTGCATTATTAATAGTCCTTTTACTTCAATCAATGACACTTATTTATGTACAATACCTATATCAACAACAACATAAACTTTCATATTTTGGTTTCTTCCTTTGGTTTATCATCAATTTTATGATTTTTATTATTATTATCCCAACTCTTCTTTTTCTGAGGACAACCCCTAGCAAAATGGTTACCTCCACAATTCCAACATTTAATTTCTTCTGGTTTAGTTTTAACATAATCTTGTTTCCTTTGTTTATTTCTAACTTCAAAGTATGATTACACTTAATAGTTTCACTAAATGGAATTTTATAACCCTCTTTCTTTTGATGAACAACAATTTTATATTTTTCAAATTGTTCAACAATTTGATCAGCCTCATCTACTGAAGTAGGTTTTCCCTACCATACACTATCATTATATTATTCTCTTAAACCATTTATAAATTTGACTCCTTTGTCGATTCCGGGAATGAAAGGCACAAATCTATTTAAATTCTCAAAAGCTTGCTTGTACTCATTAATAGTTTTTAAACATTGTTTTAAATCAAAGAATTCGTTTTTCCTTTGTTGTAAGTAATTTTTAGACAAATAATTCTTATTAAACAAATTCCATCATTCCTTATGGGATTTAAGTTTTTAGATCTCAATGTATCTTCCCATCGATTCACGGGCATAATTTTTCAATTGATAACAAGGTATTTGAGTTTGACTTAATTTACTAGTTTTATGAAATTTAACATATCTTTCTAAACTATTTAACCATGTTCAACCTATTTTCCTATACCTACCTCCCATGCATATTTAGGTAATTTCATTTTTCAAGATTTTTTTGTATTTATTTAGAGTTCTTACTTGAACTTTCTTACTTAGCACTAGAAGAATATGAAGAACTACAAGAATTAGAGGAATCATTTTCTTTATTAGGAATAGAATCATCATCTGAAGAAGAGTGCTTTCTATTTCTTATTTTATTTTCTGATTTATTACTTTTATCCGATTTATTAGATTTATCAGTTTTACTCATAGCTTCTGCAAATTGATTTTTCAACGTTTCTAATTGCTCAAATAAATAATTTACTTCCCTTCCCAACTATTGATTTTGGTTCTCTAATTAATTGTAATCCACGTTGTTCTCAGTAAATCCATTGTGTTAAAATTCAAGTTGGATTCCATTATGTGTATATGCATAATTTTATCCATGTGAGACAAATCACCATAATCTATTACTAATATCACTTCACAGAATAATTACTTTCCTTTTACCAATTTTGTATGAGAATAGTATATTTGAATCTCTTGAGTATTTCACACATCATCATCTAAAATGCAATAGTAGAGCATCTAAAATGAGGATAATTACTCTGATACCAAATGAAATGCAACATTTTCCTAGACAAGAAATATATCTTATTGTGGAAGACCGTTATGCTTTTACATTTTAATTGAGAAAGCTAAGTCAAATTTACAACTGTATTTGATTAATTATGCCTCATAAACACTAGGATATCAAAATTAACCAAAAACTAAACAATTTCGGATCCGGATGGTCAACGAGATCAAAATACAAAGACATGTGACAATATCACAATGGTAAATAATACATAGAGTTTGATACTACAAAAATTATTACATATTTCACAAATATACATCATAAAATAATAAAATACATTCACATACACATTTATCTCAATAAACACAAGAATTCAACTTCTTTTTTAACTTTCAACAAATATTACATGGTTTTCAGAGATCACTTATCTGAGACAATGATCAAGAATTCTAATAAAAAATATAATGCACACCGTGTAATAGACATATACTATGGCTGCACTATTGAGAGGAAATACTATACACCTAGTGTATTTTCACCTTGCTCTGGCTAGGAACCATCCAAGGTTGTACGTTGTACCCCCGGTTAGGACACCTCTAGTGCCCCTCTCTCTTTCCCACCCCTTCCTGTAACATGGTCAACCGTGGAATTACTATCCATAAGTTAAATTCACAACATCCTTAAGAATTTATTATTTTCTTTCTCATAATCACAATCATAATTCATGTTCTCTATTCACTTTCACATCCCTTTTTATAATACTTCATGGGTGGCTATGATCCAACAAAATGGTTTCCACACCATTTCAATTTAATTAATCATCTTTAATCAAATGATCAGGATATTCATTCCCACATTAAATCAATAGTTTATCATAGTACTTTATAAATCATCTCAACTCCAACTTGAATTATATAATAATTCAACAAGATTTTAATAATTAAAGCTTTAGGGATTTAGTCACATAACATAGAAGTTATGAAAAGTAACTCAAGGGTCATGGATTTTTTTATCTTTTAGTATTGTAAGCTATGAAGTTTTGAGGTATCCACATGAGCATTGCATACTTGAAGAATTTTTAATGATGAATCTATCAAGTGTGTCTCTACTATGCATTAGAATATGATGAATAATTTTCATATTATTATGTTTGGTATTATTATGGATAATAAATTCTTGAGAAAAATAGTGAGTGTATGTTAGTAAACATGGTAATAATGAGTTGTGTTAGAAACCTTCACTCTTGATAGATAATATTTGGAAACTAGAATTCATTGTCTATTTTATTATTTGGATGGGATTAGGAAATCAAAACATAAGTTTTTGACCTTCAATACTCTATTTTAGTATGTATTACGATGTAATATATGGAAAAATGATTGTTTCTCTATACTTGCTAAAGATAAGATAAAAGTATGGTAGTTGTTTTATTCAGCTATACATGTAGTACAATAACATCCTTATGAATGTTTACTTGATATAGCATTATTTATGGAGATAAATTTTTTTGAGCATGTGGATAGTATGTGATCATAATTATTGTATAGGAAAGAATTAGCTTCTTAGACTCTTCAACTGTTATGTTGTTGATATTGAGTAATGATTATATCATTAATATGTTATATACAATTTTTTTATGGGATTTCGACTCTATCTTATCAATGAATATTAATGGTTATCATGTTGTTTTCCTATAAAACATAAATATAATTACAAGGTGTGCTTGGAATAATAAATATGGAAATGCATATTAGTGAAGGCTAAAATTGTATCCTTTTGGACCGTATTTCATAATGGAATGTGATGTTTATTTTGATATCAAATGTAGTCACATTTCCTTGCTCCCTTTAAACCCGAATGTTCACCATTAATGAAGGAATTGTGTGCGGGACGTAAGAATACATGTATTTATTCTAGAACAAAAGTAATAACACTAGATCTAAACATAAATGCACCACAAAACAACATAAGAATTATTGACAATATGAAGGAATCAGATCTGATCCATGAGAACAATGAAGAGCACTAGGGTTTGAACCCATAAACATAGATATTAGAACAACCCTTTATATATTGATTAAAAATGTTTACAGTAACTAAATTACATCAAAAAGGTTCAACAACAGATCAATTACATCATTCTACCATTAACATCCTACCCTTCCCATGGATCTGATCCAGAAACCCTATATTACCCCTAGAACCATTACATATTCTTCACCACACATACACCATTACATATGCACTCACACTGACCTCCTTCCTAGATCCAAATGCCTCCTTAAATAGGATAAGATCTCTCCTAATCATCATTCCAAAAGCAATCCCACATGCCAAATGTCATCATATTCTATTATACTTGAGTTTCCAAGCCATGCAGATGCCAGCTAGCCATAACAACCTTCACTTTACAGCCCATAACCATAATGATTCCTAGAATATTATTTTCTTGAGCTTAAGTCTCCATGTAAAAACCTTGTCATCATTACGCCTACCCGTAACTTCATGTGTTTTCATGTGATACCCTTATTTAACCAAAATGTGGCTAAGTCCTTAAACCCTTAAACCCTTTCCTACTTCGTGTGCAAACCTATCTCTCCTCATGTGCATTCACTCATGTACTTTTCTCCATAGTGCCTTCCACATGTGCTCATCCTCTACTTTAGGACTTAGTCATTTTCCGGATCAACATCACCCCACACTAAATGTGTTGTCATCCTTGGAAAACAATCTAATCTCCAACAAAGAATAAAGAATGGAGGGAAAGAATAACATGTATATGGTTTGTGCCAAAAAACAAAATAATTTTGTCACTGTTATACAAAGGATTGGGAAGTCTTTATTCAAGGATGCTTCAATTTTATTCCAAGCATCCACCTCATTTTGTGCTTGTTGAAATAAATCCCCTATCAATGCACTAACTTCATCAAATGATAACTCTTCACCTTTAGCCTTCAGTGTATCAACAATACTTTCCATTTTCCTACTAAGGTTACTCAATGCATCCATCCTTCGTGTAACCTGGGGATATAATTCCTTCACTTTATTTCTAATCGAGACCCTTAATCTTTCGATCACCTCGAAACTTCTGCTTATGATCTTGTCCTTTTCACCCTATTACCCTTTTTATTTTCTTGGAACTCCTTTAGGTCCACCTCATGGGTAGCAACCAATACACTTGCCACCATGTCCTTGTCTCCACAGTTGTCATAGAAAACTTGGCCATGTGTGCTGTAGGTTTTTATAGAGGCAAGGAGCTTGGAGTATTGAGTTATGGTCTCCCAATTTTCAACTTCTCATGTTCTCTTTGTCACCAAAACTTCCTCCATTGACTCAATGCAAGTGGTTTCTTCTCCATCATGATTAAATGCATCAAATCCTCCAAGGAAGTGGAAATATGACTCATACTTCTATTCGGGGGGGCTAAATCTGGGTGCTTAAGATAATGGAGTTTGAGATAGTCTTTTCTTTCTTATAGGCTTTGCACACCTTCTCCTTTTTATTCTCTCAACTCATCCCTTAACTACGTAATTATAGACTCCTTCCTTTTTATCTCCTTGTCTCTCTCTATGATTTCCTTGTTCTTCTCATCCAATTCTTTCTCTAATGCCCTAATCCTATTATTCCTCCCAAATAATCTTGCTTTGACTTCCACCACTACCTTGTTTAACATGTTACATGCCTACTCATCAGTTAGCGCTATGAATCCACAATAGGATTTATCTCATTTGGGTTTTTGTGTGGTTATCAATGCTCTACATCAATTTTGAATTTTGGTTCATCAACATGGGACTCAAAATTCCATGACAACATTTTCCTTGTGTGCATGTGTATGCACTATATTTCTCAAATGATGACCAATTTTTTTTTGGTCTAGTAGGCAATGCTTTCAAAACATGTGCACAAGACCTTGTTTGGATCATGGACATAAGTCATTGTGGTCCTTTGTGTTTCCATCACACCCTTGCCACCTATGTGCACTCCTATTGGGAAGATGACTACTAAACTAGGATCTCCACCCATGCTCCCATACTCTTTCTCCACTTCTTATGTGCTGCACTCCACCTCGTGCTCTACCAAATCCTTGATGATACCTGCTACTTCCTTCTCCACTGTGTCATCCAACTATTCATCAGACAAGTGTAGGGTCCTATGCACATTCATCCCACTTCCTCTTCACTTCCTTCTTTCTCCCGAGCACCCTCTAAAAACTCATCCCACTCTTCATCAGATCCATGTACATCAAACACTAGGGGATTCTCACCTTCCTCGCGCTCCTTGTTCTCCTCCTCGAACTCATCACCCTTCATTCCTCTTCATCTCCTCAGAGTCTGAACTTTACACCATCTTTTTCTTCTTCTTCACTAGTGACTCCTCTATCATAGGGGACATTTCCTTCTTGGGAGACTTCTCCTTCATAGGGGATTTCTTCCTTCATGTGTAAGTACTTGGGCATGTGCCTGACTCTCTGCGCCCCTGATGGTCGAACTATACACGTGCTTGGCACCCTACTTGTTGTAGTTTCCTCCCTCTCTCTCTTTGCCCCTTTCTTCCTTCCGGTAGGGTCCTCAGGGATGGAGACATCATCCTCAACATATGCACCTTTTCAAAATTTGTCCTTAGGCATATGTATGCCCTCGTTGCCATGCTTCCTATGAGTGGTAATGTTATGGGCCTTAACATATGTATATCATGGAGAGACATACTTCTCCACATATGCACACTTCTTAGGATACACTAATGTTTGTGCAACATGGTGATCTGATCTACCTCACTTAGATCAAATCTAAATTTCTTGGCCTCCTTGAACTTGTTAACTGTGCTTTGAAAATACTTGTGTTGTGAAGGAAAAAGGTAGTTTACACCATGGGATTTTGGTGCCATCAGTTAACATGAACCTGCCAATGTAGAAGTTTTGGTACACTACAAACTTAGCCTCATCCTTTACCAAGGCTAGAAGTTTCTCTAGAATCCTCCATTTGCCCAAAATTCATCGTGCATCCGCTTATACCACTTATCCAAGCATTCCCTGTATTTAGTTGTTATTATTTCACAAGTATATGCTTTGAATCTCTTAGTTGGGGAGGGGTTCTCATCAGGGTACTCCCAAATGTTGTTATTCAGCCCATCAAGCACTCCAATCTAGAAAACACAATGGTAAGGAGAATATTACCATACATAATTTTATCTCCATTGTGTGTGGCATCGATGATATCCTCGTAATGAAGGCCGAGAGGTTGTAGATTGTCCCTTCTAAAATATTTTTGTAAATGTTCAACCATCTCTTGTTCACTTGCATCCACCATTCTTACCCATTTAACTTGGTGAGAAAGCATGTGGCCATCTTCATGAATGGGTAAGTGATTAATCTTGGAAATATCAAAATAACACCTGCCCTTCTTGTATTCATATTCCTTGGTTGTCTCCATGATAGCCTCCTTGTCATCCAAGTCATCGTCAATGACTCACCTATGTAGATAAGTCCAGTGTATCTAGAGATCAATTATGGGGTTATGTGCATTATCCTCCCTGCAAAGTAGAAGTGATCTTTGTGCATGTGACATGAGCCATTGGTATAATCTCTCAAGGTTTTCTAAAAAATGGCAACTCAAAAAGTTACAAAATCCCAACCTTCTCCAGTTTTGTCTTCATAGAGTCATCATACACTAGTTTTTCATCTTGTGTTCTCTCATGTTGGGAAAATGAGCTCCAATGCCATATCCTTCTCAAGTGGTATCTATCCTATGGTTATAATCACTTATAACCATCTTGCACATGTGAGAGACCCATTCCATCCCCATTAAAACATCATCTGGGTACTACATCTCGCATACCACTCTTTGTTAAAACTTGTCAATGTGACTGGATTTCCTTTTCCCTTGCCCTCTTCTTTGGTGAAATGTTTGATCCTTTCCTTGGTGCCATATTTCTCATCAAGCCCTTGTAAATTATTCCTTATGTATTTTCTTAACACTTCTCAATCCCTTGGCTTCACTCCTATGAAATTTCTTCAAAACCCTGATGCCCTAGCTTTATAAACCCTAACCTAGAAAACTCTCCTTCCACAAGACAATATAAATACTCATGGGAATCCACCAAACAATCTCCTCTGCATACACATTGTGTACTTTGTTCCACTCTAGTTCACAAATCTATGTCAAATTCTCTACTTCACACACAACTCTTCGCAAATTCTCTCACAAGGATGCCCTAGTTCGCAAGATCTCTTCAACAAAAAAATGCAAGGTAAAAATAATAACTTACCCCGACCTTCTATTTATATTTTTTCTTTTTCCCACATTAACTCCCATGCCACCTACCACCGTACAATCACATTAAAGTTGGATTTTCCATACCTATCCTCCATGCGTATTTTTGTCTAATGCTTTTGCTTCACGCAAAAACTCACATGAAACTCCCATAACCTTATGGTGTGTAAAATTACATTGACTACAGAACCTTACGTGCATTCATAGTGCCGAAGTCAATCTTCCTCTGTGTCTTAAGCCTAGTTCTTGTCACCACCTACCTCATGTTTCTATGTGCTTTTATCATTGTATGTGGTTTTTATAAATATTTTGACACCAATATCCACCCATAATCATTTTTCTACGCATGATCCTCTCGAACCCACACGCTTTTGATTTTCTTATTCAGCCATTGACAATCAATCATCACTCCCAACACTTGCTTCATACCACATTATTCACTAAAACTCTTCTTTACACTCTCCACCCCACACTAAATAGATGTGTGTCCTCTGCACATAAAACCCTTTAGATAGTAACTAGATACTGGTGCGCAAGTGTCCCACAACAAAAAAAAATGAAAAGACAAAGCATAACAATGATGAAAGGAAACACATATAAAGGAAAATGCATTAAGGGAAATCCTAAGCTAAATGGCAATACTACCTTATTTACAAACACATAGAAGACTTATTTATAGTAGGGATTCAACCTACTCCGTTAAAATAACTAGGAAACCATGTTCCATCCAATGCTTTTAATTGGAAAGTGCTCAAATCAAGTATATAGATATAACATATGGTCCCAACCAATGTAATTTGAGTTTTCAGATGGTGCAAAAACTTTGAATCATATAGAAGAACCATCTACCCAACCTCAAACTTCTTTTTTTTAATATGTCGATCATGCCATGCCTTCTTTCTAGCTTTCTCCATTTTGTTGGCTCCATCGGGCTATAGTGCGCCTCTCATATAGCTACATTAGTTTGTATATGTGATCTTTAAGTGTTTTTCATCAAAGCAATCCTCTTGTGCGTGCAATATGCAAGGATGGTAACATGAATTCCATAAGTAGAACCGCCTCTGCACAAAATACCAATTGAAAAGGTGGATCTTTGTTTAATCTTTTATAAGTTATGTGATATGCCCATAGTACTACAGAGACTTTATCATCCAGTCCCTTCTTCTGACATCACAAATCTTAGTTAATGTGTGGCTCAATATCTTATTAAATTCCTCAACAGTTCCATTATCCTGAGGGTGATAGGGTGTAGTTTTGTGATGGGCCACCATAAACTTTTCCAATAAGATTCTAATAGTTTCATTCAAAAAAGTGAGTACCCCTATCACTTTTTAAACTCAATGGGCATCCATATCTGCTGATTATATTCTCCCATAAGAACCAAGTTATTGAAGCCACCATGTAATCCTTATAGGCACCACTTCTTCCCATCTTGTAAGATAGTCCATGTAAGTGATAATATAAAGTGTGAACTAATCCTATGCACGAATGGAAATAGGGCCCACAAAGTTAATTTCCCATTTTCAAATGGATTTACACTAGAAATAGGTCTTAATGGAATTTCATCTCCCCTGGCTTACCAAGGTGTTGGAAATGGTCATAGGTCTTTTAATACTCTATATAATCCTTATAAACCATCTCCCACCAAAGGCCTACCAATAGGATCTCACGTGTGGTCACATTCCCTGCATAGTGACCTCTTATAATGCCACCATGAGCTTCTTCCATGATTTCAAGTATGTTCATGTTCCAATATGCATTGGCACAAAACCTCATCCCAACCTAGCTTGTATAAGTCTCCACCAATCAACATATAGGGCACGTATATAGCCAACTGATTTTTCTCCAAGGCCTTCATTCCTTCAAAGCTACACCCATTCGTAAGAAAACAATCAATATCCTCTAAATTAGAGGGCACATGTTTTAATCTAAATAAATGTGCATCTAGCATTGTGTCCTCAATTTCTTTACGTGTCCTTGCCTTAGTTAATCCTCTATAGATGGTCAAGTCCTAAATTTTTTTTCCCATTTCACAATGATCAAAAATCAAACTCCTGAAACAACAAGATCCACCGACATATGTGCCCTTACAATACAGGATTTTTCACCAAATATTGAGCACCATATGATCCATGTAAATATAAATGGGTTAGCGAATAAGTATTTCCTTAACTTTTGTAGATCATAAATCATAGATAACGCTTCATGCTCCGTTGTTGTGTAATTCTACTCAGCTAGAGTTAATTTTCTACTTGCAAAACACAAAGGGTGATCAACAATCCACTCTCAAGTTGTGCCAACACTACTCTTATTACCATACATGACACATCCACATTCACATGAAATGGATTATCCCAAGAGGGAAAGCAAAAAATGGGTGTAGTAGTGATTTTATCCTTCATTATGTCAAAAGCCACTTGTTGCACTTCACCCCAATAGAATTTATTCTTATGTTTCAACAACTCTCCAATGGTGTGGAAATCTTGGTATAGCCTTTGATAAATTTCTTGTAATATCCCATATGCCCTAAGAATTTGTGCACCTTACTTTGATTGGTAGGCTCCTCTAAACCTAAAATAATGGAAAATTTAGTAGGGTGTACAAATAAGCCTTCCTTGCATATAATGTGACCTATAAATGTGCCAAATGTAGTATTAAAGACATATTTCTTAATGTTTAGAGAGATACTTAACTACCGCACCTCTCAAACATTAATCTTAAATTGTCACAATGATCTCTTACTAACCCATACACCATCCAGTCATCCAAGTAAACTTGTAAAATTTTATGGATAAAGTCTTGAAAGGCCTACACCACAATGCACAAAAATATAACATGTACATTCTTAAGCCCAAAGGGCATGAATTTATAAGAAAAACTTCCCCATTCAGTGATGAACTCATTTTTTTCTTGGTATTTTTTTGCAATCCTTACCTGGTGATAACCTAAGAATCCATCTGTGAAATAATATATTTCTCACCCTATGACACCTTCCAAAATCTCCTTAGTAAATGAGGTTGGAAAATGATCTATCACACATGAATCATTTAAATATCTATAATCAACACAAATCCTTATCTTCCCATCCTTCTTGATACTAATCACCATGGGGTTCACTAATTAGATTCTTCAATTACCTCAATGATTCCAAATTCTATCATCTTATCAATTTCCTCCTTAACCTTTACGTGTAAATTTGGGTTTTCATCCTATAGGTCTTCTTCATGAAGGGGAACCAAAAATATTTTAACTTAATCCACATTTCCCCTAATGAGTGATGAAATCCCTTCAATTCATGGTACATGTGTGGGAACAAGTCTTGAAAGTCATGCAACAACTCAACTATTTTTGAAACCTCTTGTCTTTCTAGTAATCTCCAACAATAAATTCTTTTGGCTTTGATTCTGTACCAATGTTAAATTTCTTTATTTTCAAGGGCTCATGATAAGCGTTCTCTTTCTCATCTTTTTCCAATAATTCACGTTTACCTTTTGTATGATCAAAATCCAAATTTTCCACTTCCTCATCATCTATCAAGTACACCAACTTACCATTTTCCTTCTCTAGGAAGGCGCACTCAAACTATATCTCCTTCGTCTCTCCTTCTTATGGTTCTTCTTCTATGAAGTGCAACCCCAACTCAGGTTCCCCTAACAAATATAGGATTCGGTCCTCAGCCATGGAACTATCTCCTAATGTAAGGTGTTTGACTACCTACAACACCTCATTCACCGATGGATTAGGAGATTGATACTCAAAATTTTGGATAATATCCGCCATTAACTCTATCAATTACCCATTTGATGACGTAACTCTGAATGAATGTACCATGCACACACGTATCCCTGCAAGGTGGAATAGAACTTATGCACCCATAGTGAGGGAGGTAAGGCTTCTAGTCCTATCATCCAAGCTCTATCACATTCGTGGAGGTGGAATGAGGTGGAATCCTTCCCATAATAGTCGTGTATTTCATAGGGTGAATTTCTCTAGAGAAACCTAACAGAGAATGCAATTTTCACTTCATGCCACTCTAGATATTGTCTCAATGGGTTTCCCACCAATGCATTGATGTTCTGCATAAGGTATAAGTAAGTATATTCCTCCTTTCTACTTGACATTTCCATTATACTTATATGTGAGTAGAAAGACATCAAGGTTACCCTCTCCAATGTAACTGGGTAACTACCTTCCTCCCAGATGCCTAACCGAGCATGCCCTAGAAATGTGAGTCACAGTTCCCTTCAATTATCTTCCGACTAACTCATAGGTCCCATACACCTAATTTGTCACATGTAATGCTAATTGTATAACTCATGGGTGAGCATTCCCATTGAATGACTCTTCTTCTCGATGGGTGGAAAATATTGGGGTCTCTAATGGTGCACACATAGATTTTATCTAGGTTATCTTCTCCCAAAGGTTCTACATAGGGCACAAAATTCCCATCCATTAGTGGAATAACAATGCACTCCTCTTTGTTCTCGAAACTTATGTACCCTTTTTTAAAGTGCAAGTCAACATTATTCTTATAACACTAAGGGCATCCAAGTAAGGTTGGAAATTTATCTTCCTCGGCAAGCACTAAGAATTCAAAATCTCTAGTAAAATTTTCCCCTTAGATGGTTATGGATGCATCCTTTAACACTGTGATAAGAATAGTATTTTTCCTATTCTCCATATACAACACATTTGAATATGGCTGTAATGGGGGTCTCCCCATTTGATTCCATGCATCTAAAGTGAGAACATTGACCTCTACCCATTTCAATCAAAATGTTTCTCAAGATCCATCCATCCATAAACTGCATTCAATGTGATTTCTTTTTCATAATAATAATATTGAGGGGGCATATTAGTATGCAAGACCTACCTCTTGTGCTCGCCTCCAATGTATAGTACTTTTTCTCTTAGCCAATCTCCTAATAGAGGGATAATATTCTCCTAGAGAAACATCCTACACACTTATCTAACCTCATCCATGTCCTTTTGAGGGACCTCAACATTCTTTTCCTATTCCAATTTTTGTGACTACTCTTTCAAACATTGAATCTCCCCTTGCAGGTTTCTAATCACCTCCATGGTCTCTTGGTAGACCTCTTTCTGATGAGTTGGATCAGGATATTTCCCATGTAATACCTTTTCTCTTGTAATGAGAGTAATTTCCTTTGGTACTTCCCTGGCGCACATAGCCTCATCTCGCGTAGTCACCAATATAGGTTCTAATTCAAGGGTATGTGCTACCCTAGGTATCTCCTGTTAATTGACTCACTTCACACTCACCATCCCCGTGCCCTTTTCCTTCCTCTGGTTCTATTCCATGTGCTCATACAACTTAGGGCACTCCTACTTATGCTTATTTATGTACCATGAGAACTGTAGAAAATCTAGACACTCGCACTTGTAGTGTTTAGTAGATCCACAATCGTAACAAGTTCAATGGGGAAATTTAATCCTACCTCCTTGACCACCAAAACCTCTAAATTCTCCACAAAAACCTCTCCCCTAACCACCTCCATCTCCCTACTCTTCATATTGATGACCTTCATTCTTAGAACTACTTCCAATGCTAGTTTGGCACATACCAATATCAATGGCATCATGGATTTGGTCTATCAATTGGCATTCCTTTGTATCGTGAGTCATAGATGAGAAAATATTACAATAAGAAGAACACATTCTTATGGATCATGAATTGTAACAACATGCATCTAATTGGATCATGATCTCCATGACAAATTTCAAAATCCAATAACATGGTGCACATCGAATTTCATGGGTAATTGTCCTTTGTGTGTATTTCTACCTCACAATCCATGCACCATAGTCTACTATGAATCTCGTGATGTGAGTTCGCAAATAATATTTCTAGTTGGCTTGTAATGGTAGTGATATGTGCTTATAAAAAGGGACTTACCCTAGTATCAATGCTTCCAATGGCCTCAACATGTAGAGCATCTTCCAAGGCCTCGCTTGGATCCATAAAAGTCTTGTGGGAAATAACTCATTTGAAAGGCATTATCAATCCTCCAATAAACCATTGAACATGATGTGAGGGATGGATATCATAAGAAAACTTTGACAGAATATTATTAAAGCACACATCATACTCCCGCACACTTTTTTCATACCTTGTTTAATCTCCTAAAGCGAGCTAATGCTCTTTTTCTCAAATTCAAAAATGTGGAATTCTACTAAAAAGGCATCATGTAGCACAATATAATCCACCATCATCTAATGTGGCTCATATTCTGGTACCAACTATGTGTGCTCCCCTGTAACGTAGTTACAAACTAGATTTCTTTCCTCTCCGAGGTAGTGATACCCTTAATGCACCATAGTAATTCACATTTGTGTACATCCTCCACCACATCTTCAACACCCTTATAATTAGGTAAATGTAGAGACATCTCATATAAAAACCTTCTAATTGTGTTGTGTCCCTTGTCCACTAGATATAGGACCTTGATTTCCTCTCCTTTGTTTCCTCCACCACCAGATCCACTAGATCCACTAGCTCCTATTCCTGATCCACCGGATCCTCCTCTTGTCTCAGGTAAGGTACTTGACATAGTTGCACTCTACATACCCACCATCATGCTAAAATTCCTACCAACAATATGTGACGTTGAACCACTTCTAGATGCGATACCCAAACTCTATGTACCCACACTTTGCCCAAATGATGTGCCAAATAGGATGCCTCCAAACATAGGAAATGTTTGTGCTACCATAGATGAACTAAATGAAAAATTATATCTACCAAGGTGTTTCTTGACTACCAATACCAACACCAATTGGGTTAATAATACTTATCTCAGGAATTGGAAAACTAAGCGCTAGGGTTTAGTCACTAGGTAATCTAAGATGCATGCCTATAACTCTCTTCCTTTCTCCATATGATGAGCTCTCACCAAAATATGAGGGGGTTTCTATCCCATGCTTTCCAAGATGGGGAACCATAGACTGCTTAGGTCCCACATTCTCCACATGAACCTCAAATCCTTCCCACAACATCTACCTCTATAACTCCATCACTCCTATAACTTCGTGTTGTCTCACCAAATCCATTTATTGCACTTTATTATACTTGAGATGTCTCCTTTCTCTCTCCATTTCCATCACAAGATCTATCATCTCTTACAACACCAGCTTCTACATCTCATGCCTAGTGGTAAATTACCTAGCCATAGAAAATGCCTCCATACTCATAGTGATGGTCATGATATTAATGGCTAACAGCTTGGTTCCCTCAAGAATTCAAATTCAGCAATCTACGGGAAATATATCTAGAAACCACATATTCTAATGTATATCTAGTTAACACTCATTCCACCACCGATCAATAGTACAATTCTAGGTTAGATTAGCATCATGCATCTTTTGATACTATTATTGAGTCCAAACATGAGGTCTATAATACAAACTCTTCCTTGATGCATATGTTGACAACCATTCATACAACTCTACTAGAAAACAACAAAATAATGTTTCATAGAGTTCATGATACAGGTGCTCCTCTACCCATTTATGTGCATCAAACTCGGGTTAGATCTTGAATCTCTGTGTAAACTTATCCTATGTGATTTTAAGTCAAGTCTCAAGGCTTTCCAAGGTCAAGCATTCTATCATCACACACCATCCTCATAACAACTTCAAAAGAGGTCCCGAAATGGAACCAAAATGTAGTCATGTTTCCTTACTCCCTTTAAACCCCAAGTGTATTGGCCTATCACCCAACATTAGTTGGGAACTCACCTGAGGTGCACACAAGTGTAAATCCCCTCTTTTATGTGAGCCTTGTAAGAATGTTCACCATTAATGGAGGAAATATGTGCAGACACAAGAATACATGCATTTATTCTAGCACAAAAGTAATAACACTAGATCTAAACATAGATGCACCATGAAAAGAACATAAGCATTATTGACAATATGAAGGAATCAGATCTAAACCATGAGAAAAATGAAGAGCACTAGGGTTTGAACCCATAAACACATATATTCAGAACAACCCTTTATATATTGATTAACAAATGTTTACAAGTAACTAGATTACATAAAAAGGTTCAACAATATATCAGTTACATCATTATACCATTAACATCTTACCCTTCATGTGGCTCTGATCTAGAAACCCTATATTACCCCCTAGAACCATTATATATTCTTCACCACACATACACCATTACATATGCACTCACACTTGACCTCCTTTTCTAGATCCAAATGCCTCCTTAAATAGGATAGGAGCTCACCTAATCATCATTCTAGAAGAAATCCCGCATGCCAAATGTCATCATATTTTATTATACTCAAGTATCCAAGCCATATAGATGCCAACTAGCCCTAACAACCTTCACTTTACAGCCCTTAATCATAATGATTTCCTATAATATTATTTTCTTGAGATTCAAGTCTCTATGTAACAACCTTGTCATCATTACGCCTACCCGTAGCTTTAATTGTTTTTCATGTGATACCATTTTTTATTTGAAATGCATATAATTCCTTAAACCATTAAACCCTTTCCTACTTCCACACAAATTCCTATCTCTCCCCGCGTGCATTCACTCACGCACTTTTCTCCATCATTCCTTCCATACATTCTCATCCTCTGCTTTAGGACTTAGTCATTTTTCGGGCTCAACATCAAATATTCATGAATTCGTGGATAAGAGATGAATGTAGTATAGTATTTATGATGGAAAAATATAGGTTCCTTGATGGGTTATCAAAAATAGGGGTTTGACCTAATTATGGAAACACAATGTAGAAAAAATATTCTCAAGGAGCACTAGTGTCATAATTGTATATGATAATGACCTTAACCCCTCGGATAGTTGTAGGTTTACAAGACCTATATCTAAGATAAATGTAGGCTACTAGGATTAATAATAAGAGTAATCAAGGCATGGATAAAACTAAGGGGTGTATTATAATACAACAACGCAATAAATAAAATAGAACATGCATATACTATATTCTATAACAAATATTAACCAACATACAACATACATGTGCAAGATAAAAGACTAAAGAGGGTTAGAAATACTTATCTATAACATGTGTGTGACCATTTATGAATATTCCTCCTAAGATATAAAAACACCAAGAGGGAATCTCTATGGGTAGATAAGGAAAATATCAATAATAATATTTATATTCCTACCTCATTTTGGTGACCAAAAATGCACAAAGGTAATGTACGAGAATTGAAGTCAAAAAGTTGATGTGAAATAGTGAAAAACTATGTGAGTTATGAGTGCCTTCATGTATGAAAAAAGTAATTGTTTGGTGGTGGTTTATCAAAAATGAGACATACTATATACCCTACACTATCGCCCATGGGGATGGCATCGACACAGGGGAAACCCTAAGGTCGAAGTGTAAAAATGGGAGATAGAAGCTAGGAGGTAAATGGGGACACATGATGAAGATCCAGGGTGAACAAAATAAGGGATAATAAAGTGTAATAAACATGAATAAGTATACATAATGAGATAAGTGGACATTATGGGTGTAATGTTTGTGTAAAGGTATGAAACAAGGAAAGGGTATGGTAATTAAGGCATAATAGAGACATCTCTCATATGTTGTTGTCTATCCCACATGACCAATTCTAATCACACCCCAATCTTGAAAAGATCCTTAGGACACCCACTTAGGAAGAGACTGCATTAGTATCCCTTACACAAAATAGATAGTTACAAGCATAAAAATATGGTCTATATATGCCCCTTCTAAATATAATCGAATGTCACATTAATGGAACGTGGGATGGTATTTGAAAAAAGATCTATTTAACACGTAAAAATGGAAATAAAATGATGAAAGTAAAGAAATAATGAAAGTTTCTATAAAAAAGTAATGAACTCCACTAAATGAAATATGCCTACCTCATACTTACTTGCCAATGTCACTTTGTTTACATGTGGAAAATATAATAGATTCTTGGAACCCTAAAGAAGAAAGGATGAAAAGTAACACTAGAATATAAGCAATAAAATAAGACATAAATCACATATCTAGGAGGATACAATAAGGATGATGGCCAATAGGTGGATAAAAAAATCTAAATAGCACAAAAAAATTACAAGTAGATGTTATAAGGGTAATAATGTGTGATAAAAAGGTGCTAGCTAGGATGTGATTTCATAAAGTTAGTGGTCTGAAGAGGTAGATACCAAAGTATCTAAGGTAGAAATAAATGACCATATAAAAACAAATGGGAATAATAAACCCAAGTGGGATGAGCATAAATTAAGATAATAGGTTGATGAAGTATTTAATTTACATGTATTTTTATTGAAGGTGGCTATTTTGCAAATGGATTAGTGAGAAGATCAAGCGTATAATTTTTTTATAGAAAGTGAGAACTAGTTGGTTATTTGAATATGTGATCTTCGTTAGTTTGTAGATTATTGTAGACAATGATTTTTCACCACTAGGTTACCCGAAACATATTAATCATATCATCATTATTTACACTATTACCACTATCCTAAATCAATTATCCCTGTAGTCTAATTTACCATCGTAAAAAACCCATTTACCCACGTAAAATATTGTTTAATCTCCCTTCCCACCTAAAACAAGCTAGATATAAATTACCCTAACTATCCTAACACTAACATTTTTCTACCTGAATTATTAACCTCCCATGTTCCTAACATAACCTCAATCCTTACATAGAAAGTGGTTTCAACTATTTTTGTTGGACCTTTGTCATTGTCATTTGTGTTGTCATTGATGTCAAGGGGCATTGATGGAAAAAATTGTAGGTGCGGGATTCTCAAAGATCAACCATGTATGAAATAGGTGTTAAAAAGTCTATAACAAGATTTAGGAAAAAGTTCAAGAAAGACTCTACACAACAAATGTGAAGGTTGATTAGTAATGTCATCCCTCTATTAAGTTTTAAGTGATTTCATGATGATGGTTTGTTCATTTTTTATCCAAGATGATTCAAGATGGTTCTAAGGGGATTGATCAAGAATTATGAATGCCACTAATATAATAAAGAAAACACCAAAGTCTAGAGGAGGCCGTGAAATACTAAGTGAAAGGTACATGTGAAATAAAAACACGCAGGAAGAAAGAACAAAGTTGCGGGTATATAAGAAAAGCCACGATAGACCAAAAAATCCATAGGTGAAGAAGGAAAGCCACGGGTAAAGGAAAAAAATCACGGAATACTAGAAAAGGCTGCAGGTAATGAAGAAAATTTATGGAACATAGGATATTTCTGCGATCTGAGGATAAATTCACGAAGTCGATAAAAGCTATGGAATGGACCATTGTGGATTGGATAGGGTTCAATAATAATCAAATATCTCTGCACATGGTCAAGTGGAACTTTGTTATCGAAATCGACAATGATCCAAATATAAAAGGGGAAATAATATGTTGGATCTGTGAATATAATTTGTGCTCCATGAAAACTTAGACCCAATTTGAGAAAATCTCCAACTCCAAGTGTCATAATTTAATACTCTTTGAATTCATGGAAAACTAATTACATCTTCTATATCAAAAAAATCTAAATTCCTCATTTCTAGACACAATTAAATATTAGAGAGGAAATATGGATCATTCTTTTTATCAATTGAAAATCCTGGAATGGTGAGAAATCTATTCTTATAAATTATCTCATAATTGACTCTGAATTAGCGTGTTGAATATTTAATGCACTTAGAAAAATAGAAAATTCAAGCTTTAAAGACGACAATAGAGAGAGTAACTCGGATGTAGGTGTTATTCATTTAATATACCAGATTTGCAAACATGAAATGTGTGGAACGGTGCACAACATGCCAAGGAAGTGATGGGGAGTGTTCATTGTCTATAAAAGTAGAAATTCCATGTATATGTGTTTGTGAGCTCAAGCGAGAAATGAAATATAAGAAATGAAGGAGCTACATAGGTAGAAAGAGAAAGATAACAAAGAGTTCAAAAAAATGGAGTCTTGAAGATCATATCAAATGAGAAGAGTGTTATTTTAGTTTATTAGTTGAAGAAGAGAGTTCAATTTAGAAATACGAGAGAATGAGATAGAGAAACATAGAATTTTAAGGATTGAAGCCTTAAAGAGTGAGTATAGAAAGATAAGGAGAGTGATCATAATCCATTGAGTTAGAAATATTGATTCTATATGATCAACTTATTTGTAATATAGTATATCTAAGTGGGTACTTAGATTATAGGGGTGGGTGTTTCTTGCAAGTTGGTGTTTGCTAAATTTTTTTGAGTGGGTGCTTAGAGAATCTGAAGTGGGTGCTTCATAGGTTGAATGGGTGCTCAACCAAAACCAATATATTGTATGATTTGGAATTGGTGTTCCTAATAAAGCCTTGCTTTCAAACTGGGATTTTATCCCAAAAGGGTTTCCCACTATAAATTATGTGTTTAGTTTAATTTTTGTCTCACATATGTTTGATTAAATGCTCATGGTACATTACTGCACTTTATTAAGGAATTTTGGATTGATATTGTTTTAAATTTTTTTGATCTACATTTGATTCACCCCCCTCTCAGTGCTTATGATATCTAACATTTCCATCCCTTCATAGTTCTTTTAACCTCTTTGACTAGATCAACGAAGATCCACAATAAATCGAGATCGTTACGAGATGTTGTCAATCCTAATTAAACACCAACCTACTTCTTTTATGAGTTATACAAATATTGGATTCACGGAAGAATTGTTAAGACCCTACACAACCTCATGATGTAGGAAGAAATTTCAAAGTCTTTTTAATCCCTTAAGAGTGCTTATCCAACATTCACTCTACCATTTGGAGCTCTATCAACATCATCAAAATTCAACAAGGTATATTGTTTTTCTTTTAATTATTTTCAATCATATATTACATCAGTTATATCTTACTAACACTCATCTTCATAACATTTCTAGTCATCATACCTTCTATATTTTTTTATCCTTTTAAAAAAAAATAGTATATCTTCCAATCTACCAGGGGATGACTATCGATTAGATTCTTAATCCTTTAAAACTTATTTATCTCCTTATACACATTTTAATCTCATCTTTTTACATCCTGTTGGTATCCAATTTTACTCTCCTTCACAACTTGAACAACATCATAAATTTGCACAAGACACTCAAGGATAGATAGATGTTTTGTATGTCATTTGTAGCTGGGGAAGCACACCTATCTGCTTGTTTGCATTCAAGAATTGAGGGAGTGGATAGCACCTTCAAGAGGGTTTTGATCTAACCCTCACTATTTTAGGTTGTGCCTATCAACCAAGGCAAGAGAACCTATATTGCAGCCCTTATATGGTAAGGAGATGGAGATATCCTTGTGTTTTGCATATGATATAGAAGAGGCTTTGTGAAAACATGATCAAGTATCCATTATCCAAACTCAAAGGATTTTTCACTACTAAATGATGGAAATGTTTTCAAAACAAAGCTAGAGCTGCTAAAGACATGATAAAACCTTGATCAACCTTGTGCATTTTAGTGAAAGGATTGAATTCTTTTGTGGACACACAATGCAAATGCAGGGGTAGTGTAGGTAGTATGAGTTAGTTTAAAATGAAATGTTGATGAGAGATGAGGGGACAAGAGTATCAAGAAATCATCACTTTCTTTGGGAAGCTTTGTAAATGAATTACAACACTTAAACAACATAGATGTTTCAATGAATTTGAAGTGCTCTTTCAACAAGGATGAGTGCACACATGGATGCCCAAATCTGCACAATTCCATAAAAAATTTGATAACCTGCCACAAAGGCTTGAATAAAAATATCAATGAAGCATTTAGAAACCCTTGTTAGATCATGACCTAAGGTACACCCAAAGGTTTACAAACACCCTTAATTTACAAGGAAGGTAAGATGAATTTAAATCTGTTTATTTTCACTCAAATGAATGCTCTTCTGAATGGAATATTGTAGATGCCTTCAAACCCTATACCAGAAATGAGACCATGTATGACCAATAAAGATCCCAAACACAATATTTCAACATGAGCATGAAGCACAAATTGAAAACATACTGAAATACAAGTGTATGCAAGATTTTCCAAGAGATAAAACTAGTTAATCCAAGAATTTGATCAAATATATCAGCAAAGGAATGTTATCTAGACAATCTCAAATCTTTTTGATGGCTTTACAAGCTAAAACCAACTCAACATGATGAACATTTGATGCAAACAGGAATCAAAAATGGCTCTCAGGAAGTTTCTCCAAAAGAAAATGGACTTCTTCATGTTTTCCTTATGAAAATTCTTCTCTCTTTCTCAAAAATTCTCAAGCAGCACCCTATAAAATGTCTCCAAATTACATCATATACCCTATGCCAGCTTGGATCCTTGCATCCCAAGAAAAGAATATGCCAAAGGGATCAAATTTGTTACAAAACCCTATCCATTTGATGAAAAATGATATAAAACTGTAAAACAACTCGCCAAATGCAAGAGATGAACAAATATTTTAAAATATTGCATGGATTTGGATCCTTATCCACCCAGGTCCTGTTTTTGTCATTTTACCATGCCAAGCATGAGTTTGTAATCATTTTCCACCTTTTTCCCTCATCATTTTTAACTCTATAACTTTAATTTTTCACTTTTCACATTTTTACACGGGTTGAGAAAAATATTTCATGAAAATCACTATAGGGCACTGAAATAGCTCAAATGAATGATGTCATTGCATCTAGAAGGTCAAGGGGATGCGATTTCATATAAAATTTCATGCAATTTGGTGCAAAAATGATGATTCCAAGCATCCTGGAGCTTCCATGGCGCCCAAAAAAACAACAACACTCAGCAACCGTTGATTAAAAATCAACTTTAAATTTCTGCCCTCCATGTGTCTTGATGAGATTCGACATGCGAGGCTCAAAAATATCTTCTTTGTCTTTAGATAAGGTGGACACATGTCCAAATACCATTGGACCGGGCCTCCAACCTTAAAAATGCATTTCGAACCTTTTTTGACCTTAGGAAAATTTTGAAAATTTTCCCCGCATGCCCCCTGGACCCGCCATGTGTCCACCTATGGGCCCCACCAAGAACCATGGGCCAATTCTATGAATTTTTCTCCTTTTTTGAAAAAAGGAAAATTTTCTCCAAAACCTCTGCGGTGCGAACACCCGCTCCATCTTCTACCACGTGGCGGTCTCCCATTCACAGTGGAGCTGACCCTCCAAATTTGCCTTCAACCATCCACGAGCGCAAAAACCTTTATGGGCCCACACTCTCCCTTTTTCCCTTTGAAATATGCCATGTGTCACCCCCTGATTGGATGTGGGGGCACACCTCCAAATTTTCCACGGATCAATTTTTCACTTTGAAATTATTTGCCCAAAATTTGTAAAAAAATTTCAACATTTCCTCCGCGCTCCAAATCTCCGCCAAATCCGAGACATGTGTCCTCTTCCTATTGGACGCTGGTTCTCGGGCCAAATTTTTCCATTGGAATTTTGAAGCCAAAAAAATTTAAATTTTTCTAAGTCTCCTCTTTTCCCTCTGACCTCCCTAGACACGTGTCCACTTTTCATTGGGCGCGGGCTCATTTTTCAATTTTCACTCTGCAAACATAAAGGAAAAAATTCATAAAATTTTCCTTCGGCCCCTATTCCCATTTCTCCTCCCGGACATATGTCTCCTTCCTACTCATCACAGGCCTTAAGGAAAAAAATTGATTTTAGCATTTTGAAGCCAAAAACTTCAAAAAAATTCTAATTGGATGCGAGCATATTTTTCAATTTTTTCCCCTAGCATTTTGAAGCCAAAAACTTCATTTTTTTCAAATTCCCCACCCTCCCATGCTAATTCATCTGGACACGTGTCCACCTGCTATTGGGTGAGGGCTTTTGGGCCAAATTTTTACCTTAGCACCTGAGGCAAAAAGAACAGTAAAATTTTTCAACATTTCCTCTCCAACCGCATGCTTCCTATGCCACGTGTCTCCTTCCCATTTGTGCGGGCCTTTGGGAAAATTTTGATTTTGAGAAATTTGCAAAATGAAGGAAAAAAGTCTAAGTGCGACCCACCACCCACTGATTCTCCAACCAATCACATTGTGCCACATAGGCACTTCACTGTAGCACTGTGGGGCCGCGGGAAAAATGTTTCCTTTGGAAAAAACTCAAAAAAACAAGTTATAACATTTTTCCCGTGCATCCTCGCTTAATAAAAACATGCCACGTTAGAAATATGTTACAAAGATAATTTTGATGGGCTGGTGACACCCGTTTACCCGTCAAAAGCGTAAAAATGTAGAGAATGCCCTGAAAATCAGATCTTTTCACAAGGAATGTAGATTTCTCATTTTTAAATCAAGTGAAGCATGATTTTATACTAATTTTGACCTAGGGGTAGGGTTTTTAACCTTAAATTACTCAGAATCAATTGACATCGAATTTTTTTCAAGATTTGGCAAAGGGGAAAATGCCTCAGCCCGTGTAAAATGAAAAAATTAGGACACAACAAAGAAGAAACCTAGGCTTTGCTTCAATTTAGGGCAATATGAGGACACTTTCAATGCATTCAAATGGGAAACATGAATTTTAGGCCACCAGATAGAACAAATGAACATTTTGGAGCAAAAATGGGGCAAAAATGGATATAGAAAATTAGGGCAAAGTGTGTAAAGTGAATATTTACACCAACATTGGCTCTTGCTTGGGGATGGGCACTCCCAGTGAGTGCCACAAGATCACAACATAGACCAAGTGCCAAAAATCCATTGGGTAAGGAGTCTAAAAATGCAGAGCAGCCCAAAAACTAGAATTTTCACCAAAAAGGATTGAGAAAACCAGACCAACAATGGTTGCCAAGGACAAAAGGAAAACCAAAAGTCAAAAATAGAAAGAACAAAGGAAAAAAAAAAAAAGGAGGTCTATACAAAATTTACAACTTGTGCATACCTCCTTTGGGGATTTAATCCAAAAAGTGTTTTAAATGTCTGCCATTAACAGGCAGCTCCAGAAAATCCCCATCCAAATCCTTGAGAAAGAATGTATGCTCTCCAATTCTGATGTCAATGGCATAAGGGCCCATCCATAGGGCATCAAACTTTCCATGCTTTCCCTTATCTTCATGCCTACTATCCCATAGCAAGACCAAATCTCCGACATTGAAGGCTCTAGGATTGACCTTCTTGTCAAACAACTTCTTCAACTTCTCCTTAAATCTGACATGTCTTTGATGAGAGGCTCTTCTTTCTTCATCCAACTCAATGATTTGATTGATCCTTGATTCATATGGACCATGTTCTTGATCTTCTAACTGCTGGGAAAACTGAAATGTGGACAATTGCAAATGTAAGGGCAGCAATGCTTGTGTTCCATAGACCAATTCAAATGGACTCTTACCAGTTGCTCTTTTTGGAGTGATCCTATCTACCCAAACTACAAATTTCAATTTCTCTCCCCACTTCTTCTTGTTGATCTCCAAATTCCTTCTAATAATCTTGAGCAAGTTCTTGTTACTTGACTCAGCTTGTCCATTACCTTGTGGATTGTAGTTTGAAGCATAAGTTAGATTTATCCCATATTCATTACACATTGCCATCAAAGGCTTGGCTCTAAAACACATAGCATTATCAGACACAATCTTAACTGGGACTCCAAATCTGCATATGATATGATTCAACAAGAAATCCATCACCACTTGGTGTGTTGCCTTTCTAGATGGAATGGCCTCAACCCACTTTGTGAAATAATCAGTTGCAACAAGGATCCATTTATGACCAGCACTAGAAGGATTTGAAATCTCACCTATGAAGTCCATTCCCCATTGTTTGAAAGGGGCTTCAACTGATATAGGCTGCAAAGGAAGGGAGCCTGAAGCCTTCAATCTTCCTGAGAAACATTGGCAACTATCACATCTTCTAACTAGCTGGTTTGCATCTTTAAAAAGAGTTGGCCACCAATAACCAGCTCTTAAAATCTTGTGTGCTGTCACTCTACCAGAAAAATGTCCTCCAAAAACTCCCCCATGGAAATCAGCAATCAAATTGGGAGCTTGATCTTCAGTTATGCATTTCAAGAGGACACCTTTAGGGTTCTTCCAAGCCAGCCCAAGGTCTGTTATGATATATTTTTGAGAAGCCAGCTTGAGGGATCTTTTCTAATTTTTATTCAAGTGACTAGGACAGCATAGATGCTTGAGGTAGAAGATCACATCCTTGTACCAATCAGAATTCATCAATTTTTCAAGTAGATCTACCCTTTCTTCCTCTAGCTGATTCACTTCTACATTTTGCAAATTACTCTCAGCCATGAGCCTGGCAAGACCCAAACCTCTTACTAGCTTTGTAGTTTGAATGTCCATGTCATATTCTTGAAGTTTGTTAACCCACCTACATCTCTTTCTTGATATTTCCATGTCAAATAAGATGTCTTTGACCATTGTATGAGGAACATAGGCAACAACCTTTGAACTCAAGATGTAGGGCCTAAAAATCTTTGTTGCCTTCACCAATGCAAACAATTGTTTCTCCATAATTGTGTACTTCAGTTCAGTTGCTTGTAAAGCCTTGCTAAAGAAATCAATAGGCCTCTCATCTCCATTCTCATCCTTTTGTAACAAAACTGAAGCAATAGTAAATTCAGATGCAAAAGAGAAGATTTGGAAAGGCATCTTATAGTTTGGAGCTGCCAAAACAGGTGCATGCTTGAGTGCATCCTTTATTCCTTCAAAAGCTTGGATGGTAGCCTCTTCCCACTTAATAACTTGATCCTTTCTTAGCATGCTTGTGATTGGAAGAGTTAGCTCAGAAAAATTGGAAACAAACCTTCTAATGAAATTGATTTGGCCAAAGAAAGATTGAATACCTTTCTTGGTTCTTGGAATGGGCACTTTGCTGATTGCTTCTACTCTCTCTGGGTCTATCATAACACCTTCCTTGGACACAATATGTCCCAGAAACTTGGCCTTTTGTATACCAAAATGACACTTCTTTGGATTAAGGGAAATGCCATACTCTCTACATCTGATCAGCATTTTTTCTAGGTGTTGCAAATGATCTCCTCGCTGTCTTGAAAAAATAGTCACATCATCTTGGTAAACTGCTATGAATTCATTGATATAACCAGAAAACACAACATCCATTGCCCTTTGAAAATTAGCACTAGCATTCATCAATCCAAAAGGCATCCTTACAAAAACATAAGTCCCCCAAGGAGTAGTGAAGGTTGTCTTTAATCTTTCTGATTCTTTGACAACTACTTGGTTGTATCCGGAGAAACCATCCAAGGTAGAAAGCATCTCTGACCCTATTACAAGCTACAGCATATTCTCCATGTTTGGCAATGGGTATTTTTCCTTCATAGATGCTTTGTTTAGATTCCTAAAATCCACACAAAGTCTGATATCACCATTCTTTTTCCTAACTGGCACAAGGTTGGCAACCCAAGAAGAGTATCTAGTAGGCTGAATGATGCCACCATCTCTCAATTTCTTCAACTCTTCTTGCATCTTCATGGATAGAAGTGGATTAATGGGCCTTTGTCTTTGTCTAAATGGCTTAGATTTTTCCTCAAGAGGAATCTCATGTTGGAACAAATCTTCTCTATATGCCTTTAGCTCTGAATAAGACCAAGCAAGACAATCTTGATATTTCTTTAAAAGTTGGGCATAGGACTGTTTTTCTTCTTTGCTGAGATGGCTGCCCAACCAAATCTTCCTTGGTTTGTCCTTGGTTCCCAAGTTGTTCTCTTCCACATCCCTTGAAGCAAACAAGTTTCTATTAATGATACAATCAGCATTGCTAAAGTTGGATTCAAGTGCCACAAGGCCTTTAGGAATGGTGTTTGTCTTCAATTGTATTATATCCTTGTCAAACAAGGTTTCTTTACCTTCATTCATGCACACCATTGGTTCCCAATCAATGTTTTGACTAGAAAAATCACCTTGGCATTGTAAGAACCTCAAGATTTGTGCATCATCATCAAAAATCTGCCAATGTTTTACATTATCTGGGATAGCTGGCCTTGTTAGTACTTCAATGTCATATTCACAAAAGGGTGAAATGGTGCAATTGTCAAATCTAGAGCCAAGGACAGCCAACTTATCAGCAGCAGCATTAAGATTCCTATCATGATAAACAATGTTAAAGGAATCAAACATTTCAATCAAGTCCCAAACAACATTCTTATATTGCTTCATACACTGATTTTTTGTGGCATACATCTTCCTTACTTGCTTCACCACCAACTCTGAATCTCCCTTAGCAACAATATCCTTCACTCCATATTTCCATGCAATCCTTAACCCCAATAATAATGCCTCATATTCAGCTATATTGTTAGTGCATTCAAAATTGAGTTTGAAGGAAAAAGGAAACTCTTGAACTAGGGGAAACCAGCACTATACCAGCACCATTGCCAAATTTGGAGCAAGCTCCATCAAATAGTAATGTCCATGGAGAACCTACCATGCCAAGGCACTCTAATTTTTCCATCTTATTCTCTTTTCCATCAGCAAAACCAATGAATTTGTCAACATCTACATCAGCAAACAACACTTCATAAGAAGCATTGTTGGGATCTTTAATCAAGTGTAACATCTTATTTTCACCATAGAGTTTGACACGGCTGCCCTCAATGGGAATGGTGGAAAAAGAAATGTCCATTTGAACACTACCACCAACACTTGTAGCCCATTTTCTTGACAAAATCATACCCCATTTGGCAAGGCAGTCAACAATTACAACATAAAGTTTTAGATTCTTATCCAAATAGGCTGGAAGTTGCACTACTAAACCCTTCACACATCTAACAACCAACACTTGCCTTGAATAAATGGTTGTACACTTCTCATATGCTATTGTCACCTTGATATCCAACTTATTCATGAATTATAGAGGCATGACATTACATGATGCACCAGAATCAAACATGCAATTGTGAAGCATTTTATGAGCAAAGTTGTGAAGAATGGATCAACATTCAATTGTGAATCAACCAAGGATGTCCCCAAATATACTTCAGATGCCTCTCCAAGATCTTCCATTGGTGGCGGTGTTTTAAGGCCAACAATGTTTTGAAGAGGATTCTCAACAACATTTAAATTTTTACTTGGGGTAATTTTTTCTTCTTTCAATCCCAAGTACTCACACGCTCTCTTCTTGTGCTCGGGAATTATAAGCAATTCAATAATTAGAACACTCACTTTGATTTGGCTCAAAACCTGGGCTATGTCATATGGAAAATTCTTTGTTAAAACAACATTGGAAGGGAAATAAGAAGGTTCATCAGATGGAGAAGTATTCTTGGCAGCCTAGGCATGAAGAGGACTGATATTTTTGCATGGGACAGTAGGGTTCTTGGCAATTGTTTCTTTTCTAGGATTGTCTTTGGGAATGCTTGTGAGCAAGGGTGTCTTTGGTTTGGCTTGAGGACCAGCTCCTCTAACAACTTTACTTCTAGTATTGTACTCTTTCTCTTGACCAACCACAACATTCATTAACAATTGTCTATCTTCCTCCAAAGGAATACCACCATCATACTTCTTGATCATTAGAGCCCTTAGATATTCAAAGTCATTATTAGGAATTTCAAAGGCTTGAAATACATCTACATCATGAGTTTGAGGAAGAGAAAGAAGTGGTACCCTCTTTATGCAATTCCAAAAGGTTGCAGCAGTCCTTGCACTTATCACATCTATTGATGTTGCTGCTTGTTGTGAGCCTGAAGAGCTGCCCATCATACAAATATCATCATCCATTTCATTATCATTATCATCATCAATATCTTGTTGGTCCATTTCACATGGTGGATGAGGAAGAAAACATTTGTCACACCAATCCATATCAGCAATTTCTTGAACAACAACAACTCTTGCAGTCAAAGGGTTAGGCACCACTCTATTTTCATGAGCTTGGGGTTGTTTATTTGCAGATCCAACAGGCCCCTTACCTCTATCATCTTGTCTTTGATCACCCCTAGGAAGATTGCCAAATCTATCATGGTTATGAGTTCTTTGCTATCCTTGTGAACTTTTCCCAATACCTTTCTCGGCCTGGGCTAATTTGTAAGAAATTTCTTTGATAGCCCCTACCAAATTCTTGAAAACATCTTCTAAATCAGCACCCTTGCTAGCTTGAGGCTTCTCAGGGTTTACCAGCTTCACACCATCCCTCTTAAGTGGTTTACCAATGGATTTAATATTATTTTCAATTTGGAGTGTCATGGTGAAAGCTTGCCTCAAGTTTGTAGGATTTTTGTCTCTCAAGTAATAGGATGCCTTTTTCTATCAAATGCATTTGCATATTTGATCTAGCAAGATTCATCACAAGGCCTCAAAATGATAGGCAACCTTCTCAATGTTTTATTAAATCTTGTATTAAAATCATGAACGGTCTCATTAGGGTTCTTCTTGATGTTCTCAAACTTGGATAGAAGGAACCTTGGATCTGTTTTGTCTCCATATTGTAATCTGAATGCATTACTCATCTCTTCCCATGAGTCAATAGAGTTATTAGGCAGAGCTTTGTACCAATCCCTTGCATCTTCCTCAAGTGTGTGAATAAACAACTTAATATACACATCCTCAAATTCTATCTCAAAGTCTTCCATCATGTTAACAAAGAGTTTGAGATGCTGATCTCCAGTAATGGCATTGTTACCTTGGAATTTTGGTAACCTATTTCTCACATCTTGTGGGACAACATTTGGATAACCATCCATTCCTCCAAAATTTATAGGACCAAAGGTGTTAACAACAAATGGAGGTCTAGGCTAGGCCATATTGTTTGGTGGGGGTGATCTTGGAGGTGAAACAAGCTGGTTGGGAGTAGTAATGGGGCTGATTGGAATAGATGAATGATCTCTAAGATAACAACCCCTAAAGGCTCTCTCCTAATAAAATTTAGCAAACTTAGAAACCACAGGAGTAGATTTAGGAGCAAGTTTTTAAATACACAAGAATGTCCCTCACCGATGGAGAATGAAAGTCAGCAAGAAGGTCACTGAATTAGATCTACTTGAAGAGGAATTATAATCTTCAATAACAGGCTACTCTCCTTCAAATTCAACTATGGGGATCTCTTTCCTTGCAACCAAATCACCAACCACTTTCCACACTCTTCTTCCTTCTAGTTCTGAGCTTCTTGATTTGGTGAGCAACTTCTTAGAAGAGTCCTTGATGAAGAGGGATCTCCTTCCCTCCAACTTGACAAATTTAAACAACAAGTTTCAAATGACAGAAATGTGTAAGACAACTGGTATTTCAAGATCCAAACAACATGGAGTCACCACTAAGGATTTCCACCTTAGTTGTGCAAGAAAGCACTAAAATATTCTATCAAATATATGCTATGACTGAAAACTTTGCAAGGATTTACAAATCAGATCTTCTTCTTCTTGATTCAATAAAAAACAATGCATCCAAATCATATAAACTGCTGGTAAATGAGAAGAGAAAGCTGAGTTTGAAATCCTTTTACCCAAAACATGCAGATCTGAAGTATGAAATGTAATCTAACCCTCACTATTTTAGGTTGTGCCTATCAACCAAGGCAAGAGAACCTATATTGCAGCCCTTATGTGGTAAGGATGTGGAGATATCCTTGTGTTTCGCATATGATATAGAAGAGGCTTTGTGGAAACATGATCAAGTATCCATTATCCAAACTCAAAGGAGTTGTCACTGCTAAATGATGGAAATGTTTTAAAAAAAAAGCTAGAGCTGCTAAAGACATGATAAAACCCTGATCAACCTTGTGCATTTTAGTGAAAGGATTGAATTCTTTTATGGACACACAATGCAAATGCAGGGGTAGTGTAGGTAGTATGAGTTAGTTTAAAATGAAATTTTGATGAGATATGAGGGGACAAGAGTAGCCAAAAATCATCACTTTCTTTGGGAAGCTTTGCAAATTAATTACAACACCTAAAAAACATAGATGTTTCAATGAATTTGAAGTGCTCTTCAAACCGGGATGCGTGCACACATGCATGCCCAAATCTGCACTATTCCATAAAAAATTTGACAACCTACCACAAAGGCTTGAAGCAAAATATCAATGAAGCATTTAGAAACCCTTGTTAGATCATGACCTAAGGTACACCCAAAGGTTTACAAACACCCTCAATTTACAAGGAAGGTAAGATGAATTTAAATCTGTTTATCTTCACTCAAATGAATGCTCTTCTGAATGGAAGATTACAGATGCCTTCAAACCCTCTACAAGAAATGAGACCATGTATGACCAATAAATAACTAAAACACAAGATTGTAACATGAGCATGAAGCACAAATTGAAAACATACTGAAATACAAGTGCATGCAAGCTTTGCCAATAGATAAAACCGATTAATACAAGAATTTCATCAAATATATCAGTAAGGAATGTTATTTAGACAATATCAAAGCTTGTTGATGGCTTTATAGCTGAAACCAACTCAACATGATGAACATTTGATGCAAACAGGAATCAAAAATGGCTCTCAGGCAGTTTCTCCAAAAGAAAATGGACTTCTTCCAGTTTTCCTTGTGAAAATTCTTCTCTCTTTCTCCAAAATTCTCAATGACCCCCTACAAAATGCCTCCAAATTACATAATATACCCTATGCTAGCTTGGATCCTTACATCCCAAGCAAAGAATATGCCAAAGGGATCAAATTTGTTACAAAACCCTATCCATTTGATGAAAAATGATATAAAACTGTAAAATAACTCGCAAAATGCCAGAGATGCACAAATATTTTAAAATATTACATGGATTTGGATCCTTATCCATCCTAGGGTCACATTTTTGTCATTCCACCATGCCAGCATGCATTTGCAATCATTTTCCACCTTTTTCCCTCATCATTTTTAACTCTGCAACTTTAATTTTTCACTTTTCATGTTTTTACAAGGGTGAGAAAAATATTTCATGAAAATCACTATAGGGCACCGAAATAGCTCAAATGAATGATGTCATTGCATCCAGAAGGTTGAGGGGATGTGATTTCATATAAAATTTCATGTAATTTGGTGTAAAAATGATGATTCCAAGCATCCTGGAGCTTCATGGCGCCCAAAAAAAGACAACACTCAGCAACCGTTGATTAAAAATCAACTTTAAATTTCCGCCCTCCACGTGTCTTGATGAGATTCGACATGTAGGCTCAAAAATATCTTCTTTAACTTTAGATAAGGTGGACATGTGTCCAAATACCATTAGACTAGGCATCCAACCTTAAAAATGCATTTCAAACCTTTTTTGACCTCGGGAAAATTTTGAAAATTTTCCCCGCATGCCCCCTGGACCCGCCACGTGTCCACTGTGGGCCCCACCAAGAACCGCGGGCCAATTCTATGAATTTTTCTCCTTTTTGAGAAAAGGAAAATTTTCCCCAAAACCTCCATGGGCCTGAACACCCACTCCATCTGCTGCCACGTGGTGGTCTTCCATTCGCAATGAGCCGACCCTCCCAATTTGCCTTAACCATCCGCGAGCACAAAAACCTCTACTGAGCCCGCGCTCTCCCTTTTTCCATTTGAAATGTGCCACATGTCGCCCCTTGATTGGATGTGGGGGCACACATCTAAATTTTCCACAAATCAATTTTTTCACTTTGAAATTCTTTGCCCAAAATTTGTAAAAAATTTCAACATTTCCTCCGCGCTCCAAATCTCCGCCAAATCGGGACACGTGTCCTCTTCCTATTGGATGCGGGTTCTTGGGCCAAATTTTTCCATTGGCATTTTGAAGCCAAAAAAACTTTAAATTTTTCTAAGTCTCCTCTTTTCCCTCTGACCTCCCTAGACACGTGTCCACTTTTCATTGGGTGCGGGCTCATTTTTCAATTTTCACCCTACAAACATAAAGGCAAAAATTCATAAAATTTTCCTTTGGCCCCTATTCCCATTTCTCCTCCCGGACACGTGTCTCCTTCCTACTCATCACGGGCCTTCAAGAAAAAAATTGATTTTAGCATTTTGAAGTCAAAACTTCAAAAAAATTCTAACTCCCCGCATTTCCTCTTGACTTCACTGGAGACGTGTCCATTTCTTATTGGATGCGGGCATATTTTTAATTTTTCCCCTAGCATTTTGAAGCCAAAAACTTAAAAAATTTCAAATCCCCCACCCTCCCATGTTGATTCATCCGAGACGTGTCCACTTGGTATTGGGTGAGGTTTTCGGGCCAAATTTTTACCTTAGCACCCAAGGCAAAAAGAACAGTAAAATTTTTCAACATTTCCTCTCCAACCGCATGCTTCCTGTGCCACGTGTCTCCTTCCCATTTGTGTGGGCCTTTGGGGAAAAAGTTGATTTTGAAAATTTTTCAAAATGAAGGCAAAAATTCTAAGTGTGACCCGCCACCCACTGGTTCTCCAACCAATCACATTGTGCCACGTACGCACCTTATCGTAGTACAATGGGGCATGGGAAAAATGTTTCCTTTAGAAAAAACTAAAAAAACAAGTTATAACATTTTCCCATGCATCCTCACCCAATAGAAACTCGCCATGTTAGAAATATGTTACAAAGATAATTTTTGATTGGTGGTGACACTGTTTACTGTCAAAAGCGTAAAAATGCAGAGAATGCCCTGAAAATTGAATCTTTTCACAAGGAATGTAGATTTCTCATTTTTAAATCAAGTGAAGCATGATTTTATATTGATTTTGACCTAGGGCGGGGTTTTTAACCTCAAATTACTTGGAATCAATCGACATCAGTTTTTTTCACGATTTGGCAAAGGGGAAAACACCTCGGCCGTGCAAAATGAAAAATTAGGGCACAACAAAGGAGAAACTTGGGTTTTGCTTCAATTTAGGGAAATATGAGGGCACTTTCAATGCATTCAAATGGGAAACATGAATTGTAGGCCACCAGATAGAACAAATGAACATTTTGGAGCAAAAATGGGACAAAAATGGATATAGAAAATTAGGGCAAAGTGTGTAAAGTGAATATTTACACCAACACATCCATTCTATCTTCTCATCCCCTATGCTTCATCCTAGTATTACCAATATCATAACCTACATACAAAATAATCTATTTTATCAGCCTTTATTTAAATTTATCATTTTTCCTTCAATATTCATTGATTCCCAATCACCTTCATCCCTTTCATTTCCTCTTATATTAATATATTAACATATTATTTTGCTAATAATTTTTTTAAATCATGACTTATCTTTCTTCTAGGATAGGTAATTCCCATTAACAACATATATGACATCTCGATCATGCAACAAACCTTCATGTGGGAGAAATTTGATATCTCACACAAACTCATCCTCTCGTGCCATTAATCTCATGCCTAAGATCAAATACATCAAGGAACAACTTTAAATCATACATTAAATACAAGACATAGTAGAACAACATTGGTTTGAGTATTTCTTATACTTTGAGATTCTACTGAGACCTATCCTATGCCACCTAAAATGAAGAGAAGGATATTTCTATCCATATGGATTTTTAATAATATTATCATTATATATTTTCCTATTTCATCACTTAATTGTAAAACATGAGTTGACATCCCTTGAGGAAGCCCATTGGTTCCGGGATCAACTATTGATGGGAAACTCATTTAATCATTATCTAATATTTGTTTTGTCTAGTTGTATTTGTATACTTGTCTTCTCACTTGGGGAAAGGATGAGTCTCTTACATTATTTATGTATCCAATCATCCCAACATTACACTTTTTTGGTACAACTATCGCTAAACCCTACTTTATTAAGATTTTTTAGTATTTTAGCGTAATAATAACCAACTGAAAATCACCATAAACATCCTAGCACTCCCAATAGGACCCATAGTCCCTTTTTTATTAGATTTTTATATACTCATTTTTTTATGTTCCTTATCAAATTCTATAACCTTTCAACTTGGAGTGATTTTCTTTCACTATTTCAAAAATGCGTAAAAAATAAAAATAAAAATAAAAAAGGAAAATAAATCACATGCATCTCCCTTCCTCTTTCGTTCTTTCTTTCAACATTGTATTTTGTGTGTCTTTTTTTCATTGAAGAAAACATTTCCTTTTGGATATTAAAAAAAAATTCATATCTTCTTTCTCATATAGTCTAATTAGTATTTAAACAAATTGAATTCACAAAAATCCCTTCACACACAAATAAATCACATATCAAATCCAATTCGCATTTAAACAATCCTTTCTAGAAGACCTACTTGAATTTCATCACAAAGAGGAAATCTTAATAATTATTTTGGATAAGTATAAACAATTTGGTTGGAGATATATCGGCTAAGAAACCAACACCCTTATCATTGCAAGACCATGAAGTGAGGGGGTAGGCCCAAATATCATGCCTCATACCTGACACTAACACATATATTGACCTCATGTACCTTCGATTATATCAAGGACTCGACCTTAAACTCACCTGAAACTAGCCTTAAATGACCTTTTCTTAGTCCCCTTTCATCCATTTTCTCATTTCACACTTTTCTTAAATTAATCAAGATAATTAAATTCTTTGTGTGTCTTTCTTTCGATTATTTTTAAAAACCAATTTTATTTTTATTCATTATTTTTTTGATTAGTTTGTGGTTTTAACGAGAAAAATTTTTGATCTTTAAAACATAAATGATATGAATAACTCTCTTTAACAATCCCTAGACCCTATCGAGTCCCGTATTTAGAGTATTCCAAGCATGATAGATCAATTCCAAAAACTTGATAAAAACTCCACATTATCATAGCACCTAGTCATCTACATCGAGATTCTAGATCAATATAACCAATGATTATTTAACAATTGTGATCTAACCTTTACAAAATTTCAAGAATATAAACCGAGGGCCCTTAACGCTTACCTTTCCTCCTAAGGTGTCCTCCTCCAAAACCGAAGTAGTAATAATGACCTCCCATTACCACTATCATCGGTCATTATTCGACTCATTGACCACGATCATGATCCATTTATCCAACAAATCAACCCTTATTCCATTTCTAATGAATCAAGAAAATTATTCCCCTCTTCATCCACTTCTATCACCAATTTCAAACTTAACACCATTTCATCACATAATATAACTAGTTGACAATAACCTTAACCATCAACTTCCCCACCCAATCCACAAAATACACATATACATACCACTACCTCTCCACTTGGGTCCAATCATAAGACCACTATGAATCTTACCCATTGGACCATATCAACTAGTAATCCCTCAATCACATCCCAACTAGTGTGATTACAACAACCTACATCCTATATTCAGAGCTTAGTTATGTTCATACCTACATCCATGCCACCTCATCAATATGAGTGCCATCACCACTTTGCTCATCCAATTTCATGAAAAACATCTACTATGCCTATCTTTTCTTCTCAATACATACCACATTCGACAAAAACTCTCATCCAAACATCTATTACTCATCCTTATCAATATATTCAATACCCTTCACATCTCATTAATATCAATAGGATCACAAAATCCAATGGATCCTCCCTCTCTTCCAACAAAATAACCCTATCAACAATCCAATCCACATATCTATAATCAACCTAGATTGTCATATTCAAGAATTCAATAACCATCTCAAAATGATCTCGTATAAGCACTTATGAATAGGATTGTAACTCTTGAAGATGCCACTATAGGTCCCAAGAGAACCCATTTCTACAAAAAAATTACAATGAACCCATCCACCCATTAATACATTTGAAGGTCTATCCCACACCACGAACTCCCAAATTTTATTAAATTCTATAGTAAGGATGATCCATAGCAGCACATTAGGGCCTTTCATCATGCATGTTATCTCATCACCCATGACCAAGATCTCATGTTGAGGACATTTCTTATGTTCTTAATAGGCCCCCTCTTGACTAGTATAAAAACATCCCACACTATTCCCCCTTCTCTTTTGCACAAATCTCGCAACATTTCTTACAAAATTTCTTCATTAACATTTCCCATAAAATCTCCATCACTAATATCTACACTATAAAATAATTTGAAAAAGAATATGTCATGTATTTCATTAACATATAGTTAGGAATTATCAATAAATTATCATTTTCTCTTCCATAAGCTAAGTTTATCAAGTTATTCACCGATCCTGAACTAAGCATATATCATCATCCCTCTAGATCTAATATTTCAATACATTCTAGGAAGCCTTTACAATGGCCTAAATACTAAAACTTTGTAAGCGTTAAACTTAGGTCAAATAAACCCAAAACCAAGACTACATTTAAAATTTTTTCTAGCAATGATAAATCCAAAGGATCAACAAATAAAATTGTTGTAAGCGTTGGGTCCAAAGGTCATTCAAACTCCAAATAGACCTGACCTCAATATAACTAAACACCTATCAAGGATTCTTATAGCGTGGTTTTTACAAAATTCTAGTTGCGTGCATCATCAAACTCCCTCCCATCGACCTAATAACACATCCACTTCTAAAAACTCATGGTATCAAGATAGAAATCATTGTATAAACCATCAAGTATGAGGCCACGACATCAAAAGGTATCATTCATTTAGAAATTTCCTTTAGGATCTCATTAGCGAGGTGAATTATAGCTTGAAAACATGAATGCACCTCCTAATGAAAACTTGGATTTTTTTAAATAACATTTTCTGAATCATCCCTACATAGTAGTCAAACCCAATCCAACATAGTCAATTCTCATCATACTATCAATAATATCAAATATCTCCCTCTTAAACCCTCAACACCTAGTGTTTCTATGACACATATACCATCTAAATCTTCGACTCTTCCAAGTATTATCGCTATTAAGATAACAAGTCCTCCTACATCTATCAAATCCTATTCATATTTACCTCTTTCCTAATCCAAACCCCTAGAAATGAAACCTATCATAGAAATTTTAAGTTATTTCAAATATCACGGTACTCAACACCACACAAAAATATCAATAATCCCACTAGATAAGCCACAAATAATTCATATAGAAAAATCAAAACTATACCGCATGGTCGTCAAACAACCTTATCACAAGGTACGTAGTCTGACCTTCCATATTAGATCCTCATCCCTCATCTAAGTTCATAATTACCATTACAAAATATAGCATCGTTCCTCAATTGGTACCTAAACGTGACACACAAAACATGGCTCTGCTAGCTCAAACCTACGAATCATCAAACAATCTACAAACCCCTTCACCCTCATCATTATCCAAAACACATATGACAAGATAATATAATGGAATCCTCAAAATATTATCTATTTATATATCATAACATTACCCCATTAATTCATATGAATCCTAAGGGTGAAAGATATTTCTTACTACAACTATAGAGCATTCTATACATACCATCGAGACAACAAGACACTCCATCAAGGAATGTAAATCCATCCACATTACAATTCAAATCCTTATCACTAAAGGAATTCTTTCCACATATCCAAATCATCTAGATATAATCAATCCCGACCATCAAATTAAACTAACTCATCAAACCTTTAAATCTACTCCTTCTAAACCATCATCTAACACCACATCCAAATCTAATAAAATTAGGGCTTCCTCTAGTAAATCCACACTCCATCAGATAAAGATTGTTCACATAACCACAAGAGTACATGCACAAGACTTGAATGAATAAAAAAACAAGCTCAAATTATCTATTTCCCTTTCTCCCCTGAATCACCTAACCCATCAGCTTCTAATATTAGGGTGTCTATCCTTGTTGCCAAACACACCCAATCTACCATATCTATACAAAACACCATCATTAAACAAATCCACCAAGATCCTATAAAGATATCTCTCTATGAGATTTTTCAAAATTCTCCATAGCACTTAAAAAATGATTCCGGATCTCCAATCCATCTCGGTACCATCAGATGACCATTAACCATTTGCAAACCTATTCATTACTCTCAAAATATTTTCTTCTATCCATTTTGATGATTATGAAATTCCATCCTTACAACCTAAATACCAAGACCTTCCACTCTTCATCATCACCCAAATCAACAATACTATCATCAAGAGAGTTATGATGGACAACAAAGCCAATATCAACATCATACCCTCTCACACCTTCAAGAAGCTTCAGTTACCTAACACTATCGTCACCCAATCACCTATTGTGTTGCGCACCATTAATAACAATGTATCCCCTACATTAGGCATGTTCATTTTACCCATCAAATTAGGTGCTAATATCCTTTATGATCTCTTTTATCATGTAGAAGGATATTTCTAGTATAATATGTTGTTAGGACAACCTTCAATATAAGCTATGTGTTGTATCCCATTAACATTACATACCTTTCTAAAGTATGAACATGAAGGTAAAATATTTACTACTCCCACTGTCCCAAATCCTTTCAAATCATTTCATATGAATTACCGGACTAATGATGTACTCATTCCTAATAAAAAAATAAGGCTCTTTTAACAAATCATATACAAGAACCTATGTTCCTACATCTAAGTTACCCAGGTGATGAAACATTTGAAGATGTCATGCAATGTCTCTCACTAGGGAATAACACCATTTAACCCTCACCTCACTCCCTACACCTAAAAATATAGGAAACCATAAATACAACATAAGTATAAACCAAATGTTAGACATATCATCACATTTTGTCCTCCCCATATGAGGACCAACCTATTTTACATAGGGATTGATCATCCTTCCCTGTCTTAAGACACTTTATATTATGCCAAACCCATCATATCCAGTTTCCCTTTCTTATACAATCAATCATTCACAAAAATGTATCTTCATCGCTGCACCTGGAAAGGATTTGATTTAGGATGTTAGAATTAGGAAATATATGATTTAGAATTTGAGAAGTCTTGGAAAAATCATGATAAATTTTGAGTAGGCTTTAACAAGCATTCCTTGGAAACTTCTATAAACACCACACCCTAATTCGTAGTAGAAACATATCCACTCTTAATATTAACCTAATGAATATATGGATATAGAAGACACCATATCCATTACTCTTAAATTTTTAATAAATAAAATCACCTTAGGACCACTCACTTATCATACTAATGGAGGAACTAATACCATTCCACTTATAAAACACACAAAATGGTAGAGGACGAATCCCCTACCATCAACATTCTTCAATGCCACGATGATGAATCCATCCTATCCTACATGGGGATGGAGGACCATTATTTTTAAAGGAATATACATCATAACACATATAAACTCCTTTTGAATCCACTATAGATGTTGAAATATGGTATTCACAATAATCCCACATAGCCAAAGTTGGTCATTCTTTAGATTTTAAAGAATTAAATAACTTCACCATATTTATTCCTAAGCATAGGCACACCTTTGCATGGTCATATAGTGACATACCAGGTATTTACCCTAACATCCTCATCCACATAGTTTTCACCATTCTTAATGTCAATCCCATCAATAAATATCTACGTAGGATGCACCCTCATGTATCCCTACTCATAAAAGAAGAGTTACAACATCTTCCATCCATCTACCTAACATTAGTCAACTTATCGACCTCACAACAAACCATAAAATACTATCTCTTATGGAAATATTTTGTGGGTATAGTCAGATCTTAATCATTCCATATGGCCAACATAAGACAAATTTATTTACCCCTTGGTGTACCTTTTACTACCGAGTCATGACCTTTCTATGTCTATGCAAGAAAAAGGGCCACTTATCAACATGTTATGACTAATATCTTCCATGATGTCATTCATAAAACCATAGAAGCCTACTTTTATGATATTTTGGGTAAATATAAATGGCAGTGGGACCATATCATCATCCTCAATGTCATATTCACCCATCTTATTCAATGCTTTCTCCACCTTAGCCTAGATAAATGTTTATTCGATGTTCTCACCATAAACCTATTAGAGTTTATCATTTCTATCAGGGGCATTGAAGTAGACCCTACCAAGATCAAAGCCATCATTTAGATTTCATATCCTTCCAATATCAAATAAATTCATAGTCTCTTAGATAGAATCTAATTAGTCCCCTACTTTATTCATCAGCTATCAAATCACTATCATCCTTTTCATCACCTCCTCCAGAAAATATGTTAATTTCAAGTGGTATGACAATTGTCAAAATTATTTTGAAGAGATTAAACAATATCTCCTATATCCACATGAGGGGGTCCATTTTATCTATATACCTATCACCGACCATGTCGTAAGCGCTATTTTAGCACATTGATATAAAAAGGGTAGAGATCAAGTCATCTATTACATAAGCCACACTCTTCACGACTATGAAACTCATTACACCAAAGTAAAAAAAGTTGTGTTGTGCCTTATACTTTGTAACTTCTAAACTTCATCATTATCTCCTTAATCATAATACTTATGTCATCACCAACTTCAATCCTCTCAAATCCATGCATTTTAAACCATATCATAGTGATCACATCACCTGATGGATCATGCTTATGATTGAATTTGACCTAGAATTCATATCACAAAAATATATCAAGGGAAATCCATATCCGACCAACTCATGGAAGCTCCCATTCCTAATAATCAACCACCTCATGAATAATTTCCTAATGAGTTTATCAACACTATCGATCAATAAAACACTCCCTAAAAATGACAATGTTCTTCAATAGTTCTAAGTTTTAGAAGGGGGAAGGTACCAGGTATCATTATCATACCTCCTTGGGGACTCATATACCTCTATCCTTCAAACTAAATTTTTAATGCACCAATAACATGGATGAATATGAATCCTTCATTATGGGTCTCCAAACCACTGCCATGTTTGGTGATCAAATCCTTGACATATATGGGTACTCCTATCATATCATCAATTAAATGAAATAAATTTATCAATGTAAGAATGAAATTATATAAAAATATTAAAAACATTGTTGATTTCCTCTTATAAGCCTTCAATCAGTATAGAATACAAACAATTCCTTGCTCATCCAATAAATTTAGAGACACTATGGATTATCTTGCATCACGTATCCAATTATCAACTAAAGATTCCAAGTTGTTCATTTTCATGAATAGAATTTATCAACCATATCATACCAACAAAATCCATTCTATTAACCTTGTTAAAGACAATCAATCGGATCTCTAGTACACTCAATTTTATGACTATCTTTCTCAGTCTAAAATCCCAGTGGATATATCTAAGAATGCTAAAAAAATATTTTCTAAAACATGGTAACCACTATGTCATCATAGGAGGAATCCTTTACAAATGCAGGTTTGATTTCCTCCTACTTCGATGCCTAAAATCTCATGAATCCATTAACGCTATCCAAGAATTCCATGAAAGCATATGTGGTGGATAATTCAATGGGTTTTCTATTTCCAAATGTAACCTACCGATTGGATATTACTAGCCTTCCCTTAACCAATATTTTTGTGAGTATGTAAAGAATTGCACCAAATGTCAACAACACTCCAATCTCACTCCAATCTACACAGGATTTATGTCCTTTTAACAATGGGGACTAAACCTCATTGGCCTCATCAACCCTTTTTCAACAATGACATCATTATAACATCACTTTGTTACAAATACTTCACAAATGGGTGGAATCTAATCCCCTCATCTCCACTAAAGCTGATAATATTTTCAAATTCATCCACCATCACATTATTTTTCACTTTGGAATTAATCACATATTTAACATAGATAATGAAAAATATTTCAAAAAAAAAAAGATTCAAAAGCTTTGTGACATCTATAACATCAAGGTTATGTTTTCATATCCTTACTATCCACAATCAAATAATCAAGAAGATGCCTCTAACAAAACACTCAAAAAAATCTTGATGAAAATTGTTGATCAAAGGACATAATTTTGCATCTCTAAATTCCATTTTCTCTATAGGCCTATTGGACTATCATTCGTACTCTTACAATTGCTACTCCATTTTATTTTTTTGTGTCTTTGAGGTTGTCTTCCATGTTAAATTCAAAATTCTATCTTCTACGTGCCCCTCAAATATTTCATCTCTAATAAGGATTATCATCAGGATTGCTTAGCATAGCTTGAATTGTTAGATGAACATCGTCTAACATGACCCTTTAGCATCATCATGTCTATAAATAACCTGCCAAAAGGGCATATAAAAATCATGTCAAAGAATATAACTTTAACATTGGTGATATTGTCCTAAAAGAGAATCAAAATGTAACTAGTCTCAAAAGGAGTAAACATGGGAAGTTTTCTCTATATTAGATTATTCCATATATCATCACTCATAAATATGGGTGCGGAGCCTATTCGTTAGCCTCCCTTGAAGGTAAATTGCAAAAGGATCCCTAAATTCCCTACATCTATGGACTTTATATTGTTAACACATCTACTTTCATGAAATTAGTTGCCTCAAAAATATCAATCCATCACCAACCCATCACTTAATTTTGTAATTATTTAGAATTACGTGGTCTCCAATCAGTATCATATATTTATGACCTTATTGATGAGCAACATGGCTCTTCCCATCACATTTCCCATGTGGAAATGTTCCTCCTCAAAATAAATAACCAAAAAATCATTACTTCCATCTTCCCCTTATTTTACCAACTAAAAAATGCTAGGGGTACACATGTGCAATTTATACACACATATTTTCCCCTCCCTAAATGGTTTGCTAGGCCTGCCATTAGCTTGAACGAAGTTAAAAATATATGTATGGATGCATACTAGCAAAAATATAGATTGATCCCTTGAAATACAACTATTAATAGCACATTACATCAAAAATATAGATTGATCCCTCGAAGGACAACTATTCAACAAATATTCCATCAAAATATGACCATCTAAAATAAAAAATCATAAAATTGTAAATCACTCCCTTGAAGGATGACCACCCAATAATGGCTACAAAAGGCTTCTGGATTATTCAACCTTCACATAAAAATAAAAACAATAAAAAACATCATAGGAAAGCTTCCCGCGTTGATCAACTTTCCCATAAAAAATCAAACTTCCTACATTGATCAATTTGTACAACAAAAATATAGCTGAGACAAGCCTACAAGCCATAAAAAGAGAACTTGGTTCCATCATAAAAACTACATATGAAACCTTCCCATGTTGTAAGAAGGTATATAAGTTTATTCCATGTGTATCCAAGATCCTAAATGTGAATAAATACAATTATTTATATGTTAAGATCCTCAAATGCATTTTAATACATATTAAATTTACCATCATATCATATATATATCAAATCCAATTAAAAAAACATTTCACATTCATTATTGACCATGATAAAGTGTATTAGAAACATACCAAAATCACTATGTTTGAGTCACATCACATCACCATATAACATCATATCAATACATCTAATCTATTCAAATATCTCAAAATCACATTACAAACTCATATATAACATCAAATCAAAATCAATCACAACACATGAAGAAAAAATCATTATCATATATATATATATATATATATATATATTCACACACACACACACACACACACACACATATATATATAATCAAAAGTTTATACAAAAATCATCAAAACATATTTATACATCTGAGTCATATAAAAGATCCACCAACTAAGTGGTAAACTAAAAATAAGATACTTTATCACCACCCCTGAGCTCCCTCTAGTCATCCATCATGTCCCAAACCTCTATGAGGTAGTGGAACAATACCGATACTCGCCAAGGTGGCAGACCAAGTAGATTTAATCTAACTCGTTATATACTTTGCATAGCGAGGTGCGTCACGGGAGGCATTGTCACAAGCCTCTCACAATATCAAATCTCATCTCCCAAGGCACAATACTACTCTATAGTCACAAAACCTGGAGGTCTCATATACATCCACCTACTCATTACTCCTCCTAAAGGAACTATGACCTGCACCATAACCTACCCTACTCCATACCCTCCACTCCTTGAGTCCTATGATGCATTACATTTTCCCTAGAATTTGACACAACTCCTCCCACTACTAGCAATATTTATCTCTCTACTACCAAAAATAATCATGATTTAAGAGTTCCTAATATTGCTCATGTAGCAACATATACCTCTCATGATGAGTGGTATCATAATCTACTCTAAATTAGTCCCTCTCTATGTAAAGTGAATCAAACAATTCTTGTAGTCTCATCAAATCCTCATCACCCTCCTCCTCTACCTCCCCACCTATCTTCCTCCATCCCATTCGATCTCCTCAGGCTGCCCACTACTATGTCCACTACTCATTGAGCCCCTCTACAACCCCAACATCATAAAAAACAACACCATCAAGATCCCCTTCCTCTTCTGCATGTTGTGCCTCATCCACCACTGACACTGATTGGTCCCAATCAGAGTCATCTCACCGATAGATAATCGGCTCACCAAGTATAATCTGTGGTATCCCAAACTACTTGTGCACCATGGAAAAATGTGCAACCTCAATCATATATAATCTTCGCCTCTAAATCCATTAAATGTGTATCAATCCACACAATTCCACTTCCATACCTGACCATATAGGAAGTCCAACATATGGCCTCAAATAACATCATCCATAGAAAATCCACTAAGACGATCAACAAAAATTCCTCATCATGGTCTATTCCATAATCTCACATCCAATAAAATTTCCATCTCATGAATCCCACTACATACTCTACCAGGTCCCCATCCTTCAAGGTATAACTTATGGCCTTAATACATAAATATGCTTGTATGCCCAAGAATTAATTAGAAACCCCACATCTAAACCAAATATCCTCCTAGTGAAAAACCCCATACCTCATGATATACTGTGTTAGAAAGGTATACCCCTATGCTTGCATAGTCTTGTGCTCCATGATCTAGGCTATGAAAACTACCAATGTCCATAGAAAATTTCCTCCTTAACATGAAATGGCCAATATTACCATCAACATCAATGGGTTCCTTGACACTTTTGCACCATATTAAATATCAATATGAAATCCCCTTGTATTATATCTAATATTTGGGATGTCATCTTCATATAGTCATCTCATAGTATCTAGATAGGCCTCTTGTGTAATAGGAACTATCCTCTCCCCAAAATCAGAAATCTCAAAATACAATACACATCCTTTAATGTGAACATCATCTCTCTAGTACGGAACTAGAATGTCTCGTACTCGGGTCCCACCTATCCAACAAAGGCACTATAAACTGACATATCTCAAAATCTATTGGTAGTGGTAGAATCCACCCAAAATAATAGGTGTAAAATGATGCCACTCAACATCTATCATGTCACCTCTAATATCCTTTAGCATGTCTAAAATCCTATCCCGAGAGATATATAGTATCTATTTCTGTAAAAAAAGAAAAATTACATCCATGAATAATTTCATCCAAATAAAAACTAATCTCCACTTCCTATTAATCGAAAATGATTTTCACATGATAGTTAATGAAAATAATCCCAATCATCATTGATCATATGGTTGATGAAGATTGTGTGTTCCAACCTAAATCCTTCTAAAAACATAAAAATAAAAAAAAACACAAAAATGAAAACTACAACTACAAAACTCAAATATACTTACCCATATCCTCGTTTTTGCTGCCTCTGTTGACCACTCTTGTTTTCCTCCATCTCTCAAAACACTCAAATTTTTTTCTCAGATCTCTCAAATCATAATTCAAACATGTGAAAATGATACATACACATTCCCATATTAGTCTATATAATCCTATTTATAGGATCACCTCCAACTATAAATCATCACCAACTATGTACATAACTTCCAACGATAAAAAAATGTCATCAATCCCAACCCTTCTTACACATAATATAATTTTTTTCTCCTATACCTTTTTAAAATACACTTTTACATCTCTAATAGCTCATATGCCTTTACTTTTATGCCCATAACCTTGTAAAAATAATGTTTTTTTGACCATATACACATTGTGGATATCCGACTCGACCCCTTGGTCCCATGGATTCACACATCCACACAAGAGTGATCCCAATGGACACTCTCTTTGTAGTAATATTATCGAAAAACATCGTAGGATTCCCATATTAGTGTCTCCACCCTTGAGGCCATATAATATTCCCTACCAAGTTTTTCCAAGACTACTACCATATCTATCTATATATTCTTTCGTCATGTTCATTTTAGAATATAGTTAAGGCTCGAGAGAATATTTAAGAAAACATATTCCAATAATATAACTCTTTTCAATCCAAATACCAAAATATTCAGCCATTAGCTTGGGGGGAATAATATCCTTACATAAAACTAGTGCATCCTCGCACTATTTTTTGTCTTGTAACTGCGCCTTTAGACACCTCAACAAAAATGGAAAATGTATACATTACTTTTTCACACATAGGTAACTTTGACACATATTAATTCCATTATCATTATTTACATTATTACCACTATCATGAGTAAATTATCCATATAATATAATTTATCATCATAACACACCCATTTACCCACGTAAAATCTTATTTACCATACCTTACCACCTAAAAAAACTATATCTAAATTAACCTAACCATCCTAACCCCATAAAATATTTCTACCCATATTATTAACCTCCCATTTTCCTAAAATAACCTCAATCCTCAAATGGTAAGCGGTTTCAACTATTTTTCATCCTTTCATAGTCTGGTTTTAGCCTCTTTGACCGAGATAGACAACGATACATAATCATCAAAGATCATTACGGATGTTGTCAATCCTATTTAAACACTAACATTCCTCATTTCTCGTTAGACATAGATTATATTCATGAATGTATTTTTGATACCTTGCACGAACTCATGACATAGGAATATATTTCAAAGTCTGTTGTTATCCCTAAGGAGTCCTTATCCAACATTCACTCTACCATTTGAAGCTCTATCATCGTCATCAAAATTCAAAAAGCTATAGTGATTTTATTTAAATTATTTTAAATAATATATTACATCAGTTATATCTTATAAACACTCATCTTCATACCTTGTCTAGTCATCATACCTTATTTTTTTATCTCCTTGTTCAACTTTTTAGTATATTTTACAATCTACCAAGGATCACCTTCGATCCCCAATCCCTTTACAATTTATTTATCTCCTTATACACATTGAAATCTAAACTTTTTACATCCATTCTATCTTCTCAGCCTCTATGCTTCATCCTAACATTTCCAATATCACAATCTATATTTGAAAAAATCTATTTTATCAACCTTTATTGAAATGGATCATTTTTCCTCTACTCACCACTGATTCCCAATCATCTTCGATCCCTTTTATTTCCTCTTATATTGATACATTATCATCTGATTTTTCTAATAAATAACATTTCAATCATGTCTTTTCTTTAGATGACTATTCTAGGATAGGTACACCCCATTACTAGCATATAAAACATCCTTCTTTTTGTAATAACCCTTCATGTGGGTGAATTTTGATATCTCACAAAAACTCAACCTATGTTTCATTTCTCTCATAGCTGAGATCGAAGAAAATGAGGAACAACTTGAAATCATACATGAAATACAAGACACAAAAAAATAGGATTAGTTTGAGTATTTCTTAGACTTTAAGCTTGCTACATCTCTAGCCTATGCCACATACTGATGTGAAGTAGTATATCTATATCCAACTAGATTTTTAATCATATTGTCATTATCTATTTATTATTATATCACTTAATTGTAAAACATGAGTTGACATCCCTTGAGGAAGCCCATTAGTTCCTAGGATCGGCCGTTACCGAGAAACTCATTTAATCATTGTCTAATATGTGTTTTGTCTAGATGTATTTGTATATAGGTATTCTTGCTTGTAAAAGGATGATTCTCTTACATTGGTTGTGTATTCACTCATCCCAACATTTCACTTTGTTGGCACATGTATTGCTAAGCCCTACTTTATTTAGAGTTTTTGATATTTCAGCATAATAACAACTAATTGGAAATCACTCTAAACAATAGTAGGTACTAGGACATATGATGTATTTATGAAGATAGGGACCCCTCCATTTTGAGAATATTTGTGTTATTTTTGTGGGTATAATCTAACTTTAAGACAAGGTTGCCAATTTTGAATTGGAGAGGTTTAATGAGTTTGTTTTGTTATTTAATAAATTACCATTTGTATTTTTGGTAATGGTAGGCAATGTTATCACATTTATCATCAAGTATATTGAGAGCATGAGAATCATCCTCACAGATGTCTTCATCATAGATGATTCCATGTAGAGAGATACAAAAGGAAGGTAGTTCCACATATATGCCTAGATTTGGATCACCCTACAATATGTGTTAGTTGATATAATATAAAACCCCAAATCAATGCTACATAATAAAATGTAAATGGGCCTCATGAATGTATTTGTTGTAGATGATTCCATGTAGAAAGATATGAAGGGAATGTAGTTCCACATATATTCCTAGATTTGGATCATCTACAAGTTGTGTTAGTTGATATAATATAAAACCGCAAATCAATTCTACTTAATAAAATGGGCTTTTCCCTTCACCATTGAAAATGTGAGATACAATCATATGTTCTTTCATTGAATAAAGTGGGATAAAATTACAAGATCTAAATATAAATTTTCATGTAAAAATTTCAATAAATGTTAGTTATTTTTTGTGGCTAGTGGACATTCATTTTTTCATACCTATCCCTTTTAAAGTTGATAATAAGAATATGCAATACTTGCATGTTCTTAATAAAATTATATACCTATACAGGATCCCTAAGGGACCAAACCATGGTGCATGGTTTTATCATGGATGATTGATGATTATTAATGGTGTATTATCTGATTTAAATATTTTCTAGTCATGGATCAGTCATTCATGTGATCAATGAAAAATCACACAACAATCACAAGCCTAGTGTAGGCATGAATGGAATCACTTTGTTGAAAACCTAAAATATAATTGCGTAGATATTTATGTGTCTAAGATGTTTCTCTTTCTCCTCCAACAATAACTATAAACAAAACATGGATGTGAAATATTTAAAATTATGAAAGAAACCAAGAGCCAAGAAGAATAAATGAGGGGAAAATATATTATTTGTAGTTTTAGAGTGCATAGAGGATCATGATGGATATGGGTGTAATGTGCATAGAAGGGTTAGATGATAATGGTAAAATGTGCATTAGATATACAAATTGGTAGGTGGGGTGGTTAAAATTAAATGTGAGTGGATGAGGATAAGGGTGTGGATTACTTGTCTTGAATCAACCATATTTTTTCACTTTTTAGGTGTTTTGTGGGAATATTAGATTTTTAGGGATTATTATGGTTTTTTAATATTTTAGGTATTTTTATCTTAAGATACCTTATTCACAACATGAATTTTCTAGTATCTACATTTCCCCCTTTGGGATGCATGGTACAATAGGTGGGATGCAACACAAAAAAATGAAGACAAAATGGGGGTTATCCAACTCTATGAAAATGGTTTCCATGCACGTAGGATTAGATGGTTGATTGAATAGATAATAACCAATAAATATTATCAATGGGCCACTTCATAAAGAGTATATTAAGGGATCAATAGGTTGATTTTTCAAGTTAGAGACTATTTTTTCAATTGAATAAGATAGGAGAGGATTAAATTTCATAAGATTTATGAGAAGGGTTTTGGTATAATACCGCCATCAAGTGATGATTTTGGAGCCATTTGTTTCCCCAACATCAAGTAAGACAAAAAGTGGCAGTTGATAAATTGAAGAAAATGAACCTTGGAAAATGCACGAGGAGTGGAAATGAAAAAAATGTTGACCTAACTATTAGCGGGTGAAAAATTGGTTTGTCATATGTAAAAGTGTAGATTCATGTTAGAGAGCATGAAAAAATTATTTCCCCAACCCAATAGCAGTGACTAAAAATGATTATAAATGAATGACATGAGAAGTGGTGGTTATACAGAAATTGTGCGAAGGTATCAAATGGCCATGGATGTTCTATATGAGTGATGAATAATGTAAGTGTAGAATGATATGGTTGTAATTGTGAAGTGTAATATATATGTAGGTATGTAGGAATGTGGTTTGAAAAATTATTGTAGATAAGCATGTGATACATGAGAAGGCATGAATCATGAGATAATGAGTGAGCTAAACCATTATCTTTGAATAATGTATAAACATTACCAAGTGATATATTATCCACACATCTCATTTAAATCTTGTGTGTTCATGTTAAATTCAATTGATGGTTGAAGTGAATATCCATAAGAAAGTGAGTGAAAACATATAACAATGTGTAGATTTAGTTGAAATAGGTGATTGGTAATTCATGGTATGGAAAGAAATCGTAATTCATACATTACTTATCTACTAACAAGGCATCTATATGAATAAGATGGAAAATACTCAGTCAAATCTGGGTATACCAATCTTTTTCATAGTAACCAATCTGATTTTAACTGGAACTTGATCTGGATGCCTGAGTTAACCCCCAAGATAAAAATTTTCTTTGGCTGGCCATCAGAGGTAAAATTCTCACCACTGACAATTTGATGAGAAGAGGATTCATCATTCCCAATTGGTGTCACCTTTGTAGGAATGATTATGAAGACATTAGTCATCTGTTCATTCATTGTGATTATGCCAATAAAATGTGGAACTTTGTCCTTTCCAATTTCGAAGCTCTTTGGGTGTTGCCGGAGGATCTTCATCAGCTATGGAATCAATGGAACCCACCATTCAGACATTGTGCTATCAAAAGAATCTGGAAATTAGCCATCCCTCATTTAATTTGGAGGATCTGGAAGGATAGAAATAATATCATTTTCAGAAATAGGAAACAGAATTATAACTTCAGTATTGGCAAAATTTCCCAAGGCATCAAAGAGGACATGGCCAGATTTAAACCTCCCAAAAACAATTGTTACCCTGAGAATGAAGAGCACATCTTATCTAATTGGCAGTTTGGTAATTGGAGCAACCCCGGGAATAGTGTGGATAGATCTTTGATTAAATGGCATCCTCCTGACTCCAATTGGTTCAAGATGAACTTTGATGGCGCCTCTAAGGGTAACCCTGGAACAGCAGCAGGAGGAGGGGCAATTCGGGACCACAAAGGCAATCTGATTGCTGCATATGCTGGAAAAATGGGAATTCAAACCAATCATTTTGCCGAAGCTTTATCTGCTCTCTGGGGTTTAAGAGTTGCACGGGCCCAAAATATCCAGAACCTTATTGTTGAAGGGGACTCCCTTAATATTATTAAACTTCTGAATCAGTCCTCATCTCCCAGCTGGAATATTAAAGATTTTATCTCTGAGTCCATAAGCATCAGTCATACCTTCAACAGTATCAGAATAGTACATACTTACAGGGAGGGCAATAAGCTGGCGGATGCACTGGCCAATTATGGCATTAACATAAATTTCACTACATGGGATAAGGATAGTATCCCTAATCAGCTCCACAACAGCATCCATGCGGACCTTCACATGCAAACAATCTCTAGAGATATGCCTTAATCTTTGGAGGAAAATCAAATCCATAAATTCTTCCACATGTGCTGCTTTAAAGTATATGGCGTGGCAAATGATATCTAATTCAAATAATAGCAAGATTTTTTTAAGGAACTTCAAGTGGAGATATCTGGATTCAAAAATCGCGCACGCGGGAGGTACAATAGCTGTTGATATCCGGATGCTAAGCTCCACAAAAACCGATGATAACTACAAGGTGAAAGCTGACAGGGAAGGGGTTTTCACGTGCGACTTCCCGCAGGCTCAGAACAGCAATCACACAGCCGTTCGTGAGAAGACTAACGGCTATAGTTCCTATTTTTATGCGACCTTCAACAGCAAGAATCGTAATACTCTTCACACTCAAAGGTATCCTGGAAATTGCTGTAACCAACACATCACAGTGAAGATGGGAGGGCCACCCTGTCAAATTGAGCCATGCGCGGACCCTGACTGGAGAGAAAACACGGAGCTTTGGAACATTCTTAGCATTGGCGGCTTCACCAGCTTTATTGAAAGGATGCAAGGGCATGATCAAAGCATCTCTGTTCACTTTGCCAAGGAATGGAATGGGAGGACAGTCGACTATGGGGGGTAGAAAATTCTTATCAATGAAGAGCTCATAGCTGAAGCGACTGGCCTCAGCCTTGAAGGGTACCGCTTCTTCAACAAGAGGGTTATCAAAGAGGTTGAAGAAAGAAGATTTGTGGAGGAGGATGAGAAGCTTATTTTCAGCACCGCAGCCTTTGCTTGTAAGCTCAATTCCACCCCGTACGATGAAGTCACCCGCATGATGATTCGCTTCATCTCCTTGGAAGGCAGGTTTGTTACTGTCCCTGCTAAGCACCTTGTCTTTTTGAACCACTTCCGTAGAAATAGGTTGGTTTGCTTCCCGCACTATTTGTTAAGCTCTCTTGAGCGCTCCATTTTGGAGTTCCAGAGACATACTCGGGCGGTTCCCTTGCACCAAGGGCTTATTCTGCTTATCCACAAGCTCTGCCTTCTTAAGTATCCGGTCTCCCTTACTCTCCCGGCTGGCTCCCCCTTTGATGGGCTCTGCTGCCGCCAGTCCTGTCTCCCTGCTACCCTGCTGCTGCCCCCACCTTAGGTGCTGCTACCCCCATGCCGGTTGCTCATGCTTCTCCTTCTATTCCTCCTGCTGTGGCTGCCCCTGCCACCCACCTTGCCTCTACCTCTAAACGAGTCACTAGGGCTTCAGGAGACTCAATCTTGAGCTTCTTCTGCTTTGTGGGGGATGAACCTCTTGAGCTTGATATTGCTCGTGATCTGCTGAACATTAGAAGTGCCAGTCCCCGGGAGGCACGAGATGGATAACCCTTCTAAGAAATTGGAGGCCTTAGAGGTAGAGATTAATTTCTTTGAAGGTTGAGGTCAAAAACCTTGCCAAGCAAAAAAAAAAAAGCATGGAGGGGAAGGGAGCACCGACAATAGTCGGATTGATGACATATACAAAAGCTAAACTCCTTAGACTTCCACCTTGGGAAGGCTAAGACCAGACGTTTATGACTACAATATTACAGCCTTTAGGGCCATCGAGGAGTTTATCGTGGGTCATGCCAAGAGTGTTTCAAATCTAAGCGGTGTCCGGCGCTTTTGGGGCAATGATAAAGAGAGCAAGAGAACCATTGAGGAGCTCGATAAGATGGATGCTGCTCAGATGACCGCGTTAGGCATGTTTCAAGCTTGGAAAAAAGTCAAGATCAGTATTGATCAAGCGGCCAAGAAGTAGTCCTGGATACTTCTGCTGCTCTTTTTTGTTAATATTACTGTTTCTTGGCTGTCGTCTTGCTGTTTTTTTGCCGTTGTTTTGCTGTTAAGTCTTCTCTGTGTAGCTGTTTCTGGGTTACGTGGTATTTATTGTAACTCTTGATCTGTGCTACAGCTACTCTGCTCCTCTCTCTTATTCCGGCTTATAGGCCTTATTTTGTATTCAAGGGTATAGTCCCTTTCAAAAAACTATTTGCCAATATTAAAAAAACAAGGCATCTATATCCCCAATGGAATTAGATTTTATTCTAGTAGAAATATTTATCTAATTCTAGTCACACATCCATAGCTCCAGTAGAGATACTATAAAGACCCTAAGAGAGAGAGAGAGAGTTTGCTATTGATTTATTGAATTTTGAATTTTATTTTTACTTATTTTTCACATGATATTAAACTCTCTCAATTTTCCAAGGGGTTTAGAACCACTATTGTCTTAATGGAGGGAGTGGAAGTGATTTTTGAGATGAAAATGGTGAGTGTGAATAAATAATTCCCAGGGTCATCATGACAAGTTGTTAATTGTGTCGAGTGAGTGGATATATAGGAGGGCAAACATTATTGATTCACAAAGTAATGAGAGATCAAGTTCAAGAAAATACAATATAAATTATTGAATAAAAAAATGCGAACACAAGTTAATCAATAGGCCACTAGAAGTTTTGAAACAACCCATGATGTGGAATATGAATGAATTTTAAAAAAAGTATATAGTAGGGACCATGAGAATTAGAATGAAATATGGATGAATGAAGTACTAGTGATGGAAGAAAATCCATGAGAAATTGTTGTTTATTACATTTTTAATTTGGGGATATAATTTTGTTTACATTTTGAAATAAGTTTAGGTATGTGTGGATTTGTGTGCCTATGTTTATGTCAATGGGGATGAATCAAGATGTGAATGGAATTAGGTCATGTTTTGAATCTAGTATGGGTGAAGAGAAGAAATTTATATGGAATGTGTAGAATGTAGAATAAGAGACAAGTTAAAGTACTACTAGTCTATGTAGGGACTGAATGAAGGAGATACTTGATGTGGAGAAGCAAGTGGTAGAAGAGATAAATAATTATATTGGGGTATATTATGTGGATGAAAAGTGAAGCGATGATTTAAAATAAACTTAATAGGATTGTGGTGAGGGGATGACATGAGTGTGATGATAGAGAAATAAATATAAAGTATGAACATGGGGAATGCGTGATAATTTTAGGTGGGAGCGGGCTTAAAAATATATCCCTAGTATGATATTAAGTGATATGAAGTGTTGTTATAGAAATGACATTAGGGGACATCAAGCGCAGAGAACTTATTGATGTCTCAAGGAAGCTTGAGATATAATGATGTGGTATTGTGAGGAATGGGCATGACAAGAGGATGATTATGAGGAATAAATGTTGTTACAATATGATTTGTAATAATAATTACATTATTTTATCTCTATTCTTAATTTTATTTTAAAAAGAACAAGACAACTCTTAAAATGCAATAGTAAAAGCTTCCCACATAGTGGAAACAACATGCAATTTTTATTGAAACATCCATTCTTCCATAAGAGAACAAGCTCCCAAACACTCCATTTCAAAGCTTCAACTCCAACATAGAGTTCCTCCAAACCACAATAATATAGCTTAGTTGACCTCCTAACAAAATAACATCATTGCATGCCATGTCTAACCAAGAAGAGCATGATAGTCTCCCTACAATCCCATGGGAGGGAGGTAAAATAATCCTCCAAGTGAGAACATTTAAGATAAGGGAAAGAAACTAAAACCAACAACATCCAAACAACCAAAAGAGTTTGGAAATCAATATAAACATAAAAATAAGCTTCATGCTTCTATAAAAGTGGGGAAGAGAGGAAAAGAGATCCCATTATAATAATAACCAAAAAAATATCCTTATGTGTCCAAGAAGTCTTCTAAAATTTCCTAAATATCCTCCAAATATTACTATCCCACCAAATACCTTATATCTCCTTACCTCCTCCTTTCCAAGGTTTTTCAAACCTTGGAGGTTTCCTTAGAAAGGATATGCTATGATTTCAATCCATATAGTAGTTATCTAATACTTCAAACCAAATGAAGGGAGTGAAAAAAATCCCAAAAAGGATTTCCCATCAAGTCTTTTCGGAAAAAATAAAGTATTTTTACCTCTTCCCCTTACAAATCTAAAATCCATACCCAATGGGAATGGACAAAGAAAATGATAAAAAAACAATACATTTGTAAATCATAAAATAATCCACCACCAAAACCTCAACAATAGGAAAAAATATTTCCTTTCCAAACAATAAAATCTACATAATAAAATGGGTGTGAGGAATACCTCACAATATAAATTGAATCCAATAATCCAAACTCAAGAGAAATCCTTCCCAAATTTCAATTCCAATATTCCCAATTCCAACAAGCCCCTTAACTCCTAAATATCTCCAAAGAAAAAAAAACCAAAAAATACCCCACAACCCTCAAAGTTGGAGAATAATATAAGAGAATATTCTTTAAAAAAAAAACTAATAGTAGGGTGACATCTGTCACCCTCCACCCAAGAATACATATCACCCAAGTACCCCCAACTTTCACTTACAAAAATATATGAAAAAGTAGATTCAAAGCAAATATGTCAAGTCTCCACATAGTGTGACTTGTATTCCAAAAATAAATATTACACAAGGTCCAAAGTTCATAAATATGGGTGGTTGAGAAATGGGCCAAAGGGAAAAATAATATTTACGGGATTTGAAAAGATATCACTGCGCATAGGTATGGTACTTGGGAATCTTTTCAAGACAAATACAACTCCTAACTTTCCCTACACTCCACCAAAAGTGATTTCTTTCCAAATTCGAGTTTTAGGAATATGTTGCCTTTAATAGGGTCGTGTATCCATGTAAAATATGATTAGGTGATCCTAAACCCATTTGATTAGTTATAACACAATCTAAGTCATCCCATGCAAGTAGAAGTGACTAGCTAGAAAAGGCAATCAAGGAATTAACAATAACTAGGGATGGATCAAATAAACACATGAGAGATGAAACCAAGTTAATGAAGGGATAAAAAATTAATAGCATAAGATAAGGGGTTTAAAAAAATAAACATAAGTTAAATATAAGAAAGATAAAAATGACTATCTAAACCAATAATCACATACCGAGGGTGTATTTCCCTTTTAAATTTTAATCCACAAAATAAGACCACAAGGAGACTAAAATAAAACAAGGGTTAAAATTCACCCTATACGACCTATTTTTACATAGGAGGTCATCCCCTAAGACCCATTTTATCCTGTGGTATAAACATTTTCCTTCACACTCAATTTTAAACATCATGCCCTCTTGATAAGAAACACTAAATAAAGTAATAATCAACATGTCAAATAATCCAAGACAAACATATTTTAACTAATCCAAATAGTTATTAAATCATACATACACCATATAAAATATTTCAAATAACAATAATCATCCATGACACTTTTCACAAAACAATACATGATGTATGATAATATATAAATCCATCAAAATCCAAAATTAACACATCTTAATCATACGATAATGATAACAAATATGAATTGGCCTCATGAGCCAAATACAAAAAATTATCATGGAAAGTTAACATGTAACAATACTATGATAATGAAATAAAAAATATCCAAATAAAATATCTGTGATAACAATAATTACAATGTCTCAATCATAAATAATACAATGAGTAATTGTGATAAAAAATAGAGTGGGAAACTGGTGGGCACTACTTTTCCCTCCCCTAGGAATATAATTCCTCCTGGAAATCATTGGAAGAGGTAAGGATGAAGATATATCAAAGGTATCACATCCTCCCATAAGTCTATTGTGTAATCATATATGTCCCACTAAACCCTAACTTGATTGACATCGAGTGTATCTTGGAAAATGAGAATGTCGAAAAAAGAAAGTTGGCTACCAAAAATTTTATCCACATCATCATCTCAAATTCTCTATCAGGTTGAACATATTTAGATGTACAAAATAAATGTTACCTCAGCAAAAATTGGTAAGAGGTGAGTAAAGGGACAAAAATTTTCCTTTGTAGAAAGGTTGACAAGTTGTGCGTACATGATGTGCACAAAGCCACCTTTGGGCATCACACATACCAATCAGAAAATAAAATTAGAAAATTTACATAAATTTCCACTTCAAAGTCCATAATCAACTCTAAAAAATAGAAAAATAATCACATGACCCTAAAACTCATAGTATAACTTATAATCTCCTAAAGGGGCCAACGATGAATGGTCACACAACACCAAATTTAACGAAAGAGGTGATGATTAGATTTGACAACAATGTTGACAAGGGTGCACATTGTTCAAATTAGAAGTACACAATATAATACGTATGTATCATCCATACCATCATATAGTAAAATTAATTATTATTTTTTTCTTGGAGGTTCTAGATCTTGAAAGCTACTATTCAAATATCTTATGCCACAACCAATAACTTATATTTAAAAAACCAAGAAAATATAGTACATTTTTTTTGTTTACAACTTTAGCGAAGTTAAACTATGTTAGTCCAAAACTAAACCACAATAGCTTGGAAATTCCACTTTCATTTATTGAACACATTTAACAAAATTTGAACTCAAAATGGCACACTAAGAGAACTAATACGATAAGTAGCTCTATTATTACAACCATAAGAAATATTGAATGAGCTACGTGGAATAGATATCTAAAGGGGTTCCAACACTAGAAAAATTACTAGGTAAATCACTGAAATATTCCTTAGATAACACATTACAACTTGTCCTTTCACATTTTCCAAAGAGGTCAAGAGGATAACAAGCTATGCTCGCTCCAACATAAAGGAAAATTCAACACATTTTCTCAATATCCTTAACATATGTTTCCTAACACTTTTCAATCAAACCAGGACACTAGTCATCCAATAAGTCAAAAGGTATGGTATTTCCCTCCAAACTAGAGATATAAGTACTCTTTCCAAAAAAATATTACAATCCCATTATGTTGTAAAATTAATAGGGTTACATTAGTCAAGAATGACACAAAAACAAGTAAAAATCCCATTCCAATTCTAACAACACATTTCCTAACTAGATAAAACACCGATTTGAAGGATATCATCATCCAAGGTAGGAGGGAGGACTGAATAATTATAACTCTTAGTATTTTACTATGTAGAGCCCAAAATTTTCCTTATATAAAGTTATAGGGTTTTCAAGGTAATAAAAACCTTACTGAGGGGTCACCTAAGAGCGAGAATAACCCATGGGAGATCCAAAGTTAAAACCAATGCACCTTTATGTTACAAAGATTATTATTATTTCTTTGTTGTATTAAAATAATTCAAGAGAAAGAAATTGAATAAATTTGTATGACCAATTCCTAGTGTATAACATAAACTAGAAGTTCAGAATACAATCAACAAGAATGATATTGTACATTTCCATTGATCCATTATAATTATATCATGCCTTTTCTAGATTCAAGTCGCATAACACATAACATTTTCCTAAAAAAATTCTTATTTATACATTCTACATGTTCTTGAATACTATAATTCATTGTAGTGATTTTTATACCCTTAGAAAAATAGTCTAATCCCATACGCACGTTGGCCTATCACCCAACAAAGTATTTGGATGATCATACGAGGCACGCATGGGTGGTGAGCCCCTATTTTATGCAAGTCTTGTGAGAATACATTATCTATGACAAAAACTTAAGTGAAAAATAATGGGAAATAACCATGCATCATTCTAAGAACCTATGATGAGTTATCATCTTATTGCATCCATAAAAGAGAAATAACAAACAACATATAGAACTGATTCATACAGAAAGGAAATGCACTAGGATTATGCTCATGAACACAAATATGTTTTAGGACAGAACCTTATATTGATATTATAATGTTCAATAACCAAATTACATTCTTTGAGGCCATATGCAGACCCTTATAACAATGCGAGCAAGGTCATGTATCGGGAATTACACCACGTCTTTCAGATTACAAGGATAAACATAGACCCATCCCTCCAAATATGCCATCACTCCTATATTTTCTATAATCCCAACCCATAGAATCCTCCATTATATTTCTATAGAGATTCACCTCTTTTCCACCACCTCTAATCTGTCAAGATCATCCATTCACACACCCACTTCTACTATCTACGCACCTCAATATATAGCTTTCTTACCTTCACCACCATGCTTTCTAAGGTAATAGATTGGCTACCAAGTGTTCAAGTGGTCCTCTAATGGATCATGCCTCCTTTGATCTGATCTCTCTACTCTATGTAATGATGTTCTTCTAGAACCTTCCATCACATACATGGAATATTCCCTTTTTGATCTTATAGCTGATAGGTTGGCACCTTATCCGCTCCGCATGCTAGATGGGTCACATTTTTCTCGTGTCCTCTCTAGAATTCTAAATATGGATAAGTACCAACACCATATTTTCTTATGCACACGCGTTGTGTGTTCTACTAAACCCTACTAGAACCTCTCCTTGTGTGCCTTCAACCCGTGCACATTTCTTCATATAAGTTCCGTACGTTCACACACATTCTCGTACTCATCCAATATTACGGGGCCCAACATCACCCCAAAATATGCATGTTCTTCATCCTCAGAAACACTTATCTTCAAATAATAAATAATGGAGGGATCTGAATAGGGAAGAAATAATGAAGGATTGAAGAATTGGGACAAATAATGAAAGAATGGGGAGAATGAAGAATAAATTCTTATTTTTGGAGGAGAGGGAAATCCTTCCCTATTTCTACCTCTATCTTCTCTCAAGTGTCAACCTTGTTCTGTGGTTACTAATGAGGTCTTTGAATAAGGCGCTTACCTCCTCAAAACTTAATTCCTCTCCTTTGGGGCTCATGGTCTCAACAAAACTTTCCAACTATTTTCTCAAGTCGTCAAGTGCATCCATCCTGCGAGTGATCTAGGGTATAACTCCTTTAGCAGGATTTTGATCGAGCCTCGCAAGGTATCGATAGCTTTTGACTTTTGTTCTACCTTGGCTGGGATTTTATCTCTTTCTACACTGTTCCCCTTATTATATTCTTGAAACTCCTTGAGTTCCATGTCATGCGTGGCCACCGAGGATTCTTACCACTCTATCCCTATCATTGCGGTTGTCATATACAAATTCGTGACTTGTATGACATCCTTTACCTCTCGCAAGGAGTTAAGTATATCGAGAAAAAATATAGACAAATTTCAGCTTCTCGTCCTTTTCTTGGTGCACCAATGCTTCTTCTATAGACTATAAGGTAAGTGGTCACCTTTCCATCATGAGGATGCATGTCAAATCCTCCAGACACTGCAAGGTTGATTCATATTTCTGGTCAAGTGGTGCTAGGTTAGGATGCTTTAAAACAATAGCACCTATAATCATCTCAATCTTCTTGTGTAGCTTGTGCATCATTTCCTTCTCCTCTTTCAATTCACACCTTAACTACGTGCTAATAATCTATTCTTGCTTCAATTCCTTGTTCTTCTCAGTGAGCTCCTTCTTCTCCTTCTCTAATTCCTCCTCCAGGAATCTCACTCTATCATTCCTTCCAAAAAATTTGTCCTCAACCTAAACTAAAAATTTATTGAGTGCGTTGCAGACATAATCATCTAATAATTGTTTATTGTTCACCAAGGGATTTAATCCTTTTGTTTTTGGCACCTTCATCAAGACTTTATGACTTACTTCAAACTTAGGTTCATCTATTTGAGACATGAATACCCAAGATAATATTTTCTGGTTTGGGAATGCGACTTCTTCATCAAATGATCACATAGCTAGGAGTTCCTCCATTGGTATGGTTCTCTAGAAGCATGCGCATCACAACTATACTGGGATCATTAATGTATCTCATTCTATGATCTTGTGCCACCACTATTCCTTTCCCACATGTTCGCATAAATTTTGGGAAGCTTAGTACCATTTTGGATCCCCACCCATGCTTCCATACTCCTTCCCAATGATTTATTCTTCATTTTCCTTCAAAATTTTGTTCATGATCCATTCCAAATCTTGTTTCACTAAATCCTTCATGATGCCCATCACTTCTCTCTGTGTGGATTTCTCCATTGCTTCTTGGCGAGGCTTGGGGTTCCTTTGTTTTGGTGCTCACCTCTTCACTCACCCCTTTGCCTCGATCCTCTGTTTCTTCCTCATCATTCCTCTCTTCATCCTCCTTGTTATACTTCTCTTCACCTTCCTCCTCCTTAGAATCATGTATATCATACATTGGATGGTCTTCACCTTCTTCAAGCTCATCATCATCCTTTTTCCAATGTAGGCATCTAGGCTTTTCTGTCTCCTCCGAGTCTTCCTCTTCTACCACCTTCTTCTTCTTCCTAATTGGTGATTCCAATATAGGAGATTCTTCTTTCTCCTTCTCGTTGACAAAAAACCTCTTCATTGGTGATTATTAATGGGTAAGGGGCTCTTCATGCTCTGGATCCACTTCTTCCGGGATCTTTTCCTTAACCCGAGACTTCTTTATGTGCGTGTAAGTGTTAGGTTTCACAACTATTTCAGCGCGCCCACCGATTGTGTGGTCTACACACTTGGTGCTTTCTTCTCCTGTACCTCTTCTCTTTCCCTTTTCTTTGGCATGGCCTTCTTCCTACAAGTGGGGTCTTATGGTATGGATACATCTCTCTCCGGATATGTGCCTTTTTCAAACTTTGGCCTTATTCAAAGATATACCCTTGGTGCCCTTCCCATGATTGGTAGCATTATTGTCTTCATCATTTGAACTTCATGGGAGACATAATTCTTCATGTATATGCACTTCTTAGGGTGCACAAGATTTCAGCACAGCTTGCGGTGGTCTTGGTCCACCTCACTAAGGTCAAACCTTAGTCTTTTGGCCTCCTTGAACCTATTGACCCCTTCCTAGAAGTATTGCGCGGTGAAGGAGAAAGGTAACTTGCACCATGGGCTCTTAGTCCTATTTGTCAAAGTGAACCTACCAATGCAGAAGTGTTGGTAAACTACAAACTTTGCTTCTCCATCCACGAGCATGGGAAACTACTCTGGGATCCTCCACTCTGCCGAATGCATCACACATTCATTTATACCACTTCTCTAGGCATGCCTTATGAGTGACCATCATGGTTTCACAATTATACTTCTCAAATATTTTCATGGGTGAGGATTTATATTATGGACACTCTCAAACAAATTTCTCTAGTCCATCTGGTGCTTTAATATTTGAAAAGACAATGGTGAGGAGTACGTTACTGAATAGTATCTTCTCTCCCTCCTATGTGCTGCTTATGATCTCATCCGTAATAAAGGTAGACAAGTTATAGATTGTCCCTTTTTATATTTTATAGTATATATTCAACCATGCGTTGTTCACTTGCATCCATATTTCTTGATCATTAAGCTTGGTGACCAAGTGCACAGCCATTATCATGATAGGGTCTATAATTTATATGATGTCAAAGTATCGAGAACCATTTTTTTAGTCATAAGTAGCTATTGTCTCCTTGATATCCTCCTTGTCACTCATATCATCATCTATGGATTACCCTTCATAATTTAGGCCATTGAACTTAGATATCAACTACAGTGCTATGTGCATTTTACGGCCTGCGAAGTAGAAATGGTCTTCATGTACGAGTGACATCAATCATTGATAAAGGTGCTCGGGTTTTACCAAAGTAAGGTAACTCATACAATTGCAATAGCCCTTCCTTTTCTAGATTTAACTTCACCTCATCATTGTATATTGACATTCCATTTGGTGTCCTTTTATTAGTTGTATGCACCAACTACAGTGCCATTTCTTTCTTTGTAGTGCTCGTGTGATGGTTATAATCACTCATATCCATCTATCTCAAGTGTGACAACAACTTTTTCCCAACAACTCTCCATCTGGTAGTCTTTGCATTTCTACATACCATTCCTCATTAGAACTCGTGATGGTAGTGGTTTATTTTCCTTTTCCCTTGCCCTTTTGTTTCTTAAGTGAAATGGTCACCTTATTTGGTGTCATTCTTTCTATCAATTTAAAAATGTAAAACTCATTTCTCTACTCTGCTACTTTGTTCAATCTCTCGAACTCAACTCCTGGAAAAAATCCTTCTATTTCCATGCCCTAGCTACCAAAACCTAACTAGGAAAAATCTTCCACAAGACGGATCACTACAAACTAACTCTTATCACACTCGTGTACTCCTTCCTCTCTAGTTCATAGATCTAATCTAGTCACACACTTAGATTTCCAGGATTATTCTTCCTTTACAAAAATCTCTCTAGATGCCCTAGTTCGCAAGAGCACTTCAACTTCGTAATAACAAGGTAAAATAATGACTTTCTCGACCTCATATTTATAGTTTTTCTACCCTCCAGCAATAAATTCTATACCACCTACCACCATAATTTAACATTAAATGTGACTTTTTCCACTAGGCCGAATTTCAACGCTCTTATCCATGCACCCAATCCTATGAAAAAACCTTCTACAACCTTCTAGTACGTAAAAATCCAATCTAACCAAAGACTCTTACACGCACATCTACAAGGTCGAAGGAACTTATTTTTTCCTTTACCTAATTTTTTCCCTTGCCTACCTCATGTTGTTTCTACGCTCTTCCTCCTTTGTATGCGGTCTTTGTTACAACCTTCTTGGAACCATAATTCATTATCCATAGTTTCCCTATGTGATTTCTCAAACTTACATGCTTCCTTTTTTCTTGGGCCACTCAACTTGTATTGCTGGCATATACTTTGATTTGCATTACTCCACCTCACACTAAAACAAATGCATGGTCCTCTGTGCATACACAACCTTGGAAAAATAATGTGGTACTTGATGCACAAGGCTTAAAATGAAACAAAAGAAAGGAAAAAACAATGAGAAAGGGAAACACAAGAAAATAAAAACCAATAATGGGAAATTCTAAGCTAACTAGCAATACTTCGTTATTTAGAAACACCAAGAAGACTTATTTATAGTAGGGCTTCAACCTACTCCCATTGAAATGACATGGTAATCTCACTCCATCTAGCACTTGTAGCTGGAAAGAGCTCGAATCAAGAATGTATGAGATGATGTAGGATCCCAACCAATCGAATTTCAACTTCCTAGGATCGCGCAAATACTTGGAGTCATTAAACAACACCATCTGCCCAAACTCAAACTATTTTTTCTTGATATGATGATCATGCCATGCCTTTTGTCTTACTTTTTCTATCTTCGACTCCATATAACAAGTTATTTCCTTTCATATAACTACATTAACTTATCAATCCTCTCTTTTAGTAATTTTTCATCATTCAATCCTCTTGTGTGCTCTATACGTGATGATGGTAACGTGAATTCAAATGTAAAAATAGCCTTCATGCCAAACACCACTTGAAATAGTGTGGCCTTGTTCAACCTATTGAAGGCTGTCTTGTATGCCCATAGAATGGATGATACCTTGTCATCCCAATCTTGTATTCCAATGTCACAGATCTTAGTCAATGTGTGACTTAGTATTTTTTAAAATGCCTTATTATTTCCATTTGCTTGTGGGTGATAGGGGGTAGTCTAGTGATGGGCAACCATAAATTATGATAACATAATCCTGATTGTTTCATTGAAGAAATGTGTACCTCTATAAATTATTAATATTAAAGGAAAACCATATCGAGTTGATTATGTTCTCCCATAAAAATATAGCATATGTCATTGCGGTGCAATCCTTCATAGCACTACCTTTACTCATCGTGTCAAGTAATCAGTGCAAGTAATGATATACTGTGAACCGAGTCCTTCGTATGTAGCTAGAAAAATTGACCCTAAAAAGTCCATTACCCATGTTTCAAATGGTTGAGCACTAATTATTGGTCACAAGGGCATTTCATCCCTCTTCCTAGGTTTTCAATGGTGCTGGAAATGGTCACGGGCCTTACACAACTCAAGTCAATCTGGTAGATGGTTTCCCACCAAATCCTTGCAAGTAGAATATTATACGTAGAATCATTTCCTATATAGTGTCCTCCTACAATCCCACCATGTGCTTCCTCCATAATTTCCACACACTCATGTTCCAATATGCATTGGCACAAAAACTCATCACAACCTAACTTATACAGGTCTCCACTAATCAACATGTAGGGTGCGGTGTGTATTACTAACTGATTCCTATCCAAAGCCTTCATCCCTTCTGGTGCCACACTTATTTTCAAGCACACTTTGACGGCACACATTACAACCTAAAAAATTGTGTGTCTAGCATGGTATCCTCAATGCTTTATGCGTCCTCCCCTGAGTTAATCCTTGATAAGTGGTTAGGTCCTAAATTGCTTTTTCCTAGTTTTACAACCACTGTGAACTCAAAATCTTGAAATAATAGGACCCATTAGCGTATGCACGCTTGTAAAAATGGTTATTGACTAAGTATTTCAATTCCATGTGGTATGTGTAGAATATAAATGGTGTTTTCAATAGGTACTTCCTAAAATTGTGCAGCGTGTATATCATAGAAAATGATTCACGCTCAGTAGTTGTGTAATTATGTTATGTTAGTGTTAACTTTCTCTTGGAACAAAAAAGGGATGATCAACAATTAACTTACCAGGTTGTGCCAAGATTTACTCCCATGTCTTTCCTTGAGGCATCAACATGCACATGGAAAGGCTTATCCTAAGAAGGAAAACACAATATGGGCACCGTGACAAGCCTATCCTTTAAAGTGTCAAATTATCTTTGTTGCACTCTCTCCTAATGAAAGGAACTCTTTTTTATAGAAATTACTCTAAGGGAATGACTATCTTGGCATACCCCTTGATGAATTTCTGTATTACCCCATATGTCCAAGGAATATGCACATTGCGCTTTGAATAATAGGCTCCCTAATCCCACAATAACTACAACTTTGGCAGGATCCTCTAGTAAGCCTTATTTGCATATAATATGTCTGAAGAGGGTCCCAAATGGATTAGCAAAGAAAAATTTCTTAATGTTGATGGATATCCTTAATTGCCAACATCTCTAAAACATCAGCCTCAAATTGTCACAATGGTCTTTTACCAATTCATACATAGTCCAAGAATCTAGGAAAACTTGAAGAAATTTATGAATGAAGTCTTGAAATTTTTGTACCACGATGCGTGAGAACACAAAGAGGTGTATTATTTTGTAGTTCCCACTTCCCTTTGACACATTTTTTATAATGATCTTGATATTGTTGATTTCATTATAGACATTATTATGCTTTGATTTAGTATGACGTTAGACATTGATCATGGATTATGGTGATCTTAATTTTGTTATGATGCCACGATGATCATTAGAGACACTCATATGTGGATGATGATATACTATTTGGTATGTATTTTTATGGATTTTTTCAGACATATGATTTTGGACATTTGAGTAGATCTAGAAAATAGATATTATATGATGATGATATAGTTGTTGATATAAATTGTATGTGATAATGTTAAACTACCTTGATGTTGTTGTGATTCACATATTTAGATGATTTTGTGATTATATTTATATTCATGTTGGATGTTCTGATATGTCCACGAGACCGAAGGGGTATTTTTGTTTTGCAGTTAAATATCACAACAAACATCGGGGATTGGAGACCAACCACAATGGAATTCTAGGTGAATTCGACAAGGTCACCATGGCAACTTGTTTTATTGTGTTGTGTTTGTTGTTGTTAGGGATTCCCATGGGGGGATCACCTTTATATGTGACCGTGGGATTTTTGTATTTTATTTATGTGGGTATTTTATTATTGTTGTATGTATTTTATTAGTTATGTGTTCCTTTCTTTTAATTAATTAAATTGTGGTAGATTAATGTGAGAAAACATATGGTTAAAAGTTAAATAAATCAAATTCGGATATTGGAAATTATTAATGGGAGTTGTTGGCTATTGGTATTAAATATGTAAGGGATGTGTAAGTTTGTGTAAGAGTTGTGTAAGTCAGATTTTGGAGTATGAAACACTCCACCTCCTTGGAAATTCGAATTTGTCCTTGGGGGCTGTTTTTGGAGGCTTGTGGGACAAGTAAAACTTGTCCCATACCTCTCAATTTAATTTACCAACCATACTTATGGTTGGAGGGTTGTTTTTATCCCTTTTTAATAAATTTTATTAATCAAGTTTCATTGTTTTAATTACACTCTCTTACATTTTATTTAATTTAGTCCTTTGGGGTGTGGGCTTTTGGAGTGTGCAAGTAAATCATCTTATTTTCACCCAGCTCTTTATTGTGATTTGGAGAATGAAATTTTGTCTTTTGTGTTTGGAGTTGAGGATGTATGATGTGGCATCCTACATGGATCCACATCATCCTCTTCTCTTCGCTTCTATAAAATTAAAACTCTTTGCTTGTTTTGAGTTGTTGAATCATTTGGCACACTTCTTTGGGGGCACATTTTTGCTGTTTGGAGCTCTTGTGAATTTTAAAGGATATTGGAAATAATTTCATACTTGGCATTCTTTTTTTGGGACTGTGTTTTGGCATTGAAGCTTGCGATTTGGAAACAAAAGCTACCATGGAGAGGTAGGAGTTTAATTCTTCTTTTATGCTGATTTTTTTGTTGTGTTGTAGGAATGGTGAATGTTTTTATGTATTTGTTGGTTTCATGGGTAGAATGCCATAGGGATGTTGTAGGAGAAGGATATGGGGAATTATTGTGAGGGGGCATAAGGGAATGTCGGTGGCATAAGATTTGTTGAGGAATTTTGGGTTTGGGATTCACCATGGATAAGAAATAGATTACATTTCTTACTTTGTGGGGGCATAAGGAGCGATTGTGTGGGGCATAAGGATATGTGTGGTGAATTTTATTGGTAGTTTGTTACAGGTGGATGCCCAATTCCCATTGGGAGGCATAAGTAGCTTCCCCCATAGACCTTGCTCCTTTGGCTTGCATGATCAAGCCTGAGTTCTATTTGAATGTTTTCAAATGCAGTTGTAAACTGTTGTTTTTGTTTGGACTATGTTTTATATTGAAATATGCATGTTGAAATAATGTTGTGTGTTTTGTGGAAGCTAGTTGTTGCCATGGGTTGAATCACACCTCTTATTGTATTATGGTTGGGGCTCGGGGGCCAATGATGAAGGATGGCTTCTCCTTTCATTGGATGTCTTGGTTGGGTGGAGAGCATTGCCTTCCCCCACTTTTGTTGTGATCAATTTGGAGAAAAATAAAACTTGCATGTTGTTGTTCTAGAGCAGAAGAAGACAGTTTTGCTAGCCCCTTGTGAAACAAATTCATTTGTAACCTTTCCCACTTGAAGTGGATGAAATTGTAATATATTTGTGAAGAAAAGATGTTGTAATTGGTTATGAAAGTTGTATATTTGAACTATGAAGGATGTTTATACTTTGTTCTGTTTATTGGAAAGAAAGAAATAGAAATCTATTTGTTGCATTCAAATATTGAAAGATGTAAAGTTGTAAAATTTGAAGTCAATAAAGAATTGCAAGATCTACTCTCATTTGCATTGTTAATTCAAATTGGAATATCAAATTGTGATTAAAATCTTTATTTAGAAAATGGAAAAAGAAGAAATACATATGAAGGAATTATATTACTTTGTCTCTTTTGGAAATATATTAAATTGGAAATTAGACTTTACAATTTAGCTTTTAAATGATTTTTTTATAAACAACTAAATGCCTTGGACTAGAATAGAAATTAATTTCCACACTTGAATGATGAAATTGATAAACAAATTTTCTAGAAATGGATCTCTGTTGTAATTTTAAAACTGGCAAATGAATTTAATTAAAATGTACAGTTCAGGCCTGCACATAATAATCAACTTGGAAATGTTAAAATTTAGCATGCTATGACATCAAAGAACTCATTTTGACAAAAACACTTAAGAAATAATTTAAAACATTGCAAAATTTAAGCCCAAAACTTTTCACAGTCATTTTTCTATCAATTGTTGGAAAAATTTAAATTGGAATCAATTGAGAAAATTTACCTTCCTATTACATTCTAAATCCTTCCTAGAATAATCCTCCATGTCTGTTTGGCATGTTGAGTGAAGGAGGTGATCAAATTGAATAAAAATTCTAAGTTCAAATTTACTAGTTGGCGATTTAAAATCCTACAGAGCCGTTTTCATAAAATTGACCCCTTAAACTTTATAAAAATTTAAAATTTATAATTCTTATGCAAAGATGGCATCAGGAGATTTCCAAAAAGTCCTTGTTTTCCAAAAATTGATATTTTTAGCAAAAATTATGGCCCCTTTAAGTTTTCCTGCCTTGGCGGGAAAATTTGGGAAAAATTTCTTGGCAAGCACTGGCCCGAAAATTTCCCATCAATAAATCCTTAGTTTTTTTTTGAAAAATCTTTAGGGAATTTTTTTGAAATTTTCTCCACCAGCCCACAACCAATCAGAGGCTGCCATGTTTCCTCATGGGACAATGATGGAGGCATGGCATCATTTTTTTCCTAGGGGCCCTTTTAAAAATTTTGGAAAATTTTTACCTCTTTCCCCTCCGACCCGCAATCTCGCATCCATCGGGTACTACCACGTGGTAGCATGGGGTGTTGGTGGAGGGGATGGAACCCTCACGATCTTATTTCTTTGAAAAATTTGTTTGAAATCCTCATTGGCCCCACACTTCCCCCTCGCCTCGGTGTTATCCCCTCCATGGATGCGCGGACCCACGCGTGCCTTTTTCCCCTTGTCTCCCCCTTGACGAAATCTCCCAAACTTCTCTGCCACCTCACCCTTCCCTCTTTCCTTCCCCATGTTATTTGGTTGAGTGCCACGTGTCCTTGGTGGACCCATGGGCACCAATTGGATTCTTTCCCTCCCTTTGGCGAAATTTGCCAACCTTCCCGCGTGAGCTCGGAGCCCGACACGTGTCCCTGGCGGCACATCAGAGGCGTGGATGCAAAGGGGAATTTTTTCCCATGTAAGAAAAATTTCAAATACTACCCGGTGACTATCCAAACCAACCAAGGGTATTCTTCCCCACTTGACACGTGTCCCCTTGGGAGAAAATTTGACCCCTAAGGCCCGCCAGTCCATATCTGGAGTTTTATAAGGAGTTAGGAGGACTTATTTATATCATTGGAAAGGTGAGACAATTTCCTATCCAATGGGAATGATTTAGGAAAATTTTAAATGCATTAATTATGAGAAAAATCAAGTTGAAACTCTAAGCTTGTATCGAGTGGGTATGGTAGCAAAATTTAACCCTGAACCTAACTGAAACTTCTAACCTAAATTTTGGACCTTGTGACCTCGATAATTGTAATAAAAGAAAAGTATGTTATAGCATATTAAACTTTTCGAAACTGTTAGTGTTAACGGTTGCCTTACAAGTTGGTTGTAGTCACTTCTAATTAAAAATGAATAAAAATTATTCCATAATTTTTCTAAGTAATCCTAGGTTATTTCTTGGGTCTCAAGTGGGTTGTTTTAAGCGAGAATCACACTTGGTATCGGAAAGCGAGTGGTACAAAATCTTAGACCATTGGACACACTAGAAAACTTGGGACATGAAACTTAAACCTAACACATTTTTAAATCTAGAAAACAACTTAGTTAGAATTTGCATATTTTAGTAAACATGGAAGTTGTGTAAAACCTAGAAAAATGAACTAACTCTCGCTTTGGTCTATGTAGGAGGCACAAAGCGGGGTAAGGGAAATTTTCACGAGATACTTAGACTTACCACCACCACCACCACCAAATTAGGGTGTAGCAGCCATCCTTCCCCATATTTTGTAGACTCTTGGGAAGTTAATGCCACTCTACACGAGAGGATTAGGAGGATGACCGTGAGAGTAGAAGCTCCATGTATATTATGAGACAGTGAAATGGGAGTTATTTGAGGAAAGATTCAGGAGTAGATATTTATCATGAAGGTTCATACTATAGCAACAGTAGTCCTGCCCACCTCATAGACCTCCACAGAGAGCTGATGCACAAAGAGATCAAAGTATGGGGCCTCCTCTTAGGGGTCCCATCAGGACACAGGGTGGACCTAGAGCTCAGTCAGTGGGAGCTTTCTAGTAGAGACCTTAGAAAACCATAACCAGATCATTGGGATCCATGCCAAAAACTTCCAAGGAAAATACTGGAGGTGCTACTCATTAGGGAGGATAAGGAGGATGTTTTGGTTGTGGAGTTACTAGACACTTTTAGAGAGCCCCACAGAACCCTAACAACAAGGGTAAGACACATATCTCCGAGCCTACGGTTGGTGACATGGGACATAGCCACAAGATTTATGTAGTGGTTGAGAACTACCAAGCAAAGCATCAGAGCACATTCATTGAGACCATAGGTAGCATTGGTGGTATTCCTACCTCTGTATTGTTTGATTCTGGTTCTTCTGATTCCTTCATTACACCATCTTTCGTAGAGTGATGCGCAGCTCATGGTAGTTAGGCGGGGTCTTAGTTGGGATTTCTAGATGGTTTTGGAGCCAAGATCTCTATAGGATCCTTAGTCAAGGAGTGTGTAGTGGATTTGGAACCTTTCACCACTACCTCGGATCTTCGTATCCTTCCTTTGGGCTTGTATGGAGTCATTTTAGGTATGGATTGGTTATCTGCACATAGGGCTAGGATGGATTGTTACCACAAGAATATATCTTATGAAAATGATTTGGGAGTATAGTTAGTGATTTTAGGGGTTAGGAGACCCATTTATATTTGCACCATCTCCATTATGTAGCTTAAGTAGTGTGTGCGATGGGTTTTTTAGATGTATGTTGTTACAGTTAGTGACAGATCAGAGGATGGGACTAGTGGACCATCACTAGATGATCATCACTTTTGAGATATTTTGTAGATGTCTTTCTAGGGGAGCTACCGGGTTTACCACCCCACGTGAGATTGATTTTCATATAGATCTAGTTCTAGAGTAGATCCTATCTCACGAGCACCTTATCGGATGACCACCCTAGAGCTCTGTGAGCTCAAGTTACAGTTTGAGGGCCTTTTGGAGAAAGGCCTTATCTATCCTAGTGTATCCCATTGGGGTGCACCGGTGATCTTTGTGAAGAAGAAGGATGGATCCTTGCGGTTGTGTATTGATTACCGCTAATTAAACAAGGTAACGATCAAGAATCATTATCCTCTTCCTCGTATTGATGACTTGTTTGATTAGATGAAGGGAGCCACAGTTTTTCTATAAGATTGATCTTAAGTCAGGCTACCATCAGCTGAGGATTTCGGAGGTGGACATTCATAATCTTTTGCTTTTCATATGAGATATGGGAATTATGAGTTCACAGTGTCCTTTTGGTTTGACTAATGCCCCCACGGTGTTCATGATTCGATGAATGGGGTATTCAAGACCTTCTTAGATTGCTTCGTGATCATCTTCCTAGATGAAATTTTGATATGCTAATGTACACGTGAGGAGCACGAGGCCACCTTGCCAATTTCTTCGGTGTCTTCGGAGTAGCAGATTTACGGGAACTTGGAGAAGTGTGCATTATTTCAAATAGAGGTACAATATTTGGGTCATATTATTTCTCGGGAAGGTATCGTCGTTGATCCTTCCAAAATTAGAGCCATTATGGATTGGTTAGCACCACTACGGTGATCGAGGTGTGAAAATTCATGGGATTAGTAGGGTACTACAAGATATTTATTCGGGACTTCTCCCAGATTGTACACCCTATCACTTCCCTTCAGAGAAAAGGGAAGAAGTTTTTTTGGTCGTGTTGGTGTCCGTTTTGATCCTCTATTACTTTCCCATCTTTCCCCTTTGTTCTGCATGCTCTAAAAGCATGTTTCTTTAAACTTGGTGGTCTAAAAACTTTGTTCTCTAGATTGAATGCTTTCAAAGGCTCACAAACTTATTATTTTTCCCCATTTTGAAAGAAAAATACATGTGTGCCTTACATTGTGCCCTAAATTTCCAAATCCACGGGCCTCTGTCATTTTTTCCATTTTTCCCATCTGTGGAGCTCGTAGTTGCTCATTTTTTGCTCTTTTCCCTCAAAATATCTATCCCCATGGTCGAAACTTGCATAAAATCAATTTCCCCTTGTTTTTGACCAAAAATCCCTCACCCACAAAGAAAAATTGATTTTGGAGGTCGCAGGAAAATTCTGTGTTTTTTACGGTCGTACGGGTGTCATTTGCCCATCAAAATTAAGCTCAGGCCTCCCCTCATACGTGGCCACTTTTTTTTGGTCAAGATTTGGTGGGTTTTCTATAAAAACTTAACATTTTTGGTTTTGGAAAATTTCACAACTTTCCCTGTAACCCCATAGGTCCCAGAGGAAGGACACGTGTCACACTCGCATGCAAAGGTGGGATGGAAGGCGGGTGGAAAACTTAGGCATTTTTTGCCTTTTTTGGCGAAGGGAAAAAATGGTAAAGAAAGGCCCGTGCATCCACCAAGCCAATCAGGGGTGGACATGTGGTAGGGCAGGGTCAGAAGGAAGTGCGGACAGATCTTCCCACTTCCCTTTGACACCTTTTGATGATCTCGATCTTGATATTGTTGATTTCATTATAGACATTATTATGCTTTGATTTAGTATGATGTTAGACATTGATCATGGATTGTGGTGATCTCGATTTGGTTATGATGCACGATGATCATTAGAGACACTAATTTATGGATGTTGTTTAGACATGTGATTTTGGACATTTGAGTAGATCTAGAAAATGGATATTATATGATGATGATATAGTTGTTGATATAAATTGTATGTGATAATGTTAAACTTCCTTGATGTTATTGTGATTCACATATTCAGATGATTTGTGATTATATTTATATTCATGTTGGATGTTCGATATGGCCATGAGGCCGAAGGGTGTATTTGTGTTTTTGCGGGTTAAATATCACAACAAACATTGGGGATTGGAGACCAACCACAATGGAATTCTAGGTGAATTCGACAAGGTCACCATGACAACTTGTTTTATTGTGTTGTGTTTTTTTATTGTTAGGGATTCCCATGGGGGATCACCTTTATATGTGACCATGGGCTTTGTGTATTTTATTTATGTGGGTATTTTATTAGTAATGTGTTCCTTTCTTTTAATTAATTAAATTGTGGTAGATTAATGTGAGAAAACATATGGTTAAAAGTTAAATAAATCAAATTGGGATATGGGAAAGTAATAATGGCAGTTTTGGCTCTTGGTATTAAATATGTAAGGGATGTGTAAGTTTTTGTAAGATTTGTGTAAGTCAGATTTTGGAGTATGAAACACTCCACCTCCCCGGAAATTCGAATTTTTCCTTGGGGGCTGTTTTTGGAGGCTTGTGGGACAAGTAAAACTTGTCTCATACCTCTCAAATTAATTTACCAACCATACTTATCATTTTTGAGGGTTTTTATCTCTTTTTAATACATTTTATTAATCATGTTGCATTGTTTTAATTACACTCTCTTACGGTTTATTTAATTTAGTCCTTTAGGGTGTGGGATTTTTGGAGTGTGCAAGTAAATTGTCATATTTTCACCCACATCTTTATTGTGTTTTGGAGAATGAAGTTTTTCTTTTGTATTTGGAGTTAAGGATGTGTGATGTGGCATCCTACATGGATCCACATCATCCTATTCTCTTCCCTCTTCTATAAAATTCAAACTCTTTGTTTGTTTTAAGTTGTTGAATCATTTTGCATACTTCTTTGGGGGCACATTTTTGCTGTTTGGAGCTCTTGTGGATTTTGGAGGAGATTGGAAATAATTTCATACTTGGCATTGCTATTTTGGGACTGTGTTTTTGGCATTGAATCTTGTTGTTTGGAAACAAAAGCTACCATGGAGAGGTAGGAGTTTAAGTCTTCTTTTATGCTGATTTTCTTGTTGTGTTGAATGAATGGTGAATGTTTTTATGTATTTGTTGGCTGTATGGGTAGACTGCCATAGTGATGGTGTAGGAGAAGGATATGGGGAATTATTGTGGGGGGGCATAAGGGAATGCCGGTGGTGTCAAATTTTTGGAGGGTGTTTGGATTTGGGATTCACCATGGAAAAGAAATAGCTTGCATTTCTTACTTTTTGGGTGGCATAAGGAGGGATTGTGGGGGCATAAGGAGGGATTGTTTGGGGCATAGGGATATGTGTGGTGAATTTTATTGGTGGTTTGTTACAAGTGGATTACCAATTCCCATTGGGAACATAAGTAGCTTCCCCAATAGACCTTGCTCCTTTGGCTTGCATGATCAAGCCTATGTTCTATTAGAATGTTTTCAAATTCAGTTGTAAACTATTGATTCTGTTTGCTTGACTGTGTTTTATATTGAAATATGCATGTTGAAAGAATGTTGTGTGTTTTGTGGAAGAAGCCGGTTGTTTCCGTGGGTTGAATCACACCTCTTATTGTATTATGGTTGGGGCTCGGGGGCCAATGATGAAGGATAAATTCTCCTTTCATTGGATGTCTTGGATGGGTGGAGAGCGTTGCCTTTCCCCCACTTTTGTTGTGATCAATTTGGAAGAAAAATAAAACTTGCATGTTGTTGTTCTATAGCAAAAGAAGACATATTTTCCAGCCCCTTGTGGAACAAGTCCATTTATAACCTCTCCCACTTGAAGTGGATGAAATTGTAATATATTTTTGAAGAAAGGATGTTGTAAATGGTTATGAGAGTTGTATATTCGAACTATGAAAGGATGTTTATACTCTATTCTGTTTATTGGAAAGAAATAAATAGAAATATGTTTGTTGCATTCAAATATTGAAAGATGTAAAGTTGTAAAATTTGAAGTCAATAAAGAATTACAAGATATTCTCTCATTTGCATTATTGATTCAAATTGGAATATCAGATTGTGATTAAAATCTTTGTTTAGAAAATGGAAAAAGAAGAAATACGTATGAAGGAATTATATTACTTTGTCTCTTTTGGAAATATATTAAATTGGAAACTAGACTTTACAATTTAGCTTTTAAATGATTTGTTTATAAACAAATAAATGCCTTGGACTAGAATAGAAATTAATTTCCACACTTGAATGATGAAATTGATAAACAGATTTTCTAGAAATGGATCTCTATTGTAAATTTAAAACTGGCAAATAAATTTAATTAAAATGTATAGTTCGGGCCTGCACATAATAATCAACTTGGAAATGTAAAAATTTATCATGTTATGACATCAAAGAACTCATTTTGACAAAAACACTTAAGAAATAATTTAAAACATTGCAGAACTTAAGCCCAAAACTTTTCACAGTCATTTTTTTGTCAATTGTTGGAAAAATTTAAATTTAAAATCAATTGATCAAATTTACCTTCCTAAAACATTATAAATCCTTCCTAGAATAATCCTCCATGTATTTTTGGCATTTTGAGTGAAGGAGGTGATTAAATTGAATCAAATTTCTAAGTTAAAATTTACTAGTTGGCTATTTAAAATCCTGCAGGCCATTTTCATAAAATTGACCCTTTAAACTTTATCAAAATTTAAAATTAATGATTCCTATCCAAAGAGGGCATCGAGAGATTTCCATAAAGTCATCTTTTTCCCAAAACTTAGCTTTCTAGAAAAATTTATGGCTCCTTCAAGTTTTCTTGCCTTCACGGAAAATTCTCCTGGCGGGTCCACCGCCCAAAAATTTCCCGTCGAAAAATCCTTAGAAATTTTTTGAAAAATCTTTGGGGAAAAAAATTTGAAATTTTCTCCGCTAGCCCGCGCAGCAAACCAAAGGTTTCCACATGTCCTCACGGGACAATGGCAAAGGTGTGACATCATTTTTATCCTTGGGGCCCTTTTAAAAAAATTGAAAATTTTTACCTCTTTCCTTGTCGGCCCATGCAAACCCACATCCATCGTGTACTACCACGCTGCGGTAGCATGGGGTGTTGGCGGAGGGGACATAACCCTCGTAATATTCTTGCTTTGATTTTTTTTGAAATCCTCATGGCCCCTACACTCCTGCCCTCACCTCGGTGTTATCCCCTCCGCGGATGCATGGACCCGCGTGTGCCTTTTCCCCCTTGTCTCCCCTTGGATAAATCTCCCAAACTTCTCCACCACCCGACCTTCCCTCTTTCCTTCCCCACATTGTTTTGTTAAGTGCCACATTTCCCTAGCGAACGCGCGGGTGCATGGGTACCAATTGGATTCTTTCCCTCCCTTTGGCGAAATTTTCCAACCTTCCCTGCATGAGCTCAGAGCTCGACACGTGTCCCTGGTGGCACAACGGAGGCATGGGCGCAAATGGGAATTTTCTTCCCATGTAAGAAAAATTCCAAATACCACCCCACGACCCACCAACCCGACCAAGGGTCTTCTTCCCCATTTGACATGTGTCCCCTTGGGGGAAAATTTGACCCCTAAGGCCTGCCGGTCCATATCTGGAGTTTTACAAGGAGTTAGGAGGACTTCTTTATATCGTTGGAAAGGTGAGAAAATTTCCTATCCAATGGGAATGATTTAGGAAAATTTTTAATGTGTTAAGTATGAGAAAAATCAAGTTGAAACTCTAAGCCTGTATTAGAGTGGGTATGGTAGAAAAATTTACCCCCGAACCTAATGAAACTTCGACCCTAAATTTTAGACCTTGTGACCTATGATAATTGTAATTAAATAAAAATATGTTCTAGTAGATTAAATTTGTTCTAGAACTTGTTAGTGTCAATTTTTTCCTTGCAAGCTGGTTGTAGTCACTTTTAATTAAAAAAATTACTCCATAATTTTCCTAACTAATCCTAGGTTGTTTCTTGGGTCTCAAGTGGGTTGTTTTAAGCGGGCATCACATCTTTAATCCAAAATTCATAACCGTGTAGGAAAAATTTCCCCATTTAGTGGTGATAATTATCTTTATCCAGTCTTCCTTTATAATCCTAAGTTGGTGATACCCTGAGAACCCATCCATGAAAGAGTAGATCTCGCATCGACTACTCCCTCCAAAATTTCTTTAGTGAAGGGGATTGGAAAAGGATGATGATACATACTGCATTCATGTCCCTATAGTAAACACAGATCCTTCTCCTTCTATCCTTCTTGATATTGATGACCATTGGGCTTATCTATTCTAATTCTTCCACTACCTCAATGATACCAGATGTTATCATCTTATCTATTTATTCCTTGACCCATATGCGCAGATTTGGATTCATCTAATAAGGCCTCTTTTGAATTGGGTGTGCACCTTCCTTCAACTTTATCATCATATATTCCAAGTAATGGTGGACACCTTTGAGTTCATGGTACCCATAAGGAAAATATCCGGAACTCACACAACAAATCAATGACCTTCAAAACTTCTTTTTCGACCAATAGTACATGATGATAGCTTCCTTAGGTTTTGTTTCTATCCCAATATTAACCTTATTTATTTTCAAGGGCTCATGGTAGGTGGGTGCTCTCTCATCGGTGATATCTATGAATTTTTTCATACCTTCAGAATGACTAACATCCAAAATTTCCATTTCTTCATTGTCTACTACATAGACCATTTTTCCTTTTCTCTTTCCATGCACATCAACTCAAGTTGTTCTTCCTCTGATTATTTTTCATTGAGGAATGTTTACAAATAAGGATCTCCCAATAATTCTAGTAGTCTATCTTCTACCATAACATTATCTCCCATTGTAAGGTGCTTGATTACTTGCAATGCCTTATCCACTGATGGCTTGATACTCCTATACTCGAAAGATTGAATGAGATCAGCCACCAACTCCTGCCAATTACTTGTTTGATGACGCATCTCTAAATGAATATACCATGTGTGTGCATAACCTTGTAAGGTGGAATACAACTTATGCACCCATAAAGAAGGTGGTAAATATTCTTGTGCTTCCCATCTAGGCCTTCTCACATGCTTGGACATGAAATGAGGCGGTCTCTTTACCATGGTAGTATTGTATGACAGTGGGCATGTTTCTCCTAGAGAACCTTATAGAAAATGTGATTCTTACCTCACGCCATTCTAGGAGGCTCTCCCGATGTGTATCCCACTGCGTGTTGTAGTTTCGAGCAGGTTATAACTGAGAATTCCCCTTCTCTCGTCCTCATTCTTCCACTGAGCCTCCATTTATCACAAGAAAATTTCAGGGTATGCTCCTCAAGAGTAACTTGGAAAATTCTTCCCTCTTAGGTGCTTGACTAATCATGCCTATGTTACCCTTATTACAAATCCTCTCAATTATCTCCCAATCAACTCATAAGTCCCATGTGCCCAATTATTACATGCCATGCTAGTGGTATCACTCAAGGATTGAGCATCTTCAAACTGGATAACTCCTCCGTGGGATGAATTATCTCGGGATATCTCACATAGATTTTGTCGAGGGCTACCTATCCTAAGAGCTTAGTATAGGGTGCTGACTTCCCATCTTTCAAAGGGATAATCACCCTTTCTTCCTTGTTCTCAAATTTGATACACCCCTTGTTAAACCTGCAGGTCGGCATTATTCTTATAGCACTAAGGGTGCCAAAGTAATCTTTGGGAAATTATCCCCTTAGAGAGCACCAAGACTTCAAAGTCCCTAGTGAACTTATCCCCTTGAATAGTGATAACCACATCCTTCAAGACTCCAATGGGCATTACCTTTGTCTTGTTTTCCATATACAACACATTCAAAGATGGTTGTAGTGTGGGTCTTCCCATTTGATGCCAGACATCCAAGGTAAGAACATTGACCTCCACTCCTGTGTTGATGAGGATATTACTTAGAATCCATCCATCAACAACTGCATTCAATGTAATTTCCTTATCATAGTCAAGGCTGTGAGGAGGAAGGTTTACATGCAAAACCTACCCTTTTCACTTTGCTTTGGTGTATGGTACCTTCTCCGTCACCCATTTTCCTAGCAAGGGAATAATATTATCTTGCCTTAACATCCTACATACTTCCTTGACCTCAACCAGGTCATCCTTTAGAGCTTTTGCATTGTTCCTTTGCTCCAACTGCTTTGATTTCTCCTTCAGACATTGGATCTCCCCTTGTAAACTCTAAATCACGTCTATAGTTTCTTGATACACTTCCTTCGATGAGCGGGGTCCGAGATACTTCCCATGTACCACTTCCTCTCTTGGTAATAGTGTCTTTTATCTTGGCATCTCCTGGTGCATGCGGCCTCTACTCACGTCATCACCAATACAAGTTCTAGTCTTGACTCACATGCCACTCTTGGCATCCATTGTGAATCAACCTTCTTTATGCTAGTTCATATGCTCATAAAGCTCTAGAAACTCTTTTTACTTATGTTTCTTTCCACACCATGAGCATTGCAATAGATTAGGAAACTCGCATTTGTAATGCTCTGTAGATCCACAATTATAATGGGTTCCTCGCATGAGTTCACTTCTTCCTCTGTTGTGGTTACTGCGACCATGAAATCCTCCGCAAAAACCTCTTCCAAGTCCTCCACCATCTGCGTGCCCTTCATAATGACGATCATCATTTTCCTTGGAACTTCTTTCAAGAATAGTATGGCACACACAAAGATCAATAGCATCATGAATCTGGTCAATTAGTCTATAATCCTTGGTATCATGGGTCGTAGAGATATAGATCTTGCAATAGCAAGAAACATTCTTGTAGATTACATGCTATAGTAGAGGACACCTACTTGCACAATGATCCCCATGGAAAATTTCACAGTCTACCACCATAGTGCATTCCAACTTTTGAGGGAAATTATCCTTTGCATGCGCTTTTATTTCACAATATGTACACCAAATCGCAATACAAACCTCATGCGTTGATTTTACTGAGATAGCTTCTCTAACCGCCTTACCATTACTGTAATTTGAGCCTCGAAAGGGTCTAACACCAATATCAAAACTCCTAATGCCCTCAATGCACAAGGAAGCTTCCAAGGCCTTACACGGGTCTGCAGTGAAAGTCTTTTGAGAAAGAGCCCTCTTAAAGGGCATTATTAATACTCCAACAAACCATTGAGCATGTTTAGAAGGGTGGATGTCATCGGATAGTTTTGACAAGATGTTATTAAAATGTGCATCATACTCCCATACACTCTTTGCCATTGATTTTGGATCTCCTTTAGGGTGCTGATGCTCTTCTGTTCAAATTCCAGGATATGGAACTTTATTAGGAAGGTGTTCTTCAATGCAGTGTATTCTACCATCGTTTGATGAGAGTCATATTTTCGATACCAACTCGGGTGCCCTTTGCAACATTATTACAAACCGACTTGTCTTCCGCTCTGGGGTAGTGATCCCTTTCACACACCATAGTAATTCACACTTGTGCACATGCTTTGCAGCATATTCAATACCCCTATAGTTTGGTAAGTGTAAATACATCTCATAGAATACTTATGGAGGTGGATGAGGCCCTTGTCCTCTTGATCAGAGCCTTGGTTCCCTCTGGTATTTCCTCCTCCACCAGATCCATGGGATCCACAGGTCATGTTCCTCCTATTCCACCAGATCCTCTAGATCTACTAAGTCGACTAGGTCCTCTACCCCTTATACCACCATATCCATCTCCTACAACTAGAAAATGGCCTAAAGTGGTTGCACCTAGTGTTCCCAATGTCCCACTAAATTACACACCGATGGTTTGTGATATCATCCCATTTCTAGTTGTGTGTCCTGTGCAAATCCTAGATGTGATACCCAAACCTTGCATACTTACACCTTGTCCAAAAATTCCTCCAAATATTGGAATGGTTTTGTAGCCATGGATGTTTTGAAAGAGAAATTATATCTCCTAGATGCAGATCGGTTACTCCCACTAATACCAACTGTGTTAACAACACTTATCCCTTTATTTGGAAAACCAAATTCCGGGGTTGGTCACTAGGTGAGTTTGAATGCATGCTTTGATGGCTTCTCTCGATGCTTTCCAAGATGTGGTAACATAGAATTCTCGGGTTCCACGTCATCTACATGAACCTCAATTCCTTCTCGTAACATTTTCCTCCATAGATCCATCACAATTATAACCTCACATTGTCCAGGTCATCTCCCTTTCATGAGATTCACTATACTTGAGTCATATCTCCTCCTTGTCCTTTTAGCCGCAATGTCTATCATATTCCTCCACCGTAGCTTCCTCTTCAAATGCTTATAGAAGCTTAGTTGTCCATGGGAAATTCCTCTAAACTTAAAGTAATGAGAAATATCTTCATACGTAAAGGAATAACACACAAAAATGATCCTCTAGGTGTTTCACCGAATAGTGTGTGTATGTAAGAGAAAAAAGATAAGGTTATTGTGAGGAGGAATAATTGTGAATGAAGGTGGAAGGTAGGGTGTGTGCATTATGATTTCCTAATCCAATGATAATTATGAGAACTTCCTTTTTGCTAGGAGGAACTACCTGTAAATACAAAACAAGACCACAAGAGGAATATTAAACAATATATGTCAGTGGACTTCCTAACATATGCTAGATCTAGGAAGTGTGATACTTCCTAGATGGTTGTCAATCCACTATTAAAACAACTTAATGCAATAAATGATGTAAAACAATAATTTCCTACTATAGTTGATATGATTTAGGTGTCTCATTCAAGTACAATAAGAAAATCTAATCTAACAGGCTAGGTTATGATTAGATCTGGAAGTATGATGGGTGAATAAGGTGGTTGGGATAGGTCGGGGCCAATATTTACGTGTTTTGGTTTATTTAGGTAAATTTTATGGGGTTCTTGTTATAGGAAGATTTACTAGATATAAAGACTGATGTCGGTTGAGAGGAAAATTAAGATGGTTTAGGCTGACCGGTTTCGGTAGAGTTGGGATGATGGAAATGCAATAAGGTTTGGTTTTGGATATTGTCTATGATTGCATAAATAATGGACAAAGAATGGTGAGGTTGATGATAGTGTTGGGAATACTCAAAGATGTCTAGAATCAGGTATGGAAGGGTGGGAGGTTGTAAGTGGTTAGGTAAAGGGATTGACAGGAAGGTGAGAGGTGATGAGATGCAAAGGAGGCTAGGAATCCCAAATAGAGATAAAGAAACTGATCTAACTAAGTATGGAAAGATATAGATCTAAATATACTTACTTGGTGTTTACAGACTTGGTGGTTGGATGGAGATGATGGTTAATCCATGGAACTAGTGGTAAATTCCATAGTTGTGCTTCCCGAGGCGTTCTTGTAAATTCTTACCTTTCGATCGGTGCTCGATCTTGGTTCAGGATGTATGGATGTGCAAGAGTGCTCTAGTGTGTGCTTGCATGCAGATCTCTCTTCCCCAAAACTCGAATAATTCTTCCAACCCCTCAAACAAGTTTACCAAAGTGAATATATGGTAACTGATGATGGTTTAGGGTGGTTGGCATTATTTTCAAGTAGACCAACATCGTTTAAGGTGGGAAATACTAGGTTTACTAAAATTGACAAATCTTGGCAATATTTTTGGCCACCTCTATCCATTTTCCTTATCAAAATGGAATGTTGTGCTTAGATAAGCGAGCATGTGGTTAGAGGAAGAATAGGCATGTGATTTTAGGGTTGAACTAAGTCTTAGTTAGTTATGGTAAGTGGATATTGAGTCCTAGTAAAAAGGAAACATGCTAAGAATAGGTTTATGATGAGGTGTCTAGGTGATGTGGTGGGGTGAGGTGGAAATTAGTTTAATTAAGGTAATTAAATAATGAATATTATGATAATGTGCATTAATTTAATTATAAGTAATAAAATTAATATACATGTGGGGTAAAGGGGGAGTGTGACCCAAATTTGATGTCTACAATGGGCTCCCTTAGAAACTCAAACTCAACAACTATTGGGAAAGAATACATAGAAATGGCATATTCTAGAGTATAACTAGTCAAAGACTCCTTTCCACAAATGACCAACAACACTCATCTAAGTTATATCTACATCCCGTAACCTATAATAATAATCTTGGGTCCATATGTGTGATCTATAGTACTAACTCGATATAGATGCATATGTTGAAAGCCATTCATATAGTTCTACTAGAAAACAATAGAAGAATGTCTCATATAACTCATGGTACAGGTTCTCTTCTACCCATATATGTGCATTGAACTCAAGTACAATGATGAATATTTGATAAAAATCGTCCTCTCGCTTCGTACCATGCTTCATCACTTTCCAAGGTCGGACGTTCTATCATCATACATCACAAGGAGGTGAGATGTATACCATTTCTCACAAAAACTTCCAAAAGAGGTCCCGACAATGGAACCAAGATGTAGTCATTTTTTACCCTTAGAACAATAGTCTAATCCCATGCACACCTTTGGACTATCACCCGGTGGCATTGGGTGCTCACTCGAGACACACGCGGGCACCAAACCCCTCCTTTATGTGAGTCTTGTGAGAATAAATTATCTATGATAAACACTTAAGTGAAAAATAATGGGAAATAACCATGCATAATTATGAGAACCTATGATGAGTTATCATCTTATTACATCCATAAAAGAGAAATACCAACCAACATATAGGCCGATTTATACAGAAAGTAAATGCACTAGGATTATGCTCATGAACACAAATATGTTTTAGATTAGAACCTTATATTGATATTATCATGTTCAATAACCACATTACATTCCTTAAGGCCATAATGAGACCCGTATAACAATGTAAAGCAAGGTCATGTATCAGAACTACACCACATCCTTTAGATTACAAGGATAAACATAGACCCATCCCTCTAAATATGTCATCACTCCTATATTTTCTCGAGTCCCAACCCATATAATCCTCCATTATATTTATACAAAGCTTTTCCTATTTTCCACCACCTCGATTTCTCAAGATCATTTGTTCACACACCCACTTCTACTATACGTGCACCTCAATATATAGTTTTCTGCCTTCACCGCCATACTTTCTGAGGTAATAAATCAGCTGCCAAGTGTTCAAGTGGTCCTCTAATGGATCATGCCTCCTTTGATCTGAGCTCTCTACTTTGTGCAATGATGTTCTTCTGGAACCTTCCATCGCATGCATGGAATATTCCCTTTTGATCCTACAATTTTCAGGTTAGCACCTTATCCACTCGAATGCTAGATGGGTCACACTTTTCTCATGTGTTGTCTAGAACTCTGAATATGGCTAAGTTCCAACACCATATTTTCTTACACGCACACACCATGTGTTCTACTAAAATCTTCTAAAACCCTTCCATACATGCCTTTAACCCATGTTCCCTTCTTCATATAGGTTCCATGCACCCACGCACCTTCTCGTACTTAGCCAATATTCTAGAGTGTAAAGTGCAATGAAGATTCTAATGCCTACTAGGGACATGTCATGTTCTCAGAAAAATTCAAAGAGGTGAGGTTTCAGGTAAACTTAGTAGCTTTGAACCCGGTTGAAAAAAAAATAATATACAAAATAGTCCCACAAATCGCTACTCCTAAGATTTGGACACACATCATACTCTAAGTAAATGTCAAGAAGTGGGTGCGGGGACAAATGTGTGAACTTGTACACATTTTAAAAATAATTAAAAATGCAAAAAAAGACTCCTTAGCCCACAAAGCATCATATTAAGCCACATGGATAGTCTATAATCAACAAATGGGGAAAGGAAAATGGATAAGATATAGTACATTTATGATTATTTCCATTAATGCATTTTACATAGATCAAGGAAGGATTTTCAAAAGGTTTATGAATATTTTTAATTTTTACTATTGGATGCGAAGATATGGGTACCCTAGTTGTAAGAATTTGCAAAGGAAAAGAGGAAAATTTGTGGAGAAGTGGATAAATTGAGATAGAGAACTTAGAATTAAGGAAACATAGGAGAATTACACAACGCTCACATGAAAAATTGGCAACTCATGTTTTTCATCTGTGTGCTTAGTGTTTGAATTATGATTTGTAAATAATTAAAGGGAGAAGTTAGGGTATAGAAAATGAAGCCACTATAATTAGGTTTTCATGTCACATCCAGTATCACCAGTGACTTGGATAAAATCACAGACATGAACTTGGTAAATGCTTATTTGAATGATTTCTTGCAAAGGCTCAATAATCTAGATAAAAGTGAATTCATGAGAGAAATTGAGGCCAGTAACATTTCCCTAGCCACTGCTATACCTCCCTCAATGCATTGTCCTAAGCTAGTAAGGCTTTGTGCTATAAATTATGATTCAAAAAAGGGAGGTTTTGGATGGAAGTGGTGAGGGAATTCTAAATCTAACACCTAGAGATTTTAGGGTAATGCTAAAGTTATTAAAAATCACAGCCCCAATAACCATAAGCATAAAATCATCATCATGATTATTAAAGCTTCCAAATGGCTCACACATTTCAAATATGAGATAAAACCATCATACATGGTATTATATTAGCTTCCACCAATCAAATTATTCATAATACTAACAAGAAGACTCATATTCTTTGTAAAACATTTGTTTTAGGAACCAATCTTCACCTATCATGATCTATATCACCAAAAACATATAAAATATGGTATGTAACCATGTATTATAAATAAAATTACTTTTATATCACATCCATGCTTTTTATACCTCATGAAACATCCATACATGCAAACCACTCTCTCTTTTGTAGTCACCAAATTGAGCTTCTCATAAATTAGTTTTAGAAACTCAACTAGTTTGCACCCTTTATTCCACTTTAAATTTAAATTTAATAAGGACACAATTCATCCTTCCTCACTCTCCAACTGATATAAAGCATTAGCAAATCCAAAACATGTGACTTCTACCTCCATCTTATAGTGAGATCAATCATGTCCGAAAATAAAGAAACCTTGGTATTCGCAAACTGAGTTGGTTCACTTATAAATATCATCATAAAGATAAAAAAATACAGCATTGTAAATCCCTCTAAATATAATTTCCATATAATCTTACATTTCCTTCCAACTTCAAGTGGAAGGCCTTCAACTAGGTCAATCTTTGAAATCGCTCCAAAAGCGCCCTTTATGGTTTCAAGGCCAGTATTAATAAATAGGGAAAAAATTGTCCTTCAAAACCTCAACCATGATCTAAAACCATCATTTAAATCAACTACAACTCCTATGCTAAAAATAATGTCAATTTATTTCATACCTCTTTTGGAAAAAAATTCCTCAAACTAAACTTCTTTAGAAACTTTCTTATTTAAGTGGGGTCCACAAATCATCACATGATCTATATTACCTTTATATAAATATTGAGGATTAACCTACAAACTCAAATAATCATAATACCAATAAAAATAAACTTTTATAACTTACCAAACATATCTTCTCCATCTCTTTTGATGTAGAGTTTCAAACTCACAAAAAACAATTTAACTTCTTAACATTCATTCATAAAACTATGAATATGAAGTGACCTAATTATTTTTATGAAATGGTCTTAGCTATATGGAAAAACATCCATGAAATCTAAAATTTCCCATGAAAATCACACAATCCATGACAAGAATTAGAAGTTGTAATTTGAGCTGCAAATCACTCTTTCTAGGACCCTCTTTCACATAAAAATCATCATAACTTGAAAAATATTCTTCATAATGACTTAAAATTTTTCTCACACCTCTAAAAACCCCTATTCACCATCTCATTTTCATGACTATCCCTTGGGGTTTTATATGGTTTAAGTTAGGTCATAGTCAAAAGTAACTAACATAGTTGATACAACATGTATAACACCCTTTTATTCCTCCATAATCTCACATGGTTCTACAAATCATTCTCATTCTCCATTTTCCTCCAAGCACCTAGACTATCTCTATATGAGCACCTAAAACTAGGTCTTCAACATGTATTTGTACCTTAAGAATCATGTGAGTATATCCAAACTATCATAACATTATCTCTAGGCATTTACCATTATTCTCAAGTCGCCATGTATCTCCATCCACCATTATCTATCACCTAGGCTAGTTAGGTCTTCTAATTAGACTTGCTAGGCCAATCTAATCTCACTAAAACCACTATTCTCATCATGAAACAACTTGAAAATCCATGTCATAATCCTATTGAGAACATTATAGCATACCTCTATCATGACATTTGTCATTAATGAACCTTTAAATCAATGAATAAACCTAAAATCAACATGCCAACAATCTCCCCTTTTTTTATTGATGGAAAACCACTTAATCTTTTCCCCCTTTTACATTAATGACAAAACATACCTATAAATGCAATTTCTTCATCTTCCTCAAAATATTTTGGAAGTCATTCTTGCATGAAAAATTAATTGAATTCATCATTTTAGCATGAAAACATGTTCTTCTTCACAAAAATCTATTTTAAACCTTCTTTATGGCTTGAAGCTATTGTAGCAATCTTTGATCAGATGCATAACACTCTATAACATGCCAAAATCCTAATTTAGGGATTAAAACATAATCTTACCTCTTTCTTGCTCCATATCAACTTTTATAATACTCATACTTGTATTGTTTCTTCCATACAATGATTACCTATAACCTCTAAGATTGAGATCCATAAACTCATTTTTAGTGTTCTTTAGTCCAACTTTATAAAGATATAGAAACAAACATACATCATGAAGCAAATACTTATGAATACCCATATACTTGTACCAAACTTTTCTAATTGAAAATACAAAATAAGAACTCTTACCTTTCTTACTTTCCATGAAGATGACTCCACAAATTCATCACTACCCTGAAGAAACTTTTAGTGTTCTTGGTATTATTTTTGAGAAAAAGAAGTCTTCTTGATTATTTGACTTATTATTCTTGATTTTACACTTACATTCATTAATAAATTTTCTTTACCTGATTCTTTTATTTCTTCAACACTTGTTTGAGAGTTACAACTAACTCCTTCTCTAATGGGACATACCAAACCTATGAAATTCTATTTTAGTCCTCCATGGATCATTGACTATAGATGGAATACATATCTCAACCAATTATGCTTGTAAAAAAACATGAAATCTAACTTTCTCACCTTCTAGACCTCTTAGATTACCTAGTTGAGAGACACAACAAGCTCCCCCTACCTTATTAGGCTATATTAGACCTGTAACACCACATTTTGATGCAAAATCACTTCATACAGTACTCTTAGGATGCAAAGGTTTACCAACATAAGTTCTCATTTATTCATAATATTTTTAGATTCATAAAGATGCATAAATGACTCAATCTAGACTAATATTTATTTTATGCCCATTTAATCTTTCTCATACTTGTTCAATCACTCTTCTACATTACTATATCTTGTTATTTATCAGTTTCATATCATCCATGAACCTTATCAAGATGAAAATATTACTCAACGAGAAACATTCATATAAAAGAGAATTCATCACCTATGCAAACTATATAATCTTGCAAGTTTCTTCTTCTTGTGATTGAGAGAACTAAAGCTTGTTTTTAATCACATACATTCATATATTTGTATTATTGTCTTTAGAGAATTGTAGAAACAAAAATACAATTTCATGCTCGCCTTTATCTTTTGATGTATTGGCACATATCACATAGATTTATAAATTGATTTTCTATGGCTTCTTAACACCTAAGGTACTTGGATCAAGGTCACCAATGGCTCCCCCTGTCTCGGTAGGTCAAATCAGACTGTAGGTGTCCTTTTCACTTTTTTCTTAGGCTTATAATGCCTTATCATAGTATATACCCTATTACATAATCATATCTACGTTGACACCTCTTTTGGCTTCCTTTATGAAAACTCACACTTCTTAGATAATTTAAAACATGTATAAGAGATTCACAACTCATAAAAGATAGAGTTGGCTAAAATTTCAAACATGTAGCATCTTATTTACTCATACAAAGACTGGTGAATTTGATAATTCGATAATGCTTCATGCTCCTCTATAATTCATAGCTACTCTTGATAATCTTCAACATTGACCAAAGAAGTAAAGAATCACTTTGTACACCCATTTCACTTCTACACTTTGTTATAGAAATATTGTTCATAGTGTGAACACTTAGGAGTTTTTGAGTTATTTGGTAGTAATAGTTTTTAATATTTATAAAATAATATATGTGTGTGCAAAACATTTGTAATACAAACCTCATAGTTGAGAGATATTTGGGATATTGAGAGGACTTAGAGATTATCCTTGAATCCTTACTTATTGGAGTTCATTGAGCTATTTATATGTAATCTCTCCATTGGGAATTTTTCCGAATGAATTACAATATCTATGGTTTTATGATTTTATTGTGAAATGTTTTTTTCTTATTTGATTAAATCATGGATATTTACAAGAGACACCCCTTTACTAATCCTCATGACATCACTAAGATGGACTTAATAGATATCAAAATTGACATAGAGCACCTAACATACTTGTATCAAGACATGACCTCATCATTCCTTTGGACAGAATGACATGATATACATACTTTGACATAACCAAACATGCTTAAGAGAATTTAATACCATTACATACTCTCAAATGAATTCTAAGATACAATTTGATGGATACTCAAACATGACATCAAAGCCCTTGTGAAACTTGCACACTTTGATCTATCTATTGACACTAATCAACAACTAGATGTATCTCACCATCCTAAATCTTGGTGAAATTGTGTATAAAAAAATCATACTATATATCTAATTGTAACAACCATACATATTTTTGAGAGCATAAAACCACTTTTCAATAATTAGATAATGTAAACATAGTTTCATATGCTTCAACTCTGAATCAAGACACTCATAAACTTACCTAAGAACACTTACCGGTTGTTACACCTCTACATGAACTTATTTGAGCTGATAGATCACTTTTATTGCTCCCTTTTAAGGTCCTTGGCCTCTTTAAGGTCTTACGGGTTAAGATATTACTCTTAGAATTGGTTTAGTCAAAATATCTATAATTTCTTCTTTAGTATAAACATGCTCCACTTGATGCATTTCTTTCTCACTTGGTCTCTTACGAAGTGATACTTAGTTGGGATTTGATTTTTTTAGAATGCAATAATAGATTATTGGATAAACTGATTAACTAGTACTATCACAAAAAATAGCTGTAGGGTCATCACACTTTAACTTGTATTCTTCTAAAGTATATCTCATCTACATGACTTGAGTGAAAAATTGTGTAGTAGTAACATATTCAACTTCAAATGTTAAAATATGAACAAGAGGTTGTTTTTATTAACTAAAAACAATAAATCTCCCTAAAAATAAGGCTCCTCCACTAATAATTCTCCTATCATCAATGCTTTCTTCCCAATCAACATCATAAAAATCATTTAGATCAAAATTTTCACTCTTTAGATACCACAAACCATATTCAATATTCCCTTTAAGATATCTTAAAATCCTTTTCACCTTTGCTTGAATATGTATCTATGTAGGTTCTTCATGACACCATCTAACAATACCAATAGCTTACAAAATGTTTAGTCTTGAAGTAGTTGCATTTAGAAGGATGTCAATCATTGATTTGTACTCTGATTGATTCACTCTAGGGGAGATATCATTCTTACCAATCTTGCAACCTGTAACTATGGGAATCCCAACTAGTTTACAATCCTACATTTGAAACCTCTTTAACATTTCAATTATGTACTTGGCCTGAGATATGAATATACCATCCTTTTTTTGACTGACTTGTAATCCTAAGAAGAAATTTAGCTCACCAAGCATTGACATTTAAAATTATTTCTTCATGACTTCAAACTCATGAGTCATCTCGCACATTATTTAATCCAAATATGATATCATCCACATAGAATAATACAATAAATAAGTGTCCTCTTACATCCTGTATGTATAAATTACTATCAACAACATCCTTTTTGAGACATTGATCAGTCAATTACTTATCTAGTCTTCCATACCAAGCCCTAGGTGCTTGCTTTAACCCATAGAGTTCCTTTTTAATCTACACACATAATATTTCTCATCTTTCAAAGAGAAACCATTATGATTCTCAATATACAATTCTTCCTAATATTTTAATTTAGAAAAGAATATTTTACATCCATTTGATACAATTTAAATTCCTTATACCTTGCATATGCTAGAAATAATTTAATTACTTACATTCTAGCTACTGAAGAAAATGTTTCTTCAAAATCAACTCCTTCAACCTGAGCATACCCTTTACAAACTAGCCTAGCCTTGTTTCTTGTAACTTCTCCATATTCATTTAATTTATTCCTAAACACCCATTTAGTTCCAATAACATTCTTGTCTTTAGGTCTAGGGACTAATTCCCAAGTATAATTTTTTTCAATCTGATCAATCTCCTCATTCATGGATTTGATTCATCTTTTCTTACTTCCTCAAAAATTTAGGTTCAATATTAAAAAAAAAGATCAAATTTATCTTGGTTTTTAATAATTAAAATTTTTCTTCTTATTATGATTCATGCATTCTTCTTTCCTAAGATCTAAGATTTAGGATGATCTCTTCTGATTTTCCTTGAGGGAGTCTTAGTATCAATTATTTCTTCTTCATCACTTTATTATTCATATGTTGATTTGATAGGTTATTCATCTTCCTTTGATTCTAGATCTTGAGAGACACCATTTTTCTTGGAATTAGCCTTCATAGGGTATGATTCATCAAACCTCACACTAGCACTTTCAACCATAGTTTGTAATATTTTATTGTAACATCTATAAGATGAAATTCTTGAGGAGTACACCAAAATATACCTTCATCTGATCTTGAATCAAACTTCCCTAACTCATCTTCAGTCCTCTTGATAAAACACCTACTCCTAAACACCCTACATTTTTCCACATTTGCATGTCTTTCTTGTAAAAAATCATAAGAAGTTTTGTCACCATTTATTTTCAATTGAAATCTATTGAGAATGTACACAATTGTATTAACAACCTCTTTCCAATAACCATCTGATAACTTGGACTCACTTAGCATTGTTCTAGCCATCTCCATAACAGTTCTATTTTTCATTTCTACTACTCCATTTTGATGAGGGGTTATTGTAGATGATAATTTCCTTCTAATTCCATAGGATTCAAAAAAATCATCTAAATTTTCATACCCAAATTCCCTACTCTATCATATCTAAGGCACTTTACATTCCCATTTTATTGATATTAAACAAGAGCTTTAAATTCCTTGAAACTATCCAAGGCCTCTAATTTTTATCTTAAGAATACTACCCAAGTGAATCTAGTGTAATCATCAATCAAAAGTATAAAATAGTACTTACTATTTGAAACAACAATCCTCATAGGTCCACCCAAATCAGTATGAATGAGTTGTAAAGGTCTTGAAGTGGAATGATGCTCCTTTGACTTGAAATTTCTTCTTATTTTCTTCCCATGTAGACAAGCCTTACAAATAGTGTCTTCTGGATTACATATCTTTGGCATGTTCCTTACACACCATTTTGAGATGATTTGATCATATTGTCAAAGTTCAAGTGCCCTAATCTAATGCGCCATAATAAACGCCATCCATCTTTCTCATTAAGCATCTTTCTTTGTTTATTTCACTCAGAATGTACATATTGTTATCATTCCTTTTATCTCTCCCTATAATCTTTCTTGAATCCTTCTTCATGATCTTACATCCTTTTTCATCAAAATTCAAAGAATAACCTTGTTTGCACATTTGACTAACACTAAAGATTACGTTTTCAACCTTCAACATAAAAACATTCTTAGTAAGAGTTCTTTAATTGTCTATACTCAAAGTACCTCTTCCTAAAATCTTTATAGGTGTGTTATCTATTGGGAACTTCACACACTAATAGGGGGTGAATCAATGTTTGATAAAACTTTTGAAACAATTTCCAATTCTTTAATCATCCAAAACTAAACAATATTAACCATGATAAGGCATGAACATTCAAACATGAAAGAGAGAGAGAGAGAGAGAGAGAGAGAGAGAGAGAGGAAAATACATATAAAAATAGCATGTAATTTGGGAAAACCTTCAAGGGATAAAAATCCATTGCAATTAGAGAACTAAATTTGATAAATTGTCCTATCAGAGTTACAGTGATTTCATAGTTGAGAAACAACTAAACATGGAGCTACAACTCCAAAATTTAACCAAGAAACAACTTAGTATTTATCAATATTATACTTTCATGGAAGATAAAATCCCAATTTTAGTCACATTGACATTTTGGAAGTTCAACTTACAAGGAATTTTAAAATCCCTTACCGCTGAGCATCTACTTAGTCTTCTTCATAATATTTTTTGATAACTTTCTTGTGTTGTCTTTCACAATAGATTTGGATCAATCGTCAGCTCCTTATTATTCTCTATTTTCTCTTATTCATCTCTCTTCTCATCCTCTAATTAGGATGCCAAGTTTCATCATACACTTCTTCTCTCACACAATTACTCCGATAATTCTCCTCTCACCTTCAAACTTCTCCTTTCTCAAGTATATATATTGCTACAACACTTTTAGTCATGGATACATCCACACCCACCTAGTTCTTTATGTTTTCATCCATATGCAACAACATACATACAGGTAATAAATACTCATACCCTTTTCTTCATCCCATTGACTTAGTTTCACACCTCCTAATATGTCATCAGTTCTACATTCATCAACACCATAATTATTCCACCTAAAGTTTTATAAACTCAAGGAATACATTCATACAAATTTATCTTACACTTCAACTCTTTTTACCCTTCACCCAACTCGATAATCCATACATGGGGAAGATGGATTGTTATTTTTAGGCATATCAAGATTTATTTATTTGATTCATGATCAATGGGAAGTCCTGACCCATTTGATACTCTACCTTCATCAAAAATCTTTCCTCTAACCCCTGTAATATTCTCTTTGTAATCGACACTCTAATTTTGTCTTGTAGCTAAAGAAATATTATTTCAAGTTTTTAGCATGGTAAAAATTACAAGAGAATTCAAGGATTACTTATAACTCATATGTTTTCCCGTATTTGTGTCATTTATTCCTTCACATCTCATTGAAAAATTAGAGGAACGGTGAAGTGCTAGCACTAGCTATTACAATATTTGAATTTGAATAAGATTAGGAATATGAATTAACATTGAGCTATTTAATGTGCATGAGTTTCACATCTACATCACATAATTGAGATAAATCATAAAATGGTATGAAACACCTTCTCCACCTCTCCTTCTTAGACTTCAACATCCAGTTTTGGAGACCTTGAACACTTTCAAAAATGGGCTTGAAAAACCAAAATGATAGATATTTAACTTCTTTCACATCTTGGTGGGGATGATCTTTGACTTGTATAACATCTTGAACAAGAAAGAAGAATTAAATCACCACTGACATTCTTATAAGGCATATTAATACAAAGTATGCACAAATTTGCAACTACATTGAGACTATTTCAAATACTTAGAAAAACTAGTATAATGGCCTTGTAATTTATGGTTTGAATGACACATTTCATGGAAGTTTAAAATTATATGCAGCTCATAATGTTTCTATCTTGATTCACTCCAAATATAAGTTCTCAAATTTTCATGATCTTTAACATCTACTCGGGAAGACCTGGACCCATTCCTAAAAAATTAATACATTTTCTTGTGTGAACCATGATCCATGGATTCTAAGGTAGTTTTTTTAGAAGCTCCCGCCCTTGTGTCACTCACCATTTCAACTACACTCACTAACTCAAGTAATATGACCATGAATATCAAACATTTCTTGGATTGTGTAAACTAGTTTTTAAGGCATCAAGGGATAGTCTTGATTTGGGAGTTATTTCTAAAAAAAACATCACAAATTTTCCCAACCAATGTCATTTATAATTAAAATTATACCACCATACCATATTCAAATTCTGGAAAACATGAGTTATGAAATGAAATCCACATATGCAATTCAGATTTCTTGACTAGGAATGTGATGTAGTAGTAGACCAAGAGAGTTTAGACCTCAAAATCTTCATTAGAGAAAATTATGAGTACCAAAATTTAAAATTGTCCTTGTGAATATTATCCATATTTATTTTCCATCACAAATATAGGTTTAGACACAAAATACCTTCCAAATGCCATGATTGTATGCAAAACTTGTAAAGACTAAGTCAAACTTGTATGGTACAATCATGCTTGAAAGACACAAATGAGATAATTTAGACTTGAAAGGAGAATTATTAATCCCTCAATATTTTTACCAACTTTAAAAAATTTATTTGGAGACAAATAATTTCATTTCATGTTTATCACTTTAAGAAGAAGGTATGTTGAGGGTGAGAACATTAATAGAAAAATGAAGAGAATTTGTTTGTTTCTTAAGCATTTATCCTAAATTTTTATGAAAAAGTTAAGTATTAGAGTTATATTCAAAAAAATCCTCTTATTATTTATCTAAAGAAGAATTTTAAATTCTTCTTGAGTGCCAAGAAGTTAAGGTTATTGGTTTACATTTTTCAAAAACCTGGTTTTGGTAAAACTTGAATAACTTACACAAAACACCTTCTTAGGTCCTCAAATTTTTACCACACCTTTAAAAATCCTTCCTAAATGATTTCCAATGACCAATTTTTCATATTTTACTCTAATTTTTTTGTATCTTATTTGTGCAGCATTTGTTAACTAATTCTAAGGAAGTGTGCTATATAGACCTATATAAGTTCTCAAATCACCTCCTTAGTCACTTGTGAATACTTTTATACCTCATATAACATCATATGTTTCTCATTAAAATATTATTTATCATCATCATAACTTGGCTTATCATCCTCTTTTTCCTACCAAGCATCTCCGCACTTAAAAGCCTCGTAATGACCAACTCCATGCCCTATAAGCCCGATTCTTGACATGATAATCCTCCTATGCATGTTATGCAAGATAAAACTAATCTAACCATTATTTACATGAATTTCCTCTATCCATTTCTCATTTTTAATTTCCAACCTTCCTTACCTAGGACTAGGATTAAGCCCGAGTTACTTGATTCTTTATGAATTTACCATGTGGGATTGTTATAGACTCAAAACCACTTCACACACATCTCATGGACCATATTTTACATTATGGAATCTTCATAAAACATTGAGATGACACATTCACACAACTTGATTTCATGACCATGCACCTAGACCATTATTGAATACATGACATCATGAATTGATCCATCATGAAGATATCTGGACAACTTGGTAGGAAACTTGAACCCCTTGAACATCCTATGACATCACTAAACACTTGACATCAATAGAAGCACATTAATATGACATAAAAAATTATCTTCAAACCTAACTATTCCTTATGTAATTCTCTTCAATGAGATGAATTTTGTCTTATTTCTAGTCATATGATCAGAACATCCACTATCAATATAACATATCGATTCTCATCTTGGATGTGAAATGGATTTTGAGAAATATGACATTCATCATATTTTTCCTTGGTCCCACAAATCCCAAAACTATAGCATGCTCTTCCTTTTCATCTTTACATGATCTCAAATATGATGTAGATGGAGGTGAAGTACATATTTCATAGATGGAATCCCATATATCAAAATCTAGAGGAAGATTTTCAACTTGAATTACTTTACCTACCATTATTTGTGTTCTAATGGATCTCCTTTCAAGTGATTATACTTCTTAAAAATGACCTTATCTAATACCAATTTTTGGAACAACAATGGACTAAGGAATGGTGGTGAATCATCCCTTTAAAACTTAAAACAAATAATATTTACTTGTTCAAACCATAAACTAATCGACCATACATTAATGTGTACTTAAACATTCATTCAAATGAGCATAACCATGAAAGAGACACAAGAACATAATATATAATTGGGAAAACCTCAGGGGGAAGAAAAACCATTGAGAATTCTGATTATATTACTCAAATCAAAAGTATTATGTGAAAAATGAAATTCTCAAGGAGCACAAACCCTTAGTTTAGTAGAGCACCAACCCTACAAGGAACACCAACTCCACAAGGAGGATAAAATCCCATAATACAATCAAGAACCAAATAAACCACCTTTGAATGAATATTTATGATGTCTTGTTACTTCTAAAACTAATAAAGATCACTGATTCAACTCACACACCTTCAAACCCTTGTTCCCTCTCTTCTACAAATCACTTTTTCTTCACACTTTCATAACTTAATTTGGTTTCAAACCCTTTCACACAGGATCTCTAACTCTCCTAAAAAATTATCACTTCATTAAATATTATTTAATTCCTTCATACCTATTTCACACTCACACTTGGATCATAATTTTTCCTCTCTCACAACTAGTTCAAATTTAAACTAAAACCCTTGCTTTATACCATTATCAACTCAAAAACATTAAACAAGTCAGTCTTAATCAATGATCTTGACCAATAAAACATGAAAAATAACATTACATTCATAACATCACTTATAATGGACCCGTGTAGGTTGGTCATGCTCAAACACAGCATACAAGCTCAAAAATAGCTCAAAACCCCATCACTTGATTCAGCAAAGACCAAAAACATCATCCCCACGATTATTAAATCTTAAAATTTCTCACACATGTGAAATATGACATAAAAAAATCATCCACGATCATACATTATCTTGCACCAAGAAATTTATTCATAATACTAACAAGAAGGCTCATATCGTTCATAAAACAATTGTTTCAGGAACCAGATTTATCTATCACGCTCTCTATCACCCAAGAACATATCAAATATGTAATGTAACAAATAATTATAAATACACTAACCTGTATATCATATCCATACTTTCTAGACCTCATGAAACATCCATACATTCAATCCACACTCACTTTCCTCTTCACCAAAATGAGCTTCCCAGAAAGCAATGTTAGAAAATCAACTAATTTACACCCTTACTACCAATTTAAAGACCTCAAAAGATATATAATAGGGAAAAAATTCATCCCTGTTCAATCTCCAACTGTTATCAAGCATCACCCAATCCAAACCATGTGACTTCTACCTCCATCTTCTAGCTAGAGAAATCTTGTCTTGGATAACAAATAACCTTGGTCTTCACAAATTAATTTGATTCACCTATAAAATATAATCATCAAGATAAAAACCATTAAAAATTTGGAAATAAATATGAATCTAATTTTCATAACATCTTACATTTCCTTCCGACTCCAAGTGAAATGCCTTCAACTAGGTCAATCTCTAAAAGCTGCTCCAAAACTTCACTTTTGGTCTCAAACACCGATCTTCATAAAAAGGTCACAATTTTCCTCTATGACCTCAACCATGATTTTAAAAATCATGGAAATAAATTACAACTCGCAAGATAAAACCAATGTTAGTTTATTTCATACCTCCTTTGGACAACTTTTCCTCAAACCGAACTTCTCTAGAACCTTTCTTGTTAGAGTGGGGTCCACAAATAATCACATGCTCTATATTACCTTTCTATAAATATGAGTCCTCTATAACCTAAAATAATAATACTAGTAATAAAAATGAATTTTTGGCACTTACCAAGCATATCTTATCCATCTCTTTTGACCTAGGTTTCAAACACACAAAAATTAGTTTACCTTTTTAACATTAGTTCATAAAAATGTGACAATTAAATGACATAATTAGTTTTTAAAATTTTATTAGTTCAATTTATAATCATACTTGAAATATATAAGCTCTCATCAAAAGCACACAATCCATGGTGAGCATCAGAAGTTGTAATTTGAGCTAGAAATCACTCTTTCTTGGACCTTGTTTCACATAAAACATCATAACTTACAAAATATTATTTAGAATTACATTAAAACTTTCTCACACCTATATGTCACCCATGTTAACCATATCCAATCATTAGGTTATCTCAAATATTTCTTTATATTCATATCCCATCTCATTTTCATGACTATCCCTTAGGGTTTTGCATGGTTTAAGTTAGGTCATAGTAGAAGAACCTCATATCTCATCAAGAAACCTCTCCAAAAGGAACTAACACACTTGAAAAAACATTTATCTCACCATTTCATTCCTCCATGATCTCACACAATTCTACAACTTGTTTTCATGTTCCATTTGGCCTCTAAGCACCTAAACTAGGTCTAGATGAGCACTTGAAACTAGGTCTTCAACCTGTACCTACACTCGATATGCATGTGAGTGTCTCCAAACTATCCTAACATTCTCTCTATTACTATACCATTATTCTCAAGTAACAATCCACCATTATCTATCACCTAGGCTAGTTAGGTCACTTGATTAGGCTTGTTAGACCAAGCCAATCTCACCTGAAACCACTCTTCTCATCATGAAACAACCTAAAAATCCATGTCATCATACTAATGAGAACCTTATATCCTACCTCCATAATATATTTTTTCATTAATTATCATTTACATCAACGACAACACCTAAACGTAACATGCCAACAATGCCTTTGATAAATGAATCAATAAAGTTATGGGTCTATTATTTGTTAGTCTTATCATTGTTTTCATTGTTATGTTATTATAATTTAATTTGGAGATACTATTGTTATTGTATGTGAATTATGTAGTCCTACTCACAATATTAACCCTCTTTCCTTATTTCTATAACTCCCATTTACCTCTCTTCATAACAAACTCCTCCCTTGTACTCCGCATGCAAGCACTTTGCCTGAGTTTAGAGGAGTTTTCCTATGTGATCCTTGTCCTATTATCCACCCCATATATTTAGGTATTTTATATTGAATAATGGTATCCTAACTGTACAAAATGATGGGTTTAGCCCACGAGAGTTGGTGAAAACTCAATAATTTGCAACATGAAACATTATTTTTCCAAGAAGAGGAAAAACAAGATTTCCTTTCCAAACATAAAAATGCACATGCTAAAATGGGTGTGAGGACTAACTCACAAGAGAAATTTGATAAAAAATTTCAAACTCAAGATAAATCCTTCAAAATTCCAAGTCCAAGCTTCCCAAGTCCAACAAATTTTTTCACTCCAAAATAACTCCAAAGAAAAAACCACCCAAAAGAACCCCAAAACACTCAAAGTTGGAGAATAATATAGGAAAAGAGTCTCCAAAAAAAAACCAAATAATATGGTGACATGTGTAACTCATCCACCTAAGAATCTATGTCACCGAAGTACCCTCAAGTTTCACTTAGAAAACAAAAAAATGAAAAAGTAAATTCAAAGCAATAAGTCAAGTCTCCAGATGGAGTAACTTACACTTCAAGACCAAATTTTACACATGGTCCAAAATTCATAAATATTTGTGGTTGAAAGATGGATAAAATTTGGAAAAAATATTTATGATCCTTAAAAATATCTCACTTACCCATATTTATGGCACTTGGGGCCTCTTTTGAAAACAAATATAACACCTAAGTTGCCTTACACTACTCTAAAAGTCACTTCTTCCCTAAATTCGAGTTTTAGGGAAGATGTGGCCTTTAAGAGGGGTGGTGGATCCACCTAATCCATTATTAGGTGATCCTAAAACCATTTAATAAGATATAGTACAATCCAAGTCATACCATGAATGTGGGAAGTGACTAGCTAAAAACACAACCAATTAACTAGCAATAATCAAGAATACATTAAATAAAAATGTCGAGAGATAAAATAAAGGTAATGAAAGGTTGAATAAATTAATAAAATAATCCAAGGGGTTAAATAAATAACCATAAGTGAAATAGAAGCAAGATAAAAATGACTATTTAAACCAATAATCACATACCAAGGGTGTATTTTCATTTTTTCAATTTTAATCCACAAAATAAGATCACAAAGGAAAAAAATAAAACAAGGGTTAAAATTTGGCCTATACTACCTATTGTGCCACATGGGGATGCATCCCCTGAATCCCTTGATCTTGTGTGGTGTAAACTTGTCACCTCCATGAATAACTTTAAACATCATACCTACATGATACAAAACTCTATATAAGGAAATAATCCGCATGTCAAACAACCTAATAACAACGTACGCTAACTAATCCAAATAGTTACATTATCATAAATATAACATATTAAATATTATTAATCATGATAATAATCCATGAAACATTTCAAAAACTAATACATGATGCATGCTACTCTACAAATCCACCAAGATAAAAAAACAACACATCTAAACTAGACGATAATGATAATAACCGTGAATTAGCCTCATGGGAAAAATATAACAACCTGTCATGAAAAGTTAGCATATAACAATAATGTGATGATGAAATCATAAATATCCAAGTCAAATAGTTGTGATAACAATAAGTCCAATGTCTCAATCATGAATAGTATTATGAGTCAACATGATCAAAAATATGGAAAGAAACTAGTGGGTACTACACATTGACTTAACATCACATTCAAGATATAAATAAAAATCATTAATAGGCATATACAATTTGTTTTTAATAGGAATATATGTTTTAATGAAATCCTTATCAACATAATCTAGAGTAGGAGGATTGATTATAACAATTTCAATTAGGTTGATAGATAATGACTTAATACTACCATTTTCCACAATATCATATGTAAGAGGACATGAAAATACACAAGTAGATATATCATTTTTTGCTTCCATTAGGAAGAGCAGAATACGTGTGGGTACATAATTGGTACATTAAATAATAACGCTAGTAATTGCATCATTGTATATAGTAGAGGAGGGAAGAGAACATTCACTTGTAACATTTGCACATTAATGGAAAATTTGTTTTTCCATTCCAATAATAGATAAAGGAAAAAAATGGCCAATCATTTCATTTATTGAAGGAATAATATAATCAAATGTATCTATTTCATCATCAAAGATATTAGAAGAGCAATAAATTTTTCATTAGTTACATCTAGAGTACAATAAGAGAAAGCATTTTTATACACTTAGAATAATAAATCCATCCACAAACATAAATGATTGTTTCACCTGATTCTTAGACGTTCCTTTGAAATATTGATGAAATAGATAGGGTAACGGGTGTAGGAGGAATACCTATTTAAATGTTGGTTGGTAGGTTGTTGCGCGTGTATGACTTCTGAATCAATAGTTGATCGTGAGATATTCCTTTTGACTAGGAGGAACTACCTGTAATGGAAAGAAATACCACCAGAAAGAGTTAAACAATATGTGCAGTGAACTACCTAGCATGTGCTAGATCCGGGAAGTGTGATACTTCCTAGATGGTTGTCAGTCCACTGTTTAAAACAATTTAATGTAGATAATAAAGTAAACCCTATTGTAATTAAAATTATTTGGGTATCTCATCCAAAATACAATAAGAAATATCTAATCTAATAGGATAAGTTAAAATAAGATCCAAAGGTCAAATAACTAGTTCTAGGTCTCTGCAAGTCTAACAGAGGTCTCAGGCAAGATCACAAGTGAATAAGGGTGATGTGGGAATAAGTGGATAAGTCATTTTTCTAGGATGTATTGGTGAATGCGGGGACCGACATGGTTAAGTGTGACTAACGGCATTGGAGATAACCGGTGCTAGTTCTTGTGAAAAAAATGGGATGCCACAGAATGAGCTTTGGATCTCCCTTGTGATTGCACAAAAGACTTGGTTGGCTGGAATGAGGTATTAGGATGTTTAGGTGGGATTTGGAGAGGTTTTAATGGGTATGTGGAGGGGTGAGTATGAATGGAGGTCAATGGGTGGCTAAGGAAACAAAGGATGATGATATAAAGATGAAACCAATGAACTAGAGGAGTACAATGTTCTACTTACTTGGAACATGGTTCTGGATGCCTACAAGTGAGGAATGAAGGTGTTTGTAAGAGTTTGAAGGCTGCAGAGGATCACCAATCATAGGAAATCTTCTTCATGGGCTGCATGTGCATTCCTTTTTCTTGGTTAGAGAAACCCTTCATCGGGGTGAGTCTTTGGCCGGTTGTGCGGGAGAAAATGCTTGATCTCCTTCCTTACATGCATGTTCTTGTTGAAATTCATTCTCAAAAGATGTGATATCTCTTAGGAAATGTGCCAATATTTTTCCAACCTCCAAAATAAGGTTGTTTTGGGAGTTAAAAGGTGACCGACGGTAGTTCCGGCTTAACTGGCGATGGTTAGGGGTAACCAGCATTGGACAAGGTGGGATTTCCTAGGTTTTACTAAACTAGGGAGATCCTCTTGATTTTCTAGGATCTCATGTCGTTAACCCGTGGATTAGACTGGAAGCTTCTTGTAAGCATGCGGGAATATGATTAGAGGGAATATAGGCATTGATTTTTAGGGTTTGGGTAAGTCTTAGTTAGTTATGGCAACTTACTAAGAATAGGTCTTATGGTGAGTTGGCTTGATTAGGTGTCTAGGTGAGATGTATGTGGACATGATCAAAATTAAGATATTTAAATAATAAATATGGTGAGGATAATGAATTAATTAAATTAAATTAATTAAATTAATATTAGTGGAGTGAAGGGGCCATGGCTAGGTTAATGTGATGAAGGGTGTTTATTTGTCGAGGGACCAAAGGGGAGTGTGACCTAATTTTAGTGTCTACATTTTGCCCCTTTTTGTTGCATAGCTTGTATTGGTAAGCTATTCAAACAAAAATAAGATGTGGTTTCCCCATGTGTGGGTGAAGGTTATCCCCCTCAAACCAGGAATTGACGAGGAAGAAGTCAAAATCGGTGAGTGGTTTGATAAAAGGTAAATGTGAGAAAGGGGAAGGTGTTTAACGGGGAAAAAGGGTTAAAGGTCTACGTAGGCAATCTAGGTAATGGATTAGTGTCAAAAGTAGAAAAATTCAACCACACACACACGTACAAACTACATCATGCTCTTTGGGTTGAAGATCGGCAAACTCCACATCATCTAAGGTTGATAGGTTTATCCAAACAAGGTTGAAGTGATTCCAATATCCAAGGTATAGGATATGGTCAGGAAACACAATGTAGGTTAGGTGCAAGAACGTTTAGGTATGTTCCGGTACACCAAAGGTAGAGTCAGGATAAATGGTCACGAAATAGGCTAGGTAAGGTAATTAAGTCAAACAACATAGGTAATAAGTTGCCGCAAGGTATAGTGAACACATGAGGTCAAAGGTCACTAGTGATGGTCTAGGTCTAAATATCTAGGTCACAGAATGGGTAAGGCTAACAGAGGGGAAAATAAGGAGTCCCTAAAGGAGGACAAAGGGAGGTAGTAAATGATGAGGTTAGGAAGGTGAGGTAAATGGGTTGGGTAAAGGTGAGGTGGGGTAAATGATCAGGGTAAAGGGTAGGTGTGGAAAAAAAGGAGGGATAGGCGGGGTAATAGGGTAAAATGTTGGGTTTGTGTAAGAGAGGGTGACCGATGCCGGTCAAGGGTAACTAACGCCAAAGATAGGGTAACTGACCATAGTAAGGTAGGGCACGTGACTGATGCTAGTGAAGGTGAACCGACGTCAGTTAGGTCGGGTTTGTTATAAAAACAAAAAATCCATGTTTTTTGTTATTCATTTGTCATTTAGCGAATTGAGAAAATGACAAAAGAGAGAGAAAAGAGGGAAAAGTGTCCAGATGGAATGGAGCATTGAGTTGGTGGTGTGAATGGTGGGTGATTGGTTGGTGAGAGGTAGGTCCACAGGATCGGTGCATGTGATTCGATTGGTTGGAGACATGGGTGGAGATTTGGTGATGGCAGAGGTCGGAGAGGGATCAGGCGGGCCACCGGTGTAGTGGCTAGATGTGCCACCGTGATGATGGTAGCACGATGAGGTAAGCATCCAACTCTAGTTGTATTTGGTTAGATAGATTAGATGATTTGTAAATTATTTTTGTGGTTTTTATTTTGGGTGGGGGAAAAAAAAATTTGAAAATGGGAGGGTAAAGTGGGTTAAATAGGAATGGGGAGAGAAATAAGTGGGAGAGGAGGGGAGGGGATGAGGTGTAAGGGAGGTGTAGGTGTTTTTATGTGGAAGAAGTGTTAGGGTAGGTTGTTTTTGAAAAAAGGGGTTTAGGGGTTGCGGGTTTTCTCCACGACAAAGTGACCGACATCGATTAGCTTTGGTCGGCGTGGTAGTGTGTAACCAATATCAGTCACTAAATAGGTGACCGATTCGGTTAAGAGGTGACTGTGGTCGGAGTTAGAGAAGCGAAACTGGTTAGGTTTTGGGGGATAAGGGGTCAAAAGTGCCATAGGTTGGGTGAATTAGAGGGTAGGGGTAAGATATGGTGTTGGAAAATGATAGGGGGAAAGTATGGGTGTGATATATGTAGATTAATGTGTTATTTATATTAGATGCGGGGGAGAGATCAGCTACACATGCGGGACAAGGTTTCACCCCGCTCGTGATAGTACATGACGCAGTTGACCCCTAAGGTGTTGTGACATGTGGAGGTGGTAGACACGAGTGGGGTCCGATGTTCTCGGCATGTAGTCGACACCTAGTTTGATGGTCACGCTCATTGATAGATGGGATTTCAGTAACAATACATTCCACTCGCCGGCGGTGAGATCACTATCACCCCGGAGGATGTGTTTAGGATTCTACGGCTACCCATATTAGGTACGCATGTCTACTCTATCTCCTCCGAGGCTTGAGGAGCTGATCTTTTGTGTTTGGAGAGGGGATGGATGAGATGAGTGATGAGATGGCTGAGGCATTCTACCGAGATGGATATAGGGTCATTGTGCTGAGGAGCACGAGATGATTCTAGTTGATAGAGTCAGGTGGTAGTTTGGGCTATTACAAGACATACCTCCACCCTTCCCATAGTATAGGATAGATGACGTGGAGAGGCCCTTACCTCTACCACGGTGACAAGTGCCCACGAGGCGGGGGAGGAGAAGGTAGTGGACCGACAGATAGATGATGTCGGGGTCACAAACACAAACAGTGAGATGCAGGTGATGGGTGGTGCATTTATGAGCCATACCACCCAAACCGGGGTAGTCGAGATCTAGCCACCATCACGGTGTAGAGAGACACCCTATAGGGGTAGGTGGCTACTCTAATTACCCAATTGGGTATGGTGTAGACACAATTAGCGAGCTCAGAGGTAGAGGTAGCAGAGCTACATGTACAGGTGGCTAGTCTGCAGACCCAGATGGCTGGTGGTGGGGATGGAGATGGAGAGGAGGATGATGGTCAGGTGGCGGCCTTACAGGCACAGGTGGCAGGTTTGCAGGGCCAATTGGCCATAGCCCTAGGCATATATTGGGGCCTTACAGGCCTAGATACAGGCACAGGGGCTAGGGGCACCACCATAGGCATCGAGGCTGGGTCCTAGTTCACAGGAAGCAAAAGGAAAGGGTCCCGCAAGACAGAGGCAGTGGGGCCGAGGCCTATGGGGCCACCACAGATTGTGCCTATATCCAAGTTATGGGATGCCCTAGGTGAGGTCAGATACTATCAAAACCAGCTAATGGCGGACAAGATATACTTTCTATCCTATGGAGAGTACCGAGCACAATGAGACATCGAGTGAGAATACTAGATCCTTCACTCACGGTTTGGAGAGCATAGGGGCCATCGAGATCTGAGGCTAGATTAGGGAGAGGCCACCAGCTCACAGAGACCATCTCTAGGTGAGGTGCCAGTAGGGACCCATCCACCACCTTTGATTGGTGGGGAGATGTTAGCCGGTCGCTAGACAGTGGCTGAGTAGGTAGAGGGTACAAGAGATACAGATATGGAGGATATACGTTAAGATGCCTGATATATGGCTCCTAAGTTTTTATGTATGGTAGTCATTTTTTGATATATACCAGCCTACGTGCCAAAGATAATGCGGATGTATGAGGATGTTTTGTATATTTTGAGCATATATCGGCTGCATGCCAAAGAGATTTTGTATTGAGTTATTATTTTATTGTATATGAGATCGGCTTGCATGCCGATGAAATTTTGTATTGAGATAGACATGATGGGATATCCATGTATATTGTATTGAGATACACATGTATTTATATGATGAGATACATGAGATTCTTGATTTTTTGATGTTTTGATGAGACTTTTGATTTTTTGTTTTGATATGGATGGAAATTAGGTGAGTTAGGCATGATGGAGTCAGGTCGGTTTAGGCATGGATCGATTGATTGGTTAGGCATGGTGGAGTCGGTCTTAGGCATGGATTGAGTTAGGTTTGTTTAGGGATGGTAGATTCAGTTTGTTAGGCATGGTTGTGTTTAAAGTAGTTGAAGTTTTGATTCATTATTTTGTGCAATGAATGATAATATAGGTCATATTTGAGATGTGGTATAATCTACGCATGATGATGGTAGAGAAATGGGAGTGTTAAGAAATGTATGTTGTGATGAGGATTACAATGTGAAGCAACTTGTTATGTATGTAGTTTAATTTTAAATTTGGGATATAAAAGGAAAACTAAGTGGGGTATGATGTAATGTTAGGAAGATGAAAGATGAATTGCTTAGGGTAGAGAGTGGCTGAGCTAACCTCCAAGGGCCCCATGCCCTCAGAGTGCTACCTACATAGTCCTGGTAAAAAGGGACCTCAAGCCGATGTAGTTCTCCCATGAGCTAAGGAAGAATATGATGAGGTATGAAAAATTATTTAATAGGTTTGAGGCATGATTTGGGTTTAGGTATCTTAGGTGTGGGTGGGTTATAGGTAAAGTGATATAGGTGATTTTGATTGTGGTAAAAGAAGAAGATAGATTACCCCAAAGGTAAGCGTTCAGGACCAAGTCCTGTTTAAGGTAATCAAAACATAAACAAAGATGGCTAAAAGATAAGAGGGGGTAATAAAGCCACCTGATTGGCTAGGATCATACCAAGTAGATCACACCTTGGAGGAGGTGATGAATGTAAGACCCTAAAGACATTACATGGTTGATTGTTTTACGGTGAAAACTAGTCACATGATCTCCAAATGTCAAAGTTCCAACATGGTCCCTTCGTGCAAGAGGAAATGGGAGTGAGAAGGGTGAGAAGGGTGAAAGGTGGTTAATTTGTTATATGGTATGAGTTAGCAAGCTCTTCGAGAAAGAGATCCAAGGTCACAATGGGAAAGTCCATGACTAAAAAGATTTCTGTTGTGACTTGTAGTTGAGATAGACCGATCGATGCGGGAAGTCTATATGTGATGAATAATTGAACTCCTTGAGGTATTTGTGAAGATGATCGATATGGAAGATTCCACTTTTCCCTCTCTTTTTTTTTTTTTGACATAGCTGTCCTTCGAGGGCGTAGTCTATTTACAGGAGCAATTGCTAAGAGGAAGATGTCCTTTTGAGGGAGTCATCGTATGATTAGAAGTTAGACTCAAGGAGTTGAATCCCATATGCAGGTTTTGAAGTCATGGATAAGACCAAGGTGAAGAATAGGATTCTTGTTCAAAAAGTAGGGTGAAACGACCATGGGATCTCATCTAAAGGTAGACAAAAAGTATCCATGAGAATCATGTTATGTGTAGTGCCGTGGTACACATATTCAAGAGAAGATAACAAGTGAGGTACTCACATGATTCTTGTTTAATCATTGGTGAGGTGTAGGAAGTGGATAGCGCTCAAGGGACAAGCATGGAAAGAGATAAAAGGTGAGGTAGGACTAAAAGTCAATAATAGAATGGTCGAAGATGCAAGGCGTTAAGGGGCTTAGGTTCGGGTTTACCATTGAGTGAAGATAAACGATAAGCACCTGATCCATAAGTATGAGTCATAATGTATGGTCCAAGCCAATTAGGAGAAAATTTTCCCCATTTACTTTTTTCTACTTTGGTTACGTGTTGATTTTATTTCAGGACAAGGTCACCAACTTGGAAGGTTCATTTATGGACATGTTTTTCGTAGGAACATTTGATATGTTTTTGGTAAACTTGAATGTGATCCAAAGCATTAAGATGATGTTCATCTAATAACTCTAGCTATGCTAAATGGTTTTGTTGAAAGTTGTCATCATTGAGCATGTCATGGAGAGAAATGTGGAGTGAAGGGATCTAGACTTTGAGAGGAAGTAAAACCTCTATACCATAGACCTTAGAAAAATGTGTAGCGTCGGTGGAAGTGTGAATACTAGTGTGGTATGCCCATAGGGAAAAAGGAATGTGCGTATGTCAGTCCTTCCCAGTATTGTTAACCACTTTCATGAGAATTTTATTTAAGGTTTTGTTAGTGGATTCAACTTGGCCACTGGTTTGTGGGTAGTAAGGTGATGAGAAAATTAGCTGAATACCGAAGGTACCGCAATTTTTTTGCAATATTTTGTTTTTAATTATTTTCCATTTTCAGTGATGAGGCAATGAGGAACACTAAAGTGAAAAATGATGTGATGATTGATGAACTCACATATTTTCTCAGCTTTTGTGGAGATGAGTGGTATGGCTTCCACCCATTTTGTATAGTATTTGGTAGCAGTGATGATCCATTGATGGCACCTGGGAAGAATGGGGATTGATTTATCGACAAGATCCAAACCCCATTGAGAGAGAAGGGCTACAGTCACGGGTGACCTGTAAGCCGTGACTGGGTGTGTGATGAAGGTTGGCATATTGTTGGCATTTTACACAATACTTGACATAGTCACAACAATCATGGATAAGGGTCAGCCAGTAATAGCCTAGGCGAAGAATATGTTTAGCAATAGCAAGGCCACTGAAGTGACCTCCACATTTTCCATCATGAACCTCCTTAATGGCATAAGGAATTTCAAAACTTGTGAGGCATCGTAAGAGAATACCATCAAAGCCACACTTATAGATGAGGCCTCTCAAGATGACGTAATGAGAGACCTTTTAACGAAGGCACGTTGTCCATTATGGGTGAGATCAAGAGGTAATATGGAGAGAGAAAGGTAGTTGGATTATTGTTTGTACCAAAGGTCACAGGGTCGAGATGATAGTTCTAATGGAGTAAACATCGTGTGGTAGATAAGAAGGTGATTGGAGTCATTGTAAGATGACAAATATTTTAAAATCAGTGGGTGAAGTGGGTATTTGGGAAGCTAAGCGAGGCCATGGTATCTATAAATTTGTTGGTTGAACATGGGATGGTTTAAAGGGCGTAACGGTCAAAGATGGTCAAAAGTATGTCTAAATGATGTTTATATTTTTGAAGTATCTCATTATGACATTGGTATATACCATTGACTTGGTTTATGACCAATTGAGAATCACCAAAGATATTGATTGATTTGACATCTAGGGCATAGGTGGCTTAGAGACCTAAAATGAGTGCTTCAGTATTGGGTGATATTTTTGTGCATTCAAAATCGAGTTTGAAATACAAAGGCATGGGCTCACCATCAAGTGGACTGAGTATAATAACATCCCCACCTCCACATTGGAACTTTGAACCATCGAAGAAGAGTGTCATTTGGTAGGTGTGTTCGTCTAGGGAAAGGGTAGTAATTGAATCTTTTGGAAAGTGAAAATTAGAGGGTTGATCCCTAGAAATAGGTGCATCGAGAAAATTGGTCGGCGATGGCTTGGCATTTAATGGACTTTTGATAAATGAATTCAAGGTCAAGGTCATCTAAAAGCATAAACCAATGTGTGGCATGCTGATTTTGGTAAGGTTTGGCATAGATGAAGTGTAAGGGGTCGAGTGTTGGTCAAAAATAGGTTTTGTGGTTGAGTAGGTAATGGCAGAGTTTGGTGGCAACAAAAACTAAGGCTAAGTAATTTTTTTTGGGATGGGTGTATCGGGTTTTGTAATCTAAAAGAGTACGGATTATGTAATAAACCTCCTACTCTCTATGTTGTTCATCACGATGAGCGTGCATGGCTCCTAAGGAGTGATCGGTAGCTAAGATGTATAGGTAGAAGGGTTAATCGTCTTTAGGTGGAATGAGTACGGGTGGTTAGAGAAGGTACTATTTTAGGACCTCAAAAACTTTGTGGTAGTCATCATCCCATTTAAAGGAGACATTCTTCTTGAGAAAATGATGAAATGGTTGACACCGATCGATAATTGTGAAATGAAATAGTGAATAGACTTCAATTTACCTTACGGACTACGAAGTTATCTAAGGTTAGTGGGTGGAGGCATTTGCAGAATGGCCTTAACTTTATCGGGGTCAACTTCTATACCACGTAAGGAAACGATAAAGCCCAGGAGTTTTCCTGAGAGGACCGCGAGGACGCACTTCTTAGGCTAAAGGAAAACACAATATTTAATGAGACGGTCAAAAATGGTTTTGAGGACGGAAAGATGCTTAGAGCGGCGCTTAGATTTGGCCAAGAGATTTTCCATGTAATCTTCCAATATACGATGCATGATGTCATGGAAGATGTAATTCATATCCCATTGATATGTGGCACCAACATTTTTAAGATGAAAAGGCATGACTTGATAGCAAAAGGTCCCCCAAGGGGTGATGAACAAGGTCTTGTGTTGATCTTCTGGGGCAAGCAAGATTTGGTTATAACCCGAGAAGACATCCATGAGTGATAGCATCTCATGACCCGTGGTAAGGTCAACCAGTTGATCAATACTGGGTAAGGGAAAGTCATCTTTTGGGCAGGCGAGGTTGAGGTCATGGAAGTCCATGCAAGAGTTCCCCCTGTCACCTTAGTGACAAGGACAATGTTTGAAATCCAACAAGGATAATCAATGGGTAATATGAAGGAAATAGAAAGAAGGCGTTGAAGCTCTTCTTTGACAAGAAGGGCAATGTGAGGGTGCATTTTCCTCAGCTTTTGTTTGATGGTTTTGGCATCGGGAACGGTTACGATATTGTGGACCACTATGGTGGGGTCAATATCGGGAATGTCTGCATAAGACCAAGTGAAAGCATGGTTATGAGATTTGAGGAAAGAAGTGATGGCTTCCTATTGAGTAGTATCTAAATATTGACCAATCTTTAGGATGTGTGGGTCGTCTTGAGTATGAATGTTGATCTCGATAGTCAATTCATTAAATATGGTTTACGTCTCAGAAGGTAATGACCGATGAATATATGAGTCTTACGCACCAAGGTAAGTGAGTATGGATTCATCATCCCGACATTGAACAACATTGATTGAAGGTGTATCGCCATCGATATTTTCAAGATACAAGAAGGGGAAAAGAGGAAGGGGCCTCGCCATCACATAGATAAGTCGAGGCCCCAAAAAAATGGTGTTTATGAAAAAAAAAAGTTAGGAGGGATAGATTCTGGATCCATTGACTCCATCGGTGAAGGTGGTGATGAAGGTGGAGCGGGTGAAGAAGGTGGAGAAGGGCTGATGTCCTTGATGGGTTCAATGCGGGCTTGTTTGGTAGGTGGTTCAGAAATATGATACCACTAAGGTCGCTATGTTTGCAGATAGTACATGGAATAACAAAGTATGGCAGCCTAACTCGTAAAAGTTAAAACCAAATCCCTTCCACACACATCGTGTAGGAAGGTATAGGTGAAATGATGATTGGTGAGAGGCGGAAGTCAACAAAAAATGGGTGGGTTTGTGTGGTGGTTCGAGTGTGTAAGTGGTAATATCAAGTCCCCATAGGTGAGACTAGTACAAAGATGAGGAGGACCATAAAGGAGGTGTTCTCTATGCGGTGATCATAAGCGAGGGTGTTGGTGAAGATTTCCATACTCTTGTGGAGTGAGGAATGTGTTGACACTATATAGGCAGTACTCCCCATGAGTGAGGTGTTGAAAAACACCTTCCAGGGGATCAGTGGTTGGTATGTAGGTAGCTAGAATGGACGATGTGTCAGAGGTCAATGCGGAGGTCGAGTTAATGGATTAGGATTTTGATGGGTTGGTCATGGAGGTTTTGGTGGTGGTAGGATCGGATGAGGTATGTGTAGTGGAGGTGGTGACTATACTGGTAAGCGGGGGCGTAGGTGATGTGGTAGTGGTTGTGGAGGTAGACACCTTAATGGGTATGAGCACATCATTGGGTCGGTAAAGCATGTTGCATGTTTTAAAAGGTGATGGATCAGTTGGGATAGTGTAGGTATGTCCTTCATGCTCAAAATTTACATAAGAATGCAAAGTGGAAGGAACGTAACCCATACATGAATCCGTGGTCTGTCAAGCAACAAGTTATATTAAAATTCCCCCTCCAACATGTAAGATAATTATGGAATAGTGCAAGGGCCACGTGAATGTGGAGGATGATGGTGCCTAGTGTAGAGGTGATAACATCGTTGAATGAACACAACATGACATGATGTTTATGCATGTAATTATCGGTATGCGCATTTGAGTGAATGCATAGGATGAAATGATATTAATGCTAGCACCCCATCATACATCACATGTCATACCCGTATGTCATCGATGAGGACGAGAGATGAAGAGGGTTGGGTTTGGGTCATCGTTTTAGTGTGGCGTGTCTCTTCCTTTGAGAAGCTAAGGGAGGATACTTGAATAATAGGATGGGGTGTAGATGAAGGTGGTAATTTGATAAGAGAGGCTACATGATGGGGTGTGATAATGGAGGCTACGTGTGTAGGGTCATTGGGTAAAACCTCAATATATTGAAGAACATCCATGACATCTTGACAATGGGATTCTAAGGTTTGGATGAGGTCATAAAAGGACATTTTGAGGGGAGATTGGTGTAATTGTTTGAGCATGGTGCGATGTGTGACTCCATTAGAAATAGGGTATGTGGGGCCGTGGATAGTGATTTTAGGTATGGGTGTAGATGGTATGTTGGGTATAAGATTGGTTGGTGAGTCAGTTGCCTTTTCTTTTCCATTATCCTTTTGAGCACGTGTAGTGACGTGTTGTAGACACCAAATTCGTGTCTCACGACCCCTTGTGACCCGCATCCCATTTCGCAACCTAACCTCATTACCTAAACCTTACACAATTATTTATTAATTACCTCATAATTGATAAATCCACATCGCCTTACCCGCCACCTCACTTGCCCACCTCACCATGACCTAGCCCTAACCCTAAACTAACCTAATTAGGACCCATGACTTGGTCTAGACTCACATTGATAACTAATGCCTCCTTACTCGCACCCAAAGCCGACCTTCTAGCCGCTTGACCAAGCCCGTAACTGATCCCTCGGGAGAAAAACAGGGAAGGTGGGCTATTTTACTAAAAATAGCCTACTTTTCCCTAACCGATGCCGGTTCCTACTCGACCGCCGTCGGTTACGCAACCGCCATCGGTTCACTGTAAATGGGCTCCCCAAACCAAAACAACGGATCGGAATTTCATTTCGGGAGATCAGTCGAAGGATTTCTGGATCAACAAAGGGCATTGCGAGCGAGGAACGGATTCCAGATCTTCACTTGACCAAGCAGAGACGAGCAAAAATACTAGACGTGCTTACAGCAAAGGAGATCAACTTGCACCTTCATCAAAACCAGTAAGTTACATCTTGCATGTCCTCCATTATAACATTTCTTATGCTTTTGGAATTGCAATCTTCCCAAATCCGTTTCTGAATTCATTACCCAACGTACCATTGCCTCTAACTATCATTCTTTAGCTTCTAACCATCCCATTTCCTAATACTATCCAAAAAAAACAGCCATTACAAACACCACAACCAGCCCAGAAGATCCTAGAACCAACCGGTATCGGTTATCAGTGACCGCCATCGGTTATAGATAACCGGCATCGGTTCCTTTGATCCAAACCAAGAAAAACAGGGAAGGTGGGCTATTTTACTAAAAATAGCCTACTTTTCCCTAACCGATGCCGGTTCCTACTCGACCGCCGTCGGTTACGCAACCGCCATCGGTTCACTGTAAATGGGCTCCCCAAACCAAAACAACGGATCAGAATTTCATTTCGGGAGATCGGTCGAAGAATTTCGGATCAACAAAGGGCATCATGCGAGCGAGGAACGGATTCCGGATCTTCACTTGACCAAGCAGAGACGAGCAAAAATACTAGACGTGCTTACAGCAAAGGAGATCAACTTGCACCTTCATCAAAACCAGTAAGTTACATCTTGCATGTCCTCCATTATAACATTTCTTATGCTTTTGGAATTGCAATCTTCCCAAATCCGTTTGAATTCATTACCCAACGTACCATTGCCTCTAACTATCATTCTTTAGCTTCTAACCATCCCATTTACTAATACTATCCAAAAAAAACATCCATTACAAACACCACAACCAGCCCAAAAGATCCTAGAACCAACCGGTATCGGTTATCGGTGACCGCCATCGTTATAGATAACCGCATCGGTTCCTTTGATCCAAACCAAGAAAAATAGGGAAGGTGGGCTATTTTACTAAAAATAGCCTACTTTTCCCTAACCGATGCCGGTTCTACTCGACCGCCGTCGGTTACGCAACCGCCATCGGTTCATCAGTAAATGGGCTCCCAAACCAAAACAACGGATCGGAATTTCATTTCGGGAGATCATCGAAGGATTTACGGATCAACAAAGGGCATTGCGAGTGAGGAACGGATTCCAGATCTTCACTTGACCAAGCAGAGACGAGAAAAATACTAGACGTGCTTACAAAGAAAGGAGATCAACTTGCACCTTCATCAAAACCAAGAAGTTACATCTTGCATGTCCTCCATTATAACATTTCTTATGCTTTTGGAATTGCAATCTTCCCAAATCCGTTTCAATTCATTACCCAACGTACCATTGCCTCTAACTATCATTCTTTAGCTTCTAACCATCCCATTTCCTAATACTATAAAAAAAAACAGCCATTACAAACACCAACAACCAGCCCAGAAGATCCTAGAACCAACCGGTATCGGTTATCGGTGACCGCCATCGGTTATAGATAACAAAGACATCGGTTCCTTTGATCCAAACCAAGAAAAAGCGAGGGAAGGTGGGCTATTTTACTAAAAATAGCCTACTTTTCCCTAACCGATGCCGGTTCTACTCGACCGCCGCCGTCGGTTACGCAACCGCCATCGGTTCATCGTAAATGGGCTCCCAAACCAAAACAACGGATCGGAATTTCATTTGGAGATCGGTCGAAGGATTTACGGATCAACAAAGGGCATTGCGAGCGAGGAACGGATTCTAGATCTTCACTTGAACAAGCAGAGACGAGCAAAAATACAAGACGTGCTTACAAAGAAAGGAGATCAACTTGCACCTTCATCAAAACCGAGAAGTTACATCTTGCATGTCCTCCATTATAACATTTCTTATGCTTTTGGAATTGCAATCTTCCCAAATCCGTTTGAATTCATTACCCAACGTACCATTGCCTCTAACTATCATTCTTTAGCTTCTAACCATCCCATTTCCTAATACTATCCAAAAAAAAACAGCCATTACAAACACCACAACCAGCCCAGAAGATCCTAGAACCAACCGGTATCGGTTATCAGTGACCGCCATCGGTTATAGATAACCGGCATCGGTTCCTTTGATCCAAACCAAGAAAACAGGAAGGTGGGCTATTTTACTAAAAATAGCCTACTTTTCCCTAACCGATGCCGGTTCCTACTCGACCGCTGTCGGTTACGCAACCGCCATCGGTTCACTGTAAATGGGCTCCCCAAACCAAAACAACGGATCGGAATTTCATTTCGAGAGATCAGTCGAAGGATTTCTGGATCAACAAAGGGCATTGCGAGCGAGGAACGGATTCCAGATCTTCACTTGACCAAGCAGAGATGAGCAAAAATACTAGACGGCGTGCTTACAAAGGAGATCAACTTGCACCTTCATCAAAACCAATGAAGTTACATCTTGCATGTCCTCCATTATAACATTTCTTATGCTTTTGGAATTGCAATCTTCCCAAATCCGTTTCGAATTCATTACCCAATGTACCATTGCCTCTAACTATCATTCTTTAGCTTCTAACCATCCCATTTCCTAATACTAAAAAAAAAAAGCCATTACAAACACCACAACCGGCCCGAGAAGAAGATCCTAGAACCAACCGGTATCGGTTATCGGTGACCGCCATCGGTTATAGATAACCGGCATCGGTTCCTTTGATCCAAACCAAGAAAAACAGGAAGGTGGGCTATTTTACTAAAAATAGCCTACTTTTCCCTAACCGATGCCGGTTCTACTCGACCGCCGTCGGTTACGCAACCGCCATCGGTTCATCAGTAAATGGGCTCCCAAACCAAAACAACGGATCGGAATTTCATTTCGGGAGATCATCGAAGGATTTCGGATCAACAAAGGGCATTGCGAGCGAGGAACGGATTCCAGATCTTCACTTGACCAAGCGAGAGACGAGCAAAAATACTAGACGTGCTACACAAAGAAAGGAGATCAACTTGCACCTTCATCAAAACCAGTAAGTTACATCTTGCATGTCCTCCATTATAACATTTCTTATGCTTTTGGAATTGCAATCTTCCCAAATCCGTTCTCAATTCATTACCCAACGTACCATTGCCTCTAACTATCATTCTTTAGCTTCTAACCATCCCATTTCCTAATACTATCCAAAAAACACGGCCATTACAAACACCACAACCAGCCCGGAAGATCCTAGAACCAACCGGTATCGGTTATCAGTGACCGCCATCGGTTATAGATAACCGGCATCGGTTCCTTTGATCCAAACCAAGAAAAACAGGGAAGGTGGGCTATTTTACTAAAAATAGCCTACTTTTCCCTAACCGATGCCGGTTCCTACTCGACCGCCGTCGGTTACGCAACCGCCATCGGTTCATCAAATGGGCTCCGCAAAGCAAAACAACGGATCGGAATTTCATTTGGAAGATCGGTCGAAGGATTTCTGGATCAACAAAGGGCATTGCGAGCGAGGAACGGATTTAGATCTTCACTTGACCAAGCAGAGATGAGCAAAAATACTAGACGTGCTTACAACAAAGGAGATCAACTTGCACCTTCATCAAAACCAAGAAGTTACATCTTGCATGTCCTCCATTATAACATTTCTTTTTGGAATTGCAATCTTCCCAAACCGTTTCAATTCATTACCCAACGTACCATTGCCTCTAACTATCATTCTTTAGCTTCTAACCATCCCATTTCCTAATACTATAAAAAAAAAGCCATTACAAACACCACAACCGACCGTAAGATCCTAGAACCAATCGGTATCGGTTATCGGTGACCGCCATCGGTTATAGATAACCGCATCGGTTCCTTTGATCCAAACCAAGAAAACAGGAAGGTGGGCTATTTTACTAAAAATAGCCTACTTTTCCCTAACCGATGCCGGTTCCTACTCGACCGCCGTTACGAAACCGCCATCGGTTCATGTAAATGGGCTCCCAAACCAAAACAACGGATCGGAATTTCATTTCGGGAGATCGATCGAAGGATTTACGGATCAACAAAGGGCATTGCGAGCGAGGAACGGATTCCAGATCTTCACTTGACCAAGCAGAGACGAGCAAAAATACTAGACGTGCTTACAAAGAAAGAAAGGAGATCAACTTGCACCTTCATCAAAACCAAGAAGTTACATCTTGCATGTCCTCCATTATAACATTTCTTATGCTTTTGGAATTGCAATCTTCACAAATCCATTTCTCGAATTCATTACCCAACGTACCATTGCCTCTAACTATCATTCTTTAGCTTCTAACCATCCCATTTCCTAGTACTATCCAAAAAAACAGCCATTACAAACACCACAACCAAATTTTAAGATCCTAGAACCAACCGGTATCGGTTATCGGTGATCAAGTGACCGCCATCGGTTATAGATAACCGCATCGGTTCCTTTGATCCAAACCAAGAAAAAGCAGGAAGGTGGGCTATTTTACTAAAAATAGCCTACTTTTCCCTAACCGATGCCGGTTCTACTCGACCGCCGTCGGTTTGCGCACGCAACCGCCATCGGTTCGCATTGTAAATGGGCTCCCAAACCAAAACAACGGATCGGAATTTCATTTCGGAGATCGATCAAAGGATTTACGGATCAACAAAGGGCATTGCGAGCGAGAACGGATTCTAGATCTTCACTTGAACAAGCGAGAGACGAGCAAAAATACTAGACGTGCTTTACAAGAAAGGAGATCAACTTGCACCTTCATCAAAACCAAGAAGTTACATCTTGCATGTCCTCCATTATAACATTTCTTATGCTTTTGGAATTGCAATCTTCCCAAATCCGTTTCTTAATTCATTACCCAACGTACCATTGCCTCTAACTATCATTCTTTAGCTTCTAACCATCCCATTTCCTAATACTATCCAAAAAAAACAGCCATTACAAACACCACAACCAGCCCGGAAGATCCTAGAACCAACCGGTATCGGTTATCGCTGACCGCCATCGGTTATAGATAACGGCATCGGTTCCTTTGATCCAAACCAAGAAAAAGCAGGGAAGGTGGGCTATTTTACTAAAAATAGCCTACTTTTCCCTAACCGATGCCGGTTCTACTCGATCGCCGGTCGGTTACGCAACCGCCATCGGTTCACCGTAAATGGGCTCCCAAACCAAAACAACGGATCGTAATTTCATTTCGAGAGATCGGTCAAGGATTTACGGATCAACAAAGGGCATTGCGGCGAGGAACGGATTCCGAGATCTTCACTTGACCAAGCAGAGATGAGCAAAAATACTAGACGTGCTTACAACAAAGGAGATCAACTTGCACCTTCATCAAAACCAAGAAGTTACATCTTGCATGTCCTCCATTATAACATTTTTCTTTTGGAATTGCAATCTTCCCAAATCCGTTTCAATTCATTACCCAACGTACTCATTGCCTCTAACTATCATTCTTTAGCTTCTAACCATCCCATTTCCTAATACTATAAAAAAAAAACAGCCATTACAAACACCACAACCGACCCGAGAAGATCCTAGAACCAACCGGTATCGGTTATCGGTGACCGCCATCGGTTATAGATAACCGGCATCGGTTCCTTTGATCCAAACCAAGAAAAATAGGGAAGGTGGGCTATTTTACTAAAAATAGCCTACTTTTCCCTAACCGATGCCGGTTTCTACTGATCGCCGTCGGTTACGAAACCGCCATCGGTTCATCGTAAATGGGCTCCCAAACCAAAACAACGGATCGGAATTTCATTTCGGGAGATCGGTCGAAGGATTTCGGATCAACAAAGGGCATTGCGAAGCGAGGAACGGATTCCAGATCTTCACTTGACCAAGCAGACGAGCAAAAATACTAGACGTGCTTACTGAAAGGAGATCAACTTGCACCTTCATCAAAACCAAGAAGTTACATCTTGCATGTCCTCCATTATAACATTTCTTATGCTTTTGGAATTGCAATCTTCACAAATCCATTTCAATTCATTACCCAACGTACCATTGCCTCTAACTATCATTCTTTAGCTTCTAACCATCCCATTTCCTAGTACTATCCAAAAAACAGCCATTACAAACACCACAACCAAATTTTAAGATCCTAGAACCAACCGGTATCGGTTATCGGTGACCGCCATCGGTTATAGATAACCGGCATCGGTTCCTTTGATCCAAACCAAGAAAAAACAGGGAAGGTGGGCTATTTTACTAAAAATAGCCTACTTTTCCCTAACCGATGCCGGTTCTACTCGACCGCGTCGGTTACGCAACCGCCATCGGTTCATCTTGTAAATGGGCTCCCAAACCAAAACAACGGATCGGAATTTCATTTCGGGAGATCGGTCGAAGGATTTCGGATCAACAAAGGGCATTGCATGAGCGAGGAACGGATTCTAGATCTTCACTTGAACAAGCAGAGACGAGCAAAAATACTAGACGTGCTTACAAAGAAAGGAGATCAACTTGCACCTTCATCAAAACCAGTAAGTTACATCTTGCATGTCCTCCATTATAACATTTCTTATGCTTTTGGAATTGCAATCTTCCCAAATCGTTTCTTAATTCATTACCCAACGTACCATTGCCTCTAACTATCATTCTTTAGCTTCTAACCATCCCATTTCCTAATACTATCCAAAAAAACAGCCATTACAAACACCACAACCAGCCGAGAAGATCCAGAACCAACCGGTATCGGTTATCGCTGACCGCCATCGGTTATAGATAACGGGCATCGGTTCCTTTGATCCAAACCAAGAAAAACAGGAAGGTGGGCTATTTTACTAAAAATAGCCTACTTTTCCCTAACCGATGCCGGTTCTACTCGACTTGCCGTCGGTTACGCAACCGCCATCGGTTCACTGTAAATGGGCTCCCAAACCAAAACAACGGATCGTAATTTCATTTCGAGAGATCATCGAAGGATTTTGGATCAACAAAGGGCATTGCGAGCGAGGAACGGATTCCGATCTTCACTTGACCAAGCGAGATGAGCAAAAATACTAGACGTGCTTACAAAGAAAGGAGATCAACTTGCACCTTCATCAAAACCAAGAAGTTACATCTTGCATGTCCTCCATTATAACATTTCTTATGCTTTTGGAATTGCAATCTTCCCAAATCCGCTTTCAATTCATTACCCAATGTACCATTACCTCTAACTATCATTCTTTAGCTTCTAACCATCCCATTTCCTAATACTATAAAAAAAAAAACAGCCATTACAAACACCACAACCATTTAAGATCCTAGAACCAACCGGCATATCGGTTATCGATGACCGCCATCGGTTATAGATAACCGGCATCGGTTCCTTTGATCCAAACCAAGAAAAACAGGAAGGTGGGCTATTTTACTAAAAATAGCCTACTTTTCCCTAACCGATGCCGGTTCTTTACTCGATCATTGCCGTTCTGCTACGCAACCGCCATCGGTTCATCTTTGTAAATGGGCTCCCAAACCAAAACAACGGATCGAATTTCATTTCGGGAGATCACCAAAGGATTTCGGATCAACAAAGGGCATTGCGAGCGAGGAACGGATTCCGATCTTCACTTGACCAAGCAGAGACGAGCAAAAATACTAGACGTGCTTTACAAAGAAAGGAGATCAACTTGCACCTTCATCAAAACCTAGTAAGTTACATCTTGCATGTCCTCCATTATAACATTTCTTATGCTTTTGGAATTGCAATCTTCCCAAATCCGTTTCAATTCATTACCCAACGTACCATTGCCTCTAACTATCATTCTTTAGCTTCTAACCATCCCATTTCCTAATACTATCCAAAAAAAACACAAACCATTACAAACACCACAACCAAAGCCCCAGAAGATCCTAGAACCAACCGGATTATCGGTTATCGGTGACCGCCATCGGTTATAGATAACGGCATCGGTTCCTTTGATCCAAACCAAGAAAAACAGGAAGGTGGGCTATTTTACTAAAAATAGCCTACTTTTCCTAACCGATGCCGTTGCCTTACTCGACCGCCGCTCGGTTACGCAACCGCCATCGGTTCATCAGTAAATGGGCTCCCGCAAAGCAAAACAACGGATCGGAATTTCATTTCGGGAAGATCGGTCGAAGGATTTCTAGATCAACAAAGGGCATTGCGAGCGAGGAACGGATTTCAGATCTTCACTTGACCAAGCAGAGATGAGCAAAAATACTAGACGTGCTTACAACAAAGGAGATCAACTTGCACCTTCATCAAAACCAAAGTTAAGTTACATCTTGCATGTCCTCCATTATAACATTTCTTATTTTTGGAATTGCAATCTTTCCAAATCCGTTTCAATTCATTACCCAACGTACCATTGCCTCTAACTATCATTCTTTAGCTTCTAACCATCCCATTTCCTAATACTATAAAAAAAAAACAGCCATTACAAACACCACAACCGACCTTAAGATCCTAGAACCAATCGGTATCGGTTATCAAGTGACCGCCATCGGTTATAGATAACCGGCATCGGTTCCTTTGATCCAAACCAAGAAAACAGGAAGGTGGGCTATTTTACTAAAAATAGCCTACTTTTCCCTAACCGATGCCGGTTTCTACTGACCATTGCCGGTTACGCAACCGCCATCGGTTCATGTAAATGGGCTCCCAAACCAAAACAACGGATCGGAATTTCATTTCGGGAGATCGATCGAAGGATTTACGGATCAACAAAGGGCATTGCAGCGAGGAACGGATTCAGATCTTCACTTGACCAAGCAGAGACGAGCAAAATACTAGACGTGCTTACAAAGAAAGGAGATCAACTTGCACCTTCATCAAAACCAAGAAGTTACATCTTGCATGTCCTCCATTATAACATTTCTTATGCTTTTGGAATTGCAATCTTCCCAAATCCATTTTCGAATTCATTACCCAACGTACCATTGCCTCTAACTATCATTCTTTAGCTTCTAACCATCCCATTTCCTAGTACTATCCAAAAAAAAAACAGCCATTACAAACACCACAACCAGCCCGAAGATCCTAGAACCAACCGGTATCGGTTATCGTGACCGCCATCGGTTATAGATAACCGGCATCGGTTCCTTTGATCCAAACCAAGAAAAACAGGGAAGGTGGGCTATTTTACTAAAAATAGCCTACTTTTCCCTAACCGATGCCGGTTCTACTCGACCGTAAGTCGGTTACGCAACCGCCATCGGTTCATCTGTAAATGGGCTCCCCAAACCAAAACAACGGATCGAATTTCATTTCGGGAGATCAAGGATTTACGGATCAACAAAGGGCATTGCGAGCGAGGAACGGATTCTAGATCTTCACTTGAACAAGCAGAGACGAGCAAAAATACTAGACGTGCTTACAGCAAAGGAGATCAACTTGCACCTTCATCAAAACCAGTAAGTTACATCTTGCATGTCCTCCATTATAACATTTCTTATGCTTTTGGAATTGCAATCTTCCCAAATCCGTTTCTTAATTCATTACCCAACGTACCATTGCCTCTAACTATCATTCTTTAGCTTCTAACCATCCCATTTCCTAATACTATCCAAAAAAAACAGCCATTACAAACACCACAACCAGCCCAGAAGATCCTAGAACCAACCGGTATCGGTTATCAGTGACCGCCATCGGTTATAGATAACCGGCATCGGTTCCTTTGATCCAAACCAAGAAAAACGAGGAAGGTGGGCTATTTTACTAAAAATAGCCTACTTTTCCTAACCGATGCCGGTTCTACTCGACCGCCGCCGGTTGCTACGCAACCGCCATCGGTTCATCGTAAATGGGCTCCCAAACCAAAACAACGGATCGGAATTTCATTTCGGGAGATCGATCAAGGATTTTCGGATCAACAAAGGGCATTGCGAGCGAGGAACGGATTCCGATCTTCACTTGACCAAGCAGACGAGCAAAAATACTAGACGTGCTTACAAAGAAAGGAGATCAACTTGCACCTTCATCAAAACCAAGTAAGTTACATCTTGCATGTCCTCCATTATAACATTTCTTATGCTTTTGGAATTGCAATCTTCCCAAATCCGCTTTGAATTCATTACCCAACGTACCATTGCCTCTAACTATGATTCTTTAGCTTCTAACCATCCCATTTCCTAATACTATAAGAAAAAACAGCCATTACAAACACCACCACCAATTTAAGATCCTAGAACCAACCGGTATCGATTATCGAGTGACCGCCATCGTTAAAGATAACCGGCATCGGTTCCTTTGATCCAAACCAAGAAAAAGCGAGGAAGGTGGGCTATTTTACTAAAAATAGCCTACTTTTCCCTAACCGATGTCGGTTTGCCTACTCGACCGCCGTCGGTTACGCAACCGCCATCGGTTCATCGTAAATGGGCTCCCAAACCAAAACAACGGATCGGAATTTCATTTCGGAGATCGATCGAAGGATTTCTCGGATCAACAAAGGGCATTGCGAGAGAGGAACGGATTCCGCATCTTCACTTGACCAAGCAGTAGACGAGCAAAAATACTAGACGTGCTTACAAAGAAAGGAGATCAACTTGCACCTTCATCAAAACCAAGTAAGTTACATCTTGCATGTCCTCCATTATAACATTTCTTATGCTTTTGGAATTGCAATCTTCCCAAATCCGTTTCGAATTCATTACCCTACGTACTCATTGCCTCTAACTATCATTCTTTAGCTTCTAACCATCCCATTTCCTAATACTATCCAAAAACAGCCATTACAAACACCACAACCGGCCCGGAAGATCCTAGAACCAACCGGTATCGGTTATGGACCGCCATCGGTTATAGATAACCGCATCGGTTCCTTTGATCCAAACCAAGAAAAATAGGAAGGTGGGCTATTTTACTAAAAATAGCCTACTTTTCCCTAACCGATGCCGGTTCTACTCGACCGCCGTCATTGTTACGCAACCGCCATCGGTTCCTTTTGTAAATGGGCTCCCAAACCAAAACAACGGATCGGAATTTCATTTCGGGAGATCGACGAAGGATTTCGGATCAACAAAGGGCATTGCGAGCGAGGAACGGATTCCAGATCTTCACTTGACCAAGCAGACGACGAAAAATACTAGACGTGCTTACAAAGAAAGGAGATCAACTTGCACCTTCTTCAAAACCAAGAAGTTACATCTTGCATGTCCTCCATTATAACATTTCTTATGCTTTTGGAATTGCAATCTTCCCAAATCCGTTTCTTAATTCATTACCCAACGTACTCATTGCCTCTAACTATCATTCTTTAGCTTCTAACCATCCCATTTCCTAATACTATCCAAAAAAACAGCCATTACAAACACCACAACCAAAGTAAGATCCTAGAACCAACCGGTATCGGTTATCGCTGACCGCCATCGGTTATAGATAACCGCATCGGTTCCTTTGATCCAAAACCAAGAAAAACAGGAAGGTGGGCTATTTTACTAAAAATAGCCTACTTTTCCCTAACCGATGCCGGTTCCTACTCGACCGCCGGTTACGCAACCGCCATCGGTTCATCGTAAATGGGCTCCCAAACCAAAACAACGGATCGGAATTTCATTTCGGGAGATCGTCGAAGGATTTCGGATCAACAAAGGGCATTGCGAGCGAGAACGGATTCGAGATCTTCACTTGACCAAGCAGACGAAAAAATACTAGACGTGCTTACAAAGAAAGGAGATCAACTTGCACCTTCATCAAAACCAAGAAGTTACATCTTGCATGTCCTCCATTATAACATTTCTTATGCTTTTGGAATTGTAATCTTCCCAAATCCGTTTCGAATTCATTACCCAACGTACCATTGCCTCTAACTATCATTCTTTAGCTTCTAACCATCCCATTTCCTAATACTATAAAAAAAAACAGCCATTACAAACACCACAACCAGCCCGAGAAGATCCTAGAACCAACCGGTATCGATTATCGGTGACCGCCATCGGTTAAAGATAACCGGCATCGGTTCCTTTGATCCAAACCAAGAAAACAGGAAGGTGGGCTATTTTACTAAAAATAGTCTACTTTTCCCTAACCGATGTCGGTTCTACTCGACCGCCCGCTTCTGTTACGCAACCGCCATCATTCATCGTAAATGGGCTCCCAAACCAAAACAACGGATCGGAATTTCATTTCGGGAGATCGTCGAAGGATTTCGGATCAACAAAGGGCATTGCGAGCGAGGAACGGATTCCAGATCTTCACTTGACCAAGCAGAGATGAGCAAAAATACTAGACGTGCTTACAAAGAAAGGAGATCAACTTGCACCTTCATCAAAACCAAGAAGTTACATCTTGCATGTCCTCCATTATAACATTTCTTATGCTTTTGGAATTGCAATCTTCCCAAATCCATTTCGAATTCATTACCCAACGTACCATTGCCTCTAACTATCATTCTTTAGCTTCTAACCATCCCATTTCCTAATACTATCCAAAAAAATAGCCATTACAAACACCACAACCAGCCCGTAAGATCCTAGAACCAACCGGTATCGGTTATCATCGGTGACCGCCATCGGTTATAGATAACCGCACGGTTCCTTTGATCCAAACCAAGAAAAAGCGAGGAAGGTGGGCTATTTTACTAAAAATAGCCTACTTTTCCCTAACCGATGTTGTTCTACTCGACCGCCGTTTGCCGGTTACGCAACCGCCATCGGTTCATCAGTAAATGGGCTCCCCAAACCAAAACAACGGATCGGAATTTCATTTGGGAGATCATCGAAGGATTTCGGATCAACAAAGGGCATTGCGAGCGAGGAACGGATTCCAGATCTTCACTTGACTAAGGAGAGACGAGCAAAAATACTAGACGTGCTTACAAAGAAAGGAGATCAACTTGCACCTTCATCAAAACCAAGAAGTTACATCTTGCATGTCCTCCATTATAACATTTCTTATGCTTTTGGAATTGCAATCTTCCCAAATCTATTTCTCGAATTCATTACCCAACGTACTATCATTGCCTCTAACTATCATTCTTTAGCTTCTAACCATCCCATTTCCTAATACTATCCAAAAAAACAGCCATTACAAACACCACAACCAGCTTAAGATCCTAGAACCAACCGGTATCGATTATCAAGTGACCGCCATCGGTTAAAGATAACCGCATCGGTTCCTTTGATCCAAACCAAGAAAAACAGGAAGGTGGGCTATTTTACTAAAAATAGCCTACTTTTCCCTAACCGATGTCGGTTCTACTCGACCGCCGCTTGCTACGCAACCGCCATCGGTTCATCGTAAATGGGCTCCCAAACCAAAACAACGGATCGAATTTCATTTCGGGAGATCAGTCGAAGGATTTTCGGATCAACAAAGGGCATGCGGCGAGGAACGGATTCCAGATCTTCACTTGACCAAGCAGAGACGAGCAAAAATACTAGACGTGCTTACAAAGAAAGGAGATCAACTTGCACCTTCATCAAAACCAAGAAGTTACATCTTGCATGTCCTCCATTATAACATTTCTTATGCTTTTGGAATTGCAATCTTCCCAATCCGTTTCTTAATTCATTACCCAACGTACTCATTGCCTCTAACTATCATTCTTTAGCTTCTAACCATCCCATTTCCTAATACTATCCAAAAAAAACAGCCATTACAAACACCACAACCAGCCCGAAGATCCTAGAACCAACCAGATCGGTTATCGATTGACCGCCATCGGTTATAGATAACCGGCATCGGTTCCTTTGATCCAAACCAAGAAAAACAGGGAAGGTGGGCTATTTTACTAAAATAGCCTACTTTTCCCTAACCGATGCCGGTTCTACTCGACCGCCGTCGGTTACGCAACCGCCATCGGTTCATCCGTAAATGGGCTCCCAAACCAAAACAACGGATCGGAATTTCATTTCGGGAGATCGTCAAGGATTTTCGGATCAACAAAGGGCATTGCGAGCGAGGAACGGATTCTAGATCTTCACTTGACCAAGCAGAGACGAGCAAAAATACTAGACGTGCTTACAAAGAAAGGAGATCAACTTGCACCTTCATCAAAACCAAGAAGTTACATCTTGCATGTCCTCCATTATAACATTTCTTATGCTTTTGGAATTGCAATCTTCCCAAACCGTTTCAATTCATTACCCAACGTACTCATTGCCTCTAACTATCATTCTTTAGCTTCTAACCATCCCATTTCCTAGTACTATCCAAAAAAAACAGCCATTACAAACACCACAACCAAGCCCTGTAAGATCCTAGAACCAACCGGTATCGGTTATCGTGACCGCCATCGGTTATAGATAACCTAAGCATCGGTTCCTTTGATCCAAACCAAGAAAAATAGGAAGGTGGGCTATTTTACTAAAAATAGCCTACTTTTCCCCTAACCGATGCCGGGTTCTACTCGACCACGGCCGGTTACGCAACCGCCATCGGTTCATGTAAATGGGCTCCCAAACCAAAACAACGGATCGGAATTTCATTTCGGGAGATCGGTCAGAAGGATTTCGGATCAACAAAGGGCATTGCGAGCGAGGAACGGATTCTAGATCTTCACTTGAACAAGCAGAGACGAGCAAAATACTAGACGTGCTTACAAAGAAAGGAGATCAACTTGCACCTTCATCAAAACCCAAGAAGTTACATCTGCATGTCCTCCATTATAACATTTCTTATGCTTTGGAATTGCAATCTTCCCAAATCCGTTTCTTAATTCATTACCCAACGTACCATTGCCTCTAACTATCATTCTTTAGCTTCTAACCATCCCATTTCCTAATACTATCCAAAAAAACAGCCATTACAAACACCACAACCATCCCGAGAAGATCCTAGAACCAACCGGTATCGGTTATCGGTGACCGCCATCGGTTATAGATAACCGCACGGTTCCTTTGATCCAAACCAAGAAAACAGGAAGGTGGGCTATTTTACTAAAAATAGCCTACTTTTCCCTAACCGATGCGGTTCTACTGACCGCCTGTCGGTTACGCAACCGCCATCGGTTCACCGTAAATGGGCTCCCAAACCAAAACAACGGATCGGAATTTCATTTCGAGAGATCGGTCAAGGATTTCGGATCAACAAAGGGCATTGCGAGCGAGGAACGGATTCCAGATCTTCACTTGACCAAGCAGAGATGAGCAAAAATACTAGACGTGCTTACAAAGAAAGGAGATCAACTTGCACCTTCATCAAAACCAAGTAAGTTACATCTTGCATGTCCTCCATTATAACATTTCTTATGCTTTTGGAATTGCAATCTTCCCAAATCTGCATTTCGAATTCATTACCCAATGTACCATTGCCTCTAACTATCATTCTTTAGCTTCTAACCATCCCATTTCCTAATACTATAAAAAAAAACAGCCATTACAAACACCACAACCATCCCCGAAGATCCTAGAACCAACCGGTATCGGTTATCGTGACCGCCATCGGTTATAGATAACCGCATCGGTTCCTTTGATCCAAACCAAGAAAAACAGGAAGGTGGGCTATTTTACTAAAAATAGCCTACTTTTCCCTAACCGATGCCGGTTCTACTCGATCGCCGCCTTCGATTTACGCAACCGCCATCGGTTCATCGTAAATGGGCTCCCAAACCAAAACAACGGATCGGAATTTCATTTCGGAGATCACCAAGGATTTCGGATCAACAAAGGGCATTGCGAGCGAGGAACGGATTCCGAGATCTTCACTTGACCAAGCAGAGACGAGTGAAAATACTAGACGTGCTTACAGCAAAGGAGATCAACTTGCACCTTCATCAAAACCAGTAAGTTACATCTTGCATGTCCTCCATTATAACATTTCTTATGCTTTTGGAATTGCAATCTTCCCAAATCCGTTTCAATTCATTACCCAACGTACTATCATTGCCTCTAACTATCATTCTTTAGCTTCTAACCATCCCATTTCCTAATACTATCCAAAAAAACACAGCCATTACAAACACCACAACCAAGCCCGGAAGATCCTAGAACCAACCGGTATCGGTTGTTATCGGTGACCGCCATCGGTTATAGATAACCGCATCGGTTCCTTTGATCCAAACGAAGAAAAACAGGAAGGTGGGCTATTTTACTAAAAATAGCCTACTTTTCCCTAACCGATGCCGGTTCTACTCGACCGCCGCCGGTTACGCAACCGCCATCGTTCATCAGTAAATGGGCTCCCAGCAAAACAACGGATCGGAATTTCATTTCGAAGAGATCGAAGGATTTTCGGATCAACAAAGGGCATTGCGAGTGAGGAACGGATTTCAGATCTTCACTTGACCAAGCAGAGATGAGGAAAATACTAGACGTGCTTACAACAAAGGAGATCAACTTGCACCTTCATCAAAACCAAGTAAGTTACATCTTGCATGTCCTCCATTATAACATTTCTTTTTGGAATTGCAATCTTCCCAAATCCGTTTTCAATTCATTACCCAACGTACCATTGCCTCTAACTATCATTCTTTAGCTTCTAACCATCCCATTTCCTAATACTATAAAAAAAAACAGCCATTACAAACACCACAACCGACCCGTAAGATCCTAGAACCAACTGGTATCGGTTATCGGTGACCGCCATCGGTTATAGATAACCGGCATCGGTTCCTTTGATCAAACCAAGAAAAACAGGAAGGTGGGCTATTTTACTAAAAATAGCCTACTTTTCCCTAACCGATGCCGGTTCCTACTCGACCGCCGTCGGTTACGCAACCGCCATCGGTTCCCTGTAAATGGGCTCCCCAAACCAAAACAACGGATCGGAATTTCATTTCGGGAGATCGGTCGAAGGATTTCGGATCAACAAAGGGCATTGCGAGCGAGGAACGGATTCCAGATCTTCACTTGACCAAGCCAGAGACGAGTGAAAATACTAGACGTGCTTACAGCAAAGGAGATCAACTTGCACCTTCATCAAAACCAAGATAAGTTACATCTTGCATGTCCTCCATTATAACATTTCTTATGCTTTTGGAATTGCAATCTTCCCAAATCCGTTCGAATTCATTACCCAACGTACCATTGCCTCTAACTATCATTCTTTAGCTTCTAACCATCCCATTTCCTAGTACTATCCAAAAAAACAGCCATTACAAACACCACAACCAGCCCGTAAGATCCTAGAACCAACCGGTATCGGTTATCAAGTGACCGCCATCGGTTATAGATAACCGCATCGGTTCCTTTGATCCAAACCAAGAAAAGCAGGGAAGGTGGGCTATTTTACTAAAAATAGCCTACTTTTCCCTAACCGATGCCGGTTCCTACTCGACCGTGCCGCCGTCGGTTACGCAACCGCCATCGGTTCATCAGTGTAAATGGGCTCCCCAAACCAAAACAACGGATCGGAATTTCATTTCGGGAGATCATCGAATGATTTCGGATCAACAAAGGGCATTGCGAGCGAGGAACGGATTCTAGATCTTCACTTGAACAAGCAGAGACGAGTAAAAATACTAGACGTGCTTACAAAGAAAGGAGATCAACTTGCACCTTCATCAAAACCAAGAAGTTACATCTTGCATGTCCTCCATTATAACATTTCTTATGCTTTTGGAATTGCAATCTTCCCAAATCCGCTTCTTAATTCATTACCCAACGTACTATCATTGCCTCTAACTATCATTCTTTAGCTTCTAACCATCCCATTTCCTAATACTATCCAAAAAAAAACAGCCATTACAAACACCACAACCAGCCCAGAAGATCCTAGAACCAACCGAGTATCGGTTATCGGTGACATATCGGTTATAGATAACCGGCATCGGTTCCTTTGATCCAAACCAAGAAAAACAGGAAGGTGGGCTATTTTACTAAAAATAGCCTACTTTTCCCTAACCGATGCGGTTTCACTACTCGACCGCCGCGGTTACGCAACCGCCATCGGTTCACCGTAAATGGGCTCCCAAACCAAAACAACGGATCGGAATTTCATTTCGGGAGATCGGTCGAAGGATTTCGGATCAACAAAGGGCATTGCGAGCGAGGAACGGATTCCGATCTTCACTTGACCAAGCAGAGACGAGCAAAATACTAGACGTGCTTACAAAGAAAGGAGATCAACTTGCACCTTCATCAAAACCAAGAAGTTACATCTTGCATGTCCTCCATTATAACATTTCTTATGCTTTTGGAATTGCAATCTTCCCAAATCCGTTTCGAATTCATTACCCAACGTACCATTGCCTCTAACTATGATTCTTTAGCTTCTAACCATCCCATTTCCTAATACTATAAAAAAAAAAGCCATTACAAACACCACAACCAAGCCCGTAAGATCCTAGAACCAACGGTATCGGTTATCGTGACCGCCATCGGTTATAGATAATCGCATCGGTTCCTTTGATCCAAACCAAGAAAACGAGGAAGGTGGGCTATTTTACTAAAAATAGCCTACTTTTCCCTAACCGATGCGGTTCCTACTCGACCGCGCTTCGGTTACGCAACCGCCATCGGTTCATCAGTAAATGGGCTCCCAAACCAAAACAACGGATCGGAATTTCATTTCGGGAGATCGGTCGAAGGATTTGGATCAACAAAGGGCATTGCGAGCGAGGAACGGATTGCAGATCTTCACTGACCAAGCAGACGAGCAAAAATACTAGACGTGCTTACAAAGAAAGGAGATCAACTTGCACCTTCATCAAAACCAGTAAGTTACATCTTGCATGTCCTCCATTATAACATTTCTTATGCTTTTGGAATTGCAATCTTCCCAAATCCGTTTCTGAATTCATTACCCAACGTACCATTGCCTCTAACTATCATTCTTTAGCTTCTAACCATCCCATTTCCTAGTACTATCAAAAAAAAACAGCCATTACAAACACCACAACCAGCCCAGAAGATCCTAGAACCAACCGGTATCGGTTATCAGTGACCGCCATCGGTTATAGATAACCGGCATCGGTTCCTTTGATCCAAACCAAGAAAAACAGGGAAGGTGGGCTATTTTACTAAAAATAGCCTACTTTTCCCTAACCGATGCCGGTTCTACTCGACCGCCGTCAGTTACGCAACCGCCATCGGTTCATCGTAAATGGGCTCCCCAAACCAAAACAACGGATCGGAATTTCATTTGGGAGATCGGTCGAAGGATTTACGGATCAACAAAGGGCATTGCGAGCGAGGAACGGATTCGAGATCTTCACTTGACCAAGCGAGACGAGCAAAAATACTAGACGTGCTTTACACAAGAAAGTAGATCAACTTGCACCTTCATCAAAACCGAGTAAGTTACATCTTGCATGTCCTCCATTATAACATTTCTTATGCTTTTGGAATTGCAATCTTCCCAAATCCGTTTCTTAATTCATTACCCAACGTACCATTTCCTCTAACTATCATTCTTTAGCTTCTAACCATCCCATTTCCTAATACTATCCAAAAAAACAGCCATTACAAACACCACAACCAAATTTCGTAAGATCCTAGAACCAACCGGTATCGGTTATCGGTGACCGCCGGTTATAGATAACGGGCATCGGTTCCTTTGATCAAACCAAGAAAAAGCAGGGAAGGTGGGCTATTTTACTAAAAATAGCCTACTTTTCCCTAACCGATGCCGGTTCTACCGACCGCCGTCGGTTACGCAACCGCCATCGGTTCATCAGTAAATGGGCTCCCAAACCAAAACAACGGATCGGAATTTCATTTCGGGAGATCACGAAGGATTTCGGATCAACAAAGGGCATTGCGAGCGAGAACGGATTCCAGATCTTCACTTGACCAAGCAGAGGAGCAAAAATACTAGACGTGCTTAAAGAAAGGAGATCAACTTGCACCTTCATAAAAACCAAGTAAGTTACATCTTGCATGTCCTCCATTATAACATTTCTTATGCTTTTGGAATTGCAATCTTCCCAAATCCGCTTTCGAATTCATTACCCAACGTACCATTGCCTCTAACTATCATTCTTTAGCTTCTAACCATCCCATTTCCTAATACTATCCAAAAAAACAGCCATTACAAACACCACAACCGGCCGAGAAGATCCTAGAACCAACCGGTATCGGTTATCGGTGATCGCCATCGGTTATAGATAACCGCATCGGTTCCTTTGATCCAAACCAAGAAAAAGCGGGGAAGGTGAGCTATTTTACTAAAAATAGCCTACTTTTCGCTAACCGATGCCGGTTCTACTCGACCGCCGTCGGTTGCGCACGCAACCGCCATCGGTTCATTGTAAATGGGCTCCCAAACCAAAACAACGGATCGAAATTTCTTTTCGGGAGATTAGTCGAAGGATTTACGGATCAACAACGAGCATTGCGAGCGAGGAACGGATTCCGGATCTTCACTTGACCAAGTAGAGACGAGCAAAAATACTAGACGTGCTTACAAAGAAAGGAGATCAACTTGCACCTTCATCAAAACTAGTAAGTTACATCTTGCGTATGTCCTCCATTATAACATTTCTTATGCTTTTGGAATTGCAATCTTCCCAAATCCGTTTCAATTCATTACCCAACGTACCATTGCCTCTAACTATCATTCTTTAGCTTCTAACCATCCCATTTCCTAATACTATCCAAAAAAAAACAGCCATTACAAACATCACAACCAAACTAGAAGATCCTAGAACAACGGTATCGGTTATCGGTGCTGACCGCCATCGGTTATAAATAACCGCATCGGTTCCTTTGATCCAAACCAAGAAAAATAGGGAAGGTGGGCTATTTTACTAAAAATAGCCTACTTTTCCCTAACCGATGCCGGTTCTACTCGACCGCCGTCGGTTACGCAACCGCCATCGGTTCAGCTTGTAAATGGGCTCCCAAACCAAAACAACGGATCGGAATTTCATTTCGGGAGATCATCGAAGGATTTTACGGATCAACAAAGGGCATTGCGAGCGAGGAACGGATTCAGATCTTCACTTGACTAAGCAGACGAGCAAAAATACTAGACGTGCTTACAAAGAAAGGAGATCAACTTGCACCTTCATCAAAACCAGTAAGTTACATCTTGCATGTCCTCCATTATAACATTTCTTATGCTTTTGGAATTGCAATCTTCCCAAATCCGTTTCGAATTCATTACCCAACGTACCATTGCCTCTAACTATCATTCTTTAGCTTCTAACCATCCCATTTCCTAATACTATAAAAAAAAAAACAGCCATTACAAACACCACCACCGGCCCGTAAGATCCTAGAACCAACCGGTATCGATTATCAGTGACCGCCATCGGTTAAAGATAACCGGCATCGGTTCCTTTGATCCAAACCAAGAAAAAGCAGGGAAGGTGGGCTATTTTACTAAAAATAGCCTACTTTTCCCTAACCGATGTCGGTTCTACTCGACCGCCGTCGTTACGCAACCGCCATCGGTTCATCGTAAATGGGCTCCCAAACCAAAACAACGGATCGGAATTTCATTTCGGGAGATCGATCGAAGGATTTCTGGATCAACAAAGGGCATTGCGAGCGAGGAACGGATTCCAGATCTTCACTTGACCAAGCGAGAGACGAGCAAAAATACTAGACGTGCTTACAAAGAAAGGAGATCAACTTGCACCTTCATCAAAACCGAAGAAGTTACATCTTGCATGTCCTCCATTATAACATTTCTTATGCTTTTGGAATTGCAATCTTCCCAAATCCGTTTCGAATTCATTACCCTACGTACCATTGCCTCTAACTATCATTCTTTAGCTTCTAACCATCCCATTTCCTAATACTATCCAAAAAAAACAGCCATTACAAACACCACAACCAAAGCCCGAGAAGATCCTAGAACCAACCAGTATCGGTTATCGTGACCGCCATCGGTTATAGATAACCGGCATCGGTTCCTTTGATCCAAACCAAGAAAAACGAGGGAAGGTGGGCTATTTTACTAAAAATAGCCTACTTTTCCCTAACCGATGCCGGTTCCTACTCGACCGCCGTCGGTTACGCAACCGCCATCGGTTCACTGTAAATGGGCTCCCCAAACCAAAACAACGGATCGGAATTTCATTTCGGGAGATCAGTCGAAGGATTTCTGGATCAACAAAGGGCATTGCGAGCGAGGAACGGATTCCAGATCTTCACTTGACCAAGCGAGAGAGAGAAAAAATACTAGACGTGCTTACAGCAAAGGAGATCAACTTGCACCTTCATCAAAACCGAGTAAGTTACATCTTGCATGTCCTCCATTATAACATTTCTTATGCTTTTGGAATTGCAATCTTCCCAAATCCGTTTCAATTCATTACCCAACGTATTCATTGCCTCTAACTATCATTCTTTAGCTTCTAACCATACCATTTCCTAATACTATCCAAAAAAACAGCCATTACAAACACCACAACCGGCCAGGAAGATCCTAGAACCAACCGGTATCGGTTATCGGTGACCGCCATCGGTTATAGATAACCGGCATCGGTTCCTTTGATCAAACCAAGAAAAAGCAGGAAGGTGGGCTATTTTACTAAAAATAGCCTACTTTTCCCTAACCGATGCCGGTTCTACTCGACCGCCGCTTCGGTTACGCAACCGCCATCGGTTCACTATAAATGGGCTCCCAAACCAAAACAACGGATCGGAATTTCATTTCGGGAGATCGAAGGATTTCTCGGATCAACAAAGGGCATTGCGAGCGAGCGAACGGATTCCAGATCTTCACTTGACCAAGCAGAGACGAAAAATACTAGACGTGCTTTACAAGAAAGGAGATCAACTTGCACCTTCATCATCAAAACCAAGAAGTTACATCTTGCATGTCCTCCATTATAACATTTCTTATGCTTTTGGAATTGTAATCTTCCCAAATCCGTTTCAATTCATTACCCAACGTACCATTGCCTCTAACTATCATTCTTTAGCTTCTAACCATCCCATTTCCTAATACTATAAAAAAAAAAACAGCCATTACAAACACCACAACCGGCCCGGAAGATCCTAGAACCAACCGGTATCGATTATCGTGACCGCCATCGGTTAAAGATAACCGCATCGGTTCCTTTGATCCAAACCAAGAAAATAGGGGAAGGTGGGCTATTTTACTAAAAATAGTCTACTTTTCCCTAACCGATGTCGGTTCCTACTCGACCGCCGTCGGTTACGCAACCGCCATCGCTTCTTGTAAATGGGCTCCCAAACCAAAACAACGGATCGGAATTTCATTTCGGGAGATCGGTCGAAGGATTTCGGATCAACAGAGGGCATTGCGAGCGAGGAACGGATTCCAGATCTTCACTTGACCAAGCAGAGATGAGCAAAATACTAGACGTGCTTACAAAGAAAGGAGATCAACTTGCACCTTCATCAAAACCAAGTAAGTTACATCTTGCATGTCCTCCATTATAACATTTCTTATGCTTTTGGAATTGCAATCTTCCCAAATCCATTTCGAATTCATTACCCAACGTACCATTGCCTCTAACTATCATTCTTTAGCTTCTAACCATCCCATTTCCTAATACTATCCAAAAAAATAGCCATTACAAACACCACAACCAGACCCGGAAGATCCTAGAACCAACCGGTATCGGTTATCGGTGACCGCCATCGGTTATAGATAACGGCATCGGTTCCTTTGATCCAAACCAAGAAAAACAGGGAAGGTGGGCTATTTTACTAAAAATAGCCTACTTTTCCCTAACCGATGCCGGTTCCTACTCGACCGCCGTCGGTTACGCAACCGCCATCGGTTCACTGTAAATGGGCTCCCCAAACCAAAACAACGGATCGGAATTTCTCATTTCGGGAGATCGGTCAAGGATTTCGGATCAACAAAGGGCATTGCGAGCGAGGAACGGATTCCAGATCTTCACTTGACTAAGGAGAGACGAGCAAAAATACTAGACGTGCTTACAGCAAAGGAGATCAACTTGCACCTTCATCAAAACCAGTAAGTTACATCTTGCATGTCCTCCATTATAACATTTCTTATGCTTTTGGAATTGCAATCTTCCCAAATCCATTTCTGAATTCATTACCCAACGTACCATTGCCTCTAACTATCATTCTTTAGCTTCTAACCATCCCATTTCCTAATACTATCCAAAAAAACAGCCATTACAAACACCACAACCAGCCGGAAGATCCTAGAACCAACCGGTATCGATTATCGGTGACCGCCATCGGTTAAAGATAACCGCATCGGTTCCTTTGATCAAACCAAGAAAAACGAGGAAGGTGGGCTATTTTACTAAAAATAGCCTACTTTTCCCTAACCGATGTCGGTTCTACTCGACCGCCGTCGATTGCATGCAACCGCCATCGGTTCATCAGTAAATGGGCTCCCAAACCAAAACAACGGATCGGAATTTCATTTGGAGATCGATCGAAGGATTTCGGATCAACAAAGGGCATTGCGAGCGAGGAACGGATTCCAGATCTTCACTTGACCAAGCAGAGACGAGCAAAAATACTAGACGTGCTTACAAAGAAAGGAGATCAACTTGCACCTTCATCAAAACCAAGTAAGTTACATCTTGCATGTCCTCCATTATAACATTTCTTATGCTTTTGGAATTGCAATCTTCCCAAATCCGTTTCGAATTCATTACCCAACGTACTATTGCCTCTAACTATCATTCTTTAGCTTCTAACCATCCCATTTCCTAATACTATCCAAAAAAAATAGCCATTACAAACACCACAACCAGCCCGAGAAGATCCTAGAACCAACCGGTATCGGTTATCGGTGACCGCCATCGGTTATAGATAACCGCATCGGTTCCTTTGATCCAAACCAAGAAAACAGGAAGGTGGGCTATTTTACTAAAAATAGCCTACTTTTCCCTAACCGATGCGGTTCTACTCGACCGCCGTCGTGTTACGCAACCGCCATCGGTTCATGTAAATGGGCTCCCAAACCAAAACAACGGATCGAATTTCATTTCGGGAGATTAGTCGAAGGATTTACGGATCAACAAAGGGCATTGCGGCGAGGAACGGATTCCGGATCTTCACTTGACCAAGCAGAGACGAGCAAAAATACTAGAGCGTGCTTACAAAGAAAGGAGATCAACTTGCACCTTCATCAAAACCTAGTAAGTTACATCTTGCATGTCCTCCATTATAACATTTCTTATGCTTTTGGAATTGCAATCTTCCCAAATCCGTTCTGAATTCATTACCCAACGTACCATTGCCTCTAACTATCATTCTTTAGCTTCTAACCATCCCATTTCCTAATACTATCCAAAAAAAAACAGCCATTACAAACATCACAACCAAAGCCTAGAAGATCCTAGACAACCGGTATCGATTATCGGTGACCGCCATCGGTTAAAGATAACCGGCATCGGTTCCTTTGATCCAAACCAAGAAAAGCAGGGAAGGTGGGCTATTTTACTAAAAATAGTCTACTTTTCCCTAACCGATGTCGGTTTCTACTCGACCGCCGTCGGTTACGCAACCGCCATCGGTTCATCAAATGGGCTCCCAAACCAAAACAACGGTTCGGAATTTCATTTCGGGAGATCGATCAAAGGATTTCGGATCAACAAAGGGCATTGCGGCGAGCGAGGAACGGATTCGAGATCTTCACTTGACCAAGCGAGAGACGAGCAAAAATACTAGACGTGCTTACAAAGAAAGGAGATCAACTTGCACCTTCATCAAAACCGAGAAGTTACATCTTGCATGTCCTCCATTATAACATTTCTTATGCTTTTGGAATTGCAATCTTCCCAAATCCATTTCGAATTCATTACCCAACGTACCATTGCCTCTAACTATCATTCTTTAGGTTCTAACCATCCCATTTCCTAATACTATCCAAAAAAACAGCCATTACAAACACCACCAACCGGCCGAGAGAAGATCCTAGAACCAACCGGTATCGATTATCGGTGACCGCCATCGGTTATAGATAACCGCATCGGTTCCTTTGATCCAAACCAAGAAAAGCAGGAAGGTGGGCTATTTTACTAAAAATAGCCTACTTTTCCCTAACCGATGTCGGTTCTACTCGACCGCCGTCGGTTACGCAACCGCCATCGGTTCACTGTAAATGGGCTCCCAAACCAAAACAACGGATCGGAATTTCATTTCGGGAGATCAGTCGAAGGATTTCGGATCAACAAAGGGCATTGAAGCGAGGAACGGATTCAGATCTTCACTTGAACAAGCGAGACGAGCAAAAATACTAGACGTGCTTACAAAGAAAGGAGATCAACTTGCACCTTCATCAAAACCGAAGAAGTTACATCTTGCATGTCCTCCATTATAACATTTCTTATGCTTTTGGAATTGCAATCTTCCCAAATCCGTTTCAATTCATTACCCTACGTACTATTGCCTCTAACTATCATTCTTTAGCTTCTAACCATCCCATTTCCTAATACTATCCAAAAAAATAGCCATTACAAACACCACAACCAGCCCGGAAGATCCTAGAACCAACCGGTATCGGTTATCGTGACCGCCTATCGGTTATAGATAACCGGCATCGGTTCCTTTGATCCAAACCAAGAAAAACAGGGGAAGGTGGGCTATTTTACTAAAAATAGCCTACTTTTCCTAACCGATGCGGTTCTACTCGACCGCCGCTTCGGTTACGCAACCGCCATCGGTTCATCAGTAAATGGGCTCCCAAACCAAAACAACGGATCGGAATTTCATTTCGGGAGATCGGTCGAAGGATTTCGGATCAACAAAGGGCATTGCGAGCGAACGGATTCGAGATCTTCACTGACCAAGCAGAGACGAGAAAAATACTAGACGTGCTTACAAAGAAAGGAGATCAACTTGCACCTTCATCAAAACCGAGTAAGTTACATCTTGCATGTCCTCCATTATAACATTTCTTATGCTTTTGGAATTGCAATCTTCCCAAATCCGTTTCAATTCATTACCCAACGTACCATTGCCTCTAACTATCATTCTTTAGCTTCTAACCATCCCATTTCCTAATACTATCCAAAAAAACAGCCATTACAAACACCACAACCAGCCCGGAAGATCCTAGAACCAACCGGTATCGGTTATCGTGACCGCCATCGGTTATAGATAACCGCATCGGTTCCTTTGATCCAAACCAAGAAAAACAGGAAGGTGGGCTATTTTACTAAAAATAGCCTACTTTTCCCTAACCGATGCGATTCCTACTCGACCGCCGTCTTGCTACGCAACCGCCATCGGTTCATCAGTAAATGGGCTCCCAAACCAAAACAACGGATCGGAATTTCATTTCGGGAGATCGGTCGAAGGATTTCTCGGATCAACAAAGGGCATTGCGAGCGAGGAACGGATTCCGATCTTCACTTGACCAAGCAGAGACGAGAAAAATACTAGACGTGCTTACAAAGAAAGGAGATCAACTTGCACCTTCATCAAAACCAAGTAAGTTACATCTTGCATGTCCTCCATTATAACATTTCTTATGCTTTTGGAATTGTAATCTTCCCAAATCCGTTTCGAATTCATTACCCAACGTACCATTGCCTCTAACTATCATTCTTTAGCTTCTAACCATCCCATTTCCTAATACTATAAAAAAAAAAACAGCCATTACAAACACCACAACCAGCCCAGAAGATCCTAGAACCAACCGGTATCGATTATCAAGTGACCGCCATCGGTTAAAGATAACCGCATCGGTTCCTTTGATCCAAACCAAGAAAAACAGGAAGGTGGGCTATTTTACTAAAAATAGTCTACTTTTCCCTAACCGATGTCGGTTCTACTCGACCGCCGTCGGTTACGCAACCGCCATCGGTTCACTGTAAATGGGCTCCCAAACCAAAACAACGGATCGGAATTTCATTTGGGAGATCGGTCGAAGGATTTTACGGATCAACAAAGGGCATTGCGAGCGAGGAACGGATTCCAGATCTTCACTTGACCAAGCAGAGATGAGCAAAATACTAGACGTGCTACAAAGAAAGGAGATCAACTTCGCACCTTCATCAAAACCAAGTAAGTTACATCTTGCATGTCCTCCATTATAACATTTCTTATGCTTTTGGAATTGCAATCTTCCCAAATCCATTTAAATTCATTACCCAACGTACCATTGCCTCTAACTATCATTCTTTAGCTTCTAACCATCCCATTTCCTAATACTATCCAAAAAAAAATAGCCATTACAAACACCACAACCAAAGAAGATCCTAGAACCAACCGGTATCGGTTATCGTGACCGCCATCGGTTATAGATAACCGCATCGGTTCCTTTGATCAAACCAAGAAAAACGAGGGAAGGTGGGCTATTTTACTAAAAATAGCCTACTTTTCCCTAACCGATGCCGGTTCTACTCGACCGCCGTCGGTTACGCAACCGCCATCGGTTCATTGTAAATGGGCTCCCAAACCAAAACAACGGATCGGAATTTCATTTTGGAGATCGTCGAAGGATTTCGGATCAACAAAGGGCATTGCGGCGAGGCGGATTCAGATCTTCACTTGACTAAGGAGAGACGAGCAAAAATACTAGACGTGCTTACAAAGAAAGGAGATCAACTTGCACCTTCATCAAAACCAAGTAAGTTACATCTTGCATGTCCTCCATTATAACATTTCTTATGCTTTTGGAATTGCAATCTTCCCAAATCTGCTTTCGAATTCATTACCCAACGTACTCATTGCCTCTAACTATCATTCTTTAGCTTCTAACCATCCCATTTCCTAATACTATCCAAAAAAAAACAGCCATTACAAACGCCACAACCAGCCCGGAAGATCCTAGAACCAACCGGTATCGATTATCGGTGACCGCCATCGGTTAAAGATAACCGGCATCGGTTCCTTTGATCCAAACCAAGAAAAAGCAGGAAGGTGGGCTATTTTACTAAAAATAGCCTACTTTTCCCTAACCGATGTCGGTTCTACTCTTCGACCGTCATTCTGCTACGCAACCGCCATCGGTTCACTGTAAATGGGCTCCCCAAACCAAAACAACGGATCGGAATTTCATTTCGGGAGATCAGTCGAAGGATTTCTGGATCAACAAAGGGCATTGCGAGCGAGGAACGGATTCCAGATCTTCACTTGACCAAGCAGAGACGAGCAAAAATACTAGACGTGCTTACAGCAAAGGAGATCAACTTGCACCTTCATCAAAACCAGTAAGTTACATCTTGCATGTCCTCCATTATAACATTTCTTATGCTTTTGGAATTGCAATCTTCCCAAATCCGTTTCTGAATTCATTACCCAACGTACCATTGCCTCTAACTATCATTCTTTAGCTTCTAACCATCCCATTTCCTAATACTATCCAAAAAACAGCCATTACAAACACCACAACCAGCCCAGAAGATCCTAGAACCAACCGGTATCGGTTATCAGTAACCGCCATCGGTTATAGATAACCCGGCATCGGTTCCTTTGATCCAAACCAAGAAAAAGCAGGGGAAGGTGGGCTATTTTACTAAAAATAGCCTACTTTTCCCTAACCGATGCCGGTTCTGCCTACTCGCCGCCGTCGGTTACGCAACCGCCATCGGTTCATCGTAAATGGGCTCCCCAAACCAAAACAACGGATCGGAATTTCATTTCGGGAGATCGGTCAAGGATTTACGGATCAACAAAGGGCATTGCAGTGAGGAACGGATTCCAGATCTTCACTTGACCAAGCAGAGACGAGAAAAATACTAGGCGTGCTTACAAAGAAAGGAGATCAACTTGCACCTTCATCAAAACCAGTAAGTTACATCTTGCATGTCCTCCATTATAACATTTCTTATGCTTTTGGAATTGCAATCTTCCCAAATCCGTTTCAATTCATTACCCAACGTACCATTGCCTCTAACTATCATTCTTTAGCTTCTAACCATCCCATTTCCTAATACTATCCAAAAAAAACAGCCATTACAAACACCACAACCAGCCCGAGAAGATCCTAGAACCAACCGGTATCGATTATCGGTGACCGCCATCGGTTAAAGATAACCAAGCATCGGTTCCTTTGATCCAAACCAAGAAAAAGCAGGAAGGTGGGCTATTTTACTAAAAATAGTCTACTTTTCCCTAACCGATGTCGGTTCTACTCGACCGCCGTCGGTTACGCAACCGCCATCGGTTCATGTAAATGGGCTCCCCAAACCAAAACAACGGATCGGAATTTCATTTCGGGAGATCGATCAAAGGATTTACGGATCAACAAAGGGCATTGCGAGCGAGGAACGGATTCGGATCTTCACTTGACCAAGCAGAGATGAGCAAAAATACTAGACGTGCTTACAAAAAGGAGATCAACTTGCACCTTCATCAAAACCAGTAAGTTACATCTTGCATATCCTCCATTATAACATTTCTTATGCTTTTGGAATTTTAATCTTCCCAAATCCATTTCGAATTCATTACCCAACGTACCATTGCCTCTAACTATCATTCTTTAGGTTCTAACCATCCCATTTCCTAATACTATCCAAAAAAACAGCCATTACAAACACCACAACCTGCCCGTAAGATCCTAGAACCAACCGGTATCGGTTATCGGTGACCGCCATCGGTTATAGATAACCGGCATCGGTTCCTTTGATCCAAACCAAGAAAAAGCAGGAAGGTGGGCTATTTTACTAAAAATAGCCTACTTTTCCCTAACCGATGCCAGTTTCTACTCCGCCGCCGCCGGTTACGCAACCGCCATCGGTTCATCAGTAAATGGGCTCCCAAACCAAAACAACGGATCGGAATTTCATTTGGGAGATCGATCGAAGGATTTCGGATCAACAAAGGGCATTGCGAGCGAGGCGGATTCCGGATCTTCACTTGACCAAGCATAGGCGAGCAAAAATACTAGATGTGCTTTACAAAGAAAGGAGATCAACTTGCACCTTCATCAAAACCAGTAAGTTACATCTTGCATGTCCTCCATTATAACATTTCTTATGCTTTTGGAATTGCAATCTTCCCAAATCTGTTTCTGAATCCATTACCCAACGTACCATTGCCTCTAACTATCATTCTTTAGCTTCTAACCATCCCATTTCCTAATACTATAAAAAAAAAAATAGCCATTACAAACACCACAACCAGCCAGAAGATCCTAGAACCAACCGGTATCGGTTATCGGTGACCGCCATCGGTTATAGATAACCGCATCGGTTCCTTTGATCCAAACCAAGAAAAGCGGGGAAGGTGGGCTATTTTACTAAAAATAGCCTACTTTTCCCTAACCGATGCCGGTTCTACTCGGCCGATCATTGTCGGTTACGCAACCGCCATCGGTTCATCGTAAATGGGCTCCCCAAACCAAAACAACGGATCGGAATTTCATTTCGGGAGATCGATCGAAGGATTTACGGATCAACAAAGGGCATTGCGAGCGAGGAACGGATTCCAGATCTTCACTTGACCAAGAAGAGACGAGCAAAAATACTAGAGCGTCTTTGACAAAGAAAGGAGATCAACTTGCACCTTCATCAAAACCGAGTAAGTTACATCTTGCATGTCCTCCATTATAACATTTCTTATGCTTTTGGAATTGCAATCTTCCCAAATCCGTTTCGAATTCATTACCCAACGTACCATTGCCTCTAACTATCATTCTTTAGCTTCTAACCATCCCATTTCCTAATACTATAAAAAAAAAACAGCCATTACAAACACCACAACCATTTTAAGATCCTAGAACCAATCTGGTATCGGTTATCGTGACCGCCATCGGTTATAGATAACCGGCATCGGTTCCTTTGATCCAAACCAAGAAAAATAGGAAGGTGGGCTATTTTACTAAAAATAGCCTACTTTTCCCTAACCGATGCCGTTCCTACTCGACCAACGCGGTTACGCAACCGCCATCGGTTCATCGTAAATGGGCTCCCAAACCAAAACAACGGATCGGAATTTCATTTCGGGAGATCGATCGAAGGATTTCGGATCAACAAAGGGCATTGCGGCGAGGAACGGATTCCGGATCTTCACTTGACCAAGCAGAGACGAGCAAAATACTAGACGTGCTTACAAAGAAAGGAGATCAACTTGCACCTTCATCAAAACCAAGAAGTTACATCTTGCATGTCCTCCATTATAACATTTCTTATGCTTATGGAATTGCAATCTTCCCAAATCTATTTCTTAATTCATTACCCAACGTACCATTGCCTCTAACTATCATTCTTTAGCTTCTAATCATCCCATTTCCTAATACTATAAAAAAACAGCCATTACAAACACCACAACCAGCCCGGAAGATCCTAGAACCAACCGGTATCGGTTATCGGTGACCGCCATCGGTTATAGATAACCGGCATCGGTTCCTTTGATCCAAACCAAGAAAAGCGAGGGAAGGTGGGCTATTTTACTAAAAATAGCCTACTTTTCCCTAACCGATGTCGGTTCTACTCGACCGCCGTCGGTTACGCAACCGCCATCGGTTCATCTGTAAATGGGCTCCCAAACCAAAACAACGGATCGGAATTTCATTTCGGGAGATCGGATCGAAGGATTTCGGATCAACAAAGGGCATTGAAAGCGAGGAAGCGGATTCGGATCTTCACTTGAACAAGCGAGAGACGAGCAAAAATACTAGGCGTGCTTACAAGAAAGGAGATCAACTTGCACCTTCATCAAAACCAAGAAGTTACATCTTGCATGTCCTCCATTATAACATTTCTTATGCTTTTGGAATTGCAATCTTCCCAAATCCGTTTCTAAATTCATTACCCAACGTACCATTGCCTCTAACTATCATTCTTTAGCTTCTAACCATCCCATTTCCTAATACTATAAAAAAAAATAGCCATTACAAACACCACAACCATCCACGAAGATCCTAGAACCAACCGGTATCGGTTATCGGTGACCACCATCGGTTATAGATAACCGACATCGGTTCCTTTGATCCAAACCAAGAAAAACAGGGAAGGTGGGATATTTTACTAAAAATAGCCTACTTTTCCCTAACCGATGCCGGTTCTACTCGACCGCGTAAATGTCGGTTACGCAACCGCCATCGGTTCACGCGTAAATGGGCTCCCAAACCAAAACAACGGATCGAATTTCATTTTGGAGATCGGTCGAAGGATTTACGGATCAACAAAGGGCATTGCGGCGAGCGGATTCCGGATCTTCACTTGACCAAGCAGAGACGAGCAAAAATACTAGACGTGCTTTACAAAGAAAGGAGATCAACTTGCACCTTCATCAAAACCAAGTAAGTTACATCTTGCATGTCCTCCATTATAACATTTCTTATGCTTTTGGAATTGCAATCTTCCCAAATCCATTTCTTAATTCATTACCCAACGTACCATTGCCTCTAACTATCATTCTTTAGCTTCTAACCATCCCATTTCCTAATACTATAAAAAAAAACAGCCATTACAAACACCACAACCAAACCCGAGAAGATCCTAGAACCAACCTAAGTATCGGTTATCGGTGACCGCCATCGGTTATAGATAACCGACATCGGTTCCTTTGATCCAAACCAAGAAAACAGGAAGGTGGGCTATTTTACTAAAAAAGCCTACTTTTCCCTAACCGATGCCGGTTCTACTCGGCCGCCGTCGGTTACGCAACCGCCATCGGTTCATTGTAAATGGGCTCCCAAACCAAAACAACGGATCGGAATTTCATTTCGGAGATCGATCGAAGGATTTACGGATCAACAAAGGGCATTGCGAGCGAGGAACGGATTCAGGATCTTCACTTGACCAAGCGAGACGAGCAAAAATACTAGACGTGCTTACAAAGAAAGGAGATCAACTTGCACCTTCATCAAAACCCAGTAAGTTACATCTTGCATGTCCTCCATTATAACATTTCTTATGCTTTTGGAATTGCAATCTTCCCAAATCCGTTTCAATTCATTACCCAACGTACCATTGCCTCTAACTATCATTCTTTAGCTTCTAACCAACCCATTTCCTAATACTATCCAAAAAAACAGCCATTACAAACACCACAACCAGCCCAGAAGATCCTAGAACCAACCGGTATCGGTTATCAGTGACCGCCATCGGTTATAGATAACCGGCATCGGTTCCTTTGATCCAAACCAAGAAAAACAGGGAAGGTGGGCTATTTTACTAAAAATAGCCTACTTTTCCCTAACCGATGCCGGTTCCTACTCGACCGCCGTCGGTTACGCAACCGCCATCGGTTCACTGTAAATGGGCTCCCCAAACCAAAACAACGGATCGGAATTTCATTTCGGGAGATCAGTCGAAGGATTTCTGGATCAACAAAGGGCATTGCGAGCGAGGAACGGATTCCAGATCTTCACTTGACCAAGCAGAGACGAGCAAAAATACTAGACGTGCTTACAGCAAAGGAGATCAACTTGCACCTTCATCAAAACCAGTAAGTTACATCTTGCATGTCCTCCATTATAACATTTCTTATGCTTTTGGAATTGCAATCTTCCCAAATCCGTTTGAATTCATTACCCAACGTACCATTTCCTCTAACTATCATTCTTTAGCTTCTAACCATCCCATTTCCTAATACTATCCAAAAAAAACAGCCATTACAAACACCACAACCAAAGAAGATCCTAGAACCAACCGGTATCGGTTATCGGTGACCGCCATCGGTTATAGATAACCGGCATCGGTTCCTTTGATCAAACCAAGAAAAACGAGGAAGGTGGGCTATTTTACTAAAAATAGCCTACTTTTCCCTAACCGATGCCGGTTCTACTCGACCGCCATCGGTTACGCAACCGCCATCGGTTCACTTGTAAATGGGCTCCCAAACCAAAACAACGGATCGGAATTTCATTTCGGGAGATCGGTCGAAGGATTTCGGATCAACAAAGGGCATTGAGCGAGGAACGGATTCCAGATCTTCACTTGACCAAGCAGAGATGAGCAAAAATACTAGACGTGCTTACAAAGAAAGGAGATCAACTTGCACCTTCATCAAAACCAAGAAGTTACATCTTGCATGTCCTCCATTATAACATTTCTTATGCTTTTGGAATTGCAATCTTCCCAAATCCGTTTCAATTCATTACCCAACGTATCATTGCCTCTAACTATCATTCTTTAGCTTCTAACCATCCCATTTCCTAATACTATCCAAAAAAAAACAGCCATTACAAACACCACAACCAGCCAGAAGATCCTAGAACCAACCGGTATCGGTTATCGTGACCGCCATCGGTTATAGATAACCAGCATCGGTTCCTTTGATCCAAACCAAGAAAAACAGCCTTTCCCTACCTAGTTCCACGAAACAATTTAATTGGTACTTTACTGATATTTTGTGTTAATTCATATTAGCAGGAAACCGACCACCTTCGAAAGGAAGTTTTACATTTCTGGGCCCAAGGCGCTTCTCATTTATTGTTTAATCAAATCTTGTGGTCTTGTGTTCTTATTTGCAGTAGTCCTTCCAAGATAAAAAGGAGTTCTTCGCATCCCGATCTTTCTCTACGGTACGCACACACCATCTCTACATTCTACGTGTATTCCTCCTAACCCTAACCTTATCTCTGCTTCTAAAAGGAACGAAGCATTTCCGAGTGAAACATTTTGGCACGCCCGGTGGGACCCATTTTGGGTTTATCTTTATTTCTTGCTTGCTTTCATATAGGGAGCATACTTGCTGTTTTCTTCTTCTAGAGATATTCACAAGGTATTTTATTATTCTGGTAAAAGAACTTGCTTTGCTTTTTGCATCTTGCATTAGTAAAAGTCATCTCTTTTGCTTCATTGAATATCACTTTCGATTTTGGTTTTTAAAACACATGCATTGCATTCCGCTGTTGTTTTCTAAATCTAGTGAACATAAATTAAGTAACAGGTCGTACACGTGGGGGTGATATCCACGGTATTGACAGGAAATTAATCTTACATTCACTGCACAACACATACCGAATCACTTCACAATTAACACAACAGCTCAAACATCCCCCTTTTTCCGCGGTATTCCTCCGCCCGATTGAGGTAACCTTATAAGCCAAAACAACTTGACATTTCCTCTAAGTCTCTTGTTTAGGATTCTGACATCATTCTACGTCTAAAGGCATAAGCCCACAATAATTAAAATTAACCCTAAGGTTAATCTCTGGATTTGCGTGTGCATCTTGCTTGTTCATTCGTTCTCGCTTTCTCTGTCATACTCTGTCTTCTGTGATCAATAAGTTGATAAAAATACTCAACGTTGCTAAAAATCAAATTAGCAGCCCCTTTGTATCTTCTTATCCTAGATTTTTGACACCGGCATCGGTTAAAGGACCGACGTCGTTTCCTCTGCGTGGATCCGACACGGTTAGTAAACCGATATCGTTATCGTTCTCTCACTTCGACAAACCAAAGCAACTTGCCAAATTCATCATTCTGGGTTTGTTTTTGTTCTTGATAGATTGAAACTTTCCTGTGTGTTCTTGTCCATGGTTGTTATCACTCGAAAACAAGCCGCCGCCATGGTTTCACACGCTTGCTCTGTTTCTTTGCCTGAATCACCCCCTTCACCTTCTATGGGGAATCCTACTGATACCAGTGAGGTTCCAAAAATTCCTGTGGGAGATAAGGACTTTGCCAAGTTTCTGGATGCTAATTCCAGCGCTGTACAATACTATTTGTCTCATACCCCTGACCGTACACCTGATGGTCAGCTCCTTGTAGGTATGCCTATCAGTATAGCTGCTCATTTAGCTCCCACTCCTCCTGATAATACCGCCTTGCTTCCTGCATCTCTAGCCCCGTCTCCCAATCCGACAGCTGCAGAGGTTCATACGACCCCGATTAGCTTTCCTTTTGTTAATCTTGGACCCCACGTTTCGTTACCACCAACTGCCCCTACCTCATCTCTTTTGCAGACTGCTCCATTCATGACTTGCTCTCTGCCACCTATCCACACGAGCTTTCCTTCTCAAGCTCCGCCTACCTTTTCATTCCCATACACGTATCCAGTAACCTCAACACCTTATATGGGACATCCCTATTCTGGTGCACCATCATCTCATCCAACCACTGATTTCATCAAACAAATGATGGACAAAATGCAAAATTTGGAGGCTTCGGTTTCGGGAAGTCGTAGCGCCTTGACATACGAACAAGTTTGTCGGGAGCCCATTCACCCTTCTGTCCCCCTTCATTCATATCCTCCTCAATGGGAGTTGCCGAAATTTACTCGTTTTAATAGTAAAGAGGATCCTCAACAACATTTGCGATCATTTAGACATGCTTGTTATTTGATTGCCCATAATGACGCCTTGTTACTCCGCACCTTCCCTATGTCCTTATCAGGACCCGCCCTGGAGTGGTACAGTGCTTTAACCCAGCACTCGATCTTCTCTTTTAACCAACTAGCCCAATCTTTCTTGGATCATTTCTCCATTAACATTGCTAAGAAAGTATCTATCACCGACCTTTATGCCATCCGACAATTTCAAGACGAATCTATCGCAGATTTCGTTGGACGATGGCGGGGCCTTATCAACCAACTTACGTATGCCTTGCCTCAAACCGAACTTATCGAACTCTTTACGCGGGCCTGCGCTAAGCACATCTCCCCTACCCTCCAAATTCAAACTTTCCGTACATTCGATGAAGCCTTTACTATGGCTCGAAAATTAGAAATTCGAGCCTTAGAGGAAGAGAAATTGCGGTTGCGCAACAAAAACTCCACTTTCCGAACTCCTGATTCTACCAATAAACCAAATACCACCACTCCTCACGCGTCCACTTCTTCTAAATCAAAAGGAGCTGTCCACGCGGTGATGGTCAAATCCCAACCACCGTCCAATACTCCACCAAAAACCACCTATAAATACAAAGCCGAGCCCATCAACTACACTCCCTTGGGAGAAACATATGGTGTGATATTGGAGAAATTGCTCAAAGCAGGAGCCATTACCTTACCTCCTGTTAAACCTCATTCTGGGTTTGATTCCACTCGCGCCATACCCTCCTGGTACAAAGAAAATGACTTTTGTAACTTCCACCGCGTGAAGGGACACAGTCATGAAAACTGCAAGATGTTGAAAAACATAGTGCAGGAAATGGTTGATGCAGGGATATAGCCCTCGATAATCCTAACGCCCCTGCTAACCGAAATTTGAAAATTTTCAACAAGCCATTCCCGAATCACTCGTCCAACAGTAACGTCAACCAGGATATCTTAGCCGAGGAGAGTGTTCATGAGATCCATGCAGTATTCGATACCCAGCCAAAAGCCTCTATCGAGAAAATTTTGAATCAAGCCTCTTCACTAACACAGGAGCCCGAACCTCCTTTACCACCATCAAGCCAAAGTGAAATCGTTCCTTTACCCATAGAAGAGTTAACTGCCCAGGCTTCCCTTCCCATCAATGAGTCTTCTTACACCACATCCCTACAAGATTGCGAGCGGATGTTGTCTAATTTATCTATTTCCCAGACGTCTCCTTCTACCACTCTTGCCGCACAAGAGGAAGGTACGCCACTCCCTTTGACATCCTTAGACGAGAAATCTCTTGCACCGACATCACTAAATTCTTTAGCCGTGACAGACCCTCTCCAACATGCCCTTCTGCCTATTAGTCCCTCATCACCTAAATCTTTTCAACGACCAGTCGACCTCTTAACATCTATTGATACAGTGCCTCATCTACCCCCTGTATCACTCCCACAGTGGACTGGAATTACAACCCACCTTTCTTCCGTACCAAAATTACAAATCACACCTGGAGACTGTCATTCCACAGAAGATAGACAGGCCCTATGGGAACGTTTGAGTACCCCTTTTTCTACTCAAATGCAAATGACTGATCCTGATGTCTCCACCATCTACCCGAAGTGCTTACAGAAGCTTAAAATGCCCCTGTTCTCGCCTTCACCCCCCTCACCTCTACCAAATGCCCCGTCCACTTCTATCAACTTAACCAGATCTTCCCCTACGCTTGGGACCTCACCAATGCCCAGTCTAACACACCCGCCTAAGCGACTCGATCTATCCAAAAATAAATCCGTTCCGCCACCTAGGAGACGAACGCAATCCGGGTCTCTATCACAATTAAAACCCTCATCGTCACACCCACCTTCCATATTGGGACCTCATCCCTCCACATTACACCAATATATCATACCTCCTTTGTTTTCTGCAAAACGACCTACGCCTTCTACACCTATACAGAGATCAAAGGGTATCACAACATCGTTACCCCGCGTATCCGGTCCACCTATCAACCCTAAACCAATCCCATCATCAAAGGATTTATTTTCTGTCACTCCCCTTTCTCCGTGGTTGTTTCCCGCTACCACGCCATCTGTAGCCTCATCATCTAACCAGCTGAACGTAACTTCTGTGTCCAAGAAACCACGTTTAGTGAAAAACATGTGTCAGCACCCCTCGGCTAAACCACCACCTGTACGAACCAACCACGCCCAAACATTACCAAAACCCGCACAACCAATACCTTCATCCGATTTTGACCCCCTCAAAGGATCTTACGCCAAAATCCTTGCTATGTTGGTGGAGAATGCGACCATTTCCCTACCTCCACTTAGACCTTATGACCCATCTAAACCCCGACCTATGGGTTACGATGAGTCTAAAATCTGCGCTTATCACCGCACACCAGACATGATGTGGAGGGATACAAAGCTCTAAAACCATCCTTCTTCAGTCACCTCTCCCGGATAGAAAGATTAAGAAAGACAACTTACGAAGGGAAAGACCTCTAGCGTCAATTCCCTCTACTATATCATCTATCCCCGCCTTACCAAGATCTATCATTATTACAACCCCACTTCAAGACCATGAATTATCCCAACCATCTTCCTCATCTCAGATCTACGAGATTAATATGATTAGTGTCGCTACTCGAGGACAGAAAAACAATGGGAAAGCGAAAGAAAACACACCTGCGGCATCTCTTTCTCCTTCAACCATCCCGATTACACCACCACCTAAAGTGGTTATTCGCGAACCCGCCTATCCGTCTCTAATGGATTTGCCCACCGAACCATGATCAAACAGCCTTCATCAATCACCCGTAAAAATGACACTATATGATCTCATTCAGACTTCTGAATCTCATCGACAAGCTCTTGTTGAGATCCTTCAAGGGATAGAGGTTTTACCCAACGAAACCCTGCCCGTTGCCTCCATTCTAACACCCAATCACGTTGCCTCTCTCACCAAACAATCCATCTCCCCCACCACTTCTGTCTCAAAACAACAAGCCGCTGCAGTTAGTTTCTCGGAAGATGAAATTATCAACTTTGGTGCAGAAGACCCTGACCCTGCCCTTTTCATTTCCGCTTACGTCCGAGACATTCGAGTACGTCGGGTTATGATTGACGGGGGCGCTAGCCTAAACATCATCTCTTCAAAAGCCTTCCAACAAATGAACATCCCTTCTAGTTGCATGTGTGCCAACCCCATCATGTTACGGTCATTCAACGACGCTATTACTTCTACCTTAGGCACCGTGATCCTCAACATTCGCGTAGGCCCACGTACTTTACCCGAACTCTTCTATGTCCTTGAAGGAGAGTTCCAATATAATATATTGCTGGGTCGTCCTTGGATCCGAGCCATGGGATGCGTTCCCTCAACATTACATCGATGCATAAAATTTGAGTACGAGGGGAAGTCCTACACTGTAAAAGCTGATCCTCCCCCCTTCAAAACTTGCAATATGCTATATCGCCCAAATGATGTGCTTATACCAATTAAGACACCCATACATTCAACCCAACCATCCTCTTCAAATGTACCTCAACCATCCACCTCAACTGCACCTACGCCTTCAACTGATGAAACCACCGTCGCACAAACCACTTCTCTTCCCGCAGCTAACATCCCAACCTCCGACCCCTTAGTAGATGTTTTTCATCGCCTCACGCTGGGGGAGTACCGCCTATATAACGTTAGTTCTTTCCCTACCCCGCAGGAGTACGGACAATTACATGCGCATCCCACCTACGACCGTCGCGTGGGGGAGGTAATCTCTTACGGACCACCCCATTGCCGCACTAACCTAACGTATGGGGGTGTTGACGCATCCTCCATTACCCCTGAACCTCCTCTTGGTGTGGTTCCCTTCCAATCCGATTTTCAATACCTGACAAATCGTCGCTTCGCCTCACCTTCTTGACTCGCTGTGCGTGGAAAGGCTTTGGTTTTGGCCTTTACGAACAAGGCCGACATACTCTCATCCCCATCACCACACGCAAACATAATGATCGCAGTGGTCTCGGTTTTTCCGAAACACCTACACAAGAAACACCTCCTGTCAGCTGTATCCTGGAAGAAGAAGACGTTGCCCCTACCGAACCATCATCACCCACTTTGCCATCATCACCCACAGAATCGATGGACCCTGAATCTATCCCTCCTAACTTTTTTTTTTCATAAATGCTATCTTCATAGGTCCTCTCACTTATCAACGCGATAATGAGGACCCATCTTCTCTTCCTTCGTATCCAGACATGATCGAAGAGGATTCGCCTTTGATTAATGTTGTTGAATGCCAGGATGACGACTCCATCCTCACTTACCTGGGCGCGGATGATTCTTATATTCAACGCGCCTTACCATCTGAAACCCAAACTATGCTGAACGAATCTACTATAGAAATCAACATCCACACGGAGGAAGATCCTCACATAGTGAAGATTGGACAATCCCTTAACACATCAGAACAAGCCGCCTTTTCTACCTTTCTCCGTGCTCGCAACCAAGCTTTCGCATGGTCTTACGCTGACATGCCAGGAATTGATCCTACCATTGCCATCCATAACATCACCCTAAACCCCAATTCCAAACCAGTCAAACAGAAATTGAGAAAAATGCATCCACGCATTGCTCTCTTGGTCAAAGAGGAGCTCCAACGACTCCTTTCTGTTTCCTTCATCTTGCCTATTGACTATCCTCAATGGATTTCTAACATCGTACCTGTCACTAAAGCGACAGGGGGACTTCGGATATGCACAGATTTCCGGGATCTTAACCTTGCTTGCCCCAAGGATGACTTCCCCCTCCCAAGTATTGATCAACTTGTTGATCTCACTGCGGGCCATGAAATGCTTTCTCTCATGGATGGCTTTTCAGGATACAACCAAATTTTGGTTGCCCCTGCCGATCAACACAAAACTGCCTTCATAACTCCTTGGGGAACCTTCTGTTATCGTGTCATGCCATTTGGCCTTAAGAATGCTGGTGCTACCTATCAGCGGGCTATGACCTACATTTTTCATGACATTATGCACACTATCCTTGAAGACTATGTCGACGATCTTCTCGGCAAGTCTAAACATCGTAGTGAACATCTCGATGTTTTAACCATTATTTTTGATCGCCTGTTACAATATTCTGTCCGCCTTCAACCGAAGAAATGTGTCTTTGGTGTTCTTTCGGGAAAACTTCTTGGCTTTATCGTCTCTTTGCGTGGCATTGAGGTTGATCCATCTAAAGTAAAAGCTATCCTAGAAATGCCCCCACCCAAAAACCTTAAACAATTGCGTAGTTTGCAGGGTAAACTTCAATCCATCCGGCGTTTCATCTCCCAACTCTCGGATCGATGTCACCCTTTTCATCACCTTCTAAAAAAGGACGTTGCCTTTCAATGGAGTGAGGAGTGTCACCAAGCCTTCGAAGCTCTCAAAACGTATCTCTTGCAGCCACCCGTGCTTATACCACCCCAGGACGACCGCCCTTTCTACCTTTATCTTTCCACCACTGACCATGCTATAGGAGCTATGCTCGCACATCGAGACCCTGCACGCCGAGAGCAGGCCGTTTACTATATAAGTCGTACCCTCGTGGATTACGAGACTAGGTATACACATGTAGAAAAATTGTGCCTGGCCCTATCATTCGTCGCTACCAAACTCCGACATTACCTCTTGAATCACAAAACTTTCGTCATCCCCAACACAGACCCCATTCATTATATGTACGCCAAACCACACCTAAACCAACGCATCGCTCGATGGCTCATGCTCCTCGCCGACCTTGACCTTGAGTTTATACAACAGAAATCAATCAAAGGACAAACTCTTGCAGACCAACTTCATGGAGGCCCCTCTTTACCCCGACGAACTCATCGCCACTCTTTCGCTCGGAGAAGTGTCGTATCAAATGACCCTCTTCTTTGATGGATCTAAGTGCCAGCGCGGCGGAGGAGCCGGCGTTGTTCTCATCCCTCTTGACGCTGAACCTATGCCTCTTTCATTCCGGCTTGATTTCCCCTGCACTAATAATACAGCGGAATACGAGGCCCTTGTTCTGGGTCTCCAAGTTGCGATACACTTAGGCATCAAATCTATCAATATCTTTGGTGACTCTCAATTGGTAGTCAATCAAGTTATGGGCATCTACCAATGTAAAAACGAGGAACTTCAGAAGTACAAACACCACGTGGAGTCACTTCTAGCCTTATTTACTCACTATTCTATCCAAACCATTCCCCGCTCCACTAACAAATTTGCGGATACTATGGCTTGCTTAGCCTCGCAGATTCCCGCCGCACCAACTGACTCTGAATTATTCGTTGTGGTCCAGCAACTTTTTGCACCATCCTATTCAACCCCGGTAGTTTGCATGATAAATACTGTGTCTACTAATTCGCAGGATACCTGGTACCACCAGTTTCATGACTACCTTACAATCTCGGTTCTCCCACCTGACCTTACTAGTAATGGAAAACGTGCTTTTCTTAAAAGTGTTTCGCGTTATGTTGTCATGGGAGGACTCCTTTATAAACGTGGCTTTGATGGCATCCTCCTTCGTTGTCTAACCGGCGCAGAGGTCACCTATACCATCCAACAAGTACACGATGGGATTTGTGGTGGACATTTTAGTGGCCTTGCCGTGGCTAAACGAATCCTTCGCCTAGGATATTATTGGCCTACTCTCAATAACGACTGCTACGAATATGTTAAGCGCTGTGTCATGTGTCAACAACATGCCAATCTTCAACATACTCCTAGCCACCCGCTACAAGTCGCTCGTGATCTTTGGCCTTTCTCACAATGGGGTTTAGACCTTATTGGTGAGATTCACCCGACCTCTTCACAACGTCACCGTTGGATAATCACAGCGACCGAATATTATACAAAATGGGTGGAGGCTATTCCACTCATTTCAATCAAAAAAGAAAAAATTGTCGAATTCATTAACCATCACATTATCTGTCGTTTTGGTATTCCTCATCGCCTAATAACCGATAATGGTAAATCTTTCAAAAACAAGTTGTTGCAAGACCTTTGTGACAACTTTGGTATCAAACTTAGCTTCTCATCACCTTACTATCCGCAGGCCAATGGTCAGGCTGAATCTTCTAATAAAACTCTAACCAAAATCCTCATGAAAGTCGTCAATGAATCTGGAAGAAATTGGCACGATCACATTCCCTTTGCCCTTTGGGCTTATCGTACTAGCATTCGTACCTCCACTAATGCCACACCTTTTTCTTTGGTATATGGTACCGAGGCTGTTTTACCTCTCGAAATACAAATACCCTCCCTTAGAATATCTCTTCAGGATATTCTCACCAACGATGATTTCCGCCAAGAGCGGTTAGCCCAATTGGAGCTTCTTGACGAACGACGTCTTACAGCTCTCGATCACCTTCAAATCTATCAAAAACGCATCAAGCGTGCTTATGATAAGCGACTTCATGAGCGTACCTTTAAGGTTGGTGATCTTGTCCTCAAAGAGAATCAACATGTCACCAAACTAGAAAAGAGCAAACGTGGAAAATTTGCTCCCAATTGGATTGGGCCTTATATAATCACTCACACCTATGGATCAGGCACTTATCGTTTAGCTTCGCTTAATGGTAAACCTGAGCCTGAACCCCTTAATGCCTTACATCTTCGACCATTCTACTGTTGAAACTAGTGTTATATCACCTCTTATCTACCTACTGCTCGTCCCTTGAGCTCATTTACCGCTACATACACTTTGTTTTCTATATCTCCGCATAAAATCAAAATCACTTCGCACCTCCCCTTGATAATGCCTTCCCCTTTTTTAGTCTAGTCCATGACTTCAAAGTATTAAAATAAGCCACATTCTTAAGGGATTTTCTTGAGTCAAACTTCCTACTAAACTAGATGTTTCACGCCAAAAGAACATCTAGTCATCTAAAATTAAATATAGACTGCTCCCTCGAAGGACAGCTATATGCCAAACTATTGCTGCTACTATAAATAGACTGCTCCCCTGAAGGACAGCTATGCACTAAAATCATCTCTGCTACTATAAATAGACTGCTCCCCGAAGGACAGGCTGCTATACATGGGCCAGCCTTTATCAGAAGCTTCTCGCATTGATCAGCTTCGTGAAGACCTCAAGAATAAAACAATCAATATCCCTTGTAGACTTCCCGCATCGATCAGTCTACATTCAATAAAATAAAAGCCTCATTCAAAAGAACTTTTTGGGTCATGGACTTGTCTATTTAGGGTAGGTTCTCTTTCGTTATAACAAGTTCTTTGTACCTCCGCTATATCATCCACATCACCTCACCATTTGTTTCAACTCAAGGGACGTAACGTACACCTGATATATTGTGATCATACAACTCTTTTCAACTATGGACTTCTCGTCTGTGCACGGCACTTAGGGCTTCAGGCTCGTTCTACGTTGTGTGGTTTGTTTAGCTCTTTTCACCTACGGAGCACTCTTTCCGCTTTGCCTCGCATCTAGAATTGTGTGTTGATCTTAATCAGGACACTATTCCCTACTACTTGGGTATGCTAACCTTTGCTTTACCTATACCTACACCAACAACATTACCCTACCAACATCAAATTTTTACCAAACGACCAATTGCCTAAACCATACCAAATTGCCTAAATTCGCCTCTCCCTGATCCTAAGGGAGAACTACATCGGTCTGAGGCCCCTCCTTGCTTTGTGCAATGGGCTATGTAGGCAGCACTTCGGAGACATGGCGTCTCCCAAGGTTAGCTCGACCATCCCCTACCATAACCTATCATGTGTGGTAAATATAAATATTTTTGTGTATTTCTATTTAATCACATTTCTCTTTTATCCTTTTTCAAAACACCAAAAACCACAACACAAACATTCTTATTATTATAACTCAAATCAACATACATATTCAGTTTTATTTAGATGTTAAACAAATACATCTTCTCTATCATCGACACGCAGGTCGGCATCCTTATTTATTCTTATACCTCGCTAACATGTACTCAGACCATCACAACTCATCCCGAACTAGGTGATGATCGTGATCGTCGACCCCTCTCGCCGGGCCTCTCGCCCTCAAAGGTACTGCGCTTATTGGTACCGCCACCGATCTCGCCAATCTCTCCGTAACATATGAATACGCCCGCGCATGGAGAACTCCAGCCTCTAGTCTCGCCGCCGTGACTCCGCAACCGCTAACAATCTTCTTGTCTCATTCACTCGTTTGCGTTTGAGCTGCTGAACCAAACGCTGTGCACGATCCCTCTCTTCGCCGTGTGATCACCGCTATGTCGTGGCGCTCACGTACACCTCGCAGCTCTGCTACCCACCATAACCTATAGGCCTCTGTCATTCCGGCATCCATTACACTGCGATCGGCTGCTATCTCCTCGGGCCCTTCTGGAGGTGTTGGCCGGGGTGGTGAGAATGCTGCCTCGGCATCGATCCTCATATATGGTCTATAAGCCTGTGGTATGTCCTGCACAAATCCAAATTGTCGCCGCACGCGATCTATAGGAATCCTCTCATATTCACCTGGCCTGTGCCCCGCGATCCACCTCAATCGCTCTACACCTCTCAACTCCTCAGCTATGTTCTCGGTTACCATATAGTTCCCGTAGGGCCTCCAACAGATATCCGCAACCGTCACCCTCTCCCATACCTGCCTGTAATACTCAATGTCACCCGGCACGGCCTGAGATCTTGCCTCTTGTTCTGTCTGGACCCATCGTCGGAATCCCAACCTCTGTACTCCGGTCTCTCCTGCCTGGATGGATCGGCCTATTGGTCGCACACAAACAATGTGCTCATAGGCCCAACAGTGTAATAAGTATGAGCAATCCAACGTTGTCCTGTGACTTTCGCCTACAAGCCCATAAACCCCTGTATAGCTCCGCCAAATATGCAGGTGCCCATGCAAAAGTCACGTTCCTTTCTATCATCTCCCAAATAACACCCATCAATGCCTTTGGAAATCTTCCCCCTTCTGCCCTCGGTAACGCATAATACCCTACCGCTATCATTAAAATCACTGCTAACCTTGTCTCCTCAGGGTGTGCTGCATACATTACCCCATATGTGAATGACAAACCTCGCTGTGTTAAGTCCCGTGCATATGGACCAAACACTTCTGTTATCGCTGCCCGCCCCGCGCTAGGTAGTGCCTGATATACTGGTTCTCCTGTAATAGGGAGTCTCACAATACGGAACACATCTTCCAAAGTTACTGTCATTTCACCTGTTAGCAGATAGAAGGTATTTGTCTCAGGATTCCATCTCTCAATCAGCGCCTGTAACATACCATGGTTACGTGCGATTCGCGAATAATAACGGATTCCACTTAACCCCCAACGATTTATCAATGTCCATTCCGCTGGTGTTACATCCGCTCGGATTCGCGACAACAGCGCTGGCACGCTATCATTCATCCTCAACCCTGCCTCTGCCTGCATACACCAAAACGAAAAACAACCATTCAATCCATTAGGGTCTTTTTCAAACATTCTGGAAATTTCTCCAGTAACCGGTACCGGTTATACGTAACCGATATCGGTTGAATAACCGATACCGGTTCTCCCTAACCGCTACCGGTCACTGTCAATTCTATACACCTTCCCTAAAAACAACCACCTACGACAATAAATTTGCTCGTTTATTCGTTTTTATACATACAAACATACCTGAAACCCCTGATTGCCTACCCTGTAACACTTACCTCACCTGCAACCCTTGTTATCATGTTTTCTTTCTCATATCTACCCACCTACTCTACCCCATCTTATTCACAAAACCATGCAGAAATCAAATCACAACCAAAACGTTTACCTCTTGGGTTGCAGTAGCTTGAGGTGGCCCTTGTCTTCTCTCTTGTCCCTGCCTGCTGGATGTTTCTCCTCGTCCTGCCATTATCACCACCTTTTTCAAACCTGCCTTGCTATCTTCTGAATCTCAGATCACAATTCACTTTTCTTGTCTCTTCTCTCCTTATCACTCAGATCTCTCATGCAAAAACCTGTCTCAGTCGTCAAAACGCGTCGCGTTCGCGCTTTTAACCTCTTGCATGGCTCTAAAATTAAAACTTAAGTTGCCACCCTAGCTTTTTTATTTTTAGAAAAGCCCATACCTAAATAACCGGTATCGGTTACCTAACCGATATCGGTCTGTCAGCTACCGACATCGGTTACCTAACCGATACCGGTTACACACCTTCCTTTTTGAAACAGCGTTCTTTTCTTCATTTCTCATCTAAATTTTTGTCGCGCCCGCCTCTTTTCCTGCATAAACAACACACTTTACCACATTTTGTTCATCCACCACATATAACATTACATTTTCATTAAACATCATTTATTTTACACAGATACACAAACCATCAACTACAGATACCAAAAAGCTATCAATCTATACATCATTTGGAACCAACTCATCAATTACATATATCACAATGTCACAAAACCACCAATCCATCACATAACCTGACATTCATATATACGTGCAAAAACAAAAAACAAAAACATCAGCATCATCCATCTATCAACATGTCAATTAAACTCATCACACATTCTATATATTACCAGCCATTAACCACATATTTCAACACATTTTTGAACACTGCATATGAATCAAAGCATCGTCTCTATATATATACAAATTTTCAAAAATACAATGTGCCCTACATCGGGGCCTCTGTGATCTCATAACATACCAAAGCCGGCACGCAGGCCGCAATACCTCCCAAAAATCTCGACTCGGCTCGCAGGCCGGTCTCTCATATCACAAATATACTCGGCTCGCAGGCCGGTATCTAATAAATAAATGAATCAAAACAATGAATAAATGTAGGCACGCAGGCCTCTATCAATACAACCGGTTCGCAGACCGGTGCCCATGTCCCTATACAAAACCACGTCGGGGATCTATCAGCTCTCCCCACCGCCCTCGGCACCTCTCCCCGCTGGTCCCTGTGGTGCCTCTCGCCTCCCGGCCTGCCTGTCACAGACACGCCAGCTGTGGCTGCCCCTCCCTGAGATCTCTGGCTGTGCGAGGTCTCTGCTCTATGCGCTGCATATGCCTGATACTCGACTCCGGTACTATCAAGAATATCCTGATAATAACGGGCCTCTGCTCTAACCTCCATATAGCGATCTCGCGCCACTGAAGGAACTGGGGCTGGTCCCCTGGCACCTAACACCAATATCTACATATCCCCAGTGCCGTATGCTGTGTACTCGCACTCGTGGCCGTGGTGGTATTCTGGGGCCGTGGCCATTTGCCGCTTAGTACGGCTACCTGTACTGCACTGCACTCGTGTCTTTGTGGCCGCTGTGGTGGTGCCGCGCCGTGCTCACACCCGAGCTCGGGCTAGCTGCCTCGTAAAACCCCTATCGTGCTGTGCAGCAGCCCTATCCCTCGTAATACTGCACTCGCCCGAGCTGATCTCTCTCTGCTACCGCCGCTAAGTGCCCAGTGCCGGGCTGTGGCGGTATCTCGCTACCCTACCTCGCTCTGCTTGACCCACCAGACCCTGTATGCTCCCGTGCACCCGGCATCATCCACACCCTCACCTGCTGGTCTCTCCGCTACCCAGTCTGGATCCCAAGGCTGTGGCGCTGGCAGTGGGGCCTCTACATCATCCCTCCTGTACTGAGGGAAGGGAGGTGGCTCGTCCTGTCGCAGCCCCATCTGCCTGCGTACCCTCTCTAGGGGTATCCGCTCGTACTCTCCCGGCCTCCGTCCTGCTATCCAGAATGTATACTGGATCAGGCGCAGCTGTACGCGGGCTCCTCTGCCAGGCTGGTGACCTCTGTAGGGTCTCCATATAATGTCTACTGCGGTAAGGCCCTCTAGCATATGTCTATAGTAGGCCACATCCCGACCTGCAACAACTGCTCGTGGCTGGCCCACGACCCCCAACCACCTCTGAAATCCATATCGGTATACGACCTGTGGCCCTGGCTGCTGGGGTAGCCCTACTGGCCTGATGCATACGATGTGCTCGTATGCCCAACAGTGCAACAAAAAGGTAGAACAAATACCAAATCACCTCCTCCGGCGATAGCCCCATAACTCCCTGTATAATTGCACCAGATACACTGGTGCCCATGCAAAACAGGTGTGCTCCTCCACCATCTCCAGTAGCACCCCCATCAATGCCCGTGGGAAGCGGCCTCCCTCTGAATCCGGGAGGGCGAAGCAGGTGATCCCTATCATCATCAACACGGCAAGCCGTGTCTCATGTCTGTGTGCGCGGTACATGTCACCATATCCAATGCTCGCGCTATGATATGTAAGAAGCGCGGCTGCATCCCCAAAAACCTGCAGTATGCTATCCATGGCAGTCTCTGAATCTACCTGGAAAACGGCCTCTCCCTCGATCGGTAGCCGCAGGATGCGATACACATCCTCTAATGTGACGGTCATCTCCCCGGTCGGCAGATGGAACACATTGGCCGCCGGATCCCATCTCTCGATGAGGGCGACCATCAGGCTGTGATCTCTGTCGATCGCTCTGTACCTCTAGACCCCGCCGAGCCCCACCTCGCGCATGATGGCCCAATGCACCGCAGATATGTGTGGCCTCATCCGACTCAATAGTGGAGGCATCCTATCACGCATCGTCAACTGCTGACGTGCCTGCAAAACCAACCCACATTCTTAGACCCACTCTTTATTATAACATCTACTTTACCATCTAAACCCCCTTTTGTAACACCCAAAATCTAACCCCACTCCACCCACACCCCAACACGCCACCCAACCCACCTTCAAACCTAAACCCTAAACTCTAAACCCCACCCCAACACGCTACCTAACCCACCCGAAACCCAACCCAAAAACCCTAAACCCCATCCTAAACCCCACCCATACCCCGACTCTCTACCTACCCAACCCAACTCAACCCAACCCAACACAACTCACCCCACCAAGCCACCCAACCCACCTTCAAACCTAAACCCTAAACTCTAACCCCCCCACCCTAACACGCTACCTAACCCACCCGAAACCCGACCCAAAAACCCTAAACCCCATCCTAAACCCCACCCATACCCCGACTCTCTACCTACCCAACCCAACTCAACCCAACCCAACACAACCCACCCCACCAAGCCACCCAACCCACCTTCAAACCTAAACCCTAAACTCTAAACCCCACCCCAACACGCTACCTAACCCACCCGAAACCCAACCCAAAAAACCCTAAACCCCTAACCCAATCCCCTTCCCCACTCCCAACCCAACCCAACACCCCATAACCATACACCTTAAATACCACCCTCAACCCATCCCTCCCCCACCGATACCGGCCGATACGAGACCGATGCCGGTCCCCCCATTTTAACCTCACCCTATGCTTTTTGCGACCGATGCCGGTCGCCTAGTGACCGACATCGGTCACTGTCTACTGCCCGAGCCGAACCCGCGCGCGGCCCCCAAAACTCATTTTTTACCTATTTCTACCCATCTACCCACCCAAAAACCCTAAAATTTTACACACCTAGCCGCCTTAGCATATCTAACCTATCTACCCTCCCCCTTTCTCACATTACCTCCATTTACCCATTATTTCCTACAAACTACCAATTCCTACCCAAATCCCAAAAACAACATAACTCAACCAAATCACCAAAATAAAGAGTTTAGAACCCCACTGGGGTATGACGACACACGTCGCGTGGTGGGATGGGTGGTGGCGGTCCATTTGGTCCGGTCCCCTCCAGCCTCCTCTGCCGTGCCATGGCTCCAATCCCGATCTGCTGGGTCCCCGGCCAATCACCTGCGGCCTCCTCAACTATTCGGGCCCACTATCAACTCTCTCCGCCAATCAAATAGCTCCACCTCACTCAATACCCCTCCAAATCAACTCTCCACGTCAGACAAGTCAATTTGGATTGCAAATAATCAAAGTGACAATGACAGGCCGTATTTTTCTTTTTATAGGTTTTTCGACCTTAACCGATGTCGGTTTCCTTTTTTGCCCTAAAACACCGGTATCGGTCCCTTAACCGATATCGGTCATGTAGAATCGACATCGGTGTTAATCCCACCTTTCCCCCAATTTTATCTTTTTGACCCTATTTACCATTTGCCCTTTTTTTTAACCACATATCGCCTATATCCACCGTTGATGAACACCATTTGTTTACCTATTTGGCCCGACCTAAGGCCTCCACCTACCTATTCGGCCCGACCCAAGGCCGCAACCTACCTATTCGGCCCGACCCAAGGCCTCCACCTACCAATTGGCCCGACCCAAGGCCTCAACCTACCATTTGGCCTGACCCAAGGCCTCAACCTACCAATCGGCCCGACCCAAGGCCGCAACCTACCTATTCGGCCCGACCTAAGGCCTCCACCTACCTATTCGGCCCGACCCAAGGCCGCAACCTACCTATTCGGCCCGACCTAAGGCCTCCAACCTACCATTTGGCCCGACCCAAGGCCGTAACCTACCATTTGGCCCGACCCAAGGCCTCAACCTACCATTTGGCCCGACCCAAGGCCGTAACCTACCATTTGGCCCGACCCAAGGCCGCAACCAACCCATTTGGCCCGACCCAAGGCCGCACCTAACCATTTGGCCCGACCTAAGGCCGCACCAATTAACCATACCATACCCACAATCACCGTTTTAATTTATCCATCCATCATGTAGCTTTTTGTTCAATCGAGCTCACCTGTTCGTGTTTTAGCATGATTAGGGTCCTTGACTTGATCTGTCGACCAACTTTGCCTAGACCTAGACCGTGACGTTTATCTCAACCAAACCAACCATTTGGTACTGCCGAACATGCCTAAACGTTCTTGTACCTTACCTGTTATATACCCTGGAGCTACTTCCTATGCCTTGGATACCAGGATTATATCACCCTTGTTTGGATAAACTATCGACCTTTGCCTATACATCGCTGGTTTGCTCGTCAAATCATGTACCCTAGTCATACTATTGCATTTCAACATGTGTATGCTTCCTTGGAACTACCCCACACCTTACCATTCTCTCAACAACATATACCCTTTATCAACCCTATCCCTGATTTCCCGTTCACCCAATCTGTGATAGATTTGAGGGGGATTACCTATACCCTTAACAGGGGAAACCACTTCATATTATTGTCCGCACAGCTTTACAAAACAAGCTACACGACAATAAGGGGCTAATGTAGACACCAAATTCGTGTCTCACGACCCCTTGTGACCCGCATCCCATTTCGCAACCTAACCTCATTACCTAAACTTTACACAATTATTTATTAATTACCTCATAATTGATAAATCCACATCGCCTTACCCGCCACCTCACTTGCCCACCTCACCATGACCTAGCCCTAACCCTAAACTAACCTAATTAGGACCCATGACTTGGTCTAGACTCACATTGATAACTAATGCCTCCTTACTCGCACCCAAAGCCGACCTTCTAGCCGCTTGACCAAGCCCGTAACTGATCCCTCGGGAGAAAAACAGGGAAGGTGGGCTATTTTACTAAAAATAGCCTACTTTTCCCTAACCGATGCCGGTTCCTACTCGACCGCCGTCGGTTACGCAACCGCCATCGGTTCCCTGTAAATGGGCTCCCCAAACCAAAACAATGGATCGGAATTTCATTTTGGGAGATCAGTCGAAGGATTTCTGGATCAACAAAGGGCATTGCGAGCGAGGAACGGATTCCAGATCTTCACTTGACCAAGCAGAGACGAGTGAAAATACTAGACGTGCTTACAGCAAAGGAGATCAACTTGCACCTTCATCAAAACCAGTAAGTTACATCTTGCATGTCCTCCATTATAACATTTCTTATGCTTTTGGAATTGCAATCTTCCCAAATCCGTTTCTGAATCCATTACCCAACGTACCATTGCCTCTAACTATCATTCTTTAGCTTCTAACCATCCCATTTCCTAATACTATCCAAAAACCAGCCATTACAAACACCACAACCAGCCCAGAAGATCCTAGAACCAACCGGTATCGGTTATCAGTGACCGCCATCGGTTATAGATAACCGGCATCGGTTCCTTTGATCCAAACCAAGAAAAACAGCCTTTCCCCTACCTAGTTCCACGAAACAATTTAATTGGTACTTTACAGTATTTTGTGTTAATTCATATTAGCAGGGAAACTGACCACCTTCGAAAGGAAGTTTTACATTTCCTGGGCCCAAGGCAGTTTCCTCATTTATTGTTTAATCAAATCTTGTGGTCTTGTGTTCTTATTTGCAGGTAGTCCTTCCAAGATAAAAAGGAGTTCTTCGCAGTCAGCCTGATCTTTCTCTACGGTACGCGCACACCATCTCGACATTCTACAGGTATTCCTCCTAACCCTAACCTTATCTGTTTCTAAAAGGAACGAAGCATTTCCGAGTGAAACACGTGTATCATGTTGATTTGAGGGTAGTTATTAAATGGAGAAGGTGTAGAATGAGTGGTATAACAACATGATCAGGAAAAAACCTACTAGAGGAGAATATTCTTGTGAAGTGAGTGAAGGAATGACATTTAGGTGATGGCATGGCAAGTTCTCTGATGTGAACCATGTTAATTTTGAATCTTGGAGGTGGTTCTAGGAGCTGTGGGGGTGGAGGTCATGGTTGTTGAGTGGGAAATGTGGGAATGGGTATCGGTGAAGCGGGGGTCGTCATCGTCAAAGTTGGCTTCAGGAGGACACAACTAGATAAGGAAAATTTTCAAAGCCTTGCAGTTCTCCACATCATACCCTAGCACATGATGGTAGGCGCAAATTTTAGTATCATCAAACCCTTTTGGCTTGGGTTTGAGAGGGTCATAAGGTTTGAGTGGCGGTAATGTGATGACAAAAGTCTTAAGGAGGTTGGTTAATATTTTGGCATAGGACCCTGCTAGTGGGTCACAATGGGAAGTGAAAGTGGGTTTGGGTGTAGGTGTGGTTGATTGTTGAGGAATGGTCCTTGTAGGAGGGGGAGTAGGTCGAGCTATGGTTTTGGGTGCTAGCATGGTCTTGGGTGTTGGTCATGTTTGTCTAGGTAGGGGTATGGTAGATGAACGGGCATGAGGGTGTGTGGTTGTTTTGACTACCTTATTGGGAGGTAGCGGAGTTTTGTCTTTGGGTTGCACCTTCTTGGGTAAAGGTGATATGGGTGCATGGGATCTAGAAGGAAAATCCAATGGGGAAGAGGGTGAGTTACCCAGGAGAAAGTAGAGGTACCATGAAGGTAGATGACGCGGGTCATGCAGGAGGTATGAGGGACAGAGACTGAAGTGTAGTGGGTAGTGAAGAAATAGCTAAGGGTATTGGAGGTATGGGGGTAGAGATGTTGCAAGTGTGGGTGTAAGTTAGGTCAAGCACCTGGGTAGGTTAGAGGTTCATGAGGAAGGGATGGGCTATTGTGTTTTTTGTTTATTGATGGGTGGAGGTCTCTTAACCATGTTGGGGGGTTGAGGTCCTAAGATGGATAGGATAGGTGCAGGTGTGATTGACGTAGCAAGGGTATGAGTTATATGGGTTTGGTTCTTCTATTTGGGTGTCGGAGTAGGTGTGGTGTTGACTTTGGAGGATGTAGCTAAATTCATTTTGATAGGTGGATGAGTAAGGATGGTGGTTGAGGTGACCCCTAAAGTGGTAATAGGTTTAGTCGAGGAATATGTTGTAGGCGTGGGCTTAGGTTTAGATGGAGGTTGGGTTATGGGTAAGGGTGTGTGTTGAGCTATGATGGGTGTTGTGGAAGAAGTTGTGATAGAGGTGGTTGTGTTCATTTTGATTGGTTGAAATATTCTTGGGTAGATAGTGGAGGTATTAACAAGTGACATTTGCATCTGTGTTGAGACAGGAAACAAAAGGTTCCCCCTAAGTAAGGCCCTATCCACATAATCTAAGAGATCGGCTAAATGTGAGAACGACATGTATGTAGGTGGAGTTGATGAGGAACTAATGAAAATTCCCATAAAATGTGTCTTAGAGATAGGGAATGGGATAGCTTCAGCTTCTGTGGGTAATAGAGCCGAAAGTAGGTCTACAGGATCTTGGGTAGCTGATGGAGAATGCTCACCAAGAGGCAAAGCTATCTCAACTAGGTCTGTGATAGGGGAGGAGATGATGGGTGCTCCTCTATAGGTGGAGGAGATGATGGGAGCTCCTTTGTGGGTGGAGGAGGAAAACAAGTATCCTCTGTGAACTGAAGAAGTACTGTGGGTATCGGTTCTCTAAGTGGAGAAGCCAAAGGTGAAAATGTCTCGATGTTAGCGAAGGCTCCTCCATAGGTGAGGAAAGAGGTGAAAGGTGTTCCTCTATGGGTGAAGGAACAGGGGAGTTTGATTCTAATGTAGATGAAGAATTTCAGGCTAGAATCTCCTCTATGGAAGGAATATGGGGTAATTGGGAAGCAACAGGTGCATCACTAAAAATAGCGTGGACCTTACGGGTATGGATATCATGAGTTAAGGCCTCACCGGTTTGTTAAAATGAAAGGGAATGATTGGGAAATGGTTTCTTGAAGATGTGTAGGTTTTGGTTGGCAGGTGTGTTAGGATTATCCACGATTAACTTGCCTTTCTTGAGCATTTCTTGGAAAAAAATTTTGAAGGTGATGAAATTATCATCACTATGACCCTTTACTCGATGATAGTTCCGGAAGTCCTTTTTCTTATACCATGCGGGAATGAGGCAAGTAGGGTAAAAAAGCAGTGTGTGGTTTTATAAGCGTAAGGGTGATGGCCTTGGGTTTGATAAGCTTTTCTAAGACAGAAGAATAAGGCTCCCCAATTGGGGTGTATTTCTGTTGTTCTCATATGAATTGAAAAGTCTGGATAGGTGAGAGATTAGATGAGATTAGATGAGGGGGCTTTTAGTACCAGCTGCGTTAGCGATGCCCTTAGATTTTGAATAATTATTCTATGGTTTGGAAGAAGAAGAGGTATCATTCAACTTGAATGCCGAATTCTTATTGCATAATTGGATTTTCTTCTCTTTGATGGCCCAAATCTCTAACTTTCGTGCCATGGTGAATGCTTCATTGAATGTTTGGAAGGTTTGAACCTACAAGGTTGGTGAGATATGTCTAGCACAAGCCCACGTGAAGAGCTTGATGAGTTCTATTTGTGGCAATTGGAAGGTGAGTTGATTGATCAGGCTACACCAGCGAGTGACAAAATATGTGATAGATTCATCCTCATACTGACGCGTGGAGTATAGGTTAGTCATGGTAACCTTCTTGATGATATTGATGGAGAAGTGATCCAAGAAGGCTTGGGCTACCTAATTAAATGAAAATATAGAGTGTCTAGGTAACCCATTATACCAATCTAACGCAGGTCTAGTTAGAGACATGGGAAAGGTCCTCAAGAGTAAAGCATCATCATGAGTGATTCGATAGCACCCGTGTTTGAATGACTGCAAATGTTGTTGTGGTTCTTCCTTTCTATTGAAGCAGTTGAATTTAGGCATATCCCAATGCATGGGGTATGGATGAAAAGGAATGGATGGGTGGATGGGTTTGTTGCAAATTTTTTCGTAGGTGAGAGTGTTGCGAGAGCCGGAAACCAATGCCTCCAATGTCAGCATCTCATCCAACATAAATTTGATTATGTCATTGATAGGTTGCGATGATTGGGTGCCTCTCCCGTAGTATGATAGGGTTTGTTTTGGGCATATAATGGGGTTGCACTCTAGTATATGGATCTGCCGTGTAGGTTGATTGAAAATAAGGTAGTGAAATAGGGGTACATACCTAGAGTGAATAATAGATGAAACAGGAGGCTACTAATAGTACATATGGGGGTGAAATGGTCATGGTAACCCTAGTGGTAATGGGGGCTAACAATTATGGAATGGAAAGGACCACGTTATGAAAAGGGGTAGGGGTCACTAAAATCAGAAGTGGTAATGTAGCTACGGGTATATGCGAGACATTAGGGGTGGATGAGGTTACATTTTGAGTAGTTTTCGAAGGTATGGTAGATGTGGGAAGTGCAACAGAGGTAGTAGACGTAGCAATCATAGCGGGTATAGGACCTCGCTATAAAATGACTTGGGGTAAGGTAGATGTGGGTATCACGGAGCCAGATGGGGCTGATGCAGGAGTGGAAGTGAGAGTCGGAGGGATAGATATGGGCATTTTGTATATCAATTGACCCAAAGCATCTCGAGTGGACGAGTGGGAAAGATAAAACTACAAGGTGGCAGGGTTTTGGTAAAGGAGTCATGTGAACTCCTCATCTTTGAAAGCAATAGTGATAGGTTGGATAGGATACATGGCTAGTGATAAAATGGAAGGTGGTGAAGGACTAGGTGGGAGTGGTTGACAATTGGCATGGAATACAAGAGAACTTGCTTGTCTTCATGTCGAGAACCATTTGAACTAGTCGATCGAGTTGGGCCGCTTCTCCGTAAATGACATAAAAAAGCCAACAAGAATAGGTGAAACAAGCGGTAAAAGGTGGATTAGGTACCAAATGTCAGTTGGAAAATGACATAGGCTAACTAATTTTGGTTAGGGTAAACCAATTCCGGTTATAGGTAACCATGGTTGGTCACTATGGGAAATGGACAGTGAGTGAAAAACAAGGTATACGGTCAAATCTGGTAGGTATGCCAAATCGATGAGTTTTACAAGGCCAATGGGAATGATAGTAGTGACAGGGACTCTAAAAAGTTGAAGAAGATGAAAAAAGGACCTAGAACCGATGTCGGTTGGGTATAATCGACGACACCGAGAGGGTAACCAATGATGGTCACCGAACCGACACCTGGCCGTGTGAAATTGAAACAATGATGAAAGAAAAGTGGTTGTGAATTAAAATCGATGGGGAATCAAACCTGCACTCGAGAATGATGAGAATATGGTCTAGGTACACTCAGAAGAAGTCATAATACACCAACTATGATGAGGAGCGTATGAGGAGAAATAAAAGTAAATGAATAACGTGACCTCACCTCAAAACGCAATGCCAAGTAGAAACACAAAGAAAAATGTGATCCTAGGAGTGCCTTTTCTATTATGTTTGTTTAGCTTATTATATTTAAGGACCTGACACATGAACTATAAAATAGAGTTTTTGGTGAGGATGACTTCCTACAAAGAAGAAGATCTAAAAGGTGAGGTTTTAGATATGTTATGGTGGGGGCGGGCCTCGCTCAAGTATGACTTGATACTGATAGCGAGTTGGGTGCCCACTATACTATGATCATGTGATCACCTACAAATTCTTCCGAGGTAAGATTTTGTTTAAGAATGTATGTATTTTTGAATTTTTTGAGGTTTGGTAGGACTCGAGAAAGAGAAAAGCAAAGAAGTGCTTTTCTACGATTCATTTTTCAACCATCATTTGGGCATGAATTCCAGCGTATAGGTTGCCCTCAACTAATGTGAGCTAATGCGATAAATCAGAATGCAATGCACTTATTTTAAGCCCAAATTGAAATATGAAGTTTGATGACACAATGGATCAATAGGAAGAGGGATGCTCTTTCACTATAATGCAGAAAACACGAAGAAATGGTTCTTTTTAAGTGCACCAAAAGAAAGGTTTCTTTTAGAGAAAATAGAAAGAAAAGGGAGGTTACCGAGGAAGAAAATTAATGTGTATGCTTTCGGAAGGGAAACAAACACAAAAATTTTCCTAGGAATGAATAAAATGCAAGGAACCCTTGATGGGTCCCACCGGTGTGAAAAAATGTTTCACTTGATTCTTAGACTTTCCTTTGAAATATTGATTTAAACAGATAGGGTAAAAAGCGTAGGAGGAATACTGTTTAAATGCTGGTTGGTTGCTTGTTGCACGCGTATGACTTATGAATCCCCAGCTGGTCGTGAGAGCTTCCTTTTGGCTAAGAGAAACTACCTGTAATGGAAAGCAAGACCACCGAAAGAGTTAAACAATATGTGCGGTGAACTACCTAGCGTGTGCTAGATCCGGGAAGTGCGATACTTCCTAGATGGATGTCATTCCACTATTTTAAACAATTTAATGTGGATAATAAATTAAACCTATTGTAATTAAAATGATAAGGGAATCTCATCCAAAATACAATAAAAAAAATCTAATCTAACATGCTAAGTTAAAAATAAGATCTGAAGGTCAAATAACTGGTTATGGGTCTCTGTAGGTTTGACAAAGGTCTCAAGCAGATAACAGGTGAATAAGGATGATGTGGGAATAAGTGGATAAGTCATTGTTCTAGGTTGTATTGGTGAATACAGAGACCGATGTTGGTTAAGTGTGACCAATGACGGTTGGGGATAACCAAAGGCGGTTATTGTGGAAAATTTGGGGATGCTGCTGAGAATGAGATTTGGATCTCCTTGTGATTGCACATTAGACTTGGTTGGCCGGAAGGAGGTATGAGGCTATTTGGGTGGGATTTGGCAAAGTTTTAATGGGTATGTGGAGGGGTGAGTATGAATGGAGGTCAATGGGTGGCTAAGGAAACAAAGGATGACAATATAATGATGAAACCAATGAACCAAAGGAGTACAATGTTCTACTTACTTGGAACCTGGTTCTAGACGCCTGTGAGTGAGGAATGAAGGTGTTGGTAAGAGGTTGAAGGCTGTAGAGGATCACCAATCATAGGAAAGATTTTGCATGGGCTGCATGTGCATTCCTTTTTTCTTGGTTGGAGCAAATCCTTGCTAGGGTGAGTACTGGATGGTTGTGCAGAGAAAATTCTTGATCTCCTTCCTTGTATGCGTTTCCTTAGTGAAATTCGTTCTCAGAAGATGTGATATCTCTCAAGAAATGTGCCAATATTTTTCGAACCTCCAAAATAAGGTTGTTTTGGGATTTAAAAGGTTATCGACGGTGGTTCGGCTTAACCAACGATGGTTAGGGGTAATCAGTGTTGGTCAAGGTGGGATTTCCTAGGTTTTACTAAACTAGGGAGATCCTCTTGATTTTCTGGGATCTCGTGTCGTTAACCCATGATTAGATTGGAAGCTTCTTGTAAGCATGCGGGAATGTGGTTAGAGGGAATGTAGGCATTTATTTTTAGGGTTTGGGTAAGTCTTAGTTAGTTATGGCAACTTACTAAGAATAGGTCTTAGGGTGAGTTGGCTTGATTAGGTGTCTAGGTGAGATGTATGTGGACATTATCCCAATTAAGATATTTAAATAATAAATATGGTGAGGATAATGAATTAATTAAATTAAATTAATTAAATTAATATTAGTGGAGTGAAGGGGGCCATGGCTAGGTTAATGTGATGAAGGGTGTTTATTTGTCGAGGGACCAAAGGGGAGTGTGACCTAATTTTAGTGTCTACAATGATATCATTATAACATGACTCTTAGGTATCGGTGATACTAGGATCGATAAAGTATTCAAAAATAAATGAAGATTCAATGGAAAATAGGTATGAAACACCTGCAACTTAGATTATGAGGGTGGCTTAGGAGGAAAAAATATTTACTAAGAAGATGTTATAAATAAGAATTGTAAGAATGAGAGTAAAGGATTCTTCGCATATCCATCTATCATTATATGATGATAGAAAACGTTTCAGCTTGTAGACATAATCATAAATAACACTTGGATGGGCTGTAAAAATATCCTTACTTATGATAGCATAAGGGATATGGACCTAGTTAAATAGATTTCATCCCTTATTAGTATGAGAAGTAATATATCTAATACAACATGAATATTCAAAGGATAACTAATCCTAGAGCTAGTAAAAAAGCATACAATTGATGATAAATGAAAAATTTAGTGATAACTAGGGTTTGAAATAAAAAGGCCTAGCTATGGTAAGAAACTTAAGCTAAGATAGGTGGAGGGTTCAAACAAAAATTGGGTTCATAAAATGATTCAAGTAATAAATTCAAATTATAGACATCACATTACAAGACTGGAAAATAAAGTTTACAAACATGATTATTTAAAAAATAAAATAAGAATGTAATAGGAGTTTGAGGGATGAATTAGTTTATTTAGGAGGTGTTCTAACTACGTTTTCAGTAAATCTAAGAGCTATACAAGTTCTAGAATATACCTAATAGCTCACTCTCCACCTGTGTGTAGAAATAATGAGCCGTATGGTTCTATAATATACCATACCATGGATTGGTATTTTTGTATGATTTCGAACTTGAAACTATTACACATCTAGTATTTCTCATGTAACTTCACCTTTACCGATTTCATGTCTTGATATATTAAGGTTCCCTATAACCCTCACATTTTTACATGTATCTAAAAACCTTTTGTTTTATAAAGCACTTCAAACACATAATAGATAACAAAAACAAGTTTAGGTTATTTAGTTGGACTAAACTTGGTGGTCACCTTGTGTAATTCAAACCAAGTAATGCAATACATATAAAACTCTATATAGTTATCTTAATGTGTGGTGCATGTTTTTTTATGAAAGCTGTTTCCCTTATCCTATCTATTCCCTTGTGCATCAACATTGATAATGAGATAACTAATATTCCTAATTGAAACCTTACATGTATATGTGGAATACTTAAAATCATATTTTCCCCATTTGTGATGTGCTTATGAGATGTGTTATAGCAGTCCTTACTTTTTATATGTATTACATGGATGTTAGATAGGTGATTTACGGTAATAAATGGCTATAGTAAACCTATATAAGAGTCTTTTTCCTTTAAAATTTGAACCTAGTGGCACACTATGATGACCTAAAAAATAATAAATGACATTGAAAAAGTAAAAAGATTCACAACTAGTAGAAAGGACCCAAAGTGAAAGGAAGATGGGAGTGTTTCACTTGGGACCAAAATATGGTATAGTTTGGACCAATCTATATAGTCTTTTGCCAACATCAATAATAGTCCAATAGTAAAAATAAATAGAAAATGATTTTTGTGAAATGAAATTGGAAAATAAAAAGATCCAAATAAGTCATTAGATGATAACCAGTCAAGTAATATGAAAGTGAAATAATGAGGACTTACACCACTAGGGTCTAGTATCATTTCTCAAAATCATATACATATAATTTTATAGAAGCATTGTGTAATACTTATTTTGTGTAAAATTAGATGTCTACACATGATAGATGAGAACTCATTCCATAACACATTCATCATTCATTTGACCTATTGGTGGTCACAATTTTCCTTTAAATCCTTAGAGGTATCGAAGACGGTAATATTTGTATTACTTGGAATTCACTCTTGGAGAATTTTTTTATTTAGAATCTAAAAGCATATGATTTTGAATTATAATGGTCATCCCATACTTTGGAGTCTTTAACTAGAGGTTTTCCTAGATCTTATTTTGTTTGTTTATGATCCACCATGTCAACTCTCCCATAATGTTTTGTTGAACCTAGGGAAGTTAATGCATCAACGGTTTCTTTAAGAATATTTATCCTAACTCTTACTTTATTTCATTTGAGATTTGAGTTTTTGTTTGATGTGTTCATGCATAAATTAGCATAAGCAAGCATATTCTGTATCAATCACATTATTTATCTTCTAGCTCTTACCTTGTGATCTACATTTTGAGAGCTAAAAAATTATACAAACCTTGATCCATGAAAATATTTTCTTACAGTCTCTCAAATCCCTTACTTTTATATTATCTATTTTTTTACCTTAATATTATAAAACTTACTATCAAGAGCTAGTTAGACACCATTACCCTATTATATAGATATGATTTGTAACCCTATATATCTTATAGGGTGTGGAGTATCATATTATTTATTCCATGTCCGCATCCACTTACGACTTCAAAATGAATATTTTTTTGTATGGCCTCCTTCATTATCCTAGTGTAGATTTCCCCTTACACAAAAACAAAGAGGTTATTTTATCAAACCATTATTTATTTGCATACATAATCCTTCCAGCCAAGTGTTTCACCAAGAAGATACCATCTTCAAAGGAAAATAAGTGTACTCCTTCTATGTTTTTTTCAATTTCAATTTTCAAACCTTCAATTCAAATTTTCGGTTTCATGTTCGGTTAAAATTTAGAGGTAAAGTTCAATTCTTTCTATATGGACATTTACTACACTCTATGTTATAGGGTTTATTTTTTATATATTATAACCACTCAGAAATTTATAGAAATTAAGTGAAGATAAAGTGTGTGTACATAGGTATACATTTATTTTGAGCAAGGAATTTTATTTCCTAGCTTAAGGGAGGGAGTAGAAACCTATATTTGTTAATTTGACACCTTATAATCATATTATTGATCTAATACCTTCAATCATGACTTGTGTGCCTACTTTGAGTTTAATTGTTATATCCTATTCCATCCTTATATATATTGTAAGTATTTCTTTCTTATTTCAATGCTCTATGACTCATGAAAATATCATATCATTCCTAAATAGTCCATTAATCCTAATTATCATGTATAGATTTCCATAGCATCATTCTTTACTACTGGACCAAAATTTCTAAGAAAACTCGAGTATTTAATTATTTAATTGTGGGCTTAAAATCCCGGTTTGTATCATTAAATCGTTAATTTTACAATTTGTATATTTTTAGGGGTTGATCTGTACAATATGGTAAACCTAAATGTAAAAATATATCCATGGAACCCTATATAAGAAATCCTAAGACACTAATTTATGTATCAACCCTAAACTAATTAAATGTTATATATCTAATTAATTTATATAGAGTGAATAAATGTTACATCAAGAAATTCAAATAATATATATTTGAGTTATAAAATTAGATTTATGTCTTTACAAGTACAATATTTTAATAAGTAAGAGTGTCATTATGATTAAAATAATCACTTAGCTAATTCATAAGATGATATTTTTTTGTCATAGGTATATCCGGGTAGGGAATGCCTTATAGGTACTTCACTCCTAAATTGTAAATTGAAAATTGATTTATTTCAAGACTGTATAGAAGGTCAAGACCATACTACACTATGGACCTGGTTTTCTAATTCTTACTCAAAAGGTACGGAACCCTACAAATTTTGGAATTTTTCAATGGTATAAAAATATGCTTTATTTTACGTCACTTTATCTTACATGTAACACTCATGTTATACTTCATACAAATTAAGGGAATAATTTTTTTAAAACAAACCCCTTAAATAAAAAGTATGCCTTCAATGATTTTCAGCACACAACAATTAAAATCCAGCATAATAAAATGTTTACAATCCATTAGATAACAATGATAACCATGTACAGTTGTAAGGGTCCACTAGATATACCCAACCCCCTTATCATCACTCTAACCGAGTGAATATAAATTTTATACTTTTGGTTAAACCCTTTTAACATGTCTTGAGAACTATGTCGCACTCCTACATGTCAACTTGGAGAATAGACAAGCTATAATCCATCTAGTATATGAAACTACAAAATAGGAGTATGGTGAACAGGTAGTGTAATCGGATAGCTACACTACCTTGCCATGTTTTTAAAAGAGTAATGAAATCTTAGTTTCATGAATTCACACAAGTCACCAATAATTGTCTCTGTCACTATAAAACCACCTCTTTAAACTTATACGGATCTCAATTCTATTATTTAAGAAATTTAATTTATGTTTCAAACAAGTAAGAAGTAGGACTCTCCATTCTATTTGAAATTAAACCATTAGTCCCATCTAAGGATCCCTATGCGAAAGATAATGACCACATAATGAATTTCTTCATTAAGTACCCACTACCCTTCTGGATCCATTTTAAGATGGTATGCATAGGGTTATATTGAATATATTGGTGGGTCATTGCACCCACACTTAATTTAAACAAAATGTTATCATTTGAGTTAATACTAAGTACATCTTTACGATAGGATATTAGGTATCAAGTCACATTTTGCTTTTCTTAATACAGAACTATAATAACTTCTCTTGTTACTAAATTTAATGAGCATTTATTTTTGTGATATTGCAACATATTTTTCATTGTTAAGGACAAGTTAAGTTAATCGCGTCTCACATTAAATGATCTAATCACATCCTAATTAGTATTTTTAGTCACATAACTTCATCATTTATTATATGAGATTCACTTTATCCCAAAGGATGTAACCCGATAAAAATTAGAACAAGTTATGGTTATCATATATTGGGTTTAGTAAATCATGTTTCTCATAAATTTTTGCATTTAATATTTATTAAAATAGTACATATACTAATTTGTCATCATTATGTCATAATTAGTGTACTTTCTTATATTAAGGTACAATGACACTATAAATTTTTCTCGTATTATTGTTTCCCATAGTGTTCTAAACACATTGATGAAATATTTAATCATCCATAATGAAACTATAAATTCTACAATGAAAAAACAATGACTATATTTATACACTATTGTTAGTAATAAATTTTAAATGCTCTTAGTTTCAAATTAAAAAAATAATGTTATTTTTAACATAACAAGAGCCATATCAAACTATTGTTGAAGATCGTCATAATATTTCATAAGTAATGAATGGATAAATAAATAAATAACATAATCCAAGGGGTTAAATAAATAGCCATAAGTGAAATAGAAGCAAGATAAAAAAATGACTATTTAAACCAATAATCACATATGAAGGGTGTATTTTACTTTTTAAATTTTAATCCACAATATAAGAACACAAGGGGATAAAATAAAACAAGGGTGAAAATTGGCCTATACCACCTATTGTGCCACATACGGGTGCATCCCTTGAATCCCTTGATCTCTTGTGGCATAAAACTATCACCTCCATGCTTAATTTCAAACATCATACCTACATGATACAAAACTCTATATAAAGCAACAATCTATCGGTCAAATAATCCAATACAAACATATGCTAACTAATCCAAATAGTTACATTATCATACATCCAATATATAAAATATTATTAATTATGATAATCATCCATGACACATTTCACAATCTAATACATGATGGATGATAATATACAAATCCACCAAGATCCAAAATCAACACATATGAACCAGACGGTAATGATAATAATTGTGAATTAGCCTCATGGGCCAAATACAACATGTCATGACAAGTTAGCATATAAAAATAATGTGACGATGAAGTAGTAAATATCCAAGTCAAATAGTTAAGATAATAATAAGTCCAATGTCTTAATCATGAATAGTATAACAAGTCAATGTATTCAAAAATAGGGTAGGACACTAGTGGGTACTACATATTAACTTAACATCACATTGACGATATAAATAAACATCATTAATAGGCAGATACAATTAATTTTTAATAGGAATATAAGTATTAATGAAATAATTTTCAACATAATCAAGAGTAGGAGGATTGATTGTAACATTTTCAATTAGATTGAGAGACATAGATTTAATACTACCATTTTCCACAATATCGTATGTAAGAGGACATGAAAATACACAAGTAGATACATCATTTTTACATCCATTAGGAAGATTACGAATACAAGTTGGTAAATTATTGGTACATTGAATAAGACCGCTAGTAATTGCATCATTGTATATAGTACAGGAGGGAAGAGAAGATTCACTTATAATGTTTTCATAGTCATGGAAAATTTAATTTATCATTCCAATATTAGATAAAATAACAACATGACCAATAATTTATTTTCTTGAAGGAATAATATAATCAAATGTATCTATTTCATCATCAAAGGTATTATAAAAGCAATCACTTTTGTCATTAGTTACATCTAGAGTACAATAAGAGAAATGATTTTTATACACTTAGAATAAGAAATTAATCCACACAATCATAAAGGATATCATTAGAACATGGGTCTTAGGTATTGGTGATACTAGGCTCAATAAATGTTTCACAAACAAATGAAGATTGAATGGACAAACAGTATGAAACATCTCTAACTTAGATAATGAAAATGGCTTATGAGGAATAAAGATTTATTAACAAGGTGATATGAACAAGAATTTTAAGAATGATATGAAAGGATTATTTTCATATCTATTTATCATTACATGATAATAGGAAACTTTTCATCTTATATACATAATCATAAATAACACTTGGATGGGTTGTAAAAATATACTTACTTATGAGCTCGTAAGGGACATGGATATAGTTAAATAAATTACATCCCTTATTAGTATGAGAAGTAAGATATCTAATATAACATGAATATACAAAGGATAATTAATCCTAGAGCTAGGGAAAATCATACAATTGATGAAAAATAAAAAATCTAGTGATAACTAGGGTTTGAAATAAAAAGGCCTAGCTATAGTAGGATACTTAATCTAAGATAGGTGGAGGGTTAAAACAAAAAGTGGGTTCATAAAATGATTCAAGCCTAAATTTTATAATGATAGGTTTCTTAATTACTAAATTAGTAATAATATTGTAACAATAAAATCAAATTATATGCATCATATTACAAGATTGGACATTAAATTTTACAAACATGATTATCAAAAAAAGAAAATAAGAGTGTAATAGGAGTTTGAGAGATGAATTAGTTTATTTAGGAGGTGTTTTAACTATGTTTTCATTCAATCTGATATCTATAAAAGTTATAGGATATACCTAATATCTTACTCTCCACCTATGTGTATAAATAATGAACTGAATGGTTCTATACTAGACCATGCCATGGCTTGGTCCTTTTTGTATGATTTAGAACTCAAAACTATTACACGTGTGGTTTTTCTCATGTAACTTCACCTTCACCTATTTCATGTCTTGATATATTTAGTTTCCCTATAACCCTCACATTTTTACATGTATCTTAAAAAAAATTATCTTACAAAACACATAATAGATAACACAAAACAAGTTTAGGTGATTGAGTTGGACTGGCCTTATTGGTCACCTGTGTAATTCAAACCAAGTAATGTAGTACATATAAAAATCCATATAGGTATCTTAATGCATGGTGCATGTGTTTATGAAACTATTTACCTTATCCTATATGTTCCCTTGTGCATTAACATTGATAATGGGATAACTAATATTCCTAATTGAAACCCTTATATGTAGATGTAGAATAGTTAAAACTAGATGTTTCCACTTTGTGATGTTCTTATGAGATGTGTTATAGTAGTCCTTTATTTTTATATGTATTACATGGATAGTAGATATGTGATTTACGATAATAAATGGCTATAATAAACTTAGATAAGAGTATTTTCCTTTCAAATTCAAAACTAGTGGAACACTATGATGACCCAAAACATAATAAAGGACATTGAAAAAAGTAAAAAGATTCACAATTAGTATAAAGGTTCCAAAGTGAAATGAAGATGGAGTGTTTCACTTGGGAAAAAACTATGGTATATCTTGGACTCAACTACATAGTATTTTACCAACATTAATAATAGTCCAATACTAAAAATAAATAACCAAATATCTCGGTGAAATGAAATTAGAAAATACAAAAGATCCAAATAAGTCAATAGATGATAACCAATCAAGTAATATGAAAGTGAAATAATGGGGACTTAAACCACTAAGATGTAGTATCATTTTTCAAACTCATATACATATAATTTTCTAGAAGCATGGTGTAATAATGATTTTATGCATAATTAGGTGTCTACACATGATAGATGAGAACTCATTCCATAACACATTCATCATTCATTCAACCTATTGGTGGTCACTAATTTTCCATTAAATCCTTAGAGTTATTTAAGTTGGTATTATTTTTCTTACTTGTAATTCACTCTTGGAGATTTTTTTTTTTTTAGAATCTAAAATCTTATTATTTAGAATTATAATGGTCATCCTATAGTTTGCAATATTTAACTAGAGGTTTTCCTAGATCTTCTTTTCTTGGTTTGTGATCCCTCACATCAACTCTCTCATAATGTGTTGTTTAACCTAAGGGAAGTTAATGCATTAATGGTGTCTTTAATATTATTTATCCTCACTCTTACTTTATTTCATTTCAGATTTGAGTTTTTGTTTGATGTGTTCATGCACAAACTAGGATAAGGAAGCATATTATTTATCAATCACATTATCTATCTTCCATTTCTTACCTTGAAATATCCATTTTGAGACCTAAAACCTTATAAAAGCCTTGATCCAAGAAAATATTGTCTTACAATCTCTCGAATTGCTTACTTTTATATTATCTAATTTTTTACCTTAATATTATAAAACTTACTATCAAGAGCTAGTTAGACACCATTACCCTATTCTATAGATATGATGTGTAACCCTATATATCTTATAGGGTGTGGAGTATCATATTATTTATTCCATGTCTGCATCCACTTACAACTTGAAAATGTATTATTTTTTTGTATGGCCTCCTTCATTATCCTAGTTTAGATTGCCCCTTATACAAAAACAAAGAGGTTATTTTAGCAAACCATTATTTATTTCCATACACAATCCTTCCATCAAAGTTTTTCACCAAGAAAATCCCATCTTCAAAAGGAAAATAAGTGTACTCCTATGTTTTTTTCAATTTGAGTTTAAATTTAGAGGTAAAGTTTAATTATTTCTATATGGACATTTACTACAATCTATGTTATAGGTTTTACTTTTGGATCTTGTAACCACTAAAAATTTAAAGAAATTAAGTAAAGATAAAGTGTGTGTGTGGATAGGTATACATTTATTTTGAGAAAGGAAATTTTATTTCCTAGCTTAAGGGAGGGTAGAAACCTAAATTTTTAATTTGGCACCTTATAATGTTAGTATTGACCTAATCCCTTCAATCACGACTTATGTTCCTATTATATCCTATTCCATCCTTATTTATATTGTAAGGATTTCTCTCCTATTTCATTTCTCTTCCACTTATGAAAAATATCATATCATTCATAAATAGTCCAGTACTCCTAATTATCATGTATATATTTTAATAGCATCATTATTTACTATTGGACCAAATTTTCCAATAAAACTAGATTATCTAATGGTTTTATTATGGGATGGAAAATCCTAGTCTCGGTCACTAAATTGTTAATTTTCCAATTTGTATATTTTAGGTGTTTACATATACAATATGGTAAACCTAAATGTAAAAATATATCCATGAAACCCTATATAAGAAATCCTTAGACACTCATTTACTATATCAACCCTAAACTAGTTAAATGTGACATATCTAATTAATTTATATAGAGTTGAAGATGTTACATAAAGAAATTCGAGATAAGATATATTTTATTTATAGAATTAGATTTATGGATTTACAAGTACAATATTTCAATAAGTAAGAGTGTCATTATGGTTAAAATTAACACTTAGCTAATTCATACTTGAAGATCTTTGTTTTTGTAGGTATATTTAGGTAGAGAATTTCTTGTAGGTGCTTCAATCCTAAATTATAAACTGAAAGTTGATTTATTTCAAGACTATATAGAAGGTCAATACCATACTTCATTATAGAATTGATTTTTTTGATTTTGACTCAAAAGGTATTGGGACCCTACAAATTTTAGAATTATTCACTAGTCTAGAAATATGTTTTATTGTATGTCACTATAGCTTGCATGTAACTCCCATGTTATAATTCATCCAAATTAAGGGATTTTTTTAAAACACACCCCTTAAATACAAATTATGCCTTCAATTCTTTTCAACACGCAAAAATTAAAATCTAGCATACTCAAATGTTTACAATCCATCGGTTAACAATGATAACCATGTGTAGATGTAAGGGTCTATTATATCTACCCTATCCCCCTTATCATCATTATAACTAAGTGAATATAACTTTTATAATTGTGGTTAAACCATTTTAACAGGTCTTGAGAACTATGTGCACTCCTACATGTCAACCTGGAGAACATACAAGTTGTAACCCACCCAACATATGACACTACATAATATGAGTATGGTGAGAACGAGATAGTGTAATCTGCTAGATACACTACTTGGCCATGTTTTCAAGTGAGTAATGCAAGCTTAGTTTCCTGACTTCATACAAGTCACCAAAAATTGTCTCCTTCACCACACAACCATCTCTTCACAATTATTTGGATCTCAATTACATTCTTTAAGAGATTTAGTTTATTTTTCAAAAAAGTAGGAACTAGGACTCTCAATTCTATTTGAAAGTAAACTATCAGTCCCATCTTATGATACATATGGGAAAGATAGCAGCCACATAATGAATAATTTCATTAATTACCCACTACCCTTCCGTAGCCATCTAAATATGGTACGGATATGGTTATATTGAATGAAAGGGAGGGTCATAACACCCACCCTTCATTTAAACAAATTACTATATTTTGAGTTAATATTAGGCACGTGTTTATGATAGGATATTGGGTATCAAGTCACGTTATCCTTTTATTTATAGAGAACTATAGTAACTTATCTTTTTACTAAATTTAATGAGTATCTCTTTTTGTGATATCGCAACATATTATTAGTTGTTAAGGATAGGTTTACTTAATCGTGTCTCACATTAAATGATCCAATCACATCCTAGTTAGTATTGTTTTAGTCTCATAAGTTTATCATTTATTATGTAATATTCACTTAATCTCAAAGGATGTAATCCGATAAATAATAGAACAACTTATGGTTTTCATATAATAGGTTTACTAAATCACATTTATCATATTAAAATAGTACATATACCAATGTGTCATCATTTTTCATAATTAGTATACTTTATTATATTAAGGTACAATGACCCTATAACATTGTTTTCATATTATTGTTTCCCATAATGTACTATACACATTGATGACATATTTAATCATCCATAATGAAACTATAAATTTTGCGATGATTAACAATAACTATATTTATACACTGCTTGTTGTTAGTAATAAAGTTTAAATGCTTTTAGTTTTAAATTAACAAGATAAGGTTATAAATGTTACTTTTAACATAACAAGATCCAAATCAAACTTTTGTTATATATTGTCATAATCTTTCATCCGTAATGAATTAATGAATAGATATAGTTTCGTAAATAACATTTAAATTTTAATAAATTTAGATCATACGTTCTTTGTAAAAACAAAAATCAAATAATCTTTATAACTCACAAAAAGTGATATGAATAATAAGTATATTTATTCAAATTTATAAGGATAAATCCTTATTTTTCAAAAATTAAAACATATTAGTTTTCTAGAATAGAACAAATAGGAAAATTCCTTTGTTTCAACCTATAAAAATAATAATTTCTATTTACAAGTAAAATACAATAATCTAGAATAGATTTGTAAATAATAATACATGAAGAAATCATGTGTATAAAATCTAGTTATCACTTCACAATATTACCCCATCTTGCACATCGTAGGTTCAAGCTATGAAAAAATGCAGTAATGAAAGATAAACAAACAAAAATGAAAAAATTCCATTAACCTTCCAATGCATACCCCAAAGTATATTTTGAGGTTATATATCCTTGCAAAGTGATTGATTTGTGGATTCTCTTGAATGACCTCCGAATGGTGATGGGTTTCGTTATTCCCTTCAATTAGTCAACTTATTTTTGATGTCATATCAAACTAGGGGTGTGTCCAAATCTATATGCAACATGAGTACTTTAAGCCGATCTAGTAGTTGATGTGTAACTATTCTTATATTTTTAGGGGATCTATTTAATGTATTAAGGACTTCTTGGTAAAACCTTATTCAAATCAAACTATGAAAACTTGCTGAAAATAAAACACACTGAAAGATTGTTGAAAGGAAACACATCATGCAAAAAGGAAACACACTTTGCATTTGGAAAATAAACACACTTTCTTTTGAAAGTAAACACTCAGATTAAAATTCTTGAAAATAATTGCAAGAAATATAGAGATTTATCTAAACACCTGCAGACACAAGTATGCAATAGAATTCAACTAAAAGAACTAAAGAAATACAAAATTAACAGATCTAAGCTATTTGTTGAAGAAATATAAATACCAAATAAATGAATATCCTAGTACTTGGGGGAGTGGGCCCTTGCTTCTCCTTGAATCGGGATTTTAACAACTCAAAATTCTCTCAAATCAGAATGGCTATTTTATTGATGAAAACATTCAATATTACAAAACGATCTTTGGATTTAGATACTTAGCCTATTTCTTTTCTCTATTCTATATCTCTAATCTCCTTATATCTAATGTAGTTCTGCATTTATATACATTTTACAATCCTAGCTATCTAAATGATTCGATAAAATCAAATCATACACGAATAGATGTTGAGTCGATGGTGGTTGATCGGACGGTTGTAGGATAACTCTTCCTAGATCTATGTTCGAAATCTTCTCATCTTTCATGATTGTAGATGTAAAATTTCTAGATGTGGTTTTAAGTAGATAACTCCCATCGGTCTGGAACTTTGGAGAAGTTCCGAAACCATAGGAAACTATTAAGAACCAGAACTGTGAGATTTCCAGATTTGTCACGAGAATTTCAGAACTCTAAGTCTAAAAATTCGGAACTAAATTGTGGAGTTCTAGAACTTAATGATGACTGTGTGATGGAGTTCTGGAACTAAGCTATGTAGGATCAGACACTATCAAAAACATACTAAATTCCACCTACTTCATTTCCTCAATTGATAATACCTTCTTTATTACAAAACTGAATTTAAACACACACTATGGTAAGAATTTCAGAGTTTTTAACATTAGGATCACAATCAATCAAAAGACAGACACTTACATCCTAACTCATATTAGATTAACTAAAAGTCACACAATGCAATCAAACTTAATAAAAAAGAGAGTATGATGAGATCATATATTATACATTAATCAGACATATACTAGCCTCATCATTTCCCCAAACTTACTTGTTTGTAAGTCCTTTTACAAACTCATTCTTTAAAAGTGGGATCATATGTTCTGCATTCCATTTGATTACTCAGATCAAATGGATGATACTAATTTCCAATGCTTAAGCTCATATGTACTGTACCCAGCTCCTTTTTTTATTTTCCTCTCCCATTTTTCAAATTCAGCAGGGTCTTGAGGTTCTCTGTTCTACCAAGGAGACATGGGGGTGAGAAGTAGAGGTGGCCTCATTCGCATTCCCATCCATATTTGGCTATAGGTTTCATTGACTTGGGGAATTATTGTGCATAATGCTTTGGCCCTCTCTAAACTCCATATCATATTTGTAGGGGAAATTACTTCCCTTCTTTTCAAAGCAACAAGTAAGGAGTTCCCACCTTTTTGAGCATCCTTCATAAATATCTTCAAATTTTTCCTCCTCATAGGAGGTGAAGGCATCAATACTCTTTTACAGAATAGCAGGGTAATGTGTCTTGAATCTCTTATCAAAGGCATGAGTTCTGAAATGTGTGAGGAAGGTAGAAGGTTTACCATAATGAGCTCTCATGTAGAGGCTTGTTGAGCTGGCTTTCAATAAAAATTCAGATTCTCTTTCCTTCCATGTAATTTGGTTTTGAAAAAGAGATACAAATGCATTGAGCTGGCTCTCCCCTACATATAAGTTAATCATAAATCATGTGTTTTTCTATAGCATATAATTGCAAAGATAAAATTCACACAAGACTTGAATAATTTCGTATGTTGAAGTTCTTCCATCCTTAATTCATCCAACTCATTGAGTTGAAGGATTCTTTCTTTTGATCGCATTTAATTCAATTCCCACCTTCACCGCTATCCTCAATGTCTAATGTTCAAATTATATACGCAACAAGGGATTTTTCCCATAGACTAATTCATATGATGAAAACCCTTTTGTAGTTTTTGAAGTTGTATTATACGCCCAAATAGCTTCGGGTAGTCTCTTTACCCAATATTTTCTCCCAGCTTCAACCATTTTGGTAAGGATGTTCTCTAATTCTCTGTTTGTTACTTCAACTTGTGCATTTTACTATGGATGGTAAGGAGATGAATTCCTATGATTGATTTGATAATACATTGTGAACTCTTTGATCATATTAGACATGAATTTTAGTCCCTGATCTGAAACTATGCTCCTTTGTGCTACAAACTTGATCAGAATTTTGTTCCAAAGGAAATCAGAAACTACTTCCTCAGTGGCATTTGTCAATGCCTACACTTCTGCCCATTTTTTCACATAGTTAGTACATACAAGAATATATTCCTTCCCTTGTGAAGGAGGATTAAAGGGTCCAACAAAATCCAATCCCCATCTCTTAAATGGTTCAACCATAACTTGAGGTGAAGAGGCATTTCATTGGTGAAAGTTGGTTGTCCCATCCTTTGACAAGGATCACACCTCTTGATATATCTTTTCACATCCTTGTACGAGAGATGGCAAATAATAACAGTGCAAGTATCTTGTGAGTTGTTATTTTTACTAAATAGTGTCCTCCACTTGGTTCATCATGACATGCTCGAGGATGTCCAATATTTCATCCTCTCTTACACACCTACGTAAGACAAAATCAAGGCCACATTTAAATAGAATTCCATTTAACCATTTGAATTGTGCACTGGTTTTAATTAACTTCTTTATTTGTTTCTTAGTGAAAGGAGGGAACTTCCCTGTTGCAAGATAATTTGCAATATCAACAAACCATGGTTTACTTTTCGAGATTGCAAATAGTTGTTCATCTGGAAATTTATCCTTGACTGGATCTTGTTCCCTTATGGTGGTTAGTCTTGACAGAAAATTAGCTACCACATTAGATTTACCTGGATTGTCCACAATGGTAATATCAAATTCTTGCAAAAGTAATAACCATCTAATTACTCTTCCTCCAATCATTGGTTTGTTCATTAAATACTTAATTTCTAAATAATCTGTGTGTATAAATATCTTATACCCTATAATATAATGTCTGAATTTATTGATTTCATAAATTACAACAAGAAATTATTTTTCAGTCGTGGTGTCATTCTTTTCAGTGGGAGTAAGATTCTTGCTAAGATAGTAAATGGCATACATCTTTCCTTCTTCATCTTTTTATCACAATATTGCACCAATGGAATAATTTGAGGCATTTTTTGGATATGAAATGGATTTTCCCAATTAAGAAATCTCAATATATTAGGAAGGCTGATTAAATTTTTTTTTAATTTCTTCAAAAGCATGTTGGCACTTTTCATCCCAAAGAAATTCACAGTCCTTGGTTAGCAAATTAAACATGGGGGCAACTATTTTACTGAAATATTTTATAAATCATCTATAGTACCCAGCATGTCCTAGAAATGATTTGATATCTGTGGGAGTCTAGGTAAATCTGAAATTATCCTAATTTTGTTTTGATCCACCTGAATTCCTTTTTGTGAAATATGGTGTCCTAATACAATTCCCTCATCCACCATCATCAAACATTTTTCATCACTAAGAGACAGGTTGTGTTGTTCACATCTTGTTAACACTCTATCCATATTTCTCAAATAATCTTCAAATATATCTCCATGTACAATGAATTCATCCATATATACTTTAACATAATCATTTGTTAGATCAACAAATATTTCAATTACAGCTCTCTGGAAAGTTATAGGAGCATTGCATAAACCAAATGGTAACACTCTATAGGAAAAGGTTCCCCATGGACATGTAAATGTAGTTTTTTCTTGATCCTCAACAACAAATCTGATTTGATTATACCCACTAAATCCATCCAAGAAAGAAAAGTATTGTTTACCTGAAAGGTTATCTAGGACTTGATCTATGAATGGTAAGGGAAAATAATCTCTCATTGTGGCTTTGTTTAGTTCCCTATAGTCAACACATATTCTCCATTTTCTATTCTTTTTGGGAACAATTACAAGAGGATATACCCACTGACTATTTGAGATAGGGTAGATGAAACCTAATTGTAATATTTTTTCAATTTCTTGTTTGACTATATCCCTTAAAGCTAGATTAATCCTTCTTTGAGGCTGCCTAACTAGTTTAGTGTTTTCAAGTATAGATGTGATGAGTGCAGATTCTTGGATGAATCCCCTCTATATCGTTGTAATCCCAAGTAAAAGCTTTAGTATGATTTTAGAACATCAAACAATTTAGCTTCTTCATCCTCTTTCAACCAACTATTGATGTTTAAAGTTTTTCCTGGTTGAATTTCAAGATGCTTGGTTCCAATATGTGATGAACTGATTTGTGGAAAGGGTTTCATTAAATTATTTAATGGGCATGCATGTGGTAACAACATATGGTATGTAGCAACATATCCAAAAGTTATTTGAGACAGAATCTTGGAAAAATGACAAGAATGAGAATTATGATACTTATCTCTTTCTTTCACGCCAACTTCCTCATCACTGCTACTTTTCAAAAATTCTTTACCACTTCCTGATGTACTTGAAACTGAAGATAATGATTCATCCTATCCCCATGATAAATCTCATTCCTCCAAAGAGAAACCATTTTCAATCAAAGAGAACTGTTTTTGTCGTGGTTCCAGAACTAACTGTAGTGGTTCCAGAACTATAGCTGTATGTTCTGGAACTAAGTTCATGGGTTCTAAAACTAAGTTCACGGGTTCTAAAACTATTTTTTATTACACTGTAGACAACAAGTTCTCATCCAATGGTGGATTAATTATCTCTTCTACTTCTCTTACATGATCATGCAATGTGATCATAACCAAAGAAGAAATTTTTGCTTATTAGTTTCAGGAGAATCAACCCACAATTGTTCATGACTGTCAGTAAAAGGTTGTGTGGTAGGATATAAGGAAATTTGTTTAGAGTTCTTACCATTCAATATTGTCATATCACCTGACCTGTAATCTATCAAAGTAGCAATTGTAGCTAACCATGGTCTGCCCAAAATAATGGGATAACCCAATGTTTTACCTTTTGGCTGCAATATAAGAAAGTCAACTGGATATTCCCATGACTCTACCATCACCGCCATGTCTTCAATAATTCCTTCTAGTTTTTCTATAGACTGATCTGCCATCTGCAATATGGTATTAGTAGGTTGTATACTGTTAATGGTGATGTTTTCAGAGTATCCCTTTGTCATTACATTGATAGCAGCTCCTAAATCTATCAAAACATTATGTACATCCTTATTTCCTATAGAGACATAAATAACAGGACTTCCAGGATCTCCGTATTTGGGAAGTAATAGTTTTCCTACTAATAAATTAGCAAGTTTCCCATCTACTTTGATAGTCTTGGGATACTGTCTCTTTCTTCCAGGATTTTTCATGCATAATATTTTGATCAATTTGTTCAATTCTGGAATATCTTTAATTTCTTGTAACAATGGTATTTCAATATTTAATTTCCTTAATTCCTGAACTAATTTAGATTCCTTGATTTCTATATCTTCTTTTAATCTTTCAAGAAATGGAGCCTCAAAGTAGTGTTGCTATCGGCTTCTTTTATTTTCTTTCTATATCCTCTTTTGGAATAACAATACTAGGGTTCTCATTTTCTTGTCATTTCGGTGATTATAAGGGGTGGTCATCAATGATTTTCCCAAATCTAGTTTGAATATCCTTACAATCCATAGCATGTAAATCAACTAATTTTTCAGGTTCTGTTCCATAAACAAGAGTTGTCTGTTTGTTTCAGGGGTTTGCTACTAGCTATGCTAACATTTGTGTTTGGAAAAAATTCTCAGTTTTTGAGTTCTATGCAGGGGATCCCATGATGGTTTATTGATTCTGATTTGGATATGTTCTTCCTTGGGAATAATTAGGATTCCATCTAGGTTGTGACCAAGCATAAGGATTTCCTTGACCATCCCATGGTTGTTGATGTCCCTGAGCATACCAGGCTTGATTTGACCAATCTTGAGGGTTCCAAGTTGGTTGAGGTACCCAAGGTGGTTGTCCCCAATTTTTGGTATTGCATGAGCAAACCATGTCATTGTCCAGAGATTAGGAGCTGATCTTGGCATAAACTGCCCTTGGTTAGGTTGTCTTTGAACAAAATTCAATTCTTCAGTTGTAGATGAGGGACTAGTTTGTTTAAGCTAATTTTTAATGACATGAAGCAAAGAACAAACATCATTGTCATGTTCTTTAGATTCACAGATAAGACACATTTCTATTTTGTCCAAAGGAGAATCTCTTAATGCATGCTTCTTCCGCATCTAAGACAATACATAGCCAATGGTTCGAGTTTTGGAATTTGCTTTAGCTTGTAATCCATCCAAAGTAGAGGTTAATTTCACTAAAATGACTATTTTAAATTTTTCCAACTCATCCATTAGTTTGTTCATATTTGGATTCAAAATATTTACTGATTTTCCTTTTCTAGGTCCACCTCTTGTTCTGGAATAGCTTCTACGAATCTCTTTAATTCCATTCATTATTATCGATCAATATCTCCCCTTCCTATCAAGTTAAGGGTTTCTCTAGATTCATCATCCAAACCTTTAAGAAAAATGGTTTTACTTAATTCCTCTGTAAGCATAAATCCAAATCTTTTGCTAACAAAGAATAACTGCCTAAATAGTCTTCTATGTTTTTGTCCTCTTCCTACTTGATTTTGAAGAATTCTTCCTTCCTATTTATCCCTCTTCACTAATCCTGGTATTTATCTAGGAAGGCGAGTCTCCATTTGTTCCTAAGTGCAAATAGAGTTGGATGTTAATCCCATGAACCACCTCATTGTTGCATCCTTCAAGGTGGATGGAAACATATTGAGTTTTTGATTATCTTTTTTATAATCATAGGTCTGACATACAACCTTGAATTTAAATAGAAATTGGTCAAGATCTTTCAGATGACATCGCTCTGAAGGTGGGTAAATGTGTAGGTGAGATATTTTTCATTGATGTGTCATCATCTCCCAATTGGATTGGATAGGTAAAGGTCCTATCAGGTACTCCCTCAGCTTCTTGTGCCATTTCAAAAATATTTTCTGAAGTTTCCTCCCAATCAATGTGGTAAGCTATATGCTTTGGGGAAGGTGAAAAATTAGGAGTAGGAGGTTGACTACTCAATTGAGAATCAAAACTTACCCTTAATGGATCTTGGGTAATAAACATTCTCCTAAAAGTTCTACTCCCTTCAGGCGACTGATCTAAGAATTCCAAAAATGGCAATTTTGTTAGTTGTCTAACAAGGGATGGTGGCGCCTCCAATTCTTGATCAATTTCCTTACTTTGACTAGATGATGTTATGAATTTTTGTGCAGATTTTTTAGAAGGAATCTACCCTGTGAGTCTCTTGGTCTACTCTTATATTTTGTGATATAGTAGGGAATATTCTTCAACTACTAGATGTATGTTTTTTTGCTCTTGCTAACACTTAATTAGAAAATTCCAACTGGTGTTCCCCAAAAATAGCGCAAAAAATGATGGGTTTTGTTATTCCCTTCATTTAATCAAATTCTTGTTGATGTCATATCAAACTAGGGGTGTGTCCAAAGCTATATGGAACAAGAGTACTTAAGCGATCTAGTAGTTGATCAGTAACTATTTTAGTATTTTTAGGGGGATCTCTTTAATGTCTTAAGGACTTCTTGGTAAAACCTTATTCAAATCAAACAATGAAAAATTGCTAAAAATAAAACACACTAAAAGCTTTCTGAAAGGAAACACACCATGAAAAAAGGAAACACACTTGCTATTGGAAAATAAACACACTTTCTTTTGAAAGTAAACACTCGATTAAAATGCTTGAAAACAATTGCAAGAAATATAAATATTTATCTAAACACTGCGTAGAACAAGTATGCAATAGAATTTAACTGAAAGAACTAAAGTAATACAAAATTAACAGATCTAAGCTATTTACGAAGAAATATAAATACCAAATAAATGAATATCCTGGTCCTTGGGGTAGTGGGCCCTTGCTCCTCCTTGAATCAAGATTTTAACAACTCAGAATTCTCTCAAATTAGAATGGCTATTTTATTGATGAAAACATTTAGTATTACAAAATGTACTAGATCTAGATACTTAGTCTATTTCTTTTCTCTATTCTATATCTCTAATCTCTTTCTATCTAATGCAGGTCTGCATTTATATACATTTTACAATCCTAGCTATTTCAATGATTCTGATGAAATCAACTCATTCCCAGAATAGATCTTTGAGTCGGATGGTGATTGATCGAGCAGTTGTAGGATAACTCTTCTTAGATCGTGTTCGAGAAATCTTCTTATCCTTTATGATTGTAGATGTAAAATTTCTAGATGTGGTTTAAATTACATAACTCCCATTGGTTCCAGAACTTTGGAGAAGTTCCAGAACCATAGGAATTTGTTAAGAACCAAAACTTGTGAGAGTTCTAGAGCTGTCACCAGGAGTTTCATAACTAAGTCTGAAAATTCTGGAGTTCGAAACTAAGTCTGAAAGTTTTGGAACTAAATGATGACCGTTGGATGGATTTTTGAAACTAGCTTGGAAATTTTGGAACTAAGCTATGTAGGATCAGACGCTATCAAAAACATATTGAATGCACCTTGCTTCTTTTCCTTGACTGATTAGACCTACTTTATTACAAAACTAAATTTAAACACACACTATGTTAGGAATTTTAGATTTTTTAACATTAGGATCACAATCAATCAAAAGATAGACAGTTACATCCTAACTCATATCAGATCAACTAAATTTCACACAATGCAATCAACATTAATCAAAAAAAGATTATGATGAGATCATATATTATACATTAATCAGACATATAATGGTGTCATCAAATGGGTTGACCAATGATACGAGCAATGATTTTTACTTAGATTATTCCTTCCAAAGTAGTAGAAGTTGGAATCAAATTTGACATATGTTTTGTGCTTGAATCCAAGAGGATTTGATAAAGAGTAAGCCTACATTTTATAGAGGTATAAGTAGTTGGAAGTTGGTTGAAATGGGTTGAATTCACATGCTAAAAATAACATTGGAGGAGGTTGTAGTAGTTTCGGGGCATTTAGGGGCAATGATGGAATTAATTGTAGAAGTTGCATCGGAAAAGTGGTTGTATGTGTAATTCAATTTCCCCCACCTTTCTAGGATTCTATAAGTGTAGTTAACTAGGATGAGGATGTGGAGTCCAAGTGGAGTCTAAGTAGATGTTGACTGAGTGGTAGTTGACTAGGATGTGCACACACTAACTAATTAATTAATAATTTAATTAATAAATGATAATTAACTTAGTTAAAGGGTACTAAGGGTACATGGGATTAATTTAATTAATCCAAAGGGTGCAATGTGTATGAATTAATTGTTTTAATCAATTAATCACAAATGGGTGAATAATAGGTTGTACTTAGGATAACACTAGAAATAGGTGAGAAATTATGGGGTGTCTACATTTTTTCCCTCTTTAAAGTTTTATTGTGAAGTAATAGTGCTTTAAAGATAGTATATGCATGTAGATCAGCAAGCAAAAAATTGTGAAGCATTAGGATGCCCCAGTAAGAAATGAAGCATTAGGATGCCCCAATAAGTATGATGGTAGAGGTATGCTCCCTTAAGCAAGTGGGTGATGCAACAAAGCGGTGGAAAACCACTTGATAGGAAGAAGACAATGGATTGGAAAAAGGATGGGAAAGGATTGTGCTCATATCATGAGTGTAATTTGGAGAATAATTCTAGAGAAAACTTATTTTTGTTGTTACATAATAGAGTTGTCACCATGATTATAAAAAAATAAAGATGGTTAACCCAGATGTGCATAAAAACACACACACAACAAAGAAAATATTAAAAAGTAAAAAATCCAATATACAAACTAGGTGCAGACATCATGGTTATAAAGGAACCAATATGTAATCACACTACTTGAAATTGGTCCAAAAATAAAACACCAACAATGCAACACAAATTAAAAAAATAATACAATCACTTATGCCTCTAATGCATGCCAAAATGATGATTAATAGGATGTCCCAAGTGGGAATAGGATCAAACTAAAAGAGCAGAGTTAAAGTGACTCCTTATGACACTCTTGTTGGATCCTTTGTGCAAATTATTGAAGTAGAAATTACCCCAAGAGAAATTATATTGTGAAGGAAAAACAATTATGTGACTTGCCCCAAACAGAGTTAGCATATCATGTAAAGGGAAGAAAGTGATAATTGTAAGATCAGAAACGATCACTAGGGTAATAGATAAAGGTATGACATTTATCAAGATTGTATTGAGATGTTGAAAGATTCACTTCAAGGGTTTTTCTAATTATAGGATTTCTATGATAAGTGAATGTTTGTACTTTTTTTATTGATTTTTTAAAATATTTTTAAAAATATTTGATTTTTTAAAAATTTTGTGAAACATATTTTAAAAAAATTGATATAAACAATGCAAACAAACATGAAGACAAAAAAGAAAAACATTAAATGAATTAAGTAAACCATGAGGAAAAAAAAACACATGCAAGTGATAAGAAAACACAAAACAAGCATTGAAAAAAACCCAATATGAAGAAGAATGGACAACACCGAGTTACATGTGAAATAACATGCAAGTAAATTTCCTACAATTGGTCTACAAAAGAAAGGAAAATAAAGTAAAACTAATAATAATAAAGCGAAAGAAGAAAAATCATCATCACAATGTTGACAAACAAAAACAATATAACACAACATGTAGAAATGCCATCTAATGACAACCTGAATGTGTTCCATAATGAAGAAATAAACAAATTTGAATTCCCCCAAGTGATAGCTTAGAATGTGAGAAGATTGGATTGGGCCAAAGAGTGGAGTGATACTTAGACACTCCAAAAGATACTCTTGTCTAATTCCATTGAATTTTGATCTGTAATTGGATTAAAATTTAAAAATCCAAGTGTTCGAAGAAAATTTATATTACTAAATGGTAAATGATTGTCTCGAGCATAGATATACGCCTTGAGAAATAAATATGACTATTAAAAGATGATCTGGAATGATCATGAGGAGCATCGTCAAATGGTGAATTTGTTGAACTGTGTTATCCATTTGCTAAAATTTTGTCAAACATTTATCTGAATGTTTTGATTGTGATAGTTTTAAATTATTTTTGGAGTTTTGGACTATTTTATATTGTTTTTGTGTTTTCGAACAATTTTAAATTGTTTTTAAAGTTGTGAGAATTTTTTTGAACATTTTAAAAACATTTTACAATTCACTAAAGGCGTACTTCTTGAAAGTATGCATAAATAATTAGAAGCATTCCATTCCATTGGAATAAATGTAGATGATAAGATGATAGGTTGTTTCACTTTGCTCGTGGCTCCATGTAACTAGGAAGATATGTAAAGTTTGTGATTTTTGTCTATGTTTTCCCCCACTTTATGTTGTGGAATGAAATATCGATAATATGAAGTAGATAAGATATGTGTACCTAATAACCATGTAGATTGATGATGAGAGCATTATGATGGACAAGACAAAGTGTGTAGTGATAAAAAATTTGAAGTATGGATGCTAAGGAGGAAAAAGTGTAAAAATTAATAATGAAATTGACCCTAGGTTGGACACACATGTGTATATGTCGCGATGTGCATGTTGTTGATGTAGATTGTTGTTGTGATTAGTTTTGTTGATGTTGTGACGTGATGTGACTACCACTTCCCATAATGACATACCAAAAGAGAAGAACAAGTAAGTAGTCAATTACATATGTATATAATCAAAAATATGTAAGGAAAATATGTAAAATATGAAAATGAAAAAGGAACATGTGCACCTAATCCATGATGAGTAAAAGGGTGTAGAAAGGATCCTGAAGATGTTGTAGAAGAATTATTTTTTGGGAGATTGCATGCTAGTTGTATTGGCCATGAGGTGTTGGGGTGATCTCATGCCAAGTCATGGAATAAGTGTAGAGATAAAATTCTAGTGTTATCCTCCAACCTTTAATTGGTTCCTACAATATAGAACACTGCGCTGCAAATGGTGCATAAAATTTAAACAATTTGAACAATTCGATCCAATGCGAAAGTAAAAAGTGTTATGTAGTGCATGTATGCTGACTATTAAGGACTGTGTTCCTTGTAAAAGCTGATGTGTGGATTTACGTAGACTGTGATGAAATTACAAATGTTGTGTAACTACCCCTGGTCATAGGCATCTAGGAAGGGTCACAAGCACCTAGGTACTATTATCCAAGTCAGCTATTGGTGTTTGTGTTATGTTAAGGACCCAAGTATTATTCTAAGCCCTATTTGATACTAAATAATGTGTTGCATTGAACTGTGACTATATGATGTTGTATAGGGTGGTTGATTCACCCAAATGATGCCCCCCTTGTTTGGGGTGTAGGTGACGTCACTGAAGGAGAATGCGGCCCAAATGAGGATTGATCGTTATGCTGAAAAACTATGTCATGTAGTGAGAAGGGAATGTGATTGGTAAAAACCAAGCAACACACAAAAAAGTAGCTATGAGACAAGTGTTATTACAATAAAATCCAAACACACATGTAGAAGACTAAATGAAAGCTAAACATACAATGTATAAGATAAAATTACAAGAATACAATATAAATTATGAAAAAACATGTTGCAAACATGGGAAATCACTCATGATTTTGTAATAAAATTAAGGTCAACAAATCCAAAATTGATAGTGTGCACAGAAGATAAAGGGAAAATCCTGCAAGAAATGTCATAAAAAGAGAAAACAATGACAAACAATGTAACAGACAATGATGGATGCAAATAAACCTACATAAAAAATGTTTCAAATGAAGCACTCGTTAGTATGTTAGAAAGATAAAAATTATGTCAATACGTGTATAATTAGATATATAAATGTGCTATGAAAAATTGAAACAATAACAGCTATAGTGTACGGAAGTGGATGCTCCCAAGAGCCATTGTGGGACTAGTAATAGGTACTATGCTAAACATCCATATTGTGTGTAATATATCTGTATAATATACAGATAAAAAATAGAAAGCAAGTGAACACGCATGTGTGTATGATAAAGATAATTACATATAATATATTTATCTAACATTAATAATAAATCTTAAATGTAATCATAAGAAAGCAAGAGTAAATGCATCCAAGATATGTAGTATGTTTTGAATTAGATGGAATGGAATGCAATGTGAGTTTGATAGGGGAAGCGTGCCCCCCGAGTACACATGTATGGATGAGTGAGATTAGGTTCATTTATAAAATACCCCTCAATAGTCAACAATGAACCTGTATGGAAAAAATGTGTCATTGGGAAATGGGTCATATGTGTACTCAAAAACATGTGATCATTGAGGTAAAAAGCGTAGAGTGTATAAGTGAGTGAGTGATTCAATGTGTGAATGTGATGATGTCTATTTGAGATGTAAAACCTCAATAGTCAAGTATGGACTATGGAGCTAGAGTATGTCATAGGGAAATGAGCACAACACATGAAAGTAAATGTGAGGAAGATATATCATGAATGTTCAGAGTGAATAGTGGATGTAATATGTGATAGATGATGCGAAAGGGGTGTAAATAATGGATAATGTGTGAATAATTTGATGTGTAGTGTGTAGTGTGTAGTGTAGTGTGTGAGGTTCATGTGTATAGTATGCCATCGCAGTCAAGTGTGAACCAAAGCATGAGAGTGCATCATCAGGAACTGATGATATGCACATGTATCAAGATGTGTGTGGTGTATGTGAGAGACTATATGTGAAATTATGTGAAGATAAGATGTGTGTTGCTACTAGAGAGGGGAAATAAATAAGTTTAATTCAACCCAAGTGAACGATGATGAATGAGCTATCCGATGAAAGTGAAAGATGAGGGTCCCCCTCCCTATGCTTATGGATAAGGAGTGTGATCATCCTCTAAGAGTGGAAATATATGAGATAGAAACTACACAGGTGAATGAATCCTATATGCATGTGATCAATGATTATAATGTGGGAAATGTGTAAAAGAATGTGGAGGTGATGGACACCGATGTGCAGCAAAATGCCAAGATGGTGGACACTTATGTGTAGGAGGGAAGGCGGGTGATGAACATCGATGTGTGGATGAATGCAAAGGTGATGGATGTCTATGATTAGGATAATAGGTGGTGAAGTATATTGATGTGAAGGAAAATGAAAATAATAGACCTAGACTAATGTGTTGTACTATTAGACCGATGAGACCATGAAGGTGAGTGTGAGCGGGATCTAGGAGAAGATCATGCTTTAATTTTGAGAGCTTGTGAGGAGGTAGGTGTTCTAGCTAATGCAATGGAAACCACAAGGGGAGGTTGTGGCCGTGGCATAGAGGGTAGAACACCATTGATAGAGATGAATTACATGTTGTAAATAAACTTTAGGCACACATTCTTTATGGAGATAATATCCACGAGTTTTACGGAGCCAAGTGAGACTGAGATAATGCCACACCCTTTGAGGGATGGTGCCACAAAAATGAAGAAGCCTAGTGAGGGTAATAATAGTGTCTGGAATCTAGGAAACACTATATGAGTTGAGAATTAGATGCAAAATTTATTATAGTGAATATCTAATAGTAGCAAGGAGTGTAAAAACATGTATTGATGTGCCATGATGGATCAACTAGAGCATTATTGATAGAAATTGAGCCAATAGAAGAAAAAATGTATAAGTTAGCGGAAGAAAATGTAGCATGATAATCATATTCAGGAAAATTAATGAGTGGCGGGGATGTGATGAGAAACTATAAAATCAAGAGCCTTCAATGTAGGAGGAGGAAATGTGTGATATGTATGATTTTATGAGGAGCTAGCAGATTTCTTGTCATGCTTTAGAAGAGGATTTTGAATATTTTGAGCTTATGATTTTCATTGACTAGTGCAGAAGCCATAAGATATGGAAGCTCAAATTTGTTACTATCGATAAGATCTTGGATGATAGTGTGAAGTTTGAAACACCTATCCATAGAATGTACAACACATTGATGATAGTTGCATTGAAAGTTATCATTGTAATTTTGACCTTTAGGATGAGATGGATCCAAGTTGAGTTGAGGAGGAAGTGTAATAATATTTCTCTCAATAATTTGTTGTAATATAAGATTCGTAGAAGTAGTCAACTCTGTATATGTATGAGAGGTGGTTTCTATTGGATTTATTTAGTGTTAGATAAAGTGTTGATGGTGACCTTAGCTTGATGTAGGTTTTGTAGTTGGTTTAAAACTGATTTACTTTAAAAGCATGTAGAGGATGAGACTTTCTCCGATACTTAAGATTTCCTATAGATAGCTTTGATAGTGTGACACAGTTGATCAAATGATGGATATATCTTAAATAAAACACTCTCCTAAAGGGGAGTAGTAAACTTTGAATGAATAAATCTCAAATTTTAGATTCTGCAAGCACATTAGACATCTTAGCTAGGTTGTTTTTATATTGTAAGATATAGTCTACTAGGTTTTCATTACACCATTGTTTAAGTTGTGCAAGTTATGCATAGGAGATCTTAGAGCCGATTTTGATAGAAAAATGAATAATAAAATTATTGGCTAGATGTGTGAAATATGTTACTGAGTGGATAGGTAGCTCGTAGAATCAACACATCACATAATTGTGGAGACTGCAAGGAAAGAGCTTAACTAGGGAATTTTACACAATTAAAAAGGGGAATTTTAGGGGTGATGAAGTTAGGAGGAAGTGAGTAATCAGATACGGTGAGTGAGAATGGAATGTGCAGTAATAGAATGGAATACAAAGATGTAGACACATAAGAAGTAGCTTGTTGTAATTGATGAATTTGTGCTTGAAGGTCTTGATAAAGGGAGGCTAAATCTTGAGTGTCATCGGAAGAAAATTTCCATGAGTGAGAAACAAGAGGTAGAGTGAAGTGGTTGGTGGGAGTGGGAATGGAAATTAGGATGATAGAAATGTGTGGAAGAGTGAAATTAGGTTGTTAAGTAAACATGGAGGTGGGAATAATGACAGAATCCTTAAGCTCCATAAGGTTGGTGGCTTCCTCATTAGAATCATATAAAATCAATTATAGGTCCCAAAAATTATCAACGATATGATCATTAAGGTATTTAAGGTGGGATTCGAGTGAATTATCCACAAGATTGAGCCATTGTGATAAGAGGATCCTAAATAGAAGGTTGATTTGAAGGTCGGGTTCACCAAAATTATTAAGCTAAATATGGAAATATATGCCTAATCTAATTTTTATTGTAGTAGTAAATGAATAATCAATTAAATAAATAAATTAACCAAGGAAAACTAAGCCTATATATGAAACTCTAAGTGCAAAGAAGAGGTAAGATGACTTATTTGTTTCTCAATTATTCATGAAGCGTGTCGAAGTGCTTGATCGGATGATCGAGAGAGGGATAATCCTCACATTGAGCCTTAGAAAAGTGTGTAAACTAGAGATCTGCATGGACTGGGGTGCATGGATAGGGATAGGGGATCCTAAGGGCACCTCAAACCTATTTTTTGGCACCTATGTCTATAGAAATTCCCAAGAAACCTCTTTTGAGTAGTCATAAGGTATTCATTGTTGAGGTTTCAAAACGATCACCGAAGTCATTAGGAACCTGCAATGAAGTAATGACCTGCAAAACCCTCAAAGAGACATTAAATTCTAAAAAATAAAGATGCGAGAATGAGGGGTCAAATTATCCTCAGTTGTCACAATGGTGATCTTATGACTGAGCACTGCACTACATCTTTGTCCTAATGTAGTTACGTGTATGTGTGGAATTGTTCCTTAGGTGGCTCTTGTGCATGTCACACTTGATAGAAAACATGTATCTCAATGTAAATAAATGTAATAGATGTGTACATGGAATAGAATTAAATTCCCTTCTATGAAGTGTATGAAGAGTAACCAATCCTTGTGTCCGTTGGATGGTACTATGTGTATACGACAAATATCTTAGATTCTTTATGGAAAAACCCTTAGGTGGTGATAGCTAATGCTTAGTGCTTTGTGATGAGTGTCATTAATGCTCGTACTTTAATCAAGTTATTTTGTCAATCTAGGGTTAGGTAATCGAGGATGTTTGAAACAAAGGGGATAGTTAGAATTAAATATCAACATGGGTTCTTATCAGAAAGACTATAAATTAAGTAACTAATAATTATTACAAAATGAAATACTTGAAATGAAATAATTGAAATGAAATACCGAAATTGAAAGATTAAATGAAAAATCACTAAACATTCATAATGGAAATTGCATTACTTTTAAGAATATGGTAAACTATAAAACAACAATATATAAATAAAATAGAAAAGAAACAACTGTAAATTTCCCTTTCATTGGGTAGGAGTGGCCCTTGCTCCTACCCTTCGATAAGGATCTAAACTAAAACTCAAACAACTGAACTTCCTCCTAAATCTACGATCTTTATTGAATTAGAAATGTGCTTATACAACTGAAAATATTGAACCCCTAAGTCTAGTTACATCATCTCTTTTATATAAGAGAATTCCTAGTCTCTCCAGGAGATCTAGTTATTCCTAATGACTATGTCTAATTCTAACTGACTTTTTATCTAGAAATGCTTTCTATTTCTGGAAATACATGAATGGAGGGTGCAATTCATCAGGTTTTTAACTTGAAGTAGTTACCAAAACTGAAGAGAGGATCACGATTGAATCCTTTAGGGATTCAATCACCTTTTAGAATATTATTCAAATCATAACTAATTAAAGATACTAGAGTGGTGGTAATTCTTTAGTCATTTTTTCACTCTTTTTATGTCTTGAATGTTTCTTAATAATTGGCAATGATTTCTAGTTAATAAGTAATGTTGCTAGTTATGACTAAATAAATTTGAGCTATCTACATATGAACATGAGTTCCCAAAACTTTTAAGAATCGGATGGGTGACCTAGACACTTAAAATGTGATATTTTTAAACCCATGTTAACTAGGATGAGAGTCTTTCACTAACACGTTAGACAAAGTCCTACATCAATGATCTCGTATTAAGTCACGTGCTCAATGTAACAACTCAACATATATTCCTTTTAGAAAAAATGTTAATGTTCATCGAATCCATTTATGTAAAATAATTAACAAGAGAAAACATCACAAGTACACACAATAATTCCTCCATAAACATAGTAAAGTAGTAAATATAAAGAGTATAATTGTCCATCGTGCATAATGATATCAAAAATGGTATGATTTCATACATGACATAGAGATAATTAAACACGATTTAATATGAGAAAAATGGGTCTCATAACTCCCCTGGACTAAGGATTTAGTAGGTGCTCCTGATACATATTAATCTTCTCAACTATCCTATAACAATTATATTCATTTGTAAATGTTTTCCATGTCTCATCAGCTGATGTATTAGAAAACCCAAAGTGATCAACAAAATTCTTCCTCTAAGTAGTGTAATTGTCCTCTACCTGATCATTGGTTGAATTCTATCATGGTATTGGTGTAACGATTAGATGTGGCATGTATCCGATTCCAATCCAATTCTCTTTGAGTCCTAAAATAATTTTGTAAACATCCTTGGCTCGTTTCAGGGGACCACCACTAAGGTTAGTGGGTTAAATGACCTCTTTTCTTTTGTATGGATCTTCCCGTAACTAATAGTGTACCTATGAGGTAAGAAAGTTAACATTGAAAGTGGGAATCACATATTCCCTAAAGTTATTGAAACAAATTTGTAGAATATTTGTGTACCTTTCTACAAGGCATAGACAATACACCTGTGAACAAAACCTATTGAAAAACTTGATGGGAGTTGGAAAATCATGCCTCATGAGGAGGCCTATGTGAGAATATTCCTAAAAAAATATTTCCCTTTGATCTCTCCACTCACCTTGATGCCTAAGATTTGAAACAAATGCCCCTAAATGGATCTTCCCCACGCACAAATTTATTGGGATCTCAATTTCCTCGTAAAGCGAGGAATTCTTAGACATGAAGTTTACATAGAAAATTCTTTTCAACATCATTTGCAGTAGTGTATGCTCCTACAAAATGATGGTCATCTTCAAATTCAATGTCCAACCTTTCGCTAGCTCTAGTGATTTTCCATTTGAAAAATTTTTCTTTTAAAAATAGGGCATAAAAATTAGAGGGAGGTCTGCAGGAAAGTACCTCATCATACTGTTGATTGTGATAACAACATTTTATTTTAGCAATTAAATTTCTTCTTTTAAATTTTCTTTTCTTCCTCAACTCCTCTCAACCTATACCATTCTTCCATCCATTTGGTCATAACTTTTAACACAATGATTTGAGGGAAGGTCCATTCTTGTTCTTTCATGTTGTCCTGCAACTGAGTAAAAGATGTTTCCAACTCCAAATTAGTAGCTTCTTAAGAGTGTATTTTCTGCTCCTTTTCTTCTAAATCCTGTTGTAGTTGAAGAGTTTCCTCTTCCTAGTGTGGTAAAACCTCTTTTAACTCTTAAATGTGTTTTTCCTTGGAAGATAACTGCTGAGAGAAACTAACATTTTTTTCTTCTAACAATAAATGCAATTGGCTAATCTCCTCCCAATCCATCTAGAGTTAAAACTATACTTTGGATAAGGATAAAAATTTGGGAAACAAGGTATCGGGATTTGGAGGAGAACTAGGTTCTCCTTATTCTATTCTTTGCGTTACCCTTATCTTTAACCAATACTTATTTAGGAATAGATGGAAGAATTGACTCAGATGGAGACTCGGTGGAGTTTTAACTAGAGTTTGAATAATCTTAGTGGCATCATACTCTTCTTGTGTCAATGGTTTTTCTTCTGGGGTTTCAAGGATAACAGGAATTTTCTAAATAGTATGGCGGTGTTTGCTAGGTCTATTAGAGGTGGATGAGGGAGAGTATGATTTCTAAAATTTCAACCATTTCTGGTTCAACTCCACTTTTTTAAGAACTTATGTTTTCAAACCAAATGAATGAGGCCCTGAAACTTGAGATAAATTTCCCCCAGGAGGATTTTCAAGAGCAAAAAAAAATAGCCTCATATAATAATTGGGGAAAATTAACCTTATATTGGGGTTTTTCCTTGCCATGGCATAAATGTATGAGCATCCTCAATACTGGACCTAACACTATCTCATACTACCCTTCACAAGTAAAATATTTAATCAACCATTTGATTACCCCCGCCCAAGGTTACGGTATACTAATTCTCTTGATTTCCTTTTCCTTCTGTTATTATCAACTACTAACTATAAGTTTTCCTTCTTTCCTACTACAAATCTTTTGATTAAATCATGATACATTGTTCTTTCAGTAATAGCTAGTCCATCATTAGGAACACTAGACAACCGACTAATTACTATTGAAGAGAAGGGAATTTCCTTACCATTTATAGTTGAGTATTCATCTACCATATTTCGTGTGAATTATTTTGTCTTTGGAATACTAAAAACTTCATATGCCAAGAGAAAATCCAGCCACCCTATTTTATCAAAGACCTCCACTAAACTCGCATCTGCCAAGAGTTTGACTAAATTGATAGGTTCATGTCGTAGTTTAGGGCCCATTGTTAGGTTTGAGAAAAGTAGAACTACTAAGCACGGGATTGGTAATTCAAGAGTCTTAGGGAAACACGAGAGAAGGATAATGCAAGATTTAAGAGTGAGTAATTCAAAAATCAAATGTTAAGTGATCTTATCATGCAAGTGATATAACTGAATTTGGAAAGTCAAGCTAAAACCCCAAGGTGATGGAGTAAGTACAGGGATGCATATGAACATTGGGATATTTAATGGGTGGTGGATTTAGTGTAGAGTTTTGGGAACATGCGAAGTGAATTGGGATGTGAGGGGTAATCAATAAACATGATAGAAAATTTCACTTTAAATTCACAACTTTACAATGTTAAGAGGTATTAATTGCACATACCTAGACATTAAATCATGTCAATCTCTACCGTCATTTCAAATTTGAAGTGTAACACATCTCTACGCCACCTTCCATGATGTAATTTTCTATACATACGTGGTACATGACGTCATGATCTATACATACATGGTGCTTCCTTGTTTTATTTATATTGATTAATTCATGAGAGAGAAGACCGCCATTTCAGGTTTTGGTCCTCTTCATTATTATTTTTTATTTTTATTTTTTTATCTGAAGTATTGGCCACTATCACTGGTTTTCAACCAATACTATAGAGGGATATGATCACCATATCTGGTTTTTAATGATACCCTCTTATTTTTAGCAAATGGTAGCTTTGATTCGGGTTATGAGAGGCAAAGAGACTTTTCCTACACAATTAAGATCTGAATCTTCCTAAATTTCTATTTGAAACTCTTCAGGAGATGTTGGTTTATGGTAAAGACTAAGTTTGTGACCATTAACCAGCATTACTTTCCTTTCTCCATCAATTGAAACCAATCTGAACTATCCCATTATCAAACACTTCTGCAATTTGGTAAGGACCCATCCACCTCATATGTAGTTCCCTTTGAAGTCTTTATATTTTGAATCAAAAATTAAGGCCTAGTCTCATTTTTGAAAATTCCTTGGCTTAATCTATTTGTAATGCCAAAGCTACCTATGTTTTTGGATTATTTTAGTATGGTGTAATGCTTGAAGCCTGATTTCATCTAATTTGTTCAATTGAACAATCCTTGTTGAGATTTGGACAATTGAATCCCCACCTTAGATATTTTCCTTAATGTCTAGATTTCAACTTTGTGGGCATGATTGGTTTCTTACCATAGACCAATTCATATGGTGTGAACCTTGTTGTTGTTTTCATGTGGTGTTATAAGCCCACACTACTTTTGGTAATTTCTAAGCCCAATTCTTCCTTGAGATGTCCATAATATTTATAAGTATATTTTCCAATTCTCTGTTGGTCACCTTGAATTTTCCATTTGATTGTGGAAGGTATGGGGATGAATTTTTGTGCCTCAACCAAGAGATTTATACTAAATATTTGATTACTCCTAACATGAATTGTGGCCCTTGGTCTGACTCGATTGATCTTAGTGCTCCAAATCTTTGAAAGATTCATTCATAGAGAATTTCTACAACCTTCTCATCTCTTACTTGTGGCAGTTCCTGCACTTCAACCCACTTAGTAACATAATAAGTACAAACCAATATGTATTCCTTACCTTAAGAGGTTGGGTCGAAAGGCTCAATGAAATCAAGGCCCCATTTCTTAAATGGGTATATGATAACTTGTGGTTGGGGGAATTTATGATGTGAATGTTGGTTTCCCCATTCTCTGGAATTCATCACACCTCCACATGTATTTCTTGACATCCTTAAATAAGGAAGGCCAACAAGATAACTAGATCTAAGAATTTTATGAATGGTTATTTTCACTTAATAGTGGCCTTCATATGGTTCATCATGGAATGCTAGTAGTATGTCAAATATTTCATTCTCAACAACACACCTACATAACACATGATTAGGACCACATTTAAAAAGGATTCCATTCAACCAAGTATACATCACACTTTGCTTAATTAATTAATTCTTTTTCTTTGGTGTGAAAATGTTTGGAAACTTCCTATGGCTAAGTAATTAGCCATGTTTGCATACCAAGGAGAGGTAATAGAATTTTTTAAAAATGCTCATCTAGAAAGTCGTCACTAAATTATTCATCTTATTATGAAGTGGTAAGCCTGGAAAGAAAGTCAGCTACAATATTAGACTTCCCTGGTTTGTCAATGATTTTAATATTGAATTCCTACAATAGCAATAACCATCTAAAAATTCTTCCATGAACTAAAGGTTTATTCATGAGATATTTAATGGAAGAGTGGTTAGTATGTACAATGAATTCATATCCTATAATATAATGTCTAAAATTATTGATTGCATATACCACAACCAAGAATTCTTTTTCAGTTGTTGTATAATTTTTCTCAACAAGAGAAATATTTTTACTAATATAGTAAATTGCATGCATGGGTTTTCCTTCCTCCTACTATCCTAGGAAAGCACCTACTACTTCATTAGAGGCATCTGTTTGGATGTGGAATGGTAACTCCCAGTTAGGACCTCTCAACACAGGAGTACTGGTCAATTTTTCCTTAATTACATCAAAGGCTCTTTGACATGCTTCTATCCATTCAAACTCAGAATCTTTAGTTAGTAGAGAAAACAATGGAGAAGTAATTTTGCTAAAATATGATATAAACCTACAGTAGTAACTAACATGACCAAGAAAAATTCTTACCTCAGTCTGATTGGTGGGTGATGGAAATTCATAATGATGCTTACCTTATTTGGGTCAACCTTAATTCCTTCAATTGAAACATGATGACCTAAGACAATACCTTGTTCCATCATAAACAAACATTTCTCATGGTTTAAGGATAGCTGATTTTTTTACAACGAGAAAGAACTTTATCCAGATTATTGATTTCCTCTTCAAATTTTTCCCCATAGACCGTAAAATCATCCATGTAAATTTCTACACAATCATGAGTGAGGTCTAAGAAGATAGCTAACATGGCTCTTTGAAAAGTGGTTGGGGCATTACATAACCCAAAAGGTAGCACCTTGTAAGAAAATGTTCCCTAAGGATAGGTGAACATTTTATTTTCTTGGTCTTCAAGAACCACTGTTATCTGATTATATCCACTAAATCCATCCATAAATTAAAATTACCTCTTACCATCCAAATTATCTAAGACATGGTCTATAAAAGGTAATGGAAAATAATCCCTAAGAGTAGCTTTGTTCAATTCTCTATAGTCCATCACACTCTCCACTTGTCATTATTTTTGGGAACTATAAGAAAAGGAGAAATCCAATGACTGTCAAGACTGGGTAAATGAACCCTACATTCAAAATATTTTTAATCTGAGTTTTAACAATGTCCCTAAACATTGGGTTTATCCTTCTTTGGGGTTTCCTAACTGGTTTGTCTTCAGTGGTATAAATGTGATGGGTAAAAATGCTAGGATTTATACCTCTCATATTTCTATACTCCCAAGCAAAGGCTTGGCGGTGAGAGAAAATAATTTTAAACAAATTATTTTCCTCTTGATCATTTAACCAACTATTTATTGTCAATGTCTTTCTTGGAAGTACATAGTTTTTTTGTGTTTGGACGAATTGAATTCATCATAGGATATTCTCTCAAAAGGATGTTTAATGGGCATCTGTGTGGTAAAAATATGTGTAAAAAGGTTATTTTTTGGAAAATGCACTCTATCATGTCTATATTATTTTTGAAAGGAAAAATAATAGGCATATTATCTCCATCTACGAATTCATCCCTTTTTCTAGAAAACTAAAATGCAAGACTAGAAAATTAGTAATTATTTCAACTATAAGATTTGAAATGAACTTAGTAGAGGACTCAGTGCATGACTCAAACTATGTACAACACTCATGTCATGGTAGTCACATTGAATTTGATATGAGTGTTCTTGAATTACTACCATGGCAAGAGAGGAGATGATATCTTCAGAATCATCAAAGTCATCCTTAGACCATTTTTTTGTTTGTAACAAACAATTTTGCTATAGGATATAGTGAAAAATTATTTCAATCTTGATCATTAATGATGACCATATTTGCTATCCTGCGGTAAATAAGGGTAGAAACTATAGCCAACCAAGGGTGCCCAGGATTATGGGATAACGGATTTTCCTATTCTTTAATTTTATTATCAGGAAATATACTACATAATCCCAACATTTGAATGTAATCGTAACATCTTCTATTATTCCCTTGGGTTTATTTACTAGATGATCCTCCATTTGTAAGACTATATGTGTGGATTGTGGTTCAGTGAGTGCCAATGTACACAGTATGTGTATTCATGACATTTATGGCAGCTCCTAAATCAATAATAACATTAGGGATTTGGACATTTCCTATACAAATAGTTACAATGGGACTTCCAGGATCTCCATACTTAGGAGGAGGATTAGTTCCTTCTAAGATGCTAGCAAGTTTCCCATCAACATGAATGGTCTTTGGTTGATTCTTTCTTCTCCCTAGAGTCTTGAAACAAATCTCCTTAATTGTTTTGTTTAGTTTAGGAATATCCTTAAGAGCTTGCAATAAGGGAATTCCAATACTTAACTTCCTCAATCCTTGAATTAATTTTGACTGGATTTTCAGGAACTGTGGAATTTTATTTCTCAAAGAGCCTAGATGGGAAGGGAATGTCAGTGTATGATTGATGAGTTTCTTCAACAACACCAAGTTGTGTTTTCTCTGGTTCTTCCTTGTCTTCAAGAATCTCCTCAATAATGGGAGAGGAAGGTTTTGATGTGACTTGTCATGAATATGTCATTATGCTCTTACAATCTAGTGAATTCACTATGGGGTTTTTCTCTATTTCTATTGTATTTGTTGAATTTACTTGCCTTACAACATTCTTAGGATTGTCCATGGTTTGGGTAGGTATCTATGGTTGAGTAGGTTTTTCAAGTTGGGAAACATTACTAGGTCCATCCAATAGGGCTTGTTGACCTTGTGATCTCCTTTAATTATAATATTGTTGTCCAGACCCTTGAGGTGCATTCCACTTTGTTGTTGATACGGTTGTTGATATGGTGGAATGTTCGGTGGTGGAGCCCAAGGTTGTTGATAATAATTTAGTGGGGCATATTGTGGGATCCAATCCTATGAAACTTGTTGAACCCAAGGTGGGGGATATGACCATGGTGCATTCCATTGATTTGGGTTCCATTGTGTTTTGGTTGTAGGCTTGGTTTTGATTGGACTAAAATTTCATCCTTTCCTCTAAGACATATAGTTCAGCTCAGCCTCATCTTGGCTTCTCTGTTTCAAATTATTTTTTAGCAAGGGAAGAAGTCCACAGTGATTTTTGGCATTCTTGAGTTCACATAGGAAGTAAATATCTGTTTTATCCAAAGGAAAGTACTTAAGCCCATGTTTAACTCTACATATTAGGTAGTAAATAAATAAGGGATCTTTGTTTCTATCCTTTTCTCTATCCATGGTAATGTTGAGTTGAATTAAGAGATCGATTTTTAGGTTTACAATTTATTCTCTTAATTTTGATAGACCCCCATTAGCCATTTTTCATTTTTGTTTCCTTAAATTGGGGCTAGTTCTTGAGTAATTTTGATAGAGATCAATTATATTTGTGAACTCTAACTTGTTCATATCTCCCTTTCCCATTAAATTGAATGTTTCATGTGTGTCTTCATCTAATCCCTTCAGAAATAAAGTTTTAACTAGATTAATATATAAACCATTTCCAGACCTTCTATGTAGAAAAAGGACCAATCAAGGTAGTCTTCTTGAGTAGTCTTGATACTTGTCCATGAATGCTTGTTCCATTTCTTCCCAGTTATGAATGGAATTTGGGCCTAAACCCATAAACCACCTCATAGTTGCATCTTTTAGAGTGGAGGGAAATAGTTTAAGATTTTGGTTATCAGAAGTGTAGTCATATGTTTTACATACAACTTTAAATTCAAAAAGGAACAGATCTGGATCCTCTGAAACTATTTCCCTAAAAGTTGACAGAATTGATGGGAATATGTTTTTCATGGGAGAATCCTCATTAGGATCAAATTCAATGGGGTAAGTAAATGTTCTTCCAACTGGAGGGTCCCTATTGTTTGCATCATTTGGGTTGTGTACTTCATTAGCCATTATTCCTTGGTCAAGAATTTTATCCATAGGATGTATTTCTAGGGGGTTTTAAAATTTTATTATAATGAATATACCTTTATGGTCCCTAGGTTGAAACATAAAATCCTATCATGCTAAGAATTATTCCCTAACTATCAATATTGAACTTAATTGTGTGTGTTCCACATACTCCACTCAGAGGATTCTTGTTGTCACTACAAGGTCTTGATTATTTAAAAAGAAAGAGTTATGGAAAATAATTTCTAAATGGAAACTTACCAGACAACCAAGCAGTACCTCTAGCTAGCACCTTCCTTTGATAAAACCGCGTTATCTAGAAATGATTCCAAAAAGTGATGATTGTCATTAATGTTATTATTTAATCAAGTTATTTTGTTCATCCGGGCAAAGTGCCCAAGGCTATTTACAACAAAGGAGACAATCGAATGTAAGCTCAACATAGGTTCTAATGATAAAGACTATACATTAAGGAACTAATAATGGTTACAAAATGAAATACTTGAAATAAAATACTAAAATTGAAAGATTAAATGAAAAAAAAAATCACTAAACTTTCATAATGGAAATTTCATTGCTTTTAATAATATGGTAAACTACATAACAACAATATATAAATAAAAGCAGAAAACAAACAACTGATAATACTCCTTTCACCGGGTAGGAGTGGTCATTACTCCTACCCTTTGATAAGGATCTAAACTAAAACTCAAACAACTGAACTTCCTCTTGAATCTGCAATCTTTATTGAATTAAAAATGTTTTTGTACAACTAAAAATATTGAACCCTTAAGATTAGTTACATCATCTCTCTTATATAAGAGAAGTCTTAGTCTCTTCAAGAGATCTAGTTATTCCTAATGACCATGTCTATTTCTAACTCGCCTATTTATATAGAAATGCTTTCTATTTCTCGTAAATATATTAATGATGGGAGAAAATCATAATGTGCTTAACTTGAAGTAGTTACAAAGACTAAAGAGAGGATCCACGATTGAATCCTTGATGGAGTTAATCAAATTTTAGAATATTCTTCAAATCATAACTGATTGAAGAGATTCAAGTTGTGGTAAGTCTTTAGTCATTGTTGTTGTTTCACTCTTCTTATGGCTTGAATGTTGCTTAATAACTAGCGATGATTTCTGGTTTATAAGTAATGTTACCTTCTATGACTCTAGAAATTTGAGCTATCTACATGCACACATGAGTTCCCCAAGCTTTGAGGAATCTAGATTGGTGACTGGACACTTTGAATGTGCTATTTTTAGACCCCTGTTAATGAGGATGAGAGTCCTGTGATAACACGTTAGACATAGTCTGTGTTAGTGTATATATTAAGTCATGTGGTCAATGTAACAACTCAACATATATTCCTTTTGGAAAAAAAGTTAATGTTCATCCATATCATATTCAAGCCATTTATGCAAAATAATTAACAAGATAAAACATCACAAGTACACACAATAATTCCTCCATAAACATAGTAAAGTAGTAAATATAAAGAGTATAATTGTCCATCATGCATAATGATATTAAAAATGGTATGAGTTTGGATGTGGCTTAGACATAATTAAACAAGGTTTAATATGAAAAAATGGGGCTCATCACTTGGTCCCTTATTATGATCACATAACTTTATATTTATATGATTCCCTTGCTTGAATTTTGTAATTAACCTAAAAATGTTGAATACCAAAAATATAAGATGCTTAAACAGCTAGAAATGACCCAAAATATGTGAATAAAGTACAAAGAGGTCAAGGGAACCTAGAGGGGACGAGGGCACTTGGCATTGACATCCTAGCTAAGTGCTAGTGTTGAGGATGATTAATGACTAGGTATAAAAAGGTATCTTGAGCAATTAAATGTTCAAGACCAAAAGTGGCAACAAAAAGCAAATAAAGATGGCCGAAAACATGGGTTAATTAGTATTTTTCTTACTTAGGAATCATCTGAATAGTAGTATGCAATCGAGGACTAAATAGTTACCCAAATTCCATGATTTTTCATCTACAACCATTTGTTTCTAGATGGTATGCTAAAATGAAGTTTAGTTTTGTTCTCGAAGCTGAGATTAAAGTTTTCTAAAATTGAGAGGTCATTCTAGGATCTATGTGAGAAATAACAATTCCAGAACTCTATGTAATCTGAAAATATCATGCATCAACCATTTAACAAGAATGGGTGAATCATCCTTTAGATTACGGTATGAAGTGAGCTACGTTAGCTAGTTTTTCAACCATAAATATAATCATATCATGCTTGTTTTTAGAAATTGGCAGTCCTTGCACAAAATCCATGGTAATTACTTACCATTTGTAATGTGGAGTTTTATGAGGTACAACAGACTAGCAGGATGCATGTGTTATGCCTTTACATGTTAACACTCAAGAAAATGAGAAATGTAATTTTTCATTAATTTCTTCATTTATTTCTAGAAGTATTGTTATTTTAGATCAACCAATATTTTTTCCACTCCGGGATGTCCGGAATAAGGAGCATCATGAAATTATTTCATGAATTTCATTCTAAATTCATTTCCCAAAGCAACAAAAGTATTGTTTTTATATCTCATGACTCCTTCATTATAAAAATTTAAGCCTTTATACCTCTTATCATTCAAATATTTTGCTAACACAACCTTCACATGCTGATAATATGAATTACTTTGTATTTGTTTCATTACTTCATCTTTAAATTGTGTTCTGATGGTTACAATAGTGGAAACACGCTTCCTACAACTTAGCACATTGTCACGTGGTTATCTTTCCCTTTAATGTAACTTATGTCAAAATCATACTGAGACAAAAACTCAAGCCACCTACATTGTATTGCATTCAAATTAGGTTGTGTAAAGATATATTTTAGCCCCATGTGGTTTGTTTTCAATTTAAAAGATTTCTTTAGCGTGCAATGCTTATAAAATTTCAAGGCATGAACTATAGCAACAAGCTCTAAGTCATGGGAGTATAGTTCTACTTTTGAACCTTCATTTTCTTCTCTCATAAGAAATCATATGATCATTTTGTAGAAGTATTCCACCCAAACCTTCACCGAAGGCATCAATTACCATGGTGAATCTTCATTTGGGATCAAAACCTTCCATACAAGTGTTGTTGTAATATTTTCATTCAAAAAGTTGAATTCATTTTCACCCTTATCAGTCCACACAATTTTATTGTCCTTTTTATAAAAATCATTTATAGGACTAGCCTCTAGAGAAATATTTCACGAATTTTCTATAATATTCAGCCAACCCCATGAAGCTTCACATAGACACCTAAAATCTACTTACGCAGTTTTATTGATAAAATTGTACTAACTATCCTCTTTCCTATCATTTCTGTTATAATTAGTGATTTTCTGCTAATTACTTAACATTTCCCTCTATTTTGGTCAATTAATGATACTTTGTTAATTAACTATCCTTTAACACATTCCGGATGCCAATTAATGACATTTTGTTAGTTATAATCCTCTTTAAATCAATTAATTAACTATAATTAGTTAATTAATCCTTTCTAAAAATTCATTTAATCAATAAACATTTTATTGGTTAAATCCCACTTTCAAATGCTTCAAATCATATCAAATTCCTCCTAAATCACCTCAAATAGCCTAAAAAGTTTATTCTAGCCTATTAATTAATCCTAGTTGATTAATTAAATCATCTCCAACTCCCATGAGTTGTTAATCACTTGTTAATTCTTCTAAGCAAGCTTAACAAGTATAAATATACTTTATCATTTATCCCACATTCATTAGGATTCAAGATTCTCCCAAATGGAAAGCTATATAAAGGACCAAGCTCCTTCCTTCACACCTTACACCATACTTTTGCTAGTATTTCATATAAACATATGATTAAGAGTCTTTCTCCATTGATGGAATAGATTTCTCATCTTTTCATCCATTTCTTCATGCTTGATTAGTAAAGGAAGATCTAAACATGGCCTTGTAGCCATTTTAGTGAGATTATTTCATCATCTTGAAGAAACAACACAAATTTGATTGCTTATGATCTTCATAGGTTCATAGTTTTAAAGGAAATCATACATTTTAGTAGGAATGACTTGTAGTTAGATGATTTATTTCATGTTATTGCATATTATCTTTCCATTAAGCTCTAATCATGATGGTTCTATAGTAAATTTAGCTTTTCTTTGAGACTACTAGGTGTTAGCCTCTTTTAATTAGCATAGTAAATTTAATATGAACACATTTGGCATGCCGGTGGAAATTATTCCATTTTCCTTTGCATTAATTTCAATATTGGTTACTAACCCTATTTTTTATCATTTTAGATAAATCTTAAGTTTCTTAAATAGATTAATTAATTTTACTTGGTTTTAGTGCTTTTTGTAAGAATAAAGTAGGTGAGGTGCCAAAATCTAAGTTAATTGGCAAAGATTAGATATTTTTAACTTTCTTTTTATCAAAATCCCATGTTTTTTTATGTTACACAGAGTTTTCCATGCTAGCGTAGGCCTTTTAGTGCTAACACATGGATAAGTGTAGGACTAGCGCAAGCCTTTTAACGCTAGCATAGGGAATTTTAACACAGGCACATGGCAATTCAATGCAAACACATGGATCTTCCGAAGGCCATAACTTTTGCTCCCAAACTCAAAGCGAATCTTATTTTTGTGTTGGAAAGGTATTGAAGTGATCTACCCAATACACACATAAATTTAGGATTTTGAATTATATGAGTTTTTTATGCTTTGATGAATGTTGTATTTCCATAATTTACTTGATTTATACCAAATATTTTGTATGCTCTTCTCTTGCACCTTTTCATGATCTTGAGAATATAAAACAACTTTTATCTCTATTTTTTAAAACTTTGGATTAACTTGGAAATTTCATTATTGATTTTGTTGAAGGGAGTGAACCTTTTACAAAGCATTTTTATGTTCCTTTGATTTGAAGTTTTCCATTTCTATCTAGTTAGGTTAAAGTTTGTGTATGCTCTTCTCTTGCACCTTGGGTGATCTTGAGAAACAAAAACATCTTTAGTATTTATTTATCTAACATCATTTGAGCATTTTAATGTAAAATCATGCCTTTGGCCCCATTGTAATGAATTGTATCAACTCCTTGGAGAAATAAAATCAAATTTGTGGATGATTTGTAACCCTTGTTTGTATATTATTGCAACTTTCTAATCTTTTCATTACATTTAAAGGTTTTTGTGCATTATCTTATGTTCATTTCAAGGTTTGATGGTGTTGTGTTTATTTGAAATGTTGAGTGAATTCCATTGTGGTTTGTAGTGCTAGATCACCCTTTGTCCATCCAATTTCCATCATTTTCATGCAACGTGGGTTGTTCAACACCCCTTTTCTTGGTGTATCACCCCTTCTTTGTAGGTTTTATTTTGCATGCAATCTCCCTCTATCCATGTCTTTGGAATTGTTAGGGTAGGATTAGATTAGGTTTTTTTACATTTTGGAGTAGTGTAGTTCTAGGTTTAGGAAGAGGAAGTCAACCTTCTCGAAGAGCTATCCCATTCACAAAGTCCCACACTTTAGGATAGCTCCATGTTACCCAATCACACCGAATGCCTTGGTCATAAGCTAGTAATTCGGGGGTGTTGTGATTTGGTGATAACAACAACTAACTATGAGGAGCATCTCATAGATATAAAACCTTTGTCGAGATTCAAAAGGGGAATGAAGTTTTATCAAGTATAAGAGGTAATTTGATTGAAGATCAAAAAATATCAAAGAGGATTGGTGATGCTAGGTACATATTTAAATTTTTATGGTAGGGTAAAGTAGCGATATGTCGTAGTAATACATAACACTAAAGAATTGAATTTAGGTACCATTTTACTACCAATGCATATTTTTATTTACAAATGCATGAAGGAGGATGAAAATAAATATTTGGTCAAAATGTAATGAAAGTATATAGATTTTATTGATTTGTCTTATTATAAATTTAAATATTATAGGAAACATTTGTTTCATCATGTCATCCCTTTGCATTCTACTACAAAATCTTTCGAACAAAGAAAATACCAATTTTATCACACGCTAATTAATTTCGTGTTTCTAAATTTATAATAATAATAAGGATGTAAGGGTTAGAAACATATATACCATTCTAATCTAGTTAACTTTTGACATCCATTATATATGATCAAAATAATTCATTCAAACTTGAAATGATTATAACAAGTGATAAACAATAAGTAATTTCTCAAAACACAAGAGGAGAGAAAAAATTATATATTTAGTATGAATTGGGAATGATTTATATGTGAAGGGAAGTGGAACATGAAGATATATATCTATGGATTTTATCCACGGAGGTTTTGTAATTAGAAAGCGAGTAGGTATAAGACCATACAAATTCTATATAGTATACGTTGGAGATGTATGATCGAGAACAAGATTTGTATGGTTATAGATCGTAATATACTCTATATATGTAACTTCTTATGCTTTTCACTTTCCTGTAAATGGATCTCATTGTATGTTACTCTTTCTTACATAAATTTAGGATGAATTTTGATGACATGCAACAAACTAGAAACCTTAACAACATGTAGAACCCTTCATTATAACATTAGAAAAAAGGAGAAAAACATGTGTGATTTTTAAGGTTGGAACATCCTTGGAAGTCAAAATACTAGATACTAAACTAATCTAGGTGTTGTACTACATATCCTCATTGTATAAATTAAGCCTCATTTATTTCTCTATGTTCTTTTGCAAGTGTGTATAGCTAACCAACCCCTAGGGGCTCCCTCATATATGTTGACATCAATATAATGGGATAAATTTATATTATATAATGTACCTAGTATAATAATAGTGATATGTGGTATTCCTCAACTATGTGACATAACCCTTTTATTGATTGAAACCCTTGTGTAATGTTTGGGATGAATTTTCTCTTGCTATGACATGGATCTATGATCTTTATATGCTTGAAGATGGATGAAGCTATACTCTTTGACCTGGTTTAGTGATTCAAAATTGTATTAGGGACTTCTAAATATGATGTACAATTTTTTTAGAATATTTGAGAACCCTTTGAGTGATCCTGGAATGATATTTACAATAGTAGATTGTGAGAATTTCAGGTGATTTATAAGGTGATAATGACTTACTTATATAATATTTTGTAGGTAATATATTCTAATAAGACCGGACCTATGAATATTAAATGACCCAAATAATGATTTGAAATTGAAAATAGATTTGGTGATTGTGAAGGGGTGGGGCTGTATAGGTTGGCCAAAATCAAACCCTACATCTTGACCATTAAAATGCGGCTTTGGAAAAGAAAGAAAAATATCAAAACTAAAGATTATGTTATGAATATCATATATTTTATGTTTCTTTGATTAAATAATGTTGTACTATAATTAATAACATAACAAATTATAAATCCAAAAAGTTTAAGAATGGCTAGAGTGATGAGTAGATTAGATTGTAAATGTGAGTATTTGTCCTAGCTTAGGATACTGATGTTGAACTTGGAATTACACAAGGACAAGTTACCAAATTTTAGTCTCTGCATTTCCCCCTTTAAGTTTGTAATTGAAAATTGTGTGCTTAAGTGAAGAACATACTTGAGTGTGCATACACACTTTAATTTCGCTCAAAGGGGCTTTACAATGTTTTGGTGTTGGCATGATCTATGATGGAACCTCAACATAGAGTATATTTACTATCTATGATAGAAGCTAAACTTTAACTCAAAATATAGACAATACATTGAAACTTTGAACATTGTAAAAATTATGCAAAGGATATGAAAAACATGGAAGGAATATACTTGTTTGTTTTGTGGAGGGATGATATCCCATTGTTGTCGGGACATGGATATTTGGAATTTTCTTTGAATATGTTGTAAGAATGGGGGTGATCAATCCCTGATGTTGTTTCATAGGAGATGCTAGATAAAAGTAAGGATTTAGAATAAAAATAACTAATGTGATTTACCACCTTCCCCATTTGGAAATTTTATGGGAGAGAAGGAAATATAAGCCTACAAGTCTCACAATTTTTCTTCAAAGTTTTCCTTATTTGATGATTTAGTGAGAAACTATGAAATATTAGTATACAAAGTTTGTAGTGTTTCTTTGATTCTTTCCACTAAAATCTTGGACCACACCATTACATAAGGATCTACCCCCAATTTTCTTCAAATTGAAAAAATAGACCTTATAAGGAGTATACATTTCCATGTCCCAAAAATTTGTTACTATGAATGAACTAATTATATAGAATTTTGAGATATTGAATGGGAGAAGGAGTTCCATTCCCCCAAACCTAATTTTGTAACTATATTTTAATAATTTCATGTATGATTAATTAATCATTCATTCCCTATGTACCTTTCTTTGAACTATGCCATTTGTATCTGCAAATGCATAGAAATCCTATAAATGAATAATATAATCTGTATAAATTGAAAATTTGAGCAAAGATACCATTTTTATAGGAACATATGAAATGGTAAATACCATACCATGGTCCTTATGGTATTGTATAGTTTTTAACTTGTTTAACTTCTGCCACATTTTAGTATATGCGACCCTTTCTAAGGATCACAACCCTATTAAAATTTGTTCTTATATCCTATAATTTGTTTGTAGCTATAGATTTACCCTATTGAATGCCCCTTATTTTGAGGCAAGTGTGATAAAATTTTGAGATCGTCTCAAAATAATATATGTGTTCACATGTATGATATGTCTACTAATATATATATGATCACATAAAAGGTTGTAATGTTGGCAAACTATGAAAAGAAAATGAAACATGCAACAAGAAAGATTACATGTGTAAAACAATGAGTAATAACAAATAATAATAGTAACCAATTCATACTCCATAGTAAAACAAGTATAAAATCAACATAGAAAACATGTTAGAATACATAGTAAAAATAATAGTGTAATCATCAATATCAACTATAAATAGTAGAGTAATAGAAATAAAAATTTAAATTCTAGTGAGCATTGACACACATAATCATATTCATATAAAGCCATAGATCCTAAAAGATGGTACACCTAAAATGTCACAAGAAAAACATGGCCCCTAGGCCATATAAATCAAATATTCATAGTATCATAATTAGAGAAAATAATCAAGTGAATCCATATAAAAAGTAACCAAGTAGTGATAAAAACATAGAGATAAAGTGTACCAAATAATAGTAACAATGAAGATAATTAGATAGGTTAGCATTGTATATTGTGGAGGGATTCCGTAAGAGGGTAGTGTAAGGAACCAAGTAGGCTCTTATCATCATGTAATCAATCTTTGTGTCTTACATAAAGCTCAAGATACTTTGTGAACACATGTGTGAAAAGAATAGATAATGTATGTATGAAATAAATATGACAAACATAATGTATAAAGTAAAATTCCATTAAAAAAACTAGAATAGCTCCTTTTTTTGTATTTTACTCATATTTGAATGTTATTATTTTATGTAATTATTTTAATGTTTTTACAATGTTTTAAGGATAACTATGTACAAGAAAGGGGATAACATAAGAGCTATCGATAAGGGTATCATTAGGGGTGAAAGATGAACCTGAAATAGTGAAGAAAGTGTAGGCCTCAAATATGTCGTTGTAGATTAAGGATAATTATTTTATAACTATAAAGGATTTATAGTATGATAGAACATGTTTTGAATTAAAATCCATGATGGGGAGTGGGAGCTCGAGGAGAGAGACAAGGATTCAAATGGTGATGGGCGGGAAACTGATAGAATGCATATTCCACCTATGGTAGGAGCAGAGACATGGGAGGCACCCTTCACCAGAGGCAAGTAAGAATGGGCCAATGACAAAACCTTTTCGGGGAAAAAGGTGTGGATGGGCCCCCCTCCGATGTTTGTAAAAATATTGAGTTCTAGAAATGAGCAGTCTAGGGATTATACCTTAGCTCAAAAAAATAAAACTCGGGTATGTATCTTGACATTCCTGATTGCATGATAGATAGAAATTTTGGTAAAGTTGAATATTCCATTGATTGGAAAGATTTTAGGAGGTAGAACAAATATTGAAACAATAATATCATGGTCCATTTAGAAATGGAGGCCAAAATGACATTTGGAAGTGTCAACACTTCCCAATGGCTTCTTCTTATTCAATTTTAATAACTGAGAGGATCCTCTTAGGGTATTGAATAATGGCCCTTGGTTCTTGGCCAAGCTAGGTATTTTTCTACAAAAATAGACACCAATGTTTAACCATGAAAAGGAAAACATCAACCAGTTCCCTGTATGGGTGAGTTCATCAGGATTACCTATGGAGTCATAAGATATAGATGTTTTAAAAGGGATTACAAACACCCTTAAGAATTTTGTAGCTATAAACAATTCTACTCTTATAAAAAATAGGTTTGTTTGTGCCAGGTTATGTAATTATTCACTCATGGTCACCTCATTACCTAATTCTATAGCATTGAAATCCCATTTTAGTACATGGGAGCTAGAAAATTGAATTTGAAAATTTCCCTTAGAAATGTGAAAAATTTCAGGGTTGGGGACATGTGAAACAACAATGCAAAATGGTAATCTCTAAGGTGTACAAAGAAGTCCCCAAATCAGGAAAGAAGTCAGATAAGGGAAAAGGACCCGAGACCACTATGCAGACTAATACTGTCAAGAATTTGTTTCCAAATAAAGGAATTTTCATTAATGAAAAGAAAGGAGAGGAACCTCATAAGGAAAATGACCTAGAGAAATCTTGAATTAACAAATATTAACAGATGGATTAATAAGGTTTCATAGAAGTAAGGAATATAAATAAAAATAGAAAGGCATTCTCAGAACCACATTTTTAGGTAGCAAAGACACATGTACAGGTTGATAAAATGATGAACGCAAAAAATATTGAGCCTCTTTTAAAGGAATTCTCGGTTAACGAAAACAAAATTAGAATACTTTAAAGGGGTCAATAAGATGAAGAAAGTCTTGAATTAGCTTTAGGCAATTTTTCCAATTCTTTTGACAATCTGATGGGTTTAGGGGAGGATGGGACTATCCCCAAAACTAGATCTGAAGAAGACACAAAAGCTAACAAAATCAAAAGTATTTTAAATGAAGTGAAATAAACGAACCAATCCAATCAAAATGAAAAATATGGGGATGAAGAAAATAAAATAGGAGGATAGGATAAAAATAAGAAAGAGATTTTGAAAACACTGTGAAAACCGAGGAAATGTTAGAAAGAAAAATTACCACCCCAAGGAAATGGCGGCTTTGGGAGGAAAAACAAACAAATAGCAAGGAAAAATATTAGCTAGAGAGATATTGATGATGGAACACAATCTAAACTTAATTTGAGGAGATTTAGAAGAGCTAAGAACCAAGTGTCCAAATGAATGTAATAACTTGGAATGCAAGGGGTTTGAACAACCCAAGTAAAATGGAGGATCATAAAGGAACTTAAATCTAAATATAAAGCTGATATCATTTCCATTCAGGAAACTAAAATGGAGGAAGGGAAGTTTTGGTAGCTAAAGACACATGTTAGAGAAAGGAAGAAGTTGTGGCGGTCTACTCCGGAGGTCATGTGAGTGGTATAGCTATTCTATGGGATCTAAAAGATTCCAAGGTATAAATCTTCTTAGAAGAAGAAATCATTTGGCCATGCACTTCACTGATAAGAAAACTAAGGAAAAGTGGGTCATATCAAATATCTATGCACCTAATCAAAAAGGTGAAAGAAAGATTTTTTGGGATCAGCTATTTAAATTCCATGAAATAATATCTGACACAGAATGGATTGTGATGGGAGATTTCAATACTCCATTAATACTTGGTGAGAAGAAAGGGGGAAACATTGACTTAAGCGATAGCATGAAATACCTAAAAGAATTTATATTTAAAAATAGACTCATGGATATTGAGTTTAAGGGGTAAAACATACATGGTATAATAGGATAAGTGGTGATAAATTAATTAAAATAAAGCTAGATAGAGATCTAACCTCTTAGGGATGGTTAAATAAGGAAGCTTGTATTGCCTCCCTCCTTAGGATCGGCTCAGATCACACCCCTTTAATTTTACAAGTGAAAGACAATAAAAGAAGAATAACTCCTTTCAGATTTGAAAAATGTGGTTACTGACATGAGGATATCAAAAGGCTTGTGAAGGAATGGTGAGACATGAAGATTCAAGGAACTGCAATATTCAAAGTTTCAAAAAATATCATCCAAGTTAAGAAAAAGTTAAAGGGATGGAATAAAAACAAGATTTTGTAAAAATTTTAAGAAGAAGAATTATTCAGAGAGTGAGATACTCGGCATGACAAGAATCTCTGGAAGATCTTAGTTGTGAAATCCTAGAGGCAAGCAAAAAAAAAAAAAAGAAAGAGTTGTTGGTTTATTATCACAACATCCTCTTACAAGAAGAAACTTTCTGGAGGTAGAAATCAAATGTATGTAATGGCTAAAATAAGGGGATAAGGATATAAATATTTTCCACATTAGTACCCTAAAAAGAAGAGGCTCTAATATGATATTGAGAATTTGAGGAAGATGGGGAAACCTTACGATTCTGGAGAAATCCAAAGGGAATTTGTCTCTTTCTACAACCAACTTATTTCATAAGCATGTCCATCTAAAAACACTAAGGAAGCTAAATTTCTGGATTGTATACTCATACTGGTGTCAAATACTAATAATAATATGCTTGTTAAGGTTCCATATATTGAGGAAATTGAATTTATGTTGAAGAATTTGAGTCCTGATAAATCCCCAAGACCAGATGGTTTCCCAAACCTATTCTTTCAATTCTTCTGGGATATCATTAAGAGTGATGTTGTTCTTGTTATCCAATATTTCTTTAGAAATAATATGAGCTGAAGGATATGAACTGCACCTTTCTAGATCTCATTTCCAAGAATCATAATGTTGCAGATTTTAAAAATTTCAGACCAATCAGTCTATGTCACTCTATATACAAGACGTGCTCTAAAATTTTGGCCTTAGGTGTTCAACTTCTTCTCCCATCCATTATCTCATATCAGCAAGGTGGTTTTGTGTTGGGAAGGAAGATCCAAGATAATATAGTCACAATCCAAGAGACTCTGCACTCTGTGAAACACAATAAGAAAGAAACGATGGTGATTAAGCTTGATATGGAAAAATCTTATGATAGAGTTTCGTGGGAGTTTCTACACAAGGTCCTAATAAATTTTGGTTTTAGTCAAGATTTTAGGAGCTTAATCCAAACATGCATTTCTACTGCAAAATTCTCAGTGTTGGTCAATGGCACCCCTTGTGGATTTTTCAATAGCACGAGAGGATTAAGACAAGGTGACCCCATATCACCTTTTCTATTTATCATAATGGCGAGAAACCATTAATAGTGAATATAATAGGCTAATGTGGAAGGAAGAATCAAAGGAATATCCCCTATTGTTAATAGTGTGAATGTGGGGCACCAACACTTTTTGATGATAACATCCGGTTAGAGAGGAAATGGTTTTGGAAGCTAGAGAAATAAAAAATTGTTGGATGATTATGAAGAATTTTTTGATCATCGATCAATATCAGAAAAAATTAGTTTTCTTTGTCAATACCCCTTAAAATAGTTGCTTGAAGATATCTAACATATTGGGTTATAACATAAAAACCTTCCCCACAAGGTATCTTGGGATGCTCATTGGGATTTGAAAGACAAAAATGGCTGATTAGAACTTCCTTATCAATAGATTTATCAATAAATTATAAGGTTAGAAAGGATAACTTCTTTCTCAAGCGGGAAAAGCCATACTTCTCAATTTTTCCATTCAAAATCTTCCTGTGTATACTATGTCCAATTTTTGAATACCTACTACAATTTCTAATAAGTTGAAAGTATCCAAAAGAGGTTCTTATGGATTGGGTCAAAACACAAAACTAGAATACCCTTCATAGCCTGGGAAACTATTTGCAAACCAAATAAGATGGGGGGTCTTGGTATAAGAGAATGGGAAAAGATGAATAAATCACTTTTGTCCAAAATGACATAGAGACTTGTCTAGGAAGAGAGTGTGTGAACCTCAATTTTGTTGAATGGTGCTTTACCAAAGCATATTTTAAAGGATATACTTTTTGGAAATCAATAAATTGGGCTAAATACATTGTTTCAGAAGGAATCAAATGGAATATTGGTGATGGTTGTACGGTAAATTTTTGGGAAGATAAATGGTTAGGAGAAATACCTCTCAAAGACATCACCCTGACCTCCAAAAATATTCTATAGAGAATTATGGGATCAAGATGATAAATCATTTTAATATGGAGGATCCTTATAGAGTGTTGAAAAACATAGAGCTAGAAGGCCAAAAAAATAGTGAGGACTGACTCTCTTAACAACTAGTTATGTGTGGTTATCATGAATAGAAAGAATGAATTAGATAGTAGATATTTTTCAAAGGTGGTTTATGGCATATTCTCGGTGAGGAGTTCTTATAACACCTTCTTTAAAGATGAGGAATAACCAAGAACCTTCAAATGGGAAAGTGTATGGATTAAGGAAGTAACTCAAAAGGTAAATATGTCCTGGTGGTTGGTTCTTCATGACAAAATTCTTACGGTGGCCAAACTCAATAAAAGAAACTTTCATATGGTTAACAGGTGTGTTCTATGTGAAAAGGAAGTTGAAAATGTAACACACTTGTTCCTTGAATGCTCCTTCTTAGAAAAGGTCAGAAATACTTTATTAAATCTTTTTGAGATAAATTGGACTTTTCCATCCTCTTTAAAAATTATATGGAAACAAGTGGTATTATCCCTTTAGAATTTAGGGTCTTAAGCATTTGTGGATTCTCACCCTTATGCACCTATGTTGGGAAATATGGAAGGAGAGGAATAGATGAATCTTCAAGGGTAAGAAGGAAACAGAAAAGAGAGTTATGGCTCATTGCTGCAATTCAATCAATGTTAACTTTTCCATAATCTAGACCAACAAGAAGACTATCATATAGGATGAAAGTAAAATATCTAGAAACTGGGGAATGACATCCAATCGCAAGGAGTCTCCTAAATTGAATCCTAGATTTCAAGGATGGAAAAAACCTAGTGAGGGGTGGGCTGAATTAAATTTTGATAGGGTGTCAAAAGGAAACCTAGGTAAATCCGGTTGTGGAGGGGTTTTAGATACCATAATGGTAATTTCATCCTTGGGTATCACTGCATCTTGGGAGTTCAATCGATTCACATAGAAGAGGTTGCTATTGATTTTTGGGGGGTCACAATTGCGGACCAAAAAAAAATTCGGAGGCTGGAAGTAGAAGGTGGATCTCTAAATATTATAAATAGTATTTTAAATAAGGGTGCTACTTATATTTCTATTAAAGACTCTATAAACAACATAAAGGAGATGGGAGCTAATTTTGAAGGCATTAAATTCAAACATATATACCATGAAGCTAATGGCATAGCTGATTATTTTTCTAACAAAGGGGTCTCAAATGATGGTATGAATTTGATTTCTAACATAATGGAAATTGAACCCAAGGTGAGATCACAATTAAAAAAGGAACAATATGATAAAAAAACCATTACATGAAACTTGTGACATGACTTGGAGGATCTGAGTAATCATTTATCTATGAGTAAGAGATACGAGATATTTGGTGAAATGTGCAGAACCTATGCTAATAATGGCAATTTTAGGCCTCACTCGTGCCAACAAGATAATAAATTTTATGTTCCTATTAAGTGTATTGGTATTGTTGATGTACGTTTAGTTCTGTTTAACATTGATTAGAGAGGTTTTATTTGTGATAGATTGACTGTTATCAGGAATATGGGAGGATATTTGGTTCATGTCGAACCTTGGGACCTCAATGATGTTAAATTAGAGGTTATGGAGGTGTTAAACAAAATGGTGCGACTCCCGTCCATAAAATTTTTGGGGGGCATAATGAACAACTCAGTAAGGAATTTGGGTCAGCTTGGGAACCTGCAAAGAAATGGGTGGGAGGGTGTGGTGTTGTAAGGAGTACAAATCAATTTATCAATCAACATGGTGGCTTATGTGATGGGCATGTCCATGGAAGGTCATGAGGTTTACAAACCAAAAAAGGATTCTACATATGAAATGAAGTTATTTATGTGAGGTAAGGAAAAACTCACCCCTCATTTTTGTTTTCTTAGGAGTTCCCTACCTCCCCTTTCAATGAAGTATCCCTTAACCTAAACCAGATTATCACTCTCAAGGGATTCCAAAATGTATCTATGCCTACCATATGACAATACTCAATTTTCTCAGACATGGTCATAGTTTTAGATTTCCTTACTTTATGATGTGTTTTTATGTGCTACCCTAGATCAATATAAAAAGGAACAATCAGTATCCCACTACATCAAGGTTTTATTATGACTATTGTAAATATATTTTCCATGGATATGGATAAAAAGATAAATGGGGTTAGTATTCTATCAAAATTCCTTAAAGAGTATACAGTGGAAGATGAAACTAATTCAGAGAAGGAAGAGACAAGAAAATATCCGAGGATAGTGGAGGGGATAATCAAGATGTAGTTGAATTTGAAGTAATTCAAGGCCTAAAAGACCTAAAACAAGACAAGGAGAAGGTGATGAATGTTAAGGAGAATGAAAAGGGTGAATCGAATCAACATGGGATTCAGGTTTTTGTTGACACCAAGGAGAAAACCCAAATGGAAGTGCTTGGAAAAGGGGGTGTGGAACATGGAGTTGATCTTGCTAAAATGGTGGCACAAGGAGTTGATCTTGCTAAAATGGTGGCAGACCTTGAAGAGGTTAAAAGTGATACTAGGCTTACTAAAAGCACTATCCAATTTATCCTCAATGAATGACACACAATGAAGATGAAATTTGAGGATGTGGCTCAATTCATAAATGGTGGCATCATAGAGATTATACAAGAAAAATATAAGAATATAAATAATGATGTGGATCAGCTCAATTCTATGCTTCAGAAAATCAATGAGTGGATTATTCTCATTGTCAAATCCACTTTACAACACCTTCAAACTCTTGGACAACTAGATAATGCCTACAGGCAATGTGATGAGCAAGGGACCTTGAAGAAGAGGAAAATGGAAATATCTGAAACTAACCTAGCCACCCTTGTCACAAACATTGAAGCATTGGCTAAGGAATGGGTCAATCTATTGGCCAGTATGGAGAATATGAAAAAGTATTGGCTACTATTAGGTTGTTATTTAGTTCTATTAGTTCTAAGTTTTTATTGTTGCTAGTTTATTATACTTGTTGTCAATTATGATACTTTTTGTATTGGTATTTATATACTTTTGTATGGGATGATATTGAATATATACTATATTTAGGAGATTTTTTATGTCTTGGGTAGGTTCCCCTCAACCCTCTTTTACCTAATATAAAAAATATAGTGTGATATAATATCGAAGAATGATAAACCCATTATAAATAGTATGAGTATAATACTTTGACATTAGAATTAAATTGGAGTGATATTGATATTGATTTGATTTTGATATCCAATGTGATAAGTATGGATATTATTAGCATTATTAATAAATATATGTGAATTAGCATCCTTACGAAGTATGCAAGGTAATACATAGTGAAAGGAAACCTATGCTTGGAAACGAAGGGATATCTACACATGCCCTTGCATGTTCAAGAAGGGATTAAGTCCAATGATATGTTATGATGGATAAGATAACCGAGTAGAGGACCCATGAATAGTATAGATTATGAAGATGTACTCTTTCTAATTATTTGATTTCATTCTCTATGGAAAAATGAATGTAGTACCTAGTTGCATATAAGATGGTGTGTTACACATAGCCCAATGTGTAGTGATAAGTTGTTGAGAAATATATAATTAAATTTTTTGAAACATTATCCTTCTCTTCATCAATAGGATAAAAATTGAATTATTGAAAATTATCATCACACATATTAGGGTGTTCATATCCATTGTCACATAATTAGGATCAAAATCATCTTTGTCATCATAATTGATTAGTAGTGATAAATTAGTGTTATCTTTGAAATTATTTTTGTATTTCTCCCATCAAAGATATGAGTCATGGAGGTAGAATAATTTTCAAAATAAAACATGGGATTAATCAGTATGTTCCCATGTATATAGAGATATACATATCATCATCGTCATTATTTTTTGCATTTATATAATTCCATCCATACATAGTAGGTGTCACTTTACTAGCAATTGACACATGAAGAAGATCCTTTCTATGTGCACTAGAATTAGAATCACGAATGATATCATCATTTGAATTATAATTTATCCTAATTTTCTATGGAGAAGTAGAGATATCTATAAAATCCATTATTGTGTTTCCCCTAACATGGTTTTTGTTTGATCTATGTACTCTAATACCATGTACAATTATTCATGTGTGATTGGAAATTCTTCCATTTCCATGAGCACAAGAATATGATGTAATTATTTTAATGAGATTGGTTATTCTTAAGGATGTATTTCATTCTTATAATATTTTTGACTAATTAGATCTTATGGTATAGAAGAATTTGTATCATGTAATAACACATTATGTTCTTGATTTAGTTGTTATAACTTTTGGAACTTGTATGAACCCAAAATTGTGCATGCTACATTATCAGAAAATAGTTAAAAAATGTCCCCAATGATGTTTCATATCCTTTAAAAAGGTGTTCAAGTTCCTAAACAAATTTGTAATATATATTTCTAGCCTATACATCCCTACTTAGCCTTTGCATGCTTTCTTCTAGCTTCCTGCTTCTCTTATATATGTTTTGACCTTTAGTGTCAAAACCGCCACCCAAGCTTAGGCACAGGTTTCGTGCTTGTCACTCTGCATAGGGTGGAGGTTCTACACGATCTTTCCAGAAACCTTCATGAATAAATTAAACATGCACGACTTGATTAAATTTCTTTTTTAGCGTGTTTGTTTCTGTTTCGATGATTCCAAGGCCCAACTACCTTGTGGAAATCTATTCTTGCACTTATATTTGTAATTTCATGTTTGAACCCCCACTTCATGTGATGATGTGGTGTTATGCATGACCCAGTTAATTCTTATATAACCATTTCTTGTTCTCAATTAAAACCTAGAAAATTTTGAGTATTCTTGTTATTGCAAAGTTTATGCCTTTCTTGCTAGAAATTACCAAAGCCAATCTCAGTTCAATTGTGCTTGCATTCTTCTACCTGCATTGTTTCCCGGACTTCCAATTCAAGTTGTTTCTACTCCTACACTTTCTTCGTCCATTGTTTATACACTCCCACCCGTTGCGCTCACATGGACACATAAATCAAAAGGATAAACTGAGGGGATGAATATTCACACAATTATATTTTCATTGTTCTTGCATATCTAGGTTGGAGGTGTTGTTTGTCGATTCATTGATTTTAATTGTTAATTATACATTTATCAATCCAAATCCATATCAAATATAGTAGAGAAATTGTTTCATTGTTTCAATTATCAAGCAATTACATAGATCAGATCACATTAGAAAGTTTTCTCTTCAATATTGTCAGGGAAGTTGTAGGAAATAATAGCTTTGTTGAAGTTGTGATTTATTCTCTACCTCTGAGGCAGGATTGAGGGTTTTGTTAGAAATATTCAATTGATTAATTAGTTTAGATTTAATTCACAAATGCACAAGAAAATAGCCACATCCGGATACTTTGTTTAGGATTTATTTTTTTAGAGTAAAAGAAATTGTTGTTTGTAATTATGATGTTTCATTTTTTTAATTTATGTAGGTTATCTTTCTTTCAATATTAGCATATATTTTTAGTTTCATCTTAGTTATATGTACACTTCAAACTAGTTTAACATTGAGATTCAGTTAGACAAACCATAGGGAATTTATGCTACCCATTCATAGCCTCTAAATCTCCCCTTTTGCCAATTTAGCTACTAGAAGATCACACCACCGGATCTTAGTCATTGATCCTCCTATAAATAGCCACACACATTTCCACATCGGCTGCTTTGGGATAACCTTGAGGGATTGAGTGTGGTTGAATTTTGGATGTCAATTTTCATTCATAAAAATTGGTGAACCCGACGTGAAGGATTAATTCCTTCTTGTTTCATTTTTTTCATTCTTTATTACCTCATCTCTTCATTTCTTCCCTTATTTTAGTAGGTATTTTATACATTCTAAAATATGTCTAGAAGAGAGATTTGTGGGCCATTCAGCTCTGATAGATATTACACCAAAGTGTAACCACAACAATCCCCTTCCCTTTCTAGATGGGCTGACAATTACACAAGCAACATGCAAACCTCCCCTAGTTACACTTCAAACCCCATTAGCTATGTAAGGATGGAGGAGGTTGATCAACCGTTAAACATGCAATACAATCAACCCAATGCAAACCATGTTGTTATCACAAATGGTATAGGTTCTTACAATAGAATCTTGTCAAGACCCCACATTTTCATGCAATCAACAGAAGATTCTTACTTCTAAGAAAGACAAGAATTATAACACTAAACAATTAATAACATAGTATCATGATCCCGCTCAATCAAACCCTACACCGAGGCACCCCAATAAGGGACTCAATAATTTCCTAATGATCTCATTTCTAATTTAGTAGTAAGGATTAGAGAACTAGAAAGTGCCCAACCATCACAACCAACTCATTTAGTAATGCAGAAGATGGGATATCTAGTAGATAACAAGGGATACATCTCTACAAATGAACAACCAATGCAACATCCTATACAACAAGGTTATCTAGTTCAGACAAATCTAGGTGATCTTCTTACAGGATCTAACACACTAGGGATGGGTCCTCATCCTTCTCAAGCTTATCCTACACAAGGGATGGTCGGAAGTGCATTCTTGAATGCCACTCCATCAGGTAATATGATGTTCCCTAGTTTTATGCCCACTAGTCCATATCCTGGTATCATCCACCTTACTTGCATATGTATTTGAAGTCCCCAGATGGACCCATATGCTACCCCTGCTCCTTATGCACCATATCAAGGATATCCATATGTTCCAGTTAATGCTTATAATGCAACTTATCCAACTCCTCCTCCTCCACCTCCTCAACAAGGATTTATGATGGTGGAATCTTACACAATGAGTTATTACATTCAAGTACTTAAAGGAACCTCTTAATTTCACTATATATGGTGTCATGCTTCCAATCCCATTACCTGATCTTCCAAAAATTAAGGGAGAAGGAGACCGAATGCTCATATAAAGGCTTATGCTACTGCAATCAGGGAATTGCTTCCTTGGGATGTTGTGGTAGCTAAAATATTCTGAAAAATCTTGAGGGAATGGTAGTAGACTCATACTATCGGATTCTAGAAGCCTCCATACATTATTTCAAACAACTTGTTTCAGAATTCATCAGAGCATTTGATATGAACAAGTTGTTGCATATAGGATTAGGGAGTTTTTGCATATTAGATAGGAGAAAAATGAATCTTCCGCCCATTTCATCTAGAGGTGGCATCAAGTTCTTTACTCTTCTGCAAGTGCACCAAATATGGACCAAATGGAACTTTGTGATCTCTTCCTTCATTCACTCAATCAAGAGACCAGGGAAGAAGTCTAGAAGTTTCCTTTCCATAGTTATGAAGAGGTACTATAAGGTGCACTCCAAATTGACCAAGCAATAATTGATAGTGGTCAAAAGACTTATGGCTTGAATGGGAAGCTGGTCACTCCCTCACAAGGTAATTACCCCAATGGTTCTAATAAAAATCAAGGGCCTAAGGTATTTAACAAGAATTATGGTGTTATGACTGATGGTGTCACTGACTAGGTCAGGAAGCTAAACATTGGTAACACTAACCACGTAAATAATAGAAATATTAATGGTAAATTTGGAAATCAAGTAAACCCTAATTCGATCAATATGGTTGATGTAAAAACAGTCCCCTCGAGAAGAAAATTCAAACCAAAGGCCCGAGCCAATACCAAAAATCTCAGCAAGTGGAACAAACCATGGTTATAACAATCAATTTCAAAACTACAATCAAGGTTATAATCAACAACAAGACACCTATCAAAGGCCGAGAAATTACGACCCTAACAAATATTGTGGTTTTCATAAGGTTTGAGGTCATGATGATAAAACTTGTCATGATTGCAATAAGTCTCTACAAAGACTTGCTGAAAACTAAAGAGAACTCTTTGTAGGCATTTTCTTAGAAAATATGGAAACAAACTCGTAGTATGAATATATAGGACCCGTAGCTCCTTAGAACGTTAATGTGAGCATATTTTGAGATACTCTCCTATGCATCCTAAAAATGTCAAGGTGAATCCTCAAAACATAAACAAAGGCATTCCTATAGGGAACAATGACCATGAGGCCTCAACTTCCAATAACTCTCGGGTTGCTCCTAACCTCAGTTTGAATGAAAACACAAAGATCATGGGATTAATTGAGCTAGAATTTGAACCAAAAATTAATGCAACAACTCAGGTGAAGGAATACTTTCCTCAAACCCTACCCACTCTTTCCTCCTCACAAGATGACATTCCTACAATCACAAAACCAGTAGGAGCATATGATTTAATATCATAATTCGAACAATACCTTCTATCACAGCTCATTTCTAGATTTTTTGAAGAAATCCCATGTGCATCATTCAGCATTGCTTGATGCACTAGGTATTGGTCATATAATCCATGTTACACCTCCTCCCAGTGCTCAAATAAATCATATTGAATTTGACATACATCCTCTGGGATAGAGTGATAGGGATACTAGGTTTTTTTGGATATAGACAAGATTCCTTCGATGTTGAAATAGCCCCAAAGAGGTAATCCTCCCTTATTTTTATAGGTTTGAGTTTACAAATGTTGCATTAAGATAGCTATGATTGATGATAGGGATGTAGTAAATGTGGTTCCTTTTTCTTTCTTACAAAAGTTACGGTATGGGGAGACCAATTTCTCCTCTACGAGAAACACACTACAACGGTATGACAGTCTTAAGGCTACTTCAATTGGGACCATAGTTCTTCCTATCACCCTTGGGACAAAAACCATCTCGATAGAGTTTTACATCATCGATAGGGAAACCAATTACAACATGATCCTTGGGAGGCCTTAGATTCATCGAATGAAGGCTATTCCTTCTACTTTTTGTAAGAATTTAGATTCCTCTATTTGGGAAAGGTCTTCATCACTCAAGGGGATCCTAATCCCTTCGATATACACTTATAGAACCTCTAGAAGAAAAGAGGGGTCCATATGGAGTATGATCTTGATGCAAACTAGTAAAAAGAACAATCTCCATCAAACCAATTGGTCATGACCACCCCGAATGATCCAAAGGCTGAACTCATTGATCCAAAAAATATTTGAGGTGGCAAAAACTGATAAGGGAAAATTTATATCTGTTGAAATTGTGTCCACCAAAACAATGATAGATATCATGAAACTCTTAGAGAGTGATGAATCGATATTCCTCCCATTTGAACTGCAAGGAATGGGTAGCCTTCTTGGCACGACCTCTCTTCCCACCGATGGTCTTGGCCTAGGTATAAACATGATAAAATTAACAAAATAAGAAGAGAGGGATGAAATCAATACGATACCCATAAAATCCATCTCTAGGGATTTTTCTATTCCAAACCTTGGTTTAGATACGAACATGTCAGAAATCAAGCATATCATCTATATGGAATGTGATCCTATTATGCAACAAAATTCATGTAGGGTCACTATTCCTCATCAAGCTGAGCAGCATAGTCATGCTCCCTTACACACAAAGTGTCGAGAACGTGACAACAAGGTTCTTAAATACCTTCATCAGATAGAAAAATTGGATAAACATATATACATGATCATGGGTAGGGGTTATAAGTCTAAACCCCATATGGTAAATCCTTTTCCAGAGAATGAAAAATTCAAAGGTAATGTTCCTTCACTGTGTGCTCTTAGGGGTGAGGAGTTTGACATCCTTTAGCTCTCTTCACCTTAGACATTTTATGCATGATCCACCAAAGCATTTCCATATGTATACTACTGCATCTACATTGCATTCTCATCTGCCAGCTCATTTCGTAAAATTTGTAATCAAGGGACTTATTCTTATGGAAATTCCTAAAAACTTCTAAAAATATTGGAAAAACACTCAAATCATATCTCTTCAAATTTTCATAATATCATCAATCATTTATGAATCATTTCATCAATTCAAACAAGATAAGACAAAGATTTGACAATAACCATACCAAGGCCTGCATACTTGGTTCTACTCATAGTTTTCTTCTAGATTAGGTTTCTTTTCCTATAGTTTGTTCTAGAAGCTTCATGGTGTCACATCTATCCCATATACACCTCTTTGGAAATAAGAAACATTCTAAACATTTTACCTTGAAATATATATGTCAAATGAAAATCAACAGAATTTTTTTATTTGCACACTTATTTTCCCCACCAACCTTCAGTGTTGAGCCTGCACCTCTTACTAGTGGCATGGGTTGGGAAAGGAGATAGGTTCCCTTACTCACCTATGCCTTGTACTTGGTGATGATTCCATACTTCAGATCTTTGGTAGCATGAGGAAATGTGTGGGGTATCTTTGAGAAATTAGAAAATTAAAAGTAGTTCATTCAATAAAAGATGTTGTAAAATCATAAATCCATAACAAAGTGAGTTAGATGTCTAAAATTCCAAAAGAGTTTAAAACCTCAAACCATATTTTTTCAACCAAGTTTCCATCTACGGATCTAATTCTAGATAAACTTGAAATAAATTCACACCTTAAACTATGTAGAAAACTTGAGTAGAATGAGGTCATAGGTTCTCAATTTGGTTTTTGCCAAATCCTTGTCTTTCTCTCATCATTACCATTCAAAAAATTTGTATAACTTGCATCCCTTCTGGCTCTTGGTGTTGAGCCCTCACATCTTACCGGTTGCATGGGGTTAGGAGTGGGGAAAGTTCATTCTATTATCAAATCACTTTTCATCACGTTTTTTGCTAAAACAATAAGAAGTATCAAAAATTTCTTAAAGAAACTAAAGTTCAGCATTACATTGTACTTACATAATTATCATATATCAGCATTGCAAAAACAACAGGATGGAAAACATTTTGTTAGCATTCATCATCCATTGCATACATTTTGAAAATCATACAAAACTAGAAATTCTAAACATCTAGAGTACACATGTGAATCAAACCATAAATGTGAGTAAACTCTATGCAAGGAATAGTTGAACCAAATATATATATATATATATATATATATATATATATATATATAATAAATCATTTTTGTGAACAATTCCATCATGCAATATGTATGGTCAAAACTCTCGCAATGAGCAAGAAATACAAAAATTCATATATGCCTCACAAAATGGAGACTAAAAATAAAGGCACTCTTTCTATTCACCTCTTCGAGGCCCTTTAGGACCACTCTAAGTTACGACTTTCTTAGGATTTCTTCTCAAAAGCATTCAAACAAGAAAAGGAAATACTAACACAAAATACCATTCCTAAATCCATTCCAATTCAAACATACTCACAAATAAAATGGTCACCGTGGGCCCAGAGCTTTAAAAATCACAACGAGAATATGTGCAAATGAATTGAAAATAAGTTGTTTTGATATATATATATAGTTTTAAACCTTGTTTCAATTTTTTTTGTCTATAGGGATGGAGTGTTGGCGTAGGTATATTCCTATCCCCACACAAATGGTAAGTCCTCTTTTCATTTTGATTTAGTGTTTATTTTTGATATCGTATCTATATACACTTTCTTTTTCCTTTTCATCGCAGTAACAAGAGCTTGGATAGAGACATTTCAGCACACGGGTGTGTCAGGTATAGCTTCTAACTCCTCATTTTGGGAATGCCATACTAATAATCTACATTATATGCCTCTTCATCGCTAAAATGCTTCTCTGAGGGGAAAATATGTACGCACCCAAAATTACACATGCTACATTGTCAAAAACATTACAAAAGGTCCCCAATGATGATTCATATCCTTTCAGAAGGTGTTCGAGTTCCTAAACCCATTTGCAGTATATATTTGTAGCCTAGACATCCCTACTTAGCCTTTGCATGCTTTCTTCTAGCTTCCCGCTTATTTTATGCATGTTTTGACCTTTCAGTGTCAAAAATGCCACCCAAGCTTGGGCGGCGGTTTCGTGTTTGTCACCCTGCGTAGGGTGGCGGTTCTGCGTGATTTTTCTAGAAACCTTCATGCATAAATTAAACACATGTGAATTTAGTTAACTTCCATTTTTAGACGTGTTTGTTTCCCATTTTAGATGATTCCAAGGCCCAACTTCCTTATGGCAATCTATTCTTGCACTTCTATTTGTAATTGCATGTTTGAACCCCCACTTCATGTGATGATGTGGCTTTGTGCATGACCCAGTTAATTCCTATATAACAATTTCTTTTTCTCAAGAAAAACTTGGAGAATTTTGAGTATTCTTGTTATTGCAAAGTTGTTTCCTTTCTTGCTGGAAATTTCCAAAGCCAATCTTAGTTCAATTGTTCTTGCATTCTTCCACCTACATTATTTCCTAGTCTATCAATTCAATTTGTTGCTACTCCTGCACTTTTTTCCTCTATTTTCAGTGCATTCCCACCCATTGGAATCACGTGGAAATAGAAATCAAAAGGATAAAATGAGGGGACAAATATTCACACAACCAGATTTTCCATTGTTCTTGCATATCCAGGTTAGAGGTGTTTTTTATCTGCTTCATTGATTTTAATTGTTAATTATGCATTTATCAATCCAAATCCATATCAAATACAATAGAGAAATTGTTTCATTGTTTCAATTATCAAGCAATTACATATATCAGATCACATTAGAAATTTTCTCTTTAATATTATCAGGGAAGTTATAGGAAATAATAGCTTCATTGAAGTTGTGATTTATTCTCTACCTTTGAGGCAGGATTGAGGGTTTTGTTAGAAAGATTCAATTGATTAATTAGTTTAGATTTAATTCACAAATGCACAAGAAAATAGCCACATCCGGCTAATTTGTTTTTTTAGGATTTATTTGTTTAGATTACAAAAAATTGTTGTTTGTAATTATGATGTTTCAATTTTATTACTTTATTTAAGCTATCATTCTTTCAATAGTAGTATAGATTTTTAGTTTCATATTATTTAATTTGGATACTTCAAACTAGTTTAACATTGAGATTTAGTTAGAAAAACCATAGGGAATTTATGCTACCCATTCATAGCCTCTAAATCTCCCCTTTGCCAACTCAGCTACTAGGAGATCACACTACCAGATATTAGTCACTGATCCTCCTATAGTTAGCCATACACATTTCCACATCAACTGCCCTGACACAACCTCAAGGGGTTGAGTGTGATTGAAGGTTTCATGTCAATTTTCATCCGTACAGTACCCATTGAGATTTAAGGACTTGATATAATTTCATAGTAAAATGTCATGTATTAAAGGAAATAAAGCCCTTATGATCAATTTAATGGATTCTTCATTAAAAATAGTAGTAGCCATTTTCATGATGTTTTTATACTCAACGATAATTGTAAAATGGTTGACATTTGATTATTTCAATTCAATATTAGGGAAAATAATGAGTAGGTAACAAAGAAATTAAGAGATTATTGAGTAGCTAATAGAGAAAAACATATTGTCTAGAATTTTTGCAGAGCAAAGAGGTGCTTTTTAATATGGTACTGGTTATCATGGTATTCGAGATTGATTTTTTGGAACATGTGCATTATTTCCTCTATGTAGGATTGTCACTTCACTTATATAAGCACACATATCATACATAATGTTTGTATCACATTTATTCTTGGTTTCCTTACAAATAGACTGATCATTATGCTTATGGACATTATTGACATGGGTATATGAGGTATCTTGTATATGTACTATCACATCCTTTAGATATTTTACCTTAGTGTGCATAGCATGCAATTAGGCTTCGAAAACTATGGTGTAATGTTTGAAGATACTTAAGGATAGCCTTATGAAATATGGTATCATTACTAATAGAAAGGTTTGAAACGAGATAGGCCATAATGAGAAAAAATGATGCAAGATCCTCTAATTAGATAAGAAATAGTTATATTCAGCACATGGAAGGATGAAAATCAAGAGACCATATAATATAAAACCTAAAGGGAATGATTAGAAAAAATAGATTGTCATAAAATTAGTAAAATGACCATTGATGAAATTAAATAGTTATTTGAATGAAACAAAAGAGGTATTTTTAAGATTATATTTTGGAATTAAAACTTCTTGATAATTTGTAAAAAAATATATATTTCTTTTATTGTGTTCTAATTACTAAAAATAGTAATTTTTCATTTCTAAAAATTATGTTAAGAATTAAGGAAAACAAAAATATTTTCATTACATAAATAAAAATTAATAAAAACCTCCTAGAAATTTGAACGTAGAGCATTATGCTTAAGATATGTGATGAAAGGTGATTTAGAAATGAGGAAGCCCTAAAACGAGACCCAAAGGGAAGGACCGACAATGAGACATTAGAGAAAATGGTGAAACCATATTTAGGATATGTGATAGATGAAAATCACATTTGGATTTGAATATAAAATGCAGAGGTGGAACCATAGGGAAAACTATGGTTTGGAAGAAATTTAAATGTTTAAACTCTAATTAATTTCTAAGTGTTTTTAATGTACAATGATAAAAGGATGCAAGGGTTAAAAATAGCTATACTATTTTCTAATTAACTTCCAACATCAATTATATATGACCAAAATAATGCATCCAAATTTGAAATGATTGTAATTATTGATAAATGATAAGTACTTACTCAAAACATGAGAGGAGTGATAAAATTAATTGTTCATGATTATTCAGGAATGATTTACATGTAAAGGGTAAGGGAACAAGAAGATATGTAGCTATGGATTATACATGAAATATTATATAATTATAAATTTAGTAGATGTAGGACCTAAAGATTCTTTATGCTATAAGAAGGAGATATATGGTCAAGAACATGAGTTGTACATTTTCATACCATGAGATAGTCTAGGTTTACGACTTCTTGTTTGATTTTCTTGCCTAGAAATGGTGCTCACTATATGTCACTCTTTCTCACATAACTTGGGGGTGACCTATGATGACCTACAACAAAGTAGAAACCCTAACAACCTACAAAATCCTTCATCATAACATTAGAAAACAAAATGATAAATCATGTGTGTGTGTGTGTGTGTGTATTTTTGAGGTTGGACCGCCTAGTATTCAGAATCCAAGTTACTTACCTAGTCCAAGTGTTTCACTACATATCCTTATTGCATAAATCAAGCCTCATGTAGTTCTCGTAGGTGTTTTTGAAAGTGTGTATAGATAACCAACCCCCTAGGGGTGCCTTCATGTCTCTTAACATAAAGATGGAGGGATAATTGTGTAGTATAGAATATTCCCAACATGGAAATTATGAGATGTGGTGTGCCTAAACTATGTGACCTAAACCTTTTGTTTATCTAAACCCTTGTACAATGTTTGAGATGAAGTTTCTCTTTCTAATACATGGATTTATGATCTTTGACTTCTTTTAGATTGATTAAACTATACTCTTTATCCTGGTTGAGTGATTTATAATTTTATTAGGGACTACTCTAGATGATGTGTAGATGAGTTTAGAAAGTTAAAAGGATGAATAAGTCATCCTATAAGGTTCTCCTCATGGGATTTGAACTTATTTCTACTAAGAAATAATAATGGATACATTTGGTTGTGTGTACATTTCATATTTTTTAATAATTTTTTAAAATAACAACATATCCAATTCCCAACATGGATCACTTTGTTCACAAGGTCACTTGATTAGAGTTCATGTCAATGTTGTATTATTATTTGGTTATAATTAGGTTGTTGTTAAGAATCAAATATATGTAAAACAACATTTACTACTCTTAGGAGAACTTATGTGTATGTATGAATGCCATTTGGTCTTATTAGTTTTGGAGATAAATTTCATATAGATATGGATTATCCATTTAAGTTTTCTTAATAATATCATGTTGCCATATCAAGATGACATTACCATGTTTTACAAGACAAGTTTATACCATGTGGATCATTTAGAGACTTTTTTTTCATAATAGTAGGAAGTTTCGGATTTCTATCAATCCTAGAAAATGATTTTTGGGGTGGAGAGAGAAAAGTTTCTTGGTGAAATTTTTCTAAAGAAGTTATGATGATTGATCTAGAAAGAGTAAAATCCATTAATAACTTTCCACTTTCATGCTCTAAAAAAGGTGTTCAATCATTTTTTGGGAAAATTTATTTATTTAGACATTTTGTATCTAATCATGTTGATATTATAATCCCAATTAACAATATATATATTTTTATTTTTAGTAAATTGAGGGTTTTGGTAAGGAACCTACCCTGTTAAATCATGGATCTAGAATCCAAATATGTCCTTATACATTTCATGAGACAAATAGATCTAAATATCAAAAGGAGTTGGTGCATCTAGCACAACTCGGGCCTAAACCAGTTCAAAACTAGCCAAATCACAGAAAAAAATTGATATAGTCCATAAAGGAACAAACCAACAACCAAAGATAGAATAGAGCAACTAAAAATAAGAAGATACATCAATAATTAAGTATTTGAGAAGAAATTTTGATGAGCTCCTTGATATGGTTATCATGTTCTTTTATCTCCTTCTTCCTTTTGAGATCCTTTCCTTTACCATTTCTATCAAGCTTCTTGATCTCTCGACAATAGATTTTAGCAGCCCAATTTGAATAATCAATCTCCAAGAAATGAGGTTACATTTATATTCCAATTTTTCAAGGTTATCATTGAGCCCATTCCAGAATTTCTTGTTAGTTTTTTCAAATTGAAGCTTGTTGATACTTCTCTTCATGTTGTTGATGTTTGTTTATCTCAACAAGGGATTTCTCTTGACAATCCATGACAAAAGTATTGGGGTCATTCTTATCTCTTTTGATCTTCTTACCCAAGTTTAGGAGACAATTAGCTGTTAACTCTCCCTCTAAACCTTCCTTCTTGGTGTTGAGTCCCTTAATAAATTTTCTTTTTTGGAGTTTCTCCTAAGCACACGAGTATTGGGATTTGAGGGAAAACAAGGGACAAGAGATGGATTTATACTTGGAGGTTTATATTTTAAGTGTATGTATATGATCAATTTAACAACTTACTGTAAAGGATAATCTTTCTAACCACATTGCACCTCCTTAATGGAGATTTCAAGTGACAAGAGGAACTAAAAAGGGAGACTTACAAAAAAATCTTATGAAATGATTGAGGAAGAATAAGTGCTAGGTATTTAATCCTATGAAGTCTATCTTCAGTCGGATAAGTGATAATTATCTTGGAAAATTCATCAAAAGGAATAGGCAATGAGGATTTGTGGATAACTCCAAGAAATTGTGTTAACTTATTTATCTCACCCATGAAGATAGCTTCCTACTCCACCCTATTACATTTTTAAAAAAAATTATATCTCGCATGTTCATTATGGTAACATGAGAAATTAGTCCCTCTGAGATAAGGTGTATTTGGCCTTTAAACTAAATCATTCTATATTTCCATGAAAATTCGATGGAGATATGTGCGTCATGTCATCTAACCCACTCAAGGAAGGAGTTAAACCTCCCAAAGCACTAAGGACTTCCCATATTTGTTCATCCTCCTTGATCTTCCTGTTAAAAGGAAGATTGACCTAGTTCATATCACCCCCAATTTTCCTTCTCTCAGCTATGTCAATTTTCTATGTGTAAGACATGCAGCCAAAATGAGAAAACTTTCTTTGTAATTGAGGCCGATAATCCAAGTATCTATGCCAAAAGTACCAAAAGAGCTCAAATATTTCTAAGGGATTTGTAATCATTTCACAAAATGTGTGAATATTCTTTGGTGTAAGAAATAATGTATGGCTTCAATATTTTGGCAAAACATAAAAATTAAAATATCAATTTTAATGCTTATGATGACATAAAAGTTATCAAATTCAAAATTAGAGGCATGGGAGGCGCCTTCGTGGGGGTCTAAAACATACCTAATCAAGTGATAAATTAAAAGGAACCTTCCCTAAGGTTTATGGGACTATTATGAAATGACAAAGATGGAGTGTAAAACTAAATTCTCCCACGATGATTAAGGTTAAGACTAAGTCCCATTCATCAAAAAAATATAATCCCCTCCCTATATCTAGCAATGGATTCCTTTACACTACCGACATGAGAGATTCTAAACAAAACCTTATACATTAATAAATAAGATTAAACAATGCTTACTTCCTTCTTGAGAATATTACTCAAGATAAGATTCCACCAAGGGATGCTCTTACCAAAAGTCAAAAGGCTAGTCTAAAATTGATAAATCAGATCTAAATCCCCAATAGAGATCTCAAGTTTGTTTTTAGCTTTCTAGTATTTTTTCCCCATGACCTTGAGTTTAATTACCATTCTATTGTCTTGCATCACTAGCCTATAGTATTTATGATGTGTAATTGTAATACTACTAATGAAAATAATTACAATAAAACCTTAGGAAATTTCCTTGACCCTTTAAGGTCCAAAGTTGATTGCTTCCCTAATGTTATTTCTTTTCTGTAATTCTCTTTTTCTCCTCTTTGCTTGAATTTCTTCCCCTTGTTATATGCAACCTCCTACACCTTCTCTAGTAGAAGGTTTAGGTATCCTGAATGAGGATGCTTCTTGGGTATTATTTTTTCCCTTCATAGTGGTCATGATAATTAAAATTTCCTCCCCTTTATTCTATTTTGTTTTTAGTGGGTCTCTATCTTCCTCCTTGAATCTTCTTCTAAAGTTTTTTTATTCTCTGTTGAGGTTTCTTTCTCTGATATAATCCTTCTTGAAATTTCTCTAAGTGTTCTTGTGTTTCTACATGTATAATTTATTTTTCCTCTTCATCCATCTTATGGACCTCAAATTATTTTTGTTCTTCTCCATTAGTAATTTCCTCTTGTGTCAATTCATTCTCAATTTCTTGTCTTTCCATTTCTAAGTATGGCATGAGAATTTCTTCAAGTTGGGTTTGTTAAAAAAATACCCTTTCATTGGTACCTTTTGACTGCTCATTTCCTTTCTCCTTTGAATCAACCAATTTTTCTTTCCATTCTAGTTTTCTCTTTCACTCTCTTGTGCTTCCTTTATTCCTATTTTTAGGAAATATTTTAAACCATGACCAAGTTTATTTGCACTTCTTGAATTTTTCAAAGTAGTTGTTTCATATTCCACTATTTATCTCCAGTTCCCTAGCTTGGAATGCATATTAATTATATCTAGTAACTCTTTATCTAGATCTACATTGACACATATTCTTGCATATGTTAATCTTGATCTTGCCTTAGTTGCACCATCAAAAGCTACTAGAGAGCCAAAAGAACTAGCTATACTTGTCAAAACATCTTCAACCCAGAATTCTAAAGGTATCCCATGTATTCTAATCCATAGCGGCATCATATTTATATTTTCCTTTTCATGATCAAATTCAAGAGTCCATCTCTTTAGAAAAATACCCATGTTCCCTAAGAACCATGGTCCATCAACTAGTGCATGAGTACAGTCCTCTAAAGTAAGTTAAACTGAATGAGGAAAAAGCCTTTAGTCATTAAGGAAATGTCCATATTCCCATGAGGGTTCCATTTTCTGAAGGCCCATCTTCTTATGATGTCTACATTTGGTTGTGGCCCATGAAACTTTCCTATTAGAGATAACTTATTTCTCTGTAGAGATTTCTCAATAATCACATCTGGTATATTAAAGTGATTCTCTTTACCTAAGATATGATGCTTGATTTTAGTCCTTTGTGATGATATTTTTTCTATGCTTGTAATTTTTCAGATACCACACCTTCCCACATGGTCTTGGGACCTTTGTCATGATTTTCCTTTCCATTCTCGTATTTGGTTCCCGATCCGCCTCCTTCTCCATCCTTTTCCCCTTCTTTTCACTCTATTGCAGCATTCAAAATCATTCCCCCTCTCAATTATCCCACTCAATTATCCCAATTAATTAACTATATATTGAATAAGGACCATGTGATTAAATTGAATATGGAATTCGAACACTCATTTTTGATATGAAAGAGGATCTTAAGAAATCACATGTGCTTTCCAGTCTAGATTATTTTAAGGATTTTCAAAAAAATCCTTGTCTTTCCCTCGTACAATATTTTTGTCATGATACAAAATAATATTAATGAACTGAACATCCCATATATTTTCTGAGAAAATACTTATAACACATTTATCTCGAAGTACACTATCATGTAAAATAAAACATATGCTTTTATTTAATACAATAAAATATTATAGATCTTACATTCTCATCTTAGAAGTAAAGTCATATGTTTCACATACCATGATCAAAGACATCTTGACTTGGGTGGAAACAATTAGGAAGAGATGAATATTGGTGAATAAATTACAATAGTTTGACATCAAGGTGTATGCCGCAAATCTTACAAGAGGGAAAGGACTAGCTATGTTAATGACATAGTTAAATATGGATGTTTTTATAGTCAATATACAAGATGGGAGTGTTATACTAGAAGATGGTGAATTATGTGTATCAAACTTGTATAGAGACACTGTATATATTTTTAAATATTTGATCTATCCTCCCAATATGGATAATATATAATGCAAACCTTTTAGAATAACTACTAAAAATGTGATAACTGAAATATGATTGGCTTGGAGAAATCTAGAGGATTCCACAAATTTAATTAAAGAGTTCCACCATTTGTTGTATGAAGGTCATTATAAAGAAAATACTACTACTCATAAAATCATTAGAGATAGTTATTGGTGACCTTAATTATTCAAATATGTTTTTAAGTTGGACGTGTGATCTATGTCAGTGATTTTTAGGAAGATTAATAGAGTTTTTTTTCTCTCCCTTTTGTTTTAGTTATTTTAGAAGCTCCATTTCAACAATGGGGGATGGATTTTATTTGAGAAATCAATTATCATTCCATGGATAGTAATAGATGATTTTGGGTGTAACAAATTATTTTATGATGTGGGTTAAATATATCAAAATGAAGGATACAACCCATAAAGTGGTGATGCATTTTTTGTAGAATAATATAATCACTAGATTTGGTGTGCCTTGTAAAATTATAGTTGATAATGTCAGGTGATTTATAGTTTCCTCTACTAAAAATGTGTGATCCATTTGGGATTTATTATAACATATTCTTCCAGCTATTACCCACAATGGAATGGCCGATTGAGTCCAACAATGGGACCTCATAAGAATTAATAGAAGCACTCTGGAATTAAACACAATAAAGTGGGAAGAAAAGTTGAGGTATGCCATTTGGGTGGATATGATTACTCCAAATAAATCTAGAAAGATTTATTTTGAGTTATTTTATGGTAAGGATGCCATATTACCTACGAATTTTGAACTCCCCACTTTTAAACTATTGTAAGAAGTAAATTTGATGATGTTGACCCATAAGCAAAGAGAATCAATCAACTTATCCAACTCAATGAAGATAAATGGAAGTCACATAAGAGGTGCATGAATTTTAAAAGTAAAATGAAGATATTATTTGATGGAAAAGATATTGCTATAGAATTTGAGACAAATGATTTGGTGTTGGTTTTGGACAACATGAATGAAGATAAGGGAAAACACAAGAAGAATTATTTACTTTGGATTAGACCATATGTTGTGTACATACACGTTGAAGATAATAATTATTTCCTATGGGATATTCATGGTGAAGTGTTTGAGTTTCCTATTAATGAAAATTATATAGTATATTATTTAGTTAGTTATGACATTAGAAATTAATTCCTTGTATAATGTATATATGTGCATTTTTCCCTTTTCACTTATGTGTGTATATATTTGTTTATTTGTAGTGGTTTCTTCTCTATTTTGTCTAGTTTTATCATTGGGTGATGTCTCCCAAGATTATGTCCCCCATTTATCCATTCATCAGGTTGTGCACATTGTAGATGTTTTCCTTGAAATATTTAAAACAAATATTTTTTTGTTGTATGTTTTTTTGGGGACTGGTGTTATAAATATGTCCCTTGGTTTTTTTATTTCAACTACCAAACTTGGAGAAGATGATAATATTAAGGTATTTAATTCTTTCCAATGTTATATACTTCCATTGTTTGATCTTGTTCCCATGGACGTATTTGATGATTTATATTTTACTCATTTCATATTAGTTAGTTCGGCCTAGTCATGTTTTAGTTGATACAATTCAAATTTATTGAATTGAGAGATTTGATTCGGTTGTGGATAAGGAATTGGTTTGATTCTATCATGATTTTTCCGGGATCTCTATGTACCTATAAGAGGAACCTGTCTCATAGCCTTGAGTCAATGTTAGACCCAAAATTGTCATGTAACTTTTAGGAACCCTTTTGTTAAATAATTTTAGTTATGATTTCAATTATTTCTATTTTTTAGATTGGTCCTAATTTAATATTTTGTTTGAATTCTAAATACTCTTTTCCCAATGGATTTTAGGAATTAATCATTGTTAATTTGACCACTCCTTTTTGTGATATTTTTATTAAATTATGTACCTTACTAAAATATAAATTTATCTTTGTAAATACCTTTACCATGACTTAGGATTCATGTTTATATGATTTCATTTGTTCATATTTATTTTCTTGAAATAAATTATCCTATAAATCATGGAAATCTTTTCCACAATAATTTATTTTTTACAACCTTTACCTAATCTTAAACAATTTTATAATTCTTCCTATTAGTGATAGAAAATTGGGTGGAACATCATAGTTGTTAGGATTTTTAAATGGTTCTGATATACTATTATTTTCAATCCTTTATTAATTTCATATATTTAGGTTCTAAAGGATCTCTACCCTAGGTTTTACAAATCTTTGAGAGTGAAGGAATAACCACATTCTCGTATCTATCCTTGAATCTACCTTTAACTAGTGAAGAAGAATACACTTACTTTTCTTGACTCTCTTCACCCCTTCACACAATGGAAAAAAATATGAGGGCTAAAACAAAAACCCTCGAAGTTTTTTACATAATAATTATATTTTCTAATGTAAGATGTAGACTATTATGATCTAGTTAACTTCCAACATTAATTATGCATGACCAAAATAATACGTTCCAACTTTAAATTAGCTAATCCAATGATAATGATAAATTATTAAAACTATAGGAGGAGAGAGACACTGATATTATTTAGTAAGATTCTGCAATGATTTGGATGTTCCAAGTAGTGGAAAAAGAGAATCTAGATCTGTACATTATGAACACAAGATTCTAGAATCGCACAACTTTCACGTTCGTGGATTGTACATGATTTTTATAGTCTAGGATGGAGTTGTATGATCTAGAACAAGGACTATCTTAACTTGAACTAAAAGATAGTTGATCCCTAAAACTTTCTTAGTTCTTTTCTTTTTAAAAATAATGCTCATTGTGCTTCGCTCTTATTCTCGCAACCTTGGGATGAATTTTAATGATATGTAATAAAGTATAATACCTAACCTATATAGCCCTTTATCAAAGAGTTAGAAAACCAAAGGATAAAAACATGTGTGTTTTTTTGGTGAGGTTGGACCAACCTACACATTCAGACTCTTAATTGTTAAACCAATCCTAGTTCTACACTACATATCTTGATGTGGAATCAAGCCTCATGTAGTTTTCTTAAGTTCTCATGAAAGTGTGTTAAAATAACCAACCTCTTAGAGTTCCATTGTGTTCCTTGACACCAAGATAGAGAGATAATTACGTAGTATAAAATGTACCGAGTATGATAGTAATGATATGTATTATGACTCAACTATGTTACCTAACCCTTGTGTAACTATTAGAGTGACTTTTATCTTGCTTAGGACATGAATCTATGATCTCTACATGTTTATAGATGGGTGAAGATAGACTCCTTGACCTCATTGAGTGCTTCATACTTGTAATAAGGATTTCCATATATTTTTAACAATATATTTGAGTATATTCAGAACCCCTTGAGTAATTTTGGAAATTATTTTGAAATAATATCTTGTAAAAATATCATGCAATTTATAATGTGATAATGAATTTCTTATATTTTCTTCGTAGGGAAGAAAATTTTATAAGGCCCATCCTATGAAGATGAAATGATCCAAATAATGATTTAGCATTTAAATTTAGTTAGTGATTGATATGGGGTGGGATTGTATAGGTCCTCCAAGACCATACCCCACATATTGACCATTCCACATGGTTTCAAATAGGAAAGACAAAATCCTAGCTGAAATTTACATAATGAACACCACATGTATTATGTTTGTTTGCTTGAACATACTCCAAAGTGAAAAATTCCAACTAATTCAAAAGATATATCTCCTATTCTAATATCCTGAAGGAAGAAAATTTATAAAATCATATTATTTTATTATTTTGAAATCATGTTGAAACCCTCTGGATCTAAAATCTAGTCGAATCATAAAATTTCACCTGATTCAAAAGATGTATCCATTTTTCTCGAGCTCCTCAAGAAGTAATATTTTGATTTTTTTATTTCTTTTCAAATCACAATGAAACATTGTTTTGAATCCAACCAAGTCTAAAATCCTATCAGAAAAATAAACATCCTCTAGATTACAAAGATATACCCCTTTTTTAGGTCCATAGGAAGACAAATTCTATAAAAATATGAAATCAAATTAAAATTTTGTTCTTAAATGATAGGGTCTAAAATCTAGTCAAAATCATATAATTTAACCTAATTCAAAAGATATACCTATTTTTTATTAAATTTGGTCAGAGTCTATGCAACAGGAGAGCCAAATCAACACAATATAATAATATATTCAGGATATATTATGGAGAACATTACAGAGGCTATTATATAGCCATAGAGGTAGCCAAACAACCTCCTAGAAAATAGGATCTAATAACCTGGGATAGTCATAGGTAATAACAACTAACAAATTATAACCCATTTAAATATATATACTATAATAACTTACTAACCATATTTACTAACTACCATAGTAATGATATATTTACCATATGGTAAATACCATGTAAATACTAATATTCCTAACATTCCCCCTTAGTGTTTACATGGTAGAAAAAGAACTTTCACACTTCCTCTATAGTCGGTCGCCTCGTGCACTCATGATCTTGACACAAACTCGAATCTGAAGGTATAAGAAGGAACAAATAAACTTATTATCAACCATACACTATCGGGAACACATCGACTAACAAGGATGGGAACATGCTCAGGAATCATCTATTTATCAACCAGTTACACTAGGGAACACATCTCACCTAGAAAGTATGTGAACTCAAGCAGGAACACATCTAAACAACTTTCAATGGTTTTCTAGAGGCTAACCACAAACCTAGGTATGAATAGAAACACATTTGACTATTCAACCTCTTCAACAATCACGATGTTGTGTTTCTATGTGTTTTCATCTTTCCACTATATGTTTACATTAGGGAACTATATTAGGAATACTCACATACACAAGTGAATAGGAACATACCACATATATTATTATTTCTCACACAACACTAAAAATATGAAAAATTATAAAACTAAAATCCAAACCACATAACTAAAAAAACAAGTCACCATACCAGAAGTGCAGCCCCGCTATTGGTGACTTATGAGTGTTTGTTGATTAACGTCCATTCTCATGTGTCTCCGTCATCTAGTGTCATGATGCTAGCTCAACTTGATTTAGATATGAAGCTCAACAATTTCCATATTGGGTTTATTTTTATAACTTCCCCTCTGCAATGTGAAATCTTTTATTTTCTGGACGTTGGGTAACACCAAAAAATATGTTTGTGAGACAATTTTTTTAACAAATTTTATAATGACCCTTTTTTAATGACAATTAAAAATACAATAATTTTTTAAACTTTGACTCACAATAACTAATGACTGACACAATTTAGGAGAAACTAATGTCATACGACATAATTCTTGAGAATTTGACTAAAAACATTTGAAACATACTTTTTAAGACAAAAATAAAAATAACAAGACAATAAACTCTTTATGACATGACACATATTATATTATCCCAAGACAATTAGATAAATTGACCATACTAAATTTAACTTACACTCAAGAAAATAATAGGACCATTAATTTAATCAAAATATGGATTAAATAGAATTTTTATCTATAACTATAAACTAGACCAATTCACTTGAGTAATCTTCTAGACGACTAACATTGAATGACACTAAATTTAATAACAAAACTTAACTTACTGACTTGTTTTTGCTACCTTCACTCACTTTCCTTACATTTTTGGGAGTGTTCGCCTCATAACACCGATCTATTCAAGTCAAGTTCCAAGTCTATAAATGATATGAATAGGTATTGAGAGGAGAATATCACGATGGAGAGATAGTTGTTTCCTCTACATGTCTATGCCTCAATCCACACAATGCTGAATGAAAATCATTGCTTTATTATTTCAATTTTATCAACTTACTTTCTTGTGTCAAATCATTGCTTTATTGTTTATTTATCATACACGAATTTGTAATTAGGGTTTATACAAAAAAAATTATATTTCTTAAATCATTTAGTGAACCCACATTCGAACACTTTGGGATCTTCATTTTTCTATCCAATCTTATTTAATGGCTTGTAAATATCTTTGAGTGCTCTTGTATCAATTAATTCAAATGCACCCACCTTACAAAGATTCTCTCCAAAGAGTTGTACACAATATCCACACAATGTTGAATGCTCTCCAAATAATTTATTAAATCTAGTGTAAACACTCAAATCTTAGACTACCATACTAACTTTTCAGAATTCTTGTTATTTCTCATCATGAAATCCCCTACCATTTGATATATGACTCACTACCATGACCTAAAAACATGATCGTGGAAGAGTATGTTTATGAATAGGACTCTGCACGTGATCTAACAAAAATAGAAAATCTTCTACGTATTATGCGTTATCCCATTCTATGCCAAGACACCTCAATACCTTGTAATATTTTGATATGATCAGTCTCAACGAATGCACAACTATGTGATTGAAAATGATAGTATTCAAAGGATGAGGATCTCAAAACATAGATTTTCTATATGTATTCCAAATTCTAGATTTCTCGAACCTTTTACCGTAAAGTAATATTCACGTAGACATATAACTACCGGTGAATAACCGATTAAACTAGTAGTCCTCAATGAAATGTTAGACACCTTCACAAATTGTGCCTCTCCTATACGCCAACTTATTAGCAATTGCACTCAGATCGTGCTTATTAATCAACACAATATCATAAGATTTTGTTTGTCTCTCTCTTCCTTAGACTCGCACCTACTCACACTATTCTAATCTACAACATATTTCCGTGACGAGCTTCCATAATTGGGGAAATAAAACTTCTAAATCTTCCCCCAAAGTTTATTTAATTTCTCCACGTAAATCTGATACCAAATATTAAATTTGGATAGAGTCTACGAGATTCGAATCAACACAATATAATAATACATTCGGGATAAATTATGGAGAACATTACAGAGGCTATTATATAGCCATAGAGGTAGCCAAACAACCTCCTAGAAAATAGGATCTAATAACCGAAGTGGTAGTCACAGGGAATAACAACTAACAAATTATAAATCGTTTGTATATACACATGTATATATATATATATATATATATATATATATATATATATATATGTATGTATGTATGTATATATATATATATGTATGTATGTACACACACACACACACACACACACACACACACACACACACACACACACACACACACACACACACACACATGTGTGTGTGTGTGTGTGTGTGTGTGTGTGTGTGTGTGTATACATGTATAGCTTATCGACCACCTACTAACCATATTTACTAACTACCATATTAATGATATATTTACCATATGGTAAATCCCATGTAAATATTAATATTCCTAACATTTTTAGGTATCCTCAATAAACATGACATTATGCCACCCCGTAAATCTATCCTAAATTTAGTAACCAAAAGACATTGATTAGCTTCTTTAATTGATGATGGGGGATAATTTAGCGCGTAGTTATTTATTCCAAGCTAAAGTTATGCATATAAATATTTTGGAAAATTCCTACCACTAATAATAACATGGAAATCATAGGTAACTCATGGTTGAATTTTGGTGAAATTCTTGACAAATTATGTGGGGTTAAACTATTCCTCCCAAAACTAATTTTTGAATTCTTACTTTGTGAGGAAAAATACCTTGCTGAGCCATTTTTCAAAGACTTTTTGATTGCAATCAATGAAAAATGTTATTCTCTACACATTTTCTAATGTTTTTAATGACAAATGTATGCCATTTTCATCGTAGCTACCACATAGATGCCTCTTCCTTCACAACTTTTGTGTGGCATGTATGCCTTTACATTTCTAATTTGGTAATGTTTTCACACTTTTTTATTCATTTATTTTTTGGATTATGTTTTTTGAATATTATATTGGTTTTGAAGGATTCCATCGATCTCTTTTTATTTTCAAGTTCTTCACTACATGTAGAAGAAACAATCAAAATTGTCTACGATAAATCATGAGTTTTTAGTTGTTATCAAGATTATATTAATGTAATAGGCATAATAATTTGTCTTCATATTTGGATTTTATTTTATTAATTTAATTTAGGTTGAGGTATATTGTGTCAATTTTGTTTTCAATTGAGAACTATTTTGTTCAAAAATAATATAAATTAATGTCCTTTTATGACATTCTCAAGTGTTTTTGATACCAAACTAACACAAATATGGGTATGTTGTTTAGACAATTATTTAAATTATTTTATTTTCTTTAGGTATGGTTATGATGTATAAAGAAATAGTAAACCTAAGAATGCATGAAAAAACCCATTTAGTAAAAACAAAAGGATAATTTAACTTAACCTTATCCTATTTTATTTTTCTTATTTTATTTTTTTAATTTGGTTTAATATCCATTTCTCTATAGAATCAAGGTCTTGGGCTATTGGTGATTTATAAGTAGTATGTAATCATCAACCCAAGTTCCATTCCCATTAAGTCCACTATAAACTTTCAATAAGCGGCCATAAGGAAACCTTTAAGTAGGGGTGGAAATTATCCATGTGCACTAAGTGGAGAACAACATAATGCTTCAAATGTATATTTATCATCATACATTAAGGATCAAATTCCACCCCGTGTCCTAATTTGAGAAGGTTCTCCCCCACAACTCGAGTTCATAAATTTAGTATAATAAAATAATTTACCACCCAAAATTTAAGTCATTAATGGGTCAGGTGTAATTGTGCCTTATTGGAAGATTATCAAATGAGAAACTCAAAATGGATCCCACCGATATGGAAATATTTAAAACTAACATCTTGCAAGGAAATCTTAGAATCTCTAATGTTGGTTACATAATCATGGACTACATTGGATCCCTCATACATGTTTTCTCCTTCCATATGTCATATGTGACTAATAATGAAGTTGAAACCTCAAATTTATTACAAGGAATTAAAATTACAAAATTATGGAATTAATAAGTTACTCATCGAAGGGAACTCAAAAATCATTGTCCAAGAAATGGAAGAGAAAATTCGAAAACTTGCAAGATTGACAACATCTTATGCCTAGTTAGACATCTACTATCCCAATTTGCTAATTGGTAAATTTTTCATTACTATCGGGAGGTGAATAGGGTGTTGGATTTCTTAGAAAATGCAGGGAAGGAAAACATGGATTATAAGGTGGATAATTTAGTTAAATCATATCCTGGTATTGCCACCCTCTTTTCAATTGGCATAATCATTAAGAATATTTATTTAGATATGAGTATAAGTGATAAAATTACCCCTCTCATGTGAATAAAATCATTACAAATCATGCATTTTATTCATGAGAGCAAGACTTAATTATAATATGCTTAACGAATCTCTTAACGAGATGCTAGCTTTTGGTTTTCATAACAATGGTCTTTGTACAGCGATGGAGTCATTTATATAACTAATGTTTTACTTGTGTAACCAACATAGGGATATGGATTTTGACGACGTTATTACAAAGAAAAATTTGAAAATTCTTGTAAGTTCCATTAGCCAAAAAAATTGGATGTTATTAAATCTATTCTAGGTTCAAATTACCTAGAGTTATGCGATCTCCCTTAGATAAAATTTTAAATTGCCTATACATTAATCGACAATGTGTTAATGGTTAATTTAGATAAGAGAGCTACCATAACATTATAAATACATGTCAAGTTTGAACATAAGGTTAAATTATATGTCATGCTTGAAATATTGGACTTGGGTGGCCATGGCCCTTCTCTCCTTTTCCCATTATGGGATCTCTCCCATATATTTTCATTATCTCCACTTTCAAGGTGTTGGAGGACCATTTCTTTAAAATCCTAAAATTTTTCTCAGTAAAATTTTTAATCATTAAGGATCATCTCGGGAATTCAATATCTATGTTGGTTTAAAATCTATATGCTCTTAAGGCTCTAATATCCCTCCATGGAAAACAAGTTCTCTCTCCACATGGATTGGGACAAGAATGCATATTAAATCTTATTAAATCTGGGTTAGAGAGGAAGGTTCGATGTGAAAACTTAAGGTGAAATGATTTCCCCTACTTCAAACATGGATGATGTTAGTCCCTCTATCCTAGAAGATTTAAATCTTGAATACATTAACGTTTATAATATATAGTACTCTCATAATGGGTTTTTGTATAATAAATTTTGATATATAGTTTTTGAATGGTCTTTGAAGAGTAACAATGTCTCGATCCAGGATCTTAGGCATAATGAAATCATGCTCCATAATTTATGTATAGTTTTTGAATTATTAATCAAAGGGAAATGGACCCTATAACCCTTATTTACCTATCAAAAATATATATCCATTTCTCCATAGAATAAGGCTTTCCACACTTTTTATGTTGAAAGTAGGGGTGTGTTGTGCACAATAGGTTTGTTTGTAAAGTAGCTATAAAGTGATACTTACAATTATTTGATTCTTAAATAGAAAATTATAAACCATAAACCATTGTTTCCTATTGGATTTATTTTCAAACAAAATTATACCTATACATAGTGATTTTAAAACTTTAGCATGATTTTTTTGTTATTCATTTTTTCAATCTATAGACAATTTATTTAAGGATTATGTATATCTATGTTGCTCTTTAGGTTTGTAAGTGGTTGCATAAGAAGGTATAGTAAGCAAGCATCTTCAACACATAATTTTTTCAAGACTTTTTGTTTTCTCTTCCTTTTATGTTTTCACGGTTATAGAATTATAAATATACATATATTATTTTTCACTTATGATTGGGTTTAACTATGCTCAAACATCATGACATAACTATTTTATGTTAATTTTTTATTTTATTTTGGGTAATATATTTCCATATTGAAATGGTGTGGTTTATGAAATACTTAACAACATTTACTATTAAATTTGAATATCTTACGTAAACAAAGATATAAATAAGAATAAATTTTAAGGTAAGTGAGTACATGAACATCAACTAGATAGATACCTACAATATTAATGAAGATGAGGCACATTTAAATAGTGTTGAAAATAATAATTTTTTTATGAATGATTCTTTATATTTTTTCCTCAAGTCATTGACCATTTATACACCTTCTTTAATAATTATTGCCAATACATTGTTAAATTTCCACACAGTGCAAATCCTTCACATACAAAAAATAATTGTTACATTACAATAACTATTAAATATCATGTCATGCATGTTTAAAATGTAAAATTTACAAAATTTCAAAACCTCGACCATATTTTATTCAAATTGTATATTATAAATCATGATCACTATAATTTATTCAAGTAGAAATGAAGTATTAAATAAAGTTGTATAAATACATTCTCGTATTCATCCAATACATTCATCATGCTTTATGTGGATGGGTTTCATGTATTTTCTCTATTCTACATTTTTCAATATGTCTATTTTTCATAGTTGAAATCTTTGATAAGATATAAATAATGTTTGTTTAGTAACGATCCATGAATGTCAATAAAAGGTACAGTCGTTAGGTTGTGCATGCCATGAATGCTAAATAATAAAATAGTAGAAATGTTATATCTATTGAAAGGTTAAAGTGATAGATTAAGGTTTTTTATTTTCTATTTGAACATACATAATTTGTGAATTTATATTATGTATTTATGAATGATTAGAATTATATCAAATACTAAGTATTACATAACTTATACCTTTTTTGATTATAGGATTAGTTGGTTTATCAATTTTAGTTGTAGATCTCCACCAATCACCACCTAAATGTAAGTTTACTTATGAAGATGTAGTCAAGTATGAAGTTGAATTAGATGCTAAATGCCTGGGTGAGATAGGAAAAACAAAGGATTGTCTTACATTGGATGTTAAATACCTAGGAAGGCCATGAAAATTGAAGAATTCTATCTCATTTGATGTTAAATGACTTATAGGCCATGCAAACGGAAAGAATTATGTCACATTGAATGTTAAATGACAAGGTAGGACATAAAAATGGAATAATTATATTTCGTTGGATGTTAAATGACCATACATGCCTAAAAATGGAAGAATTGTATCCCATTAGATGTTAAATGAGCATCCATGCCACAAAAATGGAATAATAAAATTAATAATGCAAGTAATGAGAAGGTTCATTTGGTGAGAGATCAAGAAAGGGACTACAAAATTGTTCTCAAATCAGAGGAATATGCCAGAGAACTAGAAAATTGTTGTTGAAATGGATTTGCATCACACATTCTAGAAAAAATTAAAAATTTAAAAAGTGGGAGACAAATATTTCACAGCCATCACGCCTATTCAAATATCCACCAATGTAAAATAATTGTTTTATACTTTGAAACATTTACATTTCCTAAGATGGATGAAAAAAATCACAAGAAATATACTTTTTCCAATTTTTTGATGAATCACACACAGAGGAATTTGAGCTTACTACATTGGAATCGAGTGATGAAGTTTGAACTCTTTACACTTGGTATGAAACTTGGACACAATGTGTTTCCATTTCAATTCCTATACATATGATGTATGTGAATGATGAAGGTAAGTTAGCATTGCACCACCCTTATGAAATGGAGATTTAAACAAAATTTATCGTATTGTTCCAAATGAGGTAGAAGAAATGGAACCTATTGGTGCTATTAATTATGGTTATTTTATGGGGAGTATTTTGGATGTTGATCATTTAGTATAAGATGGTTATTTTTACCATTTATAGACATTGGATGATGGATATAGAAACTCTTTTGATATATCGTACTCAGCCATTTGATTTTATCATTCCACTAGGAATGTGTGTTATTATTTATTATGATAACATACTAGTATTTTTTCGTGCACACATGAATGTGTGTGTACGCACACATGCACGCATGCACGAATGTGTGTGTATGTGTGTGTGGTGTACTCTCTAATCACTTATTTCCTAAACATCCATTCCCAAATGTGTCATCATATCATCCAGTTTAGCCCCGGAAGATCACTTCAGTGTGTGTGCATGCACTAATCCCCTCCTTTATGTGAGCTTTGTGAGAACAATCTTTCTTAATACGAGCATGTAATAAACCAAAAATAAGTTCATCCATTCATTGAATTTAAGATGTAAGCATTAAGTCATAGCCTAATGTACCGAGCATAGAACAACATGATCAACTCAATGAAAGTAGAATCAACCATGAGATAACATCAAGAAAACCCATAACATGCATATGAACATAAGGAAAATGCATAGATCAAGACCCATCACATGAGTGTTTCAGAATTACTTCATTATATTTATTAGCCAAAATATGGTAGCCAAGATTACATCAAAATAGTCCCATTCATGGAATTTTTTTCCCTAGTAGAGCTTTCCTTACATCACAGCTCGTCATTAAAAATTACAAAATATTGCTAAATCTTTCACTCCCTATCCCCTCTTACTTCTACATCTAACCTTCCTTATCTCTCCTTCTCCTCTGTGAAAACCATCCATCCCTCTAGAATCTTCGTTCTCCTTTCCTCTTAACCTCTCATCATTATCACCCATAAAATCCTAAAGGAATCGTTTTATGATTTATCTACCACTACCCACAAATATGTTAGGTGTCGTCATGTGTTTCTCTCAATCAAGTTCATTTTAGCATGCATGTGTCGGGTAACCCTTAACAACCTCGACTCTTTATCCTATCATTATAACCATATTTATGCCCTGCAATATCCTTTCCTTGATTTGTAAGTCTCCATGGCTTATCCACATCTATATCTGGTTTTTTTTTGTTTTCTCCCTACGCATATTTTCCTGTTGTCTAAAACTCACTAAGTCTCGATTCCATCCCGCCCGGGTGTAAGCCTTTTCTCCTCTCCAAGAATTACTTATGCACATACCTTCACACCCTACTTGTGCATGCCACAAGTCTTTTTACCTTAGGTACTTAGTTACTTTAGGGGCTAAACATCATCCCACACTAAACTCAAGTTACGCCTGCCGCAATAATCCTCCACACTTCCTGAACAAAAATATTGTCGACCAAAATACTGCTCCAAAGAATAAAGAATAGTGGTTGAGAAATAATGTGAATAAATAATTGAGGAATGGGGGATACTACACAACCAATTGGAGGATTTTAGGGAATTTCACATTTATCTCATGCTTCAATTTTTCCCAAGAATTCAATTATAATAAGGCCTTCCCGGTGCTTCACCTACAACACTTGACACCTAGTCTGGGATGATTTCTTCCACCCTCCCCTTCAGCGTGTTGATAGCCACCCCCAACTCTACGTAGACACCCTAAAACTCATCCATCCATTCAAAGTGATGGATTCTCCAAGTTCGTTGATTCAAGTCTAGCTTCCTATGCTTTGTCTTGATTTTCTCCTTATGATTTGTGGTATTAACAATCAACTATGTGCTATCTGTCTTGTTGGCGATGGTCTCCTATAAAAATTTGAGGGTTTTCTCTTCTTATATTACCCGTGCATCGATGATTGGCTCATATTTTCTACAGCCATTTAAGCCCCTATCCGCTAGTATATTTTTCTCGTTGAGTTAGGAGAGCAAGTCTTCCAACTCAGTGATTTGGGCTTTAATAACAACCTTTTTCTCTTCATTTTCCTTTGTGAGCTCTACATATCTCGGGACCTATGCCATCCTTGATGTTAATGAATAACATCCCTATGAGGTCCTTGAGGTACTCCATTTCATCCCCATAATCAATATTGGCATGGCTCGCCAATGTCTCGACATTTTACTTGGATGATTTTTACAAGGGCGTCGGTTCATTCATATACCTCCTTTGTTCACGTCTATTCTCTCGTTAACCTTTAGCATAATCTATCTATTTATTTCTTCTTACTTTAATTCTCTATGATCGTGGTCTAAGTAGTGTCTCTTGCATCCAAACTACATCAGATCACCTCTGAAGAAATCTTCTGCAATGCATTTCATTCCTTATCATCTGTAAGGTGATTAGGATCCACCAGTTTGTATACTTCTCCTCCCTTATTCTTCAAATGAATGGTCTCAATCACATGATCGTTGACCTCAAACTCAGGATCTTTAGAGTGGTAGTGCATGCTCTAGCTAAGCATATTTCTGGTTCTAGGCACACCCCCTTCTTGATCCATCAAATCCCATCCATAAAGTTTCTCTGGTGGGAGGGTGGCCTAGAATCTCGCATAGGAACTTCATGGGGTCATCCACGAAATCCATATGTGGGGACACAGTGTCCACCTCTTCCTTGTAGCTTTACACTTTGTCCTATATTTCTTCACCCAGGGGTGAATCCCTTATCCTCCTTTATGGTAAAGGAGTCCCATTTATCCCTTTTTTGGCTGGTGGTCTATGGTGTAAAGGCCTTATATGCTAGACTCTTCTCTAGCCCTCGTAGAATATTCTTACCCTTCTTCTTGTGCCTTTCCTGCATTAGTGACCTCCACCTAAGCTTCCTTCCCCTCCAACTCCACTTCCAATTCTTCCTTAAAAGTGGTGGGGTCTTTTTCCTCTCCTTCCTCTGAACCTGTTGTGGGGCTTGATGCGTCATGTGTCTTTTGTATCTTTTCTTCAGGATATTTCTTCTCTTCCTCCTCTTTCTTCCCTTCCTTCTCTCCCTCACACCCTTATAATGAGGCCTTGACGCCACTCTGTACTGAAGTGTTGGTTCCCTTTCCTTCATTTCATCCTATGTAGTACTTCCTCTTCTAGGATGTATCTAACTTCCCTTCATTCTACTCTTCTTATTCTTATTCTTCTTCTTCTTCTTCTTTTTCATGTATTACTTTCATTAGTGTGATTGGCATTACCCATGGCTTTGAAAAGGGGATTCCATAATCTCCACCTCAATTCCCCTATGTGTTTTGAGGCACAGCTATATGAACACTCGATGGATTTATCCATTAATGATAACATTGACTTGGGGGTGCAAGTCCGAAGTTCTTGCTCCAAAACTTTGATATAGGCAGTCGAGTGCCATACTTGTATGTAGTGTTGATAGCCACCCGGTGCCTCACCTACGACACTTGGTACCTAGTCTAGGATGATTTATTCCACCCTCCCCTTCGGTGTTTTGATAGCCACCCCCAAGTCTACGGAGATACCCTCAAAATCATCCATCTGCATTCGGTGATGGAGTCTTTAAGTTCGCTAATTTTGAAGTCCAGATTGTTACGCTTTGTCTTGATTTTCTCCTTATGAGCCATAGTGTTAATGATCAAGCTGTGAGCACTCCATATTATTAGGGATGGTATCCTATAAAAATTTGAGGGTTTCCTCTTCTTCTTTTACCCATGCGTCAATGATTGGCTTGTATTTTCTATAGCTATGAAGCCCCTATCTCGCTAGTATATTTTTCTCCTTGATCCGGGAGAGCAAGTCTTCCAACTCGGTGATTTGGGATTCAATAACAACCTTGTTCTCTTCCTTTTCCTTTGTGAGATCTACATCTATGGGGCCTACACCATCCTTGATGTTAATTAATAACATCCCTATAAGGTCCTTGAGGTACTCCATTTCATCCCCATAATCGATCTTGGCATGGCTCACCAATGTCAGACATTTTCCTTGGATGCCTTTTACGAGGGCACCAGCCCATTCATATACCTCCTTTGTTCACATCTATTATCTTGTTAACCTTTAGTACGATCTATCTATTTCTTTCTCCTTACTTTAATTCTCTCGTGATCGTGGTCAAATTAGTGTCTCGACATCCAAACTACATCGATCACCTCTCAAGAAATCTTCGCAATGCATTTCATTCCTTATCATATGTTAGGTGATTAGGATCCACCATTTTGTATACTTCTCCTCCCTTCTTCTTGAAATGAATAGTCATCCACGAAATCCATATGTGGGGACACATGTGTCCACCTCTTCCTTGTAGCTTTACACTTTTCCCTATATTTCTTGACCCTATGATGGGTGAATCCCTTATCCTCCTTTATGGTAAAGGAGTCCCATTTTCTCTCTTTCGGCTAGTGGTCTATGGTGTAAAGGCCTTACACGCTGGACTCTTCTCGGCCCTATAGAATATTCTTACCCTTCTTCTTGTACCTTCCCGCATTTGTGACCTCTGCCTTAGCTTCCTACCCCTCCAACTCCACCTCAAATTCTTCCTTAAAAGTGGTGGGGTCTTTTTCCTCTCCTTCCTCTTAGCCTGTTTTAGAGCTTGATGTGTCATGTGTCTTTTGTTTCTTTTCTTCGGGATATTCCTTCTCTTCCTCCTCTTTCTTCCCTTCTTTCTCTCCCTCACACCCCGGCAATGAGGCCTTGATGCCACCCTATACTAAATTTTTGGTTCCCTTGCCTCCATCCCATCATGTGTAGTACTTCCTCTTCCAGAAGTATCTAGATTCCTACATTGTACTCTTCTTATTCTTCTTATTATTATTCTTTTCATGTATTACTTTCATGGGTGGGATTGGTGTTCTTTGTGGATTTGGAAAAGGGGATTTGATAACCTCCACCTCAATTACCCTATGTTTTTTGGGTCATAGCTTTACGAACACTTTATGCATGTATCCATTAATGGTAACGTTGACCTTGGGGTGCAAGTTCAAAAGTTTTGGCTCCAAAAATTTGATATAGGTAGGTCGAGTGTCATAATTATATGTAGTGTGCAATGTGTGGACATTAGCATCAATCTTGTCTTCATCCAAAATCAACTTTTGTGCATCCTTGATCTGGTTAATGGCCTAATTCATGTATTTGGACATGAAAGCAAAGGGGAGCTTACACCATGGCCCCATCTCTCCCTTGGCCATCATAAAACTTTCTAGACAAAAATTTTGTGCACCAAAAAATTTTACCTGGTCCCCAAAACCTATGGTATCTCATGGGGTATGCACCACTTGTTCTCAAAATATTCATGCAATCGATCAAAAAATATGTTCACCGAGCCTTATAAGTGCTCAAGATTGTCCCATCACAGGTGAACTTCATGAATTGGACCATAGGGGAAGCATATGTGGGTGGGTGAACCCAAATGTTCCCATCTGGTCCATGTCTGTGGCACTAATCTCCCAGAACATGACCAATAGCAGGATGGAGCCCCATGTGATCTTCACTCTTGCCTCATTTTGTACCCGTGCCTCTTTGATAATGCCATTCGTAATAAATTGGGAAAAAGTGTAGTGTTCCATCTTGGACACCCTATAGGCCATGTACAGGAGCCTCCAGGTTAATGTCTGTCCAATTTAAAGCTAATGATCGGAAGGTGAAACTTAATGTTGGATCTGAAATATCTGCAATTACCTTTTCCCTACCTCCCTTCTCGTAGTTCAATTTCTTTGCCATCTCCTCAATCTTGGTAGTGGCACATAAATCAAGTGTCATATCCTCTCTAGAGTTCCTCAAGTCTTTAATCGTTTGGATTAAATGGCATGTGATCCTCATTATTATTCCTGTGAAGTAGAAGAAGTCTTTGAGCACCCGTGACATTAACCACCTAAACAACAAGGTGGGTTTAGCAAAGAAAGGTAGCTCAAATAGCTATAAAACTCCAGTATTATGTAGCTCTTGTTACACTGATTCGTCAAACTTATGGTTTCCAAGTGCATCCACCATTGGTGTGTCTGATACCAGGTCCAACCGCATCAACTTTTCATTATCTTATGTTATGTAGTTTTATTCGTTGATCTTACATTTGTATAGCTTTGAGTTCCACTTGTCTTAGTTGATAACTCCATGAGGGTACCGCATTTTGGGGTAAAATTGCACGGGATCCTCCTTTTCCAACACTACTCTTTTTGTTCGAACCCTCTTGAGTTCTATCTTCCTCCGTCTTTCCTCATACCCTAGGTACGGTGATACCCTTAACTCAACAACTTCCTCACTTCTCTTTCACACAACCTCCTTCCTCCTTTGTTGTCTTCTCCCCTCCTTGCTATGCCACAATATTACACTATAGCTTGCACAAGTCCACTGGTTCATGATAGTGCTTTGTGTCATTCTTATTTGTAAAACCTTTATCACACTTCAAGTTCGGGAGCACTAAATCAGTTCTTTAAAATTAAAGTATTCAAAATGACTATTCTTACCTCTTATTTATACTTTATCGATGCCTTAGAGTTCCTCCGACCACCTGTCCTAATGTTTCTTTATGATAAATTGCTTTATTTCACTTAAATCAACTTCGTGAATTCCCCTCGCACTTTGAAACTATAACCTTCTAGCGCTCCAATACCACTAAACTGCCATAGACCTCCTTCACACATGTCATCATGCTGAAGTACATAACCTTTGCGTTGTCTACTAAGTAGTTCCCCATGGTGTTGCCTACCTTATGTCATACTACGCAATCCTTCCCTTCTTGTGGTCTTCATACTTATTTTAACCCACTTTCATAACCGCTTGAATTTATGTACCTTAGCCATTACGTTGATAAAAATCCCTTCACTAGGTTGTACTAACACTACTCCGATGGTCATCCCCGATGAATCAACATGTAGATGGAAAGGATTATCCCAAGAAGGAAATCGTAATATGGGTGTAGTGATAAACCTATTCTTCAATGTATCAAATGTCATCTACTACGTCTTTCCCTAATGGAATGTACTTTATTTCTTCAACAATCCCTCTAGTGGCGCAATGATTTTTACATTCCATTTTATAAAATTTTGGTAGTACTGTATGCCCAAGGAATCCATGCATTATGATCTGGTGATGGGTTTTTCCAATCCTATAATAACAAGAAAGTTGGAAAGATCCATCAGAAAACATTCCTTACATATGATATGCCCCAACAAGGTTCCAAATAACATATGATATTAAGGGATATGCGCAAGTTTTGACATCTCTCAAACATCAACCACAGATTGCTGCAATGGTCCTTTACTAGTCCATACATTGTCCATTCATCAAGGTAGACTTGAATAAACTTATGGATGAAGTCTTGAAATGCCTACACCATAATGAACGAAAACATGGTGGGCACATTCCTCATTCCAAAAGTCATGACTATGTAGAAAAAACATTCCCATTCGGGCGAAAGTTCTGCATTCTTTGTCCTCCTTTGCAATCCTAACTTGATGATATCCTAAGAAGCCATCCGTGAATAAATAGATCTCACACCTAGCTAATAATTCTAAGATCTCCTCTATGAAAGGGGTTAGAAAGGGATGAATGAAAAATACCACATTAAATTCCCTGTAATCAACACAAATCCTTATCATCACAACCTTTTTAATGATAATGACCATTGGGCTTATCCATTCTGATTCCTCAATAGCTTCAATAATACCTAAAGTTATCATCTTGTCTATCTCTTCCTTGACCCAGATGCACAGATTTGGATTCATTCCATAAGGTCTCTTCCGATTCAAATGTGCTCCCTCCTTTAGTTTGATCTGCATCTCCTCTAAAGAGTGGAGAAATCCCTTAAGCTTGTGATACTCGGGTGGAAATAAATCCTAAAACTTGCACAATAGATGAATGATCTTTGAAACCTCCTTTTCGACCGGTGATCCCCAATAGTATCCTCCTTAGGTTCCATATCTGATCCAATTTTAACCTTCTTTGTTTTGTGAGGTTCATGGTAGATGTACACTTGCTCATCAACACTATCTATGACCTCCCACGTACCCATAATATGGTGAACATCTAAGTTCTCCACTTCCTCCCCATCTATCACATAGACCAACTTTCCCTTCTCTTTATCCATATAGGCACACTCAAGCTATAGTTCCTCTGGTTCCTCCACATCAAAATGAACCTCTAAATTAGGTTCTCCTAATAATTCCAAAATCCTATCCTCAGCCATGGCACTGTCTCCCATAGTTAGGTGCTTAACAACCTGCAATGCCTTGTTCACAAATGGATTAATACTTTTATAGTCAAAGCTTTGAATCACATCGTTTGTTAACTCCATCCTTTACCTTTTCAGTAGCGAAATTTTGAATGAGCATTCCATGTGTGTATAAAATACTATAGTGTGGAATAAAAATTTTGTACCCAGAGAGAAGGGGTTAAATATTTCGTGACTCCCATCCATGTTCTCTCACATTCTTGAACATGTTTTGAGGTGGGTGCCCCTCCATCATAGCCATATATTTTAGTAGGTACATTGCTCCAAAAGAATCTAATAGAGAGTGCATTCCTCACCTCACACCATTCTAGAAGATTGTCTTGGTGCGTCACCCACCATCATGTTGCAGTCTACGTAATGTGTAGATAAGCATGCTTTACCTTTTGATCTCACATCTCCACTAGGATTCCATGGCTTGCATGAAAGCATCGGGGTTGTCTTCCCTAGTCTAGCTCAGAAATTTCTTTCCTTTTAAAAGCCTAAGTTGTCATGCCTTCATCACCCTGTATATGAGCCTTACAATTATCACCCAATTAACTCATATGTCACATGCACCCAATTTTCACATGCTACACTAGTGTTATCACTCATAGATTGATCATATTCCCACTAAATAACTCCCTACGTAGGGAATATCACTTGAGGTCCTTGATATCAAAGCACATATATTCTATCGAGGGCTTCTTCTCCCAAGGGCTTAGTATAGGGTGTTGACTTCCCATCAGTCAAGGGATGATAACCTTTTCTTCCTTGTTCTCAAAACTTATGTATCTTGTATTGAACCTTAGGTCGAATTATTCTTATAGCACTGAAAAGGGGTACCCAAAGTAATGTTGTAAATTTTCCGCCATAGCTAGCACAAAGATTTGACATCTCTAGTGAATTTCACCCCTTGGACATTGATAGCAACATCCTTCAAGATAGAAATGAGCATCACCTTTATCTTGTTAGCCATATATAAAAAATTTGAGGATGGCTATAATAGGGGCCTTCCCATTTGATTCCGTCCATCTAGGGTGAAAATATTAACCTTTGCACCCATGTCTATCTAAATATTGCTTAGGAGCCATCCTTTGACTACTTCATTCAAGGTCATCTCCTTATCATAATCAATGGTGTGAGGGGGAAGGTTAGCATGCAATATCTATTGTTCACACTCTATTCTAGCATGTGGTACTTTCTTCCATAACCATTCCCCTAGAAAAGGAATGATATTCTCTTGCCTCAGCATTTTACATATGTCTTTGACTTCATCCATATCTTTCTATGGAGCCTTAGATCATTTCCTTTACTCTAATTTCCATAGTTTCTCCTTTAGGCATTGGATCTCTCCTTGTATGCTTGAATCACAACCATGGTCTCCTAATAAACCTATTTTTTATGAGTAGGATCCAGATACTTCCCGTGCACCACCTCTTCTCTTGTGACTAGTGTTATCTATTTTGGTATTTTCCTAGTGCATGTAGCCTCAGCTCATGTTGTCACCAATATAGGTTCTAACTTTGACTCACATGCCAACCTTGGCATCCATTGCGAGCCGGCATTCTTCAAAGCTTACAATTTCAACACCTTTATCCTTCTATTGTTGTTAGCTCATGTGTTCAAATAACTATAGGAACTCCTCATACTTGTGATTCTTTCCACACCAAGATCACTTTAGTAGATCATGGAATTCACGCTTATTGTGTTCTATGTACCCACAGATTATAACAGGTCCCACAAGGAAATTCACTTCTTTCGCTTCCATGATTACCATGACCTCTCGAATCCTCTTTGAAATCCTCACCCATGAGCTCCTCCATCCACATGCTCTTCATAGTGATGACCATCATCCTTGGAATTATTTACGCGTTGGTCCGACACACACCAATATCAATGGCATCATGTATCCGGTCGAGTAAATCTACAATCCTTGGTGCCATGAGTAGTAGAGGTGTGAATCTTGCAATAACAAGACACATTCTTACAGATCACACGGTTTAGCAATGAACACCTACTTACATCATGATCCCCATGGAAAATCTCATAGTCTCCTGTTACTAAATGTACTGATCTCTGAGGACAACTATACTTTGTATGCCCCTCTACCCCACAATCCATGCACTATAGGCAACTACAAGTCTCATGTTTTGAGTTCACGAGACAATTTCTCTAGCTGTTTTTCCATGGCAGCAATCGAACTTCAAGAAAAGGACTAATATCGGTATCCATGCTTCTCACAACCTTAGTGCCTAGGGAATCCTCTAAGGCCTCGCATGGGTTTGTGAAATTATTATACAAAATAACTCTCCTAAAGGGCATTATTAGTCCTCCAACAAACCATTGAGCATGCTAAGAAGGATCAATATCATAAGATAGTTTTTATAAGAGAGTTTTAAAATGTGCATCATACTCCCGCACACTCTCTACCATAACTTGTTGAATCTCCTTCAATGCGCTAATTTTCATTTGTTCAAATTCATGAATATGGAGTTTAGCTAAAAGGCATTATGAAGTGTGGTATAATCTAATATCTTGTCATGTGGGGTCATACCTGTGGTACCAACTATGTGTATGGCCTTGCAACATTATTGTAAACTAACTTTCCTTTTATTCCAAGGTAGTGATCCCCTTCACATGCCATAATAGATCACATTTTTATACAATTTTTTCAACATCCTCAACACCTTTGTAATCTGGTAGATGTAAAGAAATTTCAAAAATACTTGTTGAGGTGGTTGAGGTCCTTTTCTTCTTGATCTAGAACCTTGATTCCCTCTGGTGTTTTCTCCACCACCAGATCCACTAGATCCACCAGTGCATGTTCCTCCTAACCGACTAGATACAACTCTTGTAGATTGGAAAGGTCTGAAGTGGTCACATTTTTTTCCTCATTGTCATGCTAAACTATGTGCCAAAATTCAGTGATATTACACCGCTACCAAATGTGTGTCCCATGTCACTTCCAGACATGATACCTAAGTTTTTATACCCTTATTTTTCCAAAATTTCATTCTAAACAATATACCTCCAAACACAAGAAATGATTTTACAGCCATAAATGTGCCAAATGAAAAGTTATACCTCCTAGGTGTTGATTGGTTACTTACACCAATACCAACTGGGTTAGTAATACTTATCTCTGGATTTAGAAAACTAAGTGCCAAGGGTTGGTCACCAAGTGGATTCAGATGTGCGCCAATGAATCTTCTCCTTTTTCATATCATGAGATCTTTCTAGAAGCCGAGGGGGTTTCTCTTCCACTCTTTCCAAGACAGGGTAGCATAGACTACTCAGGTTCTACATCCTCCGAATGAACCTCAAATCCTTCCCACAACATCTACCTCCATAAATCCATCACTCTTATAGATTTATGTTGTCTTGTTAACTCCCTCTCCCAAGCCTCATTATACTTAAGCCATCTCTCTTCCCTCTCCTTTTCAGCCACAAGGTCCTCCATCTTCCTCCACTCTAGCTTCCTCACCTAATGCTCAAAAGAATCTTAGTCAACCATAGGAAATGCTTCCAAACTCAATGTAATGATCAAGATATTTATAGATAAAGGGATAACATACAAGAACGATACTCTTGGCTCCCTTAAGAACTCAAACTCAACAATCTCTTGATAGGATTACATAAAAATTATGTACTCCAAGGTGTAACAAATCAACACTCTACTCCATCGTGATCAACATCATGTAGCCTCTAATACTCATCTTTGGTCCACACGTGAGGTCTATAATACCAGCTTGATCTAGATGCACACACCGAAATCCATTCATACAACTCCACTAGAAAATAACAAAATAAGGTCTCATACAACTAATGATACAGATGTTCTTCTACCCATTTATGTGCCTCAAACTCAGTTTCATTATTAAATATTTTAGAAAACTCATCCTCCATGATTTTGATCCGTGCTTTTACATTTCTAAGGTCAATTGCTTTGTCATCATGCACCATTCTCACAACAACTTCGAAAAGAGGTCCCAAAACGAAACGAAAATGTAGTCTCTAATCACTGCTTGCCTCAATAGCCATTCCCAAACACATCATCATATCAGCTAGTTTATCCTAGAAGCTCACACAAGGTTCATGCAAGCACGATACCCTCCTCTATGTGAGCTTCGTGAGAATAATCTTTCTTAACACAGATATAATACAACCAGAAAATTAGTGCATCCATTCATGGAATTTAATATGTAAGCATTAACTCCTAGCCTAATGCACTGAGCATATGAAAAAATGATCAACTCAATGAAAGTAGAATCAACCATGAGATAACATAAAAAAAATCATAACACACGTATGAATGTAAGGAAAATGCACATATCAAGACCCATCACATGAGTGTTTCAAAATTACTTCATTATATTTATTAGCCAAAATATGGTAGCCAAGATTACATCAAAAGAGTCACATTCAAGAAATTTTTCACACTAGCAGAGCTTTCCTCACATCATAGAGCTCACCATTACACATTACACAATATCATTAAATCTCTCATTCCCTATCCCTTCTTATTCCTACATCCATCCTTCCTTATCTCTCCTCTTCTCTCTGTAAAACCATTCATCTCTCTAGAATCATCATTCTCCTCTCCTCTTAACCACTCATCATTATCACTGTGAAATCCTAAAGAAATCTATCTATGATTTCTCTACCACTACCTAGGAATATTTCATGTGTCACCATGCGTATCCCTCCATTGAATTCCTTTTAGTATGCATGTGTCGGGTAATCCTTAACAACCTCAACTCTTTATCTGTCATTATAACCATATTGATGCCTTGAAATATCCTTTCCTTGTGTCGCAAGTCTCTATGGCTTATCCACATCTGTATCTAGTTACTTTTCCATTTTCTCCCTATGCATCTTTTCTGTTGTCCAAAACACACTAAGTCTCGATTCCATCTGCCTGGGTGTAAGCCTTCTCACCTCTCCAAGAATTACTTATGCGCATACCTTCACACCCTACTTCACTGCGTGCCACAAGGCTTTTTTCCTTAGGTACTTAGTTACTTTAGGGGAAAAACATCATCCCATACTAAACTTATTGTTGCCCTAGTAATCCTCCACACTTCCTAAACAAAAATCTTGTCAAAAAAAATAATGCTCCAAAGAATAAAGAATATTGGTTGAGAAAGAATCTAAATAAATAATTGAGGAGTGGGGGGATACTACACAAACAATTGGAGGAGTTCAGGGAATTCCACATTTATCTCATGCTTTAATTTGTCCTGTGTCTTCAATTATAATAATTCCTTCCCTGGTGCTTCACCTACGACACTTAGCACCTAGTATGGGATGATTTCTTCCAACCTCCAATTCAGTGTGTTGATAGCCACCCCCAACTCTATGTAGATACCCTCAAACTCTTCCATCCATTTAGTGATGGAATCTCCAAGTTTTCTAAATTTTAAGTCTAGCTTCTTATGCTTTGTATTGATTTTCTCCTTATGAGCCGTGGTGTTAACGATCAACTATGAGCACTCCGTCTTGTTAGGGATGGTCTCTATAAAAATTTGAGGGTTGCCTCTTCTTCTTTTACCCATGCGTCAATGATTGGATTGTATTTTCTATAGCTATTGAAGCCCCTATCTGCTATTATATTTTTCTCCTTGAGCAAGGAGAGAAAGTCTTCCAACTCAGTGATTTGGGCTTCAATAACAACCTTGTTCTCTTCCTTTACCTTTGTGAGCTCTACATATGTGGGGCCTACGCTATCATTGATGTTAATGAGTAACATCCCTATGAGGTCCTCGAGGTACTCCATTTCATCCCCATAATCGATCTTGGCATGGCTCACCAATGGTTCAGACATTTTCCTTGGATGATTTTTACGAGGGCACCAACTCATTCATATACCTCCTTTGTTCACACATGTTCTCTTGTTAACCTTTAGTGCAATCTATCTATTTCATTCTCATTACTTTAATTCTCTATGATCGGGGTCCAAGTAGTGTCTCTTGCATCCAAACTACATCAGATCACCTCTGAAGAAATATTCTGTAATGCATTGCATTCCTACTCATCTATTAGGTGATTAGGATCCACCAATTTGTATACTTCTCCTCCCTTCTTCTTCAAATGAATGGTCTTAATCACATGATCGTTGACCTCAAAATTAGGATCTTCAGAGTGGCAGTGCATGCTCTAGCTAAGCATATTTCTGGTTCTAGGCACACCCCTTCTTGATCCATCAAATCCCATCCATAAAGTTTCTCTAGTGGGAGGGTGACCTAGAATCTCATGTAGGACCTTCATGGGGTCATCCACAAAATCCATATGTGGGGACATAGGTGTCCACCTCTTCCTTGTAGCTTTGTAATTTGTCCTCTATTTCTTCACCCCAGGGGTGAATCCCTTATCCTCCTTTATGGTAAAGGAGTCTCATTTATCTCTCTTTCAATTTGGTGGTCTATGGTGTAAAGGCCTTACATGCTTTGGATTCTTCTCTCGGCCTGTAGAATATTCTTACCCTTCTTCTTGTGCCTTTCGCATCAATGACCTCCACCTAAGCTTCCTACCCTCCAACTCCACTTCCAATTCTTCCTTAAAAGTGGTGGGGTCTTCTTCCTCTCCTTCCTCCAAGCCTGTTGTGGGTCTTGATGTGTCGTGTGTCTTTTGTCTCTTTTCTTCAGGATATTCCTTCTCTTCCTCCTCTTCCTTCCCTTCCTTCTCTCCCTCACACCCTTGTAATGAGGCCTTGACACCTCTCTATACTAAAGTGTTGTGTCCCTTTCCTTCATTTCATCATGTGTAGTACTTCCTCTTCTTGGAAGTATCTAACTTCCCTTCATCCTTCTCTTCTTCTTCTTCTTCTTCTTCTTATTTTTCTTGTATTACTTTCATGGGTGGGATTGGCATTCCCATGGCTTTGGAAAGGGGGATTCCATAACCTCCACCTTAATTACCATATGTGTTTTGGGGCACACGGCTATATCAACACTCGATGGATTTATCCATTAATGATAACATTGACTGCGGGTGAAAGTCCGAGAAGTTCTTGCTCCAAAAATTTGATATAGGCAGGTCGAGTGCCATACTTGTATGTAGTGTGCAACGTGTGGACATCAAAGCATCCACCTTATCTGCATCAAAAATCAACTTCTACACATCCTTGATCCAGTTGATGGCCTACTTTATGTATTTGGACATGAAAGCAAATGGGAGCTTACACCATGGCCCCATCTCTCCCTTGGCCATCATAAAATTTGCTAGACAAAAATGTTGTGTAACGAAAAATTTTACCTGGTCCCCAACAACCTGTGGTAACTCATGGGGAATGTGCCACTTGTTCTCAAAATATCCATGTAACCGCTCAAACCATATGTTCATCTGAGCCTTGTAAGTGCTCAAGATTGTCCCATCACAGTGAACTTCATGAATTGGGTATGGGGAAGCATGTGTGGGTGGGTGAACCCAAATGTTCCCATCCGGTCCATGCTGGGACACTAATCTCCCCGAGAACAAGACTAATAGTAGGATGGAGCCCCATGTGATCTTCACTCCTACCTCATTTTGTACCCTCACCTATTTGATAATTCCATTTTCAATAAAGCGGGAAAAAGTGTAGTTTTCCCTCCGGATGACAGCCTGTAGGCCATGTATAGGATCCTCGATTAATGTTGGTCCAATTCACAACTAATGATCGAGGGGTGAATCTTAATGTTGGATCTGAAATATCCGCAATTACCTTTGCCATACCTCCCTTCTCATAGTTCAATTTCTTTTCCAACTCCTCAATCTTGGCAATGACACATAAATCAAGTGTCATATCCTCTCTAGTGTTCCTCAAGTCTCGTAACCATCTGAATTAAATGGCATGTGATCCTCATTCTTCTTCCCATGAAGTAGAAGAATTTTTCATACACCCATGACATTAACCACCTAAACAATGAAATGGGTTTATAAATGGAAGGTAGCTCCCATAGCTATAAAACTCCAGTATTATGTGGCTCTTGTTGCATCGATTCATCAAACTTAGTGTTTCCTAGCTCATACACCATTAGAGTGTTTGATACTAGGTCCACCCGCATCAAATTTTAATTATCATATGTTATGTGGTTTTAGTCATTGGTCTTGCATTTGTATAGCTTTGAGATCCACTTTTCTTCCTTGATAACTCTAGGAGGGTACTGCATTTCAGAGTAAATTTCCAGGGGATCCTCCTTTTCCACCACCACTCTCTTTGTTCAAACCGTCTTCGGTTCTATCTTCCTCCTTCTTTCCCTCATGCCCTACGTGTGTTGATACCCTTAAGTCAACAAATTCCTTGTTTCTCTTTCACACAACCTCCTTCCTCCTCTGTTGTCTTCTCCCCTCCTTATTATGCCACAAGATTACATACAACTTTCACAAGTCTATTGGTTCGTGATAGTGCTTTGTTTCATTCTTGTTCGTAAAACCCTCATCACACTTCAAGTTTGGGAGCACAAAATAAATTCTCTAAAACTAAAGTAGTAGAAATGACTATTTTTACCTCTTATTTAAACTTTATAGATTCCTTAGTGTTCCTCGACCACTGTCCTAATGTTGCTTTATGATAAATCACTTTATTTCACTTAAATCAAATTCCATGACTTCCCCTCGTGCTTTGAAACTATAACCTTCTGGAACTCTAATACCAATAAATTGCCATAGACCTCCTTCATACATGTCATCATGCCAAAGTACATAACCTTTACGTTGTCTACTAAGTACTTCCCCATGGTGTTGCCTACCTTATGTCATACCACACGATACTTCCCTTCTTGTGGTCTTCATACTTATTTTAACCCACCTTCATAACCACATGAATTTACTTACCTTAGCCATTACGTTGGTCATTTTTCTATCTTCACGTTAATTTTTCCCAATAGTCCACTTTGTTAAAGTGGATGTCAACCATGTTCAATATATCTACTACTTCCCCTCACACAAATATGTATGCATAGTCCCTTCATATAGAACCTCTTACAATGTAATTAGCTATTGGCGCACCAACACAAAAAACCGAACCGAAAATCACAAGAGAGGAAATAACCAAAGGAAAAAAGTATTAGAAGGAAATCTAATCTAATTGGAAATACTACCTTATTTTTTACTACACATAATCCTTATTTATAGTAGGGCTTCACCTACTCCCATTGAAGTAACCCGGTAACCTCATCCCATCAAGCACTTGTAATTGGCACGTGCCATAATCAAGGATGTATGATATGATGTATGGTCCTAACCAATGGACTTTCAGTTTCCTAGGGTAGCATAGAAATTTAGAGTCATAAAGCAAGACCATCTACCAAACCTTGAACTATTTTTTTATATGACGATCATGCCATGATTTTTTTGCGCCTTCTCAGTCTTCTAACTCCACCTAGAAAGTGATCATTTTTCATCCAACTACATTAACTTATCCATGAACTCTTTTAGTATTTGATCGCCAACTAATCCTCTTGCACGTGCTATTCACAGAGATGGTAGCATAGATTCTACTTGTAAAACAACTTTTGTGCCAAACACCAATTGAAACGGTGTGACCTTGTTTAATATCTTGTAGGTTATCTTATATGTCCATAGTATGACTGATTTTTTTCATCCCAATCTTGTATCCCTACATCACAAATTTTGGTCGGGTGTGACTCAAAGTATCTTGTTAAATACCTCAATGGTTCTATTATCTTGAGGGTGATAAGGGGTGCTCTTGTGATGGGCCTCCATGAACTATGCTAACAAAATCCCGACCATCACATTCAAAAATATGTGCCTCTGTCACTAGTCAAGCTTAAAGGACACCCATACCTATTGATTATGTTTTCCCATAGGAATCTTGCTAATTTGGTCATTGTGAAATCCTTTGTAGGCATTACCTCTGCCCACCTTGTTAAGTAATCAGTGCAAGTAATGACATAGCACAAACCAGTCCTTCAGGTGGCAGGTGAAATTGGTCCTAAAAAATCAATCACCCACTTCTCAAATGGTTCTACGTTAGCTATCGGTCTCAAGGGAATTTCATCTCTTCTTCCTAGTTTTCTAAGGCATTGTAAATGATTACAGACCTTGCAAAACTCAATACAATTCCAGTAGATGCTTTCCCTCCAAAGCCCTACCAGTATAATCTTCCACGTGGTGGCATTCCATGCATAGTATCCTCCTGTAATCCCAATGTGTGCTTCCTCCATTATTGCAATGTGCTCACGTTCTAACATGCATTGGTGTAGAATCTCATCACACCATAATATGTATAAGTCTCCATCAATTAATATTTAGGGTGTGGCTCATATAGCCAGCTGTTTTTCTTTCCAAAGTCTTCATTTCCTATGGTGCCATACCTGTTTTAAGAAACACAACAATATCCTATAATTTAGAAGGTTTGTTTGCAGTCTAAATATTTTGCATATGAAATTGTATCCTAAATTCTTTTTCATCCTCCCTAAATCAATTCGTGATAAATGGTTAGGTCCCAAGTTACTCTTACTTGGTTTTACAACAACTGTAAAATCAAATTCTTGAAATAATATGACCCACCTACATATGTTCCCTTGTAAAATAAGATTGTTTACCAAGTACTTCAACACCATGTGGTCTATGTAGAATATAAAGGGTGTTGTCAGTAAATACTGCTTGAATTTGTGTAGCACGTAGATCATTTATAATACCTCATGCTCGGTAGTAGTATAGTTCTACTCTGTGGTGTCAACTTCCTACTTGCAAAATAAAGAGGGTGATCAACAATACCTTCACTAGGTTGTGCTAACACTACTCCGATGGTCATCCCTGAGGCATCAACATACACATGGAAAGGCTTATCCCAGGAAGGAAAGTGTAATATGGGTGTAGTGATAAGCCTATTCTTCAATGTATCAAATGTCATCTACTACGCCTCTCCCCAATGGAATGTACTTTTGTGCTTTAACAATCCCTCCGGTGGTGTAATGATTTTTACATACCCTTTTATTAAATTTCGGTAGTACCCTGTATGCCCAAGGAATCCACACATTGTGATCTGGTGATGGGTTCTTCCTATCCTATAATAATGAAAATTTTTGTAGGATCCACCAGCAATCCTTTGGGAATAGAGTTGCTTCTATCCTTTCATTCCTTTGAGAAATAGATAAGGGTTAGGGCTAGGAGGAATACCTGTTGAATGTCGAGAGGGTGTGCATACCGTAGAGAAAGATCAGATCGACTGCGAAGAACTCCTTTTTGTCTGGGAAGGACTACCTGCAAGTAAGAATACAAGACCACCAGATTTTAATTAGACAATAAATGAGGGAACTGCCTTGGGCCCAGGAAATATAAAACTTCCTTTCGAAGGTGGTCAGTTCCCCTGCTAATATGAATTAACACAAATTCTAACAAATAAGCTATTGTCCAATTACAATTTGTTTACCTTATTAGAACAATAGAGAAAGGGCTGGTCTTGGTTTAGAATCAAGGTGACCGATGCCGGTCACTGTAACCGGTACCGGTTGGTGCTAACCGATATCGGTAGGGGCAATGTTTTAGGGGCTTTTGGTGAAGGTTGGTTATAAGGTGGTTGTGTTGTTTTATAAGGCTGATAAATGGGTGGGGTTGGGTAATGGGGTGATGAGAAGGACTCAGAGAATGGGGGTGTTCTTGGGGTAATGTAAGGGTGGAGGAATGACAGTTAGATGTAGTGTGTTGCTGGGTAGTAGATCTAGGAATAGACTTATGATGGCAGTGATTCAGAAGTTCAAGAAATGTTATTAAAAGAACGTATAAGACTTACTTACTAGTTCTTGATGGAAAATGCAGGTTCTGGGACTGTGATGATGAAGACAGGGCTCAAGTAGGATGATCTGACAATCCAAGATGAGCTATCTCCTCTCCTGATACTCCGATGAGTGTCACAAGGCTCTGGTTACTCAGTTGTAGTTTTTGGGCTTGATGTCCTTCTCTGCAAACTCTTCTTCTTTCTTTCACTTGTCTCTGTTCAGCCAAGTAAATTCCGGATTCTTCCAATGATTTCTCCTTCGGATCCACCAAAATCCAACCCCTTGTTTTTGGTTGGGAGTGGTCATTTACAAGGAACCGATGGCGGTTACGTAACCGACGGCGGTCGAGTAGGAACCAGTATCGGTCAGGTCAAAGCGGGCTATTTTTAGTAAAATAGCCAGCTTTTCCTCTTTTTCTCCCGAGGGATTAGTTGTGGGCTTGGTCAAGTCATTATGAGGTTGGTTTTAGGTGCGGGTGAGGAGTAATTAGTCATGGGTGTGGATGTGGACCAAGTTATAGGTCTTAATTAGGTTAATTTAGGGTTAAGACTAGGTCATGATGAGGTGGCGAAATGAGGTGGCAGGTATGGCGATGTGGATTTATTAATTATAAGGTAATTAATAAATAATTGTGTAAGGTTTAGGTGATGAGGTTAGGTTGTGAAATGAGATGTGGGGCACAGGGGGTCGTAAGACACAAATTTGGTGTCTACATTAGCCCCTTGTTGTCGTGTAGCTTGTCTTTGTTAAAGCTGCACGGACAATAATAAGAAGTGGTTACCCCTGTTAAGGGTATAGGTAATCCCCCTCAAATCTATCACAGATTGAGGTAGCGTGAAATCAGGGATAGGGTTGATAAAGGGAAATGGTGTTGAGATGATGGTAAGATGGTGGGGTAGGTCCAAGGAAGCAGACGCACGTTGAAATGCAGTAGTGCGACCAGGGTACATGATTTTGAAGAGCAAACAAGCAATTCATAGGCAAAGGTCGATAGTTTATCCAAACAAGGGTGATATAATCCTGGTATCCAAGGCATAGGAAGTAGCTCCAGGGGATATAACGGGTAAGGTACAGGAACGTTTAGGTAGGTTCGGCAATACCAAATGGTGGGTTTGGTTGAGATAAACATCACGGTCTTGGTCTAGGCAAAGTTGGTCGACTGATCAAGTCAAGGACCCTAATCATGCTAAAACACGACTAAGTGAGCTCGATTGAACAAAAAGCTACATGATGGGTGGATAAAATTGTATTTTGTTGATGTTGGGTGAGGTATTTAATTGGTGCGGCCTTGGGTTGGGCCAAATGGTTGGGTGCAGCCTTGGGTCAGGCCAAATGGGTTGGTCTTGCGGCCTTGAGTTGGGATAAATGGTTGGGTGCGGCCTTGGGTCGGGCCAAATGGGTTGGTTGTGGCCTTGGGTCGGGCCGGGCCAAATGGATGGTTGCCTGGGTCCTTGGGTCATGGCCTGGGTCGGGCCAAATGGTTGGGCGGCCTGGGTCGGGCCAAAGTTGGCCTTGGGTCGGGCCAAATTGGTTGGTTGCGGCCTTGGGTCGGGCCAATGAAGTTAACAAAGGGTTTTCAGCAAAGGTGGATATAGGTGATGTTGTGAGAAAGGGCGATTAGTAAATAAGGGTAAATTGGGGAAGAGGTGGGATAAAACCGATATCGATTGTCTATGACCGATATCGGTTAGGTGACCGATACCGGTTCCTTAGGGCACAATATAACCGGTATCGGTTATAGGTCGAAAACCTATAAAAAGAAAAAATACGGCCTGTCATTGTCATATTGTCAATTTGAAAACCAATTTTAGTTGTCTGAGGTCTTTTGGCAAGATTGTTGAGTTTGTCGGCTGAGGTGGCACTATTTGAGTGGAGAAGTGAGTGATTGGTAGGCCCTAGCGAGGAGGAGGCAGCATTTGATTGGTGGAGGACCCAACAGAGGAGTTTGAGAGCCATGGCACAGCCAGGAGGAGCTGGAGGTGCTGGACCAGCTGGACCACCACCACCTATCCCACCACGACGACGTGTCATCGTACCGGTAGGTTCGAAACCCTTCATTGTGTGAATTTGATGTTGTTAAGCTATATTTGGGGGTTTGGGTAGGAATCCATGTTTTGATAAAATAATGAATAAATTGAAGTTATTTGAAAAATGAAGAGGATAGATGGGTTAAATAGGTCAAGGCGGCAGGGTGGGTAGGTTTTTAGGGTGTTAGGGTGGGTAAATAGAGAGAAATAGGGAAAAAATGGATTTGGGGGGCCGCGTCGGGTTCGGCTCGGTGATTTTTCAGTGACCGATGCCGGTCACTAAGCGACCGGCATCGGTCAAGAAGTTTTGGGGCAGGGTGGGTTTGTGGTTGACCGGTGTCGGTCGTACGTCGACCGCATCGGTGGAGAGGGGACCGGTGTCGGTCATGGGTGACCGGTACCGGTCCCTAGTTAGGATTTTCTATTTTGTTGCTTGGTTTTGTTGTGGTTTTGGGTGTTTGGTTGTTATTTGGGTGTTTTGGTTATTGTTTGGGAGTTATGGTTATTGGGGTGAAGAGGGAAGGGGTAGAGGTTGATAGGAAGGTTGGTTGGTGGGTGGGGGAAAATGGGGCGGTTGTGTGGTCGGGTGGTTAAAAGGGGGTATAGAAGGTTAAAGGAGTTGTTGTGATAAAGAGTAGGGCTAATGCAGTGAGTTGGTTTTGCAGGCACGTCAGCAGCTGACGATGCGGGATAGGATGCCCCCGTTGTTGAGACGGATGTAGCCACACGTGTCCGCAGCGCAGTGGGCCATCATGCGCGAGGTGGGACTCGGCGGAGTCCAGTGTTATAGGGCGATAGAGAGGGATCACAGTCTTATGGTCGCCCTCATCGAGAGATGGGATCCGGCGACCAATGTGTTCCATCTCCCGACGGGAGAGATGACGATTACACTGGAGGATGTGTATCGCATCCTTAGACTACCGATCGATGGAGAGGTAGTCTTCCAGGTGGATGCAGAGACAGCCATGGACAACATTTTACAGGTATTCGGGGATGCAGCCACGCTATTGACTTATCACAGTGCGAGCATTGCCTATGGGGACATGTATCGTGCCCATAGACATGAGACACGGCTTGCCGTGTTGATGATGATCGGCATCACATGCTTCGCCCTCCCAGACTCAGAGGGAGGCCGCTTTCCATGGGCGCTGATGGGGGTACTACACGAGATGGTGGAGGAGCATACATGTTATGCGTGGGCACCAGTATACCTGGTGCAGTTATACAGAGAGCTGTGGGGCTATCGACGGATGAGGTGATTCGGGATTTGTTCTACATTCTTATTACATTGCTGGGCATATGAGCATATCATATGCATTCGACCAGTAGGGCTGCCCCAGCAGCCAGGGCCACAGGTGATTTATAGATATGGCTTTCAGAGGTGGCTGGGGGTCGTGGGCCAGCCACGAGTAGTTCTCGCCGGACGGGATGTAGCGTATTACCGGCATGTATTAGAGGGCGTGACTGCCCTGGATATTGTATGGAGGCCTTACAGAGGTCATCAGCCCCGTGGAGGAGCCCGATCACAGTTGCGGTGGATCCAGTATACATTCTGGATAGCGGGACGGAGGCCGGGAGAGTATGAGTGGATACCCTGAGAGGGTACGATGACAATTGGGGCTATGACAGGATGAGCCACCTCCCTCCCCCGCACGAGGGATGATGTAGAGGCCCCACCGCCTGCACCACATGCAGCCCTATGGACCCAGATTGGGTAGCCGAGAGGCCAGCAGATGATACTGTAGATGACGCCAGCTGCACAGGAGCATTTTTGGTATGGTGGGCAGGGGAGAGAGCCGCGAGGAGAGCACAGCCCACACAGCCAGACTTAGCGGCTGTTAGAGTAGAGAGGGACCAGCTCAGGGGATAGGTACAGTTGTTACAAGGGTAGCTTTGCTGCTGCACAGCACGTATAGGTGTCCCTACAGGGGAGCTTAGCCCAAGCAGTACAGCACAGCACAGCACAGCACCACCAATGCACCAGACAGCAGCACCACCAAGTGCAGCACACAGCACAGCACAGCACAGCAGTACCACACCGCCACAGCACCAGTAGCACCACCAATGCAGCACACCACAGCACATGCACCACCACCAGCAGCACAGCAGCACAGGTGGTGTACGGTAGGACAGGGCCATTGTTATTAGGAGTCGGGGGACCAGCCCCAGCAGCTATGGTGGCACGGGCCCATTATATGGAGGCGAGAGTGGAGGCCCGGTACTATCAGGACGTTCTTGATGGTACCGGGGCTGACTATCAGCCATATGCGGTGCACAGAGCCGAGACCTCGCGGAGTCAGAGATCCTGGGTGGTGCAGCTACAGCCGGTGGGTCGGTGACAGGGAGGAGGTGGGAGCCAGGGCCAGGACCCGCAGGGAGAGGTGCTGAGGGCGGTGGGGAGAGTTGAGACATCCCTGGGTCGGAGAGAGATGTTTTATTTGTAGATTGGATATTAGATAGAGGCACCGGTCTGCGAACCGGTTATGTATAGAGAGGCCTGCGTGCCCACATATGATTCTTTCATTTATTTATTCATCCTGTTGTATATACCGGCCTGCGAGCCGAGTACAGGTTGTATAGTTGATACCGGTCTGCGAGCCGAGTATATTTTTGATATGAGAGACCGGCCTGCGAGCCGAGTCGATATTTTGACAGTTATTGCGGCCTGCGTGCCGGCTTTGTATTATCTTGAGATCACAGAGGCCCCTATGCAGGGCAAGTTGTATATTTGAAACCTATATATATATATATATATATGAGGATTTTGACCCACATGGTGCATATGAAATGTTTTATGTGTTTTGTTGATGGGTTGTGAAATTGTAATGTATGATGAGTTTGATCCACATGGTTTATATATTGATGGTGTTGATGTCTTTTGTTGATGGCTTTTTGAAATGGAATGTATGTATATATAGATGATGAGTTTAATTCACATGTTGTGTATGCTGATGGGTTTGATGTATATATGATGTCGTATGTATGTTGTCGATGGTTGTTATAATGTAGATGGATGATGTTGCTGACATTATGAGGATATATATATGTGATTTGGATGACAAATATTGATAATGGTGTTGTTATGCAGGAAAAAGAGGCGGGCGCCACAAAAATTTGCAAAAATGAAGAAACGGCCGAGGTTTAAGCAAAACGGGGCACATGACCGATATCGGTTATGTAACCGATGTCGGTAGCTATATGACCGATATCGGTTATGTAACCGATATCGGTTATGTCAGAATTATTTTTCCTAAAAATAGAACTGCTTGGTTGGCAACTTAAGTTCTTATTTTTAGCATTCTTATTTTTAGAGTCATGCAACAAGTTAAATACGCGAATGCGACGCTGTTTGACGACTGATACAGGTAATTGCATGAAAGAATTTGAGTGATAAGGAGGAAAGAGACAGGTGAAGTGAGTGTGGGCTGAGATTCAGAAGGTAGAAAGACAAGTTATATTTGAAGAGGGTGGTGAACATGGCTGAACAAGGAGAAGCATCCCGCAGGCAGGGACGAGGGGGAAGACAAGTTCCACCTCAAGCTGCTGCAGCCCAAGAGGTAAATGTTTTAGTTGTAATTGGATTCTTGCATGTTTTGTGTGAATAGGATGAGAGAGAGTAAGTGGGTAAAGATGAGAAAGAAAAGGTGATAGGCAAGGGTTTGGGATGGGGTGAGTGCTATGGGGTAGGTAAGCAGGGTGGTCACGTATGTTTTTAGGTATAGATAGGAGTAAACGGGAAAAATAATTATCGTAGGTGTATGTTTTTAAGCAGGGTGTATATTTTTGACAGTGACCGGTATCGTTTAGAGATAACCAGTATCGGTTACTAAACCGGTATCGGTTATCTATAACCGATATCGCTACCGTAGGAGTTTCCAGAATTTGAGAAAAAACCGTGGAGATTTGTTTTATTGAATAATTATGTGTCGTCGTTTTGATGTACGCAGTGGAAGAGGCAGGTTAAGGATGAATGATATATGTGCGGCGTTGTTGTCACGAATCCGAGCGGATGTAACACCAGCTGAATGGGCATTGATAAATCATTTGGGGTTAAGTGGAATCCGCTATTATTCAAGAATCGCGCGTAACCATGCTATGTTGCAGGTGTTGATTGAGAGATGGAATCCAGAAAAGAATACCTTCTATCTGCCAACAGGGGAGATGACAGTGACTTTGGAAGATGTGTTCCGTATTTTGAGACTCCCAATGATAGGAAAAATAGTGTATCAGGCGTTGCCTAGTGCGGGGCGGGCAGCGATAACAAAGATTTGGTTCAGCTGCATGAGATTTGACATAGCGAGGTTTAACATTTACGTATGGTACAATGTATGCAACACACCCTGAGGAAACAAGGTTGGCCGTGCTATTAATGATAGCGGTGGGGTATTATGCATTACCGAGGGCGGAGGGTGGAAGATTTCCAAAAGCATTGATGAGTGTTATTTGGGAAATGATAGAAATGAGCGTGACTTTCACATGGGCACCCGCATATCTGGCAGAGTTATATAGGGGTTTATGGGCCTGCAAGCGAAAACACAGGACGACACTGGATTGTTCATACTTATTACATTGTTGGGCCTATGAGCACATTGTTTGTGTGCATCCAATAGGCCGACCCATCGAGTCGGGAGAGGCAGGAGTGCAGAGGTTGGGATTCAGACGATGGGTCCAGACAGAACAAGAAGTGAGATCCCAGGCCGTGATAGATGACATCGAGTATTATAGACAGGTATGGGAGATGGTGACGATTGCGGATATTTGTTGGAGGCCTTACGGGAACTATATGGTGACAGAGAACATAGCTGAGGAGTTAAGGGGTGTGGAGTGATTGAGGTGGATCACAGGGCACAGGCCGGGTGAGTACGAGAGGATTCCTCTAGATCGCGTGCGGCGACAATTTGGGTTCGTTCAGGATATACCTATGACATATAGACCATACATGAGGATCGACGCCGAGGCAGCATTCTCACCTCCCCGGCCTACACCTCCAGAAGGGCCAGAAGAGATAGCAGCCGATCGTAGGGTAATGGATGCGGGAACGACAGAGGCCTATAGAGTATGGTGGGTAGCAGAGCTGTGAGGTGCACGTGAGCGCCCTGACATAGCTGTGATTACAGCGGAGAGAGATCGTTTGCAGGATTTAGTTCACCAGCTTCAAACACAGGTGAATGAGACAACGGGATTGTTAGAGGTTTCACAGTTACGAGTGGAGAGACTGGAGGCAAGATTCCTCCACGCGAGAGGACGTATTCGTATGTTACAGGAGATGTTGGCGGATCAGTGGGCGGAACCAATGGCAGTGGCACCTTTGAGGATGGAGAGGCCAACTACGGGGCATCGACGATCACGATCACCACCTGATTTGGGAGGAGGAGGTGCAAGGGTCTAAGTGAATTTCATAGGAATATAAGAATAAATAAGGATGTGCCGACCTGTGAGTCGATGATAGAGAAGATGTATTTGTTTAACATCTAAAATAAAACTAAATATGTATGTGGTTTTGAGTGATGATAATAATAAGAATGGTTGTGTTTTAAATGTTGTTTTTGTTTGTTTTGAAAAAAAGGATAAAGATGAATGTTGGCAAATAGAAATACACAAAAAATATTTATATTTACAACACATGATAGGGTATGGTAGGGGATGGTCGAGCTAACCTTGGGAGACCCCATGTCTCCTAAGTGCTGCCTACATAGCCCATTACACAAAGCAAGGAGGGGCCTCAGACCGATGTAGTTCTCCCTTAGGACCAGGGAGAGGTGAATTCAGGTAATTTAGTTGTGGTTAAGCAAGTTGTCGGTTGGTAAAAATAGTGATATTGGTAGGGTAATGTTGTTGGTGTTGGTAAGGAATGTTGTTGGTGTAGGTATAGGTGAAGCGAAAGTTAGCTTACCCAAGTAGTAGGGAATCGTGTCCTGATTAAGGTCAACACACAATCCTAGAGTCGAGCAAAAGAGGCAAGAGTGTCCCGTAGTTGAGAAGAGCTAAACAAACCACATATTAATGTAGGATGAGCTTGAATCCCTAGGTACCTTGCATAGGCGAGAAGTCGATAGGTGAAAAGAGTTGTATAATCACAATATATCGGATATACGTCACGTCCCTTGAGTTTTGTTGTTTTGACGAATGGTGAGGTGAGGTGGCCGGTATAGCTGGGGTGCAGAGAACTTATTATAAGATGATTATTCTGATGAAAGAGAACCAAACCTAAATAGACAAGTCCATGACTCAAAAGTACTTTTGAATGCGGCTTTTATTTTTATTTTATTTTTCTGGATATAGACTGATCGATGCGGGAAGTCTACATGGGATATGTATTTTGTTGTTTTTGAGGTCTTCACAAAGCTGATCAATGTGAGAAGCTTCTGATAAAGGCTGACTGTGTATAGCTGTCCTTCAAGGGAGTAGTCTATTTATAGTAGCAGATGTGGTGTTTATGTATAGCTGTCCTTCGGGGGAGCAGTCTATATATAAGAGCAGCAATAGTTTGGCATATAGTTGTCCTTCAAGGGAGCAGTCTATGTATAATTTTAGAGGTCTAGATGTCCGTTGGGCATAAAGCATCTAGTTTTGTAGGAAGTTTGACTCAAGAAAATCCCATAAGTGTTTAATTAAGAAGGTGTCATTTTGATACTTTGAAGTCATGGACTAGACTAAAAAAGGGGAAGGCATCTTTAAGGGGAGGTGATAATCAAACCATGTGAGCTTGATTTGATTTTGAGATGTAGGAAACAAAGTGTATGCGGTGGTAAAGGAGCTCAAGGGATGAGCGCAAGGTAGATAAGAAGTGATATAACACTAATTTCAACAATAGAATGGTCGGAGATGCAAGGCATTAAGGGGCTCAGGCTCCGGTTTACCATTAAGCGAAGCTAAACGATAAGTGCCTGATCCATAAGTGTGAGTGATAATGTAAGGCCCAATCCAATTAGGAGCAAATTTTCCATGTTTGCTCTTTTCTAGTTTGGTTACATGTTGATTCTCTTTGAGGACAAGATCACCAACCTTAAAGGTACGCTCATGAAGTCGCTTATCATAAGCACGCTTGATGCATTTTTGGTAGATTTGAAGGTGGTCAAGAGCCGTAAGACGTCGCTCGTCAAGAAGCTCTAATTGGGCTAACCGCTCTTGGCGGAAATCATCGTTGGTGAGAATATCCTGAAGAGATATTCTGAGGGAGGGTATTTGTATTTCGAGAGGCAAGATAGCCTCGGTACCATATACCAAAGAAAATGGTGTGGCATTAGTAGAGGTACGAATGCTAGTACGATAAGCCCAAAGGGCAAAGGGAATGTGATCATGCCAATTTCTTCCATAATCATTAACAACTTTCATGAGGATTTTGGTTAGGGTTTTATTAGAAGATTCAACTTGACCATTGGCCTGTGGATAGTAAGGTGATGAGAAACTAAGTTTGATACCAAAGTTGTCACAAAGGTCTTGTAACAACTTATTTTTGAAAGATTTACCATTATCTGTTATTAGGCGATGAGGAATACCAAAACGATAGATAATGTGATGGTTAACGAATTTGACGATTTTTTCTTTTTTGGTTGAAATGAGTGGAATGGCCTCCACCCATTTTGTGTAATATTTGTTGCTGTGATTATCCAATGGTGACGTTGCGAAGAGGGCGGGTGAATCTCACCAATAAGGTCTAAACCCCATTGTGAGAAAGGCCAAAGATCTCGTGCGACCTGTAGCGGATGGCTAGGAGTATGTTGAAGGTTGGCATGTTGTTGACACATAACACAACGCTTAACATATTCGTAGCAGTCGTTATTAAGAGTAGGCCAATAATAACCTAGGCGAAGGATTCGTTTAGCCACGGCAAGGCCACTAAAATGTCCACCACAAATACCGTCGTGAATTTGTTGGATGGTATAGGTGACCTCCGCACCGGTTAGACATCGAAGGAGGATGCCATCAAAGCCACGTTTATAGAGGAGTCCCCCCATGATGACATAACGAGAAACACTTTTAAGAAAAGCACGTTTTCCGGTACTAGTTAGGTCAGGTGGGAGAACAGAGGTTGTAAGGTAGTCGTGAAATTGGTGGTACCAGGTATCCTACGAATTAGCAGACACATTATTTATCATACAAACAACCGGGCTGAGTAAGATGGGGCAAAGAGTTGTTGGACCAAGACGAATATGTCAGAGTCAGTTGGTGAGGCAGGAATTTGCGAGGCTAAGCAAGCCATAGTATCCGCAAATTTGTTAGTGGAGCGGGGAATGGTCTGGATAGAATAACGAGTAAATGAGGTCAAAAGTGAATCCACGTAATGTTTGTACTTTTGAAGTTCCTCATTTTTACATTGGTAGATGCCCATAACTTGATTGACTACCAATTGAGAGTCGCCGAAAATATTAATAGATTTGACACCTAAGTGTAACGCAACCTGGAGACCCAAAACAAGGGCCTCGTATTCCATTGTATTATTAGTGCAGGGGAAATCGAGCCGGAATGAAAGAGGCATAGGCTCAGCGTCAAGAGGAATGAGAACAACACCAGCCCCTCCACCGCACTGGCATTTGGATCCATCGAAGAAGAGGGTCATTGGATACGACTCTTCCCTGAGTGAAAGAGTGGCGATGAGTTCGTCAGGGAAATTAAAATTGGTAAATTGTTCCCCAGGTAAAGGGGCGTCCGCGAGTTGGTCGGCAATGGTTTGTCCTTTGATTGACTTCTGGTGTATAAATTCAAGGTCGAGGTCAGCAAGGAGCATAAGCCATCGAGTGATGCGTTGGTTTAGATGTGGTTTGGTATACATATAATGAATGGGGTCCGTGTTGGTGATGATGAAAGTTTTGTGATTCAGGAGGTAGTGTCGGAGTTTGGTGGCTACGAATGATAGGGCTAGGCACAGTTTTTCTACATGTGTATACCTAGTCTCGTAATCCACGAGAGTATGACTTATATAATAAATGGCTTGTTCTCGATGCTCAGAGTCATGATGTGCGAGCATGGCTCCTACGGCGTGGTCGGTGGCGGAAAGGTAAAGGTAGAAAGGGCGATCGTCCTGTGGTGGGATAAGCACGGGTGGCTGCAAGAGATAGGCTTTGAGAGCTTCAAAGGCTTGGTGACACTCTTCACTCCATTGAAAGGAAATGTCCTTTTTAAGAAGGTGATGGAAAGGCTGACATCGATCCGAGAGTTGGGAAATGAAACGCCGGATAGATTGAAGTTTACCTTGCAAACTACGTAATTGTTTGAGGTTTTTGGGTGGGGGCATTTCTAGGATAGCTTTGACTTTAGATGGATCGACCTCAATGCCACGCAAAGAGACGATAAAGCCAAGAAGTTTTCTCGAAAGAACACCAAAGACACATTTCTTTGGTTGAAGCCGGACCAAATATTGTAACAGGTGATCGAAAATAATGGTTAAAACATCGAGATGTTCACTGCGATGTTTAGATTTTCCAAGAAGATCATCGACATAATCCTCAAGGATAGTGTGCATAATGTCATGAAAAATGTAAGTCATAGCCCGCTGATAGGTCGCACCAGCATTCTTAAGGCCAAATGGCATGACACGATAACAGAAGGTTCCCCAAGGAGTTATGAAGGTAGTTTTATGTTGATCGGCCGGGGCTACCAAAATTTGATTGTATCCCGAAAAGCCATCCATGAGAGAAAGCATTTCATGGCCCGCAGTGAGATCAACAAGTTGATCAATACTTGGGAGGGGGAAGTCATCCTTGGGGCAAGCGAGGTTAAGGTCTCAGAAATCCATGCATATCCGAAGTCCCCCCGTCGCTTTAGTGACAGGTACGATGTTAGAAATCCATTGAGGATAGTCAATAGGCAAGATGAAGGAAACAGAAAGAAGTCATTGAAGCTCTTCTTTGACCAAGAGGGCAATGCGTGGATGCATTTTTCTTAGTTTTTGTTTGACTGGTTTGGAATCGGGGTTTAGGGTGATGTTATGGACAGCAATGTCAGGATCAATTCCTGGCATGTCAGCGTAGGACCAAGCGAAAGCTTGGTTATGGGTACGGAGAAAGGTAGTAAAGGTGACTTGTTCTGATGTGTTAAGGGATTGTCCGATCTTCACAATGTGAGGATCCTCCTCTGTGTGGATGTTAATTTCTATAGTAGACTCATTCAACATGGTTTGAGTTTCAGATGGTAATGCGCATTGAATATAGGAGTCGTCCGCACCAAGGTAAGTGAGGATGGAGTCGTCATCCTGGCACTCAACCACATTAATCAAAGGTGAATCCTCTTCAATCATGTCTGGATACAGAAGGGGAAGAGAAGATGGGTCCTCATTATCGCGTTGATAAGTGAGAGGACCTAGGAAGATAGCATTTATGAAAAAAAAAGTTAGGAGGGATAGATTCAGGGTCTATCGACTCTGTGGGTGACGATGGCAAAATGGGTGATGATGGTTTGGTAGGGGTGACATCATCATCTTCCAGATACAACTGACACGAGGTTTCTCCGGTGTAAGTGTTTCAGGAAAACCGAGACCACTACGATCATTGTGTTTGCGTGTAGTCACGGGAATGAGTGTATGTCGGCCTTGTTCATAAAGACCAAAACCAAAGCCTTTCCAAGCACAGCGAGTCAAGAAGGTGAGGGCGAAACGATGATTTTTCAGGTATTGAAAATCAGATTGGAAGGGAACCACCCCAAGAGGAGGTTCAGGGGTAACGGAGGATGCGTCGACACCCCCATACGTTAGGTTGGTGCGGCAATGAGGTGGTCCATAGGGGATTACCTCCCCCACACGACGGTCATAGGTAGGATGTATGTAACTGTCCATACTCCTGTGGGGTATGGAAAGAACTAACGTTATATAGGCGGTACTCCCCCAGTGTAAGGCGTTGAAAAACATCTACTAAGGGGTCGGAGGTTGGGATGTTATCTGCATGGGAAAGGAAGTGGTATTTGCGACGGCGGTTTCATTGGTTGAAGGCATGGGTGCGGTTGAGGTAGATGGTTGAGGTGCGGTTGAAGTGGATGGTTGGGTTGGATGAATGGGTGTCTTGACTGGTACAAGCACATCATTAGGGCGATACAACATATTATAGGTTTTGAAGGGGGGAGGATCAGCTTTTACGGTGTAGGACTTCCCCTCGTACTCAAATTTTATGCATCTATGTAAGGTGGAGGGAACGCATCCCATAGCCCAGATCCAAGGGCGGCCTAACAACATATTGTATTGGAACTCTCCCTCAAGGACATAGAAGAGTTCGGGTAAAGTACGTGGTCCTACACGAATGTTAAGGATCACGGTGCCTAAGGTAGAAGTAATAGCATCATTGAATGACCGCAACATGATGGGGTTGGCACACATGCAACTAGAAGGGATATTCATTTGTTGGAAGGCTTTTGAAGAGATGATGTTTAGGCTAAGCACCCCGTCAATCATAACATGATGCACCCGAATGTCCCGAACATAAGATGAGATGAAAAGAGCAGGGTCAGGATCTTCAGCACCAAAGTCGATAATTTCATCTTCGGAGAAACTGACAGCAACGACTTGCTGTATAGAGGCAGAAGTGGTCGGGGAGATAGGTTGTTTGGTGAGTGAAGCAACATGATTGGGTGTTAGAATGGAAGTAACAAGAAAGGTTTCATTAGGTAAGACCTCTATCCCTTGAAGGATTTCAACGAGAGCTTGTCGATGAGATTCAGAAGTCTGAATGAGATCATACAGTGTCATTTTTACAGATGATTGGTGAAGCTGTTTGATCATGGTTCGGTGGGAAATTCCATTAGAGACGGGATAGGTGGGTCCGCGAATAACCACTTTAGGTGGTGGTGCAATCGGGATGGTGGACGGAGAAAGAGATGCCACAGGTGTGCTTTCTTTTGCTTTCCCATTGTTTTTCTGCCCTCGAGTAGCAACACTAATCATATTGATCTCGTGAATACGAGAGGAGGAAGATGGTAGGGATAGGTCATGGTCTTCGAGAGGTGGGGCTGTAATAATGATAGATCTTGGTGAGGCGGGGACAGGTGGTATAGGAGAGGGAATTGAAGCTAAAGGTCTCTCTCTTCGTAAGTTGTCTTTCTTAACTTTTCTATCTGAGAGAGGTGACTGATGAAGTATGGCTTTCAACGCTTTGCATCCCTCTACGTCATGTCCTGGTGTGCGGTGGTAAGCGCAGATTTTAGACTCATCATAACCTATAGGTCGAGGTTTAGATGGATCATAAGGTCTAAGTGGGGGTAGGGAAATGGTCGCATTCTCCACCAACATAGCAAGGATTTTGGCGTAAGACCCTTTGAGTGGGTCAAAGTCAGAGGAAGATGAGGTTATTGACGGGGTAGATTCTGGTGATGACGTGGTATGGTTGGTTTGTATGGGTGGTGGTTTAGCCAAGGAGTTTTGATAATGGGTTTTAACTAAACGTGGCTTCTTTGGCGCAGAAGCTATGTTTAGCTGGTTAGATGATGAGGCCACAGATGATGTGGTATCAGAAAACAACCACGGAGAAATAGGAGTGACAACAAACAAATATTTTGATGATGGAATTTGTTTAGGGTTAGTAGGTGGATAGGATATGTGGGGTGATGGTGTTGATGTACCCTTGGATCGCTGTATGGGTGCAGAAGGCGTAGGTCGTTTTAAAGAAAACGCAGGAGGTATGATATATTGATGCAAGGTGGAGGGATGAGGTCCCAATATGGAAGGTAGGTGTGACGACGATGGTTTTAGTTGTAATAGAGACATAGGTTGAGGAGATTGAGTCTGTCTCCTAAGTGGATGAACGGCTTTATTTTTAGATAAATCAAGCCGCTTAGGTGGGTGTGTTAGACTGGGTATTGGTGAGGTCCCAAGCGTAGGGGAAGATTGGGTTAGGTTAATAGAGGTGGATGAGGTATTTGGTAGAGATGAGGGGGGTGAAGATGAGAACATAGGCATTTTAAGCTTCTGTAAACACTTTGGGTATATGGTAGAGGCATCTGGGTTGGTCATCTGCATTTGAGTAGAATATGGCATACTCAAACGTTCCCATAGGACCTTTCTATCTTCTGGGGAATGACAGTCCTCATGTGTGAATAGGAACTTTTGTATGGAAGAAAGGTGGGTTGTGATTCCGGTCCACTGTGGGTGTGATACAGGGGGTAGATGAGGCACTGTATCAATGGGCATTAAGAGGTCAACCGGTCACTGAAAAGATTTAGGCGATGAAGAACTAATAGGTAGGAGGGCGTGTTTGAGAGGATCCGTCATGTTTAAAGAATGTGGTGATGTCGGTTCAAGAGGTTTCTCATCTAAGGATGACAAAAGAAGTGGCGAGCCTTCCTCTTGTATAACCAGAATGGTAGAAGGAGACGTTTGGGAAATAGATAAATTAGATAACATCCGCTCACAGTCTTGCAAGGATGTGGTATAAGAAGGCTCATTTGTGAGAAGGGAACTCTGGGTGGTTAATTCTTTGATGGGTAAAGGAACGGCAAGGATTTCGTCTTGTCTTGATGGTGATGAAGGGGGTTCGGGTTCCTGCGTTAGTGAAGAAGCTTGATTCAGAATTTTTTTGATAGAGGCTTTTGGCTGGGAGTCGAAGACTGCATGGATCTCGTGAACACTCTCCTCGGCTAAGATATCTTGGTTTATATTACTGTTAGGAGAGTGATTCGGGAATGGTTTGTTGAAAATTTTCAAATTTCGGTTAGCAGGAGCGTTAGGATTATCGAGGGCTATATCCCCTGCATCAACCATTTCCTGCACTATGTTTTTCAACATCTTGCAGTTTTCATGACTGTGTCCCTTCACGCGGTGGAAGTTACAGAAGTCATTTTCTTTGTACCAAGAAGGTATGGCACGAGCGGAATCAAACCCGGAGTGAGGTTTAACAGGAGGTAAGGTAATGACTCCTGCTTTAAGCAATTTTTCCAATATCACACCATAAGTTTCTCCCAAGGGGGTGTAATTGATGGGCTCAGCTTTATACTTATAGGTGGTTTTTGGCGGGGTATTAGACGGTGGTTGGGATTTGACCATCACCGCGTGCACAACTCCTTTTGATTTCGAAGCAGTCGATGGGTGAGGATTGGTGGTGTTAGGTTTGTTGGTGGAATCTTGGGTTCAGAAATTGGGGTTTTTGTTGTGCAACCGCAATTTCTCTTCCTCTAAGGCTCGAATCTCTAGTTTTCGAGCCATAGTAAAGGCTTCGTCAAATGTGTGGAAAGTTTGAATTTGGAGGGTAGGAGAGATGTGTTTAGCATAGCAGCCCACGTAAAAAGTTTGATAAGTTCGGCTTGAGGCAAGGCATACGTAAGTTGGTTGATAAGGCCCCGCCATCGTCCAACGAAATCTGTGATAGATTCGTCTTCAAATTGTCGGATGGCATAGAGGTCGGTGATAGATACTTTCTTGGCAATGTTAATGGAGAAATGATCCAAGAAAGATTGGGCTAGTTGGTTAAAAGAGAAAATTGAGTGCTGGGTTAAAGCACTGTACCACTCCAAGGCGGGTCCTGATAAGGACATGGGAAAGGTGCGGAGTAGTAAGGCATCGTCGTGAGCAATTAGATAGCAGGCATGTCTAAATGAGCGCAAGTGTTGTTGAGGATCCTCCTTACTATTAAAACGAGTAAATTTTGGTAATTCCCATTGAGGAGGATATGAATGAAGGGGGACAGAAGGGTGGATGGGCTCCCGACAAACTTGCTCGTATGTTAGGGCGCTACGGCTTCCTGAAACAGAAGCCTCCAGATTTTGCATTTTGTCCATCATTTGTTTAATTAAATCCGTGGTTGGATGAGCTGATGGTGTGGTTGCGGCAAATGGAGGCAAAGTGGGCCAAGGGCCTCCACTAGACAATGGTGGCGTTAAATGTTGATAAGGTATGGAGGATGAATGTGTTGAGGCGACCGAATAGGGATGTCCTATATAGGACGTTGAGGTTACCGGATACGTGTGTGGGAATGAAAATGTGGGTGGAGCTTGAGAAGGAAAGCTCGTGTGGATAGGTGGCAGAGAGCAAGTCATGAATGGAACAGTCTGCAAGAGAGACGAGGTAGGAGCAGTCGGCGGTAATGACATGTGGGGCCCAAGATTAACCAAAGGAAAGCCAATCTGTGTCGTATGAACCTCTGAAGCCGCTGGATTGGGAGACGGGGCTAAGGATGCAGCAGGAAAAGCGGAGTTATCAGGTGGAGAAGGAGCTAAATGAGCAGCTATACTAATAGGCATGCCAACAAGGAGTTGACCATCGGGCGTACGGTCAGGGGCATGAGACAAATAGTATTGTACAACGCTAGGATTAGCATCCAGAAATTTGGCAAATTCCTTATCTCCTACAGGAATTTTAGGAACCTCGCTGGTATCCGTAGGATTCCCTATAGAATGTGAAGGGGGTGATTCAGGCAAAGGCACAGAGTAGGCATGTGAAACCATGGCGGCGGCTTGCTTTCGAGTGATAACAACCATGGACAAGAGTACACAGTAGGGTTTCAATCTATCAGGAATAGAAACAACCTCAGAATGTTGAAATTGGTAGGTTGCTGGTTTGTCAGGAACTGTAAAAGACAGTAACCGATATCGGTCTGCTAACCGATGTCGGTTAGACTATAGCCAACGTCGGTCAGTTAACCGATGTCGGTGTAATAAGACTGGTATAAGAAAATATAAGAAGCTGCTGATTTGAGTTTTTAACAATGCTTAGTACATCTATCAAATTGTTCTGAAGTGATAACTGAAACAGTGTATGACAGAGAAATAGAACTGAAAACAAACAAGATACACAAACAAATTAACAGACTAACCCTAGGATTAGTGTTTATCAATTTGAGCTTATGCCCTTAGATGCAGAATGATGTCAGAATCCTAAACACAAGACTTAGGGGAAATGTCAAGTTTGTTTTGGCTTATAAGGTTACCTCAATCGGGTGGAGGAATACCATGGAGAAGGGGGGATGTTTTGAGCTGTTGTGTTAATTATGAAGTGATTCGATATGTGTTGTGTAGTGAAAGTAAGATTAATTTCCTGTCAATACCATGGAAATCACCCCCACATGTACGACCTGTTACTTAGTCTATGTTCACTAGAATTGAAAACAACAAGCAAGAATGTAATGCACGTGTTTTAAACCCAAATCGAAAATGATATTCGATGAAGCAAAGAAGATGACTTTCACTAATGCAAAACTGGGAAAGCAAGCCAAATTCTTTTACTAAATATGACAAAATACCGTGTGAAATTTTTAGAAGAAGAAAACAGCAAGTATGCTCCCTATATGAAAGCAAGCAAGAGAAACAGAAACCCGAAATGGGTCCCACCGGGCATGCCAAAATGTTTCACATGGAATGTTTCAACTTTTGGGAATAGAGTTGCTTCTATCCTTTCATTCCTTTGAGAAACAGATAAGGGTTAGGGCTAGGAGGAATACCTGTTGAATGTCGAGAGGGTGTGCGCGTACCGTAGAGAAAGATCAGATCGACTGCGAAGAACTCCTTTTTGTCTGGGAAGGACTACCTGCAAGTAAGAATACAAGACCACCAGATTTTAATTAGACAATAAATGAGGGAACTACCTTGGGCCCAGGAAATATAAAACTTCCTTTCGAAGGTGGTCAGTTCCCCTGCTAATATGAATTAACACAAATTCTAACAAATAAGCTATTGTCCAATTACAATTTGTTTACCTTGTTAGAACAATAGAGAAAGGGCTGGTCTTGGTTTAGAATCAAGGTGACCGATTCCGGTCAATGTAATCTGCACCGGTCTGGTGCTAACCGATATCGGTAGGGGAAATGTTTTAGGGGCTTTTGGTGAAGGCTGGTTGTAAGGTGGTTGTGTTGTTTTATAAGGCTGATAAATGGGTGGGGTTGGGTAATGGGGTGATGAGAAGGACTCAGAGAATACGGGGGGTGTTCTTGGGGTAATGTAAGGGTGGAGGAATGATAGTTAGATGTAGTGTGTTGCTGGGTAGTAGATCTAGGAATAGACTTATGATGGCAGTGATTCAGAAGTTCAAGAAATGTTATTAAAAGAACATATAAGACTTACTTACTAGTTCTTGATGGAAAATGCAGGTTCTGGGACTGTGATGACGAAGACAGGGCTCAAGTAGGATGATCTGACAATCCAAGATGAGCTATCTCCTCTCCTGATACTCCAATGAGTTTCACAAGGCTCTGGTTACTTAGTTGCAGTTTTTGGGCTTGATGTCCTTCTCTGCAAACTCTTCTTCTTTCTTTCACTTGTCTCTATTCAGCCAAGTAAATTCCGGATTCTTCCAATGATTTCTCCTTCGGATCCACCAAAATCCAACCCCTTGTTTTTGGTTGGGAGTGGTCATTTACAGGGAACCGATGGCGGTTACGTAACCGACGGTGGTCGAGTAGGAACCGGTATCGGTCAGGTCAAAGTGGGCTATTTTTAGTAAAATAGCCATCTTTTCCTCTTTTTCTCCCGAGGGATTAGTTGTGGGCTTGGTCAAGTCATTATGAGGTTTGTTTTAGGTGTGGGTGAGGAGTAATTAGTCATGGGTGTGGATGTGGACCAAGTTATAGGTCTTAATTAGGTTAATTTAGGGTTAAGACTAGGTCATGATGAGGTGGCAAAATGAGGTGGCAGGTATGGCGATGTGGATTTATTAATTATAAGGTAATTAATAAATAATTGTGTAAGTTTTAGGTGATGAAGTTAGGTTGCGCAATGAGATGCGGGGCACGGGGGTCGTAAGACACAAATTTGGTGTCTACATAATGATCTTTGAAACCTCCTTTTCTAACCAATAATCCTTTTCTCAAGAACACTATCTATTACCCCGCACGTACCCATAGTATGGTTAACATCCAAGTTCTCCACTTCCTCCCCATCTATCACATAGGAAAAATTTCCCTTCTCTTTCTCCATGTAGGAAATCTCAAGCTATAGTTCCTCTTGTTCCTCCACATCACAATGCGCCTCTAAATCAAGTTCTCCCAATAATTCCAAAATCCTATCCTCAGCCATGGCACTGTCTCCCATAGTTAGGTGCTTAACAACCTACAATGCCTCGTTCACCAATGGATTAGTAATTTTACATTCAAAGGTTTGAATCAAGTCATCTGTTAACTCCATCCAGTTCCTTTTCGAAGCAAAATTCTCAATGAGAATTCTCGTGTGTGTGCACAACCCCGTAGTGTGGAATAAAAATTTTGCACCTAGAGAGAAAGGGTTAAATCTTCTGCTCCGCCCATCCATGTTCTCTCACATTCTTAAAAATGTTATGAGGTGGGTGCCCCTCCATCATAGCCATGAATTTTAGTAGGCACATTACTCCAAAAGAATCTAATAGAGAGTGTGTTCCTCACCTCACACCATCCTAGAAGATTGGCCTAGTGCATAACCCACCATAATTTTGTAGTCGTGCGCAACATGTAGATAAGCATGCTTTTCCTTTTGATCTCACATATCCACTAGGATTCCATGGCTTGTAGGAAAACATCGAGGTTGTCTTCCCTAGTATAGCTTAGTAATTTATTTCCCTTCAAATGCCTCGGCAGTCATGCCTTCATCACCCTTGTAACAGAGCCTCGCAATTGTCACCCAATTAACTCATATGTCATGTACGCCCAATTGTCACATGCTACACTAGTGTTATCACTCATAGATGGAGTGTCTTCCCACTAAATAAATCCCTATGTAGGGAATATCACTTCAAGGTCCTTGATAGCATGTACATAGATTCTATCGAGGACCTCTTCTCCTAAGGGCTCAAGATAGGTGTTGACTTCCCATCTGTCAAGGGGATGATAATTTGTTCTTCCTTGTTCTCAAAAATTATGTATCCCATATTGAGATTTAGGTCCACATTATTCTTATAGCACTAGGGGTACCCCAATAATGTTGGAAAGTTTCCTACCTTAGCTAGCACCAAGATTTGAAGTCTCTAGTGAATTTCACCCCTTGGACATTGATAACAACATCCTTCAAGATACCAATGGGCATCACCTTTGTCTTGTTAGCCATATATAAAAAATCGAGGATGGCTATAATGGGGATTTCCCATTTGATTCCATCCATCTAGGGTGAGAATATTAACCTTTGCACCCATGTTTATCTAAATATTGCTTAGGAGCCATACTTTGACTCGCATTCAAGGTAATTTCCTTATCATAATCAATGGTTTGAGGGGGAAGGTTAGCATGTAATACCTATTGTTTGCACTCTCTTCCAAAGCATGTGATACTTTCTTCCATAACTATTCCCCTAGCAAAGGAATGATATTCTCTCGCCTCATCATTTTACATACGTCTTTGACTTCATCCAGATCCTTCTATGGAGCCTCAAAGCATTTCCTTTGCTCGATTTCCATAGTTTCTCATTTAGGCATTAGATCTCTCCTTGTATGCTTTGAATCACATCCATGGTCTCCTGATAAACCTATTTTTGATGAGCAAGACCCGAATAATTCCCTGTGCACCACCTCTTCTCTTGTCACTAGTGTTATCTATTTTTGTATTTTCATAGCGCATACAACCTCAACTCATGTTGTCACCAGTAAAGGTTCTAAATCTAACTCACGTGCCACCTTGGCATCCATTGCGAGCTAGAATTCTTCAGATTACCATTTCAACACCTTTATCCTTCTGTTGTTGTTGGCTCATGTGATCAAATAACTATGGGAACTCCTCATACTTGTGATTCTTTCCACACCAAGAGCACTTTAGTAGATCAGGGCATTCATGCTTATTGTGTTCTATGGACCCATAGTTATAACAGTCCCAATGAGGAAATTCACTTCATCTGCCTCCATGATTACCATGACCTCTAAATCCTCTTTGAAATCCTCACCCACGAGCTCCTCCATCCACACGCTCTTCATAGTGACGACCATCATCCTTGGAATTATTTATAGCATTGGTTTGACACACACCAATATCAATGGAATCATGTATCTGGTCAATAAATCTACAATCGTTGGTGCCATGAGTAGTAGAGGTGTGAATCTTGCAATAATAAGAAACATTCTTACAGATCACATGGTTTAGCAGAACACCTAGTTACATCATGATCCCCATGGAAAATCTCATAGTCTCCGTTCATCGCACGCATCGATCTCTAAGGAAAAATATACTTTACATGCCCCTCTACCCCACAATCCATGCACTATAGGCAACTACGAGTCTCATGTGTTGAGTTCATGACAATTTCTCTAGCTATTTTTTCATGGCGGCAATCGAACTTCAAGAAAAGAACTTATTCCGGTATGCATGCTTCCCACACCTTAGTGTCCCCACTCTCCTAAAGGGCATTATTAGTCCTCCAATGAACCGTTGAGCATGCCGAGAAGACTCGAATATAATAAGAGAGTTTTTATAATAGAGTTTTAAAACATGCAGCATACTCCCACATACTCTCTGCCATAACTTGTTGAATCTCCTTCAATGCGCTAATGTTCTTTTATTCAAACTCAAGAATATGGAAATCAGCTAAGAAGGCATTACGTAGCACAATATAATATACTACCTGTCATGGGGATCATACTTACGGTACCAACTATGTGTGTGGCCTTGTAACGTTCTTGTAAACTAACTTTCCTTCTCGTTCCGAGGTAGTGATCCCCTTCACATTCCATAATAGCTCACATTTGTGTACAAGTTCTACAACATCCTTAACACCTTTATAATATGGTAGATGTAAAGAAATTTCAAAAAATACTTGTTGAGGGGGTTGAGGTCCTTTCTTATCTAATCTATAACCTTGATTCTCTCCGGTGTTTTTTCCACCACTAGATCCACTAGATCCACCAACACATGTTCCTCCTAACCAACTAAATACACCTCTTGTAGATTGCAAAGGTCCTAAAGTGGTCACATCTTGTGTCCCCACTATCGTACTATAATACATGCCAAAATTCGATGATATTCAACCACTACGATGTGTGTCCCACTCTGTTTCCAGGACATGATACCTAAGTTTTTTTGTACCCTTAATTTTCCCAAATTTCATTCTAAACAATATACCTCCAAACACGGAAATGATTTTGCAACCATAAATGTGCCAAATGAAAAGTTATACCTCCTAGGTGTTGATCGGTTACTTCTACCAATACCAACTGGGTTAGTAATACTTATCTATGGATTTAGAAAACTAAGTGCCAAGGGTTGGTCACTAGGTGGATTTAGATGCGCACCAACAAATCTTCTCCTTTCTTCATATGAAGAGATATCTCCAGAAGCTGAGGGGGTTTCTCTTCCATGCTTGCCAAGATGGGGTAGCACAAACTACTCAGGTTCCACATCCTCCACATGAACCTCAAATCCTTCCCACAACGTCTACCTCCATAAATCCATCACTCTCGCAGCTTCACGTTGTCTTGTCAACTCCCTCTCCCAAGCCTCATTATACTTAAGCCATCTCTCTTCCCTCTCCTTTTCAACCACAAGGTCTACCATCTTCCTCCACTCTAGCTTCCTCACCCAACGCTCAAAATAAGCTTAGTTGGCCATAGGAAATGCTTCCAAACTCAATGTAATGATCAAGATATTTATAGATAAAGGGATAACACACAAGAACAATCCTCTTGGCTCCCTCAAGAACTCAAACTCAGCAATATCTGGATAGGAATATGTAAAAATCACGTACTCCAAGGTGTAACTCATCAACACTCTACTCCATCAGTGATCAACATCATGATGCCTCCGATACTCATCTTGGTCCGTACGTGAGGTCTATAATACCACTTGATATAGATTCATGCACTAAAATACATTCATACAAATCCACTAGAAAATAACAAAAGAAGGCATCATACAGCTCATGATATAGATGTTCTTCTACCCATTTATGTTCCTCAAACTAAAATTTATTATTAAATCTTTGAGAAAACACATCCTCCATCATTTTGAGCCATGCTTCGACATTGTCTAAGTTCAAGCGCTTTGTCATCATGCACCATTCTCACAACATCTTCAAAAAGAGGTCCCAAAAATGGAACCAAAATGTAGTATCTAATCACTGCTTGCCTCAATAGCCATTCCCAAACACATCGTCATATCATCCAATTTATCCCGGAAGCTCACACAAGGCACATGCAAGTGCTGATCCTCCTCTATGTGATCTTCATGAGAACACTCTCTTAACATGAGGATATAATATAACTAGAAAATTAGTGCATCCATTCATGAAATTTAAGATGTAAGTATTAACTCCTAGCCTAGTGCACCCGAGCATATGACAAAATGATCAACTCAATGAAAGTAGAATCAACCATGAGATAACATAAAAAAATTGTAACACACATATGAACATAAGGAAAATGAACATATCAAGACCCATCACATGATTGTTTCAAAATTACTTCATTATATTTATTAGAAAAAATATGGTAGCCAAGATTACATCAAAAGAGTCTCATTCATGGAAATGTTCACACTAGCAGAGCTTTCCTTACATCATAGAGGTATCCATTACGCATTACACAATATCATTGAATATTTCATTCCCTATCCCTTCTTACTTCTACATCCATCCTTACTTATCTCTCCTTCTCCTCTGCAAAACCATTCATCCCTCTAGAATAATCATTCTCCTTTCCTCTTAACTGCTCATCATTATCACCTGTGAAAGCCCTAAGGAATTGGTTTATGATTTCTCTACCACTACCCAGAATATTCTAGGTGTTGCTATGCATTTCCCTCCATCAAATTCCTTTTAGCATGCATGTGTCAGGTAATCCTTAACAACTTGAACTCTTTATCCTATCATTATAACCATATAGATGCCCTAGAGTATCCTTTCCTTGAGTCACAAGTTTCCATGAGTTATACACATATGTATTTGGTCACTTTTCCATTTTCTCCCTACTTGTCATTTCCTTTTGTCAAAAACTCACTAATTCTTGAACCCATCCTTCCATGGAATGAGCCTTCACACCTCTATAAGAATTACTCCGGTGTGTTCCTTTGTTCCCTACTTCTACGCGCCACAAGGTGTCCCATATTAGGTACTTAGTTACTTTAGGGTCCCATCACGTGGGTGCATGTGTGTGTGTGTGTGTGTGTGTGTGTGTGTGTGTGTGTTTGAATTTTTGTTTGTTTGTTTGTGTGTGTGTGTGTGTGTGTGTGCATGCATGCATGTGTGTGTGTCAAAGAGACTTTGTGTGTGTTTCCTACCTTGTAAAAGTGTTGAAGTATTTTACATATTTTCCAATAGTAACATGTTATTTTGGGTGAGGATATTTGAATGTGAGGAGTATATCATCGGCAGAGGCCATTAAATTCATGATGTTTTGAATTTTCATCCTCAAGATATATTTTATACAAAGCAATATTTATTGATACCATCCAATATAATTAATAGTAAATGATTTTTTACTATTATTTGATCATTTTAGATAAGGATTTGATTTCAGCTATGATTGGTTTTGATTTAATTATTAGGATTGAATTTCTCATTTTAGGAAATTAGATTAATAATTTATAATGTTAAATCATCTAGTTATTGATTTAGGGCTTGAAGTCTTCTTCATCGAGATATCCATCCAAAGGTAGAGCCCAATGATGCAAAAGGGAGAATAATTTTTTGTTAGTTTATTTCTATGAGAATTTTTGATCAAATAACCTTCCACTTTCTTGCAACACATGGTAATCATGAAGTTTTGAATTCCATATTAGTTGAATCATCTGAGCATGACACAAGGAACTCATTACCTTCGTATCTTAGAGTCCCAACCACACCGAAAACATTGCTGCAATATTCAATCAATATAAAAAAAAGGTATTCATGCACCTAAAGTTATATAACATGATACATAATGAAGCTTATATAGATATTCCTTGTTTATGATGTGTTAAAATTAGAAGGAACTTGAAAAGGTCATAACTTGTGCTTTGGGTGTCTAATTGGGTCCGTTTTTTTAAACCACCTATTTTGAAGATTTGAGCACACGAGATCAACCTAGCCTACAAATTATAACACGTTTTGGTGATTTTTCGTGCGTCGAATTCCACCATCTAAAGGGAAAAAAATTAGGATTTAATTTATAACTTGGTTTTTTCCTATTTTAGGGAATTATTGAATGTTAGTCTCTTAGATGCATTGTGAGTTGGAAATTTGTAAATTATTATAATTTAGGCATGTAGAATATGTGTGGAAATTTCTATGCACATACGAATAAGCATACAGACTTACTAAGGATAGCAGGTTCTAGTAAAGCTGCTAAAAATAGTAATTTCCTCCACTTAGAGTAGATGTAGTCAAAGTTAGTTAGATTTATCTTGGAAAATCGAGTTGGGAGTTGTTTTCCTATTTAGGAAACATTTTAATTCATGATTCAAGAAAGAATAAGGAGATCTATTTTCTTTTGAGTTCAATTTATTAGTACTATATTGCATGTGTTTAGAATTTGGCTACATTAATTTAGATGATAACTTCATGGTTATATTTGAATTGATTTCTATTCATGCCAATCCCCTAGTATTGTTAAAAGGAAAAAATCCCTAGATTTTGTTGTGTAAGGCTATGAAAATTTATGGGACACTATATTCTATACATGGCCCACATTACCTGATATATTTCAGCCAACATCTGGTTTAGTTTACTAAACACAACCTCCTACCAAATGTAGAGTAGGAACCGCATTTAAATTTTTCTTTTACATGATTGTATTCAGCCTCGTGTTTAGATATTAAATTTATGGGATGTGCATATATGGGATGATATCCATCATTGTTTATGGACTATATATGGATACTTTTTCACCCTATATTGATATGTAAACATTCACAATGTGTTAGTAAAAATGTATCTACAATCGAAATTATGTGCCAATATTCAAACAAGATACTTTTTAATATGCAATTCTTAGGGTTCAAAGGTTATTGATTTTTATTGTATGGTATTTGATTTATTTTTGATTGGTTCATGTTGAATAGTTTAAATTTTTATAACTTGTCTAATTTTATGATTATTAATGATCGTGAAGTCTTCCATTATAGAACATATATGTATATGTGGGTTATTAATAATATTTCAGGTAATTATAGGTATGCTACAATGTCAAGGACTTATACAAAACCATTACTAAAAAGATACAAACTAAAAGTTTTTATAAAATAAACATTTTAAATAAAGTAATATGAGAGAACACCTACATAACTTCAATAGAGATTATATCCCAAAATGTATCATACTATATTTTCTTTCTTTAACAATGTATTTCATTTACAATATCTTAAGTTACAAAATGGATTTATATATTTTAAAGCAACTAATATGAAATACCATCCAAATAACTACAATATAGATTACAACCCATGACATCTCAAAATATATTTTATTTTTGTGAAAATGTACTTCATTGAAAATATAATAACTTTAAAAATGGATTATAAATTTCATCTTCTCATTGCATGCCATATACATAGCTAATGTACCATTTCTCGTAACTTAAAATTTAAATAAGAAACTTCTAAGGTACTTATGTTTGTGCTATAATCCACTTATGTCAATAATTCTTGATTTTCTTGTCATGTTCTCACATGATGTGTTGTATATGATTTTACATTGACTATATAATTAGACACCATGGATGTAAAAGACATACAATAATAGATTAATTTTAATGCACTCAATGCTTGAAAATTATTCCTCAAAATTGAGAGAAATGTCAAACCTTATGTTCAGTAACTTTGATTGTATTTTTTGACCCAATTCTCTCTTTATGGCCAATTCATCTAAAAATATTGGTTATTTTATCTTATCTCTTTGAATAATATTTATTATTAATATCCATTGTCTTTACCCTTTTTAACAAATCATCTTATTTTTTCTTCAAATTCTCCTACGCTATCTTCAAAACCTCTTCCTTTTCATGCATCTCTTTTTTTCCATTTGACAAGAATATCCCTCCTTTAATCTGGTTGTGGTGTAATGGAAAAGATATAAAACATGAATACATCATATAAGGTATTCATTTTCAGAATCTTAAATGGCTAACATGGATTTAAAGAGGGACATGTGATCATGGGAATAAAATTATTCTACTTGATTTCTGATTGGAGAAAGTTTTAGAGTAGCCACTTAATCGATGAGATTGGATATGAAATCCCTATATAATTTATTCTAATTAATTATTCATTTACATCTATTCTAGATCTCATGGATCTAATTTTTAATTCTTTGGTACCTTCTTCAAATACCAAAGATTAAATTTACCCTTCCATGGAAGAAAATTCATATCCCACATTAGTTTATATCTCACATATGCAATTATCACTTTATTATTCAACGTTATCATCCTCTTCCCCATATGCTTCCTCTTTGTATTTCAAAGAGCATAATCTATCATTGAGTGTTTAATTATTTTATACATAGTTTCTCTAGGGGTAGTTATTGGTTGAAGGAAGAAAGTATTCCCCAAAAAAATATATTCTCGATTGGACTATTTTTTATCCCCTGTAATAATATGTTCCTTTACATTATTTTTTCCTTCATGTCAATATTTTATGGTGATTCATGGATGTTTATTTTGGCACCTTCATATAAATTATTCCCTTATACCATAATATATTTTGTACTATCATTATTTTCCTCATATTTGTGATTGTATAAATACTCTTTGACTAATATCACACCTTCAACAAATTTAGGGAAACACATGTCCATAGGATTAGTATGTTTTCAAAATGATAAGTTTCCTTAGGAATAGTCAGTTGGAGTTCAACATGTCATACTTAGAACAAGTTAGAACTTCCTCTACATATAGAATGAATTAGTTCTAATTTACATGGTTTATCAAACACTACATAAGATAAGGTTACCTAGTGTATAGTTTTTTGCACTTTATTTCCACCTCAAGATATCATGGTCTATATCCCCAAAAGGAAATGATTCATGTCAATATATTCACCATATTTCCATGTACTTAATATTATAAGTTGGTTAGTAAACCAAGTATATTATTTCACATGGAGTATGCACTTTCTTACAACGTATCGATTAATTTTTATGGCTTAGGAAATGATGTATGCTTGCACCCCCATTTTTGTGTAGCTATACATGGATTATTCTAGAAATAAATGTAAGAGTTTTGACATGAATTCATCTAGAGGGTTATTCATTCCATGAGAAAATTTGTAGGTTGATTTGGGAAACCCTAATGATTCATGGATGAGTGGTTTACACATGTTTATTTTAATTTCATCAACCTTTATATTCATCGCCCTTATATTTTTTGACAAATTGAAAAACCTAGTTCTTATTGTAGGAAGTAGTTGTTAAAATGTTATACATACCCACACGTTAATATTTACTTCACTTTTTTTTTGTAATTACCATACGCTTCTACATTGTCAATTCCACTTGAGTGAACTCAAGTTTGCTCTCTAGTGTGGCTGAGTTCATTTTCAAGAATCATAACTTAGCTTATGCTTATGATTTTTGTGTTGGTTGTCTCTTAACGCAGAGAGTGAAATAATAATAATGATAATAATGTTAAAATTTAAAATAATAAAATAATTTGAGTTTTGGAGATGCATTTAAAGTTTAAACAAATACAATTTTTGGCATAAATCCAAAGTTCGTTATCTTACTTGCATGTCCAACCATAGCTTTTGGAGAACTCTTTTTCTTAAAATGTAATGATTTTTAATTTTTGTAATTTTAAGGGAGAATCAATATACGTATAGGTGTACCCATCATGGTCACCGACATAAAAATGGTCTCAATTATTACCATGGTAGAAAACACATTGAAGGAATAAGTGGGGAGACCAAATGTAATAACTTGTACGAGATCCACTTCCAATTGTGTTATCCTTGTTTGTGGCGCCAAAATAAAATAAAGTAAAAATTTGAGTCATGTTTTAGATTACTATTGGAATTTTTTTAATAAAATGCAATAGGGATTATATGTAATCTCGCGTACCTTTGGACACATGCTCGAAAACTTTTCCAAAATGGGAAAAACTCATACAACATGTCATCTATTGGTCAAAATGCCTAAAAGAATTGAGTGATGGTTGGATTTAGAAAAAAAAATTAGTATTTTTTAGGGTGCTTATGCAATGTAGATGTTTATGTATAAGGCAGGTCTACAATGGTTGCTAGAAACATGAAAATTGGGTTTTTTTAAAAAAAAATTAGATACTTTCACGAAAATGCAACTTACGGGTGTTCAATCTGATCCATTTATCATTTTTCTTCATAATGTCCATATGTGGAAAAAAATGTGCCCCCAACCTACAAAGATTAGGATATCATATTTGGGGTTTTGGATGCCTCCATTCTTTGAAGATCACAAACATGGTGGAAAGATGTGTTTTTGGTAAATCTCTCTACAAAGCATGGATGTATGAAGGCTACATTTTTCAGGATTTAAGTTTGAGTAAAAATTCCTCACTATATGAGTATAAAATGTATGTTTTGGTGTGATAAAACTTATACCCCATGGATCCTTTACTATTTTCTTCCCTTTTTGTACTTTTCCGTAGTTTCACATTTAAAAATTTGAGCATGGCACAGACCACTTGGTGTTTTGGTTAGACTCATTCACATGGAGAATATTACATTGGATTTGACATGTGGAGAATATTATTTAATGTTTTGGAACTTGGAAATAATGTGTGGCATGTGGTATATGATCTCAAGTATATTCACTTTCTTAGAATATGTGGCACAGTTATATAACTTGAAAAATAATATATCTCACTAATTATATGAGCGGACGATGTCGAAATGAGCTCATTTGGAACTCCTAAAATTGTGAGCTCGCCATGATATCACATTGGATATGAAACCGTGACTCGTGTAACTTGGTCTCGTGGTGAGTTGAGGAGGTTGGTGAGCTACATTTTTAACTCTCATATCGATGAACTCGGTGACTTGGCATATGGAAAAATGTGTGGGATATAATAGTTGAGAAATTGAGTTGGAATTTGGGAAGCGCATATATAGCCTAAGCCAACTATGAAGCACCTCCTAAATTACATATTCATCATCTCGACATGATTTTATTTATCTTCCTAGCATGATTCTCATTTTTAACATTTTCATAGTCACATTGAAATTGAAATCAAATTATGGATCATGTGTCTCTTAAATAAAACCAACCTTAGTTTTTCAAAAGTTAAAAAATTAAAATATTTCCACATAATGAGAATGACCACTTAGAAGTGTTGAACTTACTCATGGAACATGAATTGAGAAAAATTAGAAACTTAGACGAGTAAACTTGGAAAATATAGCCTTTAGTTGTGATTTGAATGCTAGATTTCATACGACCAATATTATTTCAAGCACCTTGTAAAAGTTAATAAATTGTTTATAAACAACATGCAAAATGCCTCCTTGACTCATGTAGTGGAGATATCAACATTTGAATGTATTCCCTAGTGACATGTAATGTCTCATCAAACCTTAAACCCATTTTAAGTGAGCATTTAACGGCATGTTTTTATGATCCCATTTGGTTATTTCGTAGCATGGGATAGCTACCAAAAGTTTGAAATTTGTTTTGGTTTTGGCTTGTGGTTTAGGGATCCATGTTGGGGAATGGATATGTACCATCACATACCTCTAGTGAATCACTATGAAAATTATAATAAACTTTTATTTCATAGAAAAATACTTTGGGATATTTTTGTAAGTGAGTTTCGTAGGCCACTTGTACTATAGGAATAACAAATTGGTGCATTTATGATAATCATCTCCGAAAAGGTAGTTGTAGATTGAACCCTAGTTTCCATAAACAAGTTACATAAAATTTTAGGGTTTATCTACATATAGGGGAGTAGATGTAAATTAACACAATGTGTGTTTTATTCTTGGAAAATGGTTAGTGAACTTAGTTTTATAGCCACTATGGCTAAATTGGCCACTTTTGTAAATTCACAACAATAAGTGAAAAATGTCATAGAACCCCCTTAAAGATTAATAAATTTTGAGAGACCATAGGAAACCTTCATATTACTATATGGAACCTCTATTATTCACTCACTTCATGAATTTTACTTATGGGAAATATTATTTTGTTCTCTTTCTTCTCTCTCTCTAAATATTGAAAATATAATTAAATTAAAGATGTATGTCTTACCTTCTATATCTACATGCAAATAGTTTTTATATCATTGTGTGTTGGCATGCAAAATGTCTAACATGTAAAATTGAAACTTTTGATCATGAAAACTAAGCCCATGATTGAAAATTATATTTATCAGTCAATGTGAATCCTTCCTTTGGACAACCTACCCTCAATTCCACCCTCACTCAAGATTAGAGAAAATTAATAACAATATTTTTAATTTTGTTTCAGCGTGTAGGGAAAATTTCCTAATATGATTTAAGAACTCGTTGAGATTCGATGAAATAAAACTTACCCCGAAGGCCTAAAAATGCTATTTTGGCCATTCGTATATAGGTAAACACCCTACAGTAATCCTACAGGAAAATACGTTGGAAGCATAATGGAATGAGAAGGGGAGTGAATCATTCCTTACAAAAATTTAATCAATTCATATTTTCTTACTTAAACCATAAACCATTCATTAATTTGTGCTTAAAATTTAATCAAATGAACATAAACATGAAAGAGACACAAGAACACAAGATATAAGTGGGAAACCCTCAAGGGGAAGAAAACCCAGTGAAACTTCTGATTATATTGATCAAATAAAAATTATTTAGTGAGGCACCAAATTTTCAAAGAGCACCAACCCATTGTTTAGTAGAGCACTAACCCTATAATGAGCACTAACCCTTAGTTTAGTGAAGCACCAACTCCATAAGGAGGCTATAACCCCATAAGATGATCAAACACCCACTCAACCACCTTTTAATGAAGATATCTAACATTTTGTTTCTACTACAACTGATGGAGATCACAATTTCAGCTCACACACCTTTAAACTCTATCTTCTTCAACTCAATTTTCTTCACACTTTCATGACTTGATTTGGATTCCAACCCTTGAAAAAATTATCTATTATTCTCCTCATACTTTCACACACTTCATCAGATCTGAATTTATTCCTTCATACATGTTTCACACTCACACTTGGGTCACACTTTTTCCCTCTCTCTTAGCTAGTTCAAATTTGAACCAAAACATGCACTTTATACGCTTCTCAACTCAAAAACATAAGAAAATTAGTTATAGATAAATTAGATCAAATAATAATACTCAAAAATATAAAAACACACTCAAACACACCAACAAGCCCAAAATGGCTAAAACCCCATCACCTAATTCATCAAAGACCAAAAACATCGTCACCATGATTAATCATGCTTCTAAATTATAAAAACATGTCAAATATGACATAAAAACATCAACCATGGTGATTCACTATCTTTCAATAGTAAAATTTCTCATAATTCAATCAAGAAGGCTCATATCCTTCACCAAACAGTTGTTTCTAGAACCAATCTTCACTTATGGGCTTATGGATCACACCATAGAACCTAAACTATGCCATGTAACCACGAATTATAAATAAAATTTCATTTATATCATATCCATTATTTCTAGAGCTCTTGAAACATCCATCCATACGAATCACACCTAATTTTATCTTCACCTAAGTGAGCTTCCCGTAAAGTAGTTTTGGAAACTCAAATAGTTTACACCATTTCTACCACTTTTAATACCTAAAATGCATTAAATATAAACAAAATTCATCCCTCTTCACTTTCCAACTAGTATAAATTATCAACGATCCAAAACATGGGACTTTAACATCAATTTTCCAACAAGAGTAATCATGTCCCGAAAAACAAGTAACCTTCTTCTTCAAAACCGAGATGGTTGACCTATTAAAATTCATTAGTAAGATACAAACCATATACCATTGGAAATACCTTTGAATCTAATATCTATAAAATATTACATTTCCTTCCAACTCTAATTGGTAGGCCTTTAACCAAGTTAATCTCTAAAACTGATCCAAAACTACCCTTTTTGGTCTCAAGGATAAGTCTTCATAAATAGGACACACTTCTCCCTATAAGATCTCAACCATGATATGAAACCATCATGGAAATAAATTAAAACTCCCAAGATAAAAATAATGTCAATTTATTTCATACCTCCTTTGGACAACGTTTTCTCAAACTAAACTTCTTCATAAACTTTCTTGTTTAAGTGGGGTCCACAAATCATCACATGATATATATTACCTTTATGGAAATATGTAGGAGTAATATAAAACCTCCAATAATCATACTATAAAAACAATCAATTCTTGGCACTTACCAAGAATATCTTCTCTATTGCTTTTGACCTAGGGTTTCAAACTCACAAAAATAGTTTACCTTCTTAACATTTGTTCATAAAAATGTGAAGATGAAATGACCTAATTATTTTTTTGAAATTATATTAGCTCAATTTAAAAACATACCTTAAATCCACAAGTTCCCATTCAAATAACACAATCCATGGTGAGCATCAGAAGTTACAATTTGAGCTGGAAATCACTCTTTCTTAGACCCTGTTTCACCTAAAACATCATAACTTGCAAAATATTATTCAGAATGACTTGAAATTTTTCTCAAAATTATAGGAAACCAATTTTCACCATCTCCAGTCATCATTTTATCCAAAATCAGTCTTCATATTCATATACCATCTCATTTGCATGACTACCCCTTGGGGTTTTACATGGTTTAGGCTAGCTCATAACAAAATAACCTAATATATCATCAAGAAACCTCTCCAAAAGGACCTAACACACATGATAAAACATTTCTCACACCTCTACATACCTCCATGATCTCACATTTATCTATAACTCATCCTCATGCATCATTTAGCCTCCGAGCACCTAGACTAGGTCTTCCACATGTAATTTAACTATGAAACTCATGTGAGTTCATAAAAAGTCTCCAAAACTTCTCCTCATTATTATACCATGCTCCTCAAGTCACCATGCATCTCTACTCACCATGCACCATCACCTAGACTAGATAGGTCACCTGATTAGGCTTGTTAGACCAAAACAATCTCACCGAATCCACTCATGACATCATAAAATAACCTAAAAATCCACGTAATGATCCTAATGAACACCTATAACATACATCCATTGTCTTATTTTTTGTTAATTAGATTTTACATCAATGACAACACCAAAACTCAACATGCAAAAAATCTCCCCATTTGTCATTGGTGAAAAACCACCTAGTCTCATCCCCCTTTTTACATTAATGACAAAGAATACCTATAAATGCATTTTCTTCATCTTTCTCAACATAATTTTTAATTCCTTGCATGAAAACATCATTAAATTCATCATTTTAGCATGTAAACCTATTATTCTTCACTTAACTTTTTTTTTTACCATCTTTATGGCTTGAATTTATCTGTAGCAAACTTTGATCATATGCATAACACTCAAGTACATGCCAAAAATTCTTATTTGGGGATTATAACATCATATTGCCTCTTTGTTGGTCCATCTCAACTTTTATAAGACTCATAATTTCCTTGTTTCTTCCATACAATGATTTCCCACAACCACTAAGATTGAGATCCCTAAACACATTTTTCAAAGTGTGCTTTAGTCCAACGTTAACAAGCTCTATAAAAACACATACATCATAAAGCAAATAATTATGACCCCTAGACTTGTTCCCACCTTCTCTAACTGAAAACTCAACAATAAGAACTCTTACCATGCTTAATTTCCATGAAAATGACTCCACCAATTCATCACTTCCTTGAAGAAACTTTTATTGTTCTTGGTCTTATTTATGAGAAAAACAATTCTTCTTCATTATTTGACTTATTATTCTTGTTATTACACTTCCATTCATCAATAAATATACCTTACTTGATTCTTTGATGCCTTTAACTCTTGTTAGATATTTAAAACTAACTCCCCTATTTTGATGGGACATACCAAACATGTAACCCTCTATCTCAGTCCTCCATGGATCATTGAGTATATATGGAATGCATATCTCAACCAATTATTCATGAAAACAACATAAAGTCTTCCTTTCTCACCTTCTAGACCTCTTACATCACCTAGTTGAGATACGTAACAAGCTCCCTTGCCTTTCTAGGATATATTATACCTATAACACCACATTTTGATGTAAAATAAACTCCTATAGTACTCTTAGGATGTAAGGGTTTTCCTACATAAGCCCTCTATTCTTCAAAAGATTTGTAGATTAATCAAGATTCATAAAGGAATCAATATAGACTATTACTTCTCTACTTTTCAATATATCTTTCTCATACTTGTTCAACCACTCTTCTATATTCATGTAGCTTTCTATTTCATACTTTCATATCATCCATAAACCTTGCCAGGATGCAAATATTACTCAAGGAGAAACATCCATATACAAGACACATTATCACCTATGAAAACTCTGTAATCTTGAAAGTTTCTTCTTCATGGTACTAAGAGAACTCAATCTCCCCTTCAGTCACATACATTCATACAATCATATTCTTGTTCTTAGAGAATCTGTAGAAACAAAAATGTAATTTCATACTAACATTTATCCTTTAATGCATTAGCACAAATCACATAGACTTATAAATTTATTTTTTATGGATTCTTAACACCTAAGGAACTTATATTCAGGTCCACAATGGCTCCCCCTATCTCAGTAGGTCAAATAAAATATGTAGGTGTCTTTTTCCCTTCTTTCTCAATCTTACAATGCCTTTTTATATTTTGTACACTATCACATAGTCATATCTTCCTTGCAACTTACTTGACAACTCGAATTTATTCTATGTACCCTTGTGATGTATAAACAATTTGGATTATCTATAACATGGATTAGAAGATTCACAGACCATAAAAGTACCTCTTCTAATACTTAATCAATCAATCACAGACTTACCACATGGTATGAAAACTTAGGAGCATAATATTTGATTTTGAAAATCATGATAAGACTTCATACCTTAAAATAACCTTTATGATGTTCAATCAACATTTGAACCATCAAAACATGCTTCAATACCAACTATAACAATATTTGAGCCAAGAAGATCACTCTCGGATCTATAACCTTGAGTCTTGAGAAAGGGAAACTCAAATTTCCTCTATGCAACATTTCAATATTGAACTTAAATAGCCTAGTCAACCTTTTCATCACCCTTCATTATATTCCTGAGATAATAATCCAAAATTCAAACAAATAGATAAGCTTAACTTGAAGCAATTCTCCTGAGAAACTCGCTTCACTTGGATTGCACTATCTTACTCTGTCATAGATTATCCAATTAAGTCATTATACTGAATGAATGACTTACCTTTCATAATTATGTCTTCCTTGATCATTTTTCACATCTAAACCTTATTGAAGACATGTAGAAGCCCTTAGAACTATAAAATTCATCCCTTAACATCCTTCACTCTTTCTTTATGCAAACACATAGACTTTAAGAAGATATGCATAGTCTTGAAAAATCTAATTTCAACATAAAGGAACCCATCTCTTTAATTTCTCAATATTTTTAGTACCTTAACCTTATTCATAAAGCTTTCAAAATGAATAAACAATTCTCATAACTATCTTAACATGTCTTCAAATACTACAAACCGTATTAACACACTTCCATACTTATAAAGAACTCAAAAATAGCTTTGAAATTTTATAATGCTTCATCTTTTCTCGTACATAATCCATGATGTCTAAATAAATTTGACACAATCAACTCATGATTCGGGAATAAGACTCATGTGTTGAGCTTAATCAACTTATGACATGCATATGAACCACCATAACACTTGTTACTGCACTCGTAGAATTTTCATATGACACTTGCAAGCACACATTTTCACATTCATTCATACCTTTACAAGACCATCCTCTGGAACTCATATTTCATGACTTGATGGACTTATACAGACCTATTTGGAAGTATACAATATACTATATCAACATTATATTCGACTAAAAATCATTGATAGACTTGGGACACACTCTCTTCTTATCTTTACACTTATTTTATACTTCTTTTCAATGATATAATATTGGACATTTCCTTAGACTCTAAAGACTATGGTGACTTGTCACAACTGATAAAATTACTAACACAAATAAAAACTCTTAACCTACATGGCCAAAAAAATGTAGATCCTAACCATACCTTGAAGGATCAATACTTCAAGACCTCGTAAACTTAAAAATGGAAAGACAAAATTGAATACATGGTTGTACAAACAGAGATACTTTTGACTATAGCCTCACATTTTCATGACTTGAACAACTAAACATTAACTACCAACATACCTTGATAGATCTCATACATTAGCATACTTCAAAACAATCAGCTACCCCTCTTCTTAATGCTTCATATGGATCATTATACCTCTAAGAAGCCTAGTAGAGGTATATATCATTCATGATCAATCTAGAAGAGTGACCTAATTATGTCCCAAGAACTCTTTGATACATGCACCTTACTTCCATCTAATGTTTTATGATCTAAGCTCTGCGACATGCCTTTATTTTCATAAACATTTTCTCTTGGTGAGACCCTATTATTCCTTATAGGCTTCCATGACCTGGTTTTCCTTCTAGCCTACATATTAGGACCTTGAAATTTCTTCCTTTTCCTTTAGGGCCATAACAATCCCGAGCAACAGGACCAAATTCATTATAATTGAAACATAAAACTTCATTTTTACCTTTTTAGCCTTCAACACCCCAATTTCAACTTGAATTTTCATACAAGAAGTATCTAGTAGTATGATCTCTCTCATGACAATTGTAGCACACTATACTCTTTGTTTTATCACTTATAATATCCCTCCATGAGTTATCATCTCTAGAAAACCTCATACACTCATTAGATCTATTCCCAAAACCATTACAAGTGTAACAATAGCCATTAAATGATATTTCATACCTTGAGGCATTGGGATACCTAACTAATTTTGTCTTCACATTGTCTTTGGTGAAGTTTTCTTTCTTTCCTTCCTTGAAGCTTAGTTCTTCAACCTCTTTACTTGGTACAATATATTCTTGTAACACTTATTTTCCCTTGAATTCATCATTAAATCCCAAACCTTCTCTATCACCTGCAGATCTCTATTTTCTAAGAAGATCATCAATATCCTTGGTGTTTTTCTATTTTTTTAAAAAGATTTAGCCTTCTTAAAAACTTTACACAACTATTCCCTTAAACAATCTATATCTTCTTCAAATTTTTGTATTAAATATCCTTATCTTGCAAATTTGTGATTAGGAACTTTACCTTCTCTTAAAGCATCCCTGATTGTCCCATTCTACTTGCTTGTGTATGAAAAATTCTTTCTTTTAGATCATGAATATTTTCCTCTTACTCTTTGACTAATATTATCATCTTCTTATTCTTCCTTTCAACATGCTTCAACTCATACTGAACACTCTTTAACTCAGCTTCATAATCATCATCTTCTACTTCATCTTCAGAATGTATGGAGTCACCAAAAATGATAGGACCATTTATCACAGAGTTAGCAACATCTTTGATCATAAAAAATACCTCATCTCTAACATCTTCATGATTAGATTTAGATTCAAAATTTGAAACACCACTACTTGCCTCAAATAATAAATCCTCTTCCTTTGTATAAAACTCCTTTTTCCCTTCTTCTTATAGGAACACTTCTTGAAACTCTTATTTCCTTTACTATACTTGTGATTCTTCTTGTCATGATCATCCTCATGGTCTTCATCACCTTCCTTTTCATTCATATGAGGACACTTAGCAGAAAAGTGACCTACTTCACCACAATTGAAACATTTAAAGGGAAGTTTACCTTTGTATTTACTAGATCCAACATTCAGTCTTCTAGCAACCATTGCAAATACTCATCATCATCAATTTCAAGAGCATCATCAACATCCTTCACTTTATTTCCCTTTTTATTCATCTCATATTTGAAGGAAATTTCCTTCTTGATAGGTTTATCACTCTGAATTCTCATCTCATATGCAATGTGGTTCCATGCAAATCATCCATTTTCAAGAGAGTCAAGTCCTTGGCCTCTTCAATAATAGACACTTTGGAATCAAATATAGGAGCAAGAGACCTCAAAACTTTTGAACTATAACTTCTTCCTTCACATCTTCACCTAATCCTTTCATGGTGTTGACAAACTTTTCAACCCTAAGAAAATATGTAGCAATAGGCTCATCATCACTCATTTTTAGTCCTTCAAACTAATTTCTAAAAAATTTCATCTTAGTTGTCCTTACCTTTGAGTCTTCTTCATACAACACCTGAAGTTTCTCCCACATACCTTTTTCTGATTTTTAATGCATTACTTTCACAAAATTAGTTTCAGCTAATCCACACATAATCTCATTCATATCCTTGGAACTGTCACTACGAGTCTTCTTGTATGTAAGTAATTAGCAGGAATAATAAGAGCAGTATAGCCATCCTCCACAGATTGTTGAATATCAAACCCTAAGGACATGATGTGAGTCCTTATCCTCAAACTCAAAAATCATAGTTCACTCCATCAAACAATGGTTCCTTTTTAGAAGAAGAACCACTCTGTTGACTTGCCATTTTTGTGCTTCAAGGATCTCCTTTCAAATGGAAAAACTTGTTCAAAAATACCTTATCTAATACCAATTATTGGAAGAACAATGGAATGAGAGGGGGGCTGAATAATTCTATACAAAACTTTAATCAATTTATATTTTCTTACTTAAACAATAAAAATTCAACCATTCATTAATGTGTGCTTAACATTCAATCAAATAAACATAACCATGAAAGAGACATAAGAAAATAAGATATAAGTGGAAAAACACCAAGGGGAAGAAAAATCACTAAAACTTCTTATTATATTACTCAAATCAAAAGTATTTACTGAAGCACCAATTTCACAAGGACCACCAACCCTACAAGGAGCACTATCCTGCAGTTTAGTGAAGTGCCAATTCAAAAAGGAGGCTAAAAACCTCTAAGATGATCAATCACCCACTTAAACACCTTTGAATGAAGATATAATATGTATTTTTTCTGTTACAACTAATGGAGAACACAATTTCAGCTTACACACCTTCAAACACTCTTCAAACCCTCTCTCTTTTAACTCGGTTTTGCTTCACATTTTCACAACTTGATTTAGCTTCAAACCCTTACAAACATGCTCTATAAATATCCTCAAAATTTCACACACTTCCTCATATCTAATTTTATTCCTTCATACAAAAACTATTCCTTCGTACCTATTTCACACTCATATTTGGGTCACACATTTTTCCTCTCTCTTACCGGTTCAAATTTGAACCAAAACATGCACTTTATACCCTTATAAAAAAAACATAATATAAGTTAGTATATATTAATTATATTGACCAATAAAACTCAAAAATATAACAAAACACTCATAAAAATTCAATAAATGTGTGATGCCCATTTAAAACAACCCACTTGAGACCAAGAAACAACCTAGGGTTAGTTAGAAAATTATGGAATAATTTTTTTTTTGATTAGAAGTGTCCACAACCAAGTTGCAAGACAACAGTTGACCCTATTAGGTTCCGGAACAAATCTAAATTACTAGAACATATTTTTCCTTCATTAAAAAATATCAATGTCACATGGTCCAAATTTTAGGGTTAGAAGTTTCAGTTAGGTTCAGGGAGTAATTTACCCCCATACCCACTCTCTAATAGGCTCAGAGTTTTAACTTGATTTTTATCATACTTAAAGCTTCCAAAATTTCCCTAAATCATTCCCATTAGATAGGAAATTTTCTCACCTTTCTAGTGATATAAATAAGTCCTCCTAACTCCTTCAGAAACTCAAGATATGAACAAGTGGACTTTAGAGGTTAAATTTTCCCCAAGGGGACACGTGTCAAGCAGGGGTGAAGAGAAAATTTCAGGTTGGTGGGTCGTGGGGTGGTGTTTGGACTTTTTCCTTGTGTGGGAGAAAATTCCCATTTGCTCCAAAGTGCCTCCGCAGTCCTCCAGGACACGTCCGCAGCCTCGAGTCATCATCGGAAAAGAAAAGGGAAGGGCGGAGCGGTGGGAGTCTTGTGGCAATTTTCCAAAGGGGAAGAAAAGCCAATTTGGCATCCACGCACCCGTGGGTCCACCAGGGACATGTGGCACTCCAAAATTTTCCGTAGGGAGAAGGGAGAGGGAGACTAGGTGGAGCGGCGGGGAGATTTGGTGAATTTTGCCAAAGGGGAGATAAGGGGAGGTTGGATGAATGGGTCCGCGCACCTGTAGATGGAATTTCCCATAGCGAGGCGGGAGTGTGGGGCTCGGGAGGAAACAAAAAATTTTCCAAATCAAAATTTGAAAATCAAAATATCACGTGGGTTCTACCCCTCTCGCCAACATGCCATGCTACCACGTGGGAGCTCGTGAGAGGTCGCGGGCCGGTGGGGTGAAATGGAAAATTTTCCCAAAATTTTAAAAAGTTCTAAGGGAAAAAAATGGTGCCGCGTGCCTTAGCCACTACCCCATAAGGATATGTGGTAGCATTTGATTGGTTGTGGGTCGGAAGAGGAAAATTCAAAAATCCTCCCAAAGAAAAATTTAAAATTTTCGTAAGGATTTTAACGAGAATTTTCGGCCGCGGCCCCCGACGGAAAATTTTCCCAAATTTTCCCACCAAGGCAGAAAAACTTCAAAGTTCCGTAACTTTGGCTAGAAAGATTATTTTTGGGAAAACGAGGACTTTTTGGAAATATTTCAATGCCCTCTTTGCACAAGAGACATAAATTTTACATTTTGATAACATTTAAGGGTTCAATTTTGCAAAAAGGTTACGTAGGCTTTTAAAAAGCCAAGTGGTAATTTACAACTTTCAAATTTGAATAAATTGGATATCCTCCTTCACTAAACATACCAAAAGCAGACATGGAGGATTGTTCTAGGGAGGTTTTAAAGTGTTTTAGGGAAGTTAATTTGCTCAATTTATCCAATTTTAAAATTTGTCCAACAATTGATGTAAAAACGGCTAAGGAAAGGATTTGGCTCATTTTAACAATGTTTAAAATTGGTTTCTTAAGTGTTCTTTGTAAATTGAGTTCCTTAATGTCTTAGCATGCTAAATTATATCAAATCCAAGTTGATTATTAAGTGCAGGTCTAAACTGTACATTTTTATTAACTTTAATTGCCAGTTTTTAATATTTACAAGAGATCAAATCAAAAGAGGTCCATCTAACTTTTCATCATGCAAGTAAGGCACTTCATTTCCAATTTAATCTAATACAATCAGTTGATTTAAAAAAACCATTTTGAATCCAAAGCAAATACTAAATTTCATTTATACACATTCCCAAAATATAAGAAATACAACATTGTTTCCATGTACATTTCCTCTTTCCAAACAGAGATCTAACTATCTCTTTTGTCATACAATGAAACATTGAATTCAATCCAACAATGCATATGAAAAAGGTATTTCAACTCTTTATTGACTTCAATTATAAATCTTTACATATTTCCATGTTGAATGCAATAACAAAATTTTGTTTCTTTCCAATAAAATGAAATGGAATATAAATGCCTTTCACAATTCAAATATACAACTTCATAATCAAATTACATACATCAATTCTTCACAAGTATACATTACAATTTCATCCACAACAAGTGGGAAAGGATTACAAATAAATATTTTTTCACAAGGAACTGTCAAACTACATTTTTCCTTTGCTCTAGGATAGCAACATGCACATTTTCTCTTTCTCCAAGTTGATCACAAAAAAAGAGGGGGAAAGGCAAAGCTCTCCACCAAACCAAGACATCCAATGAAAGGAGAAGCCTTCCTTCATCACTGGCCCCCGAGTCCCAACCAAAATACAATAAGAGGTTTGATTCAACCCATGCCAACAACTGGCTTCCACAACACACAACATTCAATCAACATGCATAATACATATAAAGCACGGTCCAAACACCATAGTAGTTTATAACCGCAATTGAGAAAACAATTCAAAGAAAAAATTAGGCTTGATCATGCAAGCCAAAGGAGCAAGGTCTATGGGGGAAGCAACTTATGCCTCCCAATTAGGAATTGGGCATCCACCAGAACATCCCACCAAAATAATTCATCCCGCACACATCCTTATGCCCCCTTCACAAATATCTCCTTATGCCCCCACAAATTTTCTTATGCCCACCCCAAAGTAAGAAATGCAAGCTATTTCTTTTCCATGGTGGATCCCAAACCCAAACTCCCTCCACAAAATTCTGATGCCAATGGCATTCCCTTATTCCCCCACATGGATTCCCCATAGCCTTATCCTACACCATCCCTAAGGCGGTTTACCCAACAGGACAACAAATAAATCAAAGCATGCACCATTCACACAACACAACAAGAAAATGACAGCATAAAAAGGAGAGTTGAATTCCTACCTCTCCATGGTTACTTTTGCTTCCAATAGCAAGATTCAATGCCAAAAACAACAATCTCCCAAGCATGCAAATATTTCTCCAAACTTCCTCCAAAATAAGAGCTCCAACACAAGAAAATGCACCCCAAAGAAGTTGTAAAATGATTCAACAACCCAAAACAAGGCAAGAGTTTGAATTATATAGAAGAGGGAAGAGAAGAGGATGATGTGGATCCATGTAGGATGCCACATCACACATCCTCAAATTCAAACACAAAAGACAAAATCTATTCTCCCAAGCACAATAAAGAGGTGGGTGAAAATATGACAAGTTACTTGCACACTCCAAAAAGCCCACACCTCAAGGGACAGAAAAATAAATAAAATATAAGAGAGTGCAACCCAAAACAAGTAACATTATTAATAAAATTCATTATAAAAGTCACAAATCCCTTCTCCAACCATAAGTATGGTTGGTAAAATAAATTTAGAGGCATGGGGAAAGTTTTACTTGTCCCACAAGCCTCCAAAAACAGCCCCCAAGGACAAATTCGAATTTGTCATGGAGGTGGAGTATTTCATACTCCAAAATTGACTTACACACTCTTACACACACCTTACATATTTAATACAATCAACCAACAACTTCCATTATTACTTTCCCATATCCCAATTTGATTTATTTAAATTTTAACCATATGTTTCCTCACATTAATCTATCTCAATTTAATTAAATAAAGGAACACATCACTAATAAAATACATACAATAATAAATAAAAATAACCACATCAATAAAATACATAATATCCATGGTCACATGTAAAGGTAATCCCCCCCATGGGAATCCCTAACAAAACAAAACACAACACAATAAAATGAGTTGTCATGGTGACCTTTCCGAATTCACCTAGAATTCCATTGTGGTTGGTCTCCAATCCCCGATGTTTGTTGTGATGTTTAACTTGAAAAAAAAATACCTCCTTTGGCCTCGTGGCCATATCAGAACATCCAACATGATATAAATAAAATCACAAAATCAACTATATAAATGAATTACAACAACATCGAAGTAACAACTACATCATTTGCATTTTTAATCAACAACTATATCATCATCATAAAATATCCATTTTCTAGATCTACTCATAATATCCAAAAAATCATATGTCCAAACAAAATCCATGTCAAATAACATATCATCATCCACATACGAGTGTCTCTAATTCCCATCATGCATCATAATCAAATCAAGATCAACAATAATCCATGATCAAATGTCTAACATCCCACTAAGTCAAAACATAATAATATATATAATGCAATAACAATATCAAAATAAGTATCAGCATGTGTCAAAGGGAAGTGGGCACTACAAAATGGACCTATGTAGGTCATCCATGCTCAAACACACCAAACAAGCCCAAAAATGGCTCAAAACCCCATCACTTGATTCACCAAAGACCACAAACATCATCACCATGATTGGTAAAGATTAAAAATTCCTCACACATGTAAAATATGACATAAAAAAGTAAACCATGGTTTTTCATTATCTTTCAGTAATAAAATTCTTCATAGCTCTATCAAGAAGGCTCATATCCTTCACCAAACAATTGTTTCCATGAACCAGTCTTCACCTATGGGCATGTAGATCACACCATATCACCTCAACTATTCCATATAACCACTCATTGGAAATAAATTTACCTATGGATCACATCCATGCTTTCTATATCTCTTTAAACATCCATACATGCAAACCACACCTATATTCATCTTCACCAAACCGAGCCACCCATAAAGAAAGTTTAGAAAATCAACTAGTTTGCACCCTTTCTGCCACTTTCAAGACCTATAAATTCCTTAAATAGAGAAACCAATCACCCATGTTCACTCTCTAATTGATATCAAGTATCAACCAATCCAAAACATGGGACTTCAACCTCAATCTTCCATGTAGAGAAATTCTGTCTGAAAAATAAGTAACCTTCTTCTTCTAAAACTTAGTCAATTGACCTATAAAACCTCATAATCAAGATACAAACCATATACCATTAGAAATACCTCTAAATATAATTTCTATAACATCTTATATTTACTTCCAAATCCAATTGGAAGGCTTTCAACTAGGTGAATCTCTAAACCGATCCAAAATCGCGCCTTTTGGTCTCAAGGACCAGTCTTCACAAATAGGGAACACTTTTCCCTCTAGGACCTCAACAATGATCTAAAATATCATGGAAATTAATTAAAATTCCCCAGATTAAAAAAATTTCAATTTATTTCATACCTCCTTTGGGAATACCATAATTTCATTAGGTATGGACATTTTACTAAGAATCTAGATTTATAGTATTATCATTTCTGGTTTTATAATTGTTTAAATTGGATTCCTAAATTGCCATTATTGGTTTTTATCTAGTGTGATATCGGATTCCAATATGTTTATTATTAGAATTTAATTAGTGTAATATTGGATTCCAATATTTACACTATGCCATACAAGTATGTTCCTAATTCTATATTGAGTTTATGAGAATGGGAATATGCCCATTCTCATCACACTCATAGTACAAGTATGTTCCTAATTATTTTTATGTGTATCTACTTTATATTTATTTTTCTTCTATAATTCATATATTAGATATTTTTACCTCTTTTGAAAATTTATATCTTGGTAGATAGTAGGTGAATTCATGAAGCATTTCGACACTCTTATTGAGATCATTAAATAATATATCTTGGCACTCTAAATATTATAGTTTTGCGTTCAAGAATTAGGGATTCTAGGCATATAATTTAGTATCTAGACTTCAGAAAGATTTGCATTTTATAAATTTATTAGAATAATTTAAAAATAAGTTATCTATGCTTATGCAAATAGCCTTAGGAAAATACCATATAATTTGCATATAGCCTTAGGAAAAGACCATATAATTTTGTGGTTGTAATGAATGCATACATCAATTCATTACATAAAATGAATTTTTGAAATGAATTCCTTGTAAATCACATCCATGTCCCTTTAAATCACAAGATCCAACTCCTTGTAAACTTAGATAATAATTAAGTATTTTTTTCAAATTAAATTAATTGCATGGTGGAAATCATATTATTAATAATATGCTAGAGTTCCATAAGAAATACAATGTTTTATAGAATTATATTATGGAAAAATCTTCCAAAGTAATATAATGCTCAATATTTCATTTAATTACCAATTAATGGTACAAATGTAAAGTTTATAAGACCAAGGTTTGGAATATTTAAAAAAAACCCACATCCTCGGGCCAAGATGATTTCACATATAAATTTATAAACTTCAATAGTTTCTCCAAGTCAACATTCCTTATCATGTTCAAGTAGTTCAAGGTATGATTTAATGGTCACATGTCCTTTATCGTATATCTTTATGTATCCACTTTTCCTTTTTTTGTTTGGTGTCCATGCCCAGATGATGTTATCCACATCGATATTTACTTTAGGTTCATCTGAGATGGTCCATGTTTTATTTATCTTTAAACAATCTCGATACAATGTTGTACCTTCTCCTCTCCCTACAGGTTTCTAATATTGAAATCTCAACTTTTTATTTACATCATTGCTTTCCTATTGAAGGAAAATATCCCCATCTACTCTCCCCATCCGTATCTTTTAATTATCATTTCCTGGTCATATAAGTAGCATGTTTCCCTTGAACACATCCTTCAATGGATTGAATTCTTGGTTAGATATTACAAAAACATGCCCATCATAAATATCTACTTGATCACTATGTACAAGGTGCAAACCAACCATTTGAGCACCCCCTTGCTTAATCATAAGGGAACTTCTTGTTTCATTGAAAATAAAATGTTTTATTGGCCAAACAATTATTTTATTAGGTTCTAGCGAGTTAGAGAATTATGAACACATATTTACCACAATCTCTATGCATACACCAAAATTCAAAGGACCCAACCTCTCTCCATAAATTTCATGAACTTATAGCACATGAGTTATATAACCCATGGCTATGTCATCATCTCTGCTACAATATTTGTGTTTGAGAATGACATTGTCTCGTGACAAAATCTTTTCTATATTTAGGACCTGTATTGATGGTACTTTCACTATCATCACTAGAATCTCCATCACTCTATGCATTGTAATTATCTGAGCCACTACAACTATTTTCACTTCCCAAATTGGGGGAATGAATGAATCTGCATGATTTGACAACTCACTCTCTTCCCAAGTAATGTAGTATCTTTATTCCCGACATCTTCCAAGGTTTCAAATTCATCAACTGAGAAAGGTAATTTTACTCTTCCATCCAATACTATGTTAACACTGACAACCACAAATCCTCTTCCCACATATTTGTAATGTAGTGTCTTCCTACTTGGATATAATCTTCCCTCCACAACTTTGGTTCCCTTTGAAAACAAGTCCACATGATTATCCTCTACAAATACAAAATACTTCGCTATTGTAGTAACATAAAATACAATTTTTGTGAGATGATGGAAAATATCTTAAAGCATTGCATAAAATAAATTTAAAATTATCATGTATGTATAACCATAAGTATATTGAATACACATAGCACATGAGCTGCAAACTTCTATAATTTAGTAAGGTTTGGAAATACTTCAAAATTATGCATATAGTTTGGGAATATTTATAACACGATTTATAAACTATAATTGAACTTGACTCAATTGAATTTTAATGATGAGAAATAAATAGAGGTTACATTTCCATTTGTTAACCTGCTTCATTCAACTAGAGGTTAAATAGATGAGGTTGAATTTAAACAATGATAACTAAATATAAGTGGTTTAGTAGAAGTTAATTAGAAACTTGATTTCTAAATCGCTTCATACAAATATCTTAATCAATTTAACATAGAATGTATTAATTTTACAAGAAATCCTCATACTTCCATATTCCCTAACTATGAGAATGGGCATCTATCCATTTTAAACATTCTCATAAAAGGATGTAATTTTCATTCATTCTTTATGTTTCACGTAGGAGAATTTTTCTTTCTTTCTATATTGAGTTTATGAGAATGGGCATACGTCCATTCTCATTACAATGATAAAAATATTTGTTTATATGAGAAACGACATATGCCCATTCTCATCACAATCATAAAACTCTTTATTTGTATGAGAATGGGCATATGCCTATTCTAACCATTCTACCTCATTCAAGAAATAATGAACTTAATCATTTTTATATCACTATAAAGGATGTGGGAATGGGCAACTATCTATTTTAAAATATATATATTACCTCTATTTCTCTTCTATTATTCTTATATGAGATTGAGCATATGCACATTCAATACAAGATAAAAATGTTTGTTTGTATGAGAATGAACATATGACCATTCTATATATGTGTATTTTTCTTCTATGATTCTTATATGAGAATGGGCGTATTCTCTTTCAATATAAGATAAAAAATTATTGTTTGTATGAGAATGGACATATGCCCATTCTGTCTATGTGTATTGCAACAATTGTTTTATTTTTTCATAATGTAAAATATTTATTGAAATTTATAGGTATTATTAAATGATACAATATTATTTCTTGCATTTAATTATTAGTATTATTAATTAACGTTGTTTATTAATTAATTTTTATTACTCCTAATATGTTATGTTAAATACATATTCTTTGATTTCTATTTTTTTGATGATTAAAGTTTAAATATTTTTACTAGCCCATTTTAAGCATTATAATTAATGAAACATTATAAGTAATGAAGCATTATAAATATTAATTGAGTGTAAATGATTAATTAGTTTTATAAAGTTTTACTATATTTTTTATAATTATTTTTAAAATGCACAATAATTAATTAAGCATTAAAAATAATGGTGATTAAGTTGTTAATTACGTTTATAAAGTTTAATTATATTTTTATAATATTATTTAATTATTGTAAAATTATTTTTATTCATTTGATAATACACACACACACACATATGTCATTTTTAATATAATAATATAACTTTATTAGTAATATTAATTCTTGTAGTTAATATTAATTGATAGGATATTTTTTGAAATTAATTATAATATTATTGATTAATTATTTAAATTAGCACTAATACTAATTAATTATAATATTATTAATTAATGTTATTTTTAATTTATTAATGTATTAATATTAGTTTATTAATTAATATTATAATATTAATTTATTAATATTATTAATTAATGTTATTACTATTAATTTGGCATAGTGAGACCATTAATTGTTTACCACCTTTTATTAAATGAAGGTACTTCTTTGTCAAACACATCTTCAACCCGTTGGTAGAAAATTGACGAAATTAATGGAAATTAATTCTTCCTTGGCATGGTAGAGAGAATGATGGCGGCGACTGTTTTCGATGATGGTAGAGATCTTGGGAATTGTAAGGTTAATGGAAGTCAGTGAAGTCATCTCTTTATTGTTCGTCCTTTCCACTTTCTTTTCATCTAGTTTTAGATTTGTTTTCATCCTTCAAGTTTAGGTGCCTGTATTTAGGTTATACCGTTTCATCCTTTCGAGTAAGATTTGAAGATTATTTCAGAGATATTGTTTGTTCTCTCCGTTAAATTTTTGTTTGCATTTTCCACTTTGGGATCCCTTTATTTCTTTAGACCATTTGGATTTTGAAACACAATATTTGAAGAAAATTTTAGAGGCATGAATTATTCTAACTCTTCTCTGTTGAATTATTATGAGACAAATAATGTGATTTGGTTTTTTCCCCATTTTGTTATGTTCTCGGGTTTAATGATAATGCCCTAATTCCGATCTTCTATATTTTTGTATTTCGATATGGGTTTTATGAATATCACTTCAATATTTTCACCGTAATACTTGTATAGTTTTTATCCTCCATATTTATAAAAGGATTCATATAAAAATGACTTTTTTTGCATGTTTTAGACTTTCTCTCTCGTTGTATTTCAAATTTCGGGTATAAAATAATGTCGTATTTTATATTTTTATATTTTTGATATGGGTTTTAAGAATATAACTTCAATATTTTCATTATAATACTTTCATAGTTGTTATCCTCCATATTCATAAAAGGATGCATCTAAAAATGATTGTTTCATGCATGTTTCAGACTTCTCTTTGTTTTATTCCGAATTTCTTAGTATAAAATAAAGTTGTATTTTAATTTTTTGTATTTTCAATATGGGTTTTTAAGAATATCACTTAAATATTTTCATTGTAAGACTTACATAGTTGTTATCCTCCATAGTTATACAAGGATGCATCTAAAAATGATCATTTCATGCATGCTTCAAATTCTCAACATGATCACATTCCCTTGTAAAAATGTATACGATTCTAAGAAATCTAATTCAATCCTTCTTGCTAAGATATGGAGTTAACGATTTTTTATTACTAAAGTACAAAGTGTGGGTTACCACCTAGGAAGTGTTACTTATTTTATGATATGGGTGGCATAGCTACTTGAGTCCTAGATGGGTGGGTGAGTTGTGGTGACCAAGATTGGTGGGTGAGTGACATTTTGGTCAAGGCAGGTGAGTTGGCCTATCAAGATGGTCGGTCGAGCTAGCCATTCGATATGGTCGGATGAGATGGGTTAGTGATATGACCTACCGAGCTAAGTAGGCAAGGTTGACCGATCGAACCGGGTGGGTGAGTTGACTTCTAGAGCTGGGATGGGTAGATGACCTACCGAGCTAGACTAGCCAGTTGACCTGCCGAGCTAGGTAGGTGAGCTCACCTACCGAGCTAAGCAATATTGAACTTAATTTTTTTCATATATGAATTAAAATGATTAAGTTCAATGTTGTATCTAATGAGAAAATTCCCGGTCTCATAATTGGAATCATGAAAAAATAGAAGAGATAAAATCTAGCTTGTTTTATAATTCACAGTTGCCCATTCTCACAGCCTTCATAGAGTTATTGAAAATAAAATTTCAATATTTCTTGTATTACAGTGATTAGAATTTTCATACACCCATTCTGATACAAAAACTATTTTATCTTCCATTGAATGGTTAGGTAACCATTCATATAGAGGTATTAAAATGTTTAAGTTCAATATTTCTTGTATTAGAATGTTTAGAAGGCGTTTTTCCCATTTTAATACACTCAAGCATTTATTTATTGTATTGAATGGGAAGATGCCAATTGACATATGAGAATCATATATGAAGAATATATATTAAATTGAATTTATTTTTGAATGGACAGTTTCCTTTATGATATAGGAATCATATAAGAAAAGTAGATAAATTTTATTTTGTTTTTGATTGGGAAATTCCCCATAATGTCAACCTTCATAGGTATTAAAACAATTATTTTCAATCTTTTATCGAATGAAAAAAATCCCAATACCATATAGGAATCATAAAATAAGAAAATAGATAAAATCTAATTCATTTTAGAAAGGCATTTTTCCCACTCTCACAACCTTCATATAGTTTTTAAATTGATTAAGTTAAATATTTCTTGTATTATATTAACAATTCCTTTTCACTCTTATATCATATTACTTTTCCCATAGTAATGATCAAGTTTAGTATTTCTTGTATCAGAATGATAAGAATTGGCATACATCCTTTCTCATACAAAAAAAGTTTATCTTGAATGGGAAGATGTCTAGTCTCTTCTAGGAATCATAGAAGAATAATTTAGGTTGAATTTATAATATGAGAAATTAATAAATAGAGGTTAAATAGAAGTTAATTATTATATTCATCATATTAACATAACATATATTACTGTTACAATAATTCCTCATACTTACGATATTCCCTGACTATTAGAATGGGAATTTTTCCATTTTAAACATTCTCATAAAAGGATGAAATTTTCATTCATTATTTATGTTTTCGTAGGAGAATTTTTCTTTCTTTCTACATTGAGTTTTTGAGAATGGGCATATGCCCATTCTCATCACAATGATAAAAATATTTGTTTATATGAGAAGTTGCATATGCCCATTATCATCAATACAATATAACTCTTTGTTTGTATGAGAATGGGCATATACCTATTCTAACCATTCTACATCATTGAAGCAATATTTAACTTAATCATTTTAATATCACTACAAAGGATGGGGGAATGTGCAATTGTCCATTCTAAAACAAATTAAATAATAATATTCATAACATATATGACATGTAAATAATAATATTATAATATTAAAAACTTGAAACAGGTTTTCTAACTATCCATGGTTGAAAATATCCCTCTCTCTAGTATAAATTAGTATTAATTAATTTAGCTGATTTTTGCGCTAGGTTTTTTGTTGATTCTCAATGCTTTGTCATGGCGATCCCTCCGCTCTCGGGACTGTTTCTTTAGGGGGAATTGAGGGAGATAGAATTATATAGACTCGCAAGAAGGAGGAATGTCCCACCTAATTATCCTCCCTAGACTCTACCGTAATTCACCATGACCCAACTCGAATTGACAAACTCGAGGAAGGTCTTGCCGACATAGCCCCCCTAGATTTGGAATCTTTATCCTTCCCAATTGGCCCAAGTTCCATTATTTCGAATTGTAAAAATCATGAGGGACATGATGGCTTCATATACTTCTCTACTAAGGGTTGTGTAGGATAGCTCTCAAGAACCTTGCAGTAGCTCCAACTAAAGCTCAGGAGGTCAAAGTGAATTCAAGTTTCTGAATTATCAAAATAATAATGCTCTTGCGTATTTTTTTGGTTTTGTTTTTTTTTTGTCATTTTCAGGGCATCCATGCTTAAAATTCTTTCCTAATTTTGGACTTCCTTGCTTCTAGATATTGTATACAATGTTATGTAAGGGAGGGGACCTAAGAACCCCCCCGGTTCAAAGCTCCGGTGAAAAGCGTTTATCGATAAAAAACATCAAACATGGCTATGATTTTTTTGAAAATTTAAATTTTATTTTAAGTGCAATAATTAAACCTAAAACATGGCTACAATATTATTTAATATTTACATTTATTTATTTTTGTGGCATACTGAGACCATTAATTTGCAAATAAATTGTTTACCATCTTTTATTATTTGAAGGTACTTGTTTGTGAAACACGTCTTCGAGCACCTGTTGGAGAGAAATTGGTGAAATTAATGGAAATTAATTATTTCATGGCATGGTAGAGAGAATGATGACAATTATTGTTTTCTATGATGGTAGAGATCTTGGGAATTATAAGGTTAACCATTGTTGGTGAAGTTATCTCTTTCTTGTTCATCATTTCCACTTTATTTTTCATCTAGTTTCCACTTTTTTGTTTGTCCTTTCGCTTTGGGCTTCCCGTATTTCATTAGACCGTTTTGTCATTTAAAGTAGAATATTTGAAGAATATTTCTTAGATATTTTTATTTTATCCACTAATTTTTTTGACCCTTTAAGTTTCTTCTTTGGTCTCCTCTATTTCATAAGACCATTTCGGGTTATGAAGCACAATATTTGAAGAAAATTTTAGGCATGAATTATTCTAACTCTTCTTTTCTGAATTATTATGAGATAAAGAAGGGGCATATTCCCATTGTCATATGATAAATGGCATATGCCCATTCTCATCACAATCATAAAATATTTGTTTGTATGAGAATGGGCATATTCCTATTCTAACCATTCTACCTCATTGAAGCAATATTGAACTTAATCATTTTTATATCACTATAGAGGATGTGGGAATGGGAAACTGTCCATTCTAAAAAAAATTATTGCCTCTATTTCTCTTCTATGATTCCTATATGAGAATGGGCATATGCCCATTCAATACCAAATAAAAATGTTTGTTTGTATGATAATGAACATTTTCCCATTCTGTCTATATGTATTTTTCTTTTATGATTCTTATATGAGAATGGGCATATGCCCTTTCAATACAAGATAAAAATGTTTGTTTGTATGAGAATGACATATGCCCATTATGTCTATGTGTATTGAAACAATCATTTTATTTGATCCCTATATGAGAATGGTCACATGCCCATTCTATATGCCCATTCTCACATAGGAATCATAGCAGAATAATAGAAAATTAAATTTCATCTATATTATTGAAGTCAATCATTTTGAGATCTATACAAAGGCTATGATAATGGGGAATTGTCCATTCCAAAAAAATTAAATTTTATCTCTATTAATTCATGTGATGATGTATGGCTTTTGATTATGTAAAATATTGACTGTGAAATGATCTTATTTAATGTTGACGTTTGAATCATTATTAGGTGCTACTATTACCTTGTTTTATATATTGATTATTGTGATGATGAATAACTTTTGTTTCTTTCTTATAAGATTTGAAGTTGTCTATATGATTATAAAATTAGTTAGAAAAAATTGATTTCAACAGATATTGCATTATTACCTTGTTAATTGATAATATGTACTATGTAGATATAAAGGATAGTTAATCATTTTGTAATCTTCATTTTATAATAATTCAACATGATTACGAGTTGAAAATTCATGCCAGTTATTTGAACTAACATGCATACAATTTTAGGAATCAGAGTAATCATTACCAAGTGACACGTTGGATTTGATACACCTACAAAGGTGGTGAGATTGGGTAAGTTCCCACTCTAAACAAAGTAAACATTATCTGTATTATTTTTATTATACTTATTCACATATCTCCATGAACAATAATGGAGTTTCTATTATGATTGAAATTAAAGAGAATAGGCATATGCCCATTCTTCATATACTAACATTATCTCTATAATTATTTTTATTATTTTTTCATTTTTCTCTAGTATGAACAATAATTGACATTTTTTTAACGATTCCCTTATGAGAATAGGAAAATTCCCATTCTAAAATATATATTAAAGAGAATACACATATGCCCATTCTACTTATTTTAATCTTAGCGATATTGTTTGCATTTGTCCATTTAATAAAAAACAAAACAAGCATTTTGTTTGCATTAGAATCAGCATATGCCCATTCTAAATGATGTAATACAAGCAATACCAATGTTATGAGATTTCTTCTATTATTCCTATTTAAACCTATTTAAAAATTTAAAAAATGTGAGACTGTTTAATCCATACTCTTTTTTTTTTTTCTATTATTCCTATCTACCCAAGCAATTCTTCTATGATTCCTAAATGAGAATGGGTGCCCATTCTATAACAAATTAAATTTGATTATTCCTATCATAAAGGGCATATGTCCATTCTAAACTTTATAATACAAGTAATATTTATTTTTTTGAGAATGGGCATGTGCACAATCGTGACTGAAACATATTTGTTTATGATAATGGGCATGTGCCCATTCTAAACATTCTCATTCAAACAATTTTGATTCTATGAGAATGGGCATGTGCACACTCATCACTACTTACTCAATACTTATGATTGTTATCTTCCCTAAGAACTCTTTTTCTATTCCTATATGAGAATAGGAAGCTTCCCATTTGATACAAGATAATGTAAAGATGGTCAATCAATTTTTTACTTATTTAAAACCATGTGACCATTAATAAAGCATACTCTTATTTTATGAATCATATATACCCAAGAAAGTCTTTTATGAATCCTATATGAGAATAGGAAAATTAAAAATGCAATGCCCATTCAAAACAAGATGAAACTTTTTTGTTTGCATGAGAATAGGAATATGCCCATTCTAAATATTGTGATACAAGAAGTAGTTATTTTATGAGATTCCCTATATTATTCCCATTTATAGATATTTTAAAATTGTGATACTATTTTATCCATACTCTTCTTATTCTTCTTTTATGATTCCTAAATGAGAATGGCATCTTACGATTCAATACAAGACAATGCCATAAAGCTCCATAAATTTCATAAATATATAACAATATGTGAGAATGGGTGCCCATTCTAAAATAAAGTAAATTTTATTATTCCTATCGTAAAGGGAATATGACCATTCTAAACTTTATAATACAAGTAGTATTATTTTTTTGAGAATGGGCATGGGCACGTCGTGATTGAAACATATATAAGAATGGGTATGTGCCCATTCTAAACATTCTCACACAATAAATTTTGATTCTATGAGAGTGGGCATATTCTCTTACTCAATACTTAGTCATTTGAATAGCATATCTAATCCATACTTTTCTTTTATCATCGTTATCTTCCCTACAAAATATTTTTTGATTCCTATATGAGAATAGATAGATTCCTATATGAGAACAAGCATTTTCCCATTTGATACAAGACAATGTAAACACAGTCGATAAATTTTTTACCTATTTCAAAGCCATGACCATTTATAAAGCATACTCTTCTTTTATGATTCCTATCAACACAAGAAATTCTTTTATGAATCCTATATGAGAATAGGTAGATTAAAAATGTGATGCCCATTCAAAAAAAGATGAAACAATTTCGTTTGCATGAGAATGGGTAGATGCCCATTCTAAACATTGTAATACTAACAAAATTTATTTTATGAGTATGCCTCTATTATTCCTATTTATATCTATTTAAAAAATTTGATACTGTTTTATCCATATTTTTATTATTCTTTTTCTATTATTCCCAATTGAGAAGGGGCATCTTCCAATTAAATACAAGACAATGTAAAAAATCTCAATCAATTTCTTAACTTTATACAAGCCATGAGAATGGGTGCCCATTCTAACGATAGTAAATACGAAAATAGTAATTATTACAAGTGTCTAATTAGGTTTGACGATAAATTCTACTATATATTTTTCATTATTCAAATATCTAATTAAAACATAAAATGGGTCCAATCAATTCAAATATATTTTAAAAATATTTACGATAAACTTAGGATATTAAAGCATTTAAGAATTTTAGCATTAAAAGGTGTTGATTTATTATTGTAGGATAGATTCAATTTTTTTATAACTTTATACATGTTGTGAGAATGGGTGACCATTCTAAAACATAGTAAATACGTAAATATGACAAAGTATTTTATCATTATTTTAAAAAAACCTTCAAATTTTCATAATTTCATTATTAAAACATATTTTCGGTAAATGTGGACATTTTTAAAACATTACATGTGTCTAAAATGGTATGACAATAAATTCTACTTTATATTTTTCATTATTTAAATTTCTATTTAAAATCAATTCAAATATGTAATCATATTAAAGCGTATTAAAGCATTTAAGAATTACATGGTGGTGATTTGTTATTGTATTATAAATTCATATTTTGAATGTATGTACAAAAATGGTACAATGTATTTTTCATTATTCTAATGAATCTATAAAACATTTAAATGTTTCTAAACATTGGGATAATAACATATTAAAGAATTTAAATATGTACCCTTTCGTGGTTAAGTATTTATGATAGAATTAGTATATTAAAGGCATTTAAAAATTATAGTTTGGTGATTTATCAAGGTAGAATAGATTCAAATTTTGAGACTTAGGATAGGATATTAAAGGAATTTAATCATTAAAAGGTGGTGATTTATTTAGGTACGAAAAACTCAAATTTCAAATTTGGTCGCTTTCTTTTAGAGGTGATTTTCTTTAGTCAAATACATTAAATTTTTTTGAATTTAAATGGCTCGGGTTTTGATTGTTTGTTCTCTAATGGCTGAGTTTTTATTTTTCTCTCTTATGGCTAGGTTTTTTCATTCAGAGATTTTGTAGGAGAAAGATGAAGGTATGCGAAAGGATTTGGGCTGATTGGATACATAGATTATCAAAAAAGAAACTTGTTGCAGAGGTAATAAAACTTGTTTTGGTTGTCATAAAAAAGACACAGAGAGACACAAGTATTACTGAGTCCATCTAATCATTTTTTCCACACCATAAACAGGTATGCATTTTAGACCTTACGACATTAAAAAAGGAACAAAACAATTTTGATTTGTATATTTGGTAGTTATTACATTTACAAATGTAAAAAAATTATTTATGTATTTTTTTCTCTTACATTTAAGAAAGGAAACACATCCATTCGTTTTTCAAACATTAAAATAAACGTGACATGGAAAAATGGTTCAAATAGTTGATTGTGAATTAAAATATCTTTGTTAGTATACATTTTTTACACTTTAGAAGTAAACTTGGAAAAATTGAGATATAAAAACCTTGAATATCCTACTCTTCCATTGTTGTATTCCATTTCATAAATCTTGAATAGTCTCCCTTGCAAAATCAATGTTTCAGATGTTGTTTCTTCTTCTTTATTTTGAAAAATCTTTGTATCTTCATATTTTTCCAGCCACATCTACATTCTTCTACATTCTTCATCTTTCCCCAGCTAAATCTCTGAATGAAAAATATTTTTCCCAATAGAGTGAAAACCAAAACTTGATTCATTCAAAATCAATATTTTTATAGTGTACTTGGCCAAAATAAATTGCCTTGTAAAAAAAAGTGCCAAAAATTCAAATTTTGAATCAAACCTAACATAATAAATGACAATTATGAATTGCCTCCCAAAAATTAAGTGCCAAAAATTCAAAATTTGAGTCAAACCTACCATAATAAATGACTAGTACGAATTGTCTCCCTATAATAAAGCACCAAAATTTTGAAATTTGAAACAATAGAAAAATCACTGTGATTATATAATATTAGTATTAATTAATTAATTAAAAACATTGATTAATAATATTATCAAACGAATAAAAAATAATTTCAAATATTTAAACTTTAATTATCAAAAAATTAGAAATCAAACGAATAATAAAAATATGATTAAACTTTATATACTCCATTATTATTTATAATGCTTCTTCACTTATAATGCTTCATTAATGTATTTAACATATCATATTAGGACTAATCAAAATTAATTAATTAAAAATAGTAATTAATAATACTAATAATTAAATACAAGAAATAATATTGTATCATTTAATAATAACTATAAATTGTTGTATGTGAATGGAATTGTTGTATGTGAATATGCTTGAATCGATTTTAATACCTCTATAGTAATCTCTATTCTTCAACTATGTTTCTATGAGAATGAAGCATATGACTATGTTTTCTGTGAGAATGAAGTTAGTTTACATGCTAAAATGACAAGAACTTTCTTCTATTACTCATAATATAATATGGATGTGAAAATGATAAAAATATATATAACTTATAGTACTCACATCAGAGTTTTATATTAAATGTTCTAAATAATGAGATGGTACCTTGGAAGAAAAATTTAGAGCAATTAGTTTTTATTCCTTTTGAGAAAAAAATTATTAATGGCTGAAAAAGTGACTAACAAGAACAATGAAAATGAGGCAATACACATAGACAAAATGGGCATATGTTTATTCTCATACAAAAAAACATTTATTTATCTTGTATTGAAAGGGCATATGTCCATTCTCATATAAAAAAAATATTTTCTATCTTGTATTGAAATGGCATATGCCCATTTTCATATTCTCATGAAAACAAGCATTTTCTATCTTGTTTGTCATATGGGCATATGCCCATTCTCATATAAGAATCATACAAGATAAATAGAGGTAATATACACCTAGATAGAATGGGCATACATTAATTCTCATACAAACAAACATTTTTAACTTGTATTGAATGGGCATATGTCCATTCTCATATAATAATCATACACCCATTCTCATTTAAGAATCATACAAGAGAAATAGAGGTAATATACACCTAGATAGACCTAGATAGAATGGGCATATGTTCATTCTCATATAAGAATCATAGAAGATAGAGGTAATATACACCTAGATAGAATGGGAATATGTTCTTTCTCATACAATTTTTTTCTAACTTGTATTGAATGGGCATATGCCCATTCTCATATAATATGTCCATTCTCATATAAGAGTAAAAGAGGTAATAATTAATTTTTTATAGAATGGACATAGAGGTAATATACACCTAGACAGTAATGGGAATATGTTTTTCTCATACATTTTTTTAACTTGCATTGAATGGGCATATGCCATTTCTCATATATGAATCATATAAGAGAAAAATAAGTAATAATTAATTTTTTTAGAATAGACAGTTTCCCTTTCCCACATCCTTTATAGTGATATAAAAATAATTAAGTTCAATATTGCTAAATAGAGGTAATATACACCTAGATCTAATTTTCCCACATCCTTTATAGTTATATAAAAATGATTAAGTTTAATATTTCTTAATAGAGGTAATATACATTAAGAAAGAATGGTCATATGTTCATTCTCATACTATTGGTAACCAAATTGATTCTCCCTTAGATGTTGAGAAACATCACGGATCAAGAAGGATGCTTAGAGATAAACGAATCATAATATAAGTAATTTTGTAGTTGGGGATGAAATTCAGCTAACTCTTTGTCACTCAAACGTTTGAAAAACTGGATAGCACCTTATTAAGGGTTTGATCTACCCTCAGTACTTTAGGTTGTGCCTTCAACCAGGGTGAGAGGACCCATTATGTAACCTATATTGATGAAGGAATATCTGTAAATATTTCTTTGCAAAGTTTTCAGGATGATCTTGAGAAAATATGATCAATACACCATAATCTAACTCTCCCGAGTTATCACTTCTAGAGAATGGAGATATTTTCTAGATAAGGTTCATGTTATTAGAGACATTAATTACAACCTAATTGTTTTCGCATATTTTGGCATTGGAATTTTTTTCATTTATGGGTATACAATACAAAGAGGGGTAGTTCTTGTAGAATTCATTGTTTAAGATGTTTTTTGGTGGGAAGTTAAGCAAGATAAAGTTGATTATATCAGATCTTTGAGAACCTTTAACAAATACTGGAAAATTCACAAAACAGAATGCTTCAGGATAGCCAAAATATTCCTTCAACTAGAAGGTGTGTAACAATGCAATCCCAGAGGTGCACGATTTCATACATTCTTCAATAATTCAACATAAAGGCTCATGTTAAAGACTCAATTAAAAACTAGAAATCCCTAGTTGATCACATCTAAGATACACTCATAGAATAAAAAAATATTTGTCAACATAATGAAAGTAAAGTGATTTTAAATTGTTTATTTGCATCACAAGATGAAATCTCTTCTCATAATGAAATTGCAAATTCCATAATACTAACACACAAACGAGATATTGTGTGAGTTATAGAGATTCTAATATAAGATTACAACAGGAACAAGAAAAACTATTTGAAAACATTCTAAAATGAAGCAAACACAAAAATGTCTGTGATTAACATAGATTAATTCAAGGCCTATTAAATTCATCAACTAGGGAAAGTTTCATAACAATCTCAAAGCTCGTCAATGGCTGTAAACTTGCAACCAGCTTGACATGAATAAATTTAAAAGCACAGAAATGAATGGGTTTCTTAGATGGTTTCTCAAGAAGATGGTTTTCTCAAACTTTTTTATAAAAATTAAACAACTCCCCTTAATCTCATCACTTTTACATGCTTCTATATGACCTTTTTCAATTAAAATCTCTTTTCCCCAAAAACAAGAATATTCGAGGGAAAAGTTATTTGTTTCATATTCATTCTATAAAATGGTATTTATGCACTTCATCTTATACTTTGCTGTGTGTTTGAAACATGAGTCATTTTGACGGGATCCACTTGTATCGACTAGGATGTCTGGTTCTTACTTTTAACAAGTTACTTGAACTGTCCCCTTAGATCTTGATTAAGAAATCATCTCAAAAGATCACTGAGCATTTCCATATGTTTGTTGACATGACACACACCTACGCTTATCTCTTGAAATATTTCTTGGGATCAGTGCACTTCACTTCTCATCTTACTAGCTTAAATTCTATACAGGATGTCTGTCAAATTGCCATGATTTACCAGTTCAGCTCGTTTATACTTTCTTTTAGTATTTAAATTTCCCTTGTGCAAACTGAGAAAGATCCCTCATACCTCATGGGAAAGATTTTCCAAATTGAAATATATGTCTCCTTCGGCTTATAAAATTCAGTTATGCTCCTTTGTCGTTATGTATTTCTTTCATAACTCTAAGTATAGAAGATTTTACCAGGATAAATGGAAAAGACACTCATGAAACACATCCTGAAGGAGATTTCCTCGAAATATTTGAATAATATTTTCGACCTGAGTGGTCCAGATGAAGCTTTTGTTAAATCCTTGTTCAAAGTGGAATGTGCCAAAGACACCAAAGGACCATTGACATATCAATGGGTCCATATAACACTTTTAACTAGGTTGATAAGAATAAATCTTGTATTCACCTCCTTCCAAGTTATGTATTTACATATTTTTATATGGGAGCACATGAAAATGCCTGAGGATTTGAAAATATATTGGCTTGAAAGGAGGCCTCAAGTCTCTGGGAAGACCAGTTTATAATGTCCCTTTTTATGCAATGAAGAGTTTGTTTCAAAATAAATCCCTAAGGATTCATACATATTGTACAAAAACATCTATTGATACAAAGGCTCGCCATCTCCAACAAAGTGAGCGAATTAGAGAAGAGGGTTCAATTCCTAGAAAATAAATAGGAAGAAAATGTGCCTTTTCCATCATGTCCATTATCAGCATTGTTCTTGATCAATAGGAAGGGTGAAACACACACTCATTCTCATGTCATCATCTTGGATGGAGAAGAGGACCAATCTATCTCTACTCATCATTCAAGGGAAACACTTTCTTCATCTCGGGATAACAAAGGGAGGTTTGCAACTCAGATATCTATGTGTTTGATGAATTGTACCCTCGTTCGAATGGGAATTTTGAGGTCCTCAACAAATTCCTTCTCTAAAGGAAAATATTCCCTTTTCCAGAAGTGGGAAACAAGAACCGATTCAAAATATCACATTTCACCCGGGCCACCAACTCGGCAAAGATCTGCCTCTCTCAACACCTGTAAACACCCGTCTTCGAGAGAAATCCTAATACGTTGGCCCTTCCTAAGGGAAAGGGGAAAACAAATTTATTCTAAGGTTGTCTAGACCTCCTAGATTGGGTATCATCCTATCAAAAGAAGGTCAATACTATTTTCAATTTTCATCATTTTTTCAATAGTGTCATAGAGAAGTCATCTCGCTGGACATTACTTTCAAATGAAATAAGTAAGAAATACAGTTTTAAATCCCCATAAATATTTTTAAATTTATCCACCACTGTCTTCTAGCCTTCTATAAATGGCATAAATTAAATCATCAACCCATCCCTTTTTTACTTTAATTTTTTTCTTAATTGCATTTAGGGTATCCAATTTGATCTTTGTCGGCTCTTCAAGAGCATCTTGGCTCCGTTTGTGTTCTATTAGTACAATACATTCTCACTCAAATAGTTCCTCACTGAGCCTTGTTATACTATCAAGCTTACAGAGAATTCCTTCCAAATAAAAGATCTCATTGTCACAGTTTTCAACTACTCCATCAATTTCATCTAAACAAATTTTGATATCATCATATCTTTTCCTTTCTTGAGTGATAAATTCCTTTCCCATCTCATTTAATCACCCAACCCAAGTGTCCACTACTTGGACCTTTTCAATAGCACTATTCAATTTGTCCATACCTTCAAAGGTGTTCACAAAGGCACCTCTTGGTTCGACTAGTTTTCCCTATTTCTTTGTTGAAAACATGAATTTAATTCTCTAACCTGTCTCCTTAAGTTGTTTCTTTGTTATTCCATGCTCATCTACCCTTTGTATAAGAACAATTAAAGCTTCATACACTCCCTATTTTAGTTTTTCCTTGGTGGTTTACCCAAGGGGATGACGAGAATAATGTAATCATCATCACTTATATCTTTTCTTGTCTTTCCCTCAAACGGGGTTACTATTTCCAAAGATCTTGACCTAGATGAATCGATAAGGGTTCTTGTGATGGCTCTTGCCTTCTTTGGGGCTCTTATTTCCTTTGGAAAAGACAAGATAGTGAGGTCAACTACTTGTCTAAGAAGGTTTGTTTCTTCACTTAACATTAATTCACTAATCAAACCCTTCCTAAAGCCTATTTCAGCCTTTGTTTATTGCAATCCTTGCTAGATTTTGTCAAGTACAACTATCATCTTCATGGATACTTCTTGTTCCCTTTGTGTCAATATTTTTGTCATCTATAGAGAATTTGTCTCAATCTAGGCTATTGATTCCTCTGGATGCTTCTCCTCCCGCATTGACATTTCATTTTGGTCATCCTTAACTTGATTGGCCCCCATTTTCAAGGGGCCCTCCTTTGTTGTTTCTTCGGCTGAAAACATAGTGGTATGAACTTTCACTTCATTTCCCTTTTCTATTGAAATTTGGGAAGTGGGATCTTCTTCTCCCATGGTAGTTTGAGTAGCCAAATCACCATCATCTTTTCCAAGTGGCACCTCGGGAAATGTTATGGTAGCTTGATCTAATGTAAATGGATCTCGCACTCCCCATCAAAAGCGTGATTCTCCACCAATGACAATTTCTTCATCAATAATTAAGTCTTGTGCCATTTTAAGTTCATCTTCAAAAGAAATTTTCTCTTCTTGGTGAATGTTATCACTCTCAACCACCTTAATAGGAGTGGGCACAATATCTTCTACTATTAATTCAATATACATATCCTTTTTACCACTAGTTGATTTTCTTGATACGAACAATAATTGTTCTCGAAAGAAGTTCTGCGTTTTGAACCATCTCTTCACTTGCCAAAGACATAAGTATCTCCTTCGATCCCTTATCATTTTCAATAATACCTATTGGTCTTAACAATCATTCCTCCATGGATAACTTGAGAATTTACAACATCGAAAATCCCTTAATAGAAACTAAATCAATCACCCCAATTTGCATATTTTAAAGTTTATTCATTGTTTGTCTTTGGAGGTATAGTAGTATCTCTAACAAGTAGAGCTTCAGGAATTTCCATACCCGACGTAACAAATTGGTTGTCCATTATATTAACTACAACATCCCCCGAGGAACTCAACTCGAGTGTCCTTTACTTCTTTCTCCACAAAGAATGAATGAGGGATTAGAAGAATTGACTACTTCATACCTGACAATGATGTACCTTGTTGTTTCTAAATGTTAACAGTTCTTTCCATTTCTGGGGGATCAATTACCCCATATTTATGCTTTAATTTCTTTGGTGTATGAGCACTTACCCTTACCAAGACTTGCTGATGGAAAATTTTGGGCTTCTTGTGTGCCCTTTCAAACTTCAACAACTCAAAGGTGGTGCCCTTTTTACTCTTTGTGTTGCTTGGGCTGACTATGACCACTTGTGATAGTTGCACTCATTAACTTCTAAGTACTATGTTGCTCTGCAAAACATTTTGGAGGACCATATGTAAATATAAACCCTTTCCCTTTTCCTAGAGTGGCACTGCAGGAGTAATTGGGGAATTTTCCATGGATTTCAAGAGCATTCTTTCAATTTTCTGCCTAAGGGTAGACATGGAAGTACCTATCTCACTTGTGGTTGTTTTCCATTCATCAAGAAGCGTAACATTATGCCTTCTGGAGGGAAATAAAGGATATTTTCCTCCCAATGGGTCAATCTTATCAATACCCTCCCTCATATGTGGGAGATCATCATCTAAGTTTCCAAGACTTCTGAAGTGATTTAGAATCTTTTTGTTATGTATTGATAGCTCAATGTTTATCCGGGACAACAAAATCACCATTATCCTCATGAAATATGTTATCCTAATATAAAGATCATCAAATTCTTCCTCATCCCAACTTGGGGGAGCTATGGGTAAAAATTCTACCTTCGATCAATATAGAGCTTACTTACTATATTTAAATCATCAACAAGTCCTTCTAGAATGATGATAACCTTGAAATCCACAACTTGTGAAAAAGTCATCCTTGAAAAATCTCTCAACCTAACATCTTTTTCATCTCTACAATTCATCCAATAGTCCTCAAAGTGAGGCTCATGCTTGAAAGTATTAGCCACATAGTTAACCACTCACCGAATGTCATAATTAGGCCTAGCTACAAATGTCTCCATGGCAAATCCCTTCAATTCTTCTCGAATTAATCTAGCTTTTATAATGGAGGGGAAAGAAAAATTACCAATTCTAATAGGGAATTTAACATTCGGTTTGTGCCTTCCAGCAATTATCTTGTGCATAGGCACTAATTGCCTTGCCAATTTACATAAACAAATCTTGTCATCAACATACCTTGGCAACTTGAAAGGTTTTCCTTCAAAACCACTAACTCTGATGTAAGTGATATTCTTGTATTGAATGAAGTAACATCCATACTCCATAATTTCTTTCCTTGCATGCTCAAAAATTCTATACTACCCCATTCTGGTTTGAACAAGAAAATAATTGGTGCAATGAAAGCATCATTTACTAATATGATATTTCCACTCAAATTAGTTAATTGCAATTGGGGGAAAATTTCATGCATTGGGCACCATTTAACATCATCTTGTGGTGATAATGTTGGGAAACACCTATGTGCTGCAACATTGTATACCAGATAAGTCATCATATAAAACTCCAAGTCTGTAGTTTCCCCCATTTCAATTTTAGCTTTTATGGTAGCCATATGATCATGAATTGCATCAGAAATGAAAGTAGCCCAACAAATATCTCCTTTTCTTTCCAATATAATCCATATGTAGGTGGAAATTCATTATTTAAATTCATGTGTAGTCTCTAAACTAGTCATCCAACTTAGGAGCACAATGATATCTTCAACCTCTTCAACAAATTGAGCCCTAACTAGTCTTTTGGGGATTTTAGAAGATTCTTTTCTATCTGTAAGGAGCCATTGTGTTTATCATCTTTGTAAATTAATTATTTTTACTTCATAATCCTCTAAGGAAAGTTTGATACCAATAGTAATGGGGTTTGCAATTACAAGTAATTTCAAAATTACCCTTATGTATGTCGGTGTTAATGTCAACACCACATCCCCACTCCCATCCAATACCTCTCTCTTCTCAAAGTCATAATTCATCACACAATACCACACTAACTCTGGTCATTGGACAGAAAGTGGAATATCACCCCCCAAGGCAATATAAAAATCATGGTTCACCTTCAAGGATTCACTCATGTAGGTACTACTCAATCATTGATGAAAATCGTTCAAGCCAACATTCATCAAGTTTGTATCTATTATCCTTACAAGGTTACTTGTGACCCCCAACATACCCAAGGAAGAAATCGACATAGTCTTTATTTAAAAACCCTAACTTTACTTCAACCAACTTTCTCGATGGAAATAAACACAAAACACAGGAGTTTCAAAACTCTTACCAGTTTTCTATAGGTGCCTGAGTAATTCCGATTCAAGATGGCACTTCCACACCTTTCTGGTTCACAAATTTAGACCCACAATATTTCAAAAGCACTTCACAGATAAAAATGATGAAAGATCATCAAATTAGCAATAAAAGATGAATATATTTACATCCCCCGAGGTCCTTTGTTTACAATAATAACATTAATGGTAGCATAATTAAATGCATTACTTTATAGCCATTAACTCTATTTTTTACAATTTTGAAATTGGGTCATCCACTTAAAAATATCTTAGTTGAGGCGGTCCTGGGAGATCCTTTTGAATTTTATGCCACTCAAAGGAATTGTGTGCTTTTAAACATTCTGGCCCGCCTACCCACTTTCAATATAAGTTTAACACATGGCTCTCCTAAGGTGTCTCTGGCAGAGTCACGGCTCATTTTTACACCTTTTTACCTTTTCAAAACAAATCAAAAATTTCCAAAATACTTCTTGCAACCCACCTTCCCATCTTTGATGTAGACTCAACACGTGTCTTTATCTAGGCACTTGTGGGGTTGCGCTTCACTTTTATACCTTACCACTTTTTTCAAAACAAGACTACAAGTTCCAAAGTCCTCGGCAACCTGCCTCCCTAATTTTAACTAAAAAAATCATCCACGTGTCCATTTGTGGGATCTAGGCATTCCTTTTACACTTTTACGCCTTTCACCCTAATGCCTCAAAATTCCAAAAAGGGCCCACCTTCTTGCAACCGGTTGTCTTATGACAAGTGTACATCTTCAGGGTCAAAGTAAGAAATTTTCTTTTCCTCTTCATATTTTTGAATAGCCAATTATAAATTATCAAAGCCATGAGACCAATTTGGCATTTTGAACAAATGTAACAAAAGTGACAAGTTCACCAAATAGACCCACCGTGTCGAGTCCAATTAAATATGACCATGTGTCCGTGGATGCTAGGACAAAAATAACAAAGAAGGCATGATCATGGAAAATAAAAGAAGGGAAAAACCCATCATCTAAGACCAAACAACCAACAAGCACACACGGAAAGGGAAACCGCTGAATCGACATAGAGATCAACATGATTCATGCCCATAGAGAAAGGTTTATCAACAATAACCTGATAGATATAAAACTTCATGCATCCACACAAGAAGACAAATATTATTTCAAACCACACAAACTGAAAAATTTATTTTCCGAAAAGGGGTGAGGTTAAAACCGAGCACCAACATCGGCTCTGACTTAGGGATGGGAACTCCCAAAGAAGTGCCACAAGAACAACATAATACGAAAAACATCAGACCATGTGCCAAAAATCCATTGAGCCATGAAGTCAATAACCAACCTCCAAAGCAAATAAAAATAACTAATCTCCCAAAATCAAACCAAGAAACCAACAAAATTTGGTCACGGGGACTAGGAGAGACCAAAACACAAAAACAAAAACAAAAACAAAAGACTATACAATGTATAATGATGTGTACCTTAATTCGATAAATCGGTGAAGGAAATGTTTCAACCGCCTTCCATTAACATGAAACTCAAGCAATTCCCCATTTAAGTATTTTAGGAAAAATGTGTGCTTGCAATCCTAATATCAATATAATAAGGGCCTATCCATAATGCATCAAAATTCCATGTTTTCCTTATTCTCATGTCTTTTATCCCACAATATCACAAGATCTCCCACACCGAAAGCTCTTAGAGTTACCTTTTTATTAAATAATTTCTTCAATTTCTCCCTAAACTTCACATGTCTTTGGTGGGATTCTCTTCTCTCTTCATCTAATTCAACAATTTGATTAATACGAGCATCATAGGACTGACCTTTTGGTCCTTCAATTATTGGATAAATTAGTAAGAAGATAATTGCATATGAAGGGGAAGTAGAACTTGAGTTTACACCAACTCAAATGGACTTTTTCCAGTAGCTCTTTTGACAAGAATTCTATTAGCCTAAACAAAAAAATTCAACTACTCACCCCACTTCTGTTTGTTTAATTCCAAGGTCCTTCTGATTATCTTCAACAAATTATTGTTTCTTGATTCTGCTTGTCCATTACCTTAGGGATTATAATTTGAAGCATATGCTAAGTTGATCCCATACTCATGACACATGGCTACCAAAGGTTTGGCTCGAAAAATCATAGCATTGTCAAAGCAACTATCTTAGTAGACACTCCAAACCTGTAAATTATGTGATTCAAAATGAAGTCTATAATAATTTGGTGGGTAGCTTTCTTGGTAGGGATTTCCTCCACCCACTTCATGAAGTAATGAGTGGACACTAATATCCACTTGTGGCTTCAGTACTTGAAGAATCTGAAATATCACCAATGAAGTCCATTCCCCACTTCTTAAATGGGTATTCAATTGATACAAGTTGCAAAGGGAGGTATCCTGAAGCTTTCAATCTTCCTGAAAAATGTTGACAACTCTCACACTTTCTTACTAGCAAAGTTGTATCTTTAAAAAGAGTTGGCCACCAAGTAACCATCCCTTAAGATCTTATGGGATATGACTCTTCTAGTGAAATGCCCTCCATAAACTCCTACATGGAAATCATCAATTATTTTTGGGACTTCATCCTCGGTGATACATCTTAAGAGAACTCCCTCAAGTTTCTTCCAAGCTAACCCAAAACCGGTGATGATGTACTTCCGGGAGGCTAACTTAAGTGCTCTATTTTGATTCTTGCTTAAATACTCAGGGCACTATAGATGTTTGAGATAAAAAATAGTATCCTTATACCTTTTAGAATTTTTTAATTTCTCAATAATATTCAATCTTTCTTATTCAACCTCATTTATCTCAATTGTTTGCATGTTTATTTCTGCCATTAGCTTTTCTAGGACCAATCCTCTAACCAATTTTTTAGTTTTGATGTCCATATCATATTCTTATAATTTATTTTCCCATCGACATCTTTTACTTGAAATTTCCATCTCTAATAGGATATCCTTAACCATGGTATGAGGAACATAAGCTATGACTTTAGAGCTCAAAATATATGGCCTAAAGATTTTTTTGTCCCTAACCAAAGCAAAGGCATGTTTCTCCATGATAGTATACTTCAATTATGCATCTTATAATGATTTACTCAAGAAAGAAATTGGTCTTTTAGCTCCTTCACCATCCTTTTCTATTAGGACATACGAAATAGTATTCTCTAAAACAAAGGAAAACATTTGGAAAGAATTTTTATAATTAGGAGCTACTAAAACATGGGCATTCTTCAATTGTTCCTTAATTCCAATAAAGTATTGAATAGGCATTTCTTCCCACTTGATACTCGATCTTTCTTCAACATACCTTGGTGATTGGGATAGTTAATTTGGCAAAGTTGGAAATAAATCTCCTGATAAAATTTATTTTCCCAAAAAAGGACTGAATTCCCTTTTTGGTTCTTGGAATAGGAAATTTACTAATGGCTTCCACTCTGTCGGGATCAATCATAACCCCTTATTTTGACACAATATGTCCAAGAAGTTTTTCCTTTTGAACCCCAAAATATAACTTCTTAGGATTCAATGATATACCATATTCCATGCATCTTAACAACATATTTTCTAAATGTTGTAGGTGATCACTTATTTTCCTTGAAAAAACTATCACATCATCTTGATACACGACAATGAAGTCATTTATATATCTAGAGAATTCTATATCCATTTCTCTTTGAAATGTGGCTCTGGCATTCATCAGGCCAAATGGAATTCTAACGTACACATAGGTTCCCCATGGAGTGGTGAAAGTGGTTTTGATTCTCTCTAATTGCTTCACAACCACTTGGTTATACCCAGAGAAACCATCCAAAGTGGATAACAAATCAGAACCAGTAACTAATTGCAACAAGTTATCCATATTTGGCAAGGGATATTTGTCCTTGATTGATGCCTTATTTTAATTTCTAAAGTCAACACACAATCTTATATCCCCATTTTCTTTCAAAAATGTACCAGTGTTTCTACACATGAGGAGTATCTTGTAGGCTGTATAATTCCTCCATCCCTTAACTTTTTCAACTCCTCTTGCATTTTTGAGAAAAGGAGGGGATTAATTGGTCTTTATTTCTACCTAAATGGCTTGGCATTGGCTTCCTGGGGTATTTCATGTTGAAAGAGGTCTTCCCTATATGCCTTCAATTCTAAATATGACCACGCCAAACAATCTTGGTACTTTTTTAATAATTAGATTTATGATTTCTTTTCTTCTTTACTCAAATAGCTACCTAGCCATATTTTCTAAGGTTTATCTTTTGTTCCCTGTGTTATGTTCTCCAACATCCCTTGAAGATGACATGTTTCTATTAATACCGTAGTCAACATTATCAAAATTTGATTCCATTGCAACCAAACCTATGGGAATAGAATTAGTTTTCAATTGGATGATGTCCTCACTAAAAATGTCTCTTTTCCTTCACCTATATAAACCATCGGTTCCTAGTCCATACTTTGATTTGAAAATTCTCCTTTATTCTCGTAGAAACCTTTAGACACGAGCATCATCTTCAAACACCTTTCAATGCTTGATATTATCGTGACAGAGATGGCTCGATCAATATTTCAATATCATATTCACAATAGGGAGACATTGCACAATTTGAAAACCTAGATCCCAATACTACCAATTTTTCTCGCTACAATATTATACTTCCTATCATGATGTATTATATTGAAAGAATCAAACATTTTAATGAAGTCCCAAACTACATGCTTATATTTCTTCATTATTTGATTCTTTGTTGCATAAATGTCTCTAACTTGTTTGACTATCAATTCTAAATCCCCTTTAACAATAATATCCTCGACACCATATTTTCAAGCAATCCTTAAACCAGACACCATAGGCAGTTATGTTGTAATGGGTATTTGTGAGACCATGAGTGTAGAGTGGGATATCATTTGGGTGGTCGATGAGGGGACAACATATATGAAAGGCGTGAATGATATTGCGAGATGCAGCAGATCATGACATGGTGTATGGGTCCCACCGCAAAACTATTGGGGGTGAAGTAGGTGAGGGTAACGTTACATTATTAGGGGCTGATGTAGATGTAGGAATAAGGGTAGGAGAGATGGATACATGTATGTCATATATCAACTGACCTGAGGAGTCTCGGGTGGAAGAGTGGGAAAGGTAGAACTGTAAGGCCGCGTGATTCTGATCAAGGAGTCATGAAAATTCTTCATCGCTGCGGCAGGTCATTATAGGTAAGGTTGGATCCATGGGTGACAGGATGAAAGGAGGTGAGGGACTAGGTGGGAGTGGTTGACAACTAGCATGGAATATGAGGGTGTTGTTCTCGCTACGAGTTACAACCATGTGAACAAGTGTTGATCGGTAAGATTGTATTCTTTAGATGACAAAAAAATAGTAGGAACAGAGAATAATGGGATCGGGAAGGTGAATCGGTCAATGTCTAGATTTAAAAATCAAACAGAGGAAACTAACAAAGGTCGGAGTTAACCAGGTGATAGTTGAAGGAAAATTGATGACGATTATTGAAATTGATATCGGCCACTGGGAAGAAAACCCGGTCTCAAAGCATGAAACAGAATGTTGGATGGTACTAGGAAATTGTGTATGACAAAGAGGAATCAACAAGGGAGAAATATGATGATGCGCTGAGGACCATTAGCATAACAAAAGAGTGATGAAGGCTATTCAGGTAAAGTAACTAGAAATATAGAATCGACACTAGTTAGGGTTTAACCGAAGAAGGTCGATGTGAATCGATGACAAATGCTCGACCAACATGGGTGACTTTGAAACTAGAAATAAATGAGTAAATTAGGTTTTGTGAATTAAATTAAGTGAAGAATCAAACTCGTAAACCCGAAAGTGAGGAAATGGGGCCTTGACATACTCTAAAAAATTCATAATACTCCAACTACGATGGTGGAGTGTGTAAGGAAGAAGAAAAATGGAGATTCATAGTCTCACACCTCAAAACACAAGTCAAGAAGAACACTAAGAAAAAGCATGATCCTAAAAGTGATTTTCTTATGTTTGTTTAGCTTATGCTATTTAGAACTAACTCGTGTGTATTTAGAATATAATTTTTGTTAGGAAGGTGTCCTACGAAGAAGGATATCTAAAAGGAGAGGGTTTTGGATTGTTATGGTGGGGGCGGGTCATCCTTTGAGATGATGACTTGATAGAGGAAACGAGCTAGATACTACCTACTAATCTGATCATTTGATTGTAGACAGGTGTTCCTAGGTAAGATGTTGTGTAAGAAATATGTGTATATTTTAATTTTTTCAAGTTTGGTAAGACACAAAGAGAGAGAAGAACGTTCTTTTTATGATTCTTTGTGTCAACCATCAGTTGGGCATGAATTCCAACATATAGGTCTCCCTCATTTTAATGTGAGCTAAATGCAGTAAATCATAATGCAATGCAACCAATTTTAAGCCCAAATCGAAATATTATGTTTGATGACAAAAAAAGATGAATAGGAGAGGCTATGCTCTTTCACTAAATGCAAAATTAAAGAAGAATGGTTATTTTTAAATGCACCAAAATAAAATGTATCGTTTAGAGTAATTAGAAAGAAGAGAAAATTACCAAGGAAGAAGATTAATGTTTAAGATTTTGAAGGGAAAAAACACACAACCTTTTTCCTAGGAATGAAGAAAATGCAATATAACCCCTAATGGGTCCCACCGAAGCGTTCAAACCTGTTTCACCATTTTCTTTACGTTTTCAAAATGACGAAACAAATAAGGGTAAGGGAAAAGGAGGAATACTTGTTTATGCTAGTTGGTATATGGTTATTACAAGTTCGACTTCCCGATCCAATGCCGATTGAAAGAAATTCCTTTTGGATAGGAGGAACTACCTATAATAGAAAACAAGACCATAGAAAGATAGTTAAATGATATATGAAAGTGGACTTCCTAAGCGGTGCTAGATCCGGGAAGGGTGATACTCCCTAGATGGTTGTCAATCCACTGTTTAAAAAAAATTAATGCGAGAAATAAACAAAGTCCTACTATAGTTGATATGATTTAGGTATCTCATTCAAGCACAATAAGAAAATCTAATATAATAGGCTAGGTTATAGTCAGATCTAAATAATAAGTAGGTCTCAAAGTTGTTGTAATTGGTCGAGTTCAAGTTCGGGTTGTTTAGGTCAACTGGTGAGATGATTGTTGGGTCATTCTTGGTCAAGGTATAAAACAAAGAGACCGACGTCGGTCAGGTATGATCGATGCCGGTTTAGGTGGAACCGACGACGGTTGTGGATAATTGGCGTCGGTATGGTCGAGGTGAAAGAAACTTGAATAGATCAACTGACAGGGGCTGATTTGAGGTCAAATGAGGTTGGGAGGGTGGATGAGAAGGTTTGTTGAGATCTTAGGTATGCTCAGAAATGGATATTAGGTTAGAATGGTGATTTTGTGGTGTGGGTAAGGGAAATGGTTGAATTACAAGATAATAAAAAGTGGAGGAATGAACATGCAAAGTATAAACTAATGACAGGAATGACAAAAGTTAACTATGCTGAAATAGACAATGTTGGTAGAGATGTACTTACTATGATGCAGGTTTTGATGGCTGAATGGAGGTGGTTGTTGATTAGAAGAATAGTGTTTGATATCATAAAGAATGGCTCCTAGAATGATTCTCGTGAACGCAATGCTTCCAAAATATCTCTTAGTGATGGCTCAGATTTCTAGATTTGGGAAAGGATGCTCATTCTTCTTACATGCAGCTATATTTCTTTCCCTCTTGCTCTCAGAATGTGTCAACCCAAAAACAAGGTTGTTTGGGTGAATAAATGGTAATTGACGATGGTTTTGGGTTGACCGGCATCAGTTTAGGTGTGACCAACATCGGTTAAGGAGGGATGCCCTAGGTTTACTAAAATGGGAAGATATTTCTAATTTATTTAGCCTTGATTCATTTGTTGTCTCGATTAGGATAAAAACCTCCCTTCTAATGGGTGTGAATGTGGTTAGATATATTTTAGGGATTGATTTTAGGGTTTAGACCAAATCTTAGCTCATTAAGGAAAGTAAGACTTAGTTATTGTGAGTTATGAAAACATGCCAAGAATATGTCTAGGGTGAGGTGGTTGGATGAGGTGTCTAGGTGAGGTGGAAATTAGGCAATTAATATAATTAAATGATGAATATTATGATGATGAGTATTAATTTAATTAAATTAATATTAATGTAGTGTGGAGGGGGTGTGGTTAGATGCATATTTTTAGGTTGGTTATTCGATGGGGTGTCAAGGGAGTGTGACCCAATTTTGGTGTCTACATATTTCCCCTTTTGTTGCATAGCTTGTATTAGTAGTAAGCGACACTAACAAAAATTAGATGTGGTTGCCCCATGTGTGGATGGAGGTGATCCCCCTCAAACTAGGAACTAATGAGGTAGAAGACCGAACTGTGAGTTTTTGATAAAAGGTGGATGTGATGAAGAGGAAGGTGGACAATGAGGGTAAGGGGTAAAGGTCCAATCAAATAATCAAGGTAATGGTCCAGTGGTCAAAGGTAATAAAATTCAAATGCACACACACATATAAAATACAACAAGGTACCAGGTTGAAGAGCATGTAAACTCTACATCATCTAAGGTTGATAGGTTTATCCAAAAAGGGTGAGGTGTTTCTAGTATCAAGGTATTTGATATGGTTCGAAGCACATCGCAGTCAGTGCAGAACGTTTAGGTATGTTCATATAAACTAGAGGTTAGGTTAGGATAAATGGTATGACAATAGGCAAGGTAAGGTCATTAGGTCAAACAACACGAGTAATAGTGTCACAAGGTATAGTGATCACATGAGGTCATAGGTCATTAACATTGTTTTGGGTCCAGTGGTGAGGTCACGACACAGGTAGGGGAAAGGTATGGGTAAAATAAGAAGTCCCTAAACATAATTAAGGATAGGTATAGGTAATGTATGCTTGGAGGTAGGTTGCAATAAGGGTGGCTGAGGTCAAACATTAGCTAGGTTGGTGTAAGTGTTTTTCGAGAATGGGGAAAGAGTATGGACAAGAATATGGTAGGTAACTAATGCTAGTCATATATGCGACTAGTGATGGTTTAGGTAAGACGATCACAATTTATTAGGGTAGATGATGGATGTCGGTTTGTGTATAACTCGACCATGGTTTTCTAGGGCACATGACCGATGTCGGTTTAGGTATAACCGACGTCAATCAAGTCGACGTGGGTATATAAAAAGAAAAAAGCCATATAATATAGATTCATTTATACGTTTTGGCTTTTGTGAAAATGACAGAGTGCTAAACGAGTTGTGCTTTGTTAGGAGGAAAGGATGAGGGATGATATACTGCTAAGGTGGGGAGATCCAGTTGGTTAGAGGAGCCAGGTAGATGGGTCCATAAGCATAGGGGATTGATTGTGATTGGGTGGAGGTCAGGAGGATTGGATTTGGTGATTAGACATGGCAGAGGCTAGAGAAGGTTCGGGTGGTCCACTGGCACAATGCCCAGATGTGCCACCATGCCGACAACACCGAGATGAGGTAGGATTCTATCCAATCTTATATTTTTTATTGAAATAGGCTATTTAAATGGGGTTGGGTGAAAATTTGGGTGTAAGTTTATTATTGGGAATGTATGGGTAAGAAGGAAGGAAATGAGGGGTGGGAAGGTCCAATGTAGGTGAAATAGGATTGGGAATAAAGCTAGGCTAGGTTTGGGTAGGTTAGAGTGGAGGATTAGGGTAGATTTTGGGAATTTTTGAAAATTAGGGTAGGAGTTTCATGCGGCTATTGACGTCACGGTAGTGACTGACGCTGGTCAAGTGTTGGTTGAATTTGGTGATATTTGGCCAAATTCAGTCAAGTAATGGGTGACTGATGTCAATTACACATGACCGATAATGGTCATTATTAATCGGTGTCGGTTGGCTTTATGGGAAAATAGGGTAGTAGAGAGAAAGGGTAAGAGGTAAGGATATGTCAAGAGATGTAAGGGTAGGTTTCATGAGAGAAAAATAGGGGAGTAGGTATAAATGGCATGAATATATTGGTCTAGCAAGGGGTAAATGGTTAGGTGGGTATGATAAGAAGTGAGGGTTGGTGTAACGACCCAAAAATTCACACACGCTAACAACACAGTAAAAATATAGGATAACTTTTTTGACTTGCTTGACACGTAGCACGACACAACATGTCACCACCAAGGTTACAACTAACTCTGTGAACAACTTGATACAAGGATGACCACAAAGGTAACATGGAAACATTCACACCCATCAAGGAAAATTTATGGTCAACATTGGAATCCAACCACATAACACACTTGCAGTTAGGGCATACCATTGTGAAATTCTTGAAGGTTATTTATTTTAATAAAACATCCTTTAACTCTTGACTTACGTTTTTAGGGAGACTCAGGATATGATTCACACAATTCATCTTACAAAACTAAGTTTATTTCTTATACATTATAGAGTAGTTCACTTAAAGTCTTCTCCTTTATGAAAATTATTTGTTTAATTTATTTATTTAATAAATATGGTAATTTAATTCCACAAGGCCATCTATCCACACTTACGCTACTAAAACTCGCTCATACCCTTATTACAACATGGATTCACGTTCAACATACTTAAGAGAAAATTACAAAGCACCTTGGAAAAAGTTAAAGGAAGAAGGTCAAGTTGAATTCATCTTTAAGACATCATTAGTTATTACCAAGATTTAATTGGAGCTTGAGGATTTATCCATAATTATTAAAGATTTTACTTAGGCTTCACTGAAAGAGTTTTACAAAAGAAAACTATTTACCTTCCAAATGGCTGAGAGATAAATTTCATGGTTTCTAAATTGTTTTCTCCTACTTATTAAACCTTATTATCTTCCTAGAAACTAACCATTGATTTCCCTTAAGCTCGTTTAAGAATTCACCATATAAGGATAATGTTCGCTAGCCTAGCTAGGGTTAGCAAGTTATAAAATTTTACTTTACAAGGATAGTTTCACCTTTGATTACTTAAGGAATTGCTTGTTCTCAAGTAGGTCACCTCTACATTAATTTGTTTGAATATAAATTTTTAGTTTAACTTCTATAAGGGTTAACCAACCCATTTTATTTTACTTATAACACATTGTTACTAAGTCTTAGAAAGATTTAACTTAACAATTTATTCTCAAGATCAAAGTTTTACAATACTCATATCAATGTAAAGATTGAATATTATTTCTCACAAAGATAAGTTACCAGTTTAACTACAAAAGGACAAGACAACTTCATCACACAATTTCCGAACAATCCAAGGCAAGAGGTCTTCTAAACTCCTTTGCAAGCACTGTTACAAAATTTACAACACATTGGACATTTTTACAAGGAACTTCATAAATTAAACTGATGAAACCTTTACAACTCTTTCCTTTTATCTACTCACATTAGCCATCTGCAACAAATTTTCCACAAGAGTCTAGTTCACGAGAACTGAGCAAGATAAGGCTACACAAAGTCACCATGACTATTATCTGACAATACCATGAAAGGAAAACACACTATTACAAGAATTGGGTCAATGCTCTAACCACAACAACACCTCAAGTTATAATAAAGTCTCTACCATGCCAATCAAATAAGAAAGACCATGTAATTCAGTTATGAACAAAAGCAACGAAAGTAAAACAATCGTACGAGAAGGGTCCTTGGCCCTATAAGAATAAAAATTAAACAATCTAATGAAATGGAATCCCCATTAGATAATTAACTAATCATAATATTGAAATTTGATTTTCAGACCAGCCATCTAAATTATCAAAAAGATACCAAAAGCATAGGCTATGAAATTAGATTCCTAAAATGACAAGATTTGATCAGCCCAACAAAGAGGAAACACGAGGTTTAAAGATTAACATGAAAAAGCCAAGTATAATAGAATTTTTCAATCCTGTGATCACATAGAGTATATGACTGAAATTAAATACATGGACACCACACAACACAAGTTTCGAAGTGAAGGAAAAGTATTCTAGTCTTGACCATTAACTCCCAGAGATTCTCCAATCATTCAAGAAGGGCCAATACCTATATAGGCTAGAACAACATGCGAGAGAAGAAGGGAGTTCCGTCAAACAAGAGTATACAAAAAAGTCATCTAAATTTTATATCACTAAGGATTTACAAACCTTCACAATAATTCTAAAGTTCAGGTTAATTTTAAAAGAAATTACCTTTTTCCCTAAACAACAATATTTTAAGGTAACCCTTGATAACACAATCAACCATTTAGACACAGGTACAAACATAAATCACTAAGTGTCATTATCAAGCAACACCTTCCACTATAAATCCATAAGACTATTGATTGCAAGACTAGTTTTCCCGATGGTTAATAGCGTTCAAGACAATTTCCAACACAAAACATTATGGTATTTACATGCATACAAACCAGCCATTCCTAATTAATAGCATAACATTATAAAGGAGAAAGATCACAAGTTAGGAAAAATAGAAAACGCCATCAACAATCTTCCCGAGAGGGAATTAGACTAAACAATTCTAGTATTAGCGGGGTACTGGATTTACATAATTAAACCCTCGAACTTAGCTGATCCGAAAACTAGTTACAGTTCAAGTTGATAAGGATGGTCAAGGTACTTCTGGAGGAAGGATTTAAAATCCCATGAACAATACTGATGAAAGAAAGGAGTCTAAACATGCGAGGTCTGAAACGCATTACATGCAAACCTATTCATTCTAAAAATTTTAATACCGAATCCCAACCCGGCTAGCCCAACCATTGATCACTCCAATCCTACAACATTTCTTTCCCGATGTCAAAAAGGTTATCAAAGGAGTTTGAAAGAGAGTTAACAACTTATGACTAAATACCAAGAAAAGAAAACTTTGGGTGATAGGAAGGAGCTTCATAGTTATCACAATCTTACTTTAACGACAATGAATTACTAACTAGAACAACATAATAAACTTGAAACTCAAACGTGGAGAAGAAGATATATATATATATACAAAAACGAAGGTCGATCATTCAAGCAAGAAAAAAAACATAACACCTAGAGGAGAAAACACACACACCTACTCTCCACTAACACACTGACAATGACAAGAGCTAAAAATAAGGATAAAACAAGCAAGATAGAGAGATCTCTTGACAAGGCATCCAAAGCACAAACCAATTCAAGAAAAAGGTGATTTTATTTCACAATAAATTACAAAAATAGCAACAGTAGCAAAGTGTAGAAATATCTTGCCTGCTCCTCTAGCTTTGACGAGGCATCCAAACACCCCAAGGTCCAGCAATAGTAACCCTCTAGTTGAATCTTCATCTATAGCATGCAAGGTGCCAACATTCCACTCAATCCTGAACTCCACTATCCTCCAGCTTGTTGGGCACCCAAAACACAACTAAAGACTTCCACGATGGCAGGCAAGGATTCATGGCCAAGGCAGGAGCAAAAACAATGAGTTGCAAAAGTCAGAGTACAGCCAGGCTCCACAACCTTCTCACACGGATCGAGATCAGAATTGAAAATCTGGAGCCGGGGTATGGAGTCCTCAAAACAAAGATCAACAATACCTTGAAAGAACACATGGTCTCTAGGATGCTAAGAAAGAGGTCTGTGCATAAAACGAACTGATCTAAGACCCAAATTCCACCATAAATGACAAGCCAAAATGGTTACAAACCTTATCATTTCACCCTTCAATTGTAGCACCCTGGTCTGCAAGAAAAATGTGGGAGAGTGAACTACCTGAAAAACATGCCAGAAAGAAATATGGTCTTGAAACGACACAACTACAGACTGTGCACTTTGAGGCCAACAAAAACAAACGACCCAGATAATCCATGAGCGACCAAAAACTTCTCCACAAGATTCACGTAGCTAACTTCAAGAGTATTTACACACCGAACCACACAAGGCTCCACACCAAAAATATCCACGTGGCAGTAGGGAAAAAGGTGTCCAAAATGCTCTGTGCACTCAACAATAATCCATGTAGAAAAGGGAATGTTGTAATAAACCCACAAATGTGAGCTTCCACGAAGGCACGTGACCCACAAGACATTAAGCACGTAGATACCAAAACATGGCGAGCAAGCCATTACAAATCAACGAATCCCAAAAGCATGTAATACACGATGAGAGCTCAACCACGCTTCCCCAGATCCTCCAAAAATGTAAAAGAAAAACAAACATTAGGCTAAACCGAAAATAAGGAAGCAAAGCTGGTCTGCAACTCCAACAGAATCGACCAAAAAGACTAAAAACAACATTACAGAACTTTCAAGGAAGAGAAATGTCAGCTAAAATTCATAAAGGTGACCTACCCAGGTAAAATCCAACACATTTTCCCATTACATGAAGATACAGAAATGACATGCCATTAATTCCCCACCATCTCATGCGGCCATCTTCAAAACTGATGTGCAATCCTTCAAAACGTACGCCAAGTTGGTTCATTAATAATCAACAGAGAGTGGCAGGTTGGTGGTTGAATAAATCAAATTCACCACTAACTTGATAATTATCTAACTTGGCATGCATGGACCAGTTTTCTGACAAGGGGAAAAGAAGAAATTACGGTTGAAGGCATTTACCCAAACATTTACAAAGCATACAAGGGCGCCTAGATGGCCAAGGATAAAAACTTTGAACCTTAAACAAGAACACTACGTCCTTGACGATGGCACCACCCACGAACAAGCTTCCCTTGCGTGAATCGAGGCTCGATCCATGAAGCGACCAATCCAAAACAATAAAATCACTTATCAATAATTAACAACAAAGTTGATAACAAATCGACGATTAGATAATGAAGTTATCGTCGATCGATAAATAAAATAATAATAATAATAATAATAATAATAATATTACTATTATTATTACCACTTATTAATACTTATTAATCATATTAACAAGAACCAACTTATGAGCTTGATAAATCAAGCACACAGTTTTCCTTTAATAGGAGGAAAACATAATGGACGAGGTGGGGCCAACCACAGAAAACATCAACATGACACAAGAAGACACGATGAAGTGGGAGAATTCCAATTGTTCTTTGTGACAAGGGTGAAGCCAACAAAATATCAACATGAGCACAACAACGTTAAACATTTAGCAACATGGTCGTCTAAGAAGAAAAATAAGAACTATGAACGGGGCATTACAGTTGGATATAAGATTTATGAGGTAAGGGGTGTGTTTGGTATGGTAAGGTTTTGAAAATAGTGTGTTTTGTTGGGTTCGCAGGAGAGGGACCAGTTACGGATGTGGGATAGGGTACCTCCCTTGCTCGTGAAGGTGTGAGGGGGTGTGACAACTAAGGACTAGCACCATGTTGCAGAGGTTGGCTTGATTGGGGTCGATGTTACCAAAGACGTGGTCTAGGAACCAAGTTTGATGGCCACTCTCATCGATAGATGGGACTCAACAACAAATACCTTCCATTTTCCAACGGGTGAGATCACAGTCACCCTAGAGGATGTGTACAAGATCTTGCATCTACCAATAGTGGGGACACATGTGTACTCTATTTCCTCAGAGGCCTCTAAGGAGTTGATGTTGACTATGTTTGGTGAGGGGCTGGTGGAGATGAGATTCCATAGTGCCATTATAATCTATAGATATATGTGTAGGGCACATCCAAAGGAGATGAGGTTGGTAGTGTTACTGATGGAGGTAGTTTTTTTCTTTACACTTCCGGATGTAGAGGGTAGAAGATTCCCACGATCCTTGATGGGGGTTATACATGACATGGTGGAGGACAGGACCCATTTTGTATGGGTGCCAACATTTTGGTTCAGTTATATAGAGATTTATGGGCTTATGGGTGGCTATGGAGGTTTATCTGTGTTGTACTTTCCTACTTTACTACTGGGCATATGAGCACATTGTGTGTGTGAATCTAATTGGTATACCCCAGGCTAATGCATTCGAGTCCGGGTTTTGTTCGAGTGGGATTTAGGAGATGGGTGCCTGTGATTGGGGAGCACCGAGCTGCTAGAGCTACACATGATGTAGCCTATTACAGTGATTATTAGAGGGGTTTTCTAGCATGGACATCATTTGGAGGCCCTATGTGGGTTTTCCATCATATGGGTGGATGGTAGAGGAGCTACAGGATCTACAGCTACTCCGGTGGATAGAGGGGTGATGTGTAGGAGAGCATGAGATGATACTGTGGACAAGGTTAGATGACAGTTTGGGCTGCTTCAGGATATACCACCACCTTTCCCATAGTATAGGAGGGATGATGTGGAGAGGCCTCTTCCTCTACCATAGTTGGACCGTGCCGATAGGGTAGGAGGAGTAGGTGATAGACCGATGGATTGATGATGTTGGGGTGACTGATAGATACAAGCAGTGGTGGGCTAAAAATTTATGAACAGTACCACCGAGAGGTGGGTCGACAGATTTAGCCACCATCACAGTGCAGAGGGCACATGGACAGGGTCCCTCTTTACAAGTATCGTAAGACAGGTCCCGATAGACAGTATAGGGGCCGAGACCGATGGTACCACCATAGACATTACCGATAGGCCGTGCAGAGAGATGCCTTAGGTGAGGTCTAGTATTATCAAAATATGTTGATGGCCACAGGGATAGATTTTCTATCCTATGGGGAGTATAGAGCACATCAGGCCTCGAGTGAGAGGACTAGGTCACATACCCATAGTGTAGAGAGCAAAAGGGACACTAGAGCCTTAAGACAGGGTTAGGGTGAGGCCACTAGTTCACAGAGGCCAGCCCTAGGTGAGGTACTAGCAGAGATTCAGCCAGAACTAATGATGGGTGGTGAGATGCTAGTTGGACGTCGTGGAAGAAGGAGGAGGAGGAGGAGACAAGTGAGACAGATATGGAGGATATCTAGCAGGGTGATATCTGATAGCCATATGTACCTCTTGTTTTGTATAGTCATGTATTTTTTATATATACCAGCCTGTATGTCGAAGAGAGTGAGGATGTACATGAGATTTTTTGATATTTTTGATGATATACCAGCCTACGTGCCAAAGATGGTGAGGATGTATCTAAGAAATTTGAGATGATTGTGATTATTATTGGGATATATGTTCACATGTATTTTTATATAGACTATCTGATTTATAGATGATGGTGTTTATAGTATGGATGGTATACATGTGTTAATTTTCATTGTTATATATATAGGTGGAAATCAAGTGGATTAGGCATGATAGAGTCAAGGTCGTGTAGGCATGGTGGAGTCAGGTTGGTTTAGGCATGATGGAGTCAGGTCATAGGCATGGATTGAGTCAGGTTGACTTAGGCATGATTGAGTAAGGTTGAGTTAGGCATGGCGGAGTTTGGTTGGCTTAGGCATGATTGAGTAAGGTAGAGTTAGGCATGGTGGAGTCAGGTCATAGGCATGGATTGTGGTAGGTTTGTTTAGGCATGGATGGATTCAAGTCATAGGCATGGATTGAGTCAGGTTTATTTAGGCATGGATTGTGTCAGACTTGTTAGGCATGGTTGAGTTTCTAATTCATTAATTTGTGTAATTAATGATGATGTGGATTGTGTTAAGATGATTTTTAGGGAAATGTATGATTACAATAAAGAAATTGTAGACAAGATGAAATGAATGTGTAAGTTATGATGGTAAAGGTGTTAAGCAATTGTTATTTGTTTGGTTTAATTTTTAATTACTGATATATATATATATAAAGGAAACTAACTGACTAGGGTAGAATGTGAATAGGAAAGGGGAAGGGGAAATTGGTTAGGGTAGAGAGTGGCCGAGCTAACCTCTAAGGGCCCCATGCCCTTGGAGTGTTTCCTACATAGTCCCCAGTTGAAAAGGGACCTCGTGTCAATGTAGTTCTCCCATAAGCTAGGGAAAATTAGGGTGAAACAGTGGAATGGGTTGATAGGTGCTAGGCATGGGTGGTGTAGGTCATAGGAATGATTGAGTTGTTTTAATTATAAATGTTAATGAGTAGGTCCTGTTATAGGAGAATCAATAGGTGATAAAGAAGATAGAAAGGTAAGAGGTGGAAAAAGAACCATCTAATTGATAAGAACCCTTATGAGTCTACCACACCCCGGATGGGCTTATGAACGTAAGTCCCTATAGGCCTTTCATAAAGGACTATTCTAAGGGTGAAGAAAAGTCACATGATAACAAACTTCCGTGGTTTTGGTGAGTCCTTGAGTAGAGAGGGAGTGTAGACACGATATTAGGTCACACTCCCCTTTGGTCCTCAACAAATAAGAACCCTTCATCACATTCACCTAGCCATGACCCCTTTCACCCCACTAATATTAATTTAATTAATTTAATTAAATTAATGCATTATCCTCACTATATTTATTATTTAAATATCTTATTTTAAATAATATCTACACATGCATTCACTTAGACACCTCACCAAGCCAACTCAACCTAAGACCTATTCTTAATAAGTTGCCATAACAATCTAAGACTTACCCAAACCCTAATCAATGCCTACATTCCCTCTAACCACATTCCCACATGCTCGGAAGAAACTCCCATTATAATCCATGGGTTAATGACATGATATCCAAGGAAATCAAGAGGATCTCCTAGTTTAGAAAACCTAGGAAATACCTTGAGCAACACCGGTTACCCCTAACCATCGCCGGCTAAGCGTAACCACCGTCGGTTACCATTTTAACCCCAAAACAACCTTATTCTCAAGGTTGGAAGTTGGAAGAAAAGATGTTGGTGAGCATTATCACATCTCAAAGAGATAACACATCTTCAGAGAGTGAATTCCAATGAGACCACACATGCAAGGAAGGAGATCAAACATCTTTTCCCACAAACCATGATCTGATCTAACCAAGCAAAGAGAAATGCACATGCAGCCCATGCAGAAGCTTTCCTTCAGTTGGTGATCATTTGTAGCCTTCAAGCCCCTCATCAACACCTCCATCCTTCACACACAGGCATCTAGGACCAGAATCCAAGTAAGTATAACATCATACTTCTCTGGTTTATTTCATTTCATCATTATTTTATCATCTATTGCTTACCTAGCCACCTATTGACCTTCTCCAATATTTCCACCTCCATATACCCATTAAATCCTCGCTGAAGCCTACCCTAGTCACCCAATACCTCGTCTTGACCAACCAAATTCCTTTGTGTAATCACAAAGGAGACCTAAATCTTATTCTGTGGCATTTCCAGATTTCATAAGCAATCGGCAACCGATCATGCGCCATACTCCGATTACCCTTGACCAAAATTGGTCTCTGTATTTTCCCACATAGCCCAAAATAGATACCTACCCACTTAATTAAATATCACCCTCATCCACTTGTGATCTACCCGAGACCTCTGTCAAACCCGCAGAACCTAGAACTAATCATTTAACCTTTGGATTCTATTCTAGTTTAGCCTGTTAGATTAGATCTATTTTCTTATTGTGTTTTAAGTGAGATACCTAAATCATTTTAAATTACAATAGGATATACTTTGTTTACAACATTAAATTGTTTAAAACAGTGGACTGACAGCCATATATAGAAGTATCATACTTCTCGGATCTAGCATATGCTAGGTAGTTCACCTTCGCCCATATTATTTAATTCCTTCTTGTGGTCTTGATTTGCATTACAGGTAGTTCCTTATAGCCAAAAGGAATCTCTCATGATCAGCCGTGGATTCGTAAGTCATACGCATGCAACAACCCATCAACCGGCATTTGAACAGGTATTCCTCCTACACCTATTACCCTTTTTTTTTGTCAACACTCCAAAGAAACAATCTAAGAAGAAGGTGAAACATTTTGGCACACCGGTGGGACCCATCCAGGTTCCTTGCTTTTCATTCATTCCTAGGAAAATCTTTGTGTTTCTTTCCTTCGAAAAGTGTACACACTAATTTTCTTCCTTGGTAACTCACCTCTTCTTTCTATTTACCCTAAAGGAAACTTTTCTTTTGGTGTAATTAAAAAGAATCATTTCTTCATGTTTTTGCATTTTAGTGAAAGAACATCCCTCTTCCTCTTCATTTTATTGTGTCATCCAATTTTACATTTCAATTTGGGCTTAAAAATAAGTGCATTCCATTTTGATTTATTGCATTAGCTCACATTAATTAAGGGCAACCTATATGCTGGAAGTCATGCCCAGCTGATGGTTGACAAACGAATCGTAGAAAAGCACTTCTTTCCTTTTCTCTTTCTCTGATTCTTACCAAACCTCACAAAAATTCAAAATACATACATTCTTAAACAACATCCTATCTAGAAGAAGTTGTAGGTGATCACATGATCACGACATAGTGGGCACCCAGCTCGCTGCTCTATCGAGTCATACTTCAGAGCGAAGCCCACCCCAACCATAACATACCTGAAACCTCACCTTTTAGATATCCTTCTTTATAGGAAGCCATCCTCACCAAAAAATCTATTTCACAATTCATGTGTCAGTACCTAAATAGCATAAGCTAAACAAACATAATAGAAAAGGCACTCCTAGGATCGCAATTTCTTAGTGTTTCTACTTGGCTTGTGTCTTGAGGTGAGAGATCATGTTCTTCACTTTTTGTTCATCCTTGCATGCTCATCATCACAGCTGGTGTATACTAGCTTCACCTGAGTGTGCCTAGGCCATATCATCATCATTCTTAGAATTCTGGGTCTGATTCTACATCAGATTTTAATTCACAACCACTTTTCTTTCTTCGTTGTTTTAATTTCACAGTAATCGTCGTCGATTAACTCGACTCATCATTGTCGGTTATACCCAACTAATGTCGGTTCCAAGTCCTTTTGCTAACCTACTCAAAAGGACATTTTCATTCATTTTTTTCTTCTTTTCATAGTCCCTGTCACTGTCATCATTCCCATTTACATTTTAAACATCATCGGATTTTTCATACCTATCATATTTTACCTTCTCCGCCTTGTTGCTCAGTCACTATCCATTTTCTATAGTAACCGACATCGGTTACCCCTAACCAGCATCGGTTTTCCCTAACTAGAATTGGTTAGCTTGTTTCACATTCCAGCCACCATTTGGTACTTAATCTACTTTTTGTTGCTAGATTCAATTCTCCTGTTGTTCTCTATGTCATTTACAGAGAAGTAGCCCTACCTGATCAGTACTGGTTCACATGGTGCTGACCGAAGACAAGCAAGTGCACTCATATTTCACACTAGTTATCAACCACTCCCACCTAGTCCTTCACCACCTTCCATTTTATCACCAGCCATGGATCCCATCCAACCTATTACTATCGCTATAGGAGATGAGGAGTTCGCATGATTCAATGACCAAAGCCTTGCCACCTTGTAGTTTTACCTTTCCTACTCATCCACTCGAGATGCCTCGGGTCAGTTGATATACAACATGCCCATATCTATCCCCTGACTCTCACAGCCACTCCCACGTTGGCCCCATCTAGCTCTATGTTGCCTACATCTACCTTATCCCCAGTCGTTTCGCAGTTAGGTCTTATACCCGCTATGACTACTGCATCTATTACCTCCTTGGCACACGTTACATCCACCGCACCCTTAAAAACTATCCCAAACACAATCTCATCCACCCCTAATGTCTTAAACATATACGTAGCTACACTACCACCTCTAGTGTCGATGACCCCTACCCCATTTCAAAATGTGGTCCTTTCTATTCCACAATCATTAGCCCCTATTACCACTAGGGTTACTGTACGCCGGGAAAGCGACAAGCGAGCGTGGGAATCTAAAAGTGACTCTTCCGCGTACCCGACCTCCCGAGGTCGTGCCGAGACAGCCGGTGGGGATGGAATATAGGTAGTATACGGATAGACTAGTTAGGTAATCTAATATCTTCGACACGCACTAATGGAATCTGCGAATCTAAGGCAAAGAAGGCCCTTCTAACCTAGACCGGTGTGATAGATCGATCAGCAAGGATGACTACTCGAAGGCTCCAATCAATATCGAGCTCTGGCGTGATTCGATCTATGGGTTGTGGAATGCGTGGGAAATGACCGGGATTGTTTCGTGTATTTCTCCTGATAGGGTCATATGGTGAATATAATCAACTCTATGGACGATTTTCTGGCCTAGTCCAGAATTCTCTAGCTTCGTTAGCTGTTGTGTCCAGTAGGGATAACTGTTGGATGATGATAGGTGGAATTGGAGTAGACTGAAATACTAGTGTGCGTAGGCCAGTGTCTATATCCAATTCTCTTATGGATTCGTTAGGCTGTGGGATTTGTGGATCACAACCGTAGACTCTCGGTTGTTGCGGTCCTGTTATGGTCATACGCGAGATCAAGTTCTAATCCCTAGTATCCAGTAATCGTATGCTTTCTCAGCTTCTATGTTTAGAACCAACAGTTGTGCAATCTTCTCAGAATACCTTACAGGTGTTCTTGCAACCTGGATTCTTAAGCTGGTATCTATATCTACGAGGGTGTCTCCAGCGTCTGGCTGTGGAACTAAAGGATCACACCCCGAATGTTTTTTCTCTTTCGAGCCCTTCTACAGTCATGTGGATGTTTTCTAGGGTAATATGTAGTTTGGATGACTTGACCAAAACGTGTGTGCTTGGTCGTCTTCTATGTTTAGTCCTCTTAACTGTGAACTGATCGGTTGTAAATCTGTGGTTGTTTGGAATACTTGTATCCTGAGATTTTGGTCTATGTCAACTATCACTGTGACGAGGTTTGGTTGAGGCACGATTGGCTCAAATATATATTCCCTGGGCTCTTGAGGTCCCGTAATTGTCATACGAAACAAAATGTAAATCTAACTGTAATGAAACAAATTCTAACTACGTGAAATAAATCTAACTGCATATAACTTTTATTCTTCTATGAAATATTCTAACAATTCTAAGAAAAAAACTATTTTAAGCGTATCTAGAAATAATAACTAAACAATAATTTAAAACAGACAAGATAACCGAGTGTGGTTATTTGCCTGTGTGATTTGTAGAATTATTCTAAATAAAATAGCCTGTCTAATCTACCTGCAAGATTCTCGATCCTACCTTAGAAGTGAGGAGTGAATCATAGTTTCTCAGAAACTATCAATCCCCACAGCTTCCCTGGCAATATCGAGAATAGAATGAAATGAAATAAAGCCATTTAAATACTCTATTTGATATGAATCTGACTAGAACTTTGAAATTTAAAACCTGGACTCCGCAGAACAGTGGTGAATCCGATGGTGTATGTGATCTCGTCCCCTCAATATGATCTTCTCGTTCTTTCATGTTCACTTGGATCCAGAAAAGTGTGTAATGCTAGCACCGATAGGAGTAGATTTTGGGACAAGGACAGCTTAGAATGCAGACCGAGAATGCGAGTAGGAGAGGGATAGCGCAAGAGTACAGAGCTTGGCTTATGCGATTCCTAGGGGATTTTACTATGATTCATGCAACATGGAGTGACCAGAAACCTGCAACTATCCTATACGAAGAGCAAAGCCTACAACTTTAATGGCTTCCTAAGCTATTTTATTCCAAAATAAAGACACTGCTTGCACAAGTTGGATATGTGGCTTACCAACAGCTGAATAAAGCTAACCAGGTATATAATGAATTGAACTAAGAACTCCAAGACACAGTAAAATAAATCTACAGCAAAGAGGAATTCAGGGGCAAGCTTCTAACTGGATTGGATGAAATGACAACACTGCCTGCACAAGATGGGTCTGTGGCTTACCAACAGCTGAGCAATTTAACAAAAGATGCAAGTGAATTCAAGCTATGGCTTCTAAACAAGCTAACTAACTAGAGCACTAAAATGAGGGAATGAGAGCAAAGATCAAACTTCAAAATCCAGCCAAGCTTTAGACCAAAACTCCAGACCAAATTCTTCACCAAAATCAGACCATTTGCATGTACACAAACCATGCATTTATAGGAATTCCAACTCTCAAAAACCAAAACCAAATTGAACTCCTAAACAATAAAAAAAAGAAAAAACACTGCTTGGGGGACCAAAAACATTAATGCATGCTCAAGTTGGAAAAGAAAAGCTGGTGAAATGTGATGTTTCACGTGAGTCGCGTCAAAAGAGCGTTGCCGGAAAATGCACACAGGACCGCCGCCGAGCGGGCGGCGGTTACAGGACCGCCGCCTGTTCTGGGGAGGCGGTTATAAGACCGCCGCCCGCCTTGCGGGGCGGTGGTTTCGTCCTTGAAGGTTAAGAGGCCAAGGAAAGAGGGAAAAAGGGGAAAAAAAGGGTGCGGGGCTAAGCAGGGGCATGCGGGATGTTAATGCATACTCCGAAGGATTTTCGAGGATCCCGAACACCTTGCGAGGAGACCTGTATCATCACTGGGGCACTTGTTACATCTGTTCGGGCGAAGACAAGTACCTTACAATTTTGGGTACGTACATATTGCCCCCTCTGAGAAGTGTTTTAGCCATGAAGAGGCATAAAATGGTGGGTCCGAGTATGGCCGTCCCGAAATGGGGAGTTAGAAGTTATACCTTACACGTCCGTGTGTTGAAATGACGCCATTCCAAAATTCCCGCTACCTGCAAAATGAAAAGAGAACTCAAGTGCAGATAGATACAATAATTTGGAAAACAAACACTAAAATAACAGGGAAAGAGAACGTACCATTTGTGCGGGGATAGAAACTTACCTCCAACAGCGCTCCGAACCTGCGAAAAAGCCATTTTAAAACGAAACAGAACGATATATATATGAAAGTGGGCCCATTTTCCTATTCATTTGCGCGAGTCGATTCGATTGATTTTGAGCTCTGGGACCCACGGTGACGGTTTCTTGCGTGAATAGAGTCAAAACGTCTGGAGCGAGATAGCGATCATGCCCCCACGTGCGGAACGCCACCCCACGAGATCACAGGTCGGTTTTCTTTAATTTTGCATTTTTCCCCCTTCAAATTTGAAATGGCAAATTCTTTGTAATGGGGGTATTTTTGAAAATGTTAGGTTCAAAACGTCCACCTAGGGGGCGCCTCTTTGGGTAGGATTTGTTTTTAGTTAAAAAGGTCATTTTTTGCTCATATTGGGATTTTTAGGTTTAAAACCCGTGCGGGTTTTCAGATCACACCGCCGCCCGGCTAGGGTGGCAAGCATTACATGACCGCCACCCCTGTTCGGGCGGCGGTTACACAACCGCCACCTTTAAGGTGGCGGTTCATAAAACCGCCCCTGCCGGGCGGCGGTTTTGCACATGTAATTCAAAAGAACTTAACTTTTGAGATTGCACTTGTATTTTTATCATTTCTATATGTTTTTACAACTCTCTCGGCATTGATTAGATACTAACTTGCTCTATTTTGTGTGTTTTTGGGTGTATGCAGGTGAGAGAGGAGTACATCAGATGGAGTCGAGAGAGGGAGTGTGATTGGTTGCCGGGGTATTGGATGCCCTCTCACCAGATGAGGAGGACACATTGCAGAGGGCCGGCATACTGCGTATATCGCGCGTGCCTCATGTCGCACCATCTAGTCACATCCTTTGTGACTTGTTTTCTTATTGGGATGCAGATCGGAACACTTTCCGACTGCCAGGGGTCCGCAGTGAGTGGACGATTACTTTGGAGGATGTTTACCGTATCCTAGGGGTCCCGATCATCGGGAGGAGACTCACACTGGAGACGGCAGGGTCCCGAGCACAGATTACACAGTGGGTAGGCTACATGGGGGATGCAGCCATCTCCATGGGGTCGAAGAAGGGAGTGAGAGTTCGATCCATTCCTTCTTTGCCCATCCCCGTATTTCGACAGGCTATCATGGGGATCCTTACCTCGAGGCTGATCGGGGACAAGGGAGGAGATACTTTACTATATTGCTGGGCCCCCATCATTGCTCAAATAGAGGGGCATGGCCGGATATATGCCTGGGGTATAGATATTTTGGGGACCACCTACCACGACTTATACAGGGTGGTCCATTTATAGGATAGTCTTTGAGCCACCCTACTCTAGTTATGAGTTGGGTGTATGAACGCTTCATTCCCTATGGCAGAGGCGTGGAGGTGGCAGATCCCAGGGATGTGAGGTCAGCCAGATGGTCAGACATGTCGGTGCTTAGAGCACCTCACCAGCCAGTAGCTTCCCTCACCATAGCAGATATGGAGGCCACACCGTACCAGCTCATGGCCGGCATTTAGGGAGAGGAGGCTCTCACATTGATCTCTTGCTCCACCACAGGGCAGCTTATTAACCGTGTGTGGGATGGGTGGAGGTACATCCTTTCAGCAGGTTCCTCGGCCAGTTCGGCCTCCCATATGTGGGCATGCTTCCTCCAGTGGCACCAGTCTATAGATCAGTCCGGGAGGCTAGAGGGGGGCCTAGAGGCCGTGGTTGGACAGCGATCACTCCTGGCACTCCTATTGCAGCCAGGAGGGTAGTTCGGGCTAGAGCCGGTGCGCCTCGGGCACCTTTGCTTCAGATTGCTGCGGGTCCTGCTCATAGCAGCGATGACCCTATAGATATCGACTCCGATTCTGAGGAGTCCACAGAGGGAGGGTCAGAGGAGCAGATGGATGACAGCGATCCTGAGTGGCATGACACTCAGGATATTATGTAGGCAGAGAGGGAGGAGCAGAGTGCAGAGAGAGAGACTCTAGCTTCAGAGGAGCCACTCTCCTAGGGCCATGGTGGAGAGGATGAGTCGGTTGTGGGGTGACATGTTGCCCCTGCTACAGGAGCAGCTCCACAGTTGGCAACGGCATCTGCAGCGGGTGCCGGCCCCAGCGATCCATCTTGGAGGCCCGGTGATCCGAGTAAGTTATCCTCTTCTCCTTTCAATGTTTGTCTAACTTAGGATTTGTTTTAATTGCTGTCTCTCCTTGTGTTTGTATCTTGTATATTTTAGTCTCTTGCCTAGCTTCTAATTCATTTTTCTTCTTTGTTTTGCAGAGACTGTTGACGAGTGGCGGGATCTAATCCGTAGGGTATGCACTGATTCTCTGATGATCCCTATGGATAAGACCCGTGCGGAGCTATCTGTAGATGCCGGGAGCCTTCAGCAGCCGGTAGGCATACTGACGTCTTCGCTCCCATTTGGCACGTGGCTAGGATGGTGTCGACTCTCCGTACAGAGTTGGCGAGGCTATAGGACAGCCGAGCGTCTTATGAGGAGCCATTCTCGTGGCGAGACCGCGGCTGCTCCTCGAGACCCTGAGCCCTCCATGCATTCAGAGCGCCGGCGTAGCCGGAGTCCTAGGCGAGGGTGCGCACCCTCGGAGGGGTCACGTAGGGGTTGAGAGGTGACTTGGCCCCTGTGTATTTTGTACTATAGATTCTTTTGTATATCACGGGCTCTTTGAGCGTTTTGACCATGCCTAGAGCATGATGGCATTGTATATAAACATTGATTATTTATATATATGCATTCGTTTTTGGATCAAAACTTTGTCACTCGTGTTTTCCCTTTCTGTTTCCAGCTTCCTCGTGTATACTACGATGTATGTTTTATATGCTTTCTAGAATGTATGCAATGGAAAACAGATGATGCAAATGCTTGCTTTCTTTTTGTGTTTCATGATGCTGATACATGATATTGTAGATATATTGTGATCTTAAATCTTAGCTTCTGTGAGCAATTTGGATACCTCATGTTTGTTTTGGCAAAGTGATGAAAATAACCAGTATGATGAACAGATTAACTTGCCCCACTCCTAACTCCATGCAACTAGTAGGATGCGAGGGCTCATCACCAAGAGCCAAGAAGGGTGCAAGTGTATGAAATATGGTGAAACGATAGTGATGAAAAGATGACAAAGCTTTGGTGGAACCAAACTGAAAACTACAAGCTTACTCCACCCAAATGACTTCATAGTTTTGGGTGCATCTTGCTTTGCGGTTTATCCAGACTTAGACCCGTATATGGCCACATAGTAGTAGACAAAATCTGGTTTTTAGGATTTTTAACTCTTCTTGGAATTTTGAATATCCGATTCATTCATTTTTGACTCAAAGTTTGAATTGTTTGTTTATGACCTTTAACGTTTAATTTGTCTAGAGGACCCCCTACACCTTGCCCCATGCCACCCGTAAGAAGCATGGGTTTATCACCGTGGGCAAGGCATAGGTGACTAAGGGCATTTCCATCCTTTCCCAACTCTACGTCACTAGTAAGAGACGCAAGCTCATCACCGAAGGTTGGTGGGGCAAGGAAATGTGTAAAATAAAATTTTCTGTTTAATCACTTCTTGACTTGTCTTTTTTGAGTAAAATGTCAATATATGCTTATTTCCAAAGAGATGTGTATATGGGATAGATGTGACACCATGAAGCTTCTAGAATGCAGGACCATAGGCAAGACACCTATCCTAAGAAGAAATCAAAGCGAGAACAAACTTGCAGACCTTGGTATGGTTACCGTTAAGACTTTGTCATGTCTATTTTATTTGATAAAAGATTCTGAAATGATTGATGATATCGTGAAAATGGAGAGATATGATTAGAAAGTTTTGTGCCAACGACATCATGAGTTTGTAATGAATTGCTTTTGAGAATAGACTCCTTGATCACAATCTGTGTAAGAAACAAATGGACAAAATGATCCTAATTTATATGAAAATGCAATGTAGATAGCTATATAGGTAGCGTTAGCTGCTTATGCGTAGAAACGTTTGAGGTGCAGGGAATTGACTGTTTCACCAAACTCCTCGCCTTCTAATGTACATAAGAGGTATGCACCATTTCCATAGTCCTTCATGACTCGGTATGGGCCCAACCATTTGGGCCGGAATTTCCTTCCTTCACCGGTCTTCTTATCGATCCGGTTGTCTAGTCTTAGAACTAGATCACCTTCGTATATATCGTGTTCATAAACCTTCTTGTTATACTTCCAAAGCACATTCGGTCAGCATAGGCTCTATGCCGCTGCTCAGCATCTAACCTAGTTTCATCTAGGCTTTCTAGTTGGGAAAGACGTGCTTCTTTGTAAGCGTCTTCATCTATGGATGGTAATGGGAAGTCGTCCTTAGGACGTGTTTTGTTGATGTCTCGAGAAATCTATGCAGATGCGTATCTTTCCATTCTTTTTGAGAACGGGAACGATATTAGATACCCATTGAGAGTAATTGACTGGCTTGATGAATCCTACCTGAAGGAGTTTTATTACTTCCTCTTTTACCATGAGAGCTACTTTGGGCTTCATGGGTCTTGATTTTTGTTTAATTGGATTTGCATCTGATCTAGTGACGAGGTTGTGCACCGCAATGTGGGGTGTGACTCCCGTCATCTCTTTGTAATTAAATGCAAACGCCTTTTGATGTTCTTTGAGAATCTGAGTATGTATTTCCACTTCTTCTGGGGTTAATGAAGAACCTAGTTTCAATATTCTTGGTTCATCTTCTGTCCCGATGTTGACATCGATTGTTTCTTCGATTAAAGAGGCGTTACCCTCTTCAAACTCAGGTGGTGCTGGAGGTAAATCTATATCATCCCCATTTTCTATTGCGTATATGCTAGGTTCCCTTTGTGAGGGAAGATCCGTTACGGGATTTCCGAAGTAGGAAGACGAATGTGGAATCAGGGATAAATCTAGCATGTGATAGGAGAGATGTAATGCTGCATAGGCATTTAAATAATCCAAAGTAGCCGCATCATTTCCAACATGGTCTAGGATGGTAGATTCACTTCCACTAAAAAGAGGATTTGTCATTGTTTTTATTAATGGTTCGTCACGAATGGATACTGTGAAGTGAGTATCTTCTAGCTCATTGCTTGGAGTAAAACGTGACGCTGAAGTTGCTATTGAATCAGAGAGAAGATTTTTCTCTCGCGGGATCGCTTCAATGGATATGAAGTTAAACGCCTTGCTTAAATCTAATACAATGTTTTTGTAAAGTTGTAAATGTTCGGCTTTAGTTTCATATACTTCAGAAACTTGGTTTGTTACTAATTACGAGTCTCCCAAGACTCTGATGTTATCAATACCAATCCTTCTGGCTAAGGTGAGGCCAAGAAGGAGGGCTTCGTACTCAGTGCCGTTGTTTGTGCATTCAAAGTTTAACTTGAATGAGAATGGGAGGACCTTCTCCTCGGGCGAAGTAAGAATTATACCTACCCCCGCTCCATAACGACATTTAGCTCCATCGAAATGGAGAGTCCAATACTTAGCCGGGAGTGTAGATGTTGGGGCATCTGCCGTGTTTGCACACTCTACTTCTATCATACAGAGATCCTCTGCCGGTAAGGAACCAACACCTAGGGAAAATCCTATGCCTACTGAATCGAATGGTAAGAACATTGGTGAATCTTGTTCTATCAATTCAATGATTTTCACAGTAGTCCCTAATGATATTGTTTCTTTAGTTTTACTTTTAGGGGTTGGAGTTGTTTTGGCTATGCTAGTAGTTTCAAGATCTGTTGTAGGTATCAACTTTTCCTCTGGATTTGGGTCAGAGGGTTTATTAAGTTGGTTTGTTGGAAATTCAAATTTTGAGTGCACCCCTGGTCTTTTCTTTAGATCAGCTAGGTGCAAATCGAAAGGTTTTGGATCGCCTTTGGCTATAAATACCTTTCCCAGATGCAAGAATCTTACTTCCTGAAATAGCGTGGAAGGGATTGCCTTCATTCGATGTATCCAAGGTCGGCCAAGGATCATATTATAGTTAGTTTCCCGATCTATAATATAAAATTCAGTCAAGATGGTTTTGGGCCCTAAGGTGACCGGCAGTGTTATAGTCCCTATTGAAGTGGCTTTAAGGCTATCATAGCCTCTAAAGGTGTTTCATGTAGTGGAACAGTTCGTTTCTCCATATCCAAGTTTTTGGAGGAAAGAGAAAGGGACTATGTTAACTGCGGCCCCGTCGTCAACCATTACCCATTTTACATAGTTATTATAAACCCACACCTGTAAGTGTAAGGCTAGGTCACCTTGGTGTGTGATCTCAGCATCTGTGGGCATTTTACTTATTTCGAAAATGAATTTGACATCCTTGTCCGGCTATCCCGGAGGGTGGATGTCAAAATCTACGTGATTTACTTGTGTTTCAGGAGGTGGAGTGATGTTAATTAGATGGCCTAGACCTAATGCTTCTAAAAGAGCAGCTCTGTGAGGGGGAGAGTTCTTTAGTAAGTCCAAAAATGAAATGTGTGAAAAGGTCTTTGTTAGGTCACTAATTAAATCATAGGCACCGATGGGTTTTTCAACTATTTGCTGACTCTTATCTCTGTCTCTCGGCAGATGACTTGGGCTCAGTTGAGAGAAATACTCTCGTGTTCTTGTTATAGCTTCGATAGGTAGTTCAGCGTCTAATTCTACCAAACTAACTATCTTAGGTCTTGGTTGAGCTCCCAACTGTGGCGCAACTGACGGATTTAATGAAGTCGAAGCTTCATGATCATTGTTTCCCGTTATTGTTTGTTTGTTCCAGTTGGATTCAGCCTATTGCCATTATGATTTGGGAGCGGATCGTTAAAGATCCCGAGGGAGCATTCGAGGGAAAGCGCCCTTGCGAGCGTATTTGGTTGTGATGAGACGGGATCTGCCAAAAACGAATCTGTGAAGAACTATCTTTGTTCTTCTGGAAAACGTTGCATAAATTTATTGTAGTCACGGCACGTTCTAGTGTCGTGACCATGAATTTTATGGAAACCACAATAAGAATTGGTTTATAATTCCCGTTTTGTTGGTTTGGTGTGTATTGTGGCCTAAAATTCCGATCAAACTGTTGCCTATTAGGACTAAAGTTTTGGAATTGTTGTTTTTGGTTTTGACCTTGGTTTTGGTAACCAAACGAGTTTTGGCTTGGCCCTTGCATGGGATTTCACCGTTGTTGTTGTTGTTGTTGTTGTGGATGGTTAAAATCCACTGTATTGACCGCTGGGGTAAAGTTGTTGTTTCGCTGATTGTTTGTTTGTGACGGAGTATTAACGACATTTACCCTCTTGGGCTGGTCGGTTACCCCATCCGTTGTTACCCCACGATTTTTGTTAAGGATTTTGGGTCCTTGATTGACATTTGTGGTAGTTGTAGTATTTTGAGTGGAGGTGATTAACCTCCCATTTGCTCCGTAAGTCTTACGACCACTATCTATTACTGCTTGATCAATTCGCAGAGCGCTCTCAAGTACCTCATCATAAGTCCTTAGTGGGAACTTCTGGACTTCTTCCTTCACTTCTCTGCTGAGAGAATGAAGGAATAAATCACATAGTTCCATCTGATCCATGTTTGGAGCACTTGCTGACGAATAAAGAACCGTACGCCACCTCTGGATGAAATGGGCGACAGATTCGTTGTGTTCTTGTTTGATATGTAAGAATTCCCTGATTCCTGTTCTCAATAGTTTGTTCATGTCGAAGGCTTTGATGAACTCAGACACGAGTTGTTTGAATGAATGTATGGAAGCCTCGGGTATTCTGTAATACCAATCGAGAGCAATGCCTTCCAGTGTTTTGGGGAATATTTTAGCAACAACCCCATCCCATGGGAGTAATTCTCGAATGGCTGTAGCGTAAGCTTTGATATGCGCATTCGGATCTCCCTCTCCTTTGTATTTGGGCAAATCGGGAAGAGGCCTTGGAAGCATAACGCTTCGTATGGTGAAATCTAAGGGCTCCTTCAAATATTCTGAATAAGTCCCTATCGCATATGTTTCAACCATTGATGGTGTCTGTTGAGGAGGCGGTGGCGGAACGGGTTGTTGATATGGCGTAACGTACGCGTTGGCAGGGGCATAAGGCAACCCCTGTATTTGGGCAAACATGCCGGGAGAGGAGAACATATCCCCTTGTGGTGATTTGGAGTACATGTTTAAGTACGAAGGGGTACTATCCAGGAATGGATTGCTCTGTACTGGACCAGGAGGAACAGTGCTAGCGATAGTGGGTCTAGTTGGCACTTGTTGTGAATACTGAGGAGTCATACCTAATGTGCCTACTCCTGTGAGGAGATCTACTTGGCTAGGATGGTGCGGAGGATTGGAACTCCCTGTTTGTATGAATCTTGAATTTTGACTTGCTTGGGAAAGTTCTAATCCTCTAACCTTCTCTATTAGAGTTGAAATGACTTCGTTTGGTGAAGTCACGATATCGTGCCTTGGTGGCAGTTTGTTGTATACTATGGTTTTGCGGAGGTATGTGATATCCTGCTATGAACTGATCATTATCTTGCCAAGCATCTCTGAGAGTATTTTCTATACGTGATGGCATAGAGGTATTTTCTTGAGGAGAGAACTCGGGCTGTATTTGCAAACCTCCTACAGGTGGGTACATGCCTTGAGAGCGTTGTTCATTTCGGGAATAACGCGTGGAGTACTCGTCATCTAGAACCGAGTATGGGTCTGATTGTCTACTAATATGTGGTCTAAGTAGTATTTGAGGAGACGAACCAGATTCTCTGGTAAATGTCATTTTGTTTGAACCTGAAGGCTCTGTTTGTTGGGTTCGAGGGAGTTGATCTAACTCCTCGGTTTCAAGAGACAAACTATACCGGTTCTTGGGGTTTGTGTTGAAAACCGATTAGTTGAATAGTTGTCACCCCATACCGAGATCGAGGGTGATGATTCCCTATTCTGTTGGGCGTAGTATGCCTCAAGACCTAGGAGGGGTCTGCCGTATGCATCAAATCCCAACATATTCGGGGGGTATATGAATACCCGTAGAATAATGGGAAAGAGCGAAGGTGAAAAGAGAGAAGATGAAACTTCTCAAAGAGAAGGTGAAACAATTGTTTGTTTCACGTCGGGTTCACCAATTTTGTTGGTGAAACTGATGTGAATGCTAATGAGGTACAGAAGGTGAAACAGTTGTTTGTTTCACGTCGGGTTCACCAATTTTGTACGTCGGAAAAGCGACAAGCGAGCGTGAGAATCTACAAGTGACTCTTCCGCGTACCCGACCTCCCGAGGTCGTGCCGAGACAGCCGGTGGGGATGGAATACAGGTAGTATATGGATAGACTAGTTAGGCAATCTAATATCTTCGACACGCACTAATGGAATCTGCGAATCTAAGGCAAAGAAGGCCCTTCTAACCTGGACCGGTGTGATAGATCGATCAGCAAGGATGACTACTCGAAGGCTCCAATCAATATCGAGCTCTGGCATGATTCGATCTATGGGTTGTGGAATGCATGGGAAATGACTCGGGATGGTTTCGTGTATTTCTCCGATAAGGTCATATGGTGAATATAATCAACTCTATGGATGATTTTTGGCCTAGTCCGAATTCTCTAGCTTCATTAGTGTTGTGTCCAGAGGGATAATCGTTGGATGATGATAGGTGGAATTGGAGTAGATTGAAATACTAGTGTGTGTAGGCCAATGTCTATATCCAATTCTCTTATGGATTCGTTAGGTTGTGGGATTTGTGGATCACAACCGTAGACTCTCGGTTGTTGCGGTCCTGTTATGGTCATACACGAGATCAAGTTCTAATCCCTAGTATCCAATAATCGTATGCTTTCTCAGCTTCTATGTTTAGAACCAACATTTGTGCAATCTTCTCGAATACCTTACGGGTGTTCTTACAACCTGGATTCTTAAGTCGGTATCTATATCTACGAAGGTGTCTCCATTGGCGTCTGGGTTGTGGAACTAAATGATCACACCGAATGTTTGTTCTCTTTCGAGCCCTTCTACAGTCATGTGGATGTTTTCTAGGGTAATATGTAGTTTGGCTGACTTGACCAAAACGTGTGTGCTTGGTCGTCTTCTATGTTTAGTCCTCTTAACTGTGAACTGATTAGTTGTAAATCTGTGGTTGTTTGGAATACTTGTATCCTGAGATTTTGGTCTATGTTAACTATCACTGTGACGAGGTTTGGTTGAGGCACGATTGGCTCAAATATATATTCCCTGGGCTCTTGAGGTCCCGTGATTGTCATACGAAACAAAATGTAAATCTAACTGTAATGAAACAAATTCTAACTACGTGAAATAAATCTAACTGCATATAACTTTTATTCTTCTATGAAATATTCTAACAATTCTAAGAAAAACAAACTATTTTAAGCGTATCTAGAAATAATAACTAAACAATAATTTAAAACAGACAAGATAACCGAGTGTGGTTATTTGCCTGTGTGATTTGTAGAATTATTCTAAATAAAATAGCCTGTCTAATCTACCTGCAAGATTCTCGATCCTACCTCAGAAGTGAGGAGTGAATCATAGTTTCTCAGAAACTATCAATCCCCACAGCTTCCCTGGCAATATCGAGAATAGAATGAAATGAAATAAAGCAATTTAACTACTCTATTTGATATGAATCTGACTAGAACTTTGAAATTTAAAACCTGGACTCCGCAGAACAGTGGCGAATCCGATGGTGTATGTGATCTCGTCCCCTCAGTATGATCTTCTCATTCTTTCGTGTTCACTTGGATCCAGAAAAGTGTGTAATGCTAGCACCGATAGGAGTAGATTTTGGGACAAGGACAACTCAGAATGCAGACCAAGAATGCGAGTAAGAGAGGGATAGCGCAACAAAGACAGAGCTTGGCTTATGCGATTCTTAGCAGGATTTTTACTGCGAGTCATGCAACATAGAGTGACCGGAGAACTGCAACTATCCTATACGAAGAGCAAAACTCAGTAACTTTAATGGCTTCCCAAGCTATTCTATTCCAAAGTAAAGAAACTACTTGCACAAGCCTGGATATGTGGCTTACCAACATTTGAATAAAGCTAACCGGTATATAATGAATTGAACTAAGAACTCCAAGACACACGAGAAATAAATCTACAAAGAAAGAGGAATTGGGGCAAGCTTCTAACTGGATTGGATGAAATGACAAGATCGCCGCACAAGATGGGTTTGTGGCTTACCAACAGCTGAGCAATTTAACAAAAGATGCAAGTGAATTCAAGCTATGACTTCTAAACAAGATAACTAACTAGAGCACTAAAATGAGGGAATGAGAGCAAAGATCAAACTTCAAAATCCAGCCAAGCTTTAGACCAAAACTCGCACTCAAATTCTTCACCAAAATCTTCACCAAAATCAGACCATTTGCATGTACACAAACCATGCATTTATAGGAATTCCAACTCTCAAAAACCAAAACCAAATTGAACTCCTAAACAATAAACAAAGAAAAAACACTGTTCCAGGGGACCAAAAACATTAATGCATGCTCAAGTCGGTAAAGAAAATCTAGTGAAATGTGATATTTCACGTGAGTCACGTCAAAAGAGCGTTCTGGAAAATGCACACAGGACCGCCGCTCCGGGCGGTGGTGGCGACACAGACCACCGCCCTATTCGGGGAGGTGGTTACGAGACCGCCGCCTTGCAGGCAGGCGGCGGTTTGCCACCAAGGATAAGAGGCCAAGGAAAGAGGGAAAAAAGGGGAAAACAAAGGGCACGGGGGCTAAGCGGGGCATGCGGGATGTTAACGCATACTCCGAAGGATTTTCTGATCCCGAACACCTTGCGAGGAGACCTGTATCATCATTGGGGCACTTGTTACACTGCTTGCGTAGTACAAGACCTTACAATTTTGGGTACGCATACAGTTACCAAAACCCTTCAACCCCCATATACATACTATCAACAACCTCCCGTTTCATCCATTATTCACTCAGGGTACATACCCCCTGTTTCACTTCCTTCTTCCCAATCAACCTACATGGAAGCACCATACACTGGAGTGCCACCCCCATTATATGGCCAAAACCAACCCTCTCATGCTATAGGAGGCATCCAATCATCACAACCCACCAATGACCTAATTAAATTGATGTTGGACAAGATGCAGACATTGGAGGCATTGGTTTTCAGCTCCTATAACACTCTCACCTATGACAAGATTTGTAACGAGCCCATTCACCCATCCATTCCTATCCATTCATACCCCGTGTATTGGGAAATTCCTAAATTCTATCGTTTTAATAGCATAGAAGACTCAGAATAACATTTTGATCATTCAAACATGGGTGTTATCTCGATCTCTCATGATGATGCCTTGCTCTTAAGAACCTTTCCCATGTCCCTCACTTTGGACCTACATTAGATTAGTATAGTGGGTTACCCGAACACTCTATATTCTCATTCAATCAGATAGCCCAAGCCTTCTTGGATCATTTCTCTATCAATATCGTTAAGAAGGTTACCATAACCGATCTATATTTCACACGTTAGTATGAGGATGAATATATTGCAGATTTTTTCATGTGCCTGTGTAGCCTGATCAACCAACTTACCTTCTAAGCGCCACAAATAGAACTCACCAAGCTCTTCACATGGGCTTGTGCCAAGTATGTCTCACCTACCTTCAGAGGTCCAAACCTTCGAACATTCGATGAAGCATTCACTATGGCACGAAAGTTAGAAATTTGGGCCATCGAAGAGAAGAAAATCTAGTTATGGAATAAGAATTCGGCATTCAAGTCGAATGATACCTCTTCTTCTTCCAAACCACAGACCAATTATTCAAAAGATAAGGACACCACCGACACAAAGTGGTACTTAAGGCCGGCCTAACACATCACAAATCAAGGCTACCCCTTCATCTAATCTCTCACCTGTCCATACTTTTCAATTTAGATGAGATCAGTGGAAATATACCCCAATTAGGGAGGCTTACTCTTATGTCTTAGAAAAGCTTATCAAAGCTGGAGCCATCACTCTTCGACCCATAAAACCACACATTGGTTTTGACTCTACGCCCCATGCCCGCACGGTATAAAGAACATGATTTCGTAATTATCATTGAGTAAAGGGTCATAGTGATGGTAACTGCATCCTTTCAAAAATATTTTCCAAGAAATGCTTGAGAAAGGTGAGTTAACCATGGCTAATCCTAATTCACCTACCAATAAAAACCTACATATCTTCAAGAAACCATTTCCTAACCATGCCCCTTCGTCTGATCAAACCGGTGAGACCTCCACTCACAATACCCATACCCGCGAGGTTCACACTATCTTTAATGACGCACTTGTCACCTCCCAATTACCCCATATTCCTTCCATAGAGGAGATCCTAGCCCAAAATCCTCCTTCCGCATCGGAACCAACCTCCCCTGTTCCTTCACCAACAAAGGAACACCTTTCATCTCCTTCATCACCTACAGAGGAATATTTCACTAACATTGAGACCATCTCACCCCTGGCTTCACCACTTAGAGAGCCTTTAGCTACAGTACCTCCTCCACCCATAGAGGAGCACCTGTTACCTCCTCCACCTATAGAGAATCACCCATCATCTCCACCACCTATCATAGAACCAGTTGAGATACCTTTTCCTCTTGCGAGCATTCTCGATCAGCCACCCAAGATCAGACCGACCTACTTTCGGCTCTCTTACCCATAAAAGTTGAAGCTATCCAATTCCCCATCTCTAAGACACATTTTACAAGAATTACCATTAGGTCCTCACCAACTCCACCTAGAGATGTTCCGTTCTCACATTTGGTTGATCACTTAGATTATGTGGATAGGGCTCTCTACTATGGGGATGCTTTTACTCCCCATCTCAACACGAGATGCGAGAGATCCCTCACCGATACCTCCACAATCTACCAAAAACATTTCGACCAATTGAACCAAACACAATCACCTTTATCACAACTCCTTCCACAAAACCTATTATAGCTCATGCCACACCCTTACCCATAACTCAACCTACACCTAAACCCAAACCCATACCTACAACATTTACTTGACTAAACCCATTACCACTTTAGGGGTCACCCCGACCACTAGCCTTACTCATCCGCCTATCAAACTAGATTTAGCCACATCCTCCAAAGTCAACACCATACCTACTCCAACACCCAAAAAAAAGCACCAAACCCATAGAACTCATACCGGATATGCCAATCACATATGCACCTATCCCATCCATCTTAGGATCTTAGCTTCCCCACATGGTCAAGAAACCTCCACCCATCAATAAACCAAAAACACAACAGCTCATTCCTTCCTCACAAACCTCTGACCTACCCAAATGTCCAACCCAACTTACACCTACACTTGCTACCTCTTTATCACCCATACCTCTAATACCCTCAGCTATTGCTTCACTACCCACTACACTTCAATCGTTGTCTCATGCACCTCAAGCATGACCCGCATCATCTACCTTCACAGCACCCCGTTATCCCCATGGGTAACTCACCCTCTTCCTCCATCGGATTTTCCTTCTAGACCTTGTACACCCACATCACCTTTACCCAAGAAGGTGCAACCTAAAAACAAAACTCCACTACCCCACAATAAGGTAGTCAAAATGACCACACACCCTCCTACCCGTCCATCTACTATACCCATACCTAAACAAACACGACCAACACCTAAAACCACACCAACACCCAAACCCATGGCTCAACCCCCCTCTTCTAAAGACCATTCCTCAACAATCACCTACACCTACACCCAAACCTACGTTTACTTCCCATTGTGATCCACTAGCAAGGTCTTATGCCAAAATTTTAACCAACCTCCTGAGAAACCTCTGTCATCACATTACCACCACTCAGACCTTACGACCCCCTCAAACCCAAGCCAAAAGGGTTTGATGATACTAAAATTTGTGCATACCATCATGTGCCAGGACACGATGTGGAGAACTGCAAGGCCTTGAAAACCATTCTTATCCAATTGTGTCCACCAGAAACCAACTTTGATGATGATGACCTTCTCGATGAGGATCCTGCTTCACCAACACCCATTCCCACACTACCCACTCAATGACCACAACCTCCACCCTCACCTCTCCTAGAGCCACCCCAAGATTTTAAATTAACATGGTTCACATCAGAGAACTTGCCATGCCACCACCCAAATGTCGTTGTGCCCAACTAACCTCATACGGTTTTTTCTCCTTCGGTAGGTTTTCCCTGTTGTGTCATTATACCACTCACCCTACACCTTCTCCATTTTCCAACTCCCCTCAAATAAACATGATACATGTCACTACACATGCACATAAGGGTAAAGAAAAGGAAACTGATACACCAACCAATCCTATACCCAACATACTATCTACACCCATACCTAAAATAACTATCCATAGCCCCACATACCCCATTTCTAATGGCATCACACATCACACCATGCTCAAAAATTACACCAATCACCCCTCAAAATGTCCTTATATGACCTCATCTAAACCTTGGAATCCCATCATCAAGCTCTCATGGAGGTTCTTTAATCAATTGAGGTTTTACCTAATGACCCTACACCCGTAGCCTCCATTATCACACCCATCATGTAGCCTCTCTCACCAAATTACCACCTTCATCTTCACCCCACCTTGTTCACCAAGTGGCCTCCCTTAGCTTCTCAGAGGAAGAGATCATGCCACACCAAAATGATGACCCAGACCCAGCCCTCTTCATCTCTATCCACATCGATGACATATGGGTACGCCGTGTGATGATTGATGGGGGTGCTAGCATTAACATCATTTCATCCCATACATTCACTCAAATGCACATACCTGACAATTACATGCATAAACACCTGGTCATGTTTTGTTCATTCAATGATGCTATCACCTCTACACTAGGCACCGTCATCCTCCACATTCACATGGGCCCCACACTTTGTTCCGAATTGTTTTACATTTTGGAGGGGGAATTCCAATATAACCTGTTGCTTGGTAGACCCTAGATCATGTCATGGGTTGCGTTCCTTCCACTTTGCATCGTTGTGTAAAGTTTGAACACGAAGGACACACCTATACCATTCCAGCTGACCCATCACCTTTTAAAACATGTAACATGCTTTATCGACCTAATGATGTGCTCATACCTATCAAGTTGTCTACCTCCATGACCACTACCACTTCACCTACACCTCCACTACTAAGTACTGACCTTTGCTACACGCACATACCTCCTCCATTCCTACCATTTCCATAACCTCCACGGCTGACCCATCAGCTTCCCAATCCATTAACTCCACCTCCACATTGACCTCTGACACATTATCCATACCAGCTACCTACATACCAACCACTGATCCCTTGGAAGGTGTTTTCAACACCTCACTCTGGGGGAGTACCACCTATATAGTGTCAACACATTTCTTACTCCACAAGAGTATGGAAGCCTTCACCAACACCCTCGCTATGATCATTGTATAGGAGAATGTCTCCTTTATGGTCCTCCCCACCTTCGTACTAGTCTCACCTATGGGGGACTTGATACTACCACTTACACACCTGAACCACCATCACAAACCCGCCCATTTTCATTGACTTCCAATCACTTACCAATCACCATTTCTCCCACACCTTCCTACACTGTTATGTGTGTGAAGGGTTTTGGTTTTGGATTTTATGAGCAAGGCCACCATACCATTATTCCATGTACCACCCATAAACATAATGACCGTAGTGGTATCGGCTTCCCAAACCACCTACCAAATAGGCCCACATTGAACTCATTAAGGACACTAGCCCTTCTCCACCTTCTTCACCTGCTCCACCTTCATCACCACCTTCACCGACGGAGTTGATGGATCCTGAATCTATCCCTCTAACTTTTTTTTTTCATAAACACCATTTCCTTGGGGCCTCTGACTTATCAACGTGAGGGCGAGGCCCCTTCCACTCTTCCCTTCCTGTATCTGAGATGATCGATGATGACACACCTACAATTAACATCATTCAATGTCAGGATGATGAATCCATACTCACCTACCTTGGTGTAGAAGACTCATATATTCATCAGTCGTTACCCTCTGAGACGTAAACCATGTTGAATGAATTGACTATCGAGATCAACATTCATACTCAGGATGACCCACACATCCTAAAGATCGGACAATCTTTAGATGCTGTTGAACAGGAAGCTATCACTTCTTTTCTCAAAGATCATAACCACACTTTCACTTGGTCTTACGTAGACATGCCCGGTATTGACCCCACCATAGTGGTCCACAATATCATAACCATTCCGATGCCAAACCCATCAAAAAAAAGCTGAGGAAAATGCACCCTCGTATTGCTCTTCTCGTCAAAGAAGAACTTCAGCCTTCTTTTGTTTCCTTCATCTTACCCATTGATTATCCTCATTGGATTTCTAACATTTTCCCTATTACTAAAGCAACAGGGGGACTCCACATTTACATGGACTTCCGTGACCTCAACCTAGCCTACCCGAAAGATGACTTTCCCTTACCGGTATTGATCAGTTGGTTGACCTCACCATTGGTCATGAGATGCTATCACTCATGGATGGCTTCTCGGGTTATAACAAAATTTTCTTGCCCCAGAAGATCAACACAAAACCTCATTCATCACCCCATGGGGGACCTTCTACTATCGAGTCATGCCTTTTGGCCTTAAAAATTCTAGTGCCACATATCAGTGGGCTATGACTTACATCTTCCATGACATCATGCATCACATATTGGAAGATTATGTGGATGATCTCTTGGAAAAATCTAAACATCGCTCCAAGCACCTTGCCATCCTCAAAACCATCTTTGACCACCTCATTAAATATTGCATTCCGCCTTCACCTAAGAAGTGTGTCTTTCGGTTCTCTTGGGAAAGCTCCTAGGATTTATCATTTCCCTCCATGGTATAGAAGTTGACCCTGCTAAAGTCAAGGCCATTCTGGAAATGCCTCTGCCCACTAACCTTAAACAACTCCGTAGCCTGCAAGGTAAGTTGCAATCTATTCGCCATTTCATTTCACAATTATCGGATCGGTGTCAACCGTTTCATCATCTGCTCAAGAAGGATGTCTCCTTTAAATGGGATGATGATTGTCATAAAGCTTTTGAGGCCTTAAAACAATACCTTCTCCAACCACCATACTTATCCCACCTAAAGATGATCAACCTTTTTATCTATACATATCCGCTACCGATCACTCCTTGGGAGCCATGCTCACTCATCACGATGAACAACATAGGGAGCAGGTGGTTTATTATATCATTCGTACTCTTTTGGACTATGAAACCTGATACACCCATCCCAAAAATTTTTTTCTTAGCCTTAGTTTTCATTGCCACAAACTCCATCATTACCTACTCAACCAAAAAACCTATGTTGTGACCAAACACCGACCCCTTACACTTCATGTATGCCAAACCTTATCAAAATCAGCGTGCCGCATGATGGCTTATGCTTTTAGCTGATCTTGACCTGAATTCATTCATCAAAAGTCCATCAAGGGCCAAGCTATCACCGACCAATTGGCTGATGCACCTATTTTCGAGGATCAACCCTCTAATTTTGACTTTCTAGATGAGTCGATTGCTACCCTTTCCCTGGATGAACCTCCTTATCAAATGACACTCTTTTTTATGGTTCAAGTGTCAGCGTGGGGGTGGGGCTGGTATTATCCTCATTCCTCTTGATGGAGAACCCATGCCTTTGTCTTTCAAACTAGATTTTGAATGCACCAACAATATTTTGAATATGTGAAGCACTCGTACTAGGTCTCCAAGCCGCCTATGCCCTAGATGTCAAATCAATCAACATCTTTGGTGATTCTCAATTGGTCATAAACCAAGTCAATGGTATGTACCAATGTGTAATGAGATACTTCAAAAGTATAAACATCATGTAGACATACTTTTGACCACCTTTGATCATTACACCCTTCAAACCATCCCACGTTCCACCAACAAATTTGTAGATACCATGGCCTGCTTAGCTTCCCAAATACCCGCTTCACCCGCCGATTCCAAAATATTTGTCACCATACAATGCCTCCATTCACCTTCTTATTTACCTCATGATGTTTACTCGATCGGAACCAATACCCCTGACTGAGTGACCTTTGGTATAAATAATACTCTGACTACCTTTCTCTCTCCATCTTACCTCTTGATCTCACCCGTAATGAGACAACGTGCCTTCCTTAAAAAGGTCTCTCGTTACGTTATCTGGGAGGACTCCTCTATAAGTGGCTTTGATGGTATTCTCTTATGATGCCTCACAAGTTCTGAAATTCCTTATACCATTAAGGAGGTTCATGATGGCATATGTGGAGGTCACTTTAGTGGCCTTGTTGTTGCTAAGTGTATTCTTCACCTAGGCTATTACTGGCTGACCCTTAACCATGATTGTTGTGACTACGTCAAATGTTGTGTAAAATGCCAACAACATTCCAATCTTCATCATACACCCAGTCATGCCTTACAGGTCACTCGTGACCTTTGGCCCTTCTCTCAATGGGGTTTGGATCTTGTTGGAGAAATCAATCCTCATTCTTCCCAACACCATCAATGGATCATCACTACTGCTACCGAATACTACACAAAATGGGTAGAAGCCATCCCACTCATTTCCATGAAAGCCAAGAAAATATGTGAGTTCATTAACCACCACATCATTTTTCACTTTGGTGTTCCTCATCGCCTCATCACTGACAATGGAAAACAATTCAAAAACAAAACATTGCAAAAACTTTGTGACGCCTTTGGCATTCAACTTAGTTTCTCATCACCCTACTACCCACAAACCAATGGCCAAGCTGAATCCACTAACAAAACCCTCAACAAAATTCTCATGAAAGTGGTTGATGATACTGGGAAGGATTGGCATATGCACATTCCTTTTTCCCTATGGGCATACCGCACTAGTATTCACACTTCCACTGTGGCCACACCCTTTTCTCTGGTCTATGGTATAGAGGTTGTTCTACCTCTCAAAGTCTAGATCCCCTCACTCTGTATTTCTCTCCATGACATGCTCACTGATGATGAATTTCATCAGGACCATTTAGCATAACTAGAGTTATTAGATGAAATGTCGTCTTAATGCTCTGGATCACCTTCAAGTTTACCAACAACGTATCAAACATGCCTATGAAAAATGTGTTCATGAATGAACCTTCCAAGTTGGTGACCTTGTCCTGAAAGAAAATCAACACGTAACCAAAGTATAGAAAAAAAGTAAACAGGGAAAATTTTCTCCTAATTGGCTTGGACCATACATCGTGACTCATACCTATGGATCAGGTGCTTATCGTTTATCTTCTCTTGATGGTAAACCTGAACCTGAGCCCTTAACGCCTTGCATCTTGACCATTTTATTGTTGACTCGTTGTCCTACCTCACCCTTTGTCTCTTTCCATGCTCATCCCTTGAGCGCCATTCACTCCATACACCTCCCTAATGATTAAACAGAATCATGTGAGTACCCATCACTTGTTATCTTCCCTTGAATATGTGTACCATGGTGCTGCACATAGCATGATTCTCATGGATACTTTTCATCTACCTTAGATGAGATCCCATGGTCATTTCACCTTGCCCTTTGAACAAGAGTCCTATCTTTCACCTTGGTCTTGTCCATGACTGCAAAGACCTCACAATGGGACCAAACTCCTTGAGTCAAACTTCTAATAAAAAGATGACTCCCTCAAAAGGACATCTTCCTCTCGACCAACTGCTACTATAAATAGACTGCTCCCATGAAGGACAGCTATGTAAATCTCTTCAAAAAAAAAAAAAAAAAAGAGCAACCGAAGCTTCCCACATCGATCAACTTCATGAAGACCTCAAGGAGTTCAATTTTTCCCATATAGACTTCCCGCATCGATTAGTCTATCTCAACTATAAGTCAAAAAAAAAAAAAATTTTTAGTCATGGACTTTCCCATTGTGACCTAGGACCTCTTTCCCAAAGGGCCTGCTACCTCATACCATAAAAAATTAAAAACTACCTACTCTTCACCCTGTGAACCATGCCCACTCTCATTTCCTATTGCCTCAAGGGACTTCTTAGAACTTAGACATTTGGTGATCATGTGACTACTTTTCATCGTAGAACATGTCAATCATGCAATGTCTTTAGGGTCTTATGTTCATCACCTCCTCCAAGGTATGATCTACTTGGTATGATCCTACCCAATCAAGTGGCTTTATTGCCCCCTTTTATCTTTTAACCATCTTTGTTTACATTTTGATTACCTTATAGGACTTGGTCCTTGACGCTTACCTTTGGGGTAATCCTCCTCTTTCACCACAATCACTTTCACCTACATCATTTTACCTACAATCTACCCACACCTAACAAACCTAAACCCACAACATGCCCAAACACCTATCGACTCATTTTCACACCTTCTCATTTTCTTCCCTAGCTTATGGGAGAACTACATCATCGGCTGAGGTCCCTTTTCACCGGGACTATGTAGGTAGCACTTGAGGGCATGGGGCCCTTGGAGGTTAGCTCACCATTCTCTACCCTAAACAATTCATCAACCATGCCTAACTCACCATTTACATCACATTTCACTTAGTTCCCCTTTTATATACAAAATTGGAAATTAAGCCACATACATAACAATTTCTTACATATTTTATACATTTATTATGCTTACCATTTCTCTATCATCACTATGCATGGATTATACCACATCTCACATATGACCCATAGTATCATTCATTGCAAAAATAATAATAATGAATCACAACTTCACCTACTTTCAACCAACCAACCATGCCTAGCAAATATGACCAAACCATGCCTAAACTAACTCAACCATGACCAACCATGCCTAACAAAATTGACTCAACCATGCCTACCAACCTAACTCAATCCATGCCTAACCAAACTAACTCAATCCATGCCTACCCAACCTAACTCAATCCATGCCTAACCAACCTGACTCGATCCATGCCTAAACTAACTGACTCCATCATGCCTAACTCACCTAATTTCCATCCATATCAAAACAACAAATCCATATCTCATCTAACACAAGCCATAAACCAATATCTCATAAACACATCAACACATCACAAAATACCATGTATCTCATCATATAAATCAATAAATGTGTATCTCAATATACATGCCTATCTCATCATGTCCATCATCTCAAAATGTTGGCATACAAGCCGATATATAATACAAAATGTCATCGGCATGCAGGCCGGTCTCATATATACAAAAAAGAATGAATCAATACAAAATATCTTTGGCACACATGAGGCGGTATATGCTCAAAATATACAAATCACTCATACATCCTCACTATCTTCACACGAGGCCGGTATGTGATAAAAAATACAACTATCTTCGGCATGCAAGCCGGTATATATATATATCAAAAAATAACTAATATACTCAAAAAATCAAGGTGACTGCATATCAGGCATCTCGTCGGATGTCCTCCATCTCTGTGTCACATGTACCCTCGGCCTCCTATGTCCCTATTGGCACCTCACCTAGAGCTGGTTGCCTTGTGCGTTGGTGGCCTCTCCTGATCGGGCCTGGAGCTCGTTGACCTCTCTGTGCTCTCCACACTATGAGTGTGGGATCTCATCCTCTCATTGGATGCCTATTGTGCCCTGTACTCGGCATAGGATATGAAATCTATCTTGGCCTGCCATAAGCTGGTCTGATAATATCTCACCTCACCTAGGGCATCCTATAACCTAGATATAGGCATGATCTGTGGTGGTCCCATAGGTCTCGGCCCCTGTACCTACCTGCCCATAACCTTCCCTATGCCTACCTTTGTGGCTGGGACCTACTCCTAGTGCTGTGGTGGTGCCCCCTACCCCTATGCTTGTATCTGGGCTGTAAGGCCCCTAATATATGCCTTTTCTATGGCATGGCTATTGGCCTGTAAACCTACCACTGAGCCTGTAAGGATGTTACCTAACCATCCCCCGACCATATCCATCTCCTCCATCTCCTCCATCTGCCATCTAAGCCTATAGGATGGCTACTTGTATATGTGTAGCTCTACTACCTCTACCTCGAGCCCTCAGGTGTGTGTAGTATACCTAAATTGGGTAATTAGCGTAGTTACCCCTGTAGGGTGTCTCTCACTGTAATGGTAGCTAGGTCACGGCTGCCCCGATCTGCAGGTGGTATGGCTAATAACTAAAGCCACCACCACTGCTACTATATCTATCTGTACATCTCGGCATCATCTATCCACCGATCCACTAGCTGCTCCTCCTCCCCTGTGGGCACTGTAGGCTATGGTAGAGGTAAGGGCCTCTCCTGTCATCTCTCCGATATTGTGGGAAGGGTGGAGGAATGTCTATAAGAGTTGAAATACCATCGGACTCTGTCTACGGGATCATCTCATCCTCCCCGACATGACGACCCTATATCCACCTCTCTAGCTAGAGCTCAGCTAGCTCCTCATGCATATGCCTATATGAGGGGAATCCCACATATGGCCTCTAGATAATGTCCACTCCGAGACAACCCCTCTAGTATGCTTGCCTAAAAATGGGCCACATCATGTGTCGGCCTATCTGATCTCCGCTCTCCTATCACCGGCACCCATCTCCTATATCCCACACACAAATCATGTTGGGAATGCATCTTCTTGGGGCATCCCTATAGGTCACATGCACACTATGTGCTCATATGCCCAATAGTGTAGTATAAATGTACAACACAGGCTAAACCTGTGCAACCACCCATATGCCCATAACTCTCTGTATAGCTGCACTAAGAATGTTGGTGCCTAGGAAAAGCATGTCTCATGCACCATCATATCATGGAGTACCCCCATCAGTGATCGGGGAAAGCATCCACCCTCTGCATCTGGCAGTGCATAGCAGCACACTACCTCCATCAACAAAACCACTAGCCTCGTCTCATCGGACGGGCTAGGTACATCTCTCCATAGCTCAAACTGGCACTATGGAATCTCAAATCAGCCACTCCCTCACCAAAAACTATCCCAATCAACTCCTCTGAGGCCTCGGAGGAGATAGAATACACCTAGGCACCCAATATGGGTAGCCACAAAATCTAGAACATGTCCTCCAGGGTGATAGTCATCTCACCCGTCGGAAGGTGGAACGTGTTGGTCACGGGATCCCATCTATCGATGAGCGTGACCATCAAGAGTTGGGCTGCTAGAAAAACATGTCGGTAGTGAAAAATCCCACTCAAGCCCACTACCTCCACATGTTGGAGCTCCAAAGGGGTCGTTATGCCACACAATGTCACCAGTAGAGGTGGAACCCTATCCTGCATATGTAACTATGATCTCCCCTACATCTAATCAAGCATACGACATTAATCCACATTTACCATGACCATATTCACCAATTATCATTATCCTCCACCCTATTTTCACTCTACCCATCTCAACTACCTAGCCCACATCACTTTTGGACCCTTGTGCCTAAAATCCCGACCGGTGTCGGTTCATCCTAACCGACTCGGTCACCCTTAAACCGGCATCGGTCACCTGTTTGGTGACCGATATTGGTTAACCTTTCTTACGACCATGGTTACCATGTAGCGGCATAAGTCACCTATTTGGTGACCCGATATCAATTTTACCCAATCAACGTAGGCCTAACTTGATGATGCCGGTCACATCGTGGAAAATCCCGTGACTTCCCAAAACCCCATTTTCTAAAAATCACCCCCTTTCCCTTTTACCCCACCTATAATGACCTAAAACTACCCCTGGACCTCTACCCACCCCACCTATACCATTTACTACCCTTCCCCTCCCTCTTTTAGCCTGTTATTCCCCCATACCCAAATTTTATTTTTACCCACCCCAAAAAAACAAAAACCCACAAAAACCTTAAATAACAATACTCCAAACTTCTAATCTATCTAATCAACAATGTAGCGTTGGGTGCTTACCTCGTCTCTTTGCCACCGTCTCAATGGCACATTCGGCCATTATCTGTGGTGGCCCCCGATCCCTCTCGGCCTCTTGCCATCACCAAATAATTCCTCATGACCTCGCCCAATCAAATCTCTCACCTGATCTGTGGACCCATTTGCTCACCAACCCAACCCTCGTCCAATCACACTACCAACTCACTGTCCCATTTCCTTTGGACACTTTTCTCTCTTTTCTCTCCTTTTTTCATTTTCTCACTTCTGTAAATAACAAATGAATAATAAAAAAAATGTGGATTTTTTTTTTTATAACCAACCCAACCTAACCAACGTTGGTTACCCAATGACCGCATCGGTCGCGTGCCCTACCTCACCATCGTCAGTTTTCCTATACCGACGTCGGTTTTCCATGACCACCATCGGTCATCCTCACCTACACATTTCCCTCAATTAAGCCCCTTTTACCCCACCCTTTACCTTGATCCTTTACCCCACCCTTCACCTTGATCCTTTACCCAACCCATTTACCTTACCTTTCCTGACCTCCTCATTTACTACCTCCATTTTTCCTCCTTTGGGGACTCATTATTTTACCCCTACCTTGGCCTTACCCACATTGTGACCTCAATATTTAGACCTGGACCATCGCTAGTGACCTTTGACCTCATGTGTTCGCTATACCTTGTGGCATTGTTACCTGTGTTGATTGACCTAATGACCTTACCTAGCCTATTACATGACTGTTTATCGACCCTACCTTTGGTGTACAGAACATACCTAAACATTCCTACACCTAACCTACGTTGTGTTTCTTGACCATATCCTATACCTTGGATACGGATTCACTTCAACCTTGTTTGGATAAACCTATCGACCTTAGACATGATGTAGAGTTTGCCTACTCTTCAACTTGGTAGCGTGCTGCAATTTATTCATGTGTGTGTGTTTGACTGTTTCTACCTTTGACCTTGACCCATTACCTAGAATACCTTGAGTAGACATTTTACCCTTTTCCCCAGACCCACCTGCCTTTCCTCCCATTTACCTTTTATCAAACCACTCTTGATTCTTCCTACCTTTGCCTCATCAGTTCCTAGTTTGAGGGGATCACCTTCACCCACACATGGGGCAACCACATCTTATTTTTGTTAGTGTCGCTTACCAATACAAGCTACACAAAAAAAGGGAAAAATGTAGACACTAAAATTAGGTCACACTCCCCTTTGGTCCCTCGACAAATAAGCACCCTTCATCACATTCACCTAGCCATGACCCCTTTCACCCCACTAATATTAATTTAATTAATTTAATTAAATTAATGCATTATCCTCACTATATTTATTATTTAAATATCTTATTTTAAATAATATCCACACATGTAGTTCACTTAGACACCTCACCAAGCCAACTCAACCTAAGACCTATTCTTAGTAAGTTTCCATAACTAACTAAGACTTACCCAAACCCTAAAAATCAATGCCTACATTCCCTCTAACCACATTCCCACATGCTCAAGAAACTCCCAGTCTAATCATGGGTTCGTGACATGATATCTGAGGAAATCAAGAGGATCTCCCTAGTTTAGTAAACCTAGGAAATCCCACCTTGACCAACGGTTACCCCTAACCATCCGGTTAAGCGAAACACTATCGGTTACCCTTTTAACCCCAAAACAACCTTATTCTCAAGGTTGGAATTTGGAAGAAGAAAAAGAGGTTGGTGAGCATTATCACATCTTAGAGAGATAACACATCTTCAGAGAGTGAATTCCAATGAGACCACGCATGCAAGGAAGGAGATCAAACATCTTTTCCTACATAACCATGATCTGATCTAACCAAGCAAAGAGGAATGCACATACAGCCCATGCAGAAGCTTTCCTTAGTTGGTGATCACTTGTAACCTTCAAACCCCTCATCAACACCTCCATCCTTCACACACAGGCATCCAGGACCAAAATCCAAGTAAGTATAACATCATACTTCTCTGGTTTATTTCATTTCATCATTATTTTATCATCTATTGCTTACCTAGCCACCTATTGACCTTATCCAACATTTCCACCTCCATATACCCATTAAATCCTTTCGAATCCTACCCCAGTCACCCAATACCTCGTCCGACCAACCAAATTCCTTTGTGCAATCACAAAGGAGACCTAAAGCTTGTTCTGTGACATTTCTAGATTTCACGATGGCGGCACTAGTCACACACCGACCACCGTCGTTACCCCGACCGACATCGGTCTCTATATTTCCCACACACATAGGCTAGAATAGAGACCTACCCACTTAATTTCATCTCACCCTCATCCAATTGTGATCTACTCGAGACCTCTGTCAAACCTGCAGAACCCAGAACCAATCATTTGACCTTTGGATTCTATTCTAGCTTAGCTTAGCTTTGTTAGATTAGATCTATTTTCTTATTGTGTTTTAAGTGAGATACCTAAATCATTTCAAATTACAATAGGATTTACTTTGTTTACAACATTAAATTGTTTAAAATAGTGGGTGATAGCCATCTAGGAAGTATGCACTTCCGGATCTAGCATACGCTAGGTAGTTCTTTGCCCATATTGTTTAATTCCTTCTTGTGGTCTTGCTTTGCATTACGGGTAGTTCCTCCTAACCAAAAGGAAGCTCTCACGATCAATTGTGGATTCGGAAGTCATACATGCACAACAACCCATTAGCCAACATTTGAACAGTATTCCTCCTACTACACCGTTACCCTATTTGTTTTGTCAACACTCCAAAGAAACGATCTAAGAAAAAGGTAGTCTATTAATAGTGGTAGAATATAAAGAAGATATGTCCCCTTGAGGGAGTTATCTTTTGGTGGAAGTTTGACTCAAGGATTTATATCCCTTTTTATTTAGATTTTTATGTCATGAACAAGACTATAAATGAATATTAGGTTCTTGTTTAGAAGATAAGAATGTAGCACACAAATATTAACTGTGGAAGAGGTGGTTTTGAGTGATGAATGACCATGGGATTCCATCTTGAAGAAGACAAAAAGTATCCATAAGAATCATGCTATGAGGAGAGTCATGGTACTCATATTGAAGACAAGGCTAAAAGGTGACAGATAATCACATTATTCTTTTTTAGTCGTGCATCCTTAAAATGGGTAATATGGAAGGTGAATAACAATCAAGAGACGAGTAATCGATTGACAAAAATTGATATAGGACTTGATATCAACAATAAAATGGTCAAAGATGCAAGGCATTAAGGGGCTTAGGTTCAAGTTTACCTTTGAGTGAAGATAAATGATAAGCACCTGATCCATAGGCATGGGTAATGATATAGGTCCTGAGCCAATTAGGAGAAAAATTTCCTGGTTAATATTCTCCTCTTTGGTTACATGTTGATTTTCCTTCAGGATGAGGTCACCGATCTAAAAGGTTCATTCATGAACACATTTTTCATAGGCACATTTGATATGTTTTTAGTAGATTTGGAGATGGTCAAGAGCATTGAGACAACGCTCATCTAATAATTCGAGTTGTGCCAAATGATCCTAGTGAAATTCATCGTCGTTGAGCATGTCTTGTTGGGAGATACAAAGAGATAGAATCTAGACTTTGAGAGGTAAGACAACCTCAGTTTTGTAGACCAAAGAAAAGTGGGTGGCAGCAATTGAAGTGCAAATACTAGTGTGATAAGTGCGCAAGGTGAAAGGAATGTTTTTATGCCAATCTTTCCCAAAGATCGTTGACTACCTTCATAAGAATTTTGTTCAAGGTTTTATTGGTGGATTCATCTTGGCCATTAGTTTTTGGGTAATAAGGTGATGAGAAACTGAGTTGGATGCCAAAAGCATCACATAGTTTATGGACGGTTTTATTTTTAAATTGTTTTCCGTTACAAATCTAGTTTGTGGACGGTTTTATTTTTGAATTGTTTTCCGTTATCAATGATAATGCAAAGTGAGGGACACCAAAGTGACAGATGATGTGATGGTTGATGAATTCAAATATCTTCTTGGATTTTTTAGAAATGAGGGGAATGGCTTCTTCCCATTTAGTGTAGTATTCAAGATAGCGGTTATGATCCATTGGTGGCATTGTGAAGAATGGGGGTTGATCTCACTTAAAAATCTAAACCCCATTGAGAGAAAGGTGAAAGGTATGCGCAACCTATAAGGCATGACTAGGTGTGTGATGAAGATTAGAATGTTGTTGGCACATCATGCAATGTTTGACATAATTACAATAGTTGTGGTTTAGGGTTGGCCAATCTTTAGAATGTGTGGTTCTTCTTGGGTATTAATGTTGATTTCGATGGTTGATTCATTCAACATGGTTTGCGTCTTAGAGAGTAACTGGTCGATGAATATAAGAGTATTATACAACATGGTAGGTGAGGATGGACTCATCATCCCGACATTAAACAACATTAAATGAAGGCATATCCTCATGGATCATGTCAGGATACAGGAAAGGGAGAGAAGAGGGAGCCTCGCCATTGCATTGAAAGGTTAGCGGTCCCAGGGAAATGGTGTTTATGAAAAAAAAGTTAGGAGGAATAGATTCAGGATCTATGGACTTTGTGGGTGAAGATGATAATGTGGGTGAATGAGAGGGGGAATATTTATCATCCTGGATAAGGTTGATGTGAACCTTCTTGGAGGGTGGAGCATCAAAACCAATGCCACTATGGTCATTGTGTTTACAAGAGGTATAAGAAATGACAGTATGGCGGCCTTGTTCATAAAAATGAAGCCAAATCCTTTCCATGCACACCGGTGGAGGAAAGTGTGAGTGAAGTGGTGGTTAGTGAGGGAGTGTAGGTCAGATGAAAATGGTTGGGCTTGGGATGGAGGTTCAGGTTTATAGGTGGCAATATCAATTCCCCATACGTTAGGTTGGTGTGAAGGTGGGGAGGGCCATAAGGGAAAATGTCACCGATGTAGATGTTGTAGCTAGGGTGTTGATGTAGATTCCCATACTCTTGTGGGGTGAGGAAGGTATCGATATTGTATAGGCGGTATTCCCCTAGAGTGAGGCATTGAAAAACACCTTCTAAGGGATCAGTAGTTGGTATGTTGGTAGTGGGTATAGATGGCTCACTAGATGTTGGGGAAACATGGGCACCAATGGTAGAGGCTATAATGTGTAGTGGGGATAGCAAGGTTAGATGCAGCAGAAGTAGTGGAAATGTTGGTGGATGGGCTCATGGGTGAAGGTGAAGTGGTGAAAGTGGCAGATGCCTTGACCGACACAAGCACATCATTGGGCCGATATAGCATGTTACAGGTCTTGAAAGGTGAGGGGTCGATAGGGATGGTGTAATTATGTCCCTCATGTTGAAATTTGAGGCATTGATGTAAAGTTGAAGGGACATAACACATAGCATGGATCCAAGGTCAGCCAAGTAGAAGTTATACTAGAACTCTCCTTCTAGAGCATAGAAAAGTTATGAGACAATGTGGGGGCCCACGGAGACATGGAGAACAATGGTACCTGGGTAGAGGTCATGGCGTCATTAAAGGAATGAAACATAACAAGATTACCATGCATGTAATTGGTAGGTATCCACATTTGGTTGTATGCATGGGAGGAGATGATATTAATGCTAGCACCACCATCAATCATAACACATCATATGCATATATTATCAATAAAGATGGAGATGAAAAGAGTGGGGTCGGGTCATCAGTGGAAGGGAGAAATATCTTCATCTGAAAAGCTAAGGGTGGCCACTTGGTGAGTAGGTGGAGGTGTAGAGGAAGGAAAATACCTAGTGAGAGAGGCCATGTGGTGAGGGGTAATGATGGAGGCTATGGGTGTGGGGTCATTTGGTAAGACTTCAATAGATTGAAGGACCTCCATGAGGGCTTGATGATGTGACTTCGAGGTTTGGATGAGGTCATATAAAGACATCTTGAGGGGGGATTGGTGTAGTTGTTTTAACATTGTGTGATGTGTGACCTGTTGGAAATAAGATATGCAGGACCTCGAATGATGACTTTGGGTATGGGTGTAGATGGTATGTTAGGTATAGGGTTAGTTGATGGGCCAGTTGATTTTCCTTACCCTTGTCTTTCTGAGCACGGGTGGCAATGTTGATCATGTTAATCTGAGGGGAGGGGGTAAATGGAGAAGGTGTAGGATGAGTGGTATAACAACATGATGGGAAGAAACCTACCGAGGGAGAAAATCCTTGTGAAGTGAGTTGGGTGCAACAACATTTGGGTGGTGATTTGGCCAACTCTCTTATATGAACCATGTTGATCTCAAATCTTGGGTGTGGATCGAAGAGTTGTGGGGGTGGATATTTTGGTCACTGAGTAGGTAATGGGGAGGATCTGTGGAAATTGGTGGAGGTGAAATGGGGTCCTCATCAAGAAGATCGTCATCGTCAAAATTTTCTTCGGGAGGACACAATTGGACAAGGGTAGTTTTTAAAGCCTTACAGTTCTCTACATCGTGTCCTAGCACACGATGGTAGGCACAAATTTTTGTTTCATCAAACCATTTTGGTTTGGGTTTGAGTGGGTCATAAGGTCTAAGAGGTGGTAATGTGATGACAGAAGTTTCAAGGAGATTGGTTAAGATTTTGGTGTAGGACCCTGCTAGTGGATCACAATGGGAGGTGAATATGGGTTTGGGTACACATACAACTCGATCATGGAGAAAGAGGCTTGAGAGGAGAGGGAATGGGTTTGTTCACTATTTTTGTGTGTGGAGTGGTCTTAGGTCTTGGTTGCATCTTCTTGGGTAGGGTAAAGGTAGAAGAACTAGCAATAGAAGGTTTGGTTGGTGTAACTACCTTATTGGAGGGTAGCATATTTTTAGCTTTAGGTTACATATTTTTAGGAAATGATGAAATAGGTGTACAAGATGTGGAGGGAAAAGCTGATGGTGGAAGAGTACTAGTTACCCATGGGGGTAATCAAGGTGCTATTGAGGTAGGTGGTGTAGGTTGGGCAGGAGGCGTGAGTGAAAGAGAAGAAAATGTCATGGGTAGTGAAGCAGTTATGGATGGTAGTGGTGGTATAGGTGGTAAGAAGGTTACAAGTGAGGGTGGAAGTTGTGTGGGTCACTTGGGTATATTAGAGACTTGTGATGAGGAAATGGGTTGTTGGGTTCTTGGTTTACCGGTGGATGGGGGTTGTTTGGCCAGGGTCGAGGGGTGAGGTCCTAGGATGGATGGAAGGGGTGAAGGTGATAGTGGTGTGGTAGGCGAGGTTGGTGTATGAGGCCTAGGAGATTGGATCTTATTTTTAGGGGCTAGGTAAGTTTAGCATTAGTTTTGGAAGATGTGGCTAAATCTAATTTGATGGGTGGGTGAGTAAGGCTAGATGTCGGTATGACCCCCAAGGTAGGGATAGGTTTAGGTAAGGGAGATGATATAGGCAAGGGTAGGTGTTTGGGTGTAGATGTATGTTGGGTTATGGGAAGAGGTGTGAGTTGGGCCAGGGGTGGTGACATGGAAGGTGTTGCAATAGTTGTGATTGTGTTTGGTTCGGTTGCTCGAAACATTTTTGGATAGATAGTGGAGGTGTCAGCAAGGGACAACTACATTTGTGTTGAAACAAGAAGTAGAAGGCGTCCCCAAAGTAAGGCTCTATTGACATAGTCTAGGTGATTGGCCAAGCATGAGAATGGTACTGATGTAGGTGAGGCTGATGTGGATCGAGTGGTAATCCCTGTAAAATATGTTTGAGATACAGAGAAATGGCTAGCCTTGGACTCTGTGGGTAAGAGAGCCGAAAGTAGATCAGTGGGATCTTAAAGGTTCAATGGTGAAGGGTCATCAAAAGACACTAGTACTTCTATAGAATCCTCCATGGGTAGAGGAGAGGACGAGCTAGATGAAGTAGACTCTCCTTGTGTTGGTGTAGGTGGTGGACCTACATCATCTATAAGTATGAGAGGTACCACTGACAATTGCTCGAGAATTTTGAGCGGTCAAAGGGGGTGTGCTTATTATGGGATCTTCCATGGATGAAGAAGAAAATGAAAGGAATGCCTCTATGGGTGTAGGAGTAGATGAAATAGGATCTTATGCGGGTAAGGGATCTTGGGATAAGATTTCATCTATGGAAGGAATATGAGGAAATTGGGAAGTAATTGGCATGTCATCGAAAATAGCGTGGACCTCACAGACATTGCTATCATTATTTGAGGTGTCACCACTTGGTTGGAATATGGGGCATGATTAGGGAATGGATTCTTGAAGATATGCAGGTCTTGGTTAGTGGGTGCATTCAGGCTATCCAAGACTAGATCTCCATTGTCCAACATTTCTTGGATGATATTCTTGAAGGTGATGTAGGTATTGTCATTGTGACCTTTGACATGATGATAGTTACAAATGTCATGTTCCTTATACCATGAGGGGATGGGTCATTTAGGTTTAAAACCAGTATTTGGTTTTATAGGTGGGAGGGTAATGGCACAAGCCTTAACAAGATTTTCTAAAACAGAAGAGTGAGATTATCCTATGGAAGTGTACTTTCGTTGTTCTCGTCTAAACTAAAAATCTTGGATATGAGAGAGATTAGGAGGGGGTTAGGCTAGGTTTGATTGATGAGGGGGCCAACCTTGAGAATTACAAGTGTTGTCGGATCCTTTGGGTTTTCCATAGTTTTTGGGGTTTTGAAGATGAAGAAGCATCATTCTATTTGACATGATGTTCTTGTTACAAAGCTGAATTTTCTTCTCTTCGATAGCATGAATTTCCAATTTCCATGCCATGGTGAATGCCTCGTCAAAAGTATAGAAGGTCTGCACCTATAGGGTTGGTGAGATGTTTCTAGTGTAGGCCCAAGTAAATAACTCTATGATTTTAGTTTGGGGCAGTTGTAATGTGATTTGATTGATTAGGCTACGCTAATGAGTGGCAAAGTCAATGATAGACTCATCATCATACTTGTCGAGTGGAATAAAGATCAGTCATGGTAACCTTCTTGAAAATATTAATCAAGAAGTGGTCTAAGAAGGCTGGAATAGGTTATTTGAATGAGTAGATGGAATGTCTTGGTATCCCACTGTACCAATCTAATGCAAGTCTTGTCAAGGACATTGGGAAAGTCCTCAGAAGTAAAGTGTCATCATGGATAATTAGGTAACACCCATATTTAAAGGACCGCAAATGTTTTCGTGGATCCTCTTTTCTATTGAATCAATTAAACTTTGGAATTTCCCAATGTATGGGGTATGGTCAAATAGGAGTGGATAGGTGAATAGGCTCATTAAAAATTTCATCACAGGTGAGGGAATTGCGTGAGCCAAAAACCAATGCTTCTAGTGTCTGCATCTTTTCCATCATCAACTTGATGAATTCATTGTTAGGTTGTGATGGAGGGACACCTCTTGTGGCATAAGGGAGTGGATATTGAATCTGATAGGGAGATTGAGAATAAGGCATCAACATAGAAGGAAGATATCTTGAATGGGTGACAAATGAGATAGGGGTGGTTGATAGTATGTGTATGTAGGTGGGATGGTGGTGGTGACTCTAGTAGCAATTGAGGGTAGTGTTTATAGGATGGAGAGGATAAGATTATAGAATGGATTAGGGGTCACCGACACCATGGGTGGTTGTGTTGTAATGGTTATTTCGAGACCATGGGTGCAAACCGGGATATGGCTTTGGTGGTCGATTAGGGGACAATAGATATGACAGGCACGAGTGATACTACAGATGCAGAGGTCATGGCGGGTATGGGTCCTAGCTATGAAACTACCGGGGGTGAAGCAGGTGAGGGTAATGCTACATTATTAAGGGCCAATGCAGATGTAGGAATAAGGGAAGGAGAGATGGATACATGTATGTCATATATCAACTGACCTGAGGAGTCTCGGGTGGAAGAGTGGGAAAGGTATAACTATAAGGTCATGCGGGATTTTGATCAAGGAGTCATTCAAATTCTTCATCGCATGCAGCAATGGTGGTAGGTAAGGTTGGATCGATGGGTGACAGGACATAAAGAAGTGAGGGACTAGGTGGGAGTGGTTGACGATTATCATGGAATATGAGGGCATTAGTCTAGCTATGAATTAACACCATGTGAATAAGTGCTGACCTAGTAAGATTGTATTCTTTAGATGACACAAAAATAAGTAGGAAAAATAATAGTGGAATCCATAAGGTGAATTTTGTCAATGTCTAGATTTCAAAATCAAACAGAGGAAAGCGATGACAATCACATTGATCGAGTGATGGTTAATGGAAAATTGATGACAATTACTGAAACTAATACCCTAGTCACTATGGAAGAAAAATAGTCTCAAAGTAAGAAACATGAATGTTGGATGGATATACAGGGAAATTGTGTATGATAATAGGGATCAACATGGGAGAAATATGATGATTCCCTAAGGGCCAGAAGTAGAACATAAAGAGGGATGAAGGCTATTCCAGGTAAAGTAACTAGAAATCCAAAATCCAACACCGATTAGGGTTTAACCGATGACGGTCTCCGGGACCGACGCCAGTGATTGTGAAACTAGAAAGAAATGAAGAAAATTAGGTTTTATGAATTAAATTAAGTGAAGAATCAAACTCGAAACCTAAGAGTGAGGAGATGGGGCCTGGCACACTCGAAAAAGTAATAATACTCAACTATGATGGTGGAGTGTGAAAGGAAGAAGAAAAATGTAAAGTCATAGTTTCACACCTCAAAACACAAGTCAAGAAGAACGCTAAGAAAAAGCACGATCCTAATAGTGATTTTCTTATGTTTGTTTATCTTATGCTATTTAGAACTGATTGTGTGTATTTAGAACAATTTTTTTTTTTTTGTTAGGAAGGCATCCTATGAAGAAGGATATCTAAAAGGAGAGGTTTTAGGTATGTTATGGTGGGGGTAGGCCATCCTCTGAGATGATGACTCGATAGAGGCAACGAGATGGGGAGTACCTACCAATCTGATTGTGTGATCATGGACAGATGTTCTCAGGTAAGATTTTGTTTAAGAAAGATGTGTATATTTTAATTTTGTGCAAGTTTGGTAAGACATAGAGAGAGAGAGAATGTGATTTCTACGATTCTTTGTGTCAACCATCAATTAGGCATGACTTCCATTATATAGGTTTCCCTCATTTTAATGTGAGCTAAATGTAGAAAATCAGAATGTAATGCAACCAATTTTAAGCCCAAATCGAAAGATTATATTTGATGAAACAAAAATATGAATAAGAGAGGGTATGCTCTTTCGGTGAATATAAAAATAAAGAAGGATGGTTCTTTTTAAATGCACCAAAAGAAAATGTATCCTTTAGAGTAATTAGAAAGAAGAGAAAATTACCAAGGAAGAAGATTAATGTTTAAGATTTTTGAAGCGAAAAAACACACAAAATTTTGCCTAGGAATAAATAAAATGCAATAGAACCTATGATGGGTCCCACCGGCGTGCCAAAAATGTTTCACCGTTTTCTTTATGTTTTCAAAATGACGAAATAGATAAGGGTAAGGGCCAAGGAGGAATGCCTGTTTATGTTGGTCGATAGATGGTTGTTGTGTGCGTTCGACTTCTCAATCCAATGTCAATTGCAAGAAATTCCTTTTGGTTAGGAGGAGCTACTTGTAATAGAAAACAAAACCACAAAATATTGTTAAATGATATATGACAGTGGACTTCCTAGCATGTGCTAGATCTGGGAAGTGTGATACTCCCTAGATGGATGTCAATCCACTGTTTAAAACAAATTAATGTGAGAAATAAACAAATTACTACTGTAGTTGATATGATTTAGGTATATCATTCAAGCGTAAAAATATAATATAATATAACAAAGCTAGGTTATAGTCATATCTAAATAATAAGTAGGTGTCGGGTTGTTATAACTAGTCGGAGTTCAGTTCTAGGTTGTTTAGGTCAAATGGTGAGATGATTGTTGGGTCAGTTCTTAGTCAAGGTATAAAACATAGAGATTGACGTTGCTTGGTTATGAATGATGCCATTTTAGGTGGAACTGATAATGGTTGTGGATAACTGGCGTCGGTATGGTTGAGGTGAAAGAAACTCAAATAGATCAACTGGTAGGGGCTGATCTGAGGTCAAATGAGGTTGGGAGGGTGGATGAGAAGGTCTGTGGAGATCTCAGGTATGCTTAGAAATAGATATTAGGTCAGAATGGTGATTTGGTGGTGTGGGTAAGGGAAATGGTTGAATTACAAGATAATAAATAATGGAGGAATGAACATGTAAAGTGCAAACTAATGACAGGAATGACAAAAGTTAACTATGTTGAAATAGACAATGTTGGTAGAGATGTACTTACTATGATGCAGTTTTTGATGGCTGAATGGAGGTGGCTATTGATTAGAATAATAGTGTTGGATATCGTAGCAGTGGCTCCCAGAATGATTCCATGAGTGAAATGCTTCCAAAATCTGTCTGGTGATGGCTTTGGATGTCTGGATGCGTGAAAGGATGCTCGTTCTACTTGCATGCAGCTCTGATTTCTTTCCCTCTTTCTCTCAAAATGTGCCAACCCAAAAACAAGGTTGTTTGGGTGAATAAATGGTAATCGGCTATGGTAGGGTTGACCAACATCGATTTAGGTGTGACCAGCATTGGTTAAGGAGGGTTTCCCTAGGTTTACTAAAATGGGTAGATCTTTCTAATTTCTTTGGCCCAGTTCACTTTTTCTCTCATATTAGAACAAAAACCTCCCTTCTAATGGGTGGGAATGTGGTTAGAGATATTTTAGTGTTTATACCAAATCTTATCTCATTAAGGCAAGTAAGACTTAGTTATTGTTAGCTATGGAAACATGCCAAGAATAGGTCTAGGGTGACGTGGTTGGATGAGGTGTCTAGGTGAGGTGGAAATTAGGTCAATTAATGTAATTAAATGATGAATATTGTGAGGATGGGTATTAATTTAATTAAATTAATTAAATTAATATTAATGTAGTGTGGAGGGGGTGTGGTTAGATGAGTATGTTTAGGTTGGTTATTCGATGGGGAGTCGAGGGGAGTGTGACCAAATTTTGGTGTCTACCAAAAGTTAAAATCCTCTTGGCTTAGAGATATCAAAAACACCGACACCATAACTAAATCTAGAACATGCCCCATCAAACATCAAATTCAAGGAGAACCTACCTTCTCGGATACTTACACTCCTCGCTTTATGTTCCTTACAATGCTTGAATAGCCTAAAAAGTTATTGACATCAACATCTTCATATAATAATTCATACGAAGCATTATTAGGATCCTCAATCAGATGTAGCATTTTATTCTCACCATATAATTTCACAAGATTTCCCTCAATTGGTATGGTGGCGTATTCCATGTCTATTTGCACACTTACACCCACACTAGCTACCCATTTTCGGATAACAACATTCCCACTTGGCGGGAAATTCCCTATAACTACATTCATGGTTAAGCATTTTTGGGATAAGTTGCCAATTACACTACTAGTCCTTTGACGTATCCAACCATCGTCACTTCTCTTAAATCAATAGCAGTACATTTTCCAAAATCCATTTTCAATTTGATATTTAACTCATGCATCACCTCTAAAGGCATTACATTACATGAGGCTCCTGAATCAAACATACAATTATGTACCATCCTATCTTTAATGATCAAAGTGGTATAAAATGGATCCACATCTAGTTGAGATTCAACCAAATAAGTTCCTAGATACACCTCAGGTGATTCACCCAATTCTTCCAATGCTTGAGGTATTTCCAATTCTGCAATAACAGGGGGGCCTCCACATTATTAACACTTTTTCCCTGGGTAATATTTTCTTCCTTGAATCCCAAATATTCAAATGCCCTTTTCCTATGCTCAGGGATCCTAAGTAATTCAACAATTGGGACAGTAACCTTGATTTGGCTTAAGATTTGAGCTATGTCACAAGGAATATATTTGGGTAGGGTAGTATTAGGAGGAAGGTTTACAATTTCATCTCACAATATGGGGGTTTTGACAATGTGGGCATGAGGAGGAGTACAAGTTCTATTTGGGGAAATTAGGCCTTTTCCAAATGTATCCTTTTTAGGGGTCTCCTTAGGGATATTATTAAGGATTGAAATCTTGGCTTAGCTTGTGGCCCTACCCCTTTGACAACTTTACTTCTAGTATTATATTCCTTCTCTTGAGAAACTACTCCATTCATCTAGAGTTGCATGTCTTCTTCTGAAGGAATTTCCCCATCACATTTTTTAATCATCAATTCCCTCAAGTATTCAAAATCATGATTGGGAAAATCAAATGCTTGTACCATATTAATTTCAAAAGTATTAATGGGGGGAAGAGGTAATACCCAGTGGACACAATCCCAAAAATATTCAACAATTCTTACATTTATCAGTTCATTTGAGGTTGCCCCCTACTGTGAGCTTACATGGCACTCCATCATGCACACAACACCATATGATTCATCGCCATCATCTACTTCTTCAATTTCCTTATTTACATCACATGGGGATGTGGCAAGAAACACCTATCACACCATTCCATAACATGGGCCTCTTCCACGGTGGAAATTCTAGCAGCTTAAAGGGTGGGAACCAATCTATTTTCCCAAGGTTGAGGCTATCTATTTCCTAGCCCCATGGGCCCTTTTCCTCAGTCATCTAGTCTATGATCACCTTTGGGGTGATTTCCAAATCTCTCCTGACCTTGTGGCTTATGTTGACCTTGATAGTACTATCCTCTCCCCTTTTCTGCTCTGGCTAGTTTATAGGATATCTCTTTAACTGCTCCGGCTAAAGTTTTTACAACCTCTTCTAGATCCACATCCTTTCTTGACTAAGGCTTTTTAGGATTGATAAGCTTAACACCTTCCCTCTTAGGATGCTTTCCAACTTCCTTGATATTATTCTCAATTTGTAAAGCCATAGTGAAGGCTTGCCTCAATGTTCTCGGGTTTTTATCTATTGAGTAATAAGCAGCCTTTTTATCAAAAACATCAGAATAATTGATCAAATAGGATTCATCACTTGGCCTTAAGATTATAGGTAAAATTTTCAAGGTTTTATTGAACCTAGTATTGAAATCATGGACATATTCATTTGGATTCTTCTTTATATTTTCAAACTCGGATAAAAGGAACTTGGGGTCTATCTTGTCCCCATATTGAAATCTAAAGGAATTTTTCATCTTGGTCAATGAATCTATCAAATTATCGGTAATGACTTGTACAGTCACGTGCATCCTCCTCAAGAGTATGAATAAATGACTTTACATACATGTCTTCAAACTCAATTTCAAAATCTTCCATCATGTTGACAAAGAGTTTTAAATGTTTGTCACCAGTGATGGCATTATTCCCTTGAAATTTTGGCAACCTATTTCTGGCATCATGTGGCACCATATTAGGATATCCTTCCATACATTTAAAATTTATAGGTCTAAGGGTGTTGAAAATAAAATGATGTCTAGGTGAAGATTGAGCCATATTGCCTTGAGGTGGTGAATTTACAAGAGAATCAAAATGATAGGGAACAAGGGGTCTTTGGAGCACATGAGTATAGCTTTCAAAATAGATATTCTCCAATGACACAAATTCATGAAAAGCCCTATCAAATTTGGAGACACAGGAAAAAATTGAGAGGCACACTTTTCAAAAACAAATGATGGGCCCTCTCCAGTTGTAGAATTCAAAGTTACACAAGGATTGCTTAGTTCAAAGTCACTTGAAGACACATGGTAATTTTCAACTACATGTTGTTCACTTTCCACAATTGGAATCTCCTTTCCTGACTCATGATCTCCTACTACTTTCCAGATTCATATTCCTTCTAAATTTTCCTTTCCTAGCTCTGGAAATAACTTCCTAGTAGGGTTTGTAGTGAAGAAAGATCTTCTTCCCTCTAGATTTGTAAATATTAATGACAATTTTCACTTGACATGGGCTAAAACACAGGTAACTATCAAATTTCAAACCAAAATGGAGTCGTCACTAAGGATTCTCACCTTAGTTATGCAACTTTACTATAAGAAATTTGTCAAATGTCTATCAATACTTAATTCCCGCAAAGATCAACAGATCCAACATTCCTTTACCCATATTTATCACTTGATGATATAAAATTTGTGCAATGAACACTAGAAACTATAAATATTTCACAATGAAGTTGTGATCTCACATAATTTTTAAAAATATTAACAAAGAATGATGTTTAAACAACATATTTGCACTTAAATCATGTAAGAAGCATTACGTGGTCGGTTTGTGTATGTAGTTGAGAAAATAAGTCCTCGAAATGGTGCGATTGGTGTTCATACCCAAATTGATTGTCCCTTAGGTGTTGAGAAGCATCATGGATAAAACATGATTCTTAGAGATAGAAGAATCATAATATAAGTCATTTTTTATCCGGGGATGAAATTTAGGTGACTCTTTATCACTCAAAAATTTGAAAAAATGGATAGCACCATATTAAGGGTTTGATCTACCCTTACTACTTGAGGTTGTGCCTTCAACTAGGGTGAGAGGACCCATTATGTAACCTATATTGATGAAGGAATATATGTAAATATTTCTTTTCATAGTTTTAGGATGACCTTGAGAAAATATGATCAATACACCATAATTTAACTCTCATGAGTTATCACTTCTAGAGATGGAGATATTTTCGGATAAGGTTTAGGTTAGTAGAGACATTAATTGAAACTTGATTGTTTCTACATATTTTGGCATTAGAATTTATTCATTTATGGGTATACAGTACAAATAGGGGTAGTTCTTGTAGAATTCATCATTTAAGATGTTTTTTGGTGGGAAGTTAAGCAGGATAAAGTTGATTATATCATATCTTTGAGAACCTTTAACAAATACTAGAAAATTCACAAAACAGAATGCTTCGGGATACCCAAAATATTCCTTCAACTAGAAGGTGTGTAACAATGGAAGCCCAGAGGTGCACGATTTCATACATTCTTAAAGAATTCAACACAAAGGATCATGTTAAAGACTTAATTAAAAATTAGAAATCCTGGTTGATCACGGTTAAGATACACTCATAGACTAACAAACAATATTTGTCAACATAATGAAAGTAAATTGATTTTAAATTGTTTATTTACATCACAAGATGAAAGCTCTTCTCATAATGAAATTTTAAATTCCATAATACTAACACATGAACAATATCTTGTGTGACTTATAGAGATTCTAACATAATATTGCAATAGGAACAAGAAAAACTATTTGAAAACATTCTTAAATGAAGCAAACACAAAAATGTCCATGATTAACACAGATTAATTCAAGGCCTATTAAATTCATCAAGCTGGGAAATTTTCATAACAATTTCAGATCTCATCAATGGTTATACTCTTGTAACCACTTAACATGACTAAATTTAAAGGCACACAAAATAAACAGGTTTCTCAAGAATATGGGTTTCTCAAACTTTTTTATAAAAATTAAACAACTCCCCTACTCTCATCACTTTTACATGCTTTTCTATGACCTTTTCAATTCAAATCTCTTTTCCCCAAAAACAAGAATATTCGAGGGAATACTTCTTTGTTTCACATTCATTCTAGAAAATGGTATTCATGTACTTCATCTTATACTGCCAAGTGTTCGAAACATGAGTCATTTTGACGGGCTCACCTTGTATCTCGATGGGATGTTCGGTTATTACTTTCAACAAGTTACTTGAACCGTACCCCTCAGATCTTGATTAAGTAATAATCTCAAATGATCACTGAGCATTTATAGATGTTTATTGACATGACACACACCTATGCTTATCTCTTGAAATCCTTCTCGGGATTAGTGCACTTCAATTCTCTTCTTATTGGCTTAAATTCTATACAGGATGTCTATCAAATCACCATGATTTACTAGTTTTACTCATTTATACTTTCTTTCAGTCTTTGAATTTCCCTTGTGAAAACTGAGCAAGATCCCTCTTACCTCATGGGAAAGATTTTTCTAAATTGAAATATGTGTCTCCTTCGGGCTATAAAACTAGGAGAAATGGAAAATACGCTCATGGCACACACTGAAGGATATTTCCTTGAAAGATTTGAATCATATTTTCACCGAGTGGCCTGAGATGAAGCTTTTGTTAGAGCCTTGTTCAAAGTGGAATGTGTCAGATACACCAAAGGACCATTGACATATCAATGGGTCCGTATAACACTTTTAACTAGGTTGATAAGAATCAATATTGTGTTCACCTCCTTCCAAGTCATGTATTTCCATCTTTTTAGATGGGAGAACATGAAAATTCCTGAGGATTTGAAAATATACTGGCTTTAAAGGAGGCCTCAAGTCTCTAGGAAGACCAGTTTTCAATGTCCCTTTTTATGCAATGAAGAGTTTGTTTCAAAATAAATCCCTAAGGAGTCATACATATTGTATGACAAAACCTCCATTGATAAAGTGTCTTCCATCTCCAACAAAGTGAGCGAGAAGAGGGTTCAATTCGGAAAAGAAACAGGAATAAAATGTGTCTTTGCCATCATGTCCATTATCAACATCATCCTTGAGAAAGAGGAAGGGTGAAACACACACTCAGTCTCCAGTCATCATCTCGAGATGGAGAAGATGACAAATCTATCTCTGCTCACCATTTGAGGGCAGCACTTTCTTCATCTCGGGATAGAAGAGGGTGGTTTGTAACTCAGCTATCTACACATTTGATGCATTGTGCCCCTTATTACGAATAGGAACTGTGAGGTCCTCAACCAATTCCTTCTCCAATGGAAAATGTTCCCTTCTCCGGGAAGTCGAAATAAGAACTAGTTAAAAATCTCACATTTCACCCAGTCACCAACCTTCAACAAGTGCCCCTCTTGACACTTCAAACACCCCTCTTCAAAGCAATCTTGGCACATCATCCCTTCACAAGGGAAAGGGAAAACAAATTTCTTCTCGTGTGGTCCTGGAACTCCTAGATTGGGTATCATCCTATCAAAATAAAGTTGAGCTTGAGAAGATTATGGGTCTCCCTATTATGGCATTTGAGTCATTAAAGGGTATGGGGATGTCCAAGGACCTAGAAGGGTTGATTATCTTTATACAAACAACACGGGGCTCTAATGAGTTTGTTCTAGGAAGAACAAACTTCTCGAATAGAATTCCCTACCGAGGGGAAGCTATGCAAGAGGATTAAAGGATGTTTGAGTGCTATTTTATTTCCACTATTTTAATCTTCTAATGTATGAACATCTCTTTTTGTCATGGGAAAGGGCCCTATAGAACCCTGTCTTGTTTTTTGTTCAAATTGCAATCAATAAAAGTATGGAAATAGTAAACATATATTTGCCAAATGTATGTGAGATTTTAATCAAACATATTATGAAGTAATACATTTTTACTTTCAATTGAAACAAAGAAACAGTAAAATTTCAGAAAGATAACTACATCTAATGTAGCAAAAATATCAATTCATAATATCAGTTCAATGGAGTATGAAAAGAAAATACAAAATGAGGAAGAGAGTGTTCAAGCATGATCCTCTTCTTTTATATCTCGTAGCCTCCTTCTCTTCATCTTTTTCCTCTGCAACCAACTCCTCGGCAACTGGCCACATAAGCATCATATCTTCTAAACAATTCATTCATTTCATCTTCATTCAGTCCCATGTGGTGATGGAAAATCAATGTTTGTCTTGATACTACATCAAAACATTAAGCCGCTTTCTTCTTGTATTCTAATGGCCTTGCTTTCAACTCTTCAATCCTATTTTCAATTTTCATCATTTTTTCAATAGTGTCATACGATAAGTCATCCTCTTGGATATTACTTTCAAATGAACTAAGTAAGAAATCCAATTTCAAATCCCCATAACTATTTTTAAATTTATCCACCACCATGTCTTCTAGCCTTCTATCAATGGCATAAAAGTAAATCATCAACACAAATCCTTTTGACTTCAAGTTTTTCTTGATTGCATTAGGGTATCCAATTTGATCTTTTCAGCTCTTCAAGAGCATACTAGCTCCTTTTGTGTTCTATCGGTACAATGCCTTCTTGCTTAACGGGTTCCTCACCGAGCCTTGTTATATGATCAAGCTTGGGGAGAATTCCTTCCAAATAAAAGATCTCATTGTCATATTTTTCAAATACTACATCAATTTCATGTAAATGATTTTTGAGATATTCATATCTTGTCATTTCTTCAGTGATAACTTCCTTTCCCTTCTTAGTTAATTTCCCAACCCAAGTGTCCACTACTTGGACCTTTTTAACAACACTATTCAATTTTTCCATACCTTCAAAAGTGTTCACAGAGGCACCTACTAGTTCCTGAATGGTTTTCCTGTCATCTGTTGAAAACATGAATTTAAAGCTCTAACTTGCTTGTTAAGTTGTTTCTTTGTTATTCCATCCTCAGCCTACCTTTTTTAGAAGACCACTTACAGCTTCAAACACTCCCTTCTTTAGTTTTTCTCTCGATGGTTTACCTAAGGGGATGAAACAAATACCGTAATTATCATCGTTATATCTTTTCTTGTATTCCCCTCAAAAGGGGTTACTATTTCCAAAGATCTTGCCCCAAATGAATTGATAAGGGTTCTTGTGATGGTTCTTTCCTTCTTTGAGGATCTTATTGCCTTTGGAAAATACAAGGTATTGAGGTCAACTGCTTGTATATGAAGGGTTGTTTCTTCACTTAACATTAATTCACTAATCAAACCCTTCCTCAATCTTGTTTCATCCTTTGTTTCTTGCAATCCTTGTTGGATTTTGTTAGGTACAACTATCATCTGCATGGATACTTCTTGATCCTTTTGTGTCATTATTTTTTTCTTCTCCGGAGCATTTGTCTCAATCGGGCTATTGCCTTGGAATTTCAGTTTGGTCATCCTTAACTTGATTAGCCTCCATTTTCAAGGGGCCCTCCTTTGTTGTTTCTTCAACTGAAAACATAGTGATATGAAATTTCACTTCATTGCCCTTTTCTATTAAAATTTGGGCAATGGGCTCTTCTTCTCCCATGACTGGATGAGTTTCCAAATCACTATCCTCTTTTCCAAGTGGCACCTTGGGTAATGTTATGGTAGGTTTATCTAATGGAAATGGATCTGCACTCCCCATTGAAAAATGTGATTTGCAACCAATGAAAAATTCTTCATCAACAATTAAGTCTGGTGCCATTTTCAATTTATCTTCAAAAGACATTTTTTCTTCTTAGTGAACGTTATCACTCTCAACCACCTTAACAAGAGTGGGCACAATATCTTCTACTATTAATTCAATGTCCATATCCTTTTACCACTAGTTCATATTTGCTTGATACCAACAATAATTGTTCTGTGAAAGAAGTTCTGTGTTTTGAACCATCTCTTCACTTGCTAGCACATGAGTATCTCATTCGATCCCTTATCCTTTTAAATACTACCTATTGGAGTTAAAAATGGTTCCTCCATGGATAAATTGAGATTTTCCAACATAGAAAATCCCTTAATAGAAACTAAATCAATCACCTCAGTTTACATATTTTCAAGTTTATTCATTGTTTTTACTGGAGGTGTATTAATATCTCTAACAAGTAGAGCTTCAGGAATGTCCATACTTGAGGTAAAAAATTGGTTGTTGAATATATTGATTGTAACATCCCCCTGAGGAATGGAATTATGAGTGTCCTTTACTTCTTTCTCCACAAAGAATGAATGAGGGATTAGAGGACTTGACTACTTCATACCGAAAATGATGTACCCTGTTATTTCTCGATGTTAACAGTTCTTTCCATTTCTGGGGGATCAATTACCCCATCTCTATGCTTGAATTTCTTTGGTGTATGGGAACCTACCCTCACCAGGACTTGTTGATGGAAAATTTTGGGCTTCTTGTGTGCCCTTTTTTTTCTTCTTTGTGCTGCTTGGGCTGACTATGACCACTTGTGATAGCTGCACTCATTAACTTCTTAGTACTATGTTACTCTGGCACAACATTTGGGAAGACCATATGTGAATCTAAACCATTTCCCTTTTCCTAGAGTGGCATCACAAGAGTAGTCAAGGCATTTTCCATGGATTTCAAGAGAATTCTTTCATTTTCTTCCGAGGAAAACATGGAAGTACTTGTCTCACTTGTGGTTGTTGTCCATTCATCGATAAGCCCAACATTAGGCCTTCTGGAGGGAAATAAAGGATATTTTCCTCCCAATGGTTCAATCTCATTATCACCCTCCCTCAAATGTGGGAGATCATCATCCAAGTTTATAAGACTTTTGAAGTGATTTAGAATCTTTGTGTTCTATATTAATAGATCAATGTTTATCTAAGTCAATCAAATCACCGTTATCCTCATGAAATATCTTATCCTTATAAAAGGATCATCGATTCTTCCTCATCTAAACTTGGGGGAGCTAGGGGTTGACTTTCTACCTTTTGATCAATATAGAGTTTACTTATCGTATCTAAATCATCAACAAGTCCTTCCGGAATGATGGCAACCTTGAAATCCACATCTTTTGACAAATTCATCCTTGAAAAATCTTTGAACCTAACATATTATTCATCTCGCAATTCACCCAATAGTCCTCAAAGTGAGGCTCATGCTCGAAAGTATTAGCCACATTGTTAACCACCCACCAAATGTCATAATTAGGCCTAGCTACAAATGTCTCCATGGTCAATCCCTTCATTTCTTCTCCAATAAATATAGATTTAATAATGGAGGGGAAAGAAAACTTATTAATTCTAATATGGAATTTAACATTCATTTTGTGCCTCCCAACAATTAGCTTGTGCACAGGCACTAATTACCTTACCAATTCGCATAAACAAAGCTTGTCATCCACATACCTTGGAAACTTGAAAGGTTTTCCTTCAAAGCCACTACCTCGATGTACATGAACTTCTTGTATTGAATGAAGTAACATCCATACTCCATAATTTATTACCTTGCATGCTCATAAATTCTATACTTCCCCATTTTGGTTTGAACAAGCAAATAATTGGTGCAATGAAAGAATCATTTACTAATATGATATTTCCACTCAAATTACTTAAGTGCTATTATGGGAAAATTTCATTCATTAGGCACCGTTTAACACCACCTTGCGGTGATAATGCTAGGAAATGCCTATGTTCTGCAACATTGTATACTAGATAAGTCATCATATAAAACTCTAAGTTTGTAGTTTCCCCCATTTCAATTTTAGTTGCAAGGGTGGCCATATGATCATGAATTAAATCAAAAATTAAAGTATCCCAACAAATATCTCCTTTTCTTTCCAAGATAATCCATATGTAGGTGGACATCCATTCTTTAAATTCATTTGTAGTCTCCAAACCAGCCATCCGACTCAGTAGCACAATGATATCTTCAACCTCTTCAACGAATTAAGCACTAACCAGTCTTTTGGGGATTTTGGTAGATGATTTTCTATCTGTAAGGAACCATTTTGTGTTTATCATCTTTGCAAATTCTTTCTTTTTTACTTCATAATCCTCCAAGGCAAGTTTGATACCAATAGCAATGGGGTTTACAATTATAGGTAATTTCATAATTACCCTTATGGTTATTGGTGTTAATGTCAACACCGCATACCCACTCCCATCCAATACCTTTCTCTTCTTAGAGTCATAATTCATCACGTAATACCACACTAACTCGGGCATTGGAAATAAAGTGGAATATCACTCGCCAAGGTAATACAACTATCACAAATCACCTTCAAGGATTCACTCATGTGGGAACTACTCAATTGTTGACAAAAATCGTTCAAGTTGAAATTCATCAAGTATGTATCTATTATCGTGTTGAGGTAACTTGTGACCCCTAACTTTACTTCAACTAAATTTCCTATGGAAACAAAAACAAAACATAGGAGTTTCAAAACTCTTACCGGTTTTCTATAGGTTCTCAAGAAATTCCGATTCAAGATGACATGTTAGCACCTTTCTGGTTCACAAATTTAGCCCCACAATATTTCAAAATCACTTCACGAGATAAAAATGATGGAAGATCATCAAATTAGCAATAAAATATGAATATATTCAATCCCCGGGGTCCTTTATTTACAATAAGATCATTAATGGCAAAAAAATTAAATGGATTAATTTACAGCCATTAACTCTATTGTTTGTGATTTTGAAATTGGGTTATCCATGTGAAAAAGATCTTAGTTGAGGTAGGCCTAGGGGAGCCTTTTGCATTTTATGCCACTCGGAGGAATTTTGTGATTCTAAACATTCTCGGCCCTACCACTCACTTTCAATATAAGTGTAACACATGGCTCTCCTAGGGTGATGGTGAAGTCACAACTCATTTTTACACCTTTTTACCTTTTCAAAACAAAGCTGAAATTTCCAAAATACCTCTAGTGACCCGCCTTCCCGTCTTTGATGTAGACTCAACACATGGCTTTATCTGGGCACTTGCGGGGTTGCACTTCACTTTTATACCTTACTCTTTTTTTCAAAACAAGGCTAAAAGTTTCAAAGTCCTCTGGGACCCACCTCCCCACTTTTAACTTAAAAAAATGGCCACATGTCCATTTGTAGGCTCTAGGCATTCCTTTTAAACTTTTACGCCTTTCACCATAATGCCTCAAAATTCCAAAAAGGGCCCACCTTCCCACAACCACTTTTCTTATGACGTGTGTACATATTTGAGATCAAAGTAAGAAATTTGCTTCGCCACTTCATATTGTTGAATAACCAATTAGAAATTATCGGAGCCATGGGACCAATTTGGCATTTTTTACAAATGTAACAAAAGTGACAAGTTCACCAAATAGACTCATCGTGCCGAATCCAATTAAAGACAACCATGTGTCTGCAGATGCTAGGAAAAAAATAACAAATAAGGCATGACCATGGAAAATAAAAGAAGGGGAAAACCCGTCATCTATGACCAAACAACCAACAGCAAGCACACACGGAAAGAGAAACTGTAAACGACATAGAGCTCAACTTGATTCACGACCATAGAGAAAGGTTTATCGACAACAACCTGATAGATATAAAAATTCATGCATCCACACAGAAGACAAATTATTTCAAACCACACAGATGAAAAAATTATTTTCCAAAAATGGGTGAGGTTAAAACTAAGCACCAACACATACAAACAAACATTTTTAACTTGTATTCAATGGGCATATGCCTATAACAATCATAGAAGATAAATAGTGGTAATAAAATTACTTTTTTTAGAATGGACAATTTCCATTTCCCGCATCCATTATAGTGATATAAAAATGATTAAGTTCATTATTGCTTCAATGAGGTAGAATGGTTAGAATAGGAATATGCCCATTCTCATACAAATAAAGACTTCTATGATTATGATGAGAATGGGAATATGGAATATGATTGTGATGAGAATGGGCATATGGCATTTGAATTTAACCTCTATATATATTCTCATAAACTCAAGAAAAATTCTCCAACATCCTTTTATGAGAATGTTTAAAATGGACAGATGCCCATTCTCATAGTCAGGGAATATGGGAAGTATGAGAAATTATTGTAAAATTAATATATGTAATTACATCCTTTTATGAGAATATTTAAAATGGAAAGATGCTCATTCTAATAGTTAGGCAATATGGGAAGTATGAGGAATTATTGGAAAAGTAATATATGCTATGTTAATATGATGAAGATATTTGGATGAAGTTGTTAATTAACTTCTATTTAACCTCTATATATTTGTTTCTCAACTTATAAATTCAACCTAAATTCTTATTCAATGATTCTTATAAGAGACCGAGCATCCGCCCATTCAAGATAAAAATTTCTTTTTGTATGAGAATGGGCATATGCCCATTATTATCATTACAATACAAGCAATACTTCTATTTATGCCAATTCTCATAGTAAAGGGAATATGGAAAGTATGAGAAATTCTTGTAAAAGTAATATATGCAATTGCATCCTTTTATGAGAATATTTAAAATGGACAGATGCTCATTCTAATAGTCAGAAATATGGGAAGTATGAGGAATTCTTGGAAAATTAATATATGCTATGTTAATATGATGAAGATATTTGGATGAAGCTGTTAATTAACTTCTATTTAACACACACACACACACACACACACACACACACACACACACACACACACACACACACACACACACAAATGTTTCTCAACTTATAAATTCAACCTAAATTCTTCTTCAATGATTCTTATAAGAGACTGGGCATCTTCCCATTCAAGATACAAATATTTGTTTGTATGAGAATGGGAATATGCCCATTATTATCATTGCAAAACAAGCAATACTTCTATTTATCCTCTATATATTTGTTTCTCAACTTATAAATTCAACCTAAATTCTTCTTCAATGATTCCTATAAGATATTGGGCATCTTCCTATTCAAGATACAAATGTTCATTTGTGTGTGTGTGTGTGTGTGTGTGTATATCAACATATAAATTCAACCCGAAATTCTTCTTCAATGATTCCTATAAGAGACTGGGCATCTTCCCATTCAAGATACAAATGTTTGTTTGTATGAGAATGGGCATATGCCCATTATTATCATTGCAATACAAAAATACTTCTATTTATCCTCTATAATGAATGATGTGAGAATATAAGATTGAAAAGGAATGGTCAATCTAATAAAAAGAAATATTTAACTTTATCAATTTAAAAACTATATGAAGGCTGTGAGAATGGGCAACTTGCATTCAATTACAATATTTTATCTTATCTTATTTTATAGGATTGGGTAGTTTTCATTTGATACAAGATTGAACATAATAATTTTAATACCTATGAAGGTTGTTATTAAGGGGAATTTCCCATTCAAAAACAAAATAAATTTGATCTTTTCTTATATGATACCTATTTGATAAAGGGAAACTGCCCATTCTAAAAAAATTAAAATTTATAATTGAATGATGATCTCTCTATGTCTTAGTAAAACATTTTAAATTTCAAACATTATCATAACCATGTTTTAGTTAACAAAAATACATGGAAATTTAATATTAACTTGTGAAAAATTGGGAGCAATTATACCTCATCATGTTAAAGATTGGGTTTGCTTAAATTGGATTTGGGTTGACATATATTAAATTCTCAATGACATTGGCTATTATGTGTTGTCTTTAGAATTGTACATGGAAAATAGTTGGAGTCGACGACACTAGCTTTAGAAGATCCTTCATCTACTATCTTTGAGAATTGGGAAGGGATTATTACTTTTGGCCTTGGCTTGTGTGGTTTGATTTTTAAGTATCCTTTCTCCCTACTATTTTTGTCATCATGGTGCTTCCCTCTCTTCCTATCATTTTTCTATGAAGCGACAAAAAAGAAATGGAATTCTTCAATTCCATTTCTTGGTCGCATCTCAAGTGGGTTTTCATAATTGATTTTCCATCTGTCTGTGAAGCAATTGAACATATTTTGGGTAACACATATCTCGGTGACTCCAAAAGATCTCGGGTAAACTCATAAATTACCTCAATGTTTGTTTCCAATCTGCTATTGGTTAGCCATAACAAATTAAATGTTTCTAAGATTTCTAACTTTTTATCAAGCCCTCTCTTAGGGTTGGTTTAGATGAATAACTCAAGCATTGTAATCTAAAAACTATGTCCCTATTCCATGGTCCTGATGCGTAAACCGGTTGGATCCATCGCTCATTGGTGTAACCATTATTAGAGGTTAACCAACCCATCACCCACTTTGTGTAGGCTATCATATACTATTATATATCTAAGGACTCAGAGTGACTTCCTTTCCATCTTCCTATAACTATTGATTTAACACAGATTCATGTTCCTATCCACCGTGAGTATGCTAGTGTTTCTGCGTTTTGAAAGATTTGGTGTCCCACCTACATATTCCCGTTAAATCATCACCGCTTGTGGTGGTCATCATAGAATGGATACTCAAGGTAGCTCCTTGGTTTCTTCCTTCTCATTGACTAATGTAAAAGTAAATGAAATTGACTAATTTGGACTAATATTGTTGATGGTGACTAATTTTGACTATAAATTTGGTATTTTATATGCATTTTTTTGCTTTTCACTTATATTCCAATCATATGTATAAATCATCAACATTTCTATTAGCATAACCATGTTTTAGGTTATTTTCATTTATAGGTAAATGGTGATAAAAAAATATTTACAAATGAGTAAATTGTGATAAACAATATATTTGCATGGTGGTCTCACTCACTATAACATGGTCTAGAAAAATATAAATTTAAACATTAGCATATTAACCCATTCTCAAAATCCATTTTATAAATTACATATATATAGTAAGATGATAACTACATAAGGCTTGATCCCTTACGAGTGTATGTAGTGCAAACACAACTTCCCATTCTATCTATTGTAATTATTATATGAGAATAGTCATAAATTCATTCAATGTTTGCTAATTGTGAATGGATATATATATATATATATATATTGTAAGATGAGAACTGAGAACTACATAAGGCTTGATCCCTCTTGAGGGTATGTAGTGTAACACTTGGCGGTGCTTGTACTTAGCTCCACCAAGGTTAGTCCAGCCAAAATGATACAATTATAAAAAATATAACTACATAAGGCTTGATCCCTCTTGAGGTTATGTAGTGCAGCACTTGGCGGTGCCTGTACTTGGCTCCACTAAGGTTATTCCAACCAAAATGATGCAATTATAAAAAAAAATCAAACTACATAAGGCTTGATCCCTCTCAAGGGTATGTAGTTCAACACTTAGCATTGCACTGTAATTGGCTCTATCAAGGTTTGTCCAGCCAAAATGATACAACTATAAAAAATAGTAGAACTACATAAGGCTTGATCCCTCTCGAGGGTATGTAGTGTAGCACTTGGCGGTGCTTGTACTTGGCTCCACCAAGGTTATTCTAGCCAAAATGATACAATTATAAAAAAATAGAACTACATAAGGCTTGATCTCTCTCGAGGGTATGTAGTGTAGCACTTGATGGTGTCTATACTTGGCTCCACCAAGGTTAGTCCAGCTAAAAGATAAAATTATAAAAAAAATAGAACTACATAAGGCTTGATCCCTCTCAAGGTTATGTAATGTAACACTTGGTGGTGTCTGTATTTAGTCGTACCAAGGTTAGTCCAACCAAAATGATACAATTATAAAAATAATAATAAAACTACATAAGGCTTGATCCCTCTCAAGGGTATGTGGTGCAACACTTGGCGATGTCTGTACTTGGCTCCACTAAGGTTAGTCCAACCAAAATGATACAATTATAAGAAAAATAATAGAAATACATAAGGATTGATCCCTCTCGAGGGTATGTAGTGTAGCACTTGGCGGTGCTTGTACTTGGATCCACCAAGGTTAGTCCAATAAAAATGATACAATTATTAAAAAAATTATATAACTACATAATGTTTGATCCTCCGGCGGGTATGTAGTACAAAACTTTGTGATGCCCGTACTTGGCTCCACCAAGATTAGTCCCGCCAAATTGATACAATTATAAAAAAATAGAACTACATAAGGTTTGATCCTCTTCGGGTATGTAGTGTAGAACTTGGTGGTGCCTATACTTAGCTCCATCAAGGTTAATCCAGCCAAAATGATATAATCATACAAAAAAATAATAGAAATACATAAGTTTTGATCCTCTCACGGTGTATGTAGTGAAGCACTTGGCGCTTCCGAGGATAATCTAGCTAGTGTAATACAATAATAATAATTACTTCAAAACAAATAATGTTTTTTTGTATTAGAATGGGCTTATTCCCATTATAAACGCGAACATATTCTATAAAGGTTATCATTATAAATGTGCACATCTTCTATAAAGGTTTTCACAATGAACTTCTTCATATTCCTTCCAATATTAAAAGAAAGTAAATATAATATGTTGAACTTAAAGATATCTATAATCTTCTTCAATTAGATAAATAAGATATTTCTATTAGTTATACATGAGAATGATAAAATTTTTCTCTATTCTTCTTCTATAATTCTTATATGAGAATGGGTATAGCCCATTCAAAATATCTATTCTTATTCTATGCTTCCCAAATATGAATGGATATATATCGTATATATTTAAAGATGAGAACTACATAACCGGCTTGATCCTCTTGAGGGTATATAAAGCATAATTTTTCCATTCTAAAAATCTAATATATCTGAATCTATTACCCCAACCAAAATAATATAATTATAAAAAAGAACTTAAGCTATGCAGTGAATGATTTCCTATTTTGTGCAAGTTTCAGGATGGGGTGTAGGAAAATAGGAGCACCTAATCATTTCTTCAACAAGGAATTTTCAACCAATAGTCACAACGAAAGTTTATCATTTAATCCTAAATATGTGATTCATGTTGATGTTTGGTAATGCAAGACCATTATGTGCTTGAATCACATCTTCAAGAATAAATGCATCACTTCTATTAATATATTGACGCTTCACTTTGTCTTTAGAATGAAATGCTTCACTTCTATTACTACGGTCTTTAATATGATGAGAACTACATAAGGCTTGATCCCTCTAGAGGGTATGTAGTGCAACACTTGGCTCAGCTAGGGATAGTCCAGCCAATATGATACAATTATAAACACTTAAATAGAGTAGAGATAAATTAATTCGAATCATAGAAGTACTTCACAAATTATTATAAAACAAACAATGTTTGTTTGTATGAGAATAACCTTCCCATGTTAAAAGAATGTAAATATAATATGTTGAGCTTAAAATTATATCTATTCTTCTTGTATTAAATTAGATATATAAGAGACACATTTTTTGTTTGTATGAGAATAACCTTCCCATGTTAAAATAATGTAAATATAATATGTTGAGCTTAAAATTATATCTATTCTTCTTGTATTGAATTAGATATATAAGATATTTCTATTAGTTATACATGAGAATGAGCAGATTTATCTCTATTATTTTTCTATTAGTTATATATGAGAATGGGAATCTTCCTTTTAAAGTGGAAAGGATGAAAAATAAGGTGGATAGAGTAAAAGTAGCATAAACATTCGAGTTGCAAATCTTTTGAAACTCGAAAAGTGCAAATTAGACAGAGTAAAAGTAACATAAGTGGACATCTTTCCTTCTACAATAAATTAATTACATTCATTTTAATACCTCTAAACTATATTCCTCTTCTTCCATGATTCCAATATGAGAATGGGCAGATCATTTTAATATTTACTCTAATTGGCATCCGCCCATTCTAAAACAAAGTTATATTTTTCACTCCACTTCCCCATTCTAATAACTGTAAAAATTATGAATTGAAGATAACTTTTATTCTTCTAATAGTTATGTTACATGAGAATGTGCATCAACCCATTAAATATAAAAAAACAATTATATCACATGAGAATGGGCTTCCACCCATTCAATACAAACTAACTTATCATGGGTAGATGTAATCATAGAAAAAGAATAGAGTTTAAAATGGGAAGTTGAATGTTATCATAGCTTGTTACTTTTATATAAAATGTAAAGTTTTTAAAGATTTTGATATGTATTACACTAATATAAACAAACAATTATATCACATGAGAATAGGCATATGTCCATTCAATACAAACAAACAAACTTATCATGGGTAGATGCAATCATTGAAAAATAATAGAGTTTAAAATGGAAATTTAAACGTTATCACAACTTGTTACTTTTATAAAATATGTTAAGTCTGTGAATATTTTGATATATATTACACTAACCAAATTTGTAACAACAAAAATGGTTCTTATTACCATGACCCCATACAAGGAAATTCCATTTATTGATGGTGAATATGACTATGGAAGAAGGGATGAAGCATGGTTCATTGAAGTTCACACCCATGATAATTATTATAATGATTTTGTGGTTGTTTTATTACTTGGGAGACCAACGCACACCAGTTGGCATTCTTGTGAGCATAAAGTGTATAAGATACACATGTATCTCTCCAAGTGGAAAATTTTGACAATGAATCAAGAACATGTTCACTACATAAAATGGAATTACATGTTTCTATTTACAAAAATAAGGGCATGGAAAGGTCAGCAAAAAAATACAAAGATTCATGTTATAGTTATGGTTGTAAAATTGAGCCATACACTGAAGGGGACAAGAGTCGTGTACATAATAGTGAAACTATTTGTGTAGGAATTCTCACCATATTTAAAATGTTATATCAGTATGCAGTCACTTATTCCCACCACTTGAATATGGATAAGGAACTGGGCCAACAAAAATTACATTAAAAAATGTTTACCATGCTTATAAGACAAAAATAATTTAAGATGGAAAAACACATTTTAGAATCACACTTTCAAGAGGTGAAACGATCTGTAAAAGAGAAAAAATTATTTAAACAAGCTCAAACTGAATTTAGAAGAAGTCAATCGACATTATCTGAAGAGCTTCATATATTTTTATTTGAAGAAAAGTCATTCAAATTTTATATTTGTCTTTTCCATGTAGCTCCTGCAAAATACCAATACAGATCACTTGATAAATCAAGTGTTAGTTTCATTATGCTCTCTATGTTGTGCAACCTTGTACCTCTTTAGTAGGATGCAATTTTTATTCCTTTAAAAAATCTACTGGTGATATTTTGGCATGGAGTATGAGCATGAAATTATTGACATAGAAACTCATTTCTATATTATTGATGGGAAACATATAATTGAATCCCAAAAACAAATCCTTGCAAATCCTGATTTTTCATTTGTTCATGATAAAATTAAAAAAGTTCTACCCATATTCTATCTTCCAAAGCAACAAAAGAACAAATAATTAGTATTTTCAAGCAACAAAATATGGCAAACAAAGCATGGGTGAAAAAATATTTACTGACTCATTGTACAAAGACAGATCAAGGTGGATCTTAAAGAAGAGGCCACAACATCCACGGTTCGGTCGTCACAAAAATTTGAAGGGATGGAAGGTATTTATCAATTTTATTAAGTTTTTTTCACATAGATATTAACTTACATTATTTCTCATAGAATGTTAAAATAATAAAATTTATTTTAATGTTCACATGTAGTCGTTCGAAAGGAAATTTTTGTATATTTTTTAGATTGGAAAATTAGAAATTTTGAATGATAAACTTGCATTTCTTGTACTCCCAGATGAAATTTTTATAAGTGGGTTTTAGTGTTTGATTTTTATACCAATGGTGGGTTTCCTTGTAGCCCAAAAAAGCTACAGACCTGGATTTCAAGCAAAATTCATTAGATCTACTTACTACAAGACTATTCAGATGCACGAAAGGTATGACAGATGAAGAATTAGTTGTCCTTGCAGATACATGAATTAGTGGTGAATTTTGGTTTAGAGATGAGTATGGTGTTAATGCAATGTTTCTATAAGATTACTACAAAATAATAAAATAGGGTAGAGCAACAAAAGGTCAAAGTTATGCCTTATATGCTGACAAGAGTTCCAAAATATGTTGCACATATAGGATGCAATGTATTAAATGTGATTGAAAAATTTCATCCATGAGTCTCATTTTTCTCATCTATGTCAAGATATTAGAGAAGAGAAGAAAAAAATGAAAAGGAAAAAAACACCATTAGGGGAAATAAATTTGCCAAATTATTCAAAACCTATTATTGAACTACTTGAATTGTATGTGACTATGGATAATACAAATTCTCAACCAAGGATGTCAGATACATATGAATTCACTTGTCAATGTTATTATCCTTTTTTTCTTAGTATAACATTGAGAGGTTTGGAATTCCATTTACCGCCACTCACTGTAGAAGTCATAATTGTTGATTTTTGTAATCTTGTGAGTATTGTCTCACAAAACAATATTGTTGAGCTTTCTGTGTCATTGGGTGCAATAAAATGAGTTTTGTTTGTGTATTTATACTTCTAGTAGTACAAGCTAGATTATTTGATATTGCTATAAAAATATACATGAAAAAAGTAAAAAAATCACCAATAATTTCATAAGGATGTTACAGAATTTTGAATGTAGAACATGCATTTCAGGGATGTCAATGATTTTATTTTGTATATGGTGTTCATAATTCAACCTCTATGGAGGTGGAGCTTTTTATAGTGGAACTATATTGGCAACACTTAGATCCCTTGGATATTATCAACTCGAATTAAATTGGAGTTGTCATCCGCGAACATCCTTTCAAATGTGAGAGATTAGTGCATTTTTGGGAGCACGTGATTGAGAGAAGCAACACGATGCATCCCCTATATTAATATTATACAAAGTGGGAAAATGCATTAAAGGAAGCAGCTAATACAAATATTTCCTCACTTATATTTATTGTGGAGAATCACAAGCAAGAGATCATGATCCAACACTATTATAAATTTCTAACTATGCCTCCAGGTAAATAGCTGCATAAATTTTTGTGTTTTTTTCATTATAGTCATTCCTTTGTATACATTAATTCTTAACAATGTTTACTTTATTCTAATATTAAGATGTACATCCTTCATATAGTTTTCTCCTAAGTTCTTTTCATATTATAGAATATATGTAAACAAAATTTAGAAGTTTAATTATAAGAAAATTAAATTTGTTTCAGAATATTTAGAGGTATTAAAATGATTAAGTTCAGTATTGCTTGTAGTTGAATGTTTACAATGGGCATATGCCCATTCTACAAAAAACATACATTTTTGTCTTTGTATTGAATTGGCAGTTCATAAAATATGTATCACAGAAGAATGGAATAAATAGAGGTATTAAAATGATTAAGTTCAAAGTATTGTTTGTAGTTGAATGTTTACAATGGGTATATGCCCATTCTCAAACAAACATACATTTTTGTCTTTGTATTGAATTGGAAGTACATAAAATATGTATCACAGAAGAATGGAATAAAATTCACTTTGTTTTATAATGGGAAGTAGTGAATAATCTCTAAGTATGGGCATACTCAGAGAGAATTAAACTTGTTTCAGAATGGGAAGTAGAGAAAGAATATATTATTCATGTTATGTAGTTTGCATTTTTCATTTTAATACCTATGTACATTGGCAGCCCTTGCACAAAGTCCATAACATGAATTATATATTATTGTTGGATCTCTCTCGATGATAATCTAAATCATGGGTAGAGTTAGAAACAATCATTCCTGTGAATGTTTTATAACCACTTCCTTAGAGGTAGAAACAATCATTTCTTTGAACTTTTTATATTAGAGTTAGAAATATTTTGAATTTTTTAACCACTTCCTTTATAGAGGTTTTATAATGATTAAGTTCAATATTGCATGTATTGAATGGGCATATGTCCATTCTATTAGAGTTAGAAATATTCTGAATTTTTTAACCACTTCCTTTATAGAGGTTTTATAATGATTAAGTTCAATATTGCATGTATTGATTGGGCATATGTCCATTCTCATATATCAATCATATATTCTTCCTCAATGATTCCTAGAGAAGAAAAGACATCCATATATTCAATACAATGATTAAACTTAATCATTTTAATACCTCTATAAAGTATGTTAGAAATCATTGCATATGACCCTTATTCCTTATAAAAAAATATAACTAATGAGGCGTTACAAGTATTTTTATTTTTACAATGGGAAATTTTCTGGCTTGAACGTAATGGGGAATAGACCCTCTACCTTATAAAAGAGGGAAACTACATAAGGCTTGATCCATCTCATCGATGGTATGTGGTGCAACAATCGGTAGAGTTAAAAGTATAAATTTTTTACAATGGGAAATTTTCCACCGTGAATGGGAAAGGAAACTAGATGATAATATGAATCATGGATTGAGTTAGAAACAATCATTCCTGTGAACATTTTATATTAGAGTTAGAAATATTATGAATTTTTAACCACTTCCTTTATAGAGGTTTTATAATGATCAAGTTCAATATTGCATGTATTGAATGGGCATATGTCCATTCTCATATATCAATCATATATTCTTCCTCAATGATACCTATAGAAGAATAGGAATACACACTATTGGTACCCAATTTTTTTCTCCTTTTCGATCCGATCGGAATCAAAGATATGGCATGAAGCTTGAAGACAGATGGATCATGGTGTGTGTCATTTTGTAGCCAGGGATATGATCTAACTGGCACTCAAATTTGTGAAGAGATGGATAGCACTCAAATAGGAATTGATCTTGTCCTAACTATTTTAGGTTGTGCCTTTCAACCAAGGTAAGAGAACCTATTTTTAGCCCTAAAATGGTGAAGGAGATGAAGATATCCCTCAATTTGTGTAAATAGTATGAAAAGGGCCTTGGGAAAATATGATCAACACTCCAAATCTGACTTTCACAAGTTTTCACTTCTAGATTATGGAGATACTTTCAATGCAAGGCAAGGGTTACTGAAGACATTTTGAAATCCTGATCTGTTATGCATACTTTAGCAAATGGATTTTGATCTTCTGTGGGTATACAGGTCAAAATAGGGGTAAAACAAGGTAGGATTAGTTATTTTGAATGATTTTTGGGTGGGAGTTTAGATAAGACAAACCAAGGTCCACTAGACTCTTTGAGAATTTCATAAAAATATCAATAAACTCAACAGCAAAAAGTATCAAAATGGTTAATCATCATTTCAACCTGGGATATGTGCATCAAATGGAGGCCCGGATCTACACTTTTCCACACAATCTTTGATCATCTATCATAAAATATTGAGTTAGAATGAACCAATGAAGCATTTAGCAATCACTATTTAATCATGACCTAAGGTGCACCCAAAGGTTTACAAACAATCTCTGAAGTCAAGGAAGGTAAAGTGATTTTAAATTTGTTTATCTCTTTATTAGATGAAAGCTCTTCTGAATGTGAGATTGCAAATGCCACTAAACTATCAACAAGAAATGAGAGCATGTATGATCAAGAGAGATTTTAAACACAAGACTGCAATAGGAAACAAGAAACACAAATTTAAAATGTATTCTGAAATGTAAGCATTCATAGATTTTTCCCAAAGACAACACAGAATAACTCAAAAATGATCAGATTTATCAGCAGGGGAATGTTTTGAAAAAACAATCTCATATCTTGTTAATGGATATACATGTGCAACCAAATTAACATGATTTAAAATCTAATACAGAGAGAGTTACATAAGTTTTTCAAGTGGTCACTCAGAGAATGGGCTTCTTCCCTGATTTTCCTATGAAAATTTTAGTTTTCCAGGATTTTTAAACTCTTCCAACCCTTTGCATGAAAAATTCATGCAATATATAGCTTTCAATATCCTTTGAGCCTTCTTTCCCAAGAAAATATACGCCAAAGGATCAAATTTGTTACAAAAATTCCTCATGATTCACAGACAGGGACATTTAACAGAACATGTCCAAAACGTTGCTAGTTGTCCCAAAAAGAGATGAATCATTGAAAAAATTACATCATTATCCATTGTGGAGGCACTTTTTTCATCTTCAAAGCATACATACCCCCTTCCTTTCATTATTTCATCCTTATTCCTCCAAAATTTTACTCTGTAACTTTTGGATCTGATATTTCACATTTTTAGATGGGTTAGGGAAAAAATTCATTTCAAAAACATCTTTGATCTTCAAATTGATCCTCAAAACTGATTACATTGGTCCTTTCAGGCACAAACGACACAAATTTGTCAAAAATTTGATGAAAATTGATGTAAAAATCACATCTCCAAGCTTCCTGGAGCTCAAATGGTGGCTAAACTGAAAAATGTACAGTTATCGATGATCTTCATGTATCCTTTAATATGAGCCCTCCACGTGTCACAATGTGATTGGAAATGGGCTTGGGGTCACTTTTTGACATTTTAACACTTTTGGAAAAATGTAAAAATTTGACATTTTTCTCCGCCTCCGCCCTTTGAAAATGAGCTTGACACGTGTCGTAAAGTGGGCCCCATTGGAATCGCGAACCGATTCTACACATTTCCACCTTTTTTGGAAAAAGGAAAATTTTCCAAATTCAGACCGCACTTTTGATTCTATCCATGACACGTTGTGATTGCTAATTCACTGGCGAGACCCACATTCCTCCTTTTAATTTTATGCCTTTATGCCAAAAATGGGAAAAATCTCAATTTTCCCCGAGGCCCGAAGTTCCGCCTCTGACCTTGCCACGTGTCCACTCCTAATTGGCTTAGCGAGACTGCGTCCCTTTTCACAATTTTTTCTCCCTTTTGCCAAAAAGCAAAATTTTTATAAGTCTTCCAGTAGCCTCCATTCCCGCCTTTGATGCAAACGTGACACATGTCCACCTGTGATTCGCCACAGCCCTAGGCATTTTTTTGCACTTCAACTTTTTTCTAAAATGTCTTAAGGAAAAAAATACCCGTCACTCCTCCAATCAAAACACCCCAATTAAGCAACATTAGGACCAATCGAGTAGAGCGGAGCCATGGGACCAAATTTTCCCTTTTGCCAAAAAAGCAAAAAGTGATAAGTTAAAACAATTTTCCATCGTCCCTCAGCCAGTTAGAATAATCCCCATTTTGATGAATGTTGAAGAATAAATTGACGGGAAAATGATGCCCGTCTGACCATCAAAACACATAAAACGCCAGGGATGCCCTAGAATTCAATTTTTTCGCTAAGGACGACAAATTTCTCGAAATTGAACCAACTAAAACATGTTTTTAAAGCATTTTTATCATGGAATTGGATTTTCAATGGCATACAAGTGTAAATCAATCAATTTTAAACTTCCACGATTGGGCAAAAAGGAAAAATGGTAGAGCCAACAGATTTTGGAAAAATTAGGGCACAACGCAGGGCACACATGCAAATTTATTTCAAATTAGGGAAAAACAACAAGTTTGTGAGCATTTCGAAGCATCCAAGCAAGAGGGGAAAAGTTGCAGACCACTAATTTGAGAGAAAAATGTTTCAGAGCATGCAAAATGAAGGAAAATTAGGACAAAATCTTGTAGGCTCAAAAATGGCACCAACATTGGCTCCTGCTTATGGATGGGCACTCCTAGCAAGTGCCACAAGAACAAAAGAAGTAAACCAAGTGACAAAAACATCCATTGGGCAATGGAGTAAAAATGTAGGGCAGAAAAACTAGACCCAATCGATAAAAAATGGCTACCAAGGACAGGGAAAACCAAAAACTAACAAAAACAACAAAAATAGGGACAAAAAACAAAGAATATATACTATACTAGTGGTGCATACCTCAAATTTGGGGATTAATCCAAGAAATGATTTAGATGCCTGCCATTAACAGGAATTTCAAGTAATTCCCCATCTAGGTCCTTGAGAAAAAAGGTATTTTCACCAATTCTGATATTAATGGAGTAAGGGCCCATCCATAATGCATCAAATTTACCATGTTTGCCCTTATCTTCATGCCTGCTATCCCAAAACAAAACCATATCTCCAACATTGAAGGCCCTAAGAGTGACCTTCTTTTCAAACAACCTCTTCAACTTCTCTCTAAATCTGACATCCCTTTGGTGGGATGCTCTTCTTTCTTCATCTATCTCTACAATCTGATTAATCCTTGCTTTATATGGATTGACCTCTTGATCTTCAAGTTGTTGAACGAACTGAAATGAAGATAATTACAAATTTAAGGGTGAAAAATCTTGAGTTCCATACACCAACTCGAATGGGATCTTACCAGTAGCTCTTTTGGCAGTGATTCTATCAGCCCAAACTGTAAAATTTAGTTTTTCACCCCATTTTCTCTTGTTCAACTCCAAGGTTCTCCTAATGATCTTCAACAAGTTCTTATTGTTGGACTTAGCTTATCCATTTCCTTAAGGGTTATAGTTTGAAGCATAAGTCAGATTGGTTCCATACTCCTTACACATTTCCATCAAGGGCTTAGCTTTGAAACACATGGCATTATCAGCAACAATCTTTATTGGCACACCAAATCTACATATGATGTGATTCAACAAGAAGTCCATAATAACTTGGTGTGTTTCTTTCTTGGTGGGGATTGCTTCTACCCACTTGGTGAAGTAATCTGTGGCTACAAGGATCCACTTATTTCCAGCACTAGAAGGGTATGAAATCTCACCAATGAAATCTATTCCCCATTGTTTGAAAGGAGCTTCAACTGATGCATGATGCAAAGGAAGGGATCTTGAAGCTTTCATTCTTCCAGAGAAATGCGGCAGCTTTCACATTTTTCGACTAGTAGAGTTGTATCTTTGAATAGAGTAGGCCACCAATAACCAACTCTCAAAATTTTGTGTGTTCTCACCCTTCCAGCAAAGTTTCCTCCACAAACTCCCCATGGAAATCAAAAATATTTTGGGAGCTTCATCTTCAGTTACACATTTCAAGAGAACACCTTCAGGGTTCTTCCAAGCCAGCCCTAAGTCAGTAATGATGTACTTTTGAGAAGCCATCTTGAGGGCTCTTTTCTGATTTTTATTCAAATGATCAAGGAAGCATAGGTGTTTGGGGTAATAGATTACATCCTTATACCACTCAAAACTTACCAACTTCTTAAGAACATCTTCCCTTTCTTCCTCTACTTCATTCACTTCCACAGTCTGCAAGTTGCTCTCAGCCATAAGCTTAATAAGACCCAAACCTCTCACCAACTTTGTGGTTTGGATATCCATGTCATATTCTTGCAATTTTTTCACCCATCTACATATTTTGCTTGATATCTCCATCTCTACGATAAGATATATTTTACCATGGTGTGGGGAACATAAGAAACAACTTTTGAACTTAAGATATAAGGCATGAAAACCTTTGTTGCTTTCACCAAGGAAAATGCTTGTTTTTCCATGATTGTGTACTTTAACTTAGTAGCTTGTAAAGCCTTGCTAAAGAAGGAAATAGGCATCTCAGTCCCATCTTCATCCTTCTACAGAAAAATAGACGCAATGGTATTTTCAGAAGCAAAGGAGAAGATTTGGAAAGGCTTCTTGTAATTCAGAGTTGTCAAGATAGGTGCATGTTTCAATGCTTCTTTGATTCCTTCAAAATCCTGAATAGCAGTCTCCTCCCATTTGATAACTTGGTCTTTCTTTAACATGCATGTAATAGGAAGATTCAATTTATAAAAATTAGACACAAAACTTCTAATGACATTGATCTTTCTAAAGAAGGATTGGGTGCCCTTCTTTGTTCTTGGAATTGGAACCTTGTTGATTGCATCTACCCTCTCAAGGTAAATCATGACACTAGCCTTTGAAATAATATGACCAATAAAATTGGCCTTTTTCACCCCAAAATGACACTTATTTGGATTGAGAGAAATGCCATATTCTCCACATCCGATCAACACATTCTTTCCAAGTGTTGCAAGTGATCTTTTCTGCTCCTTGAAAACATAGTCATGTCATCCCGATAAACTGCAATGAATTCATTTATGTAACTAGAAAAAGCAACATCCACTTCTCTTTGGAAGGTAGCTCCACCATTCATGAGACCGAAAGGCATTCTTACATAGACATATGTTCCCAAGGAGTGTTAAAGGTAGTTTTAAATCTTGTTGAATCCTTGAAACAACTTGATTGTAGCCAAAGAAACCATCCAAGGTAGATAAAAATTCAGATCCAGTCACTAACTGCAGCATGTTTTCCATGTTTGGAAAAGGATAATTGTCTTTCAAAGAAGCTCCATTTAAATTTCTAAAGTCTACACAAAGTCTTATATCTCCATTTTTCTTTCTGACTAGCATAAGGTTTGCAACCCAAGATGAATACCTTGTGGGCTGAATGATCCCTTCCTCTTTCAGTTTCTTCAATTTATCTTGCATTTTCATGGAAAGGAGTGGATTAATTGGCATTTACTTTTATCTGAATGACTTGGCATTTGTTTCAAGAGGAATCTCATGCTGAAACAAGTCCTCTTTGTATGCTTTTAGCTCTGAATAAGACCAAGCAAGACAGTCCTGATATTTCTTCAATAGTTGAACATAGGACTGTTTTTCCTCTCTGTTTAGATTGTTGCCCAACCAAAATTTTCTTGGTTTATCATTAGTTCCCAAGTTATGCTCTTCCACATCCCTTGAGGCAACACATGTTTCTATTGATGATGTAATTAACATTATCAAATTTTGACTCAAGTGCAATAAGACCTCTAGGAATGGTGTTAGTTTTTATTGGATAATGTCCTTTCTAAAAAGTGTATCCTCCTTGATCACACACACCATTGGTTCCCAATCAATATTTTATCTCGTAAACTCACCTTGATTTTGTAATAACGTTTTCACTCAAGCATCATCATTAAAAACTTGCTAATGATTGATGTTGTCGGGACAAATGACATAGTTAAAACTTCAATATTGTACTCACAATAAGGTGAAATGGTGCAATTTCCAAATCTTGACCCCAACACTCGCCAACCTGTCACAAGCAAATGCATTGAAACTTTTTTCATGATGCAAAATGTTGAAGGAATCAAACATATCAATTAGATCCCAAACTACATGTTTGTACTTGTTTCATCCGATGATTTTTATAGCATATAATTTTCTTATTTGTTTGACAACTAGCTCGAATCTCCTTTTGCAATGATGTCCTTGACACCATACTATTCAACGCACTTTGACTGATCCATCTTGTGTTCTTTGCCATCAACAAACCCAACAAAGTTATCAGCATCAACATCAGCAAACAACACCTCATAGGAAGCATTGTTGGGATCTTCAATAAGGTGTAACATCTTCTTTTCTCCATAGAGCTTAACAAGGATGCCTTCAATGGGAATAGTGGAAAAAGACATGTCCATTTAAATAGTCCCACCAACACTTGCAGCCCACTTTCTTGACAAAAGCATACCCCATTTGGCAGGGAAATCAACAATCACAACATCAAGTTTCAAATTCTTACCCAGATAGGCTGTAAGTTATACCACCAAACCCTTCACACAACCAACTACCGACACTTCTCTTGAGTCCATGGCAAGTACACTTTCCATAGGCTATTGTTAGTTTGATATCAACCTCATTCATGAATTCTAGAGGCATGACATTGCATAATGCACCAGAATCAAACATACAATTGTGAAGTAGTCTATCCTTTATGATCAAAGTTGTAAAGAATGGATCAACATTCAATTGGGAATCAACCAAGGATGTCCCCAAGTATACCTCAGGTGTTTCTCCAAGATCCTCTAATCTTTGGTGGGGTTTTAAGGTCTGCAATGATTTGAGGAAGAGTTCAATAAAGTTTACATTTCATCTTAGGGCACTCTTCTCCTCTTTTAATCCCAAGTACTCAAATGCTCTCTTCTTGTGCTCAGGAATCCTAAGCAACTCAATGATTGGAAAACTCACTTTTATTTGGATCAATACTTGGGCTATGTCATAGGGAACATTATTTGGCAAGGCAGAATTGGAAGGGAAACAAGCATATTCATTAGATGGCATGGGATTCTTGGCAGCTTGGGCATGAGGAGGACTGAAATTTTTTCCTGGGACAACAGAGCTTTTGGTAGGTGTTTCTCTTCTAGGAGATTCTTTGGGAATACTTGTAAGCAAGGGTGTTTTAGGTTTGGCTTAAGGCCCAAATCCCTTAACAACCTTTCTCCTAGTGTTATACTCTTTCTCTTGAGCCAAAACAACATTCATTAACAATTGTCTATCTTCCTCCGAAGGGATACCACCATCATACTTCTTAATCATCAAATTTTTTAATTATTCAAAGTCATGGTTAGGAATATCAAAATCTTGCACTACATCCACCTCAAGAGTATGAGATGGAAGAAGGACTTGTACCCATTTTATGCAATCCCAAAAGGTTTTAGCTTTCCTTGCACTTATTACATCAGTTGATGTTTCTCCTTCTTCTGAGCTTGAAGAACAGCCCACCATGCAAATATCATCATCAGTACCATCATCATTATTAGCTTCACCATCTTGTTGGTCCATTTCACATGGAGGATGGGGTAGAAAACACTTATCACACTAATCAATATTAGAAACTTCCTCAATAGAAACAACCCTAACAATTATGGGATCAGGTAACAATCTTCCTTCACGTGCTTGAGGATGTCTATTTGTAGACCCCATGGGTCCTTTACCTCTATCATCAGATCTCTGATCACCCCTAGGATGATTGGAAAATCTATCATGGTTTTATGATTTTTCTAACCTTGTGAAGTCTACCCAATTCCGTTCTCTGCCTGGGCTAACTTGTATGAGATTTCTTTGACAGCCCCTGCCAAAGTTTTCACAACCTCCTCAAAATCCGTACCCTTGCTAGCTTGATGTTTTTTAGGGTTTATCAAATTTACACCATCTCTCTTGAGAGGTTTCCCAATTTCTTTGATGTTGTTCTCAATCTGCAGTGCCATGGTGAAGGCATGCCTCAAATTAGTAGGGTTTTTGTCTCTCAAGTAGTAGGTTGCTTTCTTATCAAATGCATCTACATATTTGATTAAACAAGACTCATCACAAGGCCTCAAATTAACAGGTAGCCTCCTCAATGTCTTGTTAAATCTTGTATTAAATTTATGCACTGATTCATTGGGGTTATTATTGATATCCTTAAATTCAGACAAGAGAAATATAGGATCAGTCTTGTCACCATATTGCAACCTAAATGCATTCTTCATTTTAGTCCAAGAATCAATAGAATTATCAAGTAGAGCCTTGTACCAATCCCTTGCATCCTCTTCTAGTGTATGAATGAAAAATTTAACATACACATCTTCATGCTCAATCTCAAATTCCTCTATCATGTTAACAAAAAAATTTAGGTCCTGATCACCAGTTATTGCATTGTTACCTTGGAATTTTGGCAATCTATTTCTGATATCTTGAGGGACAACATTTGGGTAACCATCCATTCCTCTAAAGTCTATAGGACCAAAGGTGTTAACAACAAATGGAGGTCTAGGCTGAGCCATATTGTTTTGAGGTGGTGATCTTGGGGGTGACATAAGCTGATGAGGAGTACAAGGTCTTTGGGGCTCAGGAATGTGGTTCATAAGATTGGTATTCTCTAGGTGCTGATTTTCTTGAAAAGTTTTACTAGAATTGAAACACACATGTGCAGATTGAAGAAGGAACTCACCAGGTACAACTGAAGGACCTTCACTAGTTGAACTAAACAATTTTATGAGAAGATTGCTTGAATCGGAATCACTGGAAGAAGAGTGATAATCCTCTATTAAAGGTTGATCTCTCTCACCAATGGATATTATTTTTCTTGATGTCTGACCTTCAACAAAATTCCAAAATTTTATTCCTCTAGAACTGTCTTTCCAAATTCTTGAAATAACTTTCTACTTGGGTCCCTCCTAAAGAAAGATCTTCTTCCTTCAAGGTTTGTAGATTTTATGAGACAAAATTCACTTAATGTATGATAAGGTACTGGTATTTATCAAAATTATAACAAAAAGGAGTCTCCACTAAGGAATTTCACCCTAGTGTGTGAAAATGCACTATGAAGACTTATCAAATGACTACAAATATCAAGTACTATTCAAAGTTTTAACAGATCTGATCTTCTTTACTCAAAATTTCAACTATGGTCCAAATTTTGAGGCAATAAATTGGAGACACTTGAAAATATCAAACTCATAACTCTACTCTTCATTCTAGCCTTATAAATATGATTAGAAGATGATGCTCAAATTTGTAATTGCACATAAATCACATAAGAAGTATTACCAAGGATCTGAAACAATGAATTACTAAATAATGTCCCCAACAACGGCGCCACTGGTGTTGGTACCCAAATTTTTCTCCTTTTTAGTTTGAGCAGCATCAAATATATGGCATGAAGCTTGAATATAGATGGATCATGGTGTGTGTCTTTTTGTAGCTGGGGACATGATCTAACTAGCACTCAGATTTGTGGAGAGATGGATAGCACTCAAATAGGACTTGATCTTGTCCTAACTGTTTTTGGTTGTGCCTTTCAACCAAGGTAAGAGAACCTATTTTGTAGCCCTCAAATGGTGAAGGAGATGAAGATATCCCTCAACTGTGTAAATAGTATGAAAAGGGCCTTGGGAAAATATGATCAACATTCCAAATCTGATTTTCACAGGTTGTCACTTCTAGATTACGGAGATAATTTCAATGCAAGGCAAGGGTTACTGAAGACATTTTGAAATCCTGATATGTTCTTCATACTTTAGAAAATGGATTTTGATCTTCTGTGGGTATACAAGTCAAAACAAGGGTAAAACAAGGTAGGATTAGTTGTTTTGAATGATTTTTGGGTGGGAATTTAGATAAGACAAACCAAGGTCCGCCAGACTCTTTTAGGATTTCAGAAAAATATGGAGAAACTCAACACCAGAAAGTATCAAAATAGTTAATCATTCCTTCAACCAGGATATGTGCATCAAATGGAGGCCCATATCTGCACTTTTCCACACAATATTTGATCATCTATCACAAAATATTGAGTTAGAATGAACCAATGAAGCATTTAGCAATCACTATTTAATCATGACCTAAGGTGCACCCAAAGGTTTACAAATAATCTTTGAAGTCAAGGAAGGTAAAGTGATTTTAAATTTTTTATCTCTTTATCAGATGAAAGCTCTTTTGAATGTGAGATTGCAAATGCCACTAAACTATCAACAAGAAATGAGACCATGTATGATCAAGAGAGATTTTAAACACAAGACTACAACAGGAAACAAGAAACACAAATTTGAAATGCATTCTGAAATGTAAGCATTCATAGATTTTTCCCAAAGACAACATAGAATAACTCAAAAATGATCAGATTTATTAGCAGGGAATGTTTTCAAAAAAACAATCTCAGATCTTGTTAATGGCTATACATGTGCAACCAACTTAACATGATTTGAAATCTGATACAGAGAGAGTTACATGAGTTTCTCAAGTGGTCACTCAGAGAATGGGGTTCTTTCCTAGATCTTCCAAAGTGAAAATTTTAGTTTTCTAGGCTTTTTAAACTCTTCCAATCCTTTGCATGAAAAATTCATGCAATATATAGCTTTTAATCTCCTTAGAGCCTTCTTTCCCAAGAAAAGAATATGCACAAGGATAAAATTTGTTACAAAAATTCCTCATGATTCGCAGACAGGGATGTTTAGCAGAACACGTCCAAAAAGTTGCCAATTGTATCAAAAAGAGATGAATCATTGCAAAATTCACATCATTCTCCATTGTGGAGGCACATTTTTCATCTTCAAAGCATACAGACCCCCTTCCTTTCATTATTTCATCCTTATCCCTCCAAAATTTGACTCTGTAACTTTTGGATAAGATATTTCACATTTTTTATGGGTTAGGAAAAAATTCATTTCAAAAACATCTATGATCTTCAAATTGATCCTTAAAACTGATTGCATTGGTCCTTGCAGGCACAAATGACATAAATTTTTCAAAAATTTGATGAAAATCGATGCAAAAATCACATCTCCAAGCTTCCTACTCAAATGGCGGATAACTAAAAAATGTACAGTTATCGATGATCTTCATGTATCCTTTAATCTGAGCCCTCCACGTGTCACAATGTGATTAGAAATGGGCTTGGGATCACTTTTTGACATTTTAACACTTTTGGAAAAATGTAAAAATTTGACATTTTTCTCCGCCCCTCTGCCCTTTGAAAATGAGCTTGACACGTGTCCCAAAGTGGGCCCCATTGGAATTGCGGACCGATTCTACACATTTCCACCTTTTTTGGAAAAAGGAAAATTTTCCAAATTATCCCTACGGACCTACACCTCGATTTTGTCCTTAAAACATTGTGATTACTGATTCACCTAGCGGACCTGCATTCCTCCTTTTAATTTTATGCCTTTATGCCAAAAAATGGGAAAAAATCTCAATTTTCCCCTAAGGCCCAAAGTTCCACCCTCGACGCCGATCCTACCATGTGTCCACTCCTGATTGGCAAGCGAGACTCATGACCCTTTTCAAAAAAATTCTCCCTTTCACCAAAAAGCAAAAAAATTCTAAGTCTTCCGCCAACCTCCATTCCTGCCTTTGATGCAAACATGACACGTGTCCACTTGTGATTCGCTGCGGGCCCTAGGCATTTTCTTTGCACTTTAACTCTTTTTCCAAAATGCCTTAAGGCACAAAAATACCCACCGCTCCTCCTCCAATCAAAACATGCCACGTAAGAAACATTAGAACCAATCAGAGTAAAGTGGAGCCATGGGACCAAATTCACCCTTTTACTAGAAAAGCAAAAGGTGATAAGTTAAAACAATTTTCCATCGTCCCTTGGATAGTTAGAACAAGCCATGTTGTCGATGAATGTTGAAGAATAAATTGATGGGAAAATGATGCCCATCTGACCGTCAAAACACAGAAAATGCCAGGGATGCCCTAGATTTCAATTTTTTTGCTAAGGACGAAAAATTTATCAAAATTGAACCCACTGAAACATGTTTTTAAAGTATTTTTATCATGGAATTGGATTTTCAATGGCATAGAAGTTTAAATCAATCAATTTTAAACTTCCACAATTGGGAAAAAAGGAAAAATGGTAGAGCCCGAAGATTTTGAAAATTTAGGGCACAAAACAAGGCACACATGCAGATTTCTTTCAAATTGGGGCAAAACAACAAGTTTGTGAGCATTTCGAAGCATCCAAGCAAGAGGGGAAAAGTTTTAGACCACTAATTTGAGAGAAAAATGTTTTAGAGCACGTAGAATGAAGGAAAATTAGGGCAAAAGATTACGAGACTCAAAAATGGCACCAACACACACATTCAATACAATGATTAAACTTAATAATTTTTAATACGTCTATAAAGTATATTAGAAATCATGTGGAATGGCCCCTCTACCAAATAAAAGAGGAAAACTACATGCTTGATCCCTCTCATCGATGGTATGTAGTGTAGCACCCAGGCTGTGTCTGAGATAGTCTAACCAATATAAGAAAATTATGAATAATTATCATAAAGCAAAAATTGCAAGTTTTAAAGAGTGGAGACCTAGTGAAAATCATTTACTAGATAAGTAAAATCTATTCTTTAAAGTGTTGGGTCATTCTAACATTTTTGATATATTGCAAGTGATTTAGGATCTGCATCGATAACCATATTATGTAACATATATTTCATATAAACAAACAAATTTATGTAGCATTAGATTCTTCTTCTATGATTCCTAATTTAGAACAGTATCCACCAAGTGAATACAATATTGAACAGGTATTACAGTGAACAAGTATATGCCCGATGAATACAAGATAAATCAGTTATTACAAAGTAATTAAGTAAGAATGGACAATAGTTAATTGTTTACAATTGTTACTTTATATTCTAAGTATTTATGTTCATTGACAACAACTATTGAGCCCTTTAAAATGAAAATGAGTAGAGAACAAAATGAAAACCATGAGATTAATCCATTACATGAAGATAATATTCCTATTAATAGAACAAAGCCAAAGCCATCAGGTTAATCCATTATAGGAAGATACTATTCCTAATAATAGCATGATGCCGACCAACCAAGAAAAATATAGTGAAGAAAAATATAGTATTGCTAACAACAACACGATGTCATCCGATCAAGAAAAAGTTACCCAACAAAAGACACAAAACACACAACTGATGATGGTGATTGATACTGAAGCTACATTAAAACCTTCACTATCAATTATGATAGGTTGTTCATGAACAATTATCAAGTACTATTTAAAATTTATTAATATTTTTACTTGTCTATATTATTTTGACTCAATTTGATAAATATATCATAATTTTAATTTTTATGTACTGAGATGCGATTGAAGAGAATTCAACAAATATATGTAAAAAAATAGGTAAAAATATTAATCTTTTTTATTTGTCAATATTAGTTGGAATCAATTTGATAAATATATCCTAATTTCAATTTTTATGTGAAGATACAACTAGAGAAAATCTAAAAAATCTACAACAAACAAATAGATGTAAAGAAATAGGTAAAAATATTTTGTGAAATATTATTATCGTATTTGAAATACATACAAGTTAATAATGAAGTTTAATATTTTTTTTTGCAGTGCCTTCAAAGAAACATTTGTTTGTTCTTGAATTAGAAGAATTGTTAGTTCAAAAGTGTACTTCTAAAAAGGAAAATACATTTCAATTGAACAATGAGCACGTCCTACCATGAATGTCTATTACCCAATTTCTAACTTTTGTGTTTAAAGAGTTTCATCGAATAGCATTCTAGTCGTTTCTACAATGGATACAAATGCTAGTGTAGAAAAACTAGCAACAAAATTGTTACTCTCAGCTAAAGTGGACTTGCAACCTTTGTTTTGTTGGGGTATGGAGCATTGCGAAAAAGAGGGAGACAAATATATTAAAAATTTGGAAACAATTTTGAAGACACCATAATTTCCATACAACTATGAAACTATGGTTGCAGTTAATGTAGACAACAAAGGGGTTCCTGAAGAAAATTTTTGGTGTCTCCAAAGGTTTCTAAGAAAGAATTTAAAAATAATAGGTGGCTTATGTCTGAATTTTTTTCTCAACTATCCACGGTATGGGTTGTAGATGATGTAAGAGTCATCTTAAAGGGATGGGTAAGTGCACAAAGTTGGGGGGACAAAAAGTGGACAAAAACCTAAAAAAATAAAAACATGTACGCGTTATTTCTGCTATAAATAAAAAAAGAGGCATGAGCCTCTATCATTTTATCTCCCTCAAATGTGAGTTTCAGAGCTTAACTATGCCCTCATTTTTTTCATTTAGCTAGATCTCAAGCTCAAAGGATAATTTCTAGATCCCCGGGAAGATCTGAATCAACGATGTTGCCACGGAGAAGAAGTAGGCATAATTATTTTCTCAAAATTACATTGAAATTTGATAATTATAGAGTAGAATTTGAATTGAATACATTTTTATTGTTACAGTTAGAGGTAAACGGAATCAACCACAACCAAACCCTGTTATTCCTGTCATCCCTCCTAACCCTCCCATAATTGCTCAACATCCCCCGGGTAGTCAAGAAGATTTAGCAACCCACATAGTTGAAAACAAAATTGAAATTGAGGATTTAATCAAAAGAATGAGGGATTCACAATCTACAAACCCCCACTGTGCCTCTCTTGCAAATACATTAGAGGCATTACTTTCTCAAGTTGACATGGAAACAAGCCAAATTAATTGTTGGACAACTTATAGAGAGGGTTGTAGGGTTTATTATTCCAAAAAATTGTCATATGTGGATGTAAAGAAAAAATAAATTATAAAATACCTCATATGCACCTTATTCATGGACCCTCACACTAATTTTCCTATTCCGTTGTCATACAAACAATCTCCCATCTATTGGTGTAATAATAATTTGATTAAAAATAATATTTAGGACCAATGGTGGATGGTGTTTTATTTTCCACCTTAAAATAACAATGAGGTGCCACTATACTTTTTGAGGAAACTCTATTTCAAGTTTATCCTCAATGAGATCCCAAATTATTTTTATTTACGATATTTCGGGGCAAGAAAAAGGATCTACACAAGATCAACAGGTGCACAACATGCAACTATTCAGTAGGGTAGATTCCCTGCATAGAAGCCCCCTCACCCTGAGACTGTCCCTTCAACAGTGAAGGAGATAGTAGAGATTGATACACTCCACACACTTCGTGGGGCTATATGTGACCCTTGTTTGACATACAAGGGATATTTCGAGGTATATTCTTGCATTTGTACACGAGTATTCCCTCGGGAGTACTAGCATGAGGCAACATATTTTCTTGTTATGTGGTAGCATATGTTTGGGGCCCGAGGATGATGATACTTTCATGTGTAATGATTTTGGTGGAGTTGGTGTTATGGGTGTACATGATAATGTCACCATATCATATGCCTTTTTGAGTAAGACATTTGGATTATAGTCATCAATGTCACCTTCGCAAGTATTTGTTATGTTTTATTATGTGTGTTACAAAAAGTTTGAAGTATTTGATTTACTTATATATGTTAAATTTTTGAAATAATTATATTTGTACATGTACATGCATTGATATTACGGTGCGCGGGAGGTTCATCTTCATCTTGAAAATAAGCAATGAGCACCATGCATACACATACATTCACAGAGGTAATTTATAATGTTAATTGTGTAAAATTTTCACATACATGCAAATATATATATATATATATATATATATATATATATATATATATATATATATATATATATATATATATAAATTTTGAATTCAAATATATGTATGTTCTTGTATGTTCATCTAACTCATGTGATACATGTTTGATAAAGATGTTGACTTCACTAGACACCCCACCATCTCTGCGACAAGTAGAGAAAGGTGTTGCCATTGCGATTTCATCTACGCAGCAACTCACTGAGGTATTCAAACAACATGTAAATTTTGTTAAATTTATTGTGTAATTCATATTATGTTAAATTACATGTTAGTAATGTCTTTCATTATAGAATTATTAAATTATGTTAATAATGTCCTTCATTGTATATATGAAGGAGTTACATGTGACAAGTAACATCCCTGTTCATTTGATTCCAGGCGTGGTGGGGTAAAAAAATAGTTTTATATTGACAAAATTAGTTTAAATATTGTCATTACACATACATGTACTTAGTTCTATTTTCACTAATTCTGATGTTATATTTTCTGATCTTATGTGTATATAGGGAACTTCAACTCCCTCCATTTTGACTTCGATGGCACAAGCTCCTCCATATCATCGTCTTCATACCCCCATTCGTACTCTAGGATCTCCCGATGACTCATCTGAGCATGAGATGTAGATTCGACATGATCGACAGCTTGCAGTAAGTTTTTTTATTTATGTAAATACTTTCATTCTAGCATGGTATTAAATACATGTTGAAAACATATATAAATTAAGTTTTGATAAAAAACATTGTTTGCATTTAAAGGCTCATCTACAGGAAAGTATTCAACAGAATAGGACTCGTAACATGGGATCAGATGATCCAAAGTCATCTCATAGATCTCCATCTTCGTCTAAGGGAGGGCCTTCTTCAAGCAAGGCCAAAACAAGGATAGATTTTGATGATTAGGAAATATATGTGTCTTACAAAAAATTTTTGTATGCCTATGTGCATGGCATTGTATGTATGCCTATATGATATTTTGAACTTGATGGTATATGACCTATTTGGGAATTTTTATATTTATTATGCACATTAAAATACTATTTGGAACTTGATATTTTTGTATGAGACCTTACATTTCTGAGATTATTTTTGCATGAAACTAATATGATGTGCACTTGACAATATTTAAGACATTATGGATTATTTTTTCATTTATTGGTGATGTACATGTACTAGCATTTTCAATGTATAATATGCATCAAACTTTGGAAATCAATATTTATATAAAGAGTTACCTAATCTGAGTAATTATTCATTCAATTTATCAATGTGTATATGTGTATTTACCTTACTTGTGCTTCTTCTTTCTCATGGTCTCTTTGTACTAGTTCCTATCTTATCATGCACCTACTACATTCTTTAATGCTTCTTAGTCTTATCCCCTGTTAAAACACCTGAGAGTTGTCACAATTTGATGCCTTTCATATTTTGATATTTTGAGAATGTCTCTCCATATACATTACTCCAATTCTTGAGAAGGTATCTAGATGCAATGACATTCGATTCGAACACTCAATGATTCGTGATTGTCTAATCTGTCCAATTTGTGTTATTACCTTTGAATTTTTAGGCATTTCAAGTTATCTAGAAATCACATCACACCCTTCACTAGGCTTAATGAATACCCCTATCCTTTTAAAGGCAATTTTGAAAGAATCCATAGGTTTATCATAGCATAAATTATCAATGATGGAAGGTCACTAAGCCATAGGCCGGTGACTCCCATTCAGAACTAAATAAGAAAGATTTACTATGTAATTGATAAATCCCGTGTGTTCTTAGACATTCCCTATCAAATTCATGATTAATCCAATATAGTCATTAAATAAGAACTCCCATAAGAGGTTTCAGATTGGAAGAGATGTTTCTAGGTCCCACGAAGTCTAAGAAATCACCTATCGAAGATAGAACATGTTTTGGTCTCAAGGCTCTTAAGGGACTACACATAGGCGAGGTAGTCTGAAAGCACGAGGAGTGTAGGGAACCAAAACAAAGTCTTCCCTAGCATTTACCTAGCCACCCCGATGTGTTGGTGTAGTCGGTTTGGAACCAAGATATTCCGTTTGCAAAGTATTGCATCTGACAGCCTTACACTAACTTAGACTACTGTATTTCATGCGTTTGAAAACAATAGGACAGTGAGAGAACCAAATGGAGATGGATAAAACCACAAGATTATTTTGTATAGGGTCTGACATGGAGGTTTTGGATCTAACGAGACATCTCTAGGTGCCACAGAGTCCAAGAAATCACCTATCGAAGATATAACATGTTTTGGTCTCAAGGCTCTTAAGGGACTATGCCCGGACGAGGTAGCCCGAAAGAATAGGAGTGTAGGGAACCAAAAAAATCCTCCACTAGTGTTCAATAGGCTATCCAGACATGTTGGCCTAAACGGCTGGGTCCCACGAGCTACCATTTGTAAAATATAGCATCCGGTAGCGTACACCGACTAAGACTACACTATTTTGTGTGTTTGTAAATAATCGGACAGAGAGATCGCCAAATGAGATGGATAAAAGCGAGAGAGGATTTTGTAGAAGGACCCGACATGGAGGTTTTAGATCTAAAGACACATCTCTAAGTGCCATGGAGTCCAAGAAATCACCTGTCAAAAATATAGCATATTTTGGTCTCAGGACTCTTAATGGACTATGCCTAGATGAGGTAGTCTGAAAGCACGGGGAATGTAGGGAACCAAAAAAATCCTCCACTAGTGTTCACGAAGCCATCTAGATGTGTTGGCATAGACGGTTCAGTCCCATGAGCTACCGTTTGCAAAATATAGCATCTAATAGCCTTACACTGACTATGACTACACTATTTTGCATTTTTGCAAATAATAGGACACCGAGAGAACAGAGTGGAGAAGGATAAAACTATGAGAGAATTTTTTAGAGGGTTCTGACATGGAGGTTTCAGATCGACAAAACATAACTACGTGCCATGGAGTTTGAGAAATCACTTGTCAAAGATATAACATGTTTTGGTCTCAAAGCTCTTAAGGTACTACTACGTCCAGATTTAAGTAGCCCGAAAGCATGACAAGAATAAAGAACCAAAACAAATCCTCCACTAGCATTCATTAGTCCATCTTGATATTTTGGCAAAGATGGTTGGGTCCCACAAGCTATCGTTTGCAAAATATAGCATCTAACAACCTTACATTTACTCGGACTACACTATTTTGTGTATTTACAAATAATAAGACTATGAGAGGATTTCATAGAGGACCCTAGCATGGAGTTTTTGGATCTGACGAGATGTCTCTAGGTGCCATGGAGTCCGATAAATCACCTATCGAAGATGTAGCATGTTTTGGTCTCAGGGCTCTTAAGGGACTACGCCGGACGAGGTAGCCTAAAAGCACCTGGGAGCATAGGAAATGAAGAAAAAGCCTCTAATAGTATTCAACAGGACATCCAGACATATTAGCATATACAGTTTGGTCCCATGAGCTACCATTTGTAAAATATAGCGTATGACAACCTTACACTGACTCAAACTACACTATTTTGTGCGCATTTGTAAAAAATAGGAAAATGAGATAATCTGAATAGAGATGGATAAAACCACAAGAGGATTTCATAGAGGGCTCTGAGCTAGATATTTTGGATATGAATAGATGTCTCTAGGTGCCATGGAGTCTCGATAAATCAATTGGCATAGTTGGTTCAGTGCAAGAGCTTCCATTTACAAAATATTGCATCAGACAACCTTACACTATTCTAGCATGCACTATTGTAGCATGCAAATGAGATGGGATAGAAAAATGTAGAACTATTATTTTCTATAAATTATGGGAGATGATAGAGGAAGGTGTCATGATGCTTCCTAAAAAAATTTAGGTCAAATTTAGGTCATTTGTTCAAGTTATATGAGTTTTTGTAAAATAGACTTTTGTTCAAGGTTGTCCGACCAAAAAATGCTATATCTTCGATGGGTGATTTCTCAGACTCTGTGGCACCTAGAGACATCTCATCAGATCCAAAACCTCCACATTGGGGCCTTCTATGAAATCCTCTCACAATTTTTTTCATATCCTTTCGGTGATCTCATTGTCCTTTTGTTTACAAACGTGCGAAATAGTGTAGTCTAAGTCAGTGTAAGGCTGCAAGATGTTATATTTTGCAAACGGTAGCTCATGGGACTAAACCATCTGTGCCAACATATATGGATGTCCTGGTGAACACTAGTGGAGGATTTTTTTTGGTTCCCTACACTCCTCATTCTTTTGGGCTACCTCATCTGTGCGTAGTCCCTTTAGATCCCTGAGACCAAAACACACTATATCTTCGATAGGTGATTTCTCAGACTCTGTGGCACTTAGAGATGTCTCGCCGATCTAAAACCTCCATGCCAAGGCCTTATACAAAATCCTCTCACATTTTTATCTATATCATTTTGGTGATATTGTTTTCCTATTATTTTTAAAACGTGCAAAATAGTGCGATCTGAGTCGAGTGTAAGGTCAGCCAAACACTATATTTTGCAAATGGTAGCTCATGGGACCGAGCCATTTGCATAAACAAGTCTATATGCCCTAGTGAACACTAGTGGAGTATTTTTTTGGTTCCCTACACTCCCTGTCCTTTTGGGCTACCTCGTACGGGTGTAGTCCCTTAAGAGACCTAAGACCAAAACACATTATATCTTCAACAGTGATTTCTAAACCTCCGTGGCACCTAGAGACATCTCGTTAGATCTAAAACCTCCACGTCAAATCCCTCTATTAAATCCTCTCTCTATTTTATCCATCTCTATTTTGTTCTCTTGTTTCCCGTTGTTTGTAAACATGTGAAATAGTGTAGTCTGAGTCAGTGTAAGGATGTCGACGTTATATTTTGTAAACGGTAGCTCATGGGATCGAACCGTCTACGCCAACATGTTCATATGGCCTAGTGAATGCTAGTGGAGGATTTTTCTTGGTTCCCTACACTCCCCTTGATTTCAAAGCTACCTCATATGGGTGTAGTCCTATTGTGGCAAATCAGCGAGAACCCCCGGATGTTGATCGATTCTAGTTTGATCATACTAGCATCCAAAGTGTGATTGCACAACATTGAATCCTCTTCCCAAGTGTGGGACTCACAAAAATGGAAAAGTAATCTCCAGATTAGAGGCTGGTTCCTCAACTCCTCTGATCAGCTATTTTACTTGCACAATTGCAGAGGTTTAAACTCCTAAATCTACTCTAAATTCCAAAGGGACAAGGATAGAAAATGCAAAAAGAAAGAACTAATGCTAATAGGTGATGCACCAAAGGAGTTGTAGACACCTGATGTTGCATGAAATACACAATCCACAAGGAAACACAACACAAAACATGCACAAATGCTCAAAATGTAATGAAAGATCAAGAAAGCAATGATAGATATATGAAAGGATTGAGGGATTTTAATCACATAACATATATCAACATCTCAGATCCAATACAGTACATTACAGTGATCCAGAGGCAAGAAAAGGTGCTGCATTACATGGAAAGGTAAAATTTCTTCACAAATTCTGCCAAGGAGGAAGAAAAAGGAAGTTGCAGAGCTGAAAAGTGTCTCTCTTTTGCAAAAATGAACTCATTCTGGCTTTTACAGTGCAAATCACGACCCCAGGAGAGAGAAACATGGGAAAACATGCAAGGGGTTCAACCATTGACCAAAATTCCATCAAAATAGCATGGGTGACCTGACAAACCCATCCCCTGACATTTTTAACCATGCTGGGAGAGAATGCGAGCCATTCTTCATTAAAATCGGTGGTTGAAACATCATTTATGTTCATGACCATGTGCCAGAAGTGTTTTTTGATTTTATCTCTCCAAAATCCACCAAAATGCAAAATTGACCTTGGAATCTTGTAGATAATTTCACTAGCTTTTCATTTATATAAAGAACGTGAAAAATCGAGCTCTGGATCGAAAGATATGGTGATTTTAAGTTTTAGGGAAAAACAGGGCCAAATCGGGTTGGAGGGCAAAAATTTGAATTTTTGCACCTTTTTGGTCATTTGGAAAATTTTCCAAAATTTCCCCACGCTCTGCCACTCTAGGTGCCACATGGCGACATCTCATTGGCCGTGGGCCTTTCAGGGAAAATTTTTCCAAAAACTCCGCCGAGCCATAACTTCAAAAATACATGGAGTTAGGAGGAAAACTTTACCTTTCTGGAAAGCTGAGAAAGAGATCTATCTAATGGTGTCATTTCTAGAAGGTTTTGAGTGCCTAAAAAGAAAAATATTATGACTGAGGCACAAGAGAGGAAAAATGAGAGGAGTTAGCCACAAAAATGAGCAGGGGCACATTTTGGATAACAATTTTGGCGACTCAAAGGGGTCATCTCGCCACCGGATGATGAAGTTACCAGTTGCTGAAGCATCCATTGGGCATGGAGTCATGAGTTGTAGCCTGCAAACTGATCTGAACTTTGAAAACCTCCTCTCTGAGCCACTTGGAAACCCACTGAAATGGACTGTGCAAGAGCAAAACCAGCACCACAAAAACTATGTACAAAACTAAAGGTCATACATGCTCCAAAATGGAACATGCAGAGTGTGCACAAGCACTTATTTTACTAAAAGAAAAACTACCTATCCTACTCTAACTGGAAGCAAAAGTGGGCTAAAAAACCCCAATCGGTTGGGAGAAATAACTTCCCTTTCTCAAAAGTTACAACCATGCAACTGATTTGGCACTAAACATGGCTAATGAATGAGTGGAAAATCAACAAGAAGCTGGTCTTCTACCAAAATCATCAAGGTGTCAACTGAAAACAAATCCAATACCTCTTTTAGTTGCTCTGCATTTGGATTGAAGAGGTATGACAGCTGATCCTTGGTACTTTGTAGCTCACCCTCATGCTTAGAAGCAAGCATGACTGGTTGTGAATTCTCCTTTGAATCCAATGAAGTCAAATACCTTATTGGGCAAGGTATGATCCATTTGATATGCCCATAGCTCTGATTTTCAATTCCAAAAATGGAGTCTTCTTGTAGACCTTCTTAGGTGGGTGATGTGGAAGCAATGGTAGGACTTTTTTGCCCTTTCTCTTCCTTCATGGCAACATGGAACTCTTCAATAGTGTGCAACTCCTCGTTATTGATTGCAACATCCAATGAAGTTGCTTTTGCATTGTTGTTACCTACTGCAATACATTGTTGGCTTTGGAGCTCCTCCATTGTAGCTTTTGGAAGATCAAATTCTTCCAACTTTGATTCAAGAGGCATGTTGCAAACTGTAGGCTGTTGTCCTTGAACTCTTTTGTCCATGGCAGCAAGTTCTTGTTGTTGGAGAACGAATGGTGAAGAAGGAAACATGGTAATTTCAGCTAGCTCTTCATCTAAACATTCTTCTAAGTCTGATGGCAAATCAAACTCTTGAATGTCTTGCTGCAGAAAAGTCTCTCCCTCTTGTATGGTGGCCTCCAAATCTGAATTTTCTTCACCTTGTATAACTTCATTTTCAAACATGAAACTTGTCAATCCAAACTCATCCCAAAAATCATATTTTTGGAGAGATGAAGTGGGAGAGAAGCATGAAATTTCTTGTGCCTTTTGCTCACAATTTGGACCTGTTTTGTTCACCTCCATAATGGCTTCATCAATCAAATCAGCCCCTTCAAATGAAAGCAAAAACGTATCAATAATGCTTCCTTCTTCTACTGTTGTAAAAACTGACTTGACCTCATCCATTTGCTCCTCAAAGATGGGGTTTTGAGATGGTTTTCCTTCCTTCTCGATGGCTGATTTTGCAGTGCAAACTGGATCAGCATTTTCTTTGGGAAAAGTGCCAACATGGACACCCAACTCATCACCAACAAACTGTTGTTTTTCTCACTTCACTGCTGTTATAAAATCAGCCTTGTTTTCCACTTGTTCTCCAACTTCAACATCCTCTATTGGTTTCACCATCAAGGGGATTTTTGTAATCCCGAATTTAAGAGCCCAACTCTTCAGACTTTGAATTTCTTCATCCTTGTTTGGCTCTTCTTTCTGCTACTATTTTCCTTGATTGGCATTCTGATTTTTATCCTCCCAACATGGATTTGGGAATGCAAGAGGAGAAGTGGATTGTAACTCAATTGATTTTGCAATTTTTTGTGGTGGTGGAGGAGGTAGGAACTCTTGTTTCTTTGGAGGGAATGGCTGTTTGGAAGGGAAAAGGACAGAAGAATTGAGATGGGGTGGAAGACTAGGGAATGGAGAAATGGATTCAACACTTGGGACAAGCAGATGGAGAGTTTAAAACTTGACACTGCTGAGATAAAACAGATTGGGAAAGAAGGAGAGAAGAGGCATGAGATGGTGTGCTTACCTGTTGACAAGGTTGTTGAATACTCCTCTCATACACCTTTATTCCTTCAGTCCACTTTGCAAGCAATGGTAGTGTTGTAATCATGAAGTCTAGCTTCTCTTGAGGGTTGTAATGCCTTGGAAAAGGTCCCACCCATGGACAAGGTGCTCTACAACCGATTCTAAATGCTTTCATTTGTGCTTGAGCCCTGGATTGCACCATGTTTACCTCCATCTTTTGGATTTGTTCCAGCAGATCTACATTTTCTTCTTGACTTCCCTCACAACTAGCATACCCTTGTGCTTGACATGCTTCATATCCAAACTGACTTTGGCACTGCTGCTCATATGGGTAGACATGCTGATTTTGAATTTGATCAAAATGCTGATTTGGAGGATTTGTAAAACATGTTGGAGGTGTGATATACTGCTGTTGTAAATATGAATTCCATGATGGAAATGAAGTTATGATTGCACAAATTCATGGAATGGAAAAGAATGAAAATGATGGAAAGAAGAATGGATGGAAATGAATGGAAAACAGGTCTGCAACTTAGAGAATGAGTTGTTTACCAAATGGAGTCACCAAATGTGCTTTTGAAAGTGCCTCCAAAAGGCTGAATCTTTAACAGGAACACACCAACCTGTCAAAGATAAAGTGGAAGACCTCTAAAGTCCCACCGGCGTGCTAAACTGTTGTGGCAAATCAGAAGACTCGGATGTTGATCGATTTCTAGTTTGATCATACTAGCATCCGTGTCATTGCACAACATTGAATCCTCTTCCCAAGTGTGGGACTCACAAAAATGGAAGAGGAATCTCCATATTAGAGGCTGGTTCCTCAACTCCTCTGATCAGCTATTTTACTTGCACAATTGCAGAGGTTTAAACTCCTAAATCTACTCTAAATTCTAAAGGGACAATGATAGAAAATGCAAAAAAGAAAGAACTAATGCTAATAGTTGATGCACCAAAGGAGTTGTAGACACCTGATGCTGCATGAAATACACAATCCACAATGAAACACAGCACAAAACATGCACAAATTCTCAAAATGTAATGAAAGATCAAGAAAGCAATGATAGATATATGAAAGGATTGAGGGATTTTAATCACAGAACATATATCAACATCTCAAATCCAATATAGTACATTACAGTGATCCAAAGGCAAGAAAAGGTGCTGCATTATATTGAAAGGTAAAATTTCTTCACAAATTGTGCTAAGGAGGAAGAAAAAGGAAGTTGCAGAGCTGAAAAAGTGTCTCTTTTGTAAAAATGAACTCATTTTGGCTTTTACAGTGCAAATCACGACCCCAGGAGAGAGAAACATGGGAAAACATGCAAGGGGTTCAACCATTGACCAAAATGACATCAAAATAGCATGGGCAACCTGACAGACCCATCCCCTGACATTTTTAACCATGCTGGGAGAGAATGCGAGCCATTCTTCATTAAAATTGGTGGTTGAAACGTCATTTTGCTCATTCATGACCACGTGCGAAGCATTTTTGATTTTCTCTCTTTAAAATCAACCAAAATGCAAAATTGACCCTAGAATATTGTAGATAATTTTACCAGCTTTCCATTGATATAAAGAACGCAAAAAACCAAGCTCTAGATTGAATGATATGGCGATTTGAAGTTTTAGGGCAAAACAGGCCAAATCGGGTTGGAGGGCAAAAATTCAAAATTTTGCACCTTTTTAGTCATTTGGAAAATTTTCCAAATTTTCCCATGCTCCGCCACTCTAGGTGCCATGTGGCGGCATCTCATTGCCCACTGCAGGAAACTACATCCACTATTTCAGTTGTGGGCCTTTCAGGGGAAAATTTTTCTAAAAAGCTCCGCCAAGCCATAACTTCAAAAATACATGGAGTTAGGAGGAAAACTTTACTTTTCTGGAAAGCTGAGTTGGAGCTCTATCCAATGGTTTCATTTCCGTAAGGTTTTGAGTGCCTAAAAAGAAAAATATTATGACTGAGGCACAAGAGAGGAAAAAATGAGAGGAGTTAGCCACAAAAATGAGCAGGGACACATTTTGGATAAGTCCCTTAAGAGATCTAAGACTAAAACACGTTATATCTTCGATAGGTGATTTCTTGGAATCTGTGGCACCTAGAGACATCTCTTCAAATCCAAAACCTACACATTGGGACCCTCTATGAAATTTTCTCACATTTTTATCCATCTCCATTATGTTCTCTCATTGTCTTATTGTTTGCAAACGTTTGAAATAATGTATTATGTGTAAGGTTGTCCATTGCCAATCACCTAAATAATATAGGTGGTTCATACAATATAGGTGGTGAAATGAGAATTTATGTTTGTTGTTCCTTTCTAATATTTAATTTCTCTTAGCTTCACTTGGCTTCGAGAATAATAAATTCTCTACTGACAGTGCCAACCACGTGAAGGTGGAAGCTTTTTTGGCACCACTAACCTACATAAACATGTTAGTAAGAAATTAAATAGAATTTTAAATCATACATAATTTAAAAAAATCATTTAAGTAAATATTCAAATTAAATTCATGAAGAACATACCTTTGAAAATTCAATCCAATGAACCGCAAGGATCAACTCTACTCTTGATAGTAGCAAGAATTGCTTCATGATCTGATTCATGAACCTTCCATGATTCTTGTTTAATGGCTGACCTCGATATTTGATCAATTTAATATTTGTTTCAAGGACCAAATGTGAATAGTGAAGTATCTTTCGATGTACTTCATAGTCTTCAAACAACTAAATGTTTGAAGGTCTTCACCATCAATGATTGTGTAAGTCAAAAAAATTTCGTCTACATAATGAGGCAAGAAGTAGTTTGTTCCCTCATTAAATTTCATCGTAATAACTTCAAAACATGGCCTACATCACAAATTAAAACTGAAGTCAAATCTAAAACATGGAATGTACATAAATGTATGTACTTTTTGCACTAAATCGAGAGACTTGGTCAAAGTCAGGTGATGTTTTCATTTGATCTTAAGACCCTGCAAGTTGTAATGCTCATGGAACTTGATGTGTGTCGAGTGGAATTAGAGGTCTACAAGTCCATTCATCCACCCATTGTTGTGACTCATATTCATTATATGCAAAATCAATGCATGATATAAAAAAACATGCCATGAACCTAGTATAAATAGTCCAAGCATTTGCATTTGAACTACGAAATGAGTGCATATCACTTGATCATGCAACTGTGATACAATCTTCAAATTTTTCCAAATGTTGTTCCTCTATCAACCAAAATTATCTATGAACCCTTGATCTCTCTTGAAATTATGGCCCATATTCTTGACACACCAATCAAAAATGTTTTTTGCATCTATAAATTTAACACCATCCTTGAACTTTAACTCTTCTATTGCAAGTGTTCTTTTCACACATGCTCCCGCACCATCATGTTGTCCTTTTCCATGCCCTAACGAATAAAACTCTAGATATGTTGTACATTTGTTTCTTTGTGCATCCTTCTTTGCCAATAAAACATCTGTGCATTCTTGAATTGTGATGTGCATTTATCGACCAAATGTAATGTTGATCGAAACTAATGTTCCTCTCATTCACTTTCACATAAAACACTTGGAAACACCCTTATAAATATTTTATAGAATGTGTCGATCATCAATGATGCAGAAATGATACTCTTAATATTTTTGATCTTTCTCAAGTGCTTTCGGAGAGTGCATGAATGTTATATACATGAACATAGCAACTTGCACTGAGTTATAATATTGAGACTAAACCTCCATTTATTCCTGCAATGTGTAATTCTCTGCGAAGTCAACTAATGAAACAATAGTACCAATTGGGAATGTGTCCTTTCTTAACTTGAATTGTTCACCCAACCATCGAGCTCTATGTGTGTGCCTTGCATACTCATAAAAAAATTCTCTCCGAGGACCAATTATTTTCCTATTTAATATGTACTCTCCTCATTAATACAACTTTTTAGATTTGGAATGCCACCACATACATTGCATGTTCCATCCAAACATGCTTTGTTATAAAAAAAATTGTCTAGTTGATTTTTCAAAAAATATTGTCAGAATAAATTCCCTTAAAGATTTTGGTGGTACATTTAATCCACACTCGTAACATGATGTCGTATTCAAAACACGACGTATTTGACAAAAAAATAATAATACACTCGAAAAATTCAACATGATTCCTGCAACAACGAGTGGTACGTGAGTGATTGATTTTCACATAAAAAGGTTTGCTCATTTTAAAGAATCTTTAGCTAATGTTAATTTTTAGATTTTCATTCTTAAACTTAGAGAAAAATTGTGTTTGAGTCATATCCAAGAAAATTTTTGCACATGATTCATGATTACAAGAACCTATTCTTCTTTTTAATGTATCTCTTCTATTCGGTGACACCCTTGTTTTCTCATTCAAAAAAATTACAATTAATTCTTTTAGAATATTATATGTATTCTTGTCTTTTCGTAGAAGTATGCTAGAGAAATCCCAATAGTATGTGTTATTGACCGACTCAAGATGTTTGCGTCTCTCTATTTCTTTCATTAGTGTTTTTTGTTTAACTTCAAAGCACTGCTTTTTTTTTTCTAATCAAGTGTTTATTAACTGTTTTATCACTTACTATACAATTAGTAAGTGCACACCATGTAGCATTACTATCTTTGGTGTGTCTTTTGCCACCTACAGTTTGGTATGCTTTATGTATGTTTTCAACAATTGACACATTTTGATCAACAACATTAGATGTTCTTAACCCCAGGGTCTTCATTATAGGTCTCATCTTAATTAATTTCATCAATGTAATAAATAATTGACATCTTTGTGTGTCATTTAAATTCTCAAAGTAATTATCCCAAATTCCACTAGCTTTTCTTCTCACATTTCTTTCATGCATTTTGTTAGGGATTGATTTTATAATGTTTTCATTAATTTCAATTAATTGAATTGGTTTTCTTCACAAAATGGAAGGAGGTGTTCTTAGAGGTGAAGATTCATTTACAAGGTTACTTTCTTCATTCAAGTGTTTTCATACAAATTTGTGGTTAACATTTGGATTCTTAGGTAAGGGTTCAATAATTGGATTCATATCAATTTCTTCATCCATACCAACATTATCATTCAATTCAATATCATTATTCATTGAAAAATCATTATTATCTACGTTTTCATTATGTATTTCATCCCCATTTTATAATACATTAGCTACATTTGATATAGCAGATGTACCTTTCCCTACATGAAGTTTTTGCATTCTCTTCAATTTCTTTATTCTCATCTCTTCCAATTGCTTTGATGTCTTGTTCTTGAATTTCCTCTTGTCCTTAGCTCAAATTTTATCCCCATGATTAGAAAAAATCAACTAGTGGGGTAGGGGACAAAATGAACCACTAAAAAATCATGCAAGAATGTACCTGACAATTGTAGACCAAATAGATTGTATGCATAATTCCCATGAAAGAGATGAAAGGGATGTTGGGGGGACCACAATATAAAAACAAATCATAGCATGTACGCATTATTATTTTTACCTTTTCCAACACATGCCTCAAGGCTTTGGATTTGTTTTAGATCCCCAAGCTTGAGGCATAGACCTGCACAAACACAACAAACCGCATTTTTTGTAGAAAAACACAAAAATCCAACTTCTGCCATGATAAATCAACATCAAATGATCAATTTGTTTAAAAATATATATACCATGACGTAAATTTGAGTTTCTTCTTTGTATAAATATTATTTTTTAATTTTTCTAACAAATAAAAGGTTTCCATATTATTTATTTTCTAACTATGCCTTTTTATATCTATTTTTGAAGTTTAAACATGTCTATCGTTTGTCGTGTGTGTCTTTTTGACTCATCAAAATTGAATAGAAGTTTTTAGGCACAAAATAGGTGTAATTTTATACATATTAAAAAAACTATTTTTGACATTTTTGAGTTAGTTAGAGGGGCACGGTCGGAGCTCTATTATTTTTCAAAACATACAATTTTTTGTGCTAGAAAAATCATTAAAAAAATACTAGATAAAAAATTTCTAACACAAACTAGATGCTCCTAGCTATCTTTTACGCTAAAGGGTTTTCAAAAATACTAAATGGTGTTCAAAAATGATGGGGGCACAAAAGTCACTCTATTATGTTTTCTAACAAAAATAGGAGCACTGTTGGTATTTAATTTATTTGACCCACGTAAAATTATATGTTTTCAATAAAATTTAATAGTGAGAAACTAGACTCAAAATGCTACTGTTCATATTTCTATAACATCTTCCAATTTTGAGTGTAACTATTTCAAAAAACTCGTACAAGTTGAAGTTTATTATTTTTCAGAAAAATGCGTCCACTTAAGACCCCTTTTTGGCCCCCCAACTTGGTGCACTTACCCGGATGTGCTCTATTTCAAAAAAATTATGGAACAAATGAATATATAAAATTGTGTTTATTACATTTTTGTTGTTCTTTTTCCCATTTTCCATTTGAAGTGATTATCATATAATCTTTAATAAGATGTTATTGATGGTTATTAATATGTAATGCTCAAAATGTGTTTATTAAAAAAAAAAATTATTCACATTCCATCCAAATGATGTGATTAGTAGATAATGATAAATCGGGATGTTATTTATAGTTTACCTTTTAATGTTTAAAACTATCTTTGATAGGATTATACAAAAAGAAAGTAATTATCAATAAAATCATATAATATAATCTATGATTTAATTTATTTAAAAAGAGTTTTGTTATTGGTTTGTTTTTCAGATCTCATTTTCCATGGAAATAATTTATTGGTTTTGGGGGTAGAGGAATTGATCTTTGGAGTTCCAGGATGTCTGAATTTAGATCGTGGACCATACAACCATAATTTACATATGCATGCTACTGATACTTCACTCGTAATTTTATCCTTGAATTTTTAAGGATAACATGACAACATTTTGATATTGGATTGTGGTTTACATACTGCATTCAAGAGAATGAAATGCCTTCATTCAAAAATTTGATTGGATAAGAAATATTGAATTCGTTTTTTGTTGGGGAATTTTAGAGTGTGAAATTAGTAACAAATTTTTAAGATCAAAGAAGGGGAATATTGTATCATTTTACCAAAAATATGCAAAAGGTTCTCGAAAAGTACAAAAAAATATATGGAGTAGAAAACATATTGTTCATAGGTGAAACAAAATGTTTTGTTCATGAGAGAACCAAGGCACTTTTATTTGGATTGCCTTCTAAGCTGGAAATTTGATGGCACAATGCATTCTCGATAGAAAAATTTCACACACTTATGTACATGGTTAAATCATGTGGGTCCACACCCAAATTTATGCCGGTCTTTGGAAATATTTTTAAAAACTATTACCGATCTTGATCTAGTGTATTTGATACTATTAAGTTTATTAATATATATAAGATAAATTTAGTTTATTTTTGTAGTCTTTCTCATAAAAATTTGATCATATTGGTTTTTTTAGTCTATTTCATAACAATGGATTTATTACCGTCATTTTATAAAAAAATAATTGTGACTTGTATTTTCATCATAATAACACATTTCCACGAATACTGAGCTTGATTGAGTTTACTTGTTACTATTGTGTTGATTAATAAATATAAAATAGTTGGTTTGTTTTTAGTCTATCTCATAAAAATATATAAATATTAGTTTGTTTTTGTAGACTATCTCTTAAGAATTCATTTATTACCATCATTTTATGTTGTATGTATTTCATAACACATTTCCAACCTTCATTCTATGCAAATAAATCCACATTATAGTTAAACATTTGTCAATTTTTTATTGATATCATAAATTAGAAGAAATATTAGATACAAATATATATGATCAAAATATGTAAAATATACAAGATGCAAATATGCACGACCCCATAGTTAAAATAAATCATATCCAAATTTTTCTTTCTTTCTATATTAAGCTTATAAGAATGGGAATATGCCCATTCTCAGCATAAGGATAAAAAAATTGTTAGCATGAGAAATGGCATATGCCAATTCTCATCACAATGATAAAAATTCTCATCAAAATAATAAAAATCTTTGTTTGTATAAGAATGGGCATATGCCTATTCTAACCATTCTACCTCATTGAAGCAATAATGAACTTAATAATTTTTATATCACTATAAAGGATGTGAGAATGGGCAACTGTCCATTCTAAAACAAATTAAATATTACTTCTATTTTTCTTCTATGATTCTTATATGAGAATTGTCATATGCCCAAATAGAAGATAAAAATTATTATTTGTATGAGAATGGATAATATAAGTTTTTATATTCTTTTTAAATCTATAAATGTATTAATTATTCCAATAAGTATTTCTTATTCGTACTAAAAAATTGTAAACCCCTAAAATGGAAATCCCTCATACATGATATATAATTCCAAAAAATCCCCTTTTGGATTCCAATAATAACCAAATAAAATTTCAATATTTGGTATAAGAAAACCAATATATATGATTTCATTATTTAATCTAGATTGTAAAATGTCCAAATTTAACAAAATTATGGTTGAAAACTTTTCTTCAAACAAAACTTCTTTAGAAACTTGTTGTTTTGAGTGGGGTACAAAAATCATCACATGTTATATATTACCTTTATGGAAATATAGATGACTCCTCTATAGCCTCAAATCATCATACTAGTAATAAAAATCAATTGGGCACTTACCAAACATATCTTCTCCATCGCTTTGACCTAGGGTTACAAACTCACAAAAATAGTTTACCTTCTTAATATTCATTCATAAAATGTGCCAAGAAATGACCTTATTATTTATTTAAATTCTCCTATTTCAATGTAAAAGCATACCTAAATTCTACAAGGTCCCATCTAAAGCACACAATCCATGGCGAGCATCGAAGTTGTGATTCTAGTGGAAATCACTCTTTCTTGGACCTTGTTTCTCCTAAAATATCATAAATTGAAAAATATTATTTAGAATGACTTGAATTTTTGTCAAACCTTTAGGACACCCCTATTCACCATCTACAATCATCATGTTATCTCAAATATGTCTGCATATTCATATCCCATCTCATTTGCATGATTAGCCCTTAGTGTTTTACATGGTTTAGGATAGTTCATAATAGGGGAACTTTATATCTCATCAAAAATCCTCTCCAAAAGGCCCTAATAAAGCTAAGGCAACATGTATCACACCTATACATGACTCCATGATCTCACATATCTCTATACCTCATCATCATGCCTTATTTGGCCTCCAAGCACCTAGACTAGGTCTATATGAGCACCTACAACTAAATATCCCACTTTTACCTGCACTCTAAAACTTGTGTGAGTGCCTAAACACTCTCTAAACATGTTAATAATGTTACTATCATGATCCTAAATTCACCATGTTTCTCTACTCAACATGCACCATCACCTAGACTACCTAGGTCACCTGATTAGGCTTGTTAGACCAAGCCAATCTCACTGAATCCACTTATGTCATCATAAAAACCCTAAAACTCCATGTCATCATCCTATTGAGCACCTGTTATCCAAAATAAGTCCATATTTTTTTGGTTAACTTGCCTTCATTCTTCCCTCATTTTGTTGTAGGTAGATTTTTGTAACTTTAAAGCACTCAAAATTTCCTAGAGATGGCTTCATCATATAGAATTTTCTCCCCTTTCCGAAAGGTAAATAAGTCCTCCTAACTCCAAATATTTTGAAAGTTATGGCTCGATAGATTTTTTTCGAGAAATTTTCCCTAGGAAGGCCCGCACTAATTAGAAAGTGCCACGTGTTAGGTCAAAGTGGCGGGGCGAGAAAGGTCTTCAAGTTTTTGGGTTTTTGGTCAAAGTTTCTCTCAAAAAAATAGGAGTGCATCCCCGCCGAGCAATGTGAAGGTGCCACGTGTCCAGTCAGCAGTGGGAGTCGAGGTGGTAGAAAGATTTTGGAATTTTTTCCAAATTGATGAAAAAGGTCAAAGGCAAAAGTTGAACCGCCTCTCCACGCAAAATGAAATGGTGCCACGTGTCCACGTCAGTAGTAGAGGTCGGGCCCATGGAGGTAAATTGAGAAATTTTCCCAATGAAAAATGTAAAATGTAAAAGGGTAAAATGTTGATTTGAAATCCGTGGTCAACTAGATGGCAACACATGTCATCAGAAAAATGGGGCACAAAGAATTTTTGGGAATTTTTCCCAATTTGAAAAAGGAGGGAAAAGTTCAAATTTCGGCCCGCAAACCCTAATTTCACTTGTTTTTATCTAAATATTCATAGAGCCATATGTTTTGATTAAGAGCTCGATTTTTGCATTTTTACTATCATTGGAAAGATGTTGAAATTTTCCACACGATGGACTATTCAATTTTGATTTTTACTAGGGTTTGGTGGGATAAAAATGAAGAAATGTCTTTAACATGAGAAAAGATGCAGAACCGACTCCCAACCACCAAAATTGATGAAGTATGCCACTCGTTTCTTCTCCAGCAAGGCCAAATGCATCAAAAAATGGATTTTTGAGGGTGCACTTTCTATTTTAATGGATGTTGTTTGTTGGTGGGTGCAGAAGATCAATTTGCCCATGTTTTTCACCTTTTCTTCGTTTTTTCATCATTGTTAAAAGTCAGTTTGGCTCATTTGTAAAGGGTTGGACGTTTTTGTTCTTATAGAATCCCCTCTTCCCCTTGACACATGAATTCATGGATTTTTAGGCCTCCCATTGGAACTGAAATACATTCTTTGCCTCTTTTCCATTGTAATGTATTGTATCGAAAACTCAGAATGATAAAGCATGCTTTGTGAATGAATTTTCAATCCTTTATTGTATTTATTGTTTCCTTCTGATCCTTCATTACATTTTTGGTAATTTGTGCATATTATAGTGTTACATTCTTATGATCTGTGTCTATTTGCAAAAACAGAGGTCCATCACTCCTTTGGTGTATCACCATTTTTTTACTTAGTTTTGTTTCCTTTTACATATTTTAACTCTGTCTCCTTGGAATCTAGAGTAGGATTTAGCATTGAACCTCTACAAAATTCATGCATACACCTAAACAGAGGGGTAAGAACCAACTTTCTCTAGAGATTTTTCTCACCTTGCAAGGTCTCACACCTTGGGGAAAACTCAATGTTGTGCAATCACACTAAATGACCCAATTTTGCACTACATATCTGAAGGTCATTTAGGGATGTTGTAGATTTACACTAACAGTTTTAGAATTCCTGGTGGGACCTTAGAGGTCTTCGTCTTTATTATAAAAAATTTGATGTGCAATTGTTGTAAGTTTCTTTCTTGAAAGATCCATGATTTACACATCTGATGACTCTAAAAGGATAGAATCAACTAGTTTTAGCATTCCAAGCTTGAAGATTCATGAGAAGGATCCAAATTAGGTCAAGGACTAGAGAAGAGCGATTGTTTAACTATCTGTAATTATCCCCAGAAAGAGGAGAAAGAGGAAGAAGGATTCAAAGGTCTCCATCTCCACCAAACAGAACTCTATTAACTCCTCCACTGGTAGACCTTTCATCCAATCAACAAGGGTTCTCAGGCCAATCAGAATGGCACAACCCAATCCTTATGTCAACTTTACTAGTAGCATCCCACTTTCTCTCAATGCACAAAACCCAGTTCCAATTGCAGCATTGAAGAACATCCCATACTTTATTGGAGAAAATCAAACCACCCCTAGTGATCACGTCAAATTCATTGTTAATGTTTGTGCAATCCATGAGATTGTTGAGATGTAAATTGCTTTCAAATTGCTGTCATCTTCATTCAAAGGGAAATCCTTACAATGGTTTAGGAGCCTTGAGGTAGGATCTATATAAAATTGGAACCAGTTGTGCACAACCCTCCATAACCAATTTGAAGAGAAAGGGGACAACTTGTCTCTATTGGAGAAACTGACAAATATTAAGAGAGATCCCAATGAGTAGCTAATAGACTTCAATTTCAAATTTCAAAGAACGTGGTTTAGAATCCCATTAGCGGTGAGGCCAAAAACTCAAGGTGCTTTCTTATACTTTCTCAAGGCTTTAAATTCGATATTTCTATGTTGATCTAATCCATGGGAGGTGCAACTATACCTGTAGCTTACAACATCACCATTAGGGCTGAGAATTATTTGATCCAAGTTGGTAAATTTGCACCTAGGCCTCCTATGCCCTTATATCCAGAGATGGAAATCCCAAGTACTAGTCAAGTACCTACTTTATCTCTTATTCCCACTCCTAGAAATCAGAGTTCAAATGAAACTTCTACTTCATCCTCTAGTGCCTCAAATGAGCTTCAAGAAATTATGAAACAATTACAAAATTTGGGAAATGAGATGGTTATGCTCAAGAGGCAACAAGCTCAAATTTTTAGGCCTTCTTATCAGCCTTAAACTCAACCTAATAGACAACCATATCAGCCTAATAGGCCACCCAACCTAGCTACAAATCAAAATCAAGTAAGGCCTCCTACCAATAGACCATTTCAGCCCTATAACCCCAATGTTACATCTACCTCTAAAGCCTTAGTGCCAGTGCAAAATAATATAGCTCAAGAGTATGACTAGTGTTTCCCATACAATGAACCTCACAACCAATCTATGTGCTTCAATGGTGCTTTGAACCAAGATTTGATGGTGACAACAACTGGTGTAGAGAGTGAAGTGATTCAAGAAACAAACCAACACTAAGGGAGATCTCAAAAAGATACAACTCCAAATGAGACTACACTTGTGAATTGGCAAGCTAAAGATTTTTGTGGTATGAATCAAACACCTTCTTAGAGTGTAGCAACTAACACACAGTCAAAGAAGAGGAATATTGGTGAAGGGAATTCATTAGATCCAAGTGATTCACAACCTTCCATCACTCCACAAGGTGTTGGCAAGAAAAATGTAGTTCCAAATGTGTAAGGACAACCCAAGCCACCTTCTAGACCAGCTCAAATGCTAGTTGTTGTAGCCCATGTACAAGAAAAGAATGTGCAGACTAAAGGGAAGCAAAGAGATGGTTCATCCCCATTTAACATCATTGAACAAATGAAGAAGACCAATGTGAACATATCTATGTGGGAGTCACTATCCATCCCAGGACAAAGGGATCTATTACAAGCTGCCATGAAGAATTGGTCAACCTCAAATTAGCTAGCTCATATGCAAGAGAAGGTACTCACAAATGCTACTCAGCCTAAGGGGAATCATGGAGGACAACAAGGTAAAATTTTGAAGCCCCCTCCATTCTATGTTTCATTGATCATTGGGGATAAACTAGTACATAATTGTATGATTGATTATGCAGAAAGTAGTTCTGTGATTCCTAAGCAAATAGCTGATCAGCTGGGCCTTCAATATGATTTCATCTCTAAGGGGCTAGTGTAATTAGATGGGGTATCAGTAACAAAATTTGGGGTAATTAAATATTTGAGCCTTAATTTGCATGCATGCCCCAATTTCACTATTTTGTAAGATGTTTCGGTGATATATTTTCCACCACTCTTTGCCATATGTTTGTCAAGGGATTTCACAGATAAAATTAGAGGCTACCTATCTGTTGATTGGTCACACATGATATTTAGGACAAGGTATGGAGCCAAGGCCACAATCAGGTCTGAACCTATTGCAAACTTTCACATTGAGCCTCATACTCCAAGCCCAATCAATGCCAACTGTTCAGCGTTTAATCAAGAGGATTATCTAAGAACACATGAAGTTGACACCAAAGTTGGAAGCATTCTAGATTTTACTCTTGATAAATGGACAAGCAAGGTACATGATTTTGATCCCTACAAGGAAATAGAGGAATCTGAACTAGGAGTCTACTACATGCATGAAGAAAATCAACCTCTTCCTACCATCACCAAGCCAGACCATAAATATGACAATGAGGTATGGCAGTTGTTCTTTGATGGATCAAGAAGTAGACAAGGTGTAGGAGGAGGAGATATTCTTGTTTCAGCTCAAGGAATTAAGTATTATTCAACTTTTAGGTTTCAGTTTGCATGTTCTAACAACAACACTCAATATGAAGCTTTGATACATGGATTGCATTGGTCAAGGAAGAGAGGCATCACAAATATACAATTCTTTGGTGATAGTGAGATGATTTTTAATCAATTTAAAAGACAACATGCTTCCAAGAATGACCTACTCAAAAGTTATAAGAATAGGGTGTGGGATCTCATTAAGGATTTTGAGGGCTTTGGCATCAATGTCCATCCCTAGGAAAGAGAACCAAGTCTGCCGGGATAGGCTTGCAGTGAGTTGGAGCAAATTTTTTTGTTGTGGAAAGTATCAAAAGAGATAAAATGTAGCCAAAAATCCATGTGATTGTGAGACCATCAATGCCAGAAAATAATGCAAGTTGGCAAGTGTTTGAGAGTGACCAAAAAATCATCAATTTCTTACAAGAGGAGGCCGAGTTCTCAGCCACATATCAAGAAAATTTAGAACAGTGAGATACGGTGATCAAGTGGTACAGCTAAGAACCAACAAACTTCCAAAGGACTTGTGACTTTAGAGTCTATCTTCAATCCTAATGATCAATTTAGGAAGGAGAAAACAACCATATAAGTCAAGGGAGAGGATTCAGATCCCATTTCAGTTGGAGAAGGCATGTCACTTCAAATTGGTAAAGTGGCAACCAAGAAAGAAAGGTATGAATTCATGAAACTTTTCCAAGAGTTCCTAGATGTATTTTCTTGGAGCTATGAAGAATTGAGAGGTTTCAATCCCAAGCTAGCTCAACACACAATTGAACTAGATCCAAGTGCTAAGCCCATCAAGAAAAAATAGAGACCGGTCAATCCACACATTGAGCCTCTCATGAAGAAGGAATTGAATAAGTTAATAGAGGCAAGTATCATATTCCCATCAAGCATTCAAGCTGGATTGCAAACTTGGTTCCATTTAGAAAGAAGATTGGAGAAATCAGGTTGTGTGTAGACTTTAGAGATTTAAATAGAGCATCCCTCAAGGATCACTACCCACTTCCTTCTATGGAGAATATTTTACAATTTGTTGCTAGATCTGAGATTTTTTCATTATTAGATGGTTATTTGGGGTATAATCAGATAATGGTTAAGGAAGATGATTAGTTCAAAATAGCCTTCATCGCCAAATGGGGAACCTATGCATATAGAAAAATGCCATTTGGGTTGTCTAACACTGGAGCTACTTTCCAAAGGGCAATGGATATGGCGTTTAAGGGATTGATCAACAAAATAGTGCTAATATGCCTAGATGATATTCTTTGTCTTTTCTAAAAGTGCAAAGCAGACCATCTCTTTCATTTGAGACAAGTGTTCCAAATATGTATAAGATTTGAGGTATCCTTGAATCCCAAAAATGCATATTCCTACTCATAAAGGAAAGCTCCTAGGCCACATTGTTTCCAAAGAAGGGTTAGCAATTGATCCAGAGAGGGTTGAAGAAATAAGAGCATTTCCATTTCCAAGACATAAGAAGGCTCTTCAAATTTTCTTGGGAAGAATCAACTTTTTTGAAAGTTTGTTCCAAACTTTGCAGCCCTTGTCAAACCAATAACTATGATGTTGAAGAAAAGTGTGGCATTGAAATGGAAAGCTGAAGGTAAGGAAAGTTTTGAGGTAATCAAAGAAGCTATCTCAGGATCCAACTCTCATTAACCCATATTTCTCCAAAGATTTCATCCTTTATGAATTTTGTGGTGGTGACACAATTTCTACAATTTTAGTACAACAGAACGAAGAAAATGCAGAGCAGCCAATTTCCTTCTTTATCCAAAGCTTGGAGGACTATGAAGTAAGGTATTCCTTCATTTAAAAGCATGTTCTTGTAGTTATTAGGAGCTTGAAGAAATTTAAGCATCTAGTTTCAAATAACAAGGTTCATTGTTGGTTTCTCATGTGGGAGTTAAAGACTTCCTCCTCAACAAAGATCTAAATGAAAAATGTGCAGGGTGGATTACTCATGTCATGGAGTATGACATTGAGATCAAATTCACCAAGATGGTCGAGGAAAGGGATTGTGTGAGCAATTGGCCTTGAGTCAACCAATTGAAGCAAGTAAAGAGAAGAATGTTGTTTTGGTGCTGCAAGATAGCCAAGAACAAAGAGATGTTCAAGAAGAAAATGGTGGTGTGCTCACTCCTTGCTAGACCCAAGACATAATGCACTTCTTACAAATAGGCCTATGCCCTCCAGAGATGAAAAAATCCAAGAGAAGACACTTCAGATTGCAGGCTATTCCATATGCACTTGTTGATGGTGTCTTGTTCAAAAAAGATATCAATGGAGTGTTGCTGAGATGAATTGGGACAAATCAGATTGACAAAATGTTAGAAGAGTTCCATGGTGGATCGGTTGGGGGTAATTTACAGCTCTCACGATCATGAAGGTTGGTTATTATTGGCCCAAAGTGTTTAGTGCTTGTTATGCATGGATTAAGAGGTGCAATAATTGTGCATTCTTCACAAGCAAAGAGAGGTTAGCAGCACTTCCATTGCACCCAATCTCAGTTGACTACCCATTCATGTAATGTGGTTTTGACTTCATTGGATTCATTAACCCAAACTCAAACCAAGGGCACAAATGGATTCTAACAACAATAGACTACTTCACTAAATGGACTGAGGTGATGGCACTCAAAGAGGAAAATGAATCTAGCATTCTAGACTTCTATGAGGGGATAACAACCAAATTTGGTATACCTGCCACTATAATATCAAATAATGCATTGGAATTCATAGGATCAAAGGTAACTGAATGGGCTGTTATAAATGGGATCTATTTGAGCACTTCATCAAATTATTACCCTCAAGGTAATGGCCAAGCTGAGTCCACAAACAAGAATCTATTAAGGATCGTCAAGAGGACTCTTGATAAAAATCAGAGGACTTGGCACACTAAGCTCAAATCAGCTCTATGTGATGATAGGATAACTCCCAAGAGATCCACAAGTAACTCTCCATTCAAACTTATTTATGGGAGAGAGGCAATCTTGCCTATGTCACTTGAGTTGCCAACATTGGAACTCATGAAGCAATTGGAATTGTTGGAGTATGAGCCCATGGAGGTTAGATATGTAGAATTGATGGAACTCTAAGAAATCAGAGAGCATGTAGACAAAACAATAGAAAAATACCAAGCATTGATCAAGAGAAGCTTTGATAAGAAAGCTAAGGCTAGAACTTTCCAAGTTGGAGATTTAGTGTTGAAATGGGATGCAGATCGAGAAAAGCCAAGAAGGCATTCAAAATTTTATGCCATTTGGAGTGGCCTCTACATGGTCATGAAATGCAAAAACAACAATGCCTTCCAATTGTCTACATTGGATGGTGAGGAACTACAGATTCTAGTTAATGGAATCCATCTAAAGCATTACTACTAGAAGGAAAACTTCTCACCTTGTACATATTAGCTTAGATTTTTCTTTCATTCCTCCAAGTGCTTATGCACATTGTTTTGTTGTAGCTTAGATTTACATTTCCCTAAGTGCTTTGGCACAAGTTTTGTTTCCCAAGGATGCATCTTTTGCAGATCATGTTCCAGGTCAAAGTAATTTTCTACTCTCACAATCTTTATCTTAGATATTTTCTAATGAATTGAGAGTAACAAATAGTTAAGTTCATGACTCCATTGCCTAATGGATTGCTTCAGGCATCTGGTCACTTCATCTAGTAGGCAGATGACCCCTCTGAGTTGCCAAAATTGTTATCCAAAATAAGCCCATGCTTGTTTTGGTTAACTTGCCTTCATTCTTCCCTCCTTTTGTTGTAGGCAGATTTTTACAACTTTAAAGCACTCAAAAGTTCCTAGAGATGGCTTCATCAGATAGGAATTTTCTTCCCCTTTCCAAAAAGGTAAAGAAGTCCTCCTAACTCCAAATATTTTGAAAGTTATGGCTCGGCGGAGTTTTTTGGGAAATTTTCCCCAGCTAGGCCCGTAACCAATTAGAAAGTGCCACATGTCAGGTCAGAGTGGTGGGGGCGGAAGGTCTTAGATTTTTTTGGATTTTTGGTTAAAGTTTCTCAAAGGAAAAAATAGGAGCACATCCCCATTGAGCAATGTGAAGGTGCCACATGTCCAGTTAGCAGTGGGAGTCGGGGTGGTGGAAGGATTTTGGAATTTTTTCCAAAGTGATGAAAAGGTCAAAGGCAAAAGTTGAACCACATCTCCGTGTAGAATGAAATGGTGCCACATGTCCAATGAAAAATTTAAAAGGAAAAAGGGAAAAATGTTGTTTTGAAACCCGTGGTCAACTAGAGGGTGACACATGTCAGCGAAAAGAGGGGCACGGAGAATTTTGGAAATTTTTCCCAATTTGAAAAAGAGGGAAAAAGTTCAAATTTCGGCCCACGAACCCTAATTTTGCCCTAAATCTTCAGAGGGCCATATCTTTTGATCCAGAGCTCAGATTTTTGCATTTTTGGTATCATTGGAAAGATGTTGAAATTATCCACATGATGGACTATTCAATTTTTTATTTTGGTGGGAGAAAAATGAAGAAATGTCTCTGACACGGGAAAAGATGTAGAACCGACCCCCAACCACCAAAATTGATGAAGTATGGCACTTGTTTCTTCTCCAACATGGCCAAATGCATCAAAAAATGGATTTTGAGGGTGCCCTTGCTGTTTTAATGGATGTTGTCAGTTGGTGGGTGCAAAAATCAATTTTCCCATGTTTTTCACCTTTTCTTCATTCTGCTTCATCGTTAAAAGCCGTTTTGGCTCATTTGTAAAGGGTTGGACATTTTTGTTCTTGTAGACTCCCCTCTTCCCCTTGGCACGTGAATTCATGGAGTTTCAGGCCTCCCATTGGAACTACAATATGTTTTTTCCTCTTTTCCATTGTAATGCATCATATCAAAAGCGGGAATGATAAAGCATGCTCTGTGAATGAATTTTCAATCCTTTCTTTTGTTTATTATTTCCTTCTGATCCTTCATTACATTTTGGTAATTTGTGCATGTTCTAGTGTTACATTCTTATGATTTGTGTCTATTTGCAAAAATAGAGTTCCATCACTCCTTTAGTGTATCACCATTTTTTACTTAGTTTTGTTTCCTTTTGCATATTTTAACTGTCTCCTTGGAATCTAGAGTAGGATTTAGCATTGAACCTCTGCAAAACTCATGCATACACCTAAAAAGAGGGGTAAGAACCAAATTTCTCTGGAGATTTTTCTCACCTTTGCGGGGTCCCACACCTTGGGAAAACTCAATGTTGTGTAATCACACTAAATGACCCACCTGGACTCGCAAATCTAAAGGTCATTTAGGGGTGTGGTAGAATTGCACTAACATCACCTTCTAGCATAAATCCATCATCATATTTGTTATTACTGATATTTTAAATCAATGACAACACCTAAACTCAAAATTATAACAAAATTTAAAGCATCTCGAGGGTGATGTAAGAAAACATTGAAGGTGTCCAAGGAAGTTTAGGAAAAATTGGTGGAAGAAATTTTATTCAGGAACAACTTGTGTCACATTGGGCAATTCTGGGTATAAGAAATGAAATCCCCATCGGTGAAATATGACTTCTCTAGATGATTTTGGGAGTTTTGGAGGGAGTTAGGAGGTAAACAGGTATTCATCCTCTACAATATAAAAACATGAACTTTGTTCCAACACTCAAATATATATCTGAGGTAATTAAGAACACTTTGCACTTGCTCCTCTCTCGGTAAAACATGAAATATTCCATAAAATTTAAATTTTAGGTAGAATTTTATCATAATAATGGTATAAATTATCTTAGAAAAAAATTGAGTCAAAATCATACAAATTTTTTATCCCAAAACACTTTCTTTTGCTCTCGGGGTGGAAATTTCACACACAATGTCCGATTTGGACACATTGGGTAATATCAAATTTCGAAAAGCGGCCAAGTCACACTTTTGAAATTATTTTTCCCCTATATTACCAAGGTTAAAAGGGGACAATGGGGATACAAACATGTGACATCCCCATCATTCCAAACCTTTGTCACTTTCTCCTTACCACTTCTTCCACTAGGATGCACAAGTTCACTTCCTACCTTGCCCCCTTTAATGATGGTTGGACCCTAGTCACACTTTTGAGCCTTAGTTTTCTCCCATGTACCCAAAGGTGAAAAGGGGACAAGGGAGACAAAAAGTGTGACCTCATTTACCCGAAATATCCCCTGGTCATCGAGAAAACACTCTTGTAGCCCCCGAAAACCAAATTTAAGCCCCTAATTCTCATTGCTAGCCCTTGGATCTACTCCAAAAGGATTTAGAGGCTTCCACTTATAACCACATGGTACAAGTCACACTTTAGTGTCCCTTGTTTCCCCCTTGTCCCCATTACATTGGTGTAACCTCACTTCAATCTCATTCCAACCCCGATAATGTTGTCATGGTCATATGTGAGTTAAATATTGTGAGGAAATTTGAAAAAATCTCCATCCCTCCAAAACACTTAATTATTTTTCAAACCAAGGTGATTCTAAAATACCCTCCCAAAATTAATTTTAATAAGGCATGCTACTCAGAATTCACCATACATCCATGATAAAAAAATAGGAATTTCTCATAACTCCTTAATCATGCACTTGTTTCTAGTGAAATTTTTCTCGTGCAATCCTATCCAAAACTCCTTTTAGATGAATGTGAAATCATCCACATGGATTCTATATATAATTTATAGCATAAATTTGAAATTTTCAAATCCTAAAGCTACCTTTTCAATTTTATAGAGATCTAGTAGACAAATAAACCTTGAAAATTGGAGTAGAGAGTCCTAGAGAAAAATAGAAAGTTTTGAAAAAAATTCAATGAAAACCAACATTTTAAAGTCCCCTTTCTAAAAATTTGAATTTTACAAGGATTTTCATGTCTAAAAAATAGTACGTTTTCAAAAATGGTGAATTCTCAAGATTCGTAACACTCCAAACAAGCAAAAATATTAGGAGGTGAAAATTGTGAAAACTTACTAAAAATAGCCATCCTAGTCAGACTTGTCAAAGATAGTAAGTAATCCAATCAATCTAGGATGACTTGTATCAAATCACATTCCACCTATATCATTTATTTTTTCCACCATTATAAGGCTAGGAAGTTTTCTCATGGTTTAAACAGGACAAAAAGCCCTCGTAGGATCCCAAAACATCGAGTCGTAAGATTAAGTTTACATGGCACACTTGGATGCAATAAGTTTAATGGTTCATCTCATCCTAATTTTTTTATAATGGAATCATCATGGTTCAATACATCAAATAATTATATGTCTTTATTAGTGAGTTGAATCGGTAAGAATAATACCAAATACACGGGAAGCTCGAACTAAATTCTTGATGGAGTCTTTCAACATCTGAAAACATGAATTGACTCTTTGAGGTGAATGAAAGTGATGTTATTGCATCATATACACTCATCCCAATGTACCTCAACCTAATATCATCATGTTTATAGGAGAAATAAGTTATCTAAGGTCCATGAAGTACAATATATCACAATAGGGTTTCTAAATTCTCATTTAAATGCCATGTAGTCTACCCATAACTCATTGAAGAAGATTGAAACCACATTATTTCTTCCCAATAGTATGTGAGAGGTACAAAGCTTCATTCAAATATAAATATTTATATCTAGAGTATTAGTTCTATAAGGAGTAGATGAGAAAAAGGATGTATAGGAATCCTAAGTATGTTTCCATTTGAAAAGTGGTATCTTTGTCACATAGGTGAATTATGAGGTTTAAAGAGGTCATCATGTTCAAGTGAGAGGAAAGAAATATCAAATAGGGTCTATAAAATACATCCCTAATTACTAATCATCATGTAAAATTCTATAATGGTAATGTGTTCATTAAGTGTGATGGTGAATGTGGAGTATCCCTTTCTTCGTTTGTAGCAGAAGATATTTTAAAAAGGGAACGAATGATCAAGAAGGAACTTGGGTCTCTTAAGGTTTATTTCATCCAAGGAGATGAAGTATTTTTTGCAAAGGTGAAATTTTAAGTTCAAGGAATAAGGTGATGATCACCATATCTTGACTCTAACCTTGTGTTCAAATATCATTCCAAGAGAAGGGAAATAATTTGAATCACATCATGTCAAAGAATAAGTTAGGATCATCTAGTCAAGCTATTGAGGTACCCATGACCATCATGTTAGTAGGATCAATATTTCATGAGAGATCCATGTAGTATAATGTCTCATAGAAATGTTTCTAAGAACTCATTAAGTACTTTGGAGTGTACTTGAATCTCAAAAATAAGGATATTACAACCACATTTTTTTGCCTAATAAGAGGTTAGAGAAAAAGAGTTTGATTAATTCTTATATTTGAAAAAGGGCCTATTTCCATGAGGAGTATATGAGAAGAGAATTTATCTATGCATCCTAAAAATTGATTCCATTCAAGGAGGATTTTGGATCCAGGAAGGGTAAGGGGATAATTTCCATTTGGAGTACCATATTTACAAGAATGGGGAGCCATCTTAATTTCACATGTTACAATTCACTTAGTAGTGTTCTTAAAAACTCATTCAAAACATTGTATTTTGATTACACATAAAAGGAAAAATCCTATTCAATGACATAATTTCAGTTCAATGGGTGGTCATTGGACAAGAATTTCATTCAGAGAGTAATATGTCTATCTACAATATGAATACGATTTCAGTAATTAAAAAATAACCATGAAAATGTTTGAAAATCATGGAGTTGATTTTTTGTCACAAAGGTGAATTGTGAAGGCCTAGAGGAGTAAGGTAGTGATCTCCATATCCTAAATTCTAACCTATTATCAGATAATATTTGCATGCTCCCATCACAATAAAGATATCATAATTGTAATTTTGAACACTTATTTGATGCCCTGGAATGTTTACATATCCCATAAAATAAGGAGATTGTGATCACAATGCTTTAAATAGGAAGGTTACTCATCAATGAAGCTTCATCTTCATCATATTTATCAACGCTCCTCTCTCTCTCTCTCATTTCTTCTCTCTACATATTATAATTCTTATATTCTAATTCTTCACTAAGAATGTACTTTTTCACTATTTTGTCTTATTCACTTAGCTATTTTCAACTTAACATTGTAACACTACTTTTTCATTAATAGGAAAATTACTCACTTTCATTACCTAGGAATATGGAAGGTCACAAGTAATGAGGAAAGGAGAAAATTCATGTGGGTGGGAGATGAAAATATTGTTGTAATTTTATAAATTAGAATGGCTTCTACATTCCAAAGGGTTGGAAATTTTTGTTTTCTATATGTTGTTGAGATTTATATGACTACTACGTCAAAAACAAAATCTACATTTCTTCTATTTCCTTGTTTATGTTCCTCTAATATATTTCTACTTCCTAACCTTGTAAACATGGTGATCTTTTATAACCAAGAAGGAACTTTATGTCCTTAATTAATGAATCTGTATAACTTTGTGTCTCTAGTTTGTTAGTCTTGTTGATTGCTTACATTTTTGTGTTCTTCTAATTGAATGTGGACCTACTCTGGTTACTGTTGGTGAGAATATGATAGTTCCTACTCACAACATTAACCCTCTCTCCTTATTTCTCCTACTCCTCTTTACCTCCCTTCATAGAAAATTCCTCCCTTGTACACTATACAAGAAATTTTCCATAGGTTTAGTGGAGTATTCTTGTGTGATCCTTGGCCTAACAACCACCCCACAATTTTAGTTAGTTTACATTCAATAATTGGAGCCTCCCCATACCCAAGGAGGGTTTCAGCCCCGTAACCATTGGTGAAAACCAATAATCTGCATTACAATAAAATATTTCACCAACATTTTGAATGGAAAATATGCATACATGGAGCATGTTATATTGTAGGAGATTACCATGTCAACTTCTTGGGCTAACCATGTTTTTGGTTGTAGGTACCTTGGACAAAAGGACTTATTATCGTTAATTGTTAGATTCGTTGTAGCATGAAATATTTGTATGTAAGTTATTAAAAAGGATAAATATTCATTATTTGTATAATAGAAAATGTATTTTTTTATAAAAGAGCATGAAAATTTTATTGTATTGGGGTGTTATGAAATGGGTACTTGACATGGGTGTAATACTAATGGTGGGTTATATGTTTGTTAAGGTTGTAAATGTATCAATTAATTGAAATTGAAATTTCATTTTTAGAACATTCTTATGTGTAGAATGATGAATGTGTTCATTGTGTAATTTACTAAACATTAGAGAACTATGAAGGAAAGAACCTAATTGAAAAGAATGATCTAAGAGTAATTTTCTTGTGTGGAATGCCCTTATGTGTAATCACCTTCATAGTGTAAAAAAATTCTTTAATAATGATATTAGTTATATTATTACATGTTGAGATCAAATAACATAGAGAAAATAAGATTACATTAAATTTTGAACATGTATGCTAAATAGAAAATTACATGAAACCTCCTTGTTGGGATTGCAAATGGTTAAACCCATTAGGGTGATATCCTAAAAGACAATATGGGGAACCTAACTTACCAAGCCTTGTGAAATATATTTAGACCATGTGTTAACCATAAGTTTTACTTCCACTACAATAAAAAAGAAGAAGGAGACTATCCAATAATGACATGAGAAATAGGAGTTCCTCAACATTTTTCAACCTGTGTTAAAGTAAATCTACCTTTGAGATATGTACACGGTCACTACCCTCATGTGAATTCCCTAGAATCCTAGCAACTAGCATTTGAATGTGTGTAAATGTGTATGACATAAATTATCAAATGGTATAGTTTAACATTTGAAAACATGAAGAATGAAAGTGTCTAAGAAACACAATGATATGGATAAATTTGGAAAACTAAGTAAAATATGGGGTATCTAAACAATGTAGTTACATGGGTTTATAGGAGAAATTAGGGAATGAAATAATCTGACATTGTAAGGTTACAAAACCATAATTTGTAAACATTAAAGTGAGGTGGAACCCTCATGTTAGTATATGCAAGGAAATCCTTATTTTTAATAAAAATTAAACTAAATAATATTTTTCGTACAACTAGAAATGATGGGTGTGGTACTAGTTTATGTATGTTTAATGTATTATAAAAAATTTAGAAGTGGGAAGTTAGTAATTTTCACCATCTATACTAATGGTTTGAGGTAAGTTATTTCCTTTGATCCACCATATGAAAGGTGTGGTTGCATGAAATGACTAAATACAAATTTTACACTGTTTTATCTCTTTTCCTTGAGGGCATGGAAAGACTATCTTGGTTGTATGGTCATCAAGCATAGAGTGGAATGAGGATTATGTGGGAGTTACCTATTCCATTTAGGTGCTCTCTAGGACCTTATATTTTGATCTTACTTAACAAATTGTAACATGAGTGTTTCTTTCTTTGAGTCGCTTATGTGAAAAATAATCCTTATGTTAGGAATTCTAGGCACTGAGAGGGGGTGGGTGAATCAATTATTATTTAAAATTCTGAAACAATCTACAATTTTTTAAAAATCCACAATTAAACAATCTTAACTATGATGTATCATGACCATTTAACCATGAGAGATATATAAAGAGAGAAAACCAAGCACACATGAACACATGGGAGAAAATATTTAATGTGGGAAACCCAATAAGGGAGAAAACCCACTGAAAGGAGAAATCAAAGAAATATCAAGGATAATTGTCCAACAAGAATTACAATGATCTCACCAAGTGGTGAGCACCCACTCACCTTAAAGCTCTAACTCCAGTTTTGAAGCACCTACTTTAATTCAAAATCAAGAACCCACTTGACTAATTTGCAATCACCTACTTGCAATTAATCACCCACTTCTAAATTTTTGAGAAACAAAGGATACTTTAAACACAACATTTTTGATAAGCCTCTTTTCCTGGTTGCTTACACCAACCTAATGTGATCACTGTTTTAGCTCACTACTTAATTTTTACTCTTCTCACAAACTGGCATTCAGTTCTCTAGCTTACACAAATGATATCAGGTCTTCAAAGATATGTTGCAATTTGAATCATCCTCCTTACTTCATGAATATGGCCCTCTCAACCTTATATTTCCTTCCAAGTTGACTTCGCGTCATCTTTTATGCTCAAGATCAACAAAGAATTCTAAGGCTTCAACATGTATAGAAAAATCTACTTTTATACCTATCATAACATATATATACAAGAAAAACATTTACATGTGTCCTTTGCACTTCACATCCTCACCTTTTTATCTTCCTTATCCTTTCAACTTGAATCAAGGAGATCAAGTGACAATACACAAACCACCTTGGATGGTAATAATTGTCTCTATCTTTTCAAATTCAAATTCCCTTTGTTACCTTTGCTAACATAACTTTTTATAATATCTTATATAGCTATAAGATACAATTATTATATTTTAATAACCTTTCAAATTATTACAAGTTCAGGAATCTCATCCTGAACACATCAAATGTCTGATGTGGTAGTTACATAGATTTTTGTATTTTAGTTTTGTCATCCCTTGCACAAGGAATTACCCTATGAAAATTTGTTTCATATACCTCCAATATTTTTTTAGCATCTTTTCAACCTTCTCAAGCTTCGCCATTTAGACTTTAACTCACATTTGATTTCATTTATGCATTAAAATATTGAACAAACAAATTGTAGAGGCTTATGAACTTCCTTAAGCCTTCATGCAGTTGGATAAAGTCTATGTGAAGGAGAACATCAATACACACAGTTTATATCTCTTCAAAGTAGGGTGTAGAGATTCAATCTTCTTCAACAGAAATAAGCTTACTTTCATGAAAAGTTTAAAGCATTCAACACGAGATGGAGATATACATGGCATAACATAGAGATAAAGTATTTCACTTTTTCACACTTTAGAGAGGATATTTTCATGTGATTTGGAGCAATCACACCACTAAGTGATCAAAGTAGCTCAAATATTTTCAAAAGAACATGTATTTGAATAAGGTGTTCACTATTTTCAAAATCAGTCTTACATCATTGAAGAATTGGTTTCTTCCATGATAATTTTAAATCTATCATGATTGTAGAGACATATTCCTTAAGGAGAAGACCCTTGAACAACTTCTGAGACCAATATTTTTGTTGGCTAATATGGCTATTTATTCAAAGTTTCTTGGATATTCAAACGTAGCATTGTTAGGGTTCTTAAGCTTAAACGTTATCTCATCAATTGAGATCTTTCAACTCTTTATCATTCATTTTTATGGCACTGTAACTACATGATAATTTTAAAAATATGTTCTAACAAAAATCTTCATGTCCTATTTTTTGTTTTGTAATGGAGAACTTAGTGAATTGGATCCAAATTTATAGACCAATATGACTTACATAGGAAATCAGACATTGTCACCAAGAATGAGTGAAAAACATCTAGTGATTCATGATCTCATACTTCTAAGACACAAAATTGAGAAATTTTTTCCCTTTAACACCTCACAATATTGAAACATTCACAAACTTGAGAAAATTTATCATGGAAGATGGGAATTTTGATATTGAGTTCACCTTTTCATAAGACACTACACCATAGTCCTAGTATGAAATATTATAGATTTTAACATTATACTTCAAATGGACATTTTTGATAAATAAATGCCATATAGAGCATAAACACTAACCTTAACACATTTGATAGCACACGATTCGATGAATTTTTTTAAGCCAACTGAGAAGGTAGTCACTTGACAAGCCTATACAAAGCAATTAATAGGAAATAAGCTTTATACATTATATCTTGTCATAAAATCATACCATGGACTTTATTTAATCCTCATGAGCTTATATCATATGCTCATGAATACTTCACACTCCAATGTCAGGTTTATATGTAAGAAAATTTTCTTCAAACAACATGATAGGTTACAACAACACATGATTCTAGTAGTAGGAGGAAGAAACTAACCTATACCATAAATAATCTCCACACAACTTATATAATTATTTTCATGACCACTTCATAGATACCATAACCTCTATGAGATGCTAAATATTTCATCATGAAACCCCCAAATATTACATGTACCTAAAGATTTCTTTAAAACTTGAGTATTTATGTTCTATATAGTCCCACCTATATCTACACAATTAGTTTTTAATAACCCCTGGGAGTCCTTTTCATGTCCAAAGAGACAAAAAAATTCTTAATTCATTTGATGTCCACATTTTTCATATTTATTCTCTGCTTAAAGGCAAAGTTGAGGATGACATGAAACTAACTTAGAAGAATATATAAAACTTTTCAATTTCATCATTTTATGACCTCAGACTTTTTGCATTATATATTTTATTGAAATTTACTCCAAAAAAATTATCTTATGACTTATATGAAGAATCCATGACAATTTAGCATAATTGCTAAGAAGTTGAGGTGCTTAATTTTCCTTCTCAAAAACCTAGTCTTGGAGAATTTGGCTCTATAACCTTGATTTTCATTTTCTAACCCTCAAATATTTCTCACACCATAAAAAATCAATCTAAAATCTCCCATGGTTTATTTTTCATGGTAAACATTTCAAATTTTTATCTCATCTCATTTTTCTATGATTATAGTCATGTTCTCAAGCCCTCATTTGTACTAGCTCCGCTTCAATCTCCAAAAACATGTATTCTAAACTTTGACACCTTAAAAATGGTTTGTAAAGTTCTCTCACAATATCACCACCTTGAAGTACCTTGTAGCACCCAAAAACATTGCCCACCATGACTGTTAGGAATAGGCCTTCATACTAGGCCTAGTTTAGCTTGTTTTCTACTTTGAACACCAAATGTGACCTGATGAGCACTAAGTGACCACTCTCACACCTTTGAGACACCTTGAGAGACAATTTTGACACATTTTTCCTCCATATTAAACACCAATAAGTTTTACAAGCTCACTCTACCTTGGGACTTTTAGACACACCTAAGCAATGCATCAACATACTCCTAAACCAACCACTGCTTGACCCTTGGAGACACCTAAATTGTAATGAGACACATATTTATGAATTTAGGAGCATGATATAGGGATTTATATAGACAAAATACAACTCAATGACCATGCTTGACTCCTTGAGACACACATTATACTACTAATGAACTCATGACACCATGATGACTCCATGTTAGGACCTTGAACCCATGACAAGACCTTGAATCATAGTGAGACACTACAATGCAAGACACAAGGACACAAGACAATATAGTGATATACCTACTCAATACTATTTGACATAAATGATAACTTTTTCAACACCTCAAACTAAGAAACATATATCTTTGGATATGATAATAATGGGGAAGTATATAAATAGGTCAATGGGGTTGGTAAACCCCATTTCATGTTTAATCCCTCTTAGAATTTCCTTTTAAATTGGATAAAGTGTGAACCTAAAAATAAAGGATTATTTCACCCATGGAGAATTGGATGTCATAAAATACTCTTATTATTTCCATGAATCACTCCTAGTATGAAACTAACTCATGAAATAATCCAGGAAATAAAATGAGATTTATTTGATATGTTGGTATCATGTGACTTGGTGATGTTGGATTATGCTTCCGTAGCTTAATTATTCTGAAGTAGAGATATACAATGCTTCTAAAAGTAAACTTGTAATATTTGGGTTCATTTGGTTGATGAAATTGTGAGTGTTAGTTTTTATATTACTCCTTGGTGTGTATTTTTATCTATATTAACCCTTGTGTAAATTTGTTTTTATCTAGTTAGAATTTATATTTGCAAGTGTGTTTTACTATTTGTTTTCGTTGTTTTGGTGTTTTTGTGTAGGTTTCAATTTTGTCACATTTGGGAAGTATATGAAGAGAAAAATCAGATGTAAATGTTCCCCAAGTAATGGGTGTTCCTCCTCCAAATGTGGATAACCACAACTAGGTTTAGAGGTGGCTCCAAATTTAGAATCCGAGTTCGTGCACCCTTACCAAACTCCCTACTCACCTCCCTTAAAAAAATTTACCCCTTCTAATTTTCTTCCTAATGACCATGCTAGACTCCCCCTGCAGAGTTCTCCACCCCCATAAAGATCACCCCAAGCTCCATAGGATCTCTACTCAACTCAACCTCCTCAATTCTCATCTAGTGAGCCACGGTGGCTCCCCTCTAATCCATACACTCCCTTCCTATGCTTTACCCCTCTAATATATTTTTATCCTTACTAAGTCGAGGTGTCTCCTTATATCCCCTTTAGATCTTGATACATCCTACATTGACTTTGAATCATCTCATCGAGTCTAGTCTAAACTCCCTCTATCGACCCTTTCGAGCACTAACCAACTCGACCTTATCTCCCATCACCAAGTTGATCCCAAGATTTGTACGCATCCTTGCACCCGAGCCAATATTTTCTCCCTCTCAAGCTTCCATCTCCACTACCCATCTCGACCCCTTCATCGAGTTATCGATATGTCTCCATTGAGCCATCCCAAACTCATGCTTCCTACATCATCCCTTCTACGTTATTCAACCTTCAATCGTATAACTCATTTTAAATCCCAATACCAAGCTCCTTTCCTCTGATATTCCCTCCTTAATGCATATGAAATGACCCATGTCTCCCCACACCCACGAGCCATATCTACCTCGTTGAGTTGTGCATAACCCTACCACGTTGTGTAAACCTTGACTACCCGCTTTTCGAGTCAAGCTCTATCTCCCAAGACCTAAAAATCACTCTCCCTATATCAATCCCGAGCTGAGTTATCCATCCTCTAACTCTTCAACATAGCCCTAACAATTTTACCCTTCCCTTTTCCAAAGCTTAGATTGTTAGCACTTTCTTCTTTTCAAAGGTTTTAAAATTAGGTTAACTCTAAATGTAGGTTAACTTGAGTTTATTTTTCTTTTATTATTTCAATTTTAAAATTAATCTAATAAAAAAATTAGCTAAGGTTTATTTAATGAATTAGTTCCTAATTAAATTTTTGATTGAATTAGATTGATTGAGAAAAGCGTGAAAATTTTCAATTAGGAGTTATTTAACATTTTTTTGCCATTAGCTTATTTTTGAGGATATTGTGATAATAATTAAAGATTTTTGGGAATTTTATTGTGTTTCAGGAAGTCAATTTTGTGAAACTAATCTCAATAATGTCACATGTATTCTCTTTTCTCACACCTTTTATAAGTGATCTTGAATGCTAGAAATGTGGATTTATTTCTTGTGTTTTCTCTCATGTATTTACCATAGGGAAAATTATGACTCTTTGTTTGTAGGACCATCTCTATGAAGATTTTTCTCAAAACTACTAACTATAGTTTTCCTTATTCATGGATTCAAGAAAATTTTATCACCATTTTTATTTAGATGTTATAAAAACTTTCTTAAATTAATGTTTCCAGATTATTTTTATTCCCCTCACACTATAAATGTGGGAAGTGCATGGTCAGGGGCCATTAAATCATTATGAGGAGTACCATAGAATCCCCAAAGTAGTTGGCACCTTAAGTGAACTAGAAAATGAAATGGTATCCCCATCCACTTGACTGGTACATCTTTTTATAATTAGAGTCAAAGTTATCCATAGTGGTGACCCCGATTTATTCCTTTGATCATAGTACAATCTAGCTTATCGTATGAAGATGGGTAAAGTAAATCTGGTAACTATAAATAGTATACCAAGCTTAATCACATAATATTTTGGTATTTAGGGAGATAACCATTTTTATAGGAATCCATACCTTGACCAAACTAACTTAATTTTAGAGGCCTTCCTTAAAAAATATTAGTTTTGCATCCTTTATGTGTTATTCAGCTTGTGTTGCACACTCTTATTACAAACAATATATTAGTCTATCTTTTGAATTGCAATGAGAATATAATTTGAGTTTGGGAAACCCATATCCTAACTTAAGAACAGTCATATTCATTTAAGTATTTTCCACCTTTAAATTCACTTTACTAAGGGTCAAGAAATCAAATTTTTCATCCTTTAATTTCTTAACATTCACTTTTCTAAGGGTCAATTAATTAGACTTTCACTCTATTCCATATGATCATTCACTTTGCTAATGGTCAAGAAATTGAATCTTATTCTTAAGTCTCTTCCATATTAACATTCATATTGTTAAGGGTTGAGTAGTCATTAAATCTGTCTCTTGTACCTTCACATTCACTTTGTTGAGGGTTGAGTAGCTAAATTTCATTTTTAAAATATTTCATCTTAACATTCATTTTGTTATGATTTCAGTAATCAATTGTATTTTTCCTAAACTCTTATATCTTAACATTCACACGCATTAAGAGTCAAGTCGTCGATCAGTCCAATTTCATATTCTTGTATTTTAGCATTTTCTTTGCCAAAAATATAAGCATATCCCAAAAAGTTTCAACTCTATCCATTTTTCATACACAATGGTGGGAACGAGATATAAATATTATGATCTCTTTGGTAAAAATGAAAATCATCTTCACATGAACAAAATGACCCTTCTTTATAAGAACAAGCACACTTTGAGGGGATCTTGTGACAAAAAAATACCAATTCCTTCTTCGTATCTTAGGAATGGAATCAAAACTACAATTATATTTTGATGACGAGACTTTTAAAAATATACAAGGTTAACCCAAACCCAATATGATAAATCAGGTCGAATTAAGTAAGAATAAAATTAATGATAAATAAAATTCTAATACTTTCACCTCCAAGCCTAATAAATCTTTATTAGATCAAATAAATGAGATTACAAATGAATTATCTCTAATGGATACAATTTTTTTAATAAAAATAACAACAATGTCGTAAAGAAAAAAGTGACATCGCATCCAAAAATATTGAACTATAAAAAAAGACAACCAATCCCCATATTGACAATATTCTCAACAAACACAAAACTAATTCACCATTTTCTTGAGAATGGAAAATGATTAAGGATATGATATCATGCATGAAACAAAGATGTAAAAATTTAAATTTCAATGAATTGTGTCCTTACCCTTTTGAATAGGACATCCTACATATACCCTCCCCATATCCTTTTAGATGACCAAATTTGACAAATACAAAAGCAAAAATAATCCGAGAGCATATCAAAGAGTTATTCATGACATTTATGGAAGTGGAATATAGTGGTATATTTCTCTTAGGCCACTTTCCTAAGAGTTTGGGAGTGTAAGCGTTGGATTGGTTCTACATCTCCTAAGGGGATCAATCAACACTTTTGTGGACCTCTCGAATAATTTCATCAAACATTACTCATTTAACCTTGACTCAGAAATAACCATGATATATTTTTGTAGTGAAAAACAATGAACCAATGAAATATTTGCACAATTCCTACAATGATGGAGAGGAATCACTAGTCGGTTCCCATGTTTGATCCCTAAGAAACAACCGATCGTATCTTTGTGCAAAATCTTAACATCAAATTGTATTTTCACATGTATATGCACTACCTCACTAGTTTTAAAGAGGTTATAGAGAAAGGAACACAAATAGAAAATTCCCTCATTGTAAAAGGCTTAATCAAGCCTCATTCTAGGGATAACAATCACACCAATAAAAACAATACCAAAAAATCTCATCAATATGAATTTAAATACATCAATCACAATCACAATGTCATCAATGATGGTATAACTGATACTCACAACATACACAATGTGTGAAATAACCAAACTCAAAAATCTAAATCCAAACAAGCCATTGTAGTGCCCAGTAAAGAAGCTCCCCTTCCTCATGATAAAAAGTGAAGAAATTTTACACCAATAGAGAGAGTTTTTCAAGTATTTTTCAACAAATAATAAGTGATAACATGGTCACTTATCCTATCACAAATCCCTAGGTTGAAAAGGAACCAAAACCAATTTGGTACAAGGCATAAACATTACTATTTTCATCACATCGACAATCGGTCTATATATCCCTACATGTACCTCCACCACTACATTCAAGATCTCATTTATAGTGGAGACATCGCAGTTGAAATTACCTCATATAATAAGACACCTAATGATAATTTAAAGGTGTTTTCAAACCCTTCTCCTAAGCATGGCACGGGTGGAAAAGCTAGTAAAAAAGGTCAGTCATCAAATAATATTTACTTTAGTCCAATCTTATCCTTTGTTGAATCCACACCCAATTTCATTGTTACCATTAAGTTTCAGGCTCCTACCAATGCAATTACCACAAGAAAAAATAAGGTTTGGGTACTCTCCATGATGCAACCATCAATATCCTCTACACCTCAAGTGTCTTCTGATCCTATAGTTCCTACCAATACTAAACCAACAACGAGTACTAAAACTTCCACATCATGTTCATATGACCTTTTAAGACAATTAGAGATAACACCAACAAATATCTATCTCATGAATTTATTCAATTATTCATGCGCTCTATAGAAAATTCTTACTTGTGATTCATAATAAGCACATGTTCCTAATGAAATTAATCCTCAAAAGTTCCAAGAATTACTTGTTAATATTTCACCAAGTAGCCTAATATTGTCATTTGGTCCTCAAGACCTATTAAACCCCAATATTCATAACAATAAATCTCTGCATATTGAATCCTATATCACCCACCATAAGGTTAAATGAGTATTTATCAACATTTATGTTTCTTTAAACATTTGTTCCATGAAGACATTAAGATGTCTTGGCCATACAAAAAATATTTTGGGAGCTAATATTATAACTATTCGTGGTTATGACAACAAAAATGAAAATATGTTGGAACTATAACCCTCTTTATACAGTGGGCCCACAAATGTTTGACACCATTTTTCATGTCCTTGATGTAGATACTTCATATAACATCCTTCTAGGTTGGCCCTAGATATATGCAATGCATGTTATGCCCTCCACATTTCATCAATGTATCAATTTCCTTCATGATGGAAAATAATTTACCTTACTCTCGGATGCAATAACCTTTGAATATTATAAGATTTTAGAATAAAATACACTCATGAAATATTTTAACCTTCTATATAAATATTTTTGAAACCTTTTATCATACCCATTACTGATAATAATATCGATCCCGACACACTTTTTCAATCCCAACCCTCTACATCCAGTTCACAACCATCTGCATCCAACTCACCACCTGAACTTAAGTTTTGTCATAAAGGTATCGGTGAGTATACTCTAGAGAATGAATTTCATGTTGACAAGATTACTTTGTTTTTATATAGATATGGACAACCCAATGCACCCCACCTGAAATAAACTCCCGTAAACCTTTTTGGAAATACCTTGTTAAAATGGTATGGATACTTAGAGGATGAACACATTCATGGATTTGACGGCTCTGACTATACGAAGATCAGATGGTTTATTTTTATAAACCTTCAGACTATAATAAATCCCACAAGATAATTAGAGATATGAATTGGAAGGGAAAAGGAATTTTTCCACAAGAATAAAGTCATCTTGAACCAGTATTGTATGAAGAAAACCTATACCATCATGGTTTAGGTTATGAAATGTTTACAAAGGTTTATAATATTTGATGTAAATACTAGTGAAGAGGACTCTAGATCTTAATTTGACACCAGTTCCATACATAACCTCTTTGAAGACCTGGTTGAAACCACTCTCTTTCTTGAAAACCTATCCATTTATACCATTGACGTCATTTATCTATCCCTCATCCATCAGGACCAAAAAAATCATATCGTTATGGACCTCTTTCAAAATGGTGAGACCATCGAAGAGTTCCTTAGAGCTCGGGACCCTATTCCCTCATTATATCACAAGAAGGGTTTTGATAAAAATCTCAATGATTATGGTTACTCTAGTGAGGAATTGTAGTGATCTAATCCATCAAACATCAAGAAAAATTTAAAAAAAAGAAAAATAATAAACAAAATCTCTTATAGTAAAAAACTCATGAAGGAACTATTTGAGAAACAAAAAAAAAGAAAGAGAATAAAAATAAAATGGAAAGGACGTATCTCTTGGGGAAAAAAATTTGAGGTACTAGAGAGAGGAGATTCATTTTCATATCAACTAGATTATCTAAATAAAATTACATCATCTTTTCAATATAATTACATATCAAAGATGTTGGTAGAAGAGACCACTACAATCAAAATTAGAACAAGCAATAATCCCTAACTGTTACATCTTGGTGTAAGCTTATCATAATAAAATATTTAAGAATTAACAACATTAATTATAGAATTTTAGGATGTCTTTGCATGGTCCTATAAGGATATTCTAGGCTTGGATCCATTCCTTTTATGCATAACCTTTTGGGTTCACGCAGATGCGAAGCATGTAAAATAGAAATTGAGAAAAATGCATCCTAAAGTTGCATTGCTAGTCAAGAAAAACTTGAAATACTACTTAAGTATGGTTTTATCAGATCTATAGATTACTCTAAGTTGATTTATAATATGCTCCTATTGCAAAAGAACACCGAGGCATCCAGATTTGCACTTTGAATTTTGATATATCAACAAAGCTTGTCCCAAAGATGATTTTCCTCTACCCAACATCGACATGATTATCGATTCTACAATTGGACTTCAGATGTTATCCTTAATGGATGGTTTTTCCAGATAAAATAAGTTTTAGATAGCTGAGGTCGATTAACACATGATATATTTTACAACACTTGGGGTAAATTTTGTTACAAGGTCATGCCATTTGGCCTTAAGAACACAAGCGAAACATTCAAATTTGTTATGACTATTATTTTTCATGATCTACTTCATGAAATTATGGAGGATTATGTTGAAAATATTCTTTCCAAGTCCAAGACCAGGGTAGATCATCTAGTTGTTTTACGACATATTTTAAACGACTAAGAGAATATAAAGTTCACCTTAATCGAAATAAGTTTTTCTTTGGTTTTACTTCAAGGAAACTCCTAGGTTTTATAGTATCACATAGAGGAACTAAATTTCATCCTATTAAGGTAAAATCAATCATGGAAACTCCTCCACCAAAAAATCTTCATCATCTATGAGGATTACAAGATAAAATTTAGTCTATTAGGTGATTTATATCTCATCTTGCACACATGTTCCATAATTTCAACCACCTTTTCAAAAAGGATGTCTAGTTCAAATGGAGATAAGAATGCCAAGATTATTTTTCTCAATTAAAAGAAAATATATCAACTCCACCGGTGTTAATGCCACCTATTTCAAATAATGTTAACTAAAGAACATTTATAGGGGGATTTCTCACTCAACACAATGTTAAAGGACAAGAGCAAGTTCTTTACTATCTCACAGAACATTAATTGAACATGAACTCAAATATTATCAAGTAGAGAAAATAATTTTTTCAATCACATCCGATTTTTATAAGTTCTGCATTACTCTGTTAAATCACACAACCAACCTTATTTCCAAAGTAGATCCATTTAAATATCTAGTCTCTAGACTTATTTTAACCAACTGGATGTCCAAAAAGGCTAAGGTTGTCCTCTTAAGTGAGTTTCACATATAATTTTTCAATCAAAAGGCTATCAAAGGGTGAGATTTGGAATATCAATTGGTTACAAAGTGCCACTTCTAGGCTCTTAACCGTTACATTTTGAGTTCCCCGATGAATATTTCTTATATATAGATACAATCCTATCATGGAATTTGTTTTAATGGTTTTTGTAATATGCATGGATCTGGAGCTAGCATTGTGTTACGCACACCATATGGAGATGTTATACCCAAGTCATACCGCATTGGTTTCCTATACACTAAAAACATAGCAACATATGAAGCTCTAATAATAGATTTAGGATTTGTTATATCTTGGTGGCTACATGAGCCGCTAGTTTTGAGAGATTCCCTCATGATCATCAAGTAGGTAAATGGAAAATATGAAGTAAAGGATGATAAGCTTGTTCCATATAAATGAATGGTTGATAGTATCATAGGTTACTTTTAGATGATTACATTTGAACAAATTCCTCATACATAGAATAAAGTAGAGACATCATGGAAAATATCACACCCCTTCTTGAATTTGATACAAATCAAACTCAAAACAAGTTTCTCATCAAACATCTTATAGTCCCCATATACAATCTTCAATATTCCACCATGGTGTGTGAAATTGTTAGTCCTAATAGCCCTTGGTATCAATACATCTATATATTTATCCAAGAAAAACCTATCCCTCAAACGTGAACTGATCCAATAAATGAGCCTTATCCCAACATGATTTGTGCTACACCATAATTCCCGACACCCTTTATTGAAGAGGATATGATGGGACTCTCTTAAGATGTCTCAACCAAGAAGAAACAAATCAAACACTAGTCAAAGTGCATCCAGTATTTGTGGTCCACATACAAGTGGAATGGTCTTGGCTAAAAATATATTACACGTAGGATATTATTGGCTAATTGTGGATTTTTATGCAAGTAACTTTATCAAAAGTTCCGTGCATATCAGCGGCATGGTAATATAATTCATGCACCCTCACAAGCCCTTCAACCTATCACTTCACCCTGGCCTTTTTCCATATGGGGGCTTGACTTAGTTGGAAAGATAAAACCCACATCCTCTGATGACCACACCTTTATCATTACCGCCACATAATATTTCACAAAGTGGGTGGAGGTCATGCCCTCACCTACATCACTTTGGATCCAATATTACCAAGTTAATACTTAACCACATCATCTTCTACTTCTTCATCCCTACATCTCTTGTTCCTAACAATGCTACATCCTTCAAGAACAAGAATGTCAAGGAGTTAGCTATAAAGTTCCACATCTAGCTCAAATGGGAAAATCCTTACTACCCATAGTGCAATGGACAATCAAAATCTTCCAAAAAAATAATAAAATCGATATTAAAAAACATCGTTAATAAACACAATCTCAATTGGCACATGCAACTGTATCCATTTCTCTAGGCTTATTGAACCACATTTCATATTCCAACCATATCCACACTTTGTTTCTTAATATACATCTCTCGAATTTGTATTACCTATAGAATTTGATCTTCCTTCAATATGTGCGTCACTCCAACACTTAGTGCATGAAGAAGATTACTACCAATCATGCCTTGTAGAGATGGAACTCTTAGAATAGAGGCACATACATGCCTTGGATCACTTAAAGCTATATCATGACCGAATCCAATGAGGAAACAAAAAGTAAATTAAAACAAGATAGATTAATTTACGACCTTGTTATTAAAGATAATAAGAAAAATATTACTAAAGAATGAGAAAAAAAAGGAAATTTCAAACCTAATTAGTTAAGACCTTACATTGTTACTTCCAAATTTGGATCTGGGACATATAGAATGTCTGATAAAGATGGAAAATAGCTTAATGAGCCCATGAATTTGGTTCATCTAAATAATTTCTATTCTTGATCCTCTAATATTATTTCTAGTGTCGAGGGTATATCACCATAGTCATACGTGTCATAATTTTTCTTTGTTCTACTCCAACTTCATCCTACATTATTGTATGTTGCATGTTCCTCCTAGTTAGGATGATTCTCTTTCTATGCCACACATTTTTCACCCACTTCCATTTGTATTATGTCCTATGGTATTCAACGTATTTTTCCATTTGTTCCATTCTTAATACGAACCTAGGACACTTTTCCTTTTTGTTGGCACACAAAAAATCTAAAAACGTTCAAATATGTTCAAAAATCCAAAAACATTCAAATATGTTTAAAAATCAAAAAAACATTTAAATATGTTCAAAAATCCCAAAATAGTATAAAATCTACAAAAAATATTAAAATTATATGCATTTAAAAATCAGAAAATATTTGACACAATCTCAACAACCGCATAACACAGTTCAATAATATCGTTATTTGACACTACTCCTAATGATCATTCTAGATCATCTTATAATAACCACTTTTCTTTCCTGTGGCATATATCTATTCTCGGAGGAAAAATAATCACTTAACCCTTTGCAATATAACTTTCTTGGGGCACACTTGGATAAAATCCAAGATAGATAAAACTACAAATAGATCCGATAAGAGTGTCTTTAGAGTATCTAATATTGCTCCTCTCTTCGGCTTGATCTAATCCCCTTGCGTTTCTAAGATATTGCTTGGTGATATTCATATCTATTTATTCTTCACTATGGAACACTTTAGGAGAATAGTCACATGTCGTTATTATCATTTGTGTTACATTTTTGTTGTTAGATGTTAATCTTGTGTAAGTAGTCTTGTTAGCATCTTGGTTTGTCTATAATCTTGGTGTGTTTGTATTATTGTATGCATAAGGGTTTGTTTTGTAATCTTGTCATTATTTTACACTTTATTTTGTGTATGTTTTCAATCATGTGTTAATTAACATATGCCATAATTAAATTAACAAAATTTAAAAAATTTAACAACACACATGTGAAACTCACAACTTAAAAAATCACAAAAAATCCAAATAATCAAAGATACTCAAAATTACAATTTTTTCAAAAAAATCCAACAAATCAACACATATCAATGAAATCAGAAAATTCACTCCTACCTTCATGGTCGTTCTAATCATCTTATGAATATAAAAACTAATCTTCTCCCTTGCATGTTAGAATCATAGATTGGAGAAATTCAAATCAATTATTTCCTTTGCGATATAACTTCTCTTAGGGTTATTTCGGTTGTCATTCTTTCCAATACATTTTCATCTTCCGTGCTTAGGGAAATGATCCTTTTTAATCTCATATTACACTTTAATGGGATCCGATAAGAGATACACGAGGAGTATCTAATATCACTCCACTCTTTGGTGTCATCAAATCCATTTACTTATATTGTTTCTTAGGGGAATTCATATTTTCTTACTTATCATTATAGAACACATTATGGGTGAAGTTAATTTCCTTTAATTCAAAGTTTTGTTGCAATGATGTTATTATTTCTAGACCAATTACATGTATTTTTTATCATCCTGGATATTTTTATCCATGATGGATACTTCTATAATATATATTGGGTTTTTTTCTCATGTTTTACTCTGGACCAATTACAAGTAGTTTATTAACATCTTGGTGTATTTAAAACCATAGTGCCCTCATCTACTATGTATATTAGGTTTTTTTCCTTTTTCACTTTTTTTTTTTGTGTGTGTGTGTGTGTGTGTGTGTGTGTGTGTGTGTGTGTGTGTTTTTTTTTACATATATAATGGGTTACCCATCATGATTCTTTCATAATCGTAGTAATAGCTCTATTGTGAAACAATAAAACAAGATTTTTCTAAATTTCACTCTCTAAATAATGCTCATGCCATGAGAACAATCCCTCCCATACTCAATCATCCTTGTGTTTTTCCTATCAAGAATTTATCCTTTGTTGTGTTGCATCACCCATCCACTTGAGGGGGAATTCTATCACATCCATAGTTGTTGGGGCATCTCAATGTTCCATCATATTTACACTCACTAGGGAATCTCAATGTTTCATCACATCCACAGTCATTGGGGCATATCAATGTTCCATCACATCAACACTTGTTAGGGAATCTAATTGCTTCACCAAATTTCCTATCTTCCAATCATTGATCTACATGTGTCTACTATTTTTAATATGATATTACTTCATAATAACACTTTAAAGAGGGGAAAATGTAGACTCCTAAAAATACATGTCTATTTCTAACCTATCCTAGGTTCTTTATATCCTATTTACATCCCTTCGGAGTTAAATACGTTAATTCCATCCCATTAGAATTAATTGAGTTAATTTTATCCTACTAGAGTACATCCCTTTTGAATTGATTAATTAAATTAATTGATTCATACACATTTTATCATAACCTTGTGAATATAATACATTCGCAATTATAACAATATGAATCAGATTATAAACAACATTATATGATGAATCATGTGTAATCAATCAAATCAATCACTTCATGCATGTCGCTCCATCCTGCAATTTTGTAGGAGAGAGAAAATTATATACATGGTCGGTTCTAAGAACTCGACATGAGTTATATACTTATATTCTTATTGTATTAAATTGAAATAAAACAATATGTTAGATTATCCTAAATATTAGCTAATAAACAAATATTCATTTTTAAAAATTATCCACAATATGTTCAAATGACATGTTAATTCATAAGAATGAAAAAATCTCTAAATCAAATAAAATAATCCTAAATCTTATCCTTTTTGCAATAAAAGTAATAAACATGTGTAAGTATTATTTACATTATTCATGAACAAGGTTTATATTAGACTCCATCAAATTCATAAACAATCCACAAGAAAAATGTCAAAGCAAGGTATTTATAAGCCAAATATATTTGTCTTTCTCAATCAAGAGAGAATAATATATTCACTGTGTATATTTCTGTCAAGGTTAATACCTCCCGACTATCCACCATTATTTCATGAACAAATATTCTATAATCAATTTAGTTTTCAAACAATCATGATTGTAAGAAAATAATCATTTCTTGAGGAAAACTTAGTAATAAGTTAATGTCAATCCCCATGTTCTTACAATGAACTTATATCTCCTTGAATCCACTATTTAATCATAATATTCAAAAAAAGAAAGATCTAAGTATCCTCAACTTTCATGTTTATTTTCAATAAAAGGAATAATTCTTGCAACCTATAAAGAGGTTGAACTCCTTCTCATCAATCTAGTATAACACATATACTAAGAGAGGAAAATTGACAAGATCTTAGAGCCAAACATTTACACATAACAACCAAAGTAGCCGCATCAAGTTACAATATATTATTGGCCAACTCCTTGAGAGAATAACGGAAAATAAAACAAGATCATTATCAACACATGCAATCTCAAATGGAGAAGAAGTTGTTTAAATAACTAATCTCATATTGGGATAAAAAAATTCATATAATAACACAATGAAAAAATAAGAACCTATTCCAAAAATCATCACATCAGCATAAAATCAACTCGAGTAACCTACTTAAATACTCAACATTAATAACCAGCAGTGATTCAAACTATCTCTTCACTCTTTTCATGGTTTATTTGTAAAGGAAATAAAACAAATTTGTATTATACAAATAATCACATATTTCAAAAACTTCATGTTATCTCACTCAATCAAAACTCAAAAATTCATGGTAAAAACTCTTGATCTCCGAGAATGATTTAGGGTAAGTTAATTTTGACTCCATATAGAAAAAAGTTATTTTTATAGAAAAGGGTTAACTCATATTTCAGCCAATAATCAACACAATCTAAGCTAGAGAGCTTACCAGAAATTCATCAATTTTAAATATACCAATCAAGGTGAGATCAATGTGAGTAAGGATCTAACTTAAAACACAAGATCTTGAAAAGGAATGAGCACAAAAATCATTTACCAGATTGGAATAAAAATATTAGTTTAATCTCAAAATACGAATGAGAAACCATCACAATAGTAATAATCAAAATGAGCTCAAATAGAGTTGCAAAAACCACATACACAATTCATGTTCTTATAGAAGAAACTAATTTTGCATATTTAAATGAACCCAAACATTCCAAAAACTATCTCTTAGAATGTCTATTTTGAACAAAATCTCTAACACCAAAAAATTTTTAGAGAGAAAAAGAGAAAATATCTTTGCAAGTTATTATGTTATATATTTGTAATATATTTCCAATTCATATACACAAGTTGAATAAGGATCAACCGGAAGACCAATATAAATAGCATATCTATAAAAAAATCAAAACCACAAATTACAAGGTGAATGCCAACTATTCCTACAGCAATTTTTAAATGCAACAAGTATATTTTTATTCAAAAACATAACCAAGAAACTGAAACAAACAAAATCAAATATTCTCATCAATACTAAGAACCCATTCATTTTATTTTTTTCTTCTAAGCTTTCTTTCATAAATTATTACTAAGAACTCGAGAATCAGACATGAATAATAACAATTTTATGAAAAGAGAAACATATTCCTCTATTTCAAAATAAAACAACAATAACAAAGATAGATATACATTCCAATAATTTTTTTGTCTATTTCCAAATTTTCCCTTTGAATCCTGAAATCTAAATGCCCAAAGCAATACTCCTAACTTTCCTAAACAAAATAGTGAATGTTTTTTTCACCATTATATAAAAATTCCATTATGCATGCACACACCACAAACAGACTTCCCTATTTTTCTCCTTCCTCTATCCATGTAGAGAAAAACAACCACATAACCAAAAAAATGTGAATAGAGGAAGAATGCATGTATTTTGGCTTACCCAACAAGCTTCTATTTTGCAAGAAAATTATTCCTCTTAATTGAATGCATTTAATAACTATTAGTGTCACGACTCACTTCCCTCCAAAATAGCTTCTCAATAATTCCAATTAACTTGCATGCTCAAATGGTTCAAGGAAATAAACTTAAACAATATTAAATGTACTTACCACATTCAATATGGTCAGTGACAAAAAACTTTATCCATATTTACCTAGCTTGTATGTGTTTGATGACTATTTAAACAAAATAAAAAAACACTAACTTTACAATACCAAATAACATGGTCAATGACCATAGTGTATAGTATCCTCAACCAATTTACTTACAACTATGGTCGATGACCATATAAACATTGATTATTAAACATTAAAACCATTAAACCTTGCCAATGTTCCAAGATTCACTTATAACAACTTATTTTCTCAATCAATTTATGAATTTTTTAACATAAAATAAAAAAATTACCTTATAATTTAATACACAATGCAAACATTAGTCAAATAATAAAACTTACTTTTTGGTCTATGACCTATAAACAATAGTAATAAACAAACAATACATAATCTTACACTTATTACCTCATAATGGTCCATCACCATATTCAAAATGTCAAGGAGGAGTCATGATCTTCAAACATGAATAAGTAAATTAGGTCCAAGACCAAGTTATTGTAATACCCCTTCTATTTTTAGGATTTTACTTGGATTATGTGATTGGTTGACAAGCATTTGCATGGGATTTTGTTTTTCTTGATGTTCACTATTGGACTGTTATTGCATGTTTGTTGAAATAACATCATTTACTTATTGATCTGACATACTTATAATTCTTTAATGGCATAATTTTTACTTATGTTTTGATAATATTATGATGTACTTACCTTTCCATTTCTGAAATGAGCATAGTGGCTTCAGCTCTTGGATAGAACAACTGGGTCCGGAGATGGTAATAAATAAGCTAAACGGGTAAGATTTAAATTTATTTTCATTTTACTACTTCTATTAAGACTATTCTATCAATATGAAGGTTCAAAAACACCCTTGATAAATTTCGGTGATTCAGGATACTATCCTAAATCGACATACTATTTGACAGGGTGTTGGAAGGTTTACTTGACTTATTTTTAAACCCTAGATTATTATTTTGTTTACAGATCATACATACTATAATTTGACCTAAGTATTTTTGGGTTGCATTGTTATTTTTAAGGTTGTAATTTAGTACACTAAGTGTTGTTCATTTCTAACAACAGTTAAGGGGCCTACAACTCATGATTATATTCATTATGTTTTGATATCCCAAACTAAACCTATTCTATGTGGGAATGTTTAAGTCCTAAGGACCTAAGGATACACTATGTACTTTTTGAATTAATTTAAAAACCTAACCTATGGTTGATGGATGAATTTTGTTTTATAAATCCTAAAATATACTACGAAACCCTAAGACCCAACCTAGACATGACCATGGTTAGCAATATGGAAAGGGGTAAGTTGCATGGTAAAATGAGTTGGGAATTCAACCCCACTCGTATTTAGACTTGGTCATACTTTTGGATGTATCAAAATATGGTTGTATGTTATATTCTATTATTTTCCGTAGATGCGGCTCAGTCTAATTATGAAAAATGTATGGCCGACCTGAATTTCTACTGTCTTCTTTTGATTGCAGCTTGAAGTAGAGATTCTTTGTGGCCTCTATATTTAGTAGTTTCATGGGATTACCAAGCCATGGACTTAATAAAGTTGATAGGCTTAAACTATTCAGAATTACATGTTTTTACTCAATCGGTAAGTCGAATCTAGAATTCCTTAATCGACCTTGAAGTAATGGTAAGGGTGGAACTTTTGGGTGAATGTTTTTAGAGTGGTCTGAATCTTATCTTCATATAGGTTGAACTTTATGGTAGTCTTATTTCCTCTTCATTAGTTTGGATCATAAGTGAAAGGTTGTTCTTACTTCTTAGATCTATAAAGATAGATGAGATAGAACTAGTGATAAAGGGTTTTTTCCTGAATTCAGACAAATTATAAGAGTTCTCCAACAGACTAAACTCTGGATTGATCATTGTTTATTGTTATATATTACTATACTTAATAATAATGATAATAAGATATATGGATTCATACATTTATTAGGATGTGGTTACTAACCTAAAGTAACATATTTGAGTAATATCACCTCGAGGCTAGATAACCCTATATGTATTGGTTTTGAAGTAACCTTATCGGCCATATAGGATTTATTGGTATGAGTAATTAAGTTATTGGGGTATAACTTATTTGGAATGTTGATTAAGTTATTGTGTGTATAACTTATATTTGAGTGACTGATCAAGTATTAATAGCTAACTTAACTTGAATGTTGAATTAAGATATTGTGTATAATTTATACTCGAAGGTTTGATCAAGTGATTGTTGAATAAATTGTACTTGGATGTGTTATTATGTTATCACTTATGAATTCTACTTCAATTTTATATTTGAGTTACCTTATATTCATAAGGTTGGTTTATGTAAATGATCTAATGTCTACTTGGATGTTCATAAATGGTGTGTTTTCCTTCCTAATCCTTGAAGTAATTTCATTCAAAAAGTGACATTTCTTTTATGAAATTAATAGATAGAGCATGTTGTTCTGAATATTTAGATCTTATCATGCTCAATTATTATGAATCTTGGAAGATGCTAACAATCTTTCGGATGGAATTCATGAAAGGTGAAAGAAGGATGAATTTGAAAAGTTTACATTTTTTCTATTGATTGAAGAAATATGTATTTTTATTCTAAGTCTGTAAACATTACATGATGTAATTGTGAATTTATAAAATAAAAGGCTACGACCTATTTATTGTATTTAATATTAAAAGAGAAATTGTTTGATTTAAGTTATCTTAAGTAGTTATGTTATTCTGTTTCATGAAATGAATTAAGAAGGTTCCTTTTTATAATCATTTTATTAAACATTTCTTGTAGTAAATGATATTATCAACTTAGCCATTATACAAACTATATTCAAGGAAAACTTATATTAGCTACTATAGATATAGATAGTGTCTTATCAAAATTGAATAAAGGAAAAGATATTCCTATATGTTTTGAATATCATTATTCTTGTTAAACAGAGTGTGTTTTATCACCTAAATATCTATGACCGAAATTAAGTTATCAATATTATGATGTAGTAACTTATGTGCAAATGTAAGTATACTTTAAAAATATATTTTTCCATAATTTTGTTGATTCTATGACCTTGGATGACTGTTTTAGTTTAAAACAATAGTTTATAATTATTAAGGATCATTAAGCAGTCATGTATATAAAGGAATGAATTACGAGGATAATTGCATTATCTATTGAATGGACACTTATTTGATGATGAATAATGTGTTGATATTATGACTTTTACTTAAGCTTGAATGCTAAAAGCTTTAGTTAACTATGTGTACTTATTTCAGAATGGAAACAAAGGCAATAATAATAAGTTATATATAAACATGATTTTTCCTAAGGGCACCATACTTTCCCGTATTTACCTTATTAATGAACATGGTATGATTTAATGATATTGCTAAAAACAAGTGTTATAAATTTGCAACTTATACTCTATGAATCACATTATGTTATCCTTAATTAACGGAAAGTCATTCTTGAAACGTCATAGATCTTTAGGTATGTCACCTATTGATAAGAGTAACTTAGGGAGAGATATTAACAAGATGTGAACTATTGTAACTAATGAACGTGTTAAGATATGATGTTTTGTTTAGCGAGAACTTGATGAGTGTCACAACATAGTCGTTATTGCAAAGTACCTAGTTAATTACGTAAGTCATTAATTGGTTACTATGGAGCAACTACTATGGCATGATAATCCACCTAGCTCCCATAAACATATCTATTATAAAAATGTGGATCTAGGTAAATTTTAGACACTAATTTGTGATAGGAGTATGGATTAGTGTCGATGTCATCTTATAATGACTACGAGGAAGGAAGTGGATCCAAAGTGACGTAAGTCAATTTGAATATGCTTAATTTCCCTTAGTCACCCTAAGTTGACTTATCAACACTAACCCATGCGAACTATCCCTAATTAGTATCTAGCATGGACCTTGGAAGTGATTGATGCAAATCAAATAATTCCAAATCTAGATAACAGTTTTGAGTGTGGTGAAATACATATTCCTTTTGATGAGTATGTCATCTAGGAATTAAATCATGACAAACATGTCTTGAAAATTTGGCCAAAGTATCACAAGTTGCTGATTGCGTTGTCTTGATTTCACCTAGACTAAAGATGTATGATATCGGATGGGTTATCCGTAACAGATACCCAAATATGCACTTTAGAGATTAACACTTGAATGACTCGAATGAATAAGGGAACCAAAAGTATACTTAGTATACACATTTATGAAATGAGAAATGAGGAATTGGTATAATACCAAATCATAATAGTTGCATATGGTTTAATATTTTAGGATGGATTGGCTAAATTAATGTTGGTTCTAAATTATGTGAATTTAGAATAGTGAAACATTATGATAAAAAAAAATTCCCTTGTATTGAAGTCTTAAAATGAGGATGTTACATTTTGGTATCAGAGCTGAAGGTTGTAGCTCTTGGACCTATTTGAGTCCATCACTAACAAAAACTTAATTTTTGATTAATAGAAAATGGTTAGAACAAGGGGACATGCTGCAAATAACTAGACCTCCGGTTGGTGAAGTAGCTACAACACAAAATATGGATGAGATCCTTGTTATTCTTCATGACACAAGGAATCAAATTAATGTACTTAAAAAAAACGTAATGGAAAATGAGGAGGATAACATTATTAATGGAAATGAGCCACCTCCAGAAAATAATATGAATGTTGAAAATCCTAACACAGATAATAATGATGTTACAAATGCCAAAAATAATGTTGCAAATGCTAATGTAAATGCACCAAATCATCCTAAAAACAAGAAGGAAAGGTTGGTATCTAAACTTAAAAATGATATAAAAATGATAAGTCCACCAAAATTTGATGGTACCACCTTGGAAGATGGGGATGAGAATTGGCTCAGTGAAATGGAGAAGTACTTTGCAATAAGGAACTTCTCAAAGGAAACCAAAGTTGTATGGGGAGCTTATCAGATTTCCCACAAAGCATCTTCTTGGTGGGACAACTGTAAGGTTAAACTTAATGTTGATGAAGCTAGCATCACTTGGGATCAATTTAAGGGTTACTTTAGGTAGCATTGGTTTCACAACTCTACTATGATCAGAAAATGTCTAAATTTTAGACATTAACCCAAGGAAAACTAATTGTCACTGAGTATTGGGAGAAGTTCACAAAACTTCTCAAGTATGTACTACTGAAGATCAAACAGATGAAAATTTATGTATATGTAAATTTATTATGGGGCTGAATCTAGTTATAGGTGGAGAGGTTGATGTACACAGTCCATCAACTATGGAAGGGGTTGTTGAAAAGGCCATAAGGCAAGAACATAAATTGAAAGCAATTTTTGTGCATAAGGAAGAAAAATGTAAGAAATTTTCTAACTCTCCTTCACCCCTTGCACCTAAAAAGGTGGTATGGAATAATTTTGGGAACAAAATCAGATTTGGGGCTGATAATGGAAAGAAAACAACAACAAATAAACCTGTTGTAAATAATGAAATAATGGGTAGAAAAACAATGGTGGCTAAAATAATAATTCCAAAGTGAGAACAAGTTTAAGCCTAGAAAAGGACATGTTGGGGGTTGTTATATTTATGGTAAGGATCATTACATAATTTATTTTCCTCACAGGACAAATGATGATAATAAACAACACAAGATACATGTCGCAATAAATGATAAGCAAGCTAAAAAGTAGGCTTCACCTAGAAAAGTGTTGGGAAAGTTGTTTGGAATACCTGTAACTATAATTTTTGATATTGGTGCTACTTGAATGTTTTTTTCTAGTAAATTAGCTTCTAAGTTGAAAATAAAATATAGTTTTATGAAAAATTCATGGAATTTCCACTACGGGAACAATGTTGTTCACACAGTTGATAGATGTTTATTTAGCGTAGCCTTAGAATTGCCAAGTTTTACTACAGAGGTAGACCTTTATGTTACACCTTTAGGGTCATATGACATCATAATAGGTGTGAATTGGCTAGCTAAACATAAGGAAAACATATATTGTTATGGAAAACACATAAAATGTTTAGACGATCTGTAGAAAACAAGACATTCAAGGTGTAAAAAGAGATATTACAGTTAGAGAAATATCAGCCATGCAACTCAAAAAGGATAAAAACAAAGGCTACATGATTTTTGCTATAAAAATATTAGAATCAGCAAAATAAGGTAGTGATTTTATGGAAAAATATTCATTGTTACAAGAGTATAACAATGTGTTTCCGGAAGAACTACCTAGTCTTCCACCAAAATGAGATTTTGACTTCACAATTGAAATCAAACCTGGAATATAACCTATCTCTAAAGCACCGTATCACATGACTACAATAGAGTTAGTTGAACTTAAGGTACAATTGCATGAAATCTTGTCTAAGGGATTGATAAGACTGAGTGTCTCGCCTTGGGGAGTAATAGTGATATTTTTCAAAAAGAAATATGGAACACTTAGATTGTGTATTGACTATAGAATGTTAAACAAAGAAACAATCAAGAATAGGTATCCTCTTCCCAGAATTGATGATCTATTTGATCAGATACATGGTGCATTAGTTTATTCTAAGATTGATATGTGATCTGGGTACCATCAGCTAAGAATAAAAGAATAAGACATACATAAAACAACCTTTAGGACGAGATATGGGCACTATACATTCATTTTTTTACCTTTTGGTTTAGCAAACACACTTGCAAATTTTATGAATTTAATGAATAATATTTTTCAAGAATACTTGGAAAAAAATTTCTTGTATTCTTGGACAATATTCTTATCTATTCAAAAATCATGGAGGAGCACAATGAACATTTAAGGATTGTACTTGAAGTTTTAAGAAAGAGAAAATTGTATGGAAAGTTGTCAAAATATTCATTTTATGAAACTAAAGTGCAATACTTAGGCCATGTGATAAACAAAGATGGAATATTTGTTGATCAATCAAATATTTCAACCATGATTGATTGGCTAGCAAAAAAACATGCATGAAGTTAGAAGCTTCATGGGGTTTATAAGATACTATAGAAAATTTGTAAAAGATTTTTCAAATGTTTTTCCCCAATTACTTCACTGTAAAAGAAGGATTAAAAGTTTGTTTGGAATGATAAATGTGAGGTTGCATTTAAAACATTAAAGGAACAACTAACAACAACAATTATTTTGACTATTCTGGATCCAAATGGAAGCTTCACAGTTTTCACGGACACTTCCGAAGATGGATTAGGGGGCATATTATTACAAGATGATCACGTAATAGCATATGAAAGTAGGAATATCAAGTTACATGAGCTGAAATATGATCCCCATGACTTCGAGCTTGTTTCCATTGGTCATGCACTGTAATTTTGGAGACATTATCTTCTAGGGAAGCCCTTTGAGTTGAAAATAGACCAATACATCTTCACACAACCTAATCTAAATGCAAGGTAATGAACATGGTTAGATTTTTGTCTCAGTATGATTTTAATATCATTTATATTAAAGGAAAAAAATAAAGTGGTAGATGCCCTAAGTCATAGGAAGCACATTTCCACACTTGTAACCTTGAGAACTCAGTTCAAAGATGAGGTAAAGAAAGAAATGACAACAGATCCATACTATCAGCAAGTAAAAACAACACTTGCTGTAGATTCCAATGATAAGAGATACAAAGGATTCAATTTTGATAACAAATGAATCCTAAGCTATGGAAATTGTGTGTATCTACCCCTGGAAAATGAGTTCAGGAATAAAGTGATGACTGAATATCACAATACATATTACTTTGGACATCTCGGAGTGAAAAAAATTCTTGCTGATGTAAAACAACAATATTTTTGGAAAGGGATGAAGAAGGATATACTTGACTATGTGTCACATTTCTTAGAATGTCAATGTGTTAAGGCTGAACATATGAATCAACCAGATTAATGTACCATCACAACATTCTACAATATAAGTGGTAAGTGATAAGCATGGATTTTTTCAAGGGGTTACATATGTCTAAAAATAAACATGATATTATTTTGGTTGTAGTTGAAAAATTAACAAAATTATCTCATTTTATTCAGGGAATCTGAAAGATGATTCACCTGTTCTTGCAAAGATATTTGTACATGAAATTTTCAGATTACATGGTGTACCTAAGCTAATCATATCTGATAGAGATCGAAGAATTACATCATGTTTTTGGAAATATTTAAATGCATCCTTAGGAACAAAAATTTAACTTTAGTTCTGTGTATCATCCATAAACTAATGGGAAGAATGAAAGAGTTAATCAGATAATGGAAGACATGCTTAGAATGTATTGTATGGATCAATAGTATAAATGGGAAGATTACCTTCCTTTGGTTGAATTTACATACAATAATATGTATCATTCCTCTCTAAAAATTGCACCTTTCAAAGAATTGTACGAACGAAGGTTTAGAACCTCTGTTAGTGGGGAAAACATAGAGTATAGAGAGTTAGTTGGACTGAAATGCTTCCTGAAATGGAACAAAAGTAAAATTAATCTGTGAACAATTAAAGGAAGTTGCTGATAGGTAGAAAATTTATGTAGACCTGAAAAGGGTTGATAGGAAATTTGAACTTGGTGAAAATGTCTTTTAAGGGTCAAGCCTAAAAAGAGTTCTATTTCCTTTAGCAAATCAGCCAAGTTGTCACCGATATGTAGGACCATTTGAAATAGTTGAAGTGATCAGTTTGAGCCTGTCATTTAGCATTTCCTCCCGCATTGGCATGGATGCATGATATTTGTCATATTTCCTTTCTTAAGAAGTATGTTTCAGATTTTTCACATGTGTTAAATTGGAATTCTTTGTAGGTCCAAGACCTAGGAATAATAGTGGTTGAACCCATAAGGGTGCTGGAAACTCGCAAGTTGCACTTGTGTAACCGAGAAATAAGTCAATGCAAGGTCCAGTGGGACCAGTTTAGTGAAGAAAGTGCAACTGGGAGAATCTAGAAGACATGAAAACTGCTTTTCCATATCTATTTTAGCATTAAAAATCATTTTTCTATGATACTTAAGATATTTGATTTGAAAACTATCTTTTAATTTTGTTGTTTTCAAGAAAAACACTTTAATAAGTGTTGTTACAACCATTTTGATGATGTTATAAACTTTTGGAAACTTGAATTTTTGCAAGTTATACTTACTGTTTGAGAAATTGATGATTGAATAAGTTCTATATATCATTTATTTTCTTAAACCTATTTTGATTAAAGTTAATCATTGGGACGATGATGCTTTTAAAGGGGGCATATGTAATACCCCTTCTATTTTTATAATTGTACTTGGATTCGTGATCGGTTGAAAATCATTTACATGGGATTTTGTTTTTCTTGATGTTCATTGTTGGGACGTTAATGCATGTTTTCTGAAATAACATCATTTACTTATTGATTTGGAAGACTTATAATTCTTTAATGGCAGAATTTGTACTTATGTTTTGATAATATTATGATGTACTTACCTTTCTGTTGCTGAAATGAGAATAGTAGCTTCAACTCTTGGATAGAAAAATCCGGGTTCTAGAGATGGCAAGAAATAAGGTAAAGGGGTAAGATTTATAGTTATTTCCATTTGACTACTTCTATTAAGACTATTTTATCAATATGAAGGTTCAAAATAACACCCTGGATCAATTTCAGTGATCCAGGGTATTGTCCTAAGTCAACATATTATTTGACAGGGTGTTGGAAGGTTTACTTGATTTCTTTTTCAACCCTAGATTATTTTTTTATAGATCATACAGACTATAATCTGACCTAAGTATGTTCATGTTGCATTTTTATTTTTAAGGTTGTGATTTAGTACACTAATCCTGGTTCATTTTTGACAATTGTTAAGGAGCCTAAAGATGATAATTATATTTATTATGTTTTGATATCCAAAACTAAACATATTCTATGTGGGTATGTTTAAGTCCTAAGGACCTAAGGATACACTATGTAAATTTGAATTAATTTAAAAACCTAACCTAAGGTTGATGGATGAATGTTGTTTTATAAATCCTAAACTATACTATGAAACCCTAAGACCCAACCTAGACATGACCATGGTTAGCAATATGGAAAGGGGTAAGTTGCATGGTAAAAAAGCTAGGAATTCCACCCCACTCATACTTGGAATTTTTAATGACTTTTATTAAATGGGAAACCACCATTTGCTAGTAAGGAATTTGGTCAAAGTTGGTGAATTAGCTAAATTTATGGACAAATGGGATGGTTATAGTTTTTGTTAACTATTGTTGGTCTCTAAAATTAAAATAGTAATGATGTTGGTTGGCGGGAATAGAGGAAGGAGCTGCGGTCATTTCATAGTATTAATGGCATTGAAAGACCCAAAAGCGAGGCTTGGAGAAGGCAATGATCGGTTGGAGGAAAAAAGTGAAGTTGGTTTCATTTTTATTTTATTTCCATCGAGCATTTATAGCTTTACATGTTGATGGTCTATTTTGATTCATTGATCTATTTTTGAAATTGCATTGAATCTCCTGTTGCATGGAGGAGAAATTTGAGGGACTCTTAATGGCTTGGGCTATTAAAAGAAGAAAGTGGAGAATGGAAGGGTTGGAAGGTTTTTGTGGAAATTATTTCAGTATTTCTATGGAATCGATTGGTGTTTGAGCTTGGAGAAGAACTCACGAATCTTGGAGAGAAGATATTAGGATCTCTACCAGGCATGATAGGCTCTAACTCTTTAAAATATCTCTCTACATAATACTTTCATGAAAGGAACTCTACTCTCTGTTTGAAATGCATTTTGAGGTTTTGGGTTTTTTGTTTGAGGTTTTGAACTTTTATTTATGGTGTCCCCTTCATGCTTATGAATTTGGGACTTCAAAATATGATTGTTAAAGGCTATGGTATGATATTTTTGTTCTTGTATTCTCTAAAAACGTGATTATAAGCATCGAGCTTACTTTTAATAAAATTTTAATGAAATGGGTCGATTTCTATCTACTTCTCATTCTTTAGATTCATAACCTTTAAGAAGATTATAGGAATATTCTATAACTAGAATAAATGAACTGGTAGATTGTGAAAAATACTATGGAAGCATACGAGATCCCACATTCTAGTGTTAACCACAGTTCTCCTTTTTTTGTATAAGTATTATCGACTTATTTTTAGTTAGAGAGATACCCTTAAAGGGTATTAATTGGGATGTCTAATAGTTATGTTTACCCTAGAGGGTTGATCTGTGTATTCATTTTTCTATTATATGAAAATCTATATGTATTTTTGCTTACGAATGAGTAACAAAAAGTTTTACCACTCTATCTTACCGGATCTTTAACTTCTAAAAATTTTGTTGAAGCATTATGTTGATAGCCTATACTTAATAATGGCTAAGTTGTATAATATACTTGGACCTAGTCATATTTTTGGATTTATAAAAATATGGTTGTATGTTATATTCTATTATCCACTGTGGACAACTCGGTCTAATTATGAAAAATGTATGGTTAGCCTAAATTTCTACTTGTCTTGTTTTTTGTATCTTGAAGTAGAGATTTTTCGTAGCCTCTCTTTTAGTATTTTCGGGGATTACCAAGTTTTGGACTTAATAAATTTGATAGGCTTAAAGTATTCAACATTACGTGTTTTTACTCATTCGGTAAGTTGAATCAAGAATTATTGAATTGGCCTTGAAGTAATGGTAAGGGTGTAAATTTTGGGTGAATGTTTTTAGAGTGGTCTCGAATCTTATCTTCATACTGATTGAAATGTATGGTAGTATTTTTCCTCTTCATCAGTTTGGATGATATCTTAAAGGTTGTTCTTACTTCTTACATATATAAAGATAGATGAGATAGAACCATTGATAAAGGGTTATTTCCTTAATTCAAACCAATTCTAAGAGCTCTCCTAGAACCCTGAACTACGGATTGTGGATTGATAATCGTTGATTATTATATGTTACTGTACTTAATAATAATGATAAGATATATGGATTCATACCTTTATTATGATGAGGTTACTAACTTGAAGTAAAACATTTGAGTAATATCACCTCAAGGATATAGAACCCTATATGTATTGGCTATGGAGCAACCTCATCAGCCATATAGGCCCTAGTGGTATGAGTAATTAAGTTATCAGGGGGATAACTTATTTGGAATGTTAATTAATTTATTGTGTGTATGACTTATATTTTAGTGACTGGTCAAGTATTGTTAGATAACTTAACTTGAATGTTGAATTAAGTTCTTGTGTATACTTTATACTCGAAGGTTTGATTGAGTGATTTTTGTATAGATTGTATTGGAATGTATTATTATGTTATCACTTATGAATCCTACTTGAATGTTATATTTGAGTTACCTTATATTCATAATTTTTTTATGAAAATGATCTAATTTCTAGTTGGATGTTCATAAATATTTTGTGTTCCTTCCTAATCCTTGAAGTAATTTCATTCAAAAAGAGACATTCCTTTTATGAAATTAATAGATAGAACATGTTGTTCGAATATTTAGATCTTATCATGCTCAATTATTATGAACTCTGGAAGATGCTAACAATCTTTCGAGATGGAATTCATGAAAGGCGAAAGAAGGATGAAGTTGAAAAGTTTACATTTTTTCTATTGATTGAAGAAATATGTCTTTTGTATTCTAAGGTGTAAACATTACATGATGTAATTGTGAATTTATAAAATAAAAGGCTACTGACCTATTTATTGTATTTAATCTTAAAAGAGAAATTGTTTAATTTAAGTTATCTTAAGTAGTTATGTTATTTTGTTTCATGAAACGAATTAAGAATGTTCCTTTTATAATAATTTTATTAAACATTTCTTGTAGTAAATGATATTATCAACTTAGCCATTATACAAATTATATTCAAGGGAAAACTTATATTAGCTACTATAGCTATAGATAGTGTGGTATCAAAATTGAATAAAGGAAAAGGTATTCCTATATGTTTTGAATATCATTATTCTTATTAAAGCAGAGTGTGTTTTATCACCTAAATATCTATGACTGAAATTAAGTTATCAATATTATGATGTAATAACTTATGTATGAATGTAAGTATACTTTAAAAATATATTTTTCCATAATTTTGTTGATTCTATGACCTTGGATGACTGTTTTAGTTTAAAACAATAGTTTATAATTATAAAGGATCATTAAGTAGTCATGTATATAAACAAATGAATTACAAGGATAATTACATTATATCATTGAATGGACACTTATTTGATGATGAATAATGTTCTTATATTATGAATTTTTACTTTAGTTTGAATGATAAATGCTTTAGTTAACTATGTATACTTATTTTGAGAATGGAAACAAAGGCAAGAATAATAAGTTATATTTAAACACGATTGTTCCTAAGGGCACTATACTTACCCGTATTTACCTAATTAATGAACATGGTATGATTTAATGATAATGCTATAAGAAGATTTATAAATCTGCAACTTATACTTTATTGAATCACATTATGTTATCCTTAATTAAAGGAAAGTCATTCTCAAAACCTCATATATATTTAGGCATGTCACCTATCGACGAGAGTAAGTTAGAGAGAGAGAGAGAGAGAGAGAGAGATTAAAAATCTATGCACTAATTGAACTAATGAAATTGTTAAGATATAATGTTCCATTTAGCGAGAAATCAATGGGTTGTCATAGCATAGTTGTTGTTGAACAATAACGATTAATGACATAAGTCATTAATTGGTTACTATGGAGTAGCTATTATGGAGTGATAATCCACCTAGCTCAGCTAAACGTAACTGTCATAAAACTATGGATCCAGGTAAATGTTAGACACCAATTTGTGATTGGGTGATGGATTAGTGTCGATGTCACCTTATGATGAATACAGGGAAGGAAGTGGATCCAAAGTGACGCAAGTTAATTCGATTATGCTTAATTTCTCTTATTCACCATAAGTTGACTTATCAACACTAACCCATGCGAACTATCCCTAATTAGTATCTAGCTTGGACCTTGGAAGTGATTGATGCAAATCAAATAAGTCCAAATCTAGATAACAGTTTCGAGCGTGGTGAAAGACATATTCCTTTCAATGAATATGTCATATAGGAATTAAAGCATGGAAAAAATGTATTAAAACCTTAGGCAAAGTATCACAAGTTGTTGATTGTGTTGTCTTGATTTCACCTAGACTAAATATGTATAATATCATATGGGTTTTCCATAACAGATACCCAAATATGTACTTTAGAGATTAACACTTGAATGGCCCTAAATGAATAAGGGAACCACAAGTATATTTAGTATACACATTTAAGAAATGAGATATGAGGAATTGGTATAGTTCAACTCATAATAGTTGCATATGGTTTATTGTTATAAGATGGATTGGGTAAATTAATATTGGTTCTAAATTATGTGAATTTAGGACAATGCAACATTAGGACAAAAAAATTCCCTTGCACTTTAGAGATTAACACTTGAATGACCCTGAATGAAGAAGGGAACCACAAGTATACTTAGTATACAAATTGATGAAATGAGATATGAGGAATTTTTATAATACCAACTCATAACATTTGCATATGGTTTATTTTTGTAGGATGGATTATCAAAATTAATGTTGGTTCTAAATTATGTCAATTTAGGACGGTGAAGCATTATGACAAAAAAATCCCTTGTATTGAAGTTTTAAAATGAGGATGTTATAGTTATAATAAAATTTACATTTAAACCTTTGTCTAAGCATTTAATTAATAAAAATTACACCCGAGTAATAATATCCATACAAGTGATTATCATGTTACGATCTTTGACTAATAAGTAGTCATCAATACAAATCGATGTCAAACAATCATACAACATAATAATTAAAACCATATACATATATGATCATATATATATATATATATATATATATATATATATGTATGTATGTATGTATGTATGTATGTATGTATGTATGTATGTATGTATGTATGTATGTATGTATGATTTTGCATATACATGTGTATATGTTTACATGTATAATAATATACATATAGTAATTAATCAAATTTTATAATTAGTGTTAAGTCATCAATTATCAAACATAACAACATACAAAAGTTTAATTTTGGGGTGTGATATACTTCCCCCTTAAATATTCATTGTCCCAATGATTTGAATAATAACTAACAACCATATTAATCAAAAAAGCAGTCTAGACATCACTCACAAAGAAAAATTAGTTCATACTTTTTTTTTAAAATGGAAATTTCTAGAATTTTTAGTCAATCATATATATATATTATATATTTATATATATATATATATATATATATATATATATATATATATATATATATATATATATATATATATGTATGTATGTATGTATGTATGTATGTATGTATGTATGTATGTATGTATGTATGTATGTATGTATATGTATGTATGTATGTATGTATGTATGTATGTACGTATGTATGATTTTGCATATACATGTGTATATGTTTACATGTATAATAATATACATATAGTAATTAATCAAATTTTATAATTAGTTAAGTCATCAATTATCAAACATAACAACATGCAAAAATTTAATTTTGGGGTGTGACATACTTTCCCCTTAAATATTCATTGTCCCAATGATTTGAATAATAACTAACAACCATATTAATCAAAAAAGCAGTCTAGACATCACTTTGTCAAAGAAAAATTAGTTCATACTTTTTTAAAAATGGAAATTTCTAGAATTTTTAGTCAATCATAAATCATAAATATTGGTTGTAACAGCCTCTAAACATCTAATATTCTCAAAATAGTCAGCAATATATCAATAATTTTCCATTTTAGTCAACACTATTATCAAGTACTATATAATATATCAATAGCAGATAGTCAAATAACAATTTTAATCATTGAAACAGATAAGGAAAATACATTTTTCATTTCATACAAGTTTTCTAAGTTGCACAGTCCATAGAATATTGGTCATATGAGACCTTGTAGTATGAAACACCATAGTTTCTAAGATGCAACCTGATGCTTTCTAGCACATGGATTCGTTATACTAAGATGACTCCATGTTCCTATTCTTATCATGTGTTCCAACATAAGAAATGCATTATAACATTAAAGTTTACACAAAGAATATGAAAACATCATGCATTCCACACAATATGGGTGGTAAAGGTAATCTTATAGGCCACCAGTACTTCTAGAATTTTTAAAAGGTCCAACATATCTAAGTGACGTTTTGGCAATCTTGATGCACAAAATAGAGTTCTTTTTGGGTTTTACCCACAAAAAGACTTTGTCTCTTAACTCTATTTTCGTTAACTTAAATAAGCCAAAAATTCGTTACCCTCGTATGCCCAAAATATGTTACATCATGGAATTATTTCAAAATTCTAATTCTTAGATCATTATCTAAGGGTGTTTAAAATTCATTATTATACCCCAAGACTTATTTAAAACATTATATCCCCTTTCTTTTCAGATTCTTTGCTTAGCTAGTTTTCACATATTTTGATAATATGAATAGTTTGAAGCATTTTATTAACTTATTCCTCATTTTTTTATTTGAAAAATATTTCTTAGCAGGTAATGACTCGAACTTGCAAGGTATGCACTATCGCAGCAAGTTCTAAGTTGTGATAAGCATAGTTCTACTCATGCACTTTCAGATCCTACTATCATAAGCTATTACATGATCATTATGAATAAGTATTCCACCCAACCCCTCCCTTACCATGGTGAATTTTCCATTGGGATATAGAAATTTCAAAAACAAGTGTTGTATATTTGAATGCATATTCACACTTATCAGTCTACACAAATTTCTTGTCCTTTTTTTGTAATTTTTTTGCAATAATCAATGAACCCCCAATGCTTATAACTTCATGTACATTCCTAGGTGTTGGCCATTCAGTTATGGTTTTGATTTTCTATGGGACAACTAAAATATCATATTTTTTATTATGTGCCCATGTTTATGCACTTCATTCGATAAAAATATCACTTTGATATATTACCATAGAATTTTATTTTCCTATGAACATCTAACACTATTCTCAAGTGTTCATCATATTCTTCCATGTTCTTAGTATAAATCAAAATGTCATCTAATAAAACTAGCTAAAAATGATCTAGATATTACCGAAAAATATTGTTCATTAAGTTCATGAATGTAACTAGTACATTAGTGAGTCCAAAAGGTAACACTGTAAACTCATAATGACCATATCTTATTATGAATGTCTTCATCCTCTATCCTTAGATAATGATAACCAAATTGCTAATCAGTATTTGAATAGACAAATGTAACACACATATAATGGAAAATGTCATCAATCATTGGTAAATAATACATAACCTTTGTGATTGCCTTATAAAGTATGTGATAATTTATGCATAGCCTTAACATTTCATTTTCTTCTTAATGGATATTACCAGTTCTCCCTCACAAGACACACTCATTGTAATTATTCACTTAGACAAAATTTCATGAAGTTTTGATTTTAATTATAATAACTTCATTTTTTTCATTTGCTATGGTGCTTTAGATATTGGTTCAGTTCTAGGTTTGATATCAATGGTAAAATCAAACTCATGTCTAGGAGGAATTCCAAGTAATTCCTCCAGAAATACATCCCTGTATTCTTGTAACAGTGGATAATCCTCCAAGGAAGTCTTACCTTCCTCACTAAAATCAGAAATTTTTATTGCATATAACATACAACCTTGTTCTTAGCTTTCTTAAGTTGCATAAGAAAAATATGCCTTACCTCAAAATTCCTTATTTTAATTTCATGTATGCTTGTAGTTTTCTACATGTCATCTAGGAATTATATTCATTTTGAAACAATATTCAGTTTTCTTGTTGGGACAACCAATTTACACTAATAATAATGTCATAGGACCCTAGAGGAGCTACATATAGGTCCAATTTTATGGTGAAGTTAGGTAACTCTAATGTTGTGTCAAACAAACATTGGTCTACATTTTGAACAACATTATTCCCATATTTTGTAGTCTATCTATTTTTAATAGGATCATATTTCTTATTCATGTCTCGGATAATTTACTCAAAATAAAGCACTCAATTGCATTGGTGTAAAAGAAATAGTAATAAGAATTCCATACAACTTACTTGTTACTTCTTTGGGAGTGGCTTGTTTCTTAGTTTGGTAGTTAGCTACTATATTTTTTATTTGTTTGCATGTGTTTTTAGTGTTTTCATTAATGTAAAAGATACATTAATGAAAAATTATGATGTAAGAAGTGAAGATTAATTTTGTAGTGATGATGTCATGATAAGACAGGTAGTGGCATAGTTGCGAGAGTAAATAAGGTGAGAGTTGGTTGGTCTTATTGGCCTAATTAGGAGGCCTAATCAGCATAAGTGATGGAAGATGGAGGTTAGAGATGCATTAAATCTTGAGAATTATGGTAGAGGCATGGATATCATTTCATTGATGTGTTGAGACACTTATATAAGTCTTAAAAGATAAATGTGGAGTTTGAGCATGGTTATAGGTATTCATTTAGACATACTTTAGGTGTTTGGTGGCCTAATGGAGTATGATCATCATTTACAGAGGTTTTTGGGCCCATGATGGTATACATAGGTTTGAGACATATTTTATAAATGATGTTAGGAAATTTTGAAGAGCTTTAAAGCAAAGGTATGGCGTTTATCTTTTATGTCTAGGTCTAAATTAGACCTAATTTCATGACCTAGTTAGGAAAGTCATGGTGGTTGAGAGTAAGCAGATCCGGGTATGAATTTATTATAATTTGGGAAGTTGAGAGAGGTTTTCCTAAATCTTTTGGAAAAAATTAGGATTCTATGTTGAATATTTTACATGGTATGAGGTTTTTTAGTTCTACCGAGCTCAAGAAGGCATGTTTTCCTATCTCGATATGAAATAAATCATGTTGGTTGGTATGTGAAAAAATTTCATGGGGGATTAATCATTTTAGGGAAGTTGATTCATGGAGATTATAAGATCGAGCATAGTTGTAATGAATTTAAATAAGGGTCTACGCTTTATGAACAATTGCTAAGAACCTAAGAAGGTCGAAAACCCTAAATAAACCCTAGTTCACTAGAGATGGGAGAAAACTTGAGGTGTGAGATAAAAATTAATTAGATAGTAAAATGTGATGATTAAAGTATGGAAATTTCTTTCTAAACTTTCGGATAGTGGTGGTTTGAAGTATTGACGGTAGGTGGAGCCCACTGCATTTACTAGTTTATAGGAAATTTTATTTTTCTCTCAGGTTTTCCATTATACCCTATGTCTAAAATGATGTTATGATTATATGGGGATCTATTCTGTATGTTTAAATTTATTTCAAATATTGGTGAATACATTTGGTGGTCTCGCACATATCCAAATGTGAAGACTAGTTTTAGGTCTAATAGACAATTTTTAGCGATTATGGAGGAAGAAGGTTCCTTAGCATGTGTGGCCTAAGTTAATGAATATAATGACTATGGAAGTGTTGTATACATATAATAATATTATTTTCATGTTTTTTTATCTATACATGTCATTTTTGGGCAAGGATGAGGTCACAAATTGACCTACTTGATAGGGTTTCAGGAAATATAGGTTCTTTGATGAAATTGGTCTGAAATAAAAATATATTGGATTGGTTCATTATTCCTATACATTTTTGAGTGATTAGGGGTTAAAAATTTTCTTTTACATGAATTTATAGGTCTTGAAAGTTTCATCACAGTTGTGAGAAGGTCAAGTTTCCAAGACTTGTTTCTAGACATCATTTATCTCCTGAAGGTCACAGATGTTTTGATGGCTCTATGGGTTTATTCATGATGTATAAATTGGTTTTAGGTGTTAATTATGTCATTTTATTTCCAAATAGTGGTTTCATGCCATATTTTAGGTGATATGTTGAAGCTATATATTCATATTTGAATACTAGTATGTTGGAGGTGCTTAAAATAAGTAGGAAACAATCATGCTTGATGGTTACTTGGAGAAAATGGATGTTTCATAGGTTCTTGATCTTGTGGGATATGTTAAGAGGATGTATCTAACATGTGTGAATATTATGTAGTCATTATGGATTTGTATTTTTCCTTGGATTCCATGAAGTTCTCGATGGAGACGAATTTAGTCTTCTAGGCCTAGTTGTGCGGGAATTAGTGTCATGGTCCTATGCTGACCTATAATGTCTCATGTTATGAATTTATATGATGTATTAGATGTATTTTATTATTTATATGATCAAAATTAATGTTCATGGATTACCTAGGATCTATTTTATAAGTTTAGTCATGTATATACGAGTGTTATATTTGGTCATTATGACTAGTTGTGTGAGAGAGAAAAGTGCAAGCTAAGAGAGAGTTTAAAAGAGGTATGATGGATTTAGGATAGATATTAAAGAGGGTATGAATGGTTTAGAAAGATATAATATTAGATAATCAAGGTCAATATACCTAATCATCCTATGAATAAGAAAGATTGAGTGAAGTAGGAGAGAGTGTGTTTGAAGAGGGTTTTGAAGTGTGTGAGCTGAAATTATGATCACTATCTGTTGTAGGAGAAACAATACATTAGTGGTATTCATATTTAAGTGGTTGATTTTATTCTTTATCACCTTAGGGGATTGTATCCTCCTTGTAGGGTTGGTACCTTGTTAGATAGGTTTTGGTACTCCTTATAGGGTTAGTTCCTCACTAAACATATCTTGTGTGATGTGTCATATTCATGCAATTATTTTGGATTGAGTAATATATTCAAGATTTTATGTGGATTTTATTCCCCTTGAGGGTTTCCCACTTACATCTTGTGTTATTGTTTAATCTCTTGGTATATTATTTTTTATTAGGTAAGTAGATTGGTTGTGAAGGGGACCCAAAATCCCATAAGACAATGCATAACCAAATAAACTAGGGAGACAAATAATCCCACAAAGGATCCAGGGCCAAAATTAAAAACTAATCTTGGTCAATATGAAATCCCCAAGAGAGAAAAGGAAAATATCGCATTCATTACCTTTATTTAATACAAAAATGATAAATTTCTAAAGGAGAAAGAACACGGGGCGAGAACAAAGCAACAGTCAACCCAAAGTCAGCTAACATTTCTTCTTCCTACTTTTAATTCTAGAATTGAGGCCCAGGTTCCATAAGTCTTAATTCTTTAGAGTCCCCTTGTTTTCATCCTCCTTTGAACCTTTAACCTCATCCTCCTCATTTGAGCTACTAAGGACCAAACACATTCTTTTCCGGGAGATCCACTATTTTAAAGTTTGTAGACCTAATCCTAGATGATGGAAATTCTTTATTCTTACATAATGAGCTATTCTTTTAGGAAAGTAAATCTTTTGTCTTGAATGAATAATTTATTTTTGAATTCTTGCATTTCTTACACCAAATATTTCATGACCTTGATCGGGTTTCGATGGATACCTCCATGTTATCCGATTAGGATTCCATATTGATATCCATGGATTTTTCTTCATTGATACTCTTCCCCTTAGAAGACTCACCAATTATCAAATTTGAAAAAACCTCCACCACCTCACCTTATTTGTTTCCCAAGGATTTTTCTCTCTTCTTTAAATTTTTCATTCTTGCATCTAGGGCTTCATCATCGAGTTTATGGCTTGGGGCTAAGGGAATTATATGGTTCCCTTTTTGGTCTAGCTGTAAGATGAGGCCATGGTGTAAAGGTGTATCAATAATTCCATCTTTGAAATGCATCACAGAAAAATTAAGGGATCTTAGAAGGAAAAAACTTAGGCTCATGAGATGGTTTCTTCAAAAATAATTCAAAATGGACATGTCGTGGGTAAACAATTTCATAATTTTACCTTATAGAGTGATGTATTTCATCACTACCTTGAAAAAATCATCCCATCTCTCGGGATAAAATTTCCTAGCTATACCATCTATGAATAGGTGAATCCTTTCATTAGGACCAAAGAAGGTAGAAATTTCATGGTTTCTACAGTTTTTTTCCTTAAACATCTTAAGCCCCTCTATTGGAATTCCAAAGTGGACGAAGCTATAGTTTATTTAGACACTATAATTTCCATGCCCCTAAGAAAAAATATACCACTATCCCAATCCTTTCCAAAATTAATATCCAGGAAGGATCATTACCTTTTAGTATTTTGATATATTCAGAGAAATCTCCTCGTCTAAGAACTCTCCAAAGTGTAGTGTCATGTTTAATGTCCTAGTAAGACGTGGGTTTGGTTATAACATGATCACCCCCATAGTTATGTAGTAATTCACAACAATTATTTATAGGAACCTATTATGGTTAGCTTTACCACTTTCTTTTAGGAAAAAAATCATCCACCATTAAAATCCATCCATCATATTTCCATCCCCGACTTGGGAATAGTGTTCCAACTTATTATGATTATTTAAAAAGGGTTTACTATATCTTTTCATGATTAATAAGATTAGATATGTTTCTCCATGGAACTTGGTAACCATCCCACTCCATCCTTTCTTCCATGGCATCACCTTTATTAGCCATGATGTAATCACATGTATTACCTTCCCTAAAGACGTGGCTAGATATCTACCTCATCGAAGGACTCGACCGAATTTCTAGCCTCCTCAATAATTTTTTTAATGCCCCATCCCACTCTAATTTTCCCATCTAACTCTAATTTTCCCATCTAAATATTTAATGATCATTAGGAATTATCTTTCAATGACCAATTTCTTAATCTATGACATCCTTTCCATTTTTAATCCCCATAATGTATTCATCGCCTCCACATAATTATTGAATGGTTGTTTCATATTTTTAAGCTCAAATTAATGCATGGTTGAATGGTTAATGTTTTATAAAATTAAAATACAATTGGTTGAAATTTTTGAAAGCTTGATTCACCCCTAATCTCTCAGTCTATTGTTATTATAAAATTTTGTATCAAGTCAAGTCCTTTTAAATAAGTATAATCACTTGAAGGAGATAATTTGAAGAACAAGTATGGCGAGACAATCTTGTTCAAGTTAAATACTTTCCTTTGGTCAAGATGATATCATTCTTAAAACCCTTAGGTTTTGACATATGGGATTATATACTTGATGTATGTACACATCTCCATATACATCTTCTTTCAAGAGTTGTGAAGTTGAAAAAGAAGATGAGGAGCATGTTATGGTTTTCGGTCATGTATAACCAAGGAAATAAGACGTAGAATGTCATATTTCTCAAATTTCTTTTCCTAATCAAGATTAAAATTTTATATGGCATATTAATAGTGGGTGTTCTTGTTACATGAATGGTGAAAAAAGAAAAGTAATTTCCTTAAGAGAAAATGCATATGGATTAGTTAGGTTTGGGGAACACCCAACTATAAATATTGCAGGAAGAGTCACATTGAGCTTAGACAATGGGAAAAATATAACTACTAATGTCTTGTATGTTGATTTCATTGAAACATAATTTTCTCAATGCGAGTCAAATGTGCAATAAATACTAACTCTAAATTTGTTTCAAAAATAATGTAAAATCATGAAAAAGGAATTAGGTAAGCTTATAGGCAAAGCTAAAATGATTGACAAAAATATATACATACTGAAAGAAATCAACAAGGAGAAGTGTCTTATAAGTAAGTTAAATGACATATGGCTATGACATAGAAGGATAAGACATCTTAATTTTGATAATTTAGTCAAAATAATCTCTAAAGGATGTGTGAGGAACATGCCAAAGATAATAAATCTAGAAGGTTCTCTCTATAAATATTTTTACATGGAAATAAAACAAGGAGAAGGTTCAATTCAAAAGAGTATAATTATACATCAAGGCCATTACAATTTATTCACGTTGATCTCTTTGGACCTGTGATGACTAAAATCTTGACTGGTGAGTATTATTTTATGCTATTAATTGATGACTATACTAGATTTACTTGGGTTTCCTTCTTAAAGGAAAAATTAGAGGCACTTGAAAAATTCAAGGCATTCAAAGCACTTGTTTAGAATTAGGAAAATGGAAGGATCAAATGTCTCGGGTCAGATAGAGGAGGAGAATTTTGTTCTGATCATTTTGATGATTTTTGTGAAACTCATGGCATTAGGAGGTAGTTCTCAACTACTAGGACTCCTCAACAAAATGGGGTAGTGGAAAGAAAGAACCCGACTATTATTAAAATGACTAGGACAATGTTAAATGAGTCCAAATTGTCTTATGGATATTGGAAATAGGTCGTCAATACAAATGTCTATATTCTCAAAAAATGTCAAATAAGAATAAATAGTGACAAGACTCCTTATGAATTGTGAAAAGGAAGACCTATAAATGTGGAACATTACAGAGTTTTTGGAAGTATATGTTTCATTAAGAGGACTGAAGAATATCTAGGGAAATTTGATTCAAGATCAGATGAGGGTATATTTTTAGGATACTCCTCAAGAATTACATATTACATGTTTTATAACAAAATACTAAAAAATTTGGTTGAGTGTGAAAGTGTAAGGTTTGATGGATCATACCCATGAGAGATAATTTTGAGTGAAGAGATACATATCAAGATATGGTATCTAAGGAAGATGAAGAAACTATTAAGGAAATAGAAGAAGAAGAAATTGATGAAGAATATAGGTATAAAACCAAGACTCATTCAAGGTAAATTAGGAGAGATCATCTTGAAACATAGATTCTAGGAAAGAAGGATGTAGGGATAAAAACAAGAAGAAATATGGTAAGTCTTAAAAAAAAAAAAAACTATTGCTCTTTTATATAATTTTGAGCCTTAAAAAGTTGAATAAGAAATCAAAGATGAATGTTGGATCAATTCTATGATTGAATATCTTGATTATACTTGAGAAGGAAAGTACTAGGGAATTATCACCTAGACCTAAAGAAAAAAATGTCATTGGAACTAAATGGGTGTTTAGGAACAAAATTAATGAATATGGAGAAGTAACAAGAAATTAATCTAGGATGTTTTATAAAGGATATGATCATGTTGAGAAATTTTATTTTGATGAGAATTTTTCACCTATAGCTAGAATGCCGTTATTAAATTGCTTCTATCATATACAAGGTGTAAAGGTTTTAAAGTATACCAAATGGATATCAAATATGTATTTTTGAATGGAAATATAGAACAAGTGTACATTGAGTAGCATGATGGTTTTTATTTGATAGATGAGAAATATTATGTATGAAAATTGAAAAAGGAACTCTATGGAATAAAGCAAGCCCTAGGGCTTGGTATGGAAGACTAGATAAATATTTCTTGAAGAAGGCTTCAAAAAGATTATACATCAATAATGGATGACATCTATTTATTGTATTAGTATATTTATATGAAATCATATTTAGAGGAAACAATGAACATATGACTCATGAATTTGTAGATATCATGAAAAAGGAAATTGTGATTTTAATGTTGGGTGAGTTCTCTTTCTTTCTAAGGCTAAAGGTTAAGTTTGTGAAAGTAAAATGATCTTTGGAAATTATGCAAGTGTATAAAATCCAAGGTATGTCTCTAATTTTTGAAGAGGTAGTAGTATGGTAAAGGAAATTGTATTTTTTAATGCCTAAGTATGAATAATCACATTGTTTGGTAATATTTCATGAGTTGAAGGGAGCTTGAGTGCTTATCATTATTGAGATATGAAGCTAGAAGTGTTGCGGGAAAGTATGGTTGAAAAATTACATCATGATAGGGTACAATATGTTGTTTTGTACTGTAATGGTGAGCTACATATGTATGAATACCTCATGAGATATGAAAATATGAAAATGATCTTCAATTAGATATTTAAGGTGTCAATAGGGATAGTTTAGTAGGTTGTTAGATTGATTGCAAGAATACTCAAAGGTGGAGAATGTCATGATCTCAATCAGTTGTGAAGACATGAAAAGAAGACTGAAAACACTGAAGAGTTTCTTCAGGTCTGTGGTGTTGCCTTTGACCCATCTCTATGGATTTTGGTCAAGGTATGTGCATGTATATTGATATCGGAAGTTAAAATTTGATGGAATGTTATCAAGGAGAGCAATAAGGTTATATTTCATGGGTTTATTATGCTTCTATAGTAAGGAAAAGTTTGGATTTTTTTGTCCAAAGAGGTGCTTTAGGGATCTTGGTCCTAAAAGTTGCTAACAGTTTGTGTATGGAAAGTTCAAGTTTGGTTGAGGATGTCTTCAGGTGAGATATTTTTATAAGTAGTTAGACATGATGTTTTCTCTCAAAATCAGGTATGTAGCATGTGTGTTTTATGATATGCTTCTATCTAGGTGGATTTACAAAGTGACATGATGAAGTCAAAATTGAGTCAAGAGAAGGATAACAAGATTGTGAGTTTCTTTGATTTTTTTATGTTTCCAACCAAGAGATTTTCTTAATATGTTGATGAAGAGGAAGAATATGTGTTACAGGTATGTTATTTTTCATTAATGTAAAAATGGGGAGATGTTATAGGTTTTTTTTTATCAATGACAAAGGTGGAGATTATTGGCATATGTGTGCTAGTGTTTTAATTGATGTAAAAGGTACATTAATGATAAAGGATGATGCAAGGAGTGAAAGAGTAATTTTGTATTGATGATGTCATGAGAAGAAATGTAGTGGCATGGTTACAAGAGTAAATAATTTGATATTTTATTGGTCTTGTAGGCCTAATCATGAATCCTAGTCAACATAGGTGATGGAAGATGGAGTTTAGAGATGTATGGAGTCTTGAAGCATGGTAGAAAAACTCTAGTTCACTAGTGATGGAGGAAAACTTGATAGTGTGAGATAAAAATTCATTATGTCATCAAATTTTATGATTTGAGGATGGAAATAACTCTTACATATTTCAGATGGTGGTGGTTTAAAGTCTTGACAATAGGCGGAGCCCACTCAAATTTTCTTGTTTCAAGAAATTTTATTTTTCTCTTATGTTTTCCATTAGACCCAATGCCTAAATTGATGTTATAAGTATATGGGGAGATATTCTATATGTTTTAAGTGATTTCATATCTTTTTGAAGCTAATTGGTGGTCTACATATTTCCAAATGGGAAGACTAGTTTTTAGGCCTAATAGGTAGTTTTTAGCAATCATGGAGGAAGAAGGTTCTTGGGAATGTGTGGCATAATTTGATGATTCTAATGATTATTGATTTTTTTAGAAATCCAATATGGTTATTTTCATGATTTATTTGATTTTTATATGTTAGTTTGGTTAGTAAGGTTGAGGTCACAAGTTGACCTACCGACAAGGTTTCTGGGTAGTATAGGTTCTTTGAAAAAAATATATCGAAAGAAAAATATATTGGCTTGGTTCATGATTAATATCAATTGGATAGTGATGAGGGGTTAAAATTAATCTCATTAAATGCATTTATAGGTCTTTAAAGTGTCATCATAGGTGTGATAAGGTCAATTTTCCAAGATTGGTTTCGGGTAACATTTATCTCATGAAGGTGTTAGCATATGGATTGTACGCATGCAAATGACATGAAAATGTGTGGGAACGAAATCCCTCCTCAATGAAGGTGAGGTTGCATTTATTGAAAACCAAAACTATATTTACATTTGTACATTCAAAATTGTATGTGGGGGTGTTTTGGAACATCAATGGAAAGAAAAGTGAAAGAGGGAGATGGAATGGAATGAAGGAAAGGAGTGAAATGGAATGAACTCGAAAGAAAATGCAAGAGTTAGGTAAACACAGAGCCTAATATTACATGAAGAAGAAATATGAATAACTAACACAAATAAATTGGAGTTTGAGTTAGCCAAAAAGAATGTGTAAAAGGGAACACACATGAGCAAGTAGATAATCGAGGTTGATCACTGTGAACTAGAAAAACCGATTAATAATGTTGACAATAAGATCAAAGATAATATTTGCATGCAAGATTCAAACATCTAACATCTAATGAACATAAGAACATCAAATGTTATAAGATACAATGGATGAGACACAAATTTCGTATTTCATTAACTCCAAAATGTTTTCACAAAAGAACACAAAGTTTCTTCCTGAAACAAAGCTTGCACACAAAAGTATTTTCTTCTCCTCTCTCAAAGTCACCCTTTACAAATGAGCCCCTCACTTCCTTTTATAACCCAAAAGTTGGTTACAAAGTAGTTACGGTTTGACATGATCATTAAATAATGCGCTTAAGTGACCTTTGACTTTTTCAACAACTTTATTAAAGACAACTCAAAAATAGAAATTACTTAAAATATCCATAGTTTCTTGAAAAAAATAACAACACCTTTTAAAATATACAATAATAAACAAATGTTGCCTTATCCATTGAAATGGGGTCCACCTATCTCAAGCGTATGAGAAATGGACTCTCCCACTTCGTTAGATACCAAGAAAATCAACTCCCTAAACTGCCGATGAAATTAAGATCTACCGCTTTTTCCATTTGAAAGGATCTAAACCTTCCTAAAGTTTCAAACATATTTTCTTATTCTCGAGGTTCACTTGGTGAAGAATATCTTCACAAAATACCTGTAATTCAAGAATTCTACTTGGCATATCATTTAAATTAACAATTTTGGATTGGGAGTTCTCAAATAAGTTCTTTAATTTTATGCACCGCTCCATTGAAACTAATAAGAAATTGTTGGCGGGGTGTACATGTCGTTAAACTGTTGTGAAAATTTCTCTTCCACTGCTCCAATGAACACCTTTGATTATGCTCATTTACAAGGTTACAAGGAATCTTAGCCATGAATTCTGAATCAAGGATAGTGAAGTGAAGGATTCATTACACATGCTTTCATAATGGATCATAGAATCCTTGAGAAGCATTTTCCTTGATTTGAGATGTAGAAACCAAATAAAACGTGTCCCTCGATGTTCAAATTTGAGAATTCCTTAAATAGATAAAACTCAAGATTCCATACTTGTCATCTCCTGTAAACTGGGTAATATCTCATCCAAATTTGATATAGTAGAAATAAAAGTTTCTTTGAAATAAATAATTTGATCAAGATACGTCATTGACATCTTCATGAAGTTTAACCATGGTCTTGATCATGGTCTAGCCTAAAATGAGAATCTCTGAAAGCCAAGTTTTAGTGACATGGCCCAATGTGTTTATTTCCTTTGACAAATTGAGAGTATCTTCATCTGGGGCAGCCACTACATCAGGTACTAGGAAGGTGGATGATATGGGATTTATCAAATGTTGAACATATTCAACCAAATGATTCTTTTCGGCCTTGGTGAGACTTTTGAGACTTGTATTTCTCAAGTATCTTTAGCATGATATTAATTGAATCTCGAGCCATCACCATATCACTTTCTAATGTAGATATTCCAAGTCCAAGTCTAGAAACTTCATAGTATGTAGGTCATAGCATCACACTCTTTATCCACTTGTGGAATGGCAAGGTCTGCAAATTTCTTTCCGTCATTATCCACCATTATTCGAGAAAGAACCTTAGGTTTCTTAGGAATGGTGTCATTCAAAAGTTTGAAAAGGGCATCAAAATCAATGTCAATTGGCTTGACAACTCTCTTTCTTTTCTTTACTTTGGAATCAACCTAGGGAGGAGTATCATTCACTATTTTAGCATACAAAATCCACGGAGATTGAATCAATATTATCATTATTCTCGAGATCATGAGATCCTGCTTGAATCCTATCTACGACCTCGATTTGAGGAGAAACAACCTCAATATCCACTTCCTGATTATTTAGGAGATTTTGGGAAATCCCTTCATGAACTACGAGTTCAAGTGTTTGATATTTGAATTAATCGCACTTTGAGTGGATTCTTGTTTGAAGCAAGGATGAGTATCATTTGATACTAGCTTTTGAACACTATTAAATATATGGGTAGAAGAATCTCTACTCGAAGTAGAAAATCTAGACACACGCTCTCTTCCTTCTTTAGGGTTAGGATATTTAGATCTTTCTCCTTGTGACACGTTACTTGGTGAAGTGGATTTTGGCAACCACTCCTTTCTTGCTTGTTGTGTATGATTGGATGGTAATGAGGTTGATCAAGAAGAGACTTTGGTCGAATGGAGGCCCCATCATATTGGAAATTTTTGTGATCCTAAAACATGATCTGGAATTGATTGCAATTTGGCAAGTTCTTTGTCATACCGAGATTGCTTCTTTCAATAATTGGTTTATTCTTGCTATCAAGAGAAAATTCATCTCTTTTGGTCCAACTGATTCAAGGCAATGGGGTAAAATAAACTACGTCATATGAGGGATCAATGACATCCTCATCATCATTTAGGAATTTATCGGGAGGGATCTTGATTTGGAAGGCCTTGATTTGAGAAAGTGTTAAGTGAGAGTACTCCTATCTTCTTACCTCATGTTCATCTGAACAAGCAGCCCAAAAATCTTCCATGGTAGGATTATGTTATTACTTTTCTCCAAGAATCTTTTGCATATATCCATTGATATCAAACTAGGATCTCTTCACATATGGATGGATGGTTATGGGAGCGAACTCTTTTTCCATGAGTTATGCACTAAAAATATTTGGACATTGGTATTCCCCAATTTGAATTCCTAAACGGTGCTTGTCACTAAGAAGGCAAATGAACTTAGAATAATTTTCGAACTAGATCCATTAATGCCCATCATCCTTTGACATACTTAGGAAGTTTCCATGGGGTGCCAAAGCAAAGCCACTCACATGAATGTAGGAAAAAGATGAAAATTGAATGAACCAGTTCCCATTGGGAAATGACACTCATGGCTAATTTACAAAACCTTTCCTTAGTATTTCGATTCAGGAGTTCTAGATCACACAAAAGTTGAATGCATCGTTGACTCTTCTAAAATGGTGAGAACTATTTTTGAAGCTGAGTTTAGGTAATAATGAAAATATTGTTCGATAGCCCCATGACTCCTCTCGTTTTAGGTCCTAAAAATAGATTTGTTCTTGTTACCGCATAAGTCGAGATACGATTTCATGTAGAAGCATCCAATCATCTTAAATTCTATAAATTGTTTGTGAAGGGTGGTACTAATGATGGTGGCCCGATGCACAAACTCTTTCTTGGTTAGGATGATACGAGATAAACTAATACATCCATGGGTGGAAAATCCTAGCAGAAGGTAAACCGAAAACTTGACTTAGGAGAGTGATCATATCCCCGATTTCTTCCATGAACTCAATGTGGTACAGTTCTTTGGGAAGCCTATCAATTTGAGGTGTCTTGGTTACTAACCGATTGTCGTTAACCATATTTCTCCATCTCGGGGTTCTTCATCCCAAAATTCTTGTCTTTGACTAGTGAGTGATATCCACATTCTCGGGAAAATCGGGTATGCTAAGAAATTCCTCAATATGCTCTGGTATGATTAAGAGGAAAGGCTTGTGATTATCTTTAAAGATTCCTCATCTCTCTCAGTTCATAATGCTCCGCACAAGTGATAACCAATTCGGACACTACACCGAGATAGAAAATGCTACTGCTGCTTGGAGTAGACCACTATGGTAAAGTATATCGAGAAAATGGTTTTGCCTTTAGTTTTCACCCGCTCACGTAATCTGTTGCACGTTGATGTGACCCAAATTTGTATCGTTGATGTTGTCATATCTTTGACTTAATGGAACCAGGAGGGATAATTCCTTGTAATTCATACTTGTGGTGGATTTTTTTATTTCTCCACTGGCTTCCTCGATCTCCCTGTAGATTTGTTAGACTTTTTGGCCATGATGAATTTCACAGAAAAATGACTTGGGCACGTAAAATAACACAAGAGGGTCAGATCTCGAGTCTCAAAATCCCTCGATCAATGCAAAGAACAATTCGATTTTATTATTATTTTAAAAATAATAACAATAATAATAAATAGTCCCGATTACAATTTTTGATCCTAGTGACAATTTTTTTAAAATAAATAAATAAAATCACCCGATTTTAATATTCCAAATTTTTATTTAATTCTCCGAGAGAAAATTCTCCTTGATATGAGTGAATCGTAACTTTAAAAATGCCTGATTTTAATGACCGCATACTTTGAGATTTACTTCTTCCTTGCGATCCTTTGATAGATGCGCGAGTACACTTGCTTGATCCTTCTACAAATGCATGTAGAAATCAAATGTGTGTGCTGAAACTAGTTTCATTCACCTTCTTTTCTTATTGTTTGCTATTTGACTTTTTAAAACGTGATTTCTCTTGCATGAACAACCTTCTTTTAACTCGTGTGGAACTATTCTGGATTGGTGCGTGGAGAAATTAAAACCAAATACATGGGCCCGTATTATTTATTCATTTTTCCTTTGGATGGTTTTCACTTATTTCCTCTTATGCATGCATGGGTATTTTGTTGTGAATCCCTCTCTCAGGTTGCGTGGGCTATGTGTGGGATTCCTTTCTTGAAAAATGCATGGAAAATGATCATTTTGTATTTTTTTTACTTTCACATGTGTGTGAGTGTGGATCGAGTGCATGGTGATTCCTTCTTGGAACATGGTCCTTGGTTATGGATTTTCTCAAACTTCCTGTTATCCTTTTCTCCTCCCAAGGCATGGAATTTTAAAACTATCCCCTCCACATGGCCTTCTACTTTCTCCTACAGCGTGTGGTCTTGGACTGTTCTTTATAGAAGGTGATTGGACTATGTTTTGACTTATTTAATCTCCTTTTCCTTTGAATTCTTTTCTCCTCCTACCTGGGTTTTCACTATGTGTGGGAACTTGCTAAAAAAAACAAACAAAAATAGAGATAAAATGCATGAAATTCAATCCATGCATGGGAGCTGCGCCTTCTCCTTTAGAAACCTGCGTGGATTTTTTTTTGTTTTGTCTTATGCACAAACTTCCTGCTGTCTTTTTCTCCCCAAGGTGTGGACTCTCCTTTGGATTGGCATGGGAATGTGGACAAGTGCATGGATATATTTATGTTCTTTAGACTGTCTTCTCCCTCTCCTCATGTGTGGGCTTTTCTTTTTATTTTTGAACTGTATTCTAACCGATTCACTTACCTACGTGGGAGCTTGTTTGATAGGTGTGTTGGATTTGGTTTTGGCTTCATATTTGTCCCAAAATGTGGGTTCTAAAAAATTTCCTTTATGTTGCTCCCCTCTAGGCATTGGAATTTTAAAATTGTTCCTTCTTTACTTCTTTAGTGTATTCTCAGGCATGGATTTCTCTGTAATACAAAAACCTTCTTACTTGGCATTCGTAGTATTGTGGGATGTGACAAAATAATATGTCCTTCAGAATAAATAAGGAGCAATCGGAAAGCTTCACATGACTCTTTCCAACAAGTTTGATGGAGGAAGTTATGAGGATTAATCCAACTTCCTCTCTTCCCAGGTATTGGAATTAATCACCAGAGGGGAAATCGGGAAAGCAACGGCCAATTGCCAACAGAATGGCAAAGTGGCTCAGCAATCTCCATTCAATTTCCCCATGTGTGAAATTGGGATATTTCTTGCCCATTATCCAATCCATGATTTGGCAATTGGTGGAGAAAATACCACAAGCGGGAAATTAAAAGAAGATTGCCAGGAAAGGGGAAACCTGGGTTCGGGAAGCCAAATTGGCATTCTCGGCATTGGAAGCATAAACTTACTTCCCCGGAAATCTAATAAAAATTGTCAAATGAATTTTTCAATTAATATTTATTTAATTAAATACTCCCAAAAAAATAATTTTATCAAACAAAGAGCAATTAATTAATTAATTTTAATGTATTTTATTGTAATTTAAAGCCTAGAGGGAGGAGTTCTTTCTTGAAAAGGATGAAATGAAGACCGAAATGATCACAAAGGACACGATCATCATGAGGATGATAAACCACACAAAGTAACACTTTTGAAAATTTTCAAAATTTCCATTTTTTTTTTTTTAATTAATTTTGCGAAGCCAAAATTGGCTGATAATAGAAGGTCAAATATGTTTTTTTATGGATCTATAGGATGAGTCATGATGTCTAAAGTAATTTGAGGTGTTCCTTGTATTATTAGATTTCAAATTAGTGGTTGTATTCCATATTTGATGTGGTATGTTAAAGTTAGGTCTTCATCTTTGAAGACTAGTCTGCTAGAGGTGCTCCAAATAATTAGGAAATTATCCTACTTTATGGTGACTTGGAGAAATGGATGGTGCAAAGTTTATTGATATTATGGGAGATGTTGAGAGGATTTATATGAAATGTGTGAATATTTTGGAGGCATGATGGATCGGGATTGTTCCTTTGGATTCCATGAAGTGGTCGGTGGAGATGGATTTAGTCTTCTAGGCCTAGTTGTGCATGATTGAGTGTCTTGGTCCTTTGCTGACCTATAGGGTCTCATGTTGTGAATTTATATGATGTTTTGGATTTATTTTATTTTGGTATGACTGAAATTAATTTTCATGGACAACCTATAGGTATTTTAGGAGTTGATTCATGTATATAAGAGTGTTATATTTGGTCATTGTGACTTGTGTGAGAGAGAAAAGTGTGAGATAAGAGAGAGTTTGAAAGAGGTATGAGGGCTTTAGGACAGAGATGAAAGAGGGTATTAATGGTTGATAAATATATAATAAAAAGAGTAGAAAGGTCAATATACCTAATAATCCTATGAAGAAGAAGGGTTGAGAGAAATAGAGAGTGTGTTTGAAGAGGGTTTTGAAGTTTGTGAACTGAAATTGTGATCAAAATCTATTGTAGGAGCAAAAATACATTATTGTTCTTCATATTCAAGTGGTTGAGTTGGTGCTTGATCACCTTATAATTTTTATCCTCCTTTATGGGTTGGTGCCTCGCTAAATAGAGGTTAGTGTTCCTTTTTGGGTTGGTGCCTCAGTAAAAAATCTGGTGTGATGTGTCATAGTCATGTAAGTATTTTTGAATGATTAATATATTCAAAGGTTCTTATATAATATATTTTTTTATGCTCTTATGAATGGTTATTTCATGTTTTTAAGATCACATTAATGTTTGGTTTATTAGTTAATATTTATAAAAATTAAAAGTGTTGAAGAAATGATTCATCCCCCTCGGTCCATTTTTCTTCTAACAAAGTATCCTTTATTCTGATTGTTCCCCTTATTCCTTTAGGTCCATTTATTAGCATAGTGGTCAACACCATATTTGAAACATACCTTTTTAGGACCTTTTATACCACATCTATTTTTTCCATAAGAAACATTTTTCTACTTATAAACCCCGGTATTTACAACATGTTTTGCTCTTTGTATTTTTCCCAACATGATTGTAATTTTACTACCATTTTTATTCCATCATGCTTTCCTATAAGTTAATTATGAAGATGAGTTGAAGTTATTCTTACATTTTTCCACTTTATGAGAATAAATTGTTTACGGTTTTTTTCTTGACTAATGGATTTTTTGAACATTGCTTCTATAGTAGATGGTCTAAACATATCTAATTATCTTCCATTATTTAGATTTAAACCCATCATAAATTTATGTATATAAAAACTATCATTATTATTGACTGTTGTTTGAGTTATCTTTCCTTATACTTATCATTTTCACCCACTACCAATTTCTTCATGGCAACTATCTAGTTTTGGGTGTCCTGAAGGATTGTTATAATTTCATCTAAATTTTTAACCATTGAACCTCCAATATTAACTAAACTAGTTCTTTTCCCATGGTTCATTCTTCTCCTAATCAAACAACAATAAGTTATTCGGTTAGCGTATAAACCCATTATGTCCAAGAGATGATTAACCTTTAACTCTGATACAAAAATGTAACACCCATGTTATTATTCATCCAAATTAAGGGATTTTTTAAAACCCCTTAAGTTAAATTTATGCTATAATGATTATCATTAATATTTAGTTTTGAAAATTAATCCAACATTTTTTAGTATTCCAAAATCCATCTTGATAACATACATTAACCATGTACAACTGTAAGGGTCCTTTACATCTCCCTGATCTCCCTTAAACACTCTCCACAAGTATGTATGCCTTCCATACTTTTGGTTAAACCTTTTATAGGTTAAGATAACTGTACATCCTCCAGAGGCCCACACCCAATAAAAACAAGAAAATTAGAGGAAGAACATGTTGAGCCTCAAATCCTCTTGTATGCACTCCTAGTCAAGCCTCCAACACAAAATAATTCAAAAAATCCCTAAGTTGAGAGATTTAGGGTCAAAAAAAATCACATTTGGGCCTTATAAAGGATACTAAGCTAAAAAGAGCTCATCAAGCTACTCGATGAACTGGACCTAGGCATTACGGGGTGAGTCGGAGGAGAGATCTTCAATTATCTCGGTGAGCCAAGTTTCAAGGATGGTCCGTCGAGCTCTTTGAAGGGTTAGGTGAAATATAAATCACTCAAGTGAGTTGAGGTGGGTGAAGCATTAAGGAGAGCCCACTCGGGTTAGAGACTGAGCCATGAGAAAATCAGGGGAAGCGAGAGAAGATGCCGGTAAGTTTGAGGTCAGCTAGTAGTGAATTAGATGGAAATGCAAAGGGACGATGTTATCCAAGAAATCATGGGATCGGATCGGGAGCCCTCTTTGGGGTTCTAAGGGCTAGGTGGGTGATTCAAGATAAATATCAAACTCGTGAATGAGAATTCGTTGAATATGGTATTGCGCAGTGTCTAGTATGTGCATTGGCATGGAGACATAGAGATCGATTGAATCTAATTTGAATGAAGTTGTGAGTGAAGGATCGGGTGATGCATCCATGAAGGGATCGACAAGATGGTGATATGGGGAAGGAAGGCTCAAGTTTGGCCAAGCAAGTCGTAGGGATGGAGGTCGACAAAGGCCTAATTTGGTTGAGAGATGCGAAGGAGGAAAGCTCGGGATCCAAGATAAGCTGGGGAGAGTATGAAGTCGAATTTTGATACTTTAGACTTTGGAAGATGAAACATTCAAAGTTCACGGGAAATCCACTTTGGATGTTGAAGTGAGTAGAAATCTTAAATTATGTACATGCCAAGTATGAAAACAAAAACCCAAACTTTGAAGTAGCTCAGGGTCAACTCTGATTTTGTAGGTCAATAGAGGGTGACTTCAAGGATTGGAGAGTGAAAAATTAGAAAGATAGAGCTGCAAGGTCCGAAGGCAGAGGAGCCTGAAGTCTAAAATTTTAGACTTTGGAGGAAGATGAGTTTGAAACTCAAAGTGTGAGTTTTTTTAGATTCTTGGGTGAGAAAAGTCCGAAACATGAGCGAGGAGATGTCTCGAAAACAAAATGGCTGAAATCCCAAAAGTGTTAACTCTTTCCCAAAGAAATTCAAAAGATCCTTCCGAGTTGGTGTTTTGGATGCAGCACTAGCTCGCTGACACGTCAAGTGTAGGTGAGTTGCATGGGAAAATAATCTCATGTTGAGAGCCAAGGGGGTAGCGTGTAATGAACCAATTTGCATTGAATTTTAGGCTCGTTGGGTGAAGAGTGGAGCTCGGTGGGTAAGAGAAGGAAAAATGGTGGCCCATTTTCAAAATCACACAACTTTAGCAAATTTTAGCCAAATTCAACAAAATTGTACTCGATGGAAAGGATTTTTAGAGTAAAATTTAACATTGAAGGCAAAATTCAGAGGTCAAGGAGTTAGATGAAGTTTAATCCCTAGAAGTATCCTAATGCAATAATGATGACAACTTCTTCCATACTCCACTTTTCACAAGATTATAGTCATTCGAAAGCTAATTTTGAGTTCTAGAGCATAACACCATTGAAATTTGGATTTTAGATGTTCTAGATATCGAAAATGGTGAATAGTGAGAAGTGTTGTGGTAGGTGGAAATTATTAATGAGGTGGGTGGTAGAAAATTCATGATGAATTTGTAAGAGCTAAAGACTAGACCCAGGTGCAATTAGAGCCAATTCCTTCTTACACAAGGCCATGTAATTAATCAATTAGGGATTTTACAGATCTCTGGGAACTCATTACAGGATAAACAATGATTTTTATGGGTATTAGAGGTAATTTCAAATTTCTCTCTCTCTCTCTCCTCTCTTGAAATTTCTTCTATAAATTGTAAGGAGGGGCTCGGTTCAAAAGGTTGGATTTTTTCCTTTGCTCCTCCCTTCTTTCTTGTCTATGTGAGAAATATGTGGAATTCAAGCCTCCCATTGAAATTGTAAATGTAAATTTTGTGCCTTGCGCCCCCATGTAATGTATTGTATCAACTTTTGGAGAAATAAAATAGATATGTGGATGATTCTCAACCCTCTTTTGTGTTTATTGTGTCTTATTTGATCTCTCATTACAATTAAGGTTATTTTGCATTGTTTAATTGTTATTGCAAGATCTCAATGGAATGTGTTTAATAGTTAATGGGGTGCAGTATGTGTTGTTGATCTATGGTGTTAAATTACCCTCTTCATATTTACTTGTTTCATTCCCATGCAAGTGTAAGATATTCAACATTCCTTATTGGTGCATCACCTCCAGTTAGAATAGATTTAATTTTCATGAAATCCTTTTATCTATATATCCTTGAAAAGTGTTAGGGTAGAATTAGATTAGTTTTCTCTACAGTTTGGTCATGTGGTGTCAAGATTTCAGAATAGGAAATTGACCTTTCTCCATAGAGCTTTCCGATTGCAAAGTCCCACACTTTGGGAATAACTCCATGTTGTGCAATCACACCAAATGCCCCATAAACAATCAGATCATTCGAGGAGTTGTGATTACGTATAAAAATTTTTGGCTTGAAATGTGAAAATGAAGTTATTTTAACAAGATTTGAATGCACTTACAAGAAATTTGGACTTAAAATTACATATTTTCATTTTTAGGCTTTTCATCATAGGGTTATAATTCCAAAATCAACTTTGAGAGGGTTTTAATGAGAAAAACAAGTCCAAATTTCACTAGTAGATAGATCGGGGACAAACTTCAAAAATGAATTCTTATATTTTTAAATTTTGATTTTTAATTTAGGGTTTTTTACACTTCAGGATTTCAGGATTCTAGATTTGGACCTTCTTAGTTTTTTACCAATTCAGAATTTTGCACATTTCCAAATTCTGGGTTTCAGGATTTTGGGCTTCTCCAAATTTTTGAATTTATACATTTCATATTTTAGAGGTTCTCTTTTTCGGATTTTAAAAACTTTTTCATTTTCGGACTTTCGAGTTTTGAGTTTAAGAGATTTGAAGACTAGCAGTTACAAGACAAGGTTTGACTTCTGAGAATCAATACTCTAACCCTTCAATGTTTTTTCTCCATTTTATCAAGATTGGTTTGTTTCTTGGTAAAACTATGACCTTTAGAGGCTCATTTCCTATCACATATGGAAACTCCCAGTGTTATAACTCAGTGGTGTAGCAACACAAGTTGCTCAAGTACATGAGAAGAATTCAAACTAGGTCTAAAACAAGAGAAGAAGGAATATTTGTGTACCTATAATTATCTCTAGGAAGAGGAAGGAGAGGAAGAAGACCAAAAATATCACCATCTCCACCTAATAGGACTTTGTCTACACCTCCACTTGGTAGACCCTTCATTCAATCAACTAGGGTCCTTAGACCAATCATAATGGCTCATCAAGTGCCACTAAATCCTTTTGTTAACTTCACGAGAAGTATTCCACTTACCCTCGATGCACAAAATAAAATCCCAATTGTAGCATTGAAAAGCATTCCCTACTTCACGGGGGAATTCCATACAACTCCTATTGACCACATCCAAGACATTGTAAATGTCTATGCAATTCATGAAATCAATGAGATGGATGTTGTAGTCAAATTTTTGGCTTCCTATTTCAAAGGTAAGGATTTGTAATGGTTTAGGAGCCTAATAATAGGGTCTATTACAAATTGGAATTAGCTTTTAAATCCCTCTGTAATCAATTGAGAGAAAGGAGAGCAATCTATCTTTATTGGAACAATTGACAACAATCAAGAGAGCTCTAATTGAATAGATGACAGATTTTAATTTCCAATTCCAAAAGACATGGGACATGATCCTAGTGGCCATGAGACCATCCGTACAGGGGTGTTTTCTCTACTTCTTAAAGGCCCTAAATTTTGACATAGTAATGATGATATAGTCAATGGGAAGAACAACGTTGTCATGAGCCTACAACATAGCTATCAAAGTAGAAAACTACTTGATTCAAGAAGGAAAACTTGCACCTAGGCCACCTATGCCTCTATATATAGAAATGAGGACTCCCACAACTAGTCAAATACTTGATTTGAATCCCATTCCAACCCCTAGGAATTAAAGCAATAATGAGGCTTCCACTTCTTCAAGTACTTCCAAAGGGATCCAGGAGGTCATGAAACAACTACATAACCTAGGGAATGAGCTAGTAACTATTAAGAGGGAAAAATCTTAGATTTCTATGCCTTATCAGCCTCAAGCTCAATAAAATAGGCCTCCTTTTGTCAAAAAAGTGACCAACTAAGGTTACAAATCAAAATCTGAACCAAGGATAACCTCAAGTTGCTAGACCATTTCAGCCATATAATCCAAATGCAGTTTCAACATCAAGGGCCTTGGTTCCAACTCAAAACAACATTACACAGGAATATGAATGGTGTTACCCCTATAATCTACCTCATAATCAATCAATGTGCTTCAATGGTGCACTAAATCAGGCTTTAATGGTGCAGACCATCAGTGTGTCCCAAGAGCCAAGTGAGGAAGAAAATCAGCAACAAGAAACTCAACAAGAGGCACCTCCAACTGAAACCACATTGGTCAATTAGAAAATAGAAGACTTTTGTAGAGTTAATCAACCTCCTTTCTAGGGTGTAGCTACCAATACATGATCAAAGAAGAGGAACATAGAAGAAGGGAAGCCATCTAGTCTAATTGTTTCTCAACCTACTCTCACCCCATAAGGAGTTAGTAATACAAGAGCAGCCCCAAACCCACAAAATCAACCTAAGGCACCTATTACAGTAGCACATGTGCCCATTCAAGTGCTAGAAAATATTGTGCCAAGTAAGGGGAAACAAAAATACAATCCATCCCCTTTCAACATCATTGATCAAATGAAGAAAATGCATGTGAGAATTTCCATGTGGGAATCACTAGCAATCCTAGGACAATGGGATTTGTTACAAGTAGCAATGGCCAATTGGTCTACCTTAAATGGGTCATCCAAAAATTAGGAGAAGGTTCTCACTAATGCAGTGCAGTAAGAAGGGGGTCAACCAAGTAAAAATTTTAAGCCTCCACCATTTTATGTGTCATTAATTTTTGGAACCACTTGGTGCATAATCGCATGTATGATCGATTATGGGGAAAGCATCGGTAATGCCAAAATAAATATCAAATCAACTGGGCCTAAAGTATAAACTAGTATGTAAAGAAGTAGTACAACTAGATAGGACAATAATGGGAAAATTTGGGATTATCAAAGGGTTAAGTATTAAGTTGCATGTTTTCCCAAATGTCATAGTTTTGCAAGATGTGTCTATAATTGACTTGCCACCACTTTTTACATTTTGTTTATCAAGAGATTTCACTATTAAAATTGATGGGTACCTATATGCATACTGGTCACATATGTTCTTGAACGAGGTATGGAGACAAAGCCACAATCAGATCAGAACCGATTGTAAACTTTCACATTAATCCTCATGTGCTAAGTCCAATTAATGTGAATTTCTCAACCTTTGATTAGGAAGAATGTTTAAATGATCCAGAATAGGCACTAAATTTTAAGGAATTCTAGATTTGACATTGGATGAATGGGGAAACAAAATGAATTCTTTTGATCCATACAAGGAGATGGAAGAAGATGAATTGGGCATATATTTCTTACATGAAGATAATCCACCTCTCCCTATCATAACCAAGTCCAAAGACAAGAAAAAAAAATGAAGTGTGGCAACTATTTTTTGATGGTTCAAGGAGCAGAAAAGGTGTTGGAGGGGGTGCAATGTTGGTTTCACCACATAATATCAATTACTATTCACCTTTTTTTATTCCATTTTGCTTGTTCAAATAACACAGCAGAATACAAAGATTTGATTCATGGACTTCATTGGGCTAGGAAAAGAGGTATAAATAACTTTCAAGTATTAGGAAATAGTGAAATAATTGTAAATCAAGTTAGAGGAAATATTTCTGTTAAGAATGACCTACTCAAGAGTTACGAAAATAGGGTATGGGATCTAATTGAGGACTTTGAAGCATTCAACATCAATTGCATACCTAGAAAGAGAAATGAGGTTGCAGAGACAAGATTGCAACAATTGGGGTAGAATTTTATGTATTTGATAGTATCAAAAGAGATTAAAAAACCCCATATCAAGGTGTTCATGAGGCCAAAATTTCTAAATATTAACACAAGTTGGCAGGTGTTCGAGAGTGACCAACAGATCATAAATTTCTTGCAAGTAGAGGTGGATTTCTCAACTAGCAATCAGGATAAATTAGAGTAGTAGTACAAGGATCAAGTAGTGCAGATACAAATAGACAAGCTTCCTAAAGGCTTGGTGACATTGGATTCCATCTTCAACCCAAATTATCAATTCCAAAAATAGAAAGAAAATATCCAAGTCAAGGGGGAATAATTGGAACCTATTTCAGATGGAGAAGGTTAAACACTCCAAATTGGCAAAGTGAGTACTCAACAAGAAAAATCATATTTCATATAGCTTTTCCAAGAGTTCCCATATGTCTTTTGTTTAGAGATACGAATACTTGAAGGGTTTTAATTATAATTTGGCACAATATACAATTGAACTAGATCTGGAATATAAGCTTATCAGGAAGAAATAAAGACCAATCAACCCTCACATTGAGCCTCTCATGAAGAAAGAGATGAATAAGATGATAGAGGAAAGAATCATATTTCCATTCAAGCATTCAAGTTGGGTTGAAAACCTAGTACCAATCAAGAAAATAAACAAATAAATCAAGTTATGCATGGAATTTTGGACTTGAACATGGCATCTCTCAAGGACCACTATCCAATTTATTTAATGGAACAGCTCTTATAAGTGGTATCTAGTTTGGAAATATTCTCTCTCCTTGATGGATACTCGGGCTACAATCAGATAATGGTGAAAGAATATGATCAATTCAAGAAAAATTTCACCACCAAATGGGGCACCTATGCCTACAAGAAAATTCCATTCAAGTTGTCAAATGTTGGAGAAACATTTCAATGGACTATGGACATGGTGTTCAATAGATTGATAAACAAAATAGTTCTAGTATACTTAGATGACATCACTTTATTTTATAAGAATGTGGAAAGTCACCTCTTCCATCTCAAACATGTGTTCCAAAGATATAGGAGATTCAGAATGTCCCTAAACCCAAAAAAATGCATATTCCTAGCTCATGAAGGAAAGCTCCTAGGTCACCTTGTGTCTAAATAGGGATTAATAATTTATCTAGAGAGGGTTAAAGAAATTTAATCATTTTCACTTCCAAGTCATAAGAAGGCCCTTCAAATCTTCTTGGGGAGAATCAACTTTGTCCGTAAGTTTTTTCTAGAATTTTCCACTCTAGTCAAGCCAATAACTATGATGTTAAAGAATAACATGTTATTCAAGTGGACTGCAGAGGGAAAAACATGTTTTGAAGCTATCAAGAATGCTATATATTAGGCACCAACCCTCATCAATCCATAATTTTCCAAATATTTAATGCTCTATGCCTTTAGAGGTTCCGACACTATTTTTGCCATCCTAGTATAATAGAATAAAGAGGGGTTTAAGAAATTGGTTGCCTTCTTGATCAAGGCTTGGAAGACTATGAAGTGAGGTACTCCATTGAGAATCATGTCCTTACAATTATCAAGAGTTTGAATAAGTTCAATCATTTGGTCTCAAACAACATGATTCATTGCTAGTATCCCATGAGGGAGTCAAGGACATCCTCTTAAATAAGTATTTGAATGAGAAACATGCAGGTTTTATTACTCATGTTATGGAATACGACATAGAAATTAACGTCGATAAATTGGTCCATGGAAAGGGACTTTGTGAAAAAATAGCTTCCATTCATCATGTTGAGGAAAGTGATGAGAAATAAATTGCTTTGGTACTACAAGATAATCAAGGACAAGCCAATGATAATGTGCCCTCCTTGTTGGAGTTAGGACATGATACATTTCCTACAAACATTTCTATGCCCTCCAGAAATGAGCAAAGCAAAGAGGAGATATTTCAGACTCCAATCCATTCCATATGTGCTTATTGACAGTGTTTTGTTCAAGAAGGACATCAATGGAGTCCTATTGAGGTGCATTGGAACATGCCAAATTGAAAAGGTGCTACATGAGTTTCACAATGGAGAGGTCAGAGGTCATTTTTCTCCATGGGTAACAACTCTCAAAATAATGAAGGTGGGTTATTATTAGCCCATAGTGTTTAATGACTGCTACACTTGGATCAAGAAATGTAAAAAATGTGCATTCTTCACAAGCAAGGAAAGGCTAGCAACACTTCCATTGCATCCTATTTCAGTTGACCATCCATTCATGCAATGGGGATTGGACTTCATCAGGTTCATCAATCCAAATTTGAGCCAAGGTCACAAGTGGATTCTAACAACAACAAATTATTTCACCAAGTGGACCGAGGTGGTAGCACTCAAGGAAGTAAACGAGTCTAGTATATTGGACTTCTATGAAGGGATAGTGACAAGATTTAGTGTGACATCCACAATTATATCAAAAAATGCTCTATCATTCCTCGAAAAAACATAATAGAATGGGTTGTTAGGACTAGAATTTATTTGTGACCTCATCAAACTATTACCCCCAAGGTAATGGATAAGCAAATTCCATGAACACGAATTTTTTAAAGATCATAAGGAGGACTCTGGATGAAAATCATAGGATGTGGCATACCAAGCTCAAATCATCCTTGTGGATTGATAGGATCACAAGAAAAAGGTCAACATGCAACTCTTGATACAAGCTATTTTACGAAAAGAAGTTGTGTTGCCCCTATCACTAGAGCTACCAACACTAGAGCTCATGAAGCATGCCTAGATTTGTCGAGTTTGAGCCCATGTGTAATGTCCCCTTTTTCAGGACATTATTAATGTTTATTTTTCATTTGCATTGTAACCCATTCGCATGCCTAGTGCTACAAGTGGGAGTCGCTTTAGTTAGTTTAATGTGCACATAGGTTAGTTACTTTTAGTTATTTAATTAAAAAATAAATAAAGTGCACACAGTCTTAGTATTAAATATTTTAATGAGATTTTATGTTTTCCCTCCAAAAGGGAAAGGTCGGTCTTTATTGGATATTGCACCCCTTAGTTCTATAAAAGGGAGGTCGCATTTCCTTAGAGGGGCATGTTGAATGATCATTTGATTTCACTCCATGCTTGGAGTATTGGGATGTATGCCCTAGTTCTTGCATTTTGCTCTCTCTCATTTGGAAACCATTGTTGAAGATATTGAAGATTTTATTGTTCTCTCCATTGGGATCTCTTGTGTTGGTGTTGGCACATTTATTTGGATAAAAAATCTGCATGTTCTTGAATATTGTGAAGGGTTTTATGGTGCTTTTATTGTTGCTGTTATTATTGGAATTATTTTAGCCATAGTGACTTGGTTTGGTGATGATTTGTTCATGTTTGGATGCCATAATTGATAGATCTGCAAATCTTCTATATGTCATTAATTATTTCAGAGTAAAGGGATAATTTTTGGTGTCTTTAGAGGCTAGGAGAGAGATGGAAATTATTTAATTAATTTCCTCTAACCCTAGCGACTTGAAATCAGTTTTCTGGAGTTGTTTTGGCTAGGTTTTATTGCTCAAAAATTCAGAACCTTAATGCAATAGAAAGCCCTAAATTTCTAGTTTATTTTGCATCTTATTTCATAGAAAAACTCTAAGTATTAAAGGAGATATGAATTTTCCAAGTTTCAGCTGTCGTGGGAGCATTGTTATTCATTAACTGCTATTATAAAATTCAGATCTACAGTTTGGGGTCAATTTAATATTACATGTGATTGTAGAAATTAGGAGAAATAAGGAGAAGGTGATTTCATAATTTTTGGAGTAGATTTGGTGCCCTAAATGTGTTGGGTGACCTAATTTTTAGGTCAAAATTAGGGTTTCATGTTGGTTGTACAAAATCTAGTTTTTGCATATTATTCTTCATATTTTTGTGGTCTAATATCCAAAATTTTAGCTCGTTTGGACTTCTCTAGACAAAGATATGTATTTTAGAAAATTACAACAGTTGGGGTTTGAAAATTATTTATTTTCCAGTAGCATGTGATCATATTTTTGTTAATTCCTAACATTTCCTAGAAGGGGACATTACAATGGTATCATAGCTTCCTTCCTTTATTCGTGTGGGTCATTTTTGGATGCAGGATTTTTATTTTCAGATTTTTATGCAAAGATAAGAGGCTCAGAGGAATCATGGTGTTAATGAGTGAAGGTGGGTTAAAAGAAAGTATCATCAGGGTTGGAAAGATTCTTAAGCATCCACACCATTCAGAAGATGCCTTTCTTAAAAAAAATTCAGAAGCAGCAGGCCTTTTGTCCATGGTGAGACAATAAGATTATGATTCTATGATTTTTGCAATGCATTCTTTGATAATTCATTTGTCTGCGGACCCAAGTTTTTGAGACATGTAGATCCAAATGTGAGACTTTTAGTCACCACCTGTATGAGTGAAATTATGAGAATAATGGTTCCTAAATAGTCATACATTGATAGCATCACGAGAGAGGTATTCCACTTGGTTGTGGGGAGTTTTCAAGGTTTGAATCAAATTGAGAGTTTTTTTGCTAAAAGAGTTACAATTTTAGAAAATGTTGCTAAAGTTAGATCTTGTGCTCTAATGTTGGATCTTGAGTGTGATGGTCTTATTCTTAGAATGTTTGAGTAATTCCTTGATACTATGCATGAGGGTTATGGGGAAAATTTCATTTCATCAATACAAGAAATTATGTCTCTTGTAATAAATGAAAGTGATGTTATTTCCGAGCCATTATTATCTATCTTATTGATAGGATTAAGAACAGATAAGGAGAAATTTCCAGTTGCACATGGGTTATTTAAAAGGGTTGTAGAAAATTGTGAGGGAAAATTAAGGCCACATTTGGTGGAGGTAAATAGTGATGATTCAGATTTTGATTCCTATGATACTAATATTGAGCATGTTGTTGATGAACATGAGCATGAGGAAAAATCAAATGTAAGAGAAGTGGTCCAACAAATTCATGATACATTAAAAGGACAAGAAGAAAGGAGAGATGCTAACATCATTATGGAAAGGTATAACAACTCTTATGCCAATTGTTTTTATGCATTTCCTTTTCCTAGTTTCTTACCACAAGGAGAAGAAATTATGGAGTCATTTTATAACTCCATGGCTACTAATTATATGGAGAGGGACATGAAGATGGTACATGATAGGAAAGCTATCTCCTATTTTTATATGAGTGGTGATTCATCACACAAGCAAGCATATGGAAATGTGAAAGCAAGCTCTAAGGGTAAATAGGTAATGGAAGACAAATTTGGTACACATGTCGGTTTGCACTCTTTTGTTGATAGGGTTAAACTTGACATGAAGGATACTAATATGTATTTAATTTTTACCACTTCATATTGTATGTTGGGGAATATTTGGTGAATTTTTGAAAGTTAGTTTGGGTCCCTTGAGGGAAACTACATTGGTTTGGCACCTTCTTGTTGGTTGTGTACATAAAGTTGATATTATCTTGAGCAGAAGTTCTAGATTATATATGACAAGCTTAAGCATTGGAAAGTATGAGGGGACTTTAGAAGAAGAAAATGATGAATGAAAGAGCGTTGTCCTAAACTCATAAGGTCTAAGTTTTTAATATGATGGGAAAAGCCCAAGTTATGGTCTTTCTTATTTTATTTTTCCTAATATGTTTAGCTTTGATGGGTATTTTCATAAGCATGTTAGAGGGATGGATATGAGGCATATTGGTCATATTTTGATTTGTATTTTTGTTCCTAACACTTGGGTGCATGCGGAACATAATGGCAAAGGAGAAAGAGTGATTGATACTCTTTCCCACGGAGGTATGATAAACAGCCCACATAAATTCATTCCAAGGTATGAAGAGAGTGGATTATGGTTGCATACTTTTCTATCTCAGATTTGTACTTCTAATGAGAGGCATGCAAGTGACAAAGATAGAATGAGGAGTAGGAAATGCAAAATGGAGCAAAAAGACTCCTTGGGACAAGATCATGCACATGGGCACTCAAAGGTATGGGAACCAATGATCTTTTCAAAAGAAATCATATCTGATTTTTTGATTTTTACAGCTGGTTTTATGTGTCCACGTGAAGTTTCAGATTTTAATATGGTGAATAAAGGTGTTGGCATGCATGTCCTAACATTGGTGGACCCGCAAATCAATGGGAAGGGTACTTTTTTGAATGGTAATAATAATTTTCAGTTTGAAGAACTTGTTAGGACAGTCCTATAGATTTTTTTGTTCATTATTGTGATGGTACACTTGACATGAGCAAGAAAAAGTTGTGTTACATATTGGTTTTCTCTCATTGCATGGTTTGCATTCACTTAGATGGAAAGTTGGCTAGAGTTGGGAGTGAATTTTCAGTCACTATGAAGACATTCTTCTCAACTAGTTTGTTGTTCCTTCACATTGGGATAAAAATTTTGAAGCATGATTACTGTTGTAACATTATTTTTATGATTGACATCACTATGACCAGCCTCCCTATCACTTCTATAATTCATATTTTTGTCATGCATTTGATGATATGGTTGTTGGTGCTTGATTTTGGCGCATGGGTGAATACTTGGGGATGGAAACCAGCCATCCTAATTCTGATTTTTGAAGGAAGAATGCATGATTACAGCAGTGGTGGGAGCCACATAACATATTTTGGGGACAACCCATACATGAGGAAGATTTGGGAGCTCTCCATGCTTTGGAGACATGAAGAAGAAATAGGAAATGTGTTCCTCAACACTTGTTTTTCTAATGAGTTTGCTTCATGTGCAGGATTGAAGACATGTGATAGAAGACTGCTGTCCTATTCATTTCATGAGGGAATTTTTGAGTGGGCAGCCTTGGAGCTTAGCAAAGCTCATCCTTTTGATGATTCTCTATGCCATGTTGAGGACACCATCTCTTGGAGCACATGTTATAGAGCTGATGACCCATCTTTTGGGGTTGACACGAGGGAAAGAAATTTGTTCTTTCCAACTCTTTGCCACTTGATAGGCACCGGATCGAGGCTTTAGATGCACCACCCCACATCTTCTCTTTGGGGCATGATGTAGGGATCTTGTTATAACTTTAGGGCAAGAAATTTCTAAGAAGGGAGGACTGTAATGGCCCCTTTTTTAGGACATTATTAATGTTTATTTTTCATTTGCATTGTAACCCCTTGGCATGCCTAGCACTACAAGTGGGAGTCTCTTTAGTTAGTTTAATTTGCACATTATAGACACCTGAAATTGGTTACCCAATTTAGTGTCCCTTGGGTTTGTTTATCCTCTCGGGTAACCCAGGGCACCTTTATATCACCACTTCTCCCTTAGGGTATTAATTAAATAATTAATTTAAAGGCATATCCTAAGTTTTCTCCACCCCATTATATTTCATCCATCGTTAGTTAAACATTAACCATGTAATTATATCTTCTACATTTATTTCAACTACTTATCTACCCCATATCATTTTCCAACCTCTCGTATCATTTTTATCCATCCATCCCACCTATTTCTCCTCCCCTAAAACCGTGCAGTGGGATTTTTCCGTATTTGAGTCGGAGGGATAATATTCTTATCCTTCTAATTCATTTCCTTTTGCCACTTTGGGAGTTTATTCCCTGATCGGCACCGATTTTTCTGAGCAGCGCTAATTTTTTGGAGTGGTGCCAATTTTATCTCGGTCAATGCCGATTGTAAATTTATGACCTGAGATCCTCTCTGGTTAGATTCAGAAGAGCTTGTTACCTAGAGATTACTTTTTTCTAAGCAATTAAAGAGATTATCAGAGAAAGAAAGTGAGTTTTGTGTAGTTTAATCCCTGAGAGGTGTACTGTTACTCTGTCTACATGTTTACAGCTCTTACGGGTATCCATAGCTACCCCTGGTCATCACCCATCATCAATCAAGCATTTTTCAGAATTCTCCTTTGTTAGTTTCTGTAATCTCATTTCGATCAACAACGATCTAGTCCGGTTGAATCTGATTAGTCTTTAATCAATGTCGGTTTATCCAAATCGGCACTGATCAGGTATTTCTTTGGTTTTGGGTTAGAATCCATCAATTTCTACCTCGAATCCCCTTTTTCCATCTTCAATCTCTACTTTCGATCAATCTTCAGTAATCTGGTCTTATGTCTAATCCGTTTTGCTTAGTTTTCTTTCTTCTTTTACTTTCGGCCTTCATCGCTCGTGTGTCCAATCGATGCCGATCACTGCCTAATCAATGCCGACCCAAACAATCGACACCGATCACTTTGTCTCGATCAATGCCGACCAAAAAAATGACATCGATCCTTTGTTTGATCGACACCACTACCATCTATAGAAAGATATAGAATTCAGGTAACACAATTTTAGCTTTGTTTTTACAGTTTCTTGCTTTCTTTCAGTTTTTGCTGCGGTTTTTACATTCTGTCTACTATTTTTAATAAAAAAACCTAAATATTTGCTTACATATTTTATCATGTATGTATTTATTCTTGATTGAAAATGTGAACTGACATCCGCTAAGGAAGCTCATTGCTTCCCGGACCCACTTTCGGGTAGTTCACCCATATATCGTCTAACGTTATCTTTTTCTACCAAGGATTTGTGCATCGCAGGTTTCTTGGATCTACTTTGCAGGATTGTTCATGTGTGCTGCCTGTCTTGTCTCCATCGGCATTCTCTCCATCTACATCTACGGATCTTATCCAATCTATCAAGTATTGATTTCATTTGAGTTTTTTAGGGTTTTTGTGTTTAGTTTGGTGCATTAACTTGGATAGGTAACAAGCGCAGAAATTATTGATCTACATTCTGGCATGCCCGGTGGGACCCGACCAAAGTCCCTTATTGGTAAGTTCATTTCTTTTCTATTTTTTAATTTTTTTCTTTTTCTTCACTGATTTTCATCATTTTTCCTTAAGCAGTTCCTTTCTTTATTTTGGTCTTGTTTCTTTCGTTTATAATTTGCAAAATCAAAATTATTTCTTTCTTGCATATCTAGATTCCCATTTCTATTTCTAAGATTAGTAAATCTTTCATTTGATTTCAAAGCTGCACTTTTTGATTTATCTCTTTGTGCAAAATTGTCATTTTCTTGAAATTTTTCTAGTTTCTTAAATAGAAATTTCTCTTCTACTAGCATTTAGTTATCTGGATATATCTTTCTAGATTTTTCTATGTGTTCTACTTAACCTAACATTCGTTCTATGGAGTGGTTTGCTTGTTCGTGTGATTGTCTCGAGGGGAAGAGCTCAACAACGTGCTTTTTGAAGTCCACACACATTGGAGAGATAAATCTACGGTATTTATTTTTGTGGTGTTTTCTCCTTTTTAAGAATTTAAAAAGAACTTGTTTTATTTTATCACGCTCAAACCCTTCAGTTTCGGTGCTTAAAAATAATTAATTGCATTAGGAAAGAACTTGTTTGACTTGTCTTCATTGAAATCAAACACTTCGGTTTTAGTTCTTAAAAGAACTTTTCTTTATCATTTCTGTTGTATGTTCTTCATCTAGTTTTCTAAATAGTTTGAAAATTTGATAAAAATTGGTAGTGGCACTATTTTATTTTTATTTTGCACCCTTGCACACAAAGCAAAAATCACTAGGTATAAAGCATTCAAACAAAAATCCTTCCCGGCCTCGCCTACTTAGAAGTGACATCCAAGAGGAAGAGCCTATGCGGTACTCAAGCTGCTCTATAAATTCATAGAATTTTTGGTATATATTGGCAAAGCACACGACTCCCTTATCACAGTGGTGTGTGAAGTGCAAGGGTAGGCCCCTATATCAAGCCATGTACCAGTCTTTTACTGAAGTTCCTTTGGGACTCCTCACCAAAACATTCCCCAAACCATCCTAAGTTTGGCCAATTGAGTAGTCCACGTTCTAAAAAACCATCCCAAACATTTTCTTTCTTAAAAGGCATGAAAATTTAAAAGAGATAATCACCTACGCTACTTGAATTGTCTGTGCATTAGTTAGGTCAATATTTTTCTATGTTTTTGCTTGTTTATGATGGTCATCACCCGGTCACAATCTAGAAAAATGGCTCAATTGGCCTCTTCTTCATCCGAAACCACCACTAATGTGGATGTTTCAAAGCACCCCTCGGGTCTTCTTCAGGACCACTATTAGTTGGTTCCCCATCTTGGTCATATAATCCTTTCTATCATCCTAAAGTGATCCCATCACGACCAGCTTCCCCTAGTCCTTCAGAGGTGTCATCTGCTTCTGATATAGAGTATGTTCCTCGCAGAGATCCTAAATTTCAGGAACTCCTTGACCACAACCCGAGTAGCCCTTATGGACTACCTAGTGCATAAATCTACTTGCATATCTGATCAGGGACCACCGATCCAACAAGTTTACGATTATTCTCATGAGCCATCCCAGGCTTTTATAGAGCAGTTAGCATGCTTTTTCTCGCCTTGAACCATGAAAGAAGGTGGTGCATCTATGCCTCCTTTTTCTCTTCCACCGACCATTTCGACTGGTTCTCAAATGACCCTACCTATTCCTAGTGCCACAGATACCTCGGCTACCCCATAGCCTACTTTCAAGATGCCCTCTTCTTCAACTATGATGAGTGCATCCAGGCTCCTCTGATTTTTGTTAATTCTTCTATTTTGTCTATTACGTCTCGGGGTCATTATCTCTCTATGAACCAACCCCCTCCTACGAGTTATTCGAGTTACTCCTTCTCGTCCCTCTATCTGGTCTTTCTTCTAATTCTCCAGGATAGTGAACTTTACCCATCCTTTGGCGTCGGCACCCCTAATAACCAATCCAAAATTCAAAATCCTCATTCATAGCTTGTTTCCCACCATATCAAATCAAATCAACACCCACATTCCTCAATCCATTCTGATTCAATTAGCAAGTGTAGGAACCCACCAATCACAGGCTTCATCTTTCATTCAACCACCTTTCTCTCAACCACTTGTCATCTCACAACCTACTTATACTCAGGATACTTCACAAAAATACCTCATTAGGCATTACCTGAATTCTCGGTTATTCCTCTTATCATTCGTTAATCAATGATGAATCCCCCATTAATTCCTCAATAGAACATACCATTCGCTTCTTATACGGGACATACTAACATGCCCCCTCCTTAATCTGATGTTGTCCAACTTATTTTCAAGATAATCATAGACCTAGAATCCTCCACCAAAGGGGCTTACCCTTCATACTCTTTTGAAGAAGTATGTAATGAACCGATTCATCCATCAGTGGCTTTTAAGCCTTATCCTCCCCAATGGGAACTTCCTAAGTTCTCAAAATTTCATATCCGGGAGGATCCTCAACAACACCTGTGATAATTCAAGCATGCTTGCTACCTTATAGTCTAGGATCAGGAGCTTATGCTCTATACCTTTCCTATGTCTTTAACGGGGACCGCTTTAGACTAGTACAATAACATACCCCAACACTCCCTGTTTTCTTTCTCTCAATTAGCTCAGATGTTTGTTGAAAACTTATCAATAAACATCACACATAAGATTTCGATTATAGATCTTTATAACATTCATTAGTTTGATGATGATTCTATTGCAGACTTTGTCACTCGTTGGAGAGGGATAATAAATCAGTTCTCCTTATCCCTCCCTCAATCTCAACAAATCGAGTTGTTTACTCAATCTTGCACCAATCATATTTCTTCCACTTTAAGGATTCAAACCTTTCATACATTTGAAGAAGCCTTTACAATGGCATGCAAACTTGAGTCTCATGCCATTGAACAAGGGAAGCTAAAACTTCATTCTAAGTCTAAACCAGATTTTTCTCGGTTTATGAAATCAAACCCTTCCACTTCTAACAAAGACAAGAATCAGGGGTCCACCAATGCTATCATATTAAAAACATCATGAGCTGATAACACTTCTAATCAAACACCTCGGAGAGACTCTTCATCTTCTTGAAAAGGACCCTTGTCATCTCGATCTTTTACTTCATTGCGGAATCATATGCTTCTATCTTAGAAAAATGTTGGAAGTGCACATGATTGAACTTCCCCCTATTAGAAATTTTGATGAGAGCTAAGAACGGCCATTCTGGTATCGTGAAAATGAATTTTTGTTATCATAGAAGCAAAGGCCATGATATTGAATGATTTCAGACCTTCAAAAATATTGTCCAAAAATTCATTGATAAAGGCGAGCTCATTCTAGATAATCCAAATGCTCCCCCAAATTAAGTTCTTGATGTTTTTAAACAACCTTTTCTAAATCATTCCCCGAAAAATGACGCTTCAAGGTCTCAAAAACTAAGCACTCATACTATCAGCTTCATTTCTACTAATGGTTCTTCTTCTAATTTGGAATCATCCACAAACACGTCGACTAAATCAGAACTCTCCTCTGCTCCTTAAAATTCCGAGATTCCACCATCCTTAGATGGTCCATCTTCGAGCCTTCATTTATTATAAATAGATTCATCTCCCTCTATCTCACCATCTAATATTCCACCTATACATGAGACAGTGTCATATTCATCTGTCTCATCATCAGATATTCTTTCAGTGCTTGATTCATTTACATCCCTTCAAATTCCCACTACATATACTTCTACTTCATTGCTCCCATTTTTCTGCAACCACGCCTTTGGTTAACGTACCCATATTTGTACCAACTTCTATGCCTTAGGAAGCATCCTTGATCTTAGCCCTTCCTATCACTATTCCTATAGTAATGACACCCACAATTCGCATCCGAAGTACCTTCCTCACAAAAGGTTGCTTCTTCATTACCTATCTCTTCCACCATCGGTGTTTCCTTTCCTATTAAGGAAACATCTAAAGAGATAACATCGACACCTATACTTCGACTCCTATACTGACATAAACAATTAGAGTTTAATCCTAGGGTTACATCATCGTATCATCTCCTTTACCTCCTCCGAAATGGTTACAATCACTATATGTGGTCAAATTTGTCACCTTGGTGCTTTCCCTCGAAAATCCATCTTTGTGTGTCATAAAAGATTGGATTTATCCACTAAAAATGCATCTTCTTATACAACACCATCTTCACCGGTGCCTCGTAAAGTTGACTTACCTACGGAAAGGCATCACCTCTTTTATCAAAACCATCATCTTCATCAAGCAATAGCCAAGGCACCCTTTGTTCCTCTTATCAGATCTATTTTTAGAGCTCCTCCCCCATCTAAATCAGTCTTATCTAAATTATCATCTATTTCGGCCAAGCAACCTTCTTCATCTCCGAAGACCAAAACATTTTTCACATCTTTCTCATCTTCCAAATCTATCTTAGGAGATCCTCCTCCACCAAAATCAATCTTGCCTCACTTTCTTCCCTCTCAAGCACCTAAGGCTACTTCTCCCAATGTCCAAAAATCAAAACAGTCTCTAAAAAGACTCACAAACCAGATATGCGGAGTTATTTTACCTCGGCATTCTATTAAGGCTAAAGAGGTGTCTTCATCTACCAGATTCTATACTAAAATCCTTCACCAACTTATCTAATTTTCATCTATATCTCTTCCTCCAACCAAACCCTATAATCCCAAAGGAGTAAAACCTTCATGGTTTAACTCTGATTTGATTTGTGTTTACCATCGCACTCTAGGTCATGACACCGAGGGATGTAAAGCCCTTCAATCTTTTGTTAATAACCTCTTGGAAGAAATTGATCTTCTGCTAGAAGAAGAAGAGGAACAAGTGTCTCCTATCATCTCAACTACATCTGAGCCTGAACAGTCTACTCAAGCCTCTAATTCTATCGATATCACTCCGGATGATCTTCCACCTTCTCAAATTGACACAATTCGTATCACCACTAGAGCACAATAGTATGATAATCCATCATCTTCTATAGCCTCTCGACCATGGGTCATCATTTCTGTGGCCCCCAAAGGAGTTCCTCCTTCCTCATTAGCCCCGAGACCTTGGGTCTCTATTCATGCTTCACCTCGGGCTTAGATTCCCATGTTAGTTGAGGAGAGTGTTATGAAACAACTCACCCATGCTCTGGTCAAAATGTCTCTTTTTGACCTCATTCAATCATCTCCACAACATCGCTAGGCTCTGATTGATAATCTGTGTCATATTGCAGTGAATTCAGATGATCCCTAGCCTTTTGAGATGGTTTTGGATTGAATATACCATCAACCACCATTTCCTTCGAGGATTATAAAATTCCTCCTCTTTCTTCTGAGGATTTAGAGGCTCCTCTCTTTATCACAGTTCAAATCAATAACACTACATTAAAATGCACTATGATTGATAGTGGTGCTACACTCAACGTCATTTCCTCCCACACATTTGAGAAACTTAAGTTACCAAAGAACATAGTGTCACCATCGCCTTTCGCCCTTCAATCATTTAACGATCGGTGGTGGTTACTTTAGGAATTGTGGTCCCGCCCATTCTGTGGGAAAGAAAATACTTCATGAGATTTTTTTCATTTTTGAAGGGAAATTCCACTACAATATGATCCTCAGACACTCCTGGATTCATACAATGCACTATGTCCCATCAACCCTCCATCGATGCATAAAGTATCAGTATGAGGGAAAAATCTATACTCATCTAGGAGACCCTTTTCCATCCACACAATGTGACATGACCACAAGGTATATCCCTCCAAAGGAGAACACTTGTTCTCCTGAAAATGCTTCATACTTTTCCATACTTACAACAAAACTACCAGATCTACAAAATCTGGAAGAAATGTTGCAGTGTTTTTCTCTAGGAGAGATTCCTCTTCTCTCTTTTGATACCCATCTCAAACCTAATGAGTATGGTAGGCCAGATAAACAACCTGAATATCAACCAAATCTTGGCCGCATTATCACCATTGGTCTACCCAATCAACATACTAACTTCATCTACGGTGGTCTTGATACACCTCACTATCGTATGGATTCTCCTCCTAGGGCCAAACCCTATCCGGCAGGATTTGACTATCTACAAAATCCCACATTTGCAAAAACTTATCTATATCGATGCACGTGGAATGAATAGGGTGTGCATGACCTCGTGTCCATTCCAACTCTTAAACCACATCAAAAATTTGGTTTAGGGTTCAAACCTCTCTTGAAAGCCACCATCACCATTCTTGATGAGCCTCTTTCCATTGAGGAACCATCTTCTCTCGTTAGGTCGGAAGCATCACTTGATGTGGATAACACCATTTCCATCCCACCTAACTTTTTTTTAGTCAATACCATTTCCTTAGGTCCACTGACCTATAAGACTAATTGAAAATCCACTTCCATACCATTAGTCTTCCCCGAAATAGTTGGAGACGACTCTCCCACTATCAATACTATCCATTGTGTAGATGATGATTTTTTCCTTACCTATCTGGGGGTAGAGGATTCTTATCTTCCTAAAACCATTACTTCTGACATGTCTACGCTTCTCAATGAAGCCACTATCGACCTTAATATAGGGACTTCTGAAGACCCTCGCATCATTAAGGTTGGCCAATCTCTTAATACACAGGAGTTAGGAGACTTCACCAACTTTCTTTCCCACCATCACCAAGCATTTACTTGGTGATATGAAGATATTCTAGGCCTCAATCCTAATATCATGGTCCACGATATCGTTACTCTTCCAGACATCAAACCAGTTAAACAAAAATTGCGTAAGATGCATCATCGTATAGATCTACTTGTCAAAGAAGAGTTGTAGCACTTGCTTTCCGCCAACTTCATCCAACCCATTGACTATCCATAATGGGTTTCAAATGTAGTACCGAAGAACAGAGCTACTAGGAAAATTTGAATTTACATTGACTTTCAAGATCTTAATCTCGCTTTCCCAAAAGATGATTTTCCTCTACCTAATATCGATCAACTCGTGGATTTAATCGCAGTCACGAGATGCTTCTCCGATGGATGGTTTCTCGGGTATAGTCAAATCCTCATCATACCAGAGGACCAGCATAAGACTTCCTTCATAACCTCATGGGAGAATTTTTGTTATCGCATCATGCCCTTGATCTGCCTTAAGAACGCAGGAGCAACTTATCAACGTGAAATGACCTACATCTTCCATGACCTCTTACATAAAACTATAGAAGATTACGTTGACAACCTCCTCGGTAAGTCCAAACACTATTAGGATCATCTTCTCATCCTTACGCCTCTCTTTGAGAGACTCATTCATTTTTGTCTTCACCTAAATCCATATAAATGCATGCTTGGCATTCTCACATGTAAACTCTTAGGCTTTATCATTTCTATTAGGGTCATTGAATTTGATCTGCGCAAAAATAAAGGCTATCCTCGAGATGCCTCCCCCTTCCAACTTACAGCAGCTCCATGGTCTTCAAGGATGCCTTCAATCATTGTATCATTTTATCTCATAGGTTTTGGACCGTTGTCAACCTTTTCATCATCTCCTCCGTAAAAAATTTCATTTTGAATGGGATGAGCATTGCCAAAAAGCTTTTGATGATCTCAAAGTTTATCTTCTTTCTCCACTGTACTTACACCTCCACGCGAGGGGGAACCATTCTATCTTTATATTTCGTGATGACCATGCTCTAGGAGCCATGATCTTGCATCGGGATGCTAATGGTGAATAACAAGCCATCTATTATATCATTCGCACTCTTCATGAGTATGAAACACGTTATTCGAATCTGAAAAATTATGTTGTGCTCTCTTCTTCGCAACTTCTAAACTTAATCATTACCTCCTTAATCATAAAACCTACATTGTTACAAGTGTCAATCCACTCAAGATAATGCATGTGAAACCTTATCATAATTATTGTATCACTCGTTGGCTCATGCTCATGATATATTTTGACCTTGAGTTCATCTCACATAAATCTATCAAGGGTCGGGTCATTGCGGATCAATTAGCTAATACTCCTCTTTCGGACACTCAAGTCCCCCTCGCTCAATTCCCATATGAGTACATCCAACAAATTGATTTCAGTCTATCTCCATTTAAAGTAAAACTCTTCTTTGATGGGTCCAAGTGTCAGTAAGGGGGAGGTGTAGGTTTCATCATGATTCCTCCTTGGGGTGCACCCATCCCTGTTGCACACAAGCTTAACTTTGAATGTACCAATAATATGGCCAAATATGAGGCTCTCATTTTAGGTCTCCAAAATTCCATTAATCTCAGTGCTCACCATATCGACATCTTCGGTGACTCTGAGCTCATCATTAATCAAGTCACTGGCATCTATCGGTGCAAAAATGACATCCTTCAAAAATATCACGATATCGTTCTCTTTCAGCTTCAATATTTCAATAAATTTACTATCCAGGCTATTCCTCGCACTACAAATCAATTCACAGATATGATGGCTTCTTTAGCCTCACTTATTCCACCTTTTACTAAATAATTGTGACTTTATTTGGTTGTTTAATGTTTAGACCAACCATCTCATCTCGGTGCAGCTCACTTCAATCAACGCCATCACAACCGACACTCAAGATGAGTGGTATTAGCACATTTTTTATTATTTATCATGTTCGGTGCTCCCTCTAGATTTGAATTCCTTTGGTAGAAGATATTTTATCCAACATGAAAATTGCTATACCATTTTGGGTGGAATCCTTTACAAACATGGATTTGATGGTATTTTGTTTGATTCCTCAAAACCCTTGAATCATCTAAAGCCATTCAAGAGGTCCATGATGGTATCTATGGTGGAAACTTTGGTGGTTTGGCCATGGCTAAGTGCATCCTACATTTAGGCTATTATTGGCCTTCTCTTAATCAAGACTACTGCGACTATGTCAAGAAATGTGTCAAGTGTCAACAACACACTAATCTCACACATATCCCTAGTCAGGCCTTGCAACCCACAATGTATTTGTGGCCTTTTTCACAATGGGTTCTTGATCTCATTGGCCTCATCAATCCATGCTCTTCGTAGTGACATCACTCTATCATTACTGCCATAGAATACTTCACTAAATGGGTAGAGGTTATTCCTCTTTCATCAACCAAAGTTAAACCTCTTGTTGATTTTCCCGCTTTGGTGTTCCTCATAAACTCATTACTGAGACAATGTAAAGTCCTTCAAAAACAAATATTTGCAAAACCTTTGTGACACATTCAATATTAAACTCAAATTTTATTCTACATACTATCCACAATCTAATGGCCAAGTGAGGCTTCTAATAAAACTTTACGTTATATCCTCGCAAAGTAACTAGTCGAGCTAGTAAGGATTGGCACTTACACATCCCTTTTTCTCTCTGGGCTTATCGAACTAGCATTCGTACCCCTACTTCCATTCTCTCTCGTCTATGGGTCGAGGTTTTCCTTTGGAAGTGCAGATTCCCTCTCTTCATGTCTCTCTCAGAGAGTTTGTCTACGATGAAGACTATCATCAAAACTCTCTAGCACAACTTGAGTTGTTAGATGAATGTCGCCTTAACACTCTTGAACATCATCAAGTATATCTTGAGCGTGTCAAGCATGCTTATAACAAGCATTTGCAACAACACAACTTCTAATTTGGTGATCTTGTTCTTAAAGAAAACCAAAATGTAACTACTCGGAATAGAGTCAATGTGGTAAGTTTGCTCCTAACTATATGGGACCAAATGTTATCACTCATAAGTATGGGTCCGAGGCTTATTTCCTGTCTTCCATGGATGGTATACCTAAAATGGAGCCTCTTAATGCTTTACATGTAAGGCCCTTCTACTATTAAAATCTATCTTACATGATCTTAGTCGCAAAACAGATCTTCCACCCATCTACAACCAATCGTGCATTTCGTAGTGATTCACAACTATGTGGTTCACTGTGTTATTTATTTTATACCGTAAATATGAGTACCGCAGCTCTACTCATGGCATTTTCCTTACAGATTTGTTCCTTCTCATAGTAGGAATACCTTAATTGCTACTTCATCTACCATAGGTATTCATCTTGATCAAATATACTTGGGGGCATGAATACGTGCTTATATGCATTTTCTTCCCCTCTATATGATCTATTTGGTCTAAACTCGGCTTCTTCCAAAGCTAAAAAAAAAAGAAGATGCTATCCTAGTCCCAAAGATAGAATAATCCCTCGAAGGACAGCTATATGTGCCTTGTCAAATAAAATAAAAAATATGGACCATTCCTCGAAGGACGGCTATCATCAAAATCAAAATACAGACCACTCCCTTGAAGGATGTTTGTTTGTTTTATGGAATTTTCAGCCTTTGTAGTAACAAACTTCCTCTATTGGCCAGTTTGTTCACTTTTTAGCATCTCTAAAAGACTTCCCATATCGATCAGTCTTTCTATATCTAGCAAACTTACCGCATCGATCAGTTTGTTTTTCTATCAAAACAAAAAAACAAAAAAAATCATGAAGTTGTGATATGATACCTTTTCGATCATATGGAGATCATGTTTTCCCCATATGGGCACGTATTTAATCCTTCACATGTTTTGAAAAAATGTATACTTATCTCACATCCTTATCTACCTCCTAGATCTCATTTGCGACTAACTAGTGCCGGGTTTGTTTTGTCCACGTCTATGGCCTTATGTGCATTTTCTTTCGATTTACCATCAAGGTCTCTATTTATGGTCGGTTAGGGGCCTAACTTGTTATTCTTTTTCCTATGTGTAGTTTTTTTATCTCTAAGGGATAATATTATTACATCACTTTCTTTCACAAAAGACATTTCCCATGTTTATTTGTTGTTCATCCAGTTAAATTGACATTTAACATGTTAATTTACTCAATCAAGTCTATCATCTATCTATGCTCATCTTATTCATCTCATATAATGTCATCAAAAAAGCATGTATTAAAAACACATGTGAATCCATCTATCTATATCATTTAATTGAATTGACATCTTAAACATGTTAATTTAATCAACCATTTATCCATGAAAAATCAATCAAATCACATCTATTCATCTATCATTTATAACATTCATCTATATCCATCAAAATTACAAAACATCTATCCATATCTATCGAAATTAAATGCATGAATCCAATCACATGACACAAAATGATGAATATATATACATATATCTATTTGTACAAAATAATGTGTGGCTTCCAATCAAGCCGTATACATCGTATCCAAAAAATTCCTTCATCTCAAGGCTACATCAGTATATCTCTACAAAATATCACATCTATATGGTAAAATCGGATAGGTGGAAAACACTATCTCCTCCTCCCTCCTCAGGTCCAGGCTGTCTCTCTTGACCATCTCCTATAGAGCTAGAGATGCCCGTTACCATGACCCTGCCACCTCCTTGATATCCTCTTGTGCTCACACCCTCTGAGGCACTACCAACAATAGCTATCATTATCCTCCTCCTCACTCCATACCGAGGCACATCCGGGGCATGCTGTGTCAGGGCGTCCTCATAATATCTCACCTCAACAAGGAGATCTTGATAAGTACTCAAACTCACCATACCGAGTGCTCACAATGGCGCTGCTACTAGTGGTGGTCCTCCTGCTACCGCACCCTATGCCCCTAACTCTAAGGTGGTGCCTGTATCACCATATTTGGCCTGAGGGCCTCCCTATGCCTGTGATAGTGATCTCTCTGCTGGATCACTATATCCTACTCTTGATGAGCGGTGTCTCTCTCCTGTATCAGGGTGTCCCTCTCCTCTTTCAAAGTCCTAATCTCCTCGAGGGCAGCCTGGTGTGTCTATGTCAAGGCAACATGCTCTCCCTCAAGTCTCTCTAGCACTGCTGCTAGATCCTCCTACTTTGTCTCTCAGTAGCTTTGGGAGATTTCATGGAAGCTCTACGTGGTACCATGCCTCATAGCCCTCATCCACTCCTACATCATCATCATCATCTATGGGAGGTGGGGCCTCCCTGAGCGGATCTACGGGAATCAGTATAGGTAGGTCTATCTCCCTGCTTATCCCATCGGTATGGTGTATATATAGTCGGGATGATCTGAATCAACCCAAACTACCTCATCACTGTATAAACGAGACTCACTCTAAGAGCTATAGCCTATGGCCCCTGATCACCCGCTTTGTGTCTCAGCTCCACCAGATGGGTGTCCTATCGGCCCATATCGGATAGACCCTGTATGGTCTCTATATCACTGTGCTGGTGTCAGAGTCCTGAATATCTCTAAATACCACTCTGCGGATCTCCCTATATCTCCTGGGGCCATGTCTACCCGCCATCGTCAAAATCCATACTCAAGGGCTCCCTCTGCTCCTGGCATCCATGGAAGCCCAGATGGCCTAATCACTGATATATGCTCATATGCCCAGTCAATGGAGCACAAAACTCACGTCTATCCTAGTCCGCTTGCCTGTGGTATACATCCATAGCTCATGATATATTTGTGCTAGTAATGCATCAGTAAATGCAAACACCTGCATGAACTCTAGGATATCACAGACATAGTCAAGCAGGAGTAGTGGGAATTGTCCACCTCTAGAATATGGTAATGCATAGTAGGAGATAGCCATCTAGATATGGGCTATTAATCTACTCCTAGGGTCATCCTGCTGGTACTGTGAGGCTATCCTCATAGCCCCGAACACTATCTCTGCATCATCTACCCTGTCCCCATATAATCATACTAGGGCCCTCCTCTGCTGCTCTCGTGGGGTGATCTCTATTAGGTCCCCTGTAATTGGTAACCTGAGGATCCTATAGATGTCCTCATGGGTGATGGTCATCTCACTCATCTGAAACCAAAATGTGCAGGTCTGGCTATCTCACCACTACACCAATGCTCACATGAGCCCCCACATCTTGGGGTACCCGCCTATAATAATGGAAACCCCCTAGTCCAGATAACTCCGGATGGTGCCACTCAGATCTATCACATCCGGCGATATGGTCTCCAATAGCTCGAGAATAGCATCCCACATGTGTAAGACCTCTCATGCCTACATGATATCAAACACCTTCATTAGTTTCATATTTATCAAAATCCACATCATTAAATTTTCATCAAAATATTTCTCAAAAATAAAAAAAATGTCACTTTTTTCAATCGGGCTGACTTTTTCCAATCGGCGTTGTTTACTTGACGATCAATGTCGATTGTGTTACAATTAGCACCAATTGATTTCTAATTAGCGTTGATTTTTAAATTGACGCTTAATTATGAGGAAGAGTGCTAAAAATCCCTCTTACCTCATACTCTGAAAAAAACATTAAAAAAAAAAAAAAAAACAATAAATGTACAAAGCTAAGGGAGGCTCACTTACCCCTGGTCATGTCCTCTTCCTCTTCTGACTACTTCTAGAGGCTTCCATGTTGCTCAAGTTCAATTTTTGACTCTTTCTAAATTAATTTCCGTAGTGCAAATGAATCGTTACCATTCATCTTTTCTATACTTATAGGTTTTCGGAGCGGTCGGCACCGATTATTTTGATTGCACCGATTTTTGTGGTCGACATAAATTAGGGGTAATCGATGCTGATTAGATCCCATCAGCGCTGAAGGGGGATATTTTGATATATTTCATCCTCTATTCCCACCAAGATGTGCTTCATCCTCATCTGTTCTCATGTCTTATGCATGTGTCACCCATCACACATTGTCACCATCATTACGTATTTATTTTCAGTACTTATACCTTATCACCTTGCATAGCCTCACGTGTGTTTCACTCATGGCTCGGGTTTGCTTTTTCTTCCCTACCTGGGGCATCTCATCATTATATCTTTTGCATGTGCCACCCATAGCACACCTGTTCTACCTAGTCTGATAGTGCTTCTATTACAAATTCCACTATAGTGGCCATATGTTGATTTCTGTGGTGGCTATCCTCTCAAGGCCATCGCTTCATCCTTCTTGTCTAAGCGTTGATGCTTGGCTTGTTTATTTGATCATTTTTATGACCTTATTTTCACCTTTCGGTGCATATTTTTGGTGTTATCACCCATTCCAAGTTCTTCCCTATACATGGGTAACTTACATTTTTTTGCAACCTAAAGATAGCGGGTCTGTAGGCACTAACATCGTCTCGTTTGAAGGCCGTCTAGTTGTCCCTACCAATGTGTCACTCTTTAGTTGTTGCTATGTTGTAATCACCTTTAACTCACGCATCTGTAGCCACTTACGTCATCTCATACGAAGACCGTCTATTCTACCCTACCAATGTGAGTGCCTTAGGTCATTGCCTTTTTTATTTTTTACGTGTGTCATCACTGATCAAATCTACCCCAGACATCTCGCTGAAGCATCCTTCTTTCTCATCTACCTTTTTCAAACTCAGGATCGATTGGCTGTTTCAAGCTACCCCATCCCTAGTTTGAAGGGGATCACATCAATATTGTTCTTCATTTCTTCCCACTCCTTGTTTTTGTCTCATGGTATTGCTTATCACAAGTTACTCGACAAAAAGGGCCAAATGTAGACACCTAAAATTGGTTACCCAATTTAGTGTCCCTGGGTTTTTTTATCCTCTTGGGTAATCCGGGGCACCTTTATATCAGCACTTCTCCCTTAGGGTATTAATTAAATAATTAATTTAAAGGCCTATCCTAAGTTTGATCCACCCCATTATATTTTATCCATGGTTAATTAAACATTAACCATGTAATTCTATCTTCTACATTTATTTCAACTACTTATCTACCCCATATCAATTTCCAACCTCCCGTATCATTTTTATCCATCCATCCCACCTATTTCTCCTCCCCTAAAACCGTGCAATGGGATTTTTCCATATTTGAGTCGGAGGGATAATATTCTTATCCTTCCAATTCATTTCCTTTTCGCCACTTTGGGATTATGTTCTCTGATCAGCACCGATTTTTCTGAGCGGCACCGATTTTTTGGAGTGGTGCTGATTTTATCTCAATTGGCACCGATTATAAATTTACAACTTGAGATCCTCTTTGGTTAGATTCAGAAGATCTAGTTTCCGAGACATTACTTTTTCTAAGTGATTAAAGAGATTATCAGAGAAAGAAAGTGAGTTTTGTGCAGTTTAATCCCTAAGAGGTGTATTGTTACTCTGTCTGCGTGTCTACAGCTCTTGTGGGTCTCCACAACTACCCTGGTCATCATCCATCATCAATCAAGCATTTTTCAGGTATTCTCCTTTGTTAATTTCTGTAATATCCTTTCGATCAACACCGATCCATTAAATCGAATCTGATTAGTCTTTAATCAATGCCAGTTTATCCAAATCAGCACTGATCGGGTCTTTCTTCGGTTTTGGGTTAGAATCCATCAATTTCTACCTTGGATCCCCTTTTTCCATCTTCAATCTCTACTTTTTGATCAATCTTCAGTAATCTGGTCTTACGTCTAATTTGTTTGCTTAGTTTGCTTTCTTCTTTTACTTTTTGGCCTTACATGCCTTTATGTGTCCAATCAACTTTGATCACTTTGCACGATCGATGCCGACCCAAAAAATCAATGCGATCACTATCTCGATTGACGCCGACCCAAAAAAATGACGCGATCACTATCTCGATCAATGTCGACCGATCTGTAGAAAGATACGTAATTCGGGTAACATAATTTTAGCCTTGTTTTTGAGTTTTCTACTTTATTTTAGTTTCTCTTTGTAGTTTTTACATTTTGCCTATTCTTTTTAATTAGAAAACCTAAATATTTGCTTACATTTTTTTATCATGTAATTATTTATTCTTGATTGAAAATGTGAAGTGACATCCACCAAGGAAGCTCATTGCTTCCCAAACCCGCTTTCCGAGTAGTTCACCCATATATCATCTGTTATTGATTAAAGCTGCTATTATAAAATTTCCAAGTTTCGGTGTCTTAGGAGAATTGTTATTGATTAAACTGCTATTATAAAATTTATATCTGTAGTTTGGGGTCAATTTAATATTACATGTGATTTTAGAAATCGGGAGAAATAAGGAGAAGGTGATTTCATAATTTTTGGAGTACATTTGGTGCCCTAAATGTATCGGGCGACCTAATTTTTAGGTCAAAATTAGGGTTTCGTGTTGGTTTGTACAAAATTTATTTTTTGGATATTAGTCTTCATGTTTTTGTGGTCCAATATCCAAAAGTTCAACTCATTTGGACTTCTCTAGACAAAGATATGAATTTTAGAAAATTGCGGTAGTTGGGGTTTGAAAATTATTTATTTTCCAGTAGCATGTGATCATATTTTTGTTAATTCCTAACTTGTCCTAGAAGGGGACATTACACCGTGGAAGCTAGGTATACGAAGTTGATGGAATTGGAATAAATAAGAGAACATGCAATACAAACCATCGAGAAGGATCATGCCTTAGTCAAGAGGTAATTTGAAAAGAGAGCCAAAGCAAGGATCTTCTAGCAAGGGGACCTAGTTCTAAAATGGGATGTAGATCGAGTGAAAGCTGGGAAGGCATTCCAAGTTTGATGCCATTTGGAGTGGCACCTAAATGGTCACATGATGTAAAAGTAGCAATGCCTTCGACTATCTACTTTGGATAGAGAGGAAATTCTTATTCGGGGTAATGAAATCTATCTTAAACATTCTTTACTCGAAGGAAAATTCTCACCCTTATATATATATATATATATATATATATATATATATATATATATATATATATATATATTAGTTTAGGAATTTAAATTCCTTTAAGTGTGTATGCAATTTCTCTTGTTGTAGGTTAGGTTTAAATTTCCTAAGTGCCTTCGACACTAGTTTATTGCTCCTAGTTGTATCATTGTACGATTCAATGTGCCTCCCGAGAGAAATATTGTAAACAAGAAGTTCATACTTGTGAGGAATAGTTACATATTTCAAGAGAAAAAATGCAGAGCAACTAAAATCAGAATTAAGTATGGGTTTTAATAATTTTTTCATTCTTCGAGTCCTTTAAGATCCATCATAGGTGAACTTCTAGTGTCCTCACAAGGTCAAAGATTCAATATAGAAGCATCCTTTCCTAAGTTCATTAAGTGGTTTCCCATAATAACAGTAGAAGATAAGCCTCAAATTTCTCTTCCTCACTTTTCTAGTTGGTTTTAGTTGAAAATATAATGAGAATAAGAAGTAATTTCCTTCGGAAGTGTTTCAAATAGTGGAACTTTTAGAAGAAATAGAAATATCAAAATTTAAAAGAGTTTCATGATGTCTTAACTTGGAGAATGTATTATTTAAAACTTTACAATGTGTAACGCATGCCAAGCAGTCATCAAGTTTTTGTGATTCATACTTGGTAGAAGTAGGTTTCGGGACGAGTTTAGAAGTCCATTTCAGTCCTGCAGATTAGGGTTGTAAAAGGGAATAAGTGAAAATTCTAGGTTAAAACAATTTTCCACTCTCATAAATTTAACTTCAAAATTTTCTTATGAAAATTGAGGGTGTGAGCAATGGTTTTGGGGTGATTTTTAAGTCCATATCAATTGCAATTTATTAGTCATGAATCTATGCCCAATGGACATTAGAGGCTACTAGTCTATAAACATCTAGCATGCAGATTTCCTCATGAGTCACCAAATTGTTATCTAATTTCCCCCTAGGAAAATTAGACAACAAGGACCTAACAGGACATGGACATTGGATAGAGCCATAAGGATGTAATTTGGTTATAGGAGGTTTTTGTGGGTCTCAGGAGCATATTCAGGGAATTCTGAAGTGAAAATCATAATTGAGGAATTTTTTCTTTTCTAGGTTTTGACCCTTAAGATCACTTTAAAAAATGATGAAATGCAAGCCCCGTGGGCCCACACCTAGCCAAAACCAGCAAAATTGAAGGAATAATGTGTTGATCCTAAAAACCTATTGAATGCACTCCATTTAAGCCTCCAACACAAAATAATTCAAAATATTCCTAAGTTGAGAGCTCTAGGTCATAAAATTCACATTTGGGCCTTATAGAGGCCACTGAGCTAAAAAGAGCTCGTCGAGATGTTCGGTGAGTTGGATCTAGGAATTGCAGGGGTGAGTCGGAGGAGAGATTTTTATTATCTTGGCAAGCTACTCGGTGAGATGAGTTTCAAGGGTGGTCCATCGAGCTCTTTGAAGGGTCCGGTGTAAGGGAAATTTCTTAGGCAAGTTTAGGTGGGTAAAGTGTTGGGAGAGCCCACTCAAGTTAGAGGCTGAGACATAAGTGAATCGGGAGGCATAATTCACTAACTTGGTGAGTCCAAGGTTGGCTATTGGTGAGTTAGAAGGAAATTCAAAGGGATGATGTTGGCTAAGAAAGCATGGGATCGGATCGGGATACCACTTTGGGGTTTTAAGAGCTAGATGGGTGGTTTGAGATCGAGCTCAAGCTCATGAATAAGAAGTCATGTAATATGGTATTGGTGGGTCTGGTAAGGGCATTGGTATGGAGACATCGAGATTGATTGAATCCAATTTTAATCAAGTCAACCATGAGTATTGATTCAATTCGGTAAGGGTGTAACGAGCTCGGTGTCGGAAGTGAAGGATCGGGAAATGCATTCATTGAGGGCTTGATAAGATGTTGATAAAGGGAAGGAAGGCTCAAGTTTAGCCAAGTGATTCATAGATATGGAGGTTGGTGAGAGACCAACTCAACCAAGAGATTCGAAGGAGGAAATCTTGGAAGCCAAGCTAAGTAGGGAGAGTAGGAAGTCCAAAGTTTGAGACTTCAAACTTGAGAAGATGGAGCAATTGAAGATCATGGGAAATCCACTTGAGACGTTGAAGTGAGTAGAAATCCAAAATGGTGTACATGAAAAGTCTAAAATCACTCAAAATTTGAAGTATCTTGGGGTCAACTCGAGTTTGAAGGTCAACAATGGATGACTTCGGGGATAGGAGGGTGAAAATTCTGAAAGACAGAGCTCGCAAGGTCTAAATGAAAAGGACGCTGAAGTCTGAAATTTTCAAAATTTAGAGGAAGCAAAGTTTGGAACTCGGGGAAAAAAATTTCCATGTATTGGGTGAGAAAATTCTAAAACATGAGCGAGTATATGTCCGAAAACAAAAGGGCCGAAATCCCAAAAGCGTTAACTCCCGTCAAATGAATTTCAAAATATCCCACCGAGTTGGTGGGTTGGACGCCACACTCGCTTGCTTTGGTATGTCAAGCGGTAGGTAAGTTACATGGGAAAACAAGATTACACTGATCCGAGTAGGGGTAGCATGTAACGAACTAATTTGCATTGAATTCTTGGGCTCGGTGGGTGAAGAGTGGAGCTCGTTGGGTGAGAGAAGGAAAAATGGTGGCCCATTTTCAAAATCACATAACTTTAGCAATTTTTAGCCAAACTCAACAAAATTGTACTCAATGGAAAGGATTTTTAGAGTATAATTTAATGTTGAAGGCCAAATTTGGAGGCCAAGTTCATAAGTGAAGTTTAATCCCTAGAAGCATCTTGTTGCAAGAATGATGACAACTTCTTCCATACTCCACCATTTTTCACAAAATTACAACCATTGAAAAGCTAATTTTGAGCTCTGCAACATGCCACCATTGAAATTTGGATTTCAGAGGTTCTAGATATCCAAAAATGGTGAAAAGTTAATAGTTTTATGGTAGGTGGAAATAATTAATGAGGTAGTGGGAGAAAAGTCACGATGAATTTGTAGGAGCTAGAGACTAGACCTAGGTGCAATCAGAGCCAATTCCTTCTTGCACAAGGTAATGTAATTAATCAAGCAAGGATTTTACAGATCTTCAAGCACTCATTGCAGGATAAATAATGATTTTTATGGGTATTGGAGGCAATTTTGAATTTATCTCTCTCTCTCCTCTCTTAAAATTTCTTCTATAAATTGTAAGGAGGGGCTCAGTTCAAAAGGTTGGATTTTTTTCCTTTTCCCCTCCCTTCTTTCTTGTCTATGAGAAATATATGGAGTTCAAGCCTCCCATTGAAATTTTAAATGCAATATTTATGCCTTTGGCCCCCATGTAATGTATTGTATCAACTTTTGGAGAAAATAAAAATATATGTGGATGATTCTCAACCCTCTTTTGTGTTTATTGTGTCTTATTTGATCTCTCATTACAATTAAGGGTATTGTTCATTTTTTAATTATCATTACAAGATCTTGATAGAACGTTTTTACTAGTAAATGGGTTGTAGTAGGTGTTTTTGATCTGTGGTGCTAAATTTTCCTATTCAGAATTGCTTGTTTCATTCCCATGCAAGTGCAAGATATTCAACATTCCTTATTGGTGCATCACCTCCAAGTTAGAATAGATTTACTTTTCATGCAATCCTTCTATCCATGTCTCCTTGGAAAACATTAGGGTAGGATTAGATTAGTTTTTCTCTACAATTTGGGTGTGTGGTGTCAATATTTAGGAATAGGAAGCCAACCTTTCTCCAAAGAGCTTTACTGATTACAAAGTCCCACACTTTGGGAATAGCTCCATGTTGTTCAATCACACTGAATTCCCAATCAACATTCAAACCATTTATAGGTGTTGTGATTACGTATAAACATCTAGGAACCATGACTCACCCTTCTAATGAAATAATCCTTATCAATGCCACCTTAGGATCCCTATGGGAAATATAGTGACTGCGTAATGAATTTAGTCATTCCATCCTTACTAACCTTCTTGTAGCCATCCTAAGTTGGTATGGGTAGGATACCACCAAAAGGATGATGATTCTTAGTTATTATGCTTCATTTACATTTTCAATTATCCATTTAAGTTAAGTAGATTAGTTTTTCTTAACGATAGGTTATTTTGAATCATTATACGAAATTAATTTCTCAATAGAGTTTCATAGTAACTCATCAAGTTATTATCTTAATAAGTACCACTTATTGCACTAATGAACCATTATGTTTTCATACAACATGGGTATATTTAATCACATCTTACATAAATTTAATCCATTCAATAACTATTGTAAGCGTACTTAACTCATAAGATTATCATGCAATAATAAATAGTGTACTTAATTTAATAAGGTACAATAATGGTTTAACCTTGTTACGATTACATTATTTCCCTCTTTGTACTATGTTCATTATCAAACATAATTTCTCATTCAAAATTAAATAATAAAAAAATATGCGTGCATATCGTAATATCAATAAATTTATTATACATTTTACTATTAAAAATAAAATTTGAGACAATTTCTTATGTCACAATGAATGATTAAAAACATAAATTACTTCTTTAAAATTTAATAAGGATAATCCCTTATTTTCCAAAGTATTATAGCATCTAGTTCTTCATATTAGTACAATAGGTACAATGTAAATCAATAATCCTGCAAAGATAATACATTCGTAATTAGAAAAATAAAACAATCTAAATCAAATTATAAAGAACATCACATGATGAATCATACACGTAATCAATCCAATCAATCACTTCATTCATATTACTTCATCTTGTAATCGTAGGAGAGAGAAACCTGTGGACATGGTCACTCTAAGGCGGCATGAGTTATTTACTCATATTATTAGTAATGGGTACCCAGGTCCTTTTTGCACTTTCCCGCCACTTTTTTGGCTCTTTCTATCCATTTGATATCTTTAAATTTCTTGTGGTTGGCCATTTTAGGGTTAATTATGAAATTAGACCAAGAGAACCCTATAAATATAAAGTTATGAGACCATGATTAGGGACCTAGCATCACTTACTACTATCACTCATATAGAGTTGCATCCATCTATTGCATTGGAGATCACTTGCATCCACGTAGTTCCATCATCAAGACACAAGGCTAAGAAATATGCATCACACTTCATAGGGGGTGATTCTATTATATTCCATACACACATACTATTACAGTTTCTACATTTAGCTATTAATTGCTACTTCACAAAGTGTGAATGACACAAGAAAACCTAGGGAATATTATGCACACATTCACCAAAACTACATTTGGGTCTAAAATGTAGTGCAATGCTTAGTTAGTAAGCCCACTATTGTGGAAATTGAGGTCAGTCGACCCATTCATTTGCATATTTATTTTTTTAGGGTTTTGATACTTCTTTTGGTCTTTTGTAGGTCTTTACATCATCTTGGATTATTGGCGACATTCATTACAGGAAAATGAATCTGATGCGATAGACGACGAGGGTTTGGACCATCTACCGAACAAGTGAATATCATTTTGAGCTTTTACATAGACCAAGGCACCCGGTTTGTATACTAGAGTGCCTCGTAGGTGCTCCGATCCCTTTCCAAGTGCTCTAGTCCAGGGAATAAGTATATATCCATCCTTTTCATAGCTTCCACATAATCTTTGATACTTCTAGATTTTCCATTCACCTTTGCGACATAGTCCCGCAAACATCCATTATTCAGTGAGTTTTTTCTCTTCCTTCTTGCATATTAGGGTTAGAATTTTCTTTTGCATAGTTGTTTAGATCATCCACATACTTTCTATACTGCATTTGTTTACTTTACTATGGTTTTTCATAGCTTAGATTAATTATCCCCACGCTACATAGTCAGTTAATTTTTAGTTAATCATATCTTAAACTTTCATGTTTATTAGCAATCAAAGGAATAATTATTGTAACCTATAAATAGATTGAAATCCCTTCTCATCAATCTAGCATTACACATATACTAAGAGAGGAAAATTTACAAAATATTAGAGATAAACATTTACACACAACATCCAAAGTGATGTATCAAGTTAAAAATATTATTGGCCATCTCCTTGAGAGTATAATAGAAAATAAAACAAGATCACTATCAACACAGGTGTTCGAAATGGAGCATAAGTTGTTTAAACAACTAATCTGGAATGGGATAAAATAATAATTTCATACAATATCACAATTATGAAGCAATAACCTAGTCCCTAAGATCATCAAATCAACATAAAATCAACATAGTAACATGCTTAAATTCTCAACATTCATAACCTGTGTGATTCAAACTATATCCTCGCCCATTTCCTAATAATATATTCAAAGGAAATAAAACAAACTCATATTATACAAATAATCCTATATTTCCAAAAACTTCCTATTATCTCACTCTATCAAAAGTCAAAATATTCATGGTAACAACTCGTGATCTTTAGAATGATTCAAGGTAAGTTAATGTTGACTCCTTATAGAACAAATTTATTTTTCTAAAAATAGGAGAATTCATATTTCAACCAATAATCAACACAATCTAAGATAGCTTACCATAAATTCATCAATTTTTAATATACCAATCAAGGTGAGCTCAAGGTGAGTAGGAACTAGCGGAAACATCTAAGTCTCAGCAAAGGAATGAGAACCCAAATCATTTACCAATTTGGAAGTTAAAATATTTGTTTAAGCTCATAATACAAATGGGAAACCATCACAATAATAATAATCATAATGAGATCAAATAGAAATTCCAAAAACACATACCCAATTCATTTTTATATGGAAGTAACTAATTCTACATATTTAAATGAACTGGGAAATTCCAAAAACAAGCTCTTAAAAGTGTTTATTACGAACGAAGCTCCAAAACCAAAAAAATTAAGAGAGAGAAAAAGAGTATAGCTCTTTATGATATGTTATGTTCCAATGAAATGGTTTGTAATTTATTTCCAATTCATATATAGGTTTGGATAAGGATCAAACTAGAAGACCAATACAAGCAATAGATCCATCAACAAAACTCAGACCCACAACTTACAATTTTAATGCTAATTATTCCAGTAGCAATTTTGAAATGCAACAACAATTATATTTTATATTAAAAAATACAAATCCAAAAACTCAATAAAATAAAATCCAAGATTCTCATCAATACTAAAAACCCATTCATTTTATTTTTTCTCCTAAGTTTTCCTTCAAAAATTCTTACTAAGAACTTAGAATCAAATATGAATAATAACAATTTTAAGAAAACTAAATCGTATTATTTTATTTCAAAAATAAAACACTAAGAATAGAGATAGATATTAATGCTTGTAACTTGTTTGTATGTTTCCCACTTTTCCCTTTGAATCCTAAAATCGGAATGCCCAAAAATACTCTTAACTTTCCCAAACATAATAACGAATGTAATTTTTCACCATTAGATAGAACTTGCATTATGCATGAACACTTCACAAATAAAATTACTTATTTTTCTCCTTCATCTATCCATGCAGATAAAAAAACCACATAACCAAAAATATGTGAATAGAGGAAGAATGCATGCATTTTGGCTTTCTAGCAAGCTTCAGTTTCTAATAAAATCGTGCCTCCTAATTGAATGCATTTAATAACTATTAGTGCCACCAACTAACTTCCCTCCAAAATAGATTCTTAATCTTTCCAATGAACTTGCATGCTCAAATGGTTCACGTCCATCAACTTAAGTTCATTATTAAATTTACTTACCACATGTCATAAGGTTAGTGACCAACACAATTTGTTGTATCATCCTACCTTATATGTGGTCAATGGCCATTTAAACCAAAAAAAACATTAACTTTAACAATGCCAAGTAGCATGGTTGATGACCATATTTTTTAATAAACTCAACCAATTTACTTGTCTATTATGGTCAATGACCATATGCACATTGATTAATAAACATTAAAATAATTGAACTTTTCTAATGTTCCAACACTCACAACAACTTATTTTCTCCCTCGATCATGACCATTTTAATATAACAATTTTACCTTACAACTTAATACACAATGCAAACATCTGTCTATAACTTAAATTATATTCATGGTCTATGACCTATAAAAATAGCAATAAACCAAAAATCAATAACATTACACTTATTACCTTGTAATGGTCCCACGACCATTTTCATAATGCAAGGAGGAGTCATGATCTTCAATCATGAATAAGGAAACTAGGTCCAAGACCAAGTTACAATAACATTTACATCTAAACCTTTGTCTAAGTATTTAAACAATAACAATTGTAACCATTAATAATATCCATAAATTTCATTATCATGTTACAATGTTGACCAATAAGTAGTCATCCATTATAAATCAAGGTCAAACAATCATGCAATGTAATAATTGCAATCATATACATATATGCTCATATATGTGATTTAATATAATTTGAATTAAACATTATTTTAGAGTAAATTATTTTTAAAATATATTTAGATGATTTAAGTACAAGTAACATGGAAGAAATGAGAATTCAAATATGCAAAACCCTAAGAAAATGAAGGGAGAAAGATGACTAATTTGATTATGTGCAACCTAGGAGTGATCATTACTTTGTGTATCTATGTGAATAGGTTGGAAACAACATCACAATGGCTCACCATGGGTTTGGAAACTCGGGGATTGTATAGGTAAGAAGTTCCCATAGGAGGGAAGGAGTTCCCAGTGCTAAAGATTGATTTAGATGGATGTTTCTACTAAAATGCATATTTTATGATCTATTTTGGGTCGAGAAGACTTTCACTATTAGTCACTCTTTTTCACTCCAATTTTGTTGTTAGATCATCAATCACACCCGTAACCTAAAAACCAAATTCAACTACATGTAGATGGCCATAAACCACATAAAATATAATAAAATGATGTAGAATGGGGATTCAACTAACCCCCCAAAGTGATCACTTGGAGAGTGAACCTATGACCGAGCGTTGCACTACATCTCAAAATCCATGTAGTTCTCCAGGTGTGTATGTATTTGTGTCTTGTTCCCTAGGTTTCCCTTATGAAAGTTGCATGATGATATTGGGCTAGATATGGATTGTCTTGAATATGTAGAATGTGTGAAATGGAATAGAATTAACTCCCCTCTTATGTAGTGCATGCGAGACAAAAAAACCCTTGAACCTTGTATGGAAGTGTTATATATGTACTTTGTATTGTTCTACTACCTTTGTACAAGTTTCGGTGGTGATAAGTAATGCTTTTGATGTTTGGACCCTTATTTGAAATAAGTAGCTAATTTTATATATGATTCCCTTTTTGAATTTTGTAATTGACAACTGAAAGGATGATCTAAAATATTAAAAGCTAACCAAGAAGAGAAATGGAACCAAAAAAGTAATTATAAGAAAGAGAGTGACATGAATTCCTAGTAGGGACAAGAGCACCTGGGTGTTTCTTTCCTAATTTGGTGATAGTATATGAGGCCATAAAAGGTAAACCAGTCAAGTGACGGAATAAATGTTAGATGTGTAAAGCCTAAAGGATTCTCATTTGAGCTTAGAAATAGTAAATTGCAAGAGATAAAGCAACCAAAAGGAAAAAATAAATTGTCAACCACTAGTCTTGTTACGTAGGAATCATGTATACATTAGTATGATTTAGGACCTAGAAATGTACCCAAGTGCTTATATTTTTTGTTTACATTGTCCCCCACTTTATTTTGTTGAGTGAATACTCGATAACATAAAGTAGATAGAAGATGCATACCTTATAATCCGAGAGAGGAGAGTAGCCGATGGCATGCCAAGTCGATAAGTATCCATGTGAAGTGTGAAGTGATATCAATGTGAAGCATGGTAACTAGGAAAAGGAGGTAGACCACGGGGTGAATCATATGTATAGTAGTGTAGTGTTGGAGCTTGTGCTTATTAATTTGAGATGCTTCTTGTTTCTTTTAAGGACAAAATTACAAAATAATAACAAGAGTAGTCAAAGTCCCGTGTGTAAAATATCATAGAAACATATGTATAAGTAAGTAAAAAGTGTGTAGAAAGTAGTAGCTAAGGAAAGAGTGCACCTGATGTATAAGAGAGTATTGGATAAAAATTATCTTATTTGGCTTGGATATGATGTCCGATAGGGTTAGGAGTGATCAATTACGAATAAAGAAAGTTTCAAGCTACAAATTTGAGCATACTACAACCAAGCATGAGGCTTTTTTGATATCTCATGCCAAGGATGAAGTTTTTGGGATATTTCACATGTTTTGGATGATCTCACACCAAGGATGAGTTTTTTGGGTGATATCACACCAAGAGAAGAGTGTTGGATGCTACCCATTGTTTGTTTTTATTTTCATTGATGTCAATCTCATTCATGGAAAATGGTTTCATGGTGTAGTATGAGTCTACATGTGGTGTCATTCAATGGTCAAACATGAAGGTTGATTGTGGTAGGAGGTTGTGGAGCTTGGTTTGCTAGGAAAAGTCATGGTATGAGATATCTTGAGCTGGTTGGATTTTCTTATGAGGTCACACATGGTCTTATAGGCATGTTAAATATTTTTATGGGTCTTCATGAGGTCGGTAAGGTTAGTTCATAAGTCATCGATGTTGAGTTAGGTCATTCCAGGCCTATTCCTAACCCTATATCATGTAGAATGAGTTGTAGGTGTGATATTTAGACCCAATAACTATTTTTGAATCATTAAAAAATGATGTTGGTAGTGTACCTAAGGTTTATGGTGCATTTTAGGTCAGAACTCAGAGGTATGGTGCATATTTTAGGTTCTTAGGAAGAAAACAGTGAAACACATGCAAGTAAACATGGTTAAATGAGATTGGAGGGACATTTTCAGAGATATTTGGGATACATGGTGAGTATGGATATGTAGAAGAGGTTTTCATGATGCTTCATGACAAGTTTCAGGTCATTCTGAAGAATATTTTTAAAGATACATTATTTTTGGTAAAACGTGAAAAGTAACAATATGTTTTTGAGATAAAAGTAGACCTTCTGATGCTCATTGTGAATTATATGATTTTTATGGGGACATAAAATATTTTTTATAGATTCTTAGGTAATTTATGAAGGTTTAGAAAAATTGTGGTTTTATTGTCATGTTTTATGAACGATCGTTAACAAGGTAAGTTGGTTTGAAACCCTTGCTAGAATTGATTTGGAGAAAAGTGAATATATTGAGCTGTCTTGATTGTTTTTGAAAAATTGATGATAAGATGTTGTATATGAATCTTCCAAATTTCCAAAAAGGTATATTATAGCATGTGACAATATGTGGGACCCACCTAAAAATGTTTATTTATTAAGAAATCTAGTTTAAGGTAAGATTGTCCAAAAAAGTTGAAAAATAAATTGACATTGTTTTTATCCTTGGAGTTGTTTCTATATGTATATGAATGTTTCATACCATGATGGTTCTTATAAATATAAAAATGTGCCCTATTTATGAAGACTAGTTTTTGGGGTAGTTTGGAGCAGTTTGTGGTAAAATTGACATTGCAAGAGCTACAGGGGGAGTTAGGACATAATTCAAGTTGTGTTGTGATCCTGGTTCAAATGGATTTTCAATGGTATATCAAAAATTGTGTTTTTGATATGGTATGACAAATTTTTTTCCTTCTCTTTGAAGGTAAAATTTTAATGATTTTTGTTCTAGGAGGGTGTTAAGTGGATACATACAAGTAAAGTGATGTTTCTAAGTTGTTAATGTTTGGTGAAGGATTCGCAATGACTTAAACACCAATTATAAGTATGATCCATGCTTTGGTAAAGTGTGAAAGTGAGTTTTGGTGTGATGGAGCATGTTGAGATCAAGCTTGGTTCTTAAGTATGATTAAGATAAATGTGGAATAAAAGCCTAATCTGATGTTATTGTAGTAGTAAAAAATATGAAATTAAGTATAGAAATGATACTCAAGAAAACTAAGAAATAAAGTACAAAACCCTAAGTTCAAAGAGAAGGTGAGAAGCCTTAGGTGATTCATAGTTAAATCTGGACTATGTCAGAGTTGTAACTAGTGAATATAATGGAAAGAGCGTCACACAGTGACCAAAAAAAGAGTAGATATGGATAGATAGGTTGGATTGGGGTTCCTAGAGAGGGACAGAGGAATCCACGGGTGCTCTGATCCTTTTCGGGCATCCGATTCTATGGAAAAGATCATAAAACCTCCTCTAAGGTGTCGCAAGGTTTTCTCCTTTAGTGACCTTTGATAAATCTAAATTCACACCAATATCATCGAGGTTGTTGTCATCCTGCAATGAAATATGAACCTATAAAACCCTTAAATAGACATCAAATCCTAAAAAGGAAAGATGTAGAATGATGGGTTAGATTGTCCTCGGTTGTCACAATGGTGAACTTACAACTGAGTGTTACACTACATCTTAGACCCAATGTAGCTCTATGTGTGTGTAGAATTGTGATCTAGGTAGCTCTTGCGCATGTTGCACTTAATAGCGAGCAAGTAGCTAAATGTAAAGAAATTTAATAAATGTGTGCATGGAATAGAATGAACTTCCCTCCTATTTAGTGTATGTAGAATAACTATCCCTTTTGTCCCTTTTGAAGGTGTTATATGGATGAAATAGAGCTCTTAGATGTTTGATGGATGCAACCTTAGGTGATGATAGCTAATGGTTAGTGCTTGGTCCTTTATTATGATCACATAACTTTATATTTATACAATTCCTTTAATTGAATTTTACAATTAACCCGAAAAGGCAGACTACCAAAATGATAAGATGGTCAAATGGCTAGAAATTCCCCAAATAGTGTGAGTAAAGTGCAAAGGGATTATGGGCACCCGAGGGGACGAGGGTGCACAGCACTAGCATCTGGATGGGAAGTGGGGTCTAAGATGATAAAATCTAGAGTATAAAAAGGCATACCGAGAAAATAAGGATGTAAGACAAAATGTGGTAGCAAAAATAAAATAAAGGTGGCCAAAGACATGGGTTGATTAGTACTTTTCTTACTTAGGAATCATATATATAGTAGTATGTAATCAGGACTAGATAATTACCCAAAGTGCGTAATTTTTTGTCTACATTTTCTCCCACTTTATGTTGGTGAGTGAAAATCTCTACGTAACATAAAGTAGATAGATTTATGAACCTGATGACTATATAGATCAATAATGAAAGTGTGTCGATGGAATAGACAAAGTTTGGAGTGATAAAATGTGAAGCGTGGATGTTAAGGAGGAGAACGTGTAAAAAAGTGATGACGAAAAGTAACTAAGGGTAAAAACACATGTGTAGATGTCACAATGTACCTTTTGATTTTGATATGATGTTGTTGATGTGATGATGTTGATGATGGTTAATACTGCTTCCCATACAGATGGACCTGCAAAAGATAAGAATGAACAAATAGTCAAATACGCATGCATATATGTAAAGAAGTATGTAACAATGCTGAAAATGTGAAAAAGGAATATGTGCACCTAATCCATAATGAGAAAAGAGTGTAGAAGGGATCCTGAAGATGTCAATAAAGGGAGAGTTTTTGGGTGATCTCATGCCATAGTAGAAGTATAGGGAGGAAATTATAGTGTCATCCTCCAACCTTTAACCACTTCCCAAAGTTGTAGAACGCTATGAAATGTTGGTTTTTAGAGATCCTTTGCCATAGCATAAGTAGTGTAGAAATAAAATTCTGGTGTCATCCTATAACCTTTAACTACTCCCCAGAATGAAAAAATCACTACATATGGTGTGTAATTGTCTTCAATGTAAATATCTCAAGTGCTAAAGGACTCTCTACCCTGTCAAAATCCTCTGTGACATGCTGAAAAACTATGATAAATTGAAAAATGCCAAAAACATTCCCCTTGGTTACTGGCATCTAGGAAGGACATCACTTGTGCTAAGGACCCAAGTTGGATTTTGAGCCCTGTCTGAAACTAAAAACTACGTTTTATCGATATTGTGTGGTATATAATGTTGTATGGGGTGACTAATTCACCCATATGATACCCCCTCATTTGGGGTGTATGCAACGTCATTGAAGGAGTATACTACCCAAAAGAGGACTCGATCGCTATACTTGAAGTTGTGCCCCGTGGGGAATGGAATGTGTTTGGTAGAAACCAAGGAACATGAAAACAAAGTGGCTAGGATACAAATGTTAGTACAATAAAATACAGACACTCATGTATAAAACAAAATGTAAGCTAAGAAGAAAATTTGTAAGCTAAGACACAAGTAAAAATGTAAGAAGACAATGTAGACCGCAAAAGGTGGGTTCTAAACATGGGAAATCACTCACGATGTCGCAATATAATCATGGATGTAATGGTCACAAGAATACAAGTGTGCATACAAGAAAAGGGAAAATCCTACAAACAATGTCATACAAAGAGCAAGTAATGAGAAACAATGTAACAAACAACCATGGAAGCAAACAATCTTGTAAAACAAATGTGTCATAGTGTAATGACTACAGCATGTGGAAGTATATGTAAGAGAGATGTAGTGTGAATGTGTATAGTGAGTAATGTACCTAGTGTGTGATACAAGATGCAAGAAGGATATGTCGTGTGTGTAGAATGCAAGATATTAGATATGTCAAATGTGTAGTGTGACTAGGAAATGCTAGGGATATGTGTGGTGAATGTGTCTAGTGTAAAATGTGTGGTATGGTCAAGTGTGTGAGAATGTGTGGTGTGTACAATGTGTAGTGTGTGAGGTTCATGTGTATAATATTCCCTCAATAGTCAAGTGTGAACCATAGCATAAGAGTGTGTCATTAGGAAATAATGATTTAAATGCATCGATATGTGTATGATAAATGTAAAAAAACTAGATGCAATGTGTGTTAGATGGAATATATCTGATTATGTGAGAAGATGGGGGAGTATGATGCTCCTTAAGTGTCCAAATGATGAATATTTATGCAGCAACATAAGATATACCTTACCATTATGGGAGATCATTTTATGTTTCATGATAAGAGTGAGGGCCAACAAAATGGTAGGCCAAAACAACAATAGGACCATACGATGGTGGTGTAATTTGAAATTTGTCTAGGCTATTAGTAGGAGTATTTGATTTGAAAAAATGAATTGGAAATAGAAGTGGAGTACGATGGGAAGGAATTTTGAATGGTGGAAACTTAGGCATGAAGTATGATGCTATAGAGGACTTGATAGGAGAAGAAGGTAGACTGATTATGAGAAGTGGTTGCATAGTTTGATTTGGTAATGCCATAGATGACTTAAGAGGAGGAGGTGTTATATTGATTTTGAGAGGTGGTTGCTTAGGCGGTTCTTGAATTTCCATAGAAGGAACCTTAGAAATGATGGCATGATGCTCATTAGATATAGATGAATCAATTTTAGGAACCCATTGAGATGTAACAATTATATATGGGCATGTAGCAAAATGTTGTACAGCAAATGAGATGAAGCCTTGACACTCAAGATGTTTGATTATTTTTCATAAATCATACTAATCATTTTAATTATGTTAATTGATTCGATGATAATTTCAATAGCGATGACCTTGATATTTTTCTAGTCAATAAGGAGGATAGCCTTGAGTAGACGGTAAAGTGATCAATTGATGACTTAGAAGCTCAGTAAGAATTTCATTTTTCTTATCATTGTGATTAAAGGTGAGAGGCTCTAATAATGGAAATACTTAAGGCTCATTGATATAAGCACGTGTAGAAGAGATAGAATGAAGATGGGATGGAGAAGGAGAATAAACATGATCCTGAGATGTGCCCTTAAGATGTTGGATTTCATATTTGAGATATGTAATCATGGATTCCATAGCCTGAAATTCATCTTGAAATAAAGAATAAAAAGCTTGAATTGATGCCAACATAGGTTGATTAGAAAGAGGATCACAAAGAATAGGGTCATCATATATAAGATAAAAAATAGGACTTATTTCATGCGGTGGCATGTCTTTAGGAAGATACATGGTGTCTAAGGTTTTTACCGAACATCCTGGTAATAAGGATGCATCTTAAGAAAATCAAACAAAGAAATTTGAGGAATTTTATAACCCATGATAGAGGGAAAATGAGGATTCTAATCCTAAAATCATTCGGGTTCACCAAAATGATTAAAATAAATGTGGAATAAGAGTGTACTATGATGTTATTGAAGTAATAAATAAATATGTAATTAAGTATTAAATGATACTCAAGAAAACTAAGCAATAAAGTACCAAACCCTAAGTGTAAAGAGAGGGTGAGAAGCCTTAGCTGATTCGCAGTGAAATATAGACTATTTTGGGGTGGTAACTAGGCAAATAGAATGGCAAGAGCATCACACAAGGACCCGAGAAAAGTGAAAATATAGACAGATAGGCTGGACTGGGGCACTGGAGAGGGACAAGGGTACTCACGGGTGCCTTAGGCCTGTTTTTGGGCACTTAGGTCTGCATAAAAGCTCATAAAAACTCCTCCGAGGTGTCACAAGGTGTTTTATTGAGTTTCCTTTGGTCACTCTGAGGTCGCTATAATCCTTCAATGAAATATGAACCTACAAAACCCTCAAATAGACATCAAATCCTAAAAAAGAAAGATTCAGAATGAGGGGTCAAACTATCCTTAGCTATCACAATGGTGAACTTATGATTGAGCGATGCACTACATATTAAACCCAATGTAGTTCTATACGTGCGTGTATGGAATTGTGACCTAGGTGTCTCTTGTGTGTGTCACACTTGATAGAAAACAAGTACCTAAATGAAAGGAAATATAATAGATGTGTGCATGGAATAAAATAAACTTATCTCCTATGAAGTGTATGTAGAATAACCAGCCCTTATGTCCCTTGTGATTGTGCTATATGGATGCAATGGAGCTCTTAGATGCTTTATGGATGTAACCTTAGGTGGTGATAGATAATGCTTAGTGTTTGGTCCTTTATTATGATCACATAACTTTATATTTATACGATTCCTTTGTTTGAAGGTCGCAATTAACACCGAAAAGGCCGACTACTAAAAAGATAAGATTCTCAAATTAATAAAAAGGCCCCAAAAGTTTGAGTAAAGTAAAAATGGGTCGAGGATCCTAGAGGGGACAAGGGCACTGATGTTGGCATCCTGGCTAGGCGTTGGTGTCCAGGATGATAAAATTTGGAGTATAAAAAGGTAGATTAAGCAAGTAAGGATGTAAGACCAAAAGTGGTAACAAAAAGAAATAACAAGTGGCCAAAGACATGGGTTAGTTAGTAATTTTCTTACTTAGGAATCATATGAATATTATTATGCAATCAGTACTAGATTATTACCCAAAGTGTGTGATTTTGTGTCTACAGAGTCCTAGAAGGCATTAAAAGTAGTTTACAGAGATTGTCTTGGTTGAAGTCCTTCCACTTGGATTTGGGAGGAGTTCCAATATGTCCTAAAAAGTTGATTTAGAGATATTTCCAATGGTGTATTGATTGTATCATGGTGTGTTGATTGTATGGGTCTTTCAAAGTTAGTTTGTGAGAAATAAGGTAGCCACATTTTCAGACAGGTTTGCTTTTATTGAAAGAATGAAGTGATTGAAGCATGAGATGAATTAGTTAATGTTTTATATCACCTAGAGAGTGAAGAGGGATGAATTTTGTTCCTATTGAAGGAATTTTTAGGTCTTGGAAGTGGCAGAAAGGGTGCAAACTAGTTGAGTTTGCAAAACTAGTTTCTAGGCAGCATGATTTGGTGAAGAGGAAAGTTGTTGTGGTTTGAGAATATGGATGTTTCATGAGTTATAAATTGTATGTATTTTATGTACATGTCTTTATGACTCTGTAGAGTGGTCACATTTCACATTTGAGTTCATCTTGAGTTGTCTTGAGGTCAAAAGGTAAAGACAAGGTGTTGGAAACAACTATTTAGTGAAGAATATGAGCCTTTTGAATTATGTTATGATATATTTGATTGGTCAAAGAAAAATTACAACCATGGATTATGTTTATATGTTATATTACACATATATGGTGAATTTTGAGCTTGACCAATCGTGGTTTTTTGGTTTGTAGTTTTAGATCATCTTAGTGATGGTGTTTTGGGGTGTTTTAATGAAAGATGAGTGGTTTTGGGCATGGCCGACCTATATGGGTCATATGTGGCCATTTTTATGAATTTAATGGGATGTTATTAAGTTGTATTTTTGTTATAAAGGACTAGGACTGACCTATTTCATTTTGTTGAGATGAAATTCATATAAAGCAAGCGTTTGAGTTCAAATTTGAACCAATCTTGTTAGAGGGAAAAGTGTGACCTACCTAAGGATGTGAAGGAGATTCTATTTCATGATTTCAGAGCTGATGGTGTTTACTATATGTTGAATAATTATTTAGGTTATGTGTGTAAATATTTAGAGCCAAAATAAGATGTGAAAGAAGAAGAAAGAGTGAGCTAACAAAATGAGGGTTTGAATAAGATTGTGTGAGATGAATTAGATATCTCCATCAGTTGTGGAAAAAAATTAGATATCATCATCATCATGTGGATGAGTTGGTTATTATTCATCTCAGGGGTTTTAGCCTCCTTTTGGAGTTGGTGCTTCACTAAATTATGGGTTGGTGCTCCTTGTAGGGTTGGTGCTCTACTAAAATAGGGGTTGGTGCTCCTTGTGAAGTTAGTGCTTCACTAAATTTCTTTGTTGTGAATAATATCAAAAACATTCAGTGGTTTTTCTTCCCTGTGAGGGTTTCTCACTTATATATGGTGTTCATGTGTCTTCTTCTTTGTTTCATGTTTTTTTGAATGTTTAATACACACCTAATGTGTATATATGGTTATGGATGGTAAATGAAATGATGAATGTATGTGATGGTAATTGAATGAAAGTATTTTTAGGACTAATTCCCCCTCATTCCATTTTTCTTCCAACATTAGGGAGAGAGGTATGTTTTAATCTCCTTCCATGAAGCTTCTTAAATGATAAGTGCTACTACAGATTGGCATGTCTTGATTTGTAATCGAATTCGTAACCAAATTTACAAGTGAATTTATAATCGCATTTTAACCTAGTTGTAACCAAATTATAATAGAATTCTAATCAAATTGGTTGAATTCTGTAACTAAAGACAAGTGTATGATATCTTTGTATGTTTTTATAGTAACTTACTGGAAATAGTGCTAAATTGAAAAACTATTTATTTTTTTCCCAAGACACACGTGCCCGGGTGGGACACGAGCAACCACTATTCTTTTCTCGATATTGAGCACTAGTTTCTACTCTGCTTTTTTGGTCCACGTCATATTCTAGACAAATTTTGTGATTTTTTTCTTTGGTCAATTTTGTATTATGTTATTTTGTTTGGAGCTCTATGTTATTATAAGGGTGATTCGTTCACCCAATAGCTTCCCCCTCATTTGGGGTGTTTGTGACAAATTTAGGAGGATGTGGCCCAAACGAGAGGATCATAGATTGATATTCATATCATATATTAGATACATGTAGGGTGGTACGTGATGTGCATGGTAAAACCAAGGCACATGCAAACAATATAGGCTAGAAACAAGTGTTAGTGTAAAAGAGATAACATGTAATATAATACAATGTATCAAGAAACTATGAAGAAAAGAGGGACCATAAAAATTGGGTTGCATATGTGGTACATCACTCAAAATTTCACAAGACGCTCAAGGCTGAAGTGGACATAAGAAAACAATGATCAAGAAACACATAGGGCATAACCTTCAAACATTAGTAAACAAAAGAAAACAAGAAGTAACAAAAAACCATGGTTGTATAGTATCTCGCAAGGAAAATGTTACATATAAAGCACAAATTATCTTGTTAGAAAGATAAATAGTATGTTAAATCATGTATATATCAATGCAAATTAAGTGATAGTGACAAGTAGTAAATAATATAACAATAGGACATGTGATGTGTAGAAGGAGAGTAGTAAAGGTAGATGCCCCCATGAGCCTTGGTGGGACTGGTAAATAATGGTGTCAAGCATCATGCATCATGTAATAATATGTAAAGATCCTACGTTCACCTAAATATACCATGTGAACGTGCATGTGTGTATAAAAAATATAATAGCATACTAAGTATCCAACTAACATAGGAAACAAAGTGCAACATGTAAGTAATATGAGATAACCGTGAGTAAAGAAATCTTAGTTGTGTAGATGTTATGTGAAATTGATGGGGTGTTGCGATATACAAGATATGAAGATAAGGGGAGGCATGTTTCCCCTAGTGAATGTGTGTGATGTGAGGTTCATCTAGGAATTGTGCCCTCAACTATCAAGTATGAACCATATAAAAAGAGTGCATCGTTAGGTGGTAAAGGTATTGTATGTGATTGTAATTAGATGATAGGAAGTATTTACCATGAAGAAAAAATCATGAATTATAGAAAATAAGATATCATTAGATGATAAAGACAACTGATAGTGATGGAAGGGGAAGTACGATGCACCCCAAGTGTGCGAGTGATGGAGAGATATCCGATGAAGCAAAAGAGTAGGGACCCCTTGTCTAGTATTTGAGAAGTAGAAGGGATGTGACCATGGCTTAGGACCAGTGGTGTGGGAGAGTAAATATGTGTATGTGAGGGAGATCGATGTGGTAATGAAGGTGGAGAAAACTATAGGAATTTATTATCAAGGTATGGAACTTAAGCCAAAGGGGTGGACTAATGGACTGGCGAGGATGAAGGGGTTGTGAGTAGGCCATATACACATGGGAGAGCTAGGTGCAGAGATATATTTAGACTTTCAAGAGGGTTCATAGACATAAATTCCATGAATAGGGCTCAAGCAGAGTGGAGAATAGGCTAAGGTAATGACGTGTGCGGTGGAATACCTTTAATGGTGACAACTTTCTTTTTACAAATAAACTTAAGGCATAAGTGGAGCATGGAAGGGATAGTTTGGGCAACCTGAAGCTAAGGGAGACCTAAGACCATGTCATAGTGCTTGATTTTATATGTAACAAGGAAAATGTTGGTATGATAAGGGATCTAACAATAATGGGAAGGATGACACGTCTATAAGAATTGGGGACTAGAAATGTGATTTGAGATATTGGAAAGTTGATAGCTAGTAAGAGTTTCAGAGAGAATGCATTGGAAAGGCACAAGGGATGGACCATAATATTGTTGACTATATATAAGCACCAATAGAATCATCAATATGTAGTGAATCAGAGGAAAATGTAGCATGGTAGTCATGATCTCGAGAATGTAATAACTGGTGGTGGCATGTCGAAATAGGGATGAGAAAATCAAGCAAAGGCCGATGAGGAAGGAGGCACATCATGATATCCATGATTTTCAGAGGAATAACTATATAGATTTTTTGATTAGGTAATGGGTCATTGAATATTTTAATATTTTGATTATCGTTGACCAATTTAGAAGTAGACGATGTTGGAAGTTTAATTACATTGTTGTTGATAAGATCTTGCATGACATGTTTGAGATTAAAACAACAATTAGTAGAATTCCCATTATATTGGTGATAATCACAATGTGCATTTTCATCGTAATTACGTCCATGTGGTCGAGAAGGATCTAGATTGAGTGGTGGAGGGAGAGTAATTAGATTGCTTTCAATGAGTTATGGTAATAGGAGCCGAGGTGTGTAAGGTATCTTAGTAAAAGTGTGCCTCATGGATTAAAATTAAATCTTGGATGGTGTGGAAACAACATTGGCAGTATCTTTAGATTCTATAGGATTAGTGGATGGTTTGAATGTGTATTTGTATTGAAACTTGTTAGAAGATGAAGTGGAAGAAGTATCATAATACTTCAATTTTCCCATAGATAGTAGTTTTCTTTTACGTAATTTGAGTGTGTGACACAATTGATCAAAATAAGGAGAAGTCTCGAAAATGACACTCTTGGAGTGGAGAAAAAGGATTTGAATGAATAGGTCTTGCAATTCTGAATCAGCTAGAACATTGGTCATTTTGGAAAGGTTGTTCTTATACCATAAGACATAGTTCGCAAGATGTTCATTAGATCCTTATTTGATTTTAGCTAGTTGTGCATAGGATATCTTAGTGCCAATATTCATAGAAAAATGAGAAAGGAATGCATTGGATAAATATGTAAAATATGTTATCGAATGGATAGGTAGATCATAGAACCATCGCATAACATAGTCATGTAAGATTTGAGGAAACAATTTTTCCAATAGTGTAAGGTCATCAACATAGTCAAGACATGCAACGTGAAAGGAGTGAAGATATTCCCAAGGGTCTTCATGACCATAGAAGATAGGAAATTTGGTGTGATGCAGTTAGAAAGTAGTGTATAAGAGGATATGGCGGGTGTAAAAGGGCTATGAAGGAGGAGTGAGGAATCTAGAGATGGAGAGGAGGATGAAGAGGCTTGTTGTAACTAGTGAATTTTGGTTTGCAAATCATGGTACAATGAGGTGAGGTCATGAGTTATGAAGAGGATCTAGGTCATGTGTGAGAAGTAATGGGGAGGGTAAAGTGGGTTGTAGGGGTAGGCATAGAAATGGGGACAATAGATGTAGGTGGAAGAGTGGTGGCAGAAGGAGGTGGAAGTCTCAATAGGAAAAAGTATCATTGGAGACCAAAGGGTATAACTCAACTAACCTCTTGGCCTAATAATAGGAACCAAATAATAAGAGATCTAGGTCTTGAGGTTTTTTAGCAAGATGAGCATGGAGATCATGAAGATCTTTGTTGGTAAAGGGGTCATAAATCTCAGCCATGGAAGAAGATCAGAAGAATGTTTGAGGAGAAGTGGGGTTCACCAAATGATTTAATCTAATTTGAATTAAACCTTATTTCAGAGTAACTTACTATAAAAATGATATTCAAATGATTTAAGTACAGTAACATGCAAATAATAAGAATTCAAATATGTAAAACCTTAAGAAAATGAAGGGAGAAAGATGACTTAGTTGATTTTATGCAACCTGAGAGTGATCATGACTATGTATATATTAGAACAGCTAGAAACAACGTTGCAATGTCTCACCAAGGGTTTGGAAACTCGGGAATGTACAGTGGAGAAAGCAACTGGAAGAGGGTAGAAGTTCCCTAGACACAAACGACTAATATTTACGCATGTTTCTACTAAAATTCTCATTTTATGATATTTTCTGGGTCATAAGACCTTCACTATTAGCTCTCTTTGTTTCTTTTATTTCATTATTAGATCATTAATCACACTTGTAACATGCAAAAAAATGACTACCTACACATTCCCACAAACCACATCAAATATAATAAAAAAATTATAGAATGGGAATTCAAACTAACCTTGAAAGTCACCCAAAGAGTGAAATTACAATAAAGCACTACACTACATATGATACTCTCTGCATTTCTCCATGTATGTATGTATTTGTGTCTCATACCATAGGTTTCCCTTGTGGAAGTTGCATGATTATAGTAGGCTAGATTTAGATTTTCCTGAATATGCAAAATGTGTTTGATGGAATCTAATGAACTCCCCTCCTATGTAGTGTACGCAGACCAATGCATCCCTTGACCCTTGTATGGATGTTCTAGATATGTACTTATTAGTTCTATTGTGCCTTTGTTCAATCTTAGGTGGTGATAAGTAATGTTTATCATGTCTGGTCCCCGATTTACAGAAGTAACTAGGTATATATATGATTCCCTTGTTTGAATCTCTAATTGATAACCTGAAAGGCCGGCCCAAAGTATTAAAAGGTGACCAAGAAGTGAAAGGGACCACAAAGAGTAAGAAGAAGAAAGAGAGGAAAAAGATCACCTAAGCCATTACGTCCTAACCGGGTGCTAGTGTCTCGAGGAGATCAAATGGTAAATTAGTCAAGTCTTTGACAAAACAATAAGATGTGTAAAGACAAAAGGATGCTAAGTAAAGCTCAAAAATAGTAAGGTACAAGAGATAAAGAAATTAAAATGCCAAAAGGAGGTTTCAACCACTATTTTTCTTTCTTAGGAATCATGTCTACATTAGTATGCTTTATGACCTAGAATTGTACCTAAGTGCACAAATTTTTTGTCTAAAATATGCATTTATATACGTATGGGTATATGTTTTCACATATACATATATGTATATATTTTCATGTATAATAATATATGTATAGTTATTAATCAACTTTTAGAATTATTTAAGTCATCCATTATCAAATATAACATCAGAAAAATCATTTAATTGTGAGGTGTGACACTCTCACACTCTTATCTAATTAAATTAGTTATTTAAAATTGGAAAATAAATCTATTTTCCTATTCATTCTCCACTTAGACTCCACTCCACTATCCTAGTCACTCCACTCCCACTCCACTTCTAGAACCCTACAAAGGTGGGGGCAATAAAATTACATGTACAACCACTTTCTCGAGATGAAATCTTACTACCAACCAAATAATCATTTCCCCTTCAAATTTACAACTGCACAGACCAAATCCACTTTCTATTTTAGGAAATGCATTCATGATCCTGGAACTCATTCAAACTTTGATCCACTTTTCATGGCCTCTCCCTCAGCTATAAAAATAGGCCATATCCTTTTCAAAATGATCCTAGGAAGCTTTGTGCAATTGCAACTAACCTTTGCCAAATTTTCTTTACATTCCATGTATCCAAATCCGCTCGTAGCATAGTCACTTCCTCATTTGGAGAAAATATTAAAGCACCTACAATCCAATATTTCAAGGATTTTACAATTTTAAATACTTCCACAATCTTATCTAAGGTTTTCAAGAGAACTCTTGAGGAAACGTTTTTGTGTGTATTTTTATATTTCACCTTCGATGATTTTTTTGTGCTTACAACCATGATCATTTTTCTTCACAATTTATGGGATTTTTACAAGATATGTGCACATATTTACCTATTAGTGTATTCTAGAAAGATGAATTTTATGTGAAAATCAAACTATCTAACCCTAATGACCCCAAGCCTCATCCACCTTTATTTAATTTATTTAGGGTGCATTATTTTTATACAAATTTATTTTTCTACAACTAATAGATTTTAGACCCCCATGAACAATAAAAAAGTTCATATAGACCAACCAAAAATGTTCTTAGATATCATATGTCTATTTTTGGATGCCTAACATTTATTTCTATATACCCAAGACTAATCATGGATACCCTCATCTATTTTAAAAAAATTATGTAGCTAATAAGTGAGGACAAAACCCTAACATTTATTTATTTATTTAATGTATTTAGGGTTATTTATTTAATTTACAAATTTCTCCACATTCCTTGACTAATAGAATTGAGGTCACCACATGAAAAATTTATCTCAAATACCCTTGTCTACTATCAAAAAATGGTAAGTAGTTAATGTTGTTAATGTTTGCCCCTAGGCAATAATGGACAATAAGATAATACCCCAAAACCGAAAATTCTTCCATAGAGATTTGGGGTTATCAGTATAATTTCAAGCTTGGAGAGTCTTGTATGTCATTCTAGAAGGTTTGAATCTTCCTAAATTGCTCTTTCTTTTCCATGTCCTGGAGGTTTAAATTGGTCTCAAAATGAGGAAATTGATGATCTGTGGGCCCACTTTCATTCAACAAGGGCAAGAAAGTGATCAAATCGATAAATTATGTTTGATAAGCCTTGTCAAGTTTCAATCACTCCCTGGTTTAAGAGAAAACCTAAGATAGTTGAAACCTATCTCAACATTAGGCTTAGAGGGTAAATAAGCATGAATTACTCGATGAGCTAAGGAAACTCTATTATAAACCAATTTAGTTGATGGCTCGAGTGGAATAAATGTGCTCATCGAGTTGTGAAGGTAGATCAGCTTGAGTGGGCATGAAAATGAGCAAGTCAGCTTTGAGGTATCTCACCATGGAGGTGAGTGGATCAACTCGCAAGTTGGGTGTAGAAGTGAGCTCAGATAACTCGGCAAAGTGTTTAATATGGGGTTCGGTTGGCATATGAGATTCTATCCATTTCAAAGTGGCATTCGTGGTTGAATGGGGTACTCAAAGAGCCATGACGAGTATGAAAAATACTTAGATCCGGGTTGGCCAGACTGGTGGGTATACGAGTGATTGAGTCATGTGTTGGCTTGGTGACATACATTAGCAGATATGGTCACAATGACTCCATATGAGGCATTCATCATTGATCACAAGTAATGGACTGAGCATATATAGCTTAACATCGACTCGTGAAGAAATTTAGAGAGGATATCAATGGGGAGATATTGTGGCTCAAATCATATGGCTTGGAGAGATGAGCTCATTGAAATGATCTCACATAATGAGCTCAAAAGAGATGAGGGGGGATGGCTTGGTGTAAAAGGTGACATGGTGATGGAGTATGCAAGTGAGCTCCTCGGATGGGTTCGCCTCGGCATAGAGTTGGCCTCATCTCGCAAACTAGGAAAATGAGCTCGTTCGGCCAAGCCAAGTCAAGGTCATGGTTAATGTGAAAAAAGAGAAGATAAACTCGGCTATGATACAAAAGGGGTGAGCCCATAGTAGATCAAGCGAAGCCCATGCAACTTAATTGAGTTGTTCTCATAAGATCGATATGAGCTCATTCGAGAGCTCAACGAAACACTTATCAAAGTTTTAAAGTTCGAGCTCATAGAAAAAAGCATCGGGGTTCATTGAGGCTCAAACATAGCCTTGGAATGGCTCATTGGAGAGCTCGAAGGCCATGTAGATGGGTGAAAGCTTTACACAGGCTAGACAATAGGAGTCAAGCCGTTTTGTCACTATGCACCAAGCTCTCCAAGCTCGTCAAATTTGTTTTGACCCACGATCTAATGAGTTGAATAAATCGAGTTCTTTTAGGGCTATCAATTTGATTATAGGGGACACCTAGCTTATACTGATGGTGGTCGAATGTTTTACAAGGGGAGAGCTCGATTTTTGGAAGCATAGGATGGTAGCAGTTCGGGAATAACGAGCCGTGAGGTGAAAATGGTGTATCATCATGTATAGAGCTTGAGGAAGAAACATTGAGACCCATGTGTCCGAGGTGGAAGACAGAGCTTAGAAAGTGAGCAATAAAGGTGATTGAAGCATCCTCGAGAGGTCGTGAGTTTTCTTGAACAAGTGGTAGACTTGGTAGGAAGGAATTAGGGTTATGCTCGATGCACAGGTGATCTCAGAGCCGAAAGCAGAGGAGCTCAGTGAAATCACTCAAAATGGATGTACAGGGAATGTAAGATCATTGTGAGAAGTGGCATTTTTGAGCCGAGGTGAGTAATTCATAACTCAACACATTGGCATGAGCACATAGTTTAATAAAATCAGAAGGTAGATATCTGTAGGAGCTCAAGGAAGATGCATCATTTCAAATGGTTCAGGTTTGAGCTCGAACAAGATCACTGAATATCGATATTATTGCACCAAGTATGGAAAACGAGCCAATTGAGATGTCCAGTTCAAGCCATTATAGGATCAATACACCGAGTCGAGTCATCTCGTGAATGAGATCTTGAGCTCATAGGTGAGCTTTGGAACTAATCATTAATGAAAATAGGACCTCAAGGAGAATGTCTGGGAAAATGGCTCAATGTAGGGTTTAGTGAATGAATCTTAATGGAGAGGGAATGAGGAAGGCCAAGGAGTCGCTTCAGAGATAAGCTCTTCAGAGTTTTGGAATAAATGTTTTTTAACTTATCAAGGAAAATTCATGAATCAACAAGTCACAAATGTCTGAAATCAAATTGTTCTGAAGTCTGAAACTAGAAATGAGTCATGTTTTTGGATTTTTTCTTTGGAGTTATTCATTTTAGACATTCAGAGTTTTTGGGCTCTAGGATGTTAGGTGAGTTGGAAATATCTGAAGCCCAAAATTTTGAAAATCTAAATTTTGGAGTTTCAAGATTTTAGGATTTGGAAGTATGTGAATTCAGAGATAATGTTTTCAGGGATCTGAAGCCGCCAATTTTCATGGGGAGTTCTGAGTCTGTCATTGAGTCAGGAGGATGCCTAAGTCCAATGTTGAGGAGGGATCGGGTTGCATGTTGATTTCATCAGTTGGCCACAAAGGAATAGTGGACCAAGTCGCTAGAGTTCGATGAATGGTTAGATCTTGACATGAGGAATGTATTGAGGAGTTTGGAAGATATGGACTTGGCATATAATAACTCAACCTTGCAAGAAATGTGTACATTTTGACTTGAATGATTTTGAAGAGGAGTTAATTGTTTTATAGAAACGAACACAAGTTCGATGGATTGGATTCAGGTGATGGCCCACTGTGTGGAAGGTACGCGACAAGCTCATGGTGGTTTAGGAAAATGAGCAGTTACATTGGTCGAGGAAGGAACTTGGCCATCTAAGAGTGCATGGAGTTCAATCACTCGGCCAAGAAGCTCATTTTTGAGAGCTCGCCGAGAGGAAAATGGTGGTAAGCGGCACATGATGAAGCCCGATAAAGTGATCTTGTTTGTAGTAACGGGAGGAGCTCATCAATTTAAGGATTGTGTTCTCGGCAAATAACTCATCAAAATCTAAGCTCAATTTAGGGTTCGGTGAAATATTTTGGCAGCGAGCTAGGAAACTAGGTACACAGAGCTCGGTGGTGAATCAGGCTGAGAGGTCAAGTCAGTTGAGAGGGAGCTCAGCATCATGGAATGAGTTGGATGCGTGAATGTTGGCTGAGTCCGCTAGACAGAGAATATGGCTCAAAGGCCTGACATGGATTAACGGTGAACCCATAGAAAAGTGAGGAGGAGGTTCATTCGAATCATCCTTGAGTGCTCGCAAGATACAACAGATAATGATAATTTTGAATGTACTCACACATTGTAGCTCAAGACAAAAAAGTGAAGGAGCTCGGTTCGGCCAAAGTGAATTCAAAGAAATTGTTAAGTGAAAGGGTGCTTAGAATTGGATGTGGTCGTGCTAGTGTGGAAGATCTCGTTTAGGAGATTTCAGGTGTAGAGGTCTCATCGTCAATGGAGGGTCGAGTGAATTTGAGCGAGCTCGGTGAGTTTGAGAGGAGAGATCGACTTGGCATTTATGGTGGATAGAAGTAAACTCGGTGTTAGGATAGCTCAGCAAGTCATGTATAGTCTCTCGCATTGTTGGGACGAGATCGAATGGAGTAAGTTATCATTTTAGAGAGAGCCCATAGGTGTGGAGGTGTTTTGTGAGTGGCTCGGTCTACACAAAGAAAAAAAGGAGCTCGGTTGAGTGAGAGCTCAGTCAAGAGGATCCAACACAAATCTCGGTAGTAGTTGTTGGTAGTGAGTCAAAATGTTGGGAGCTCGAGTGACTAAGACTATGGAGGTTCGAGCTTTGATGGTTGGTGATCATGAAAGAGGTAACCGAGTTGGGCCATTTTTGGATTTTCCCATCATGAAGACTAGTCAACGGGAGATTTTAATTAAATTAATATTTTTTTAAATATTTTAAATAATAATATTTATTATTATTATTTAAATATTATTTTAATTAATTGTGAAGACTATGTCAACAAGCAATAAAGGATGCATGATGGAGCCTTTTCAGTGGTTCAACCGAATGTAATAAATGATACATCATGTGCCTTCCATTTAGGAAGGAAATTTATGTCTCCTCTCCTCTCTCTCTCTCTCTCATTTTCTTCTATAAATGTAAATTGGAAGTCCTTTATTCTCGAGTTGTAATGGAAACATATGCCTTTTTTCCTGATGTAATGACACATTGTGCAAGTTTTGAAGTAATGAGAATTATGTTTTGTGATCAGATGAATGTCCTTTCATGATTTTTCTACTTCTATTTGCCTCTCTCATGTTTTCAGGTGAATAGTGCAAGTTCAGGTTTCCATTGCAGGTTTTTGGAGTTCTTTGCTTATCAAGTGGTGGAATATTACATGTAGTTGAGTTGTGGTGCTGGTTCACCCTTCTCAAGTTCATCCTTTTCCACTGGGATATTGGTAGCTTATTGTTTGATCAAGTTTAACAAAGGAACATCCGCCCCTGGTTTGTGGTATTTTGTACCCTTTCTAGTTGCGATAGGTGAAGGTGGTTAGTGATGCAAGCATCCCTCCCACATTAACCCTTCTAGATGTTAAACATCCCTTAATTCGGTGCATCACCACTTCTAGTATAGGTTTTATTTCCTTGCAAATCTCTTTCCCTAATCCCATGAAATGTTAGCATAGGACTAGTTAGCCATTTTTATTGCATTAGAAGTAGTGTTGTGTTTAGTTTAGGAAGAGGAAGTCAGCCTTCTCTCGGAGGTTCACCTCAAGCCCAAGTCCCACAGCTTGAGAGGTGATCCCATGTGTCCCAATCACACCAAATGTTGTGATTCATTCTCAGGCCATTCGAGGGGTGCAGTGATTTGGTGACAACAACGAACAGAGAGGACATAAATCCCAATCTTTATTTCATTTATTAACTTACTAATTGATCACCTACTCATACTAATAAAGCTAAGACTAACCCATGAAAAATTAAAATGGATCATACCATTGGAAAATGTCTTCTCATGGATATCCTAAATTTATCGTGTATAAGCTACATTTATTCATGAATACCCCAAAATTGATTATGGATACCTCTATCTACTAAAACCCTATAAACCACCAATTTTTTTTTGAAGAAACATCAAATAAAATAACTTTAAGTGTAACATCATCTCTCTTTTCAAATCCTTTCTCTACATAGATATTAATTGAAGAATTGTAGAAACCATAGTTTATAAATACATCATATAATTGGAACTTTTCAAGTTCCCTACAAAACCTAGGTCAAGATATCGTGAATTCAAGACCACAATTTGTAGCCAATAATACTTAAGTAGAATGAAATTTATTGTTCAAATCTCTTCCATGCACCTAATAATCAATTACATAATGGATTTTGATTAAACACTTGGCTTTACATAACCTACTCTTGAACCATGCAAATGATTTTTTTCATTTTTATAGAGTGGATGGATCATACACCAAGGCATTTGAACCATATGTCTAACCTCACCAAGAAAAAATTTCTAAAAATTATAAATCAAAAGTACCTCAAGCCCAAAAGGCATAATGAGTTAAAACTTAGTAAAAATGAGTGGTCATTCACTATAGATTTCCATGTTGGATTTGATGAAAAGGTTTATCTTATGATTACCCCACTCTAGAACCATGTACCTGATGAGTTTTGAATTATTGTAGATTAGGTCGATTAATAATCCAATCCATTTAATCATGCACCTAATGGATCAAAATCATTCAAAATGCATAGTCGTTCACTACATATTTCCATAATGGATTTGATTAAAAGGTTTGGCTTGTGATTTCCTCACTCGAAACCTTGCACTTAATGAATTTTACATTTTTGTAGAGTAGGTCTATAAAAAAGCCAAGAATTTGAACCATTATAAGCTCAACATTCCCAATACACATAATGAGGTGAATCATTTTTAAAATTCATGGTTATTCAATGCATATTTCTGAGCTCGAAAATCCCAAAATGTATGGTCATTCACAACATATTTTCTCATATGTTTATATGATCTCAAAAAAGGGAAGAAATTTATAATTCATGATGAGATGAGGTGTCACAAATTTGGAGAGCTACGTTGGCTTGATAAGTTTCCCTACACCTATGTATTTTTCATATGTTTGTTTTATATCTAAGAATTGATCCTAATGCTTGAGGTAATGGAGGAATATAATAAGTATTAGAATCTTAAATTAAGTATGTTCATCATATGAAATAAGGAACTTGTTTATGATATTACAAGTACACGATTCACTTTTAACAACAAATTTTTCTTGAGCACATCCACATCATCTAAGTAATAGAGACCCAATAATTATGTGAACTAAGACTAGGAGAGCTCAATCTTCCTTCCTCCAAAGTAATAATAATCTTAGTGCAAATAATAAGAATTGCAATATTTAACAAGAACTAATAAAACCCTCTATAAGAAGTTGATTTTGTTGTATATGGAACATTTGTATATTGATTTTTTTAATTATATTTTGTTCTTATTATATGAAACCATTAACACATTAGTTAGTTATGTGTTACATTGTTAAAATAGAAAAATTCAATAAAATATTAGAAATGTATATACATTGTTAAATATGTGAAACCATTCAAGTGGGGGAATCTGTTTCAAGAGGTCTTGAAAATATTTTTAATTAAACAATGATGTATAAATTGGTTTTACAATAAAAATCTAGTATATTTTATTTATGCTTTTATTTCAATTCATTTCTAGTAGGCCATGTTTGTATTATATCCCAACATTGACTGATCAAGAAATATTGTATAAAGGTAATAATTGTATATTAAAAATGTGTATTTAATACTTTAAATATGATATAACAATCATTTTTGGTTGATATGTAAAATGAGGGGATATATAGGGGACCTTGGCCTTAAAGAATTTTTTATACAATCTAAGAAAAAGATGAAAGTATGAATATTATCACACCATGTACGTACACAATTTATCGCGTAATCATTCTAAATAATTATATTTTCTCCTCATATGGGTGCACTCTATCAAATGTAATGGCACATCAACCACATTACGTGCATTTCAATTATCACGAAATAATCATAGATGTTTCTAATATATAAATGTTGCTAAATAATAATTAACATACCAAAAATCATATAATATCTTTGAGATTACTAGTATCTTTCTCCATTTTTTAATATTTCATCTACATTGATTTCCATTTCTCTTATACATGTAGATAACAAAACACAAAATCCATGGTTTACATTTTATCAAGTTAAAAACATAGAATGTAAAAACATTGAAGCTCACATGTGCAAAAATATCCAATGATTTCATTTTCTAATCAAGAAAAAGTAAGAACAAAGTAATCTAAGAATAATATAACTGATAGTAATAATGTAATAATTTCATAAGTGCTCGCATTAAAAAGCGCTTAAAATAATAAATTTTCAAATAAACATAAAAAAGAGCATTAAAACTTAGATACAACTCTATTTATGTTAAATATTTTATTGTGGACACATCACGTACAATCGAGGGGTTAATCACATATGAGCACATATATTCATGATACCTAAATAATGATCATAACATACCCCATTACTAAGCTTAGATACCAAAAACTTGATCTTAGATACCCCATGATTAATTGTGAATACCCAATAAATGATCCTGGGATACAATAAGACTAATCTTAGGAACCCTAAGACTAATCTTGGGATACCCCATGACTATTCCTGGAAGCCCTAAGACTGATCTTGGGATATCCCATGATTGATCTTGGATACCTAAAGATAGATACCAGATAACTAATATTTGATCTTGGATACCTAAAGGGTGCTCCTAGATACCCCAATATTCATACACAAATAATGTAGCTTTCATATAATATTTGATTTGTACATAAAAGGCTTTAAGATAAAATTTTCTAAATTAGTTCTAGTGCCTTGACACTATTATATAAAACTAGATAATAATAAATAAAATAAGATCACTAACCCATAAAACATCATGATGGTAAATAACTTAGAATATTGTATTAACATTATGATAAAGTTATAAAAACCAAATAGAGCATTAAAATAGATAATATATTAAGTTCAATAAAAATTTCTTCCTTCCATGAAGGAAGTATTTTGTAATTAAAAATAGCATTCAACTATTAAGGAGGCCCCTTTATATTTTTTACCTTCCCTTTACCTTTCCCTTGTTTCGTTGTCATCACCTTCACTATCATTTTTACTATTGTTGTCGCCACCACTATCACCACTACCAAGTACAACCCATACATGTTATATATTAATGACTAGGATTTTTGTAATCTCATTATTGTGATATGGATATTTTGAGTGGATTTATACAAATACAAGGCATACTAAAGTATACCATCATGGTACACTTTTTCTCTACACTTGGGTCGAGTGGTGGCCGACTATGACCATGCCTCTATCCCTATCACCAACACATATTTCTTGCATACCTTAAGGGAAATAAATTTGGCATCCTAAATCGAGTCTATAATAGATAAGGGGTGTTTTCCTCCATTATTTTTTTTGTTATGGCTGGCATTCCTTGTGTTACCTCTCCCCATTTGGTATTTTTGGTGTTATCTCTCCCCTATCATCCCGATGGTCTTACCATATAAATTTTCACTCATGCCACTATTTTTTTGGTAATCATACTCTTGGCATTCATCACCCTCTTGACATCACTCGTATCATGGCCACGACCTCTATCCATTTCCAGAAGTTTCTATTTTTTCATCTTTCAACTTTCAAGTGGTGATGAATGATATGAGGGACCCTCTATCATCTTATTTAAATCTATATATGCATATAATAACTAATGAATGTTTAGCCAATTGTCATGGAAATTTAGTATGATCTTGATAGTCATAATATCACATGCTTTGAATCCTCATCTCAAGTTACGATACTTGAAGTCGTACATGCTTTGAAGCCTCGATAAAACAAATGGTAGGAATAACCTCAAAATATAATAATAGATATGGTAATGAATCTAATGAATTTTTATAATACGAGATATCATGTTGGAATATAATCATTTCCTATATCCTTGACTAATCATGGGTTTTATTGAATAATTATGAGATAGTCTAAAATTATCAATGAGTCACATCCAAATATTATTGAATATGCTAGATTTATCATGGACTATTCTCGATCGGGTCGTAGAATTCTAAGACTCATTGTGTGTTATCATTGACAAACGTTGTTAACTATACGGAAGGTTTTCTTGTTGTATCATGGGGTATCCAAAATTTGTCGTGGTGGAAAAATTGAATGATTATGTGATTTTTACAAGATGTAGAGAAGTTAAGAATATATATATACACTAGATATAAAATAATAGTGTCAAACGAGTAATAAAGAGATGTAGAGAATTTAGTAACTCAATATGTCATTCTTACTTCTATAAAACTATTGAAATCCTTTAAAAAGTTTGCAAATTTGGTGTAATTTTTCTAAATGTATTAAATAATTGGAAAATGACTATTGTAAATTGTGCTCTCCATACCAGTCTTTAGATTTTATTTTTGGCATCTATAAATTAAGGAGATGAGCATATCTAAATTAAAGTGATTATGTGTAGCCTTCACACTTTAAAATTGATTAAAAACTAGTCAATAAAACAAGTCACGCCACCCAATTAGCCAATATTATGGTGACATGGAAAGTTCCCACAAAATGACTTTATTCCCAAGTAATGGGTTACCTTACATATTTTGTATTGAAAACTACCCGATTCTAATCTCTCAAAAATATAATTTTCATTTAATTAAAATTCTCAAAAGAAAACAAACATATTTAATTAAACATAATATATTTAAGGCTTTTCTTTGAAAAAATATGATATTTAGGTGGTTGTGTGCACATCTTAATTTAGTCTTATAATCAGTAGCTCCTCTCCCCTAACTCAAAGTCAAATCACCTTCATGGAGGCCTTGATATTGTAAGTCGTCAATTTTTGGTAATGATTTGAAAGTAAAACCTAAATATTTGAGGTAGATTTGAATATCTCTTGTTTTTTGTAAATCAAGGTGGAAACCACACACAATGCCTACTTTGACCAGTTACAATCAGTTAAGGAATTGAAACACTAATTTTTCTATTTATACACTTTATTTTCAAGTAGTAAAGACACAAAAAAGTCTAAAATATTGAATATAGAAAGAAATCACGACTATGAGAGAAATATTATTCCATGGCCTACAAAAATTCAAAGTCTTCATCTTGCATTACTCGAATAGGAAGAATGAGGAAAAAAGGTATTTCTTATTGATCCATGGAGAGGGGATGCTTGTAGATGTAGAGAGACCTTGCTCAATTGGCTCCACACATCCTCTTAGAAAGGTGTGGTGAGTCAATTATGTTGAGCACATAGTTGGGCATCTTCAAATTATCCCACACCACGTGACCCCACTTATCATCAATATGATCAAAGTGGATCATTTATCATTCATTCTTAACATTTATTTAAGCACTTCAACCAAAACTAATAGATTGTGATGCTACTATTTTTATCTTTGCAGTATTTTCAAGCTAATCAGGCTAGTCATGAGTATTGGGGGAACTAAAACTTTGAAATATTACACTCTATTTATTAGAGAGTGTTAATGTTAAGGAAATAAAAATAGCTCTATTTTTTACTGAATTATGCAATACATAGTCTACATTATAACTTATAAGACCTTTGAGGTTATGTCACATTTGTAATGTCCTTTGAGGCTTGAAGATAAATAAATAATGTTGTTTTATGCTACTTATTCCTCATCTATACACATACTTCTCTTCCACTCTACGCAGACACACTACCCCTGTAAGTAAACTCTATTTCCATGATTTCAAAATCTCGATCATTTTATTTTTATGTGGTTCATGAAATTTTAAATGATTTACCAATCAATAGGATGATATGATTTTTTTAAATAAAAATACTAGCTATTAATTGGTTGAAACATTTAATAATTTGTTTATATGGGAAGAATTTAAAAACAAGCCTTAAAAATAAGGTAATATATTGAAAAACATCAACACCAATATAAAAATTGAAAAAAATTATCATCGGTTTGGAAAAATTGATTGTTATAGTTACATGTTAGATAATACTAACTATTTAAGTGTCCTTGATCGATCGTGGTTATATCCTCAAAGGATGGTTTGTTGTATCATCAACTAATCGTGGAGTGTCCCAAAATGATCATGGGATATTCATGAATGGTCTTTGTTAATTTCTCTCTCCATACCAGAATTCAAACTTTACTTTTCAAGCATATCTAGTTTCACACTTAAAACTTAAATAAAAATTAGTAAATAAAATAATTCTCATTAAACAATTAATGAATAAAATGGTGACACATAGGAAATAGACCATCTTAATTCCATCAAAATATAATTTCCACATAATTAAATTTCTCAAAATATGATCAACATATTAAAAAAATCATAATCTATTAAAGGGTTTTTCTTTAATAATTGGATATTTAGATGGTTGTGTGCACCCGTTAACCTATGGTTCATAGTCGGTGACTCCTCTCCCTAACTCAAGGTCGAATCACCTTCATGTATGCCTCAATATTGTAAAGTGTTAGTTTTTGAATGGTGGAGATTTGTGAATGGATATGAAAATGGAAATTTAGTATTTGGGGAGATCTAAATCTTATTTATTTTATAAATCAATATGGAAACCACATACAATACCCCCTCAACTGTTATGATAAAATAAGCTACTAAAATAATTATATTTCTATCTATACGTATTATTTTTAGGTATCAAAGACACATCAAAGTCTAAAATCTCAAATATGGAAAGCAATACGACTACGAGAGAAAAATTATTCCATGGACTAAAGAGATTGTAGGGCTAGAATCAATTATAAATAATTTGTAATGACTACAAGAGAAAAATTATTCCATGGACTAAAGAGAAAAATAATGTCTATAATAATTTAGTATTTCTATAATTTTTATGTTAATCACCCTTAAAATTTGTAGTGATCCATTTAACACAATTTTTATATGACTCCTAACCGATTCTCATATTGAATGGTGCTTTAATCACATATGGAAGAAACTAGAATGCTAACAAACATATTGGTTGATGGAAAATTAATTTTTTATTAGCATGAAGACCAATAATATATGAAATTACATAATTATGGTCTTCTATATTGGAGTACTTGTCATCAAAATTATTTGATCTTAGACACTCATATTTACTGTAAGGTTCCAAGGCTCTATTTATGGGAGAATTGATTGGGTCTTGGGGAGAAAATAGAATTTGTGAAGGCATAAAAATTCTAGATTCATTTGTTGTTCCTCATGTTATTGGGCTATTTGAGATAGCTATGTAGCTCGATAAAGAGACATGTACACCTTCGTTAATGTCCCTAGTTGTCTCACATGGCCTTTGTTGGGCAATTCATGGCACAAACCAACATAGTAGTATAATTTGTTTGAGATATTTTCCATGCACATTTTTATATGATCCTTTTGATATGAAATGGGTTGTCAATCAAGTCAGGTGATAGTTATGCCTCGAATCCCAAAGGGTACACCTTAGATGCATTAAAGGTTTGGCTCTACAATAACACCAATATACCATTTTTAGTAGTGTATCTAAAATTGAAAATTTTGTCATTATTACTAGAAAAAGATTCCAAAAATCGGAAGGTTTAATAATACAAATAGACATGGATGTCAATTTGGAACAAATAAAAATTTAATGTAGTCGGTGGTGATAGAAAATAGTTCCTCTCAGTAGGAAAATGATAGGTTGAGATGCAGACTCAATAGAAATATGTAGCTACATTATGCGTCTTAACAAAACATATAATTAGGTCTTGACAATTGGGTCTCTTTTCTCTGTGTGGAGAGAGCTAATATTTTGTATTAGTTTTACTAGCTATTAGTTTGGTCATTCATATTCAAACTTACAAGAACTCAAAAATTATATATTCACAAATTATTTAATTAGAACTTGAATTAAAAAAACATGGATTTCCATTTACATATTGGCATACCCCATATTGTCCTATGTCTACATTCCCATTTGTAAGTTCTTCTATGTACTTTGGTTTCTTTAGACCAAATAGGATTGGCATGTTTTCATATCCTTTTATAGATGCTAGTTTATTTCTAAGTGAGTCATAAATTTTCTTGGCTACCAAACTATATGTTCTCCTTTTCGATATCATTAGTAATAACTAGCTCATTCATCCTATATTGACCAAATACTCATTATTTCAGGTACCATGCAAAAATATCCCTCAAAATATAAATCTTAACCCTCAACCTTTTCATTTCATATGTCATGTCCTCAAATGTATCACTTTTCCATGATACTCAATTCTCGTTAACCCTCAAACATTGGGATGAAGGGTGATCAAGGGAATTATCCTTCCCCTTCATCCTCCCATATATTTTCTGCCCCTAGTAAGTTTCTCTAGTATTGAAACATACCACATCCCTTCCCTACACCAAGATGGAAAATTTATTTCTTAGCATGCTTCTATTGCACCACCACCGCATATAGTTGTCCAAAATAAGTGTGATATCTATCTCGTGATTTGGGGTGTCTCCATATGTCTAAAAGTGTCAAAGGTGTGCTATGTGTCTAATTGTATTATTATTTATGCATTTAATTTTTAGAGGGACACATTTAGTCTCATTAAAATTTTATTACCTAGGTCTTTATTAATCCACATGAGTTTCCTTCTTCACGTGCATGATTTTTGCAATCTCATCTCCGCTAAAAATATCACCGTGAACAAAAAAGCATTGATACACTTAAATAAAAATAATTGATCTATATAGCTCACCCTGTCCCTCAAATTTCTCATATTATCCAAGGCCAACTCAATAACTTCAAGAGGGTAGCCATAATATTTATTACTTTAAGATTATTTAAGATCATCCTCAAGGTATTTGCAATTGTTAACAATATTTTTAGAAGATTGAGCTTTACATGCTTGAGTTTGATGGTGCGTTATTTTCCATCTTTGGAATATCATCTCAGTGGTGGCTCACTATCATGAAATGTCATTGAATCACTTCCCCATTCCTTTATTTTTGAAAGGTAGTTGCAATGCGCGTTGTTTGATTGATTATTGTGCTCAATTCACCATATTGGCTCACTTCCCGAACACTTTTTTTTTTCAACTTCTACCACTAAAATGAATGCATCCATGATTGATGATCTCAATGGTGATGGTAGAATCTATCTAAAGGGGGCAAGTGTGGAAAATATAAAATAAGAAAAATGGAAATTACATGTGGATAGAATGTTCAAGACTAATCATCCCACGGATGATAGAAACAATCCCATTTCAAAGTTATGGAGGTATAGTTAATGAGTAATAAAAAATAAAATTACTAATATAAACTCATAATTTCACAAGGAAAACCACCAATAATAAGGTTGCATGAAAATAAGGTGCACATAATAAGATTATTCATCAAGATAGAGATGAAGTGTATCACCTTATAATATGACTTGAAGATAGTTGTGAATATTTTTGGAGCTCAAATGTGCACCCTTCCCCGAGTCATAGACAACTCAGGATTTGAGACAACATGGGACTATCTCTAAGCTATGTGACTCGGACTGAGACAAACCTCCAGAGAAGGATGGCTCCTTTACCTATTCCTAATGCTAAAACTACTTCTAAGAATTGAAATTCAGCTACCCTAACACTAACCTAAAATTCCAAGGGACCATGGAAGAGAAAGATGCATAAATGAAATTCCTAAATTAAGGGAGGTAATAGCACTAAGAACAAAGTGGAGATATTCCTAGTGAGTGAAACTGGGAAGAGAATAGAGTAGAAAAGGGAAGACAAATGTGCCACAGTCCAAAATCACATTCAAACCTCCAATTTCATGGAGCACTACAAATTTGAATCCTGCAAGAAAGAAAAAGTATGCGCAATGTACCTGTGAATGTAATGAAAGGAAAGAAATACAAGAAAACACAAGCTAGGGCAGAAAAATCCACAAAACATGAATTTTATTTCTTAAAAGTGTGCACAATCCATTAAAAATAGATACAAGGCAAGAATATCCTTGTAGAATGCCAAAATTTAAGGCCTGCAACTCACAAAGTATTCTAGAACAATTTTGCAAGAGTTTCTCTACATTTTTAGAATGTCTCTCCTCAAAATGAGGTGAATTTTACAATATATAGAGAAAATAACCTTGGAATTGCTTCACCAACTGACATACTTCATTAAATAGGCATGGGAAGCCATAAAAATCTGCTTCCCAAGGGTAATTTTCTGGAAAAAGAAGACATGGGTGCCATACTTCATTAAAACTAGTTGTTGAGCTATCTTTTCACCCACCTACCTCACCTAATCCAAGGCCTACCGCCGATATTCCTATAGTTGGCCAGTAAAAAAATTGGTTATTACCGGCTGGTAACATTTTCTTCAATGTGTTAGTCGGTAACAAATCAACCCATAAAGTTTTTTCATTGGCGGCTGCTCCATGTTGTCATCGATTTGATTCCTATTACTGGCCCATAACAAATCTTGTTGTTGTCAATCGGTAATGGACATATAGATATCGCGCTATTGTCAAAGCGGTTCTCATCCCATCTGTCACTAGTCAATAAAAAAATTTATTACCGATCATTAATGCATGTACATATTACTGCACGATAATAACCATACAGTGTGGGGCTCTTTTGTTCTTGTTATCCAAACGTAAAAAAATTGTTACCGACCATTTTTGTTATAGGTCAAGAACTTACGACACCGTCGATCGGGAATATTTTCATGTTTACTATATCCAAATGGATCAAACCTTCTCCACGGTGATCCGGCTCTCTCGTGAGTTAAGACCAACCCAATCGATTTAACCCATGAGTCATCCTTCAAATTACAATGCATGCCTCAAATAGCTGCCAACTCTCATATCTACTAAGTTATCCAATTTGCAAGGGGTGCAAAAATTGGATTAAAAGTTTATTAAATTTCAATAAGGCACAACATCACTAAAATTTAATGTTTTTTAAAAATAGTTACACTTTATCCATCAATTTTGATTATCTATTTTTTTCATGAGTTTAGAGAGGCAACCTAACATTAAAATCTAAGAACACTTTAGTATAGATCATTGTGTCATATTGAGTAAATTGTATTGCAAGATATAAATAGCTAAAATCAAGATTCTTTTATGTGAAAAAATTATAATGTTAATTGAGATGGATAAATATAGTTTATAAATAGTTTTAGCTATAATAAATCCTCTTTTAATGTCAAAGAAAATAAAATTCCAATTGAGATTGATAATTGCAAATCATAGAAATGTGAAACAATGAGGAAACAATTAGTGAGTTATAGAGAAAAATATTGTGGCAATAATAATCAATATGACAATACCCATGGAAAGATGAACTTACCAATTTAAAATATTCTATCAAATTATTAACTACCATGCTAAAAATGGAACAAATAAATTGGTTTGAGACCATATCGATCCTCTAAATCCCACGAGAGCTAAAAGAGAATGCTTCATATAACATGGAGATAAATTATCCAATTAATATATAACAATAATGAAAGAATATATTTTCTCATTTTATCATCTATGCCACACTCTAAAATAACGTGAAGTTAAGATCCTCAATATGAATAAGGTCAAACATAGTATTAATCCTCCTAGCACTTTTAATAATAAGTTTCAAGTAAAACTATCTTTAAGATTAAAATTAATCATGAAAATTTGAGATTGAACCACCTGTCAATGTTGTCTCTCATCCCACAAAGCTACGGTTGTAACTATCTCAACAACAATTCACATGTTCACTTTTTTCACCGCAAGCAGTTCTCAAATAATAACTTGAGTCCAATCTTATGTCACTCCCTCCATCACTTGAGGTAGATACAAGCACAATTCATGGTAAGGGATTTGATGTTAATTCCCATTGTGGTTAATATCAATGTGTTGGGAATTCTACTAACCATTCTATTAAGATTTGTCACATTATATAAACTTTTATTTCACTAAATATGGACTTATTCCAATCCAATCTGCTAAAAAGTACAACCAATATTGGAATCCAATATTGCCATTTTGGATTCCAAAATGTTAAATATTGGAATTATCTGCACTCTAAAATTACACATATTGGATTCCAATATCTCATATATTGGAATCCAAAATCACATATATTGGAATCTAAAAATAAGAAATATTAGAATCCGTTAATTTTTCTTCCAAAGTCTAGTATATCCGATCAGAATTAAATTAATGAATTTGTGAAAAAATGCTTAATCATTTCAGGAATCCAACATGGATCTAAGAAATAATGTAAGAATAACCGCTAGCCCGTATAAAATAGATACAAGTTTATTTTATACAGCTAGCAATGCCGCTAGGCTTAATGTTTTCTTTGGAATAATGCTCTTATCAATTTTAAGATGTCTTTAAGATTAAACTATGCAAATTTGAATATTTAAAAATGTCATTGGCCAAGTGGTGGCAGGATAATGACATTCATGAGATGTGAGACACTTCCAGATTCAATTACTATGGTGTGATTGAACCTAGGGGCAACAAGAGAATTACCAAATATGTTATGAAGAAACTAACAAAGGGTAACAATTCAATTTAGGAGAATGTAATTAACTGTAAAACCATTCCAGATATATTTTCATATTTAAATTTAGATATCAAATTAACTTCATTTATTATGGTGTGATTGAACCTCGGTAACCAGAGAATTTCTAAAGATGTTATGAAGAAATTAGTAGAGGGCGACGATCTAGTGTAGGAGAATGTAATTAACTATAAAACCATTCTAGATATATTTTCATATTTAAATTTAGATATAAAATTAACTGTAAGAAACATGACATAAAAAATTTCATATTCAAATATGGATATGAACTTAATTAAAATTAACTGTAAAACCATCCCAAATATATTTTAGTATTTAAATATAGCTATGAAATAAATTGAAATTCCTTTACTAAAGGTAGAATTATAGTAAAACATTTGAAGAATAATTTGAATTTATAATGTAACACTATTCTCGAAGATGGGATTCCAAATCAACAATACAAATCATAGTAAAGCTCCCTATAATTGTTTTGTGATCTAATATAATCCCGAACATCTTCAACATCCTTTAATGGTTGCAACAAAGGCCACAACACATCTAACAAGTATTTGTCTTCTAACTTAGAATCTATGTTAAATGTTTCAGCAATTATGTAGTTCACAACATCATTGAACTTGTTTTTCTCTAAAGAGTCATCTACAAGCATTGTATTTTTACAATTGTATGGTGCATTAAACTGCCACCAAATGGAGTTAAGATTCTTAAGATATAATTTGAGATTCCCATAATCTTAATAATCAGAGTGTTTGGTCTTGACACAATCTTCTTGTGTAAATATGAACTTGAAGCTTGCAACCTCTAAACAATTGTTTTAAAGGAATGAAGGCATCATGTCATCACCATTTGACTTTCTCATCGATGTCCATAGTGTTATTTTGAAAAACAATTTGCACCATTACAAGAACTTGTACACATTACGTCCGAGAAAATAATTTTTTTGAGCTCGACGATGCCAAATTTTTTTACTTGTTTGAATGTTGAATTGGCCTTGTGGAGGGTTTGTGCGAAAACATCGTTTATATCAAATGTTATCAATTTCATGTTGCATGTGTTTGTATTTGAAAATAAAAACAAAACAAAATCAAATGGTTGAGGCAGTGAATCAATTGAAAAATAAAAAATAAGTCCCTCTCGATAGTGTCATATCAAAAATCAAATGTTTGTAGGTGGTGAAGAAGGTAAAAAATCTAAGGGAGTTCTTCATTTCTTATTGTTATATTAGGAATATTTTTTTGCAGAGAATGGAATGTAATGTTTTAGCATGACAAGTCTTTACATACCATATTATAGTTATTTCATTGCATTGGAAAGCGATATACACTTTCTATTATAGAAGCGAAAACTAGTATTTAAGAATGCTCATAATTAATTTAAGAATACATATTTGATTAATAAGAGCTACTAAAAGATTTGTTACAATAAATTTTATTTGTTGATTCACATTTGTAACTTATACACTCACACTCTAAACTTATAATTAGGTAAAATATAAATACTCCAAACTTATATTCGTATAATATCAACATACAAAATAGTTAAGCATAACCATCATAAAAACATATGAATATATTTTATTTACAATGTTAAGTTGTATCATCATAATAACATTTTGAAATGCTAACTTTTTATTTAGCATTTACTCACTCCAAATATTTGATGCCCTCTACCACATTCAATCCCTTAGACACTATTAGTGATAATTCTTTGTACAAATCAGTCATCAACCACATATATTTAAACAATTTTCTCCTCTTCTTGTCATCCCAACCATAAAATTTTCTGGAGGGTTTCCCTTTGCACCTAATGTAATACACATTGTGTCTTTAGAACTATAGGGAACATCATTTCTACTCCAAACCTTTTCTATATCTTTTATTACAATTCCATCGACTATATTGCAATGTTCTTTTCCCCATGTGAGTACTGGATTTAATTCAATCGATAATTTTTTATTGAAATCCTTTGTCATATTTTCAACATCAGCAAAAGTGATTTTGTCTTACCAGAATCCCATTTCAATTTTTTTTTATAATGAATTTATAAAATATTTCACACCATCTCGTGGGTTGATAGTCTCCTATCGAACTTGAATGACATCTCCTTAGTAGTCGATTGGTTTTTATCATATAGTAAGCCCTCCAAATCTAAAATAAACAAGAAATTCTTGTGGCTAGTTAAGGAAGTAAATAATTTTTTTAATCAATCTCATATCAATTCTAACCAATGGAAATAATCAACATTTTAGCTTGTGGCTACCACTTACCAATGGGGCTTGCATGTAGGATTGTATCTTATTTACCCGCAGCTGGATCCTTTAATGCAAGATATATTTCAAACAAACATTAATCTATTCATAATATAGCTATTGCTATGGAAAATGAAAGCGTATTTGAAAAAACATAGTGATCTACGTGGTAAAATGGTAAATTCAATATCATCACTTTAGGAAGCTACCACTTACCGACTGAGCTTTTGGCTTGGATTGCATAGACCTTACTCGCTATTTTTTTGATGCAAGATGTATTACAAACAACATTAATAAATTCATAATCGATTTCATGCTATGGAAAATGAAAGCATAATTGAAAAGCATACTACTCTCCATGGTAATATGGTAAGTAAAAATCAAATTATTCTATGTCTTCTGAATGAATTTTAGTGGACCCCGAGGTTCATTGATATCCGTTGAATCACCCATTGGAAGACAACTGTTCGAGATATTGATGTGGATTAGCAACCACTAGGCTATGCCATCATTGGTTGGACTAAGCATTAATACTAATGTCTTGTATCATTATATCGATACTAATGGTTTATGCGAAAACCAACAACCTAGAAACTACAAACTATGTAGCATTGGATGCCACCATGAAATTTTGAAATAGGTTATTTGGTAATTCCTTCTTTGAAAATGGTTTTTCTTATAGAATTAGTTAATATCGTTTTCTATAACTTTGTGAGCCTTATAAAAGGTTTTTTTTAAATACGCATGGATAACATACCTGATTTTGACTGCATATTTGTGTTGGTTACTACTTTACACTCCACTGTTACTTTCTTCAATTGTTGGTTATCTGCATAAACCATTAATTGTCTTATAAATTTGTGGGGCTTAGTAGCAGTTTTTATTTATAAATGCACATGACTAACATACAGGATTTGATTGCATATTTATGCATGATGTGGCCGAGTTCTCCTCTTCGTCATCGATTTGATGAACATAGAGTATCATAAAAATACAAAAATAATGGCAATTGAAAACAAATCTCATTAAACATATTTATAAAATGATTAAAGGTCAATCACCATGTTGAGTTGGTTGTGTAGCATCAAGTTGAGAGGTTTGTACATCAAATCCTATTGTTCTTTGGTTGTCTGCGTAAATAAGAAATGTGTAAGTAGTTTTTTTGGTTGAAATACATTTAACATAATCACATGTTCGAGTTGTATTCCAGTACGAACCTTTCTTCATATGAGAATAGTAATGTTTCAAAAACATTTCCTGACTATGTGTCTCAACAATAAAAATAATAGATAAATTAGATTCAACTAATGCATGCAATGCTACACTTCTACCGTAAAGAACTAATAATAAAGAATTATGGGAATAACATCGAGTGAACATATTAGTACAGAAATCATATGATCACTCGCAAGGAAAAGGATGTTTATTTCCTTTTAGGCCAATTTCACTTATAGTTATCAATTGTTGTGGTAGTTTTTCCATCCAATCCCTAGTGAATTCTTCTCTTTCATCATTGTTATCATCACAGTTGTGCACTCCAGTTATTGTGTACATAAGACACAAACTTTTAAATTTCCCATTGCTATCATAGAGTCTATAACATCCATCCAGAATCAATTCTCCAATGTATTTAACCTTTTCCATGTATTTTTTATTGTTTCTCTCAAAAAAATTGAATATTAAATTGGTATGAGAATAATAATAATACAATCCAGCAAAGTCGTTCAAACAACTATTAAGAACTCCATTATTACTTTAGCAGAAATATCGCTAGAAAATTTGTAAAAATTAGTGATAAAACATTATGCATTGAAAGGATTGGTGGTAGGAATAGCTGATAGAGTTGATGGAAGCTGGAATAGGTGGCCACATTACATGCACAGGTGGAAAATTTACAAGCCCAGATGGCCCAGGGTGGAGATGGGGAGGGTGATGATGAGAAGGTAGCCACCCGACAAGTGCAAGTTATAGGTTTGCAGGGCCAGTTGACCACTACACAAGCACAAATTCAGGCATTACAGAGCAAGTACATGCACAGGTACGGGGCTGATGGCACCTCCACAAGCACCTGGGACAGTTCCCGGTTCATAAGCAAGGGCTAGACAGGTCCCGCAGAAAGGTACAGGGGCCGAGGCCTATGGGGCCACCACAGACCATACCCATATCTAGGTTACGAGATGCCCTAGGTGAGGCCAGATACTATCAGGATCAGTTGATGGCAACAGGATAGATTTTCTATCTTATGGAGAGTACAGTGGCACAACAGGCCTCGAGTGAGAGGACCAGATCCCAGACTCACAATGTGGAGAGCATAGGGGGCCATCGAGCCCGAGACATGATCAGGGTGAGGCCACCAGCTCATGGAGGCTAGCTCCAGGTGATGTACCAAGACGGACTCGACCACCGACCCATGGCAGCAATGAGATGTTATCAAGCCACTTTGGGACAGAGCTAAGGAGGAGACATGCAAGACTGAGATGGAGGATATCCGGAAGGATGATGTCTGATGTACATCCCTTTATTTTGATGTATTTTATTCATTTTTGATATATACCCACTGCGTGGTGAAGACAAAGTGAGGATGTACGAGAGTTTTGTATATTTTTGGTCATATATATTGGGCATGTGCCAAGATGGTGAGGATATATATGAGAGTTTTGAGTGATTGGATTATATACACCACCTTGCATGCTAAAGATATTTGAGATTATGTATATGGATACACATATTTGGATATTTTAATTTATATAGATGATGATGATTATGGTCATTATGTGTATACTTGTTGATAGAATTTTCCTTATTATTCATAGATGGATTCATGATATGTGTGTTAGGCATGATGGATTCAGGATGTGGTTTAGGCATGGATTGAGTCAAAGGTTATAGGCATGATTGAGTTAGGTTGTAGGCATTGATTGAGTTAGGTCATAGGCATAATTGAGTGAGTTTGTAGGCATGGATTGAGTCAGGTCATAGGCATGATTGAGTTAGGTTGTAGGCATGGATAGAGTCAGGTCATAGGCATGGTTGAGTTAGGTCATAGGCATGGTTGAGTTTGTAATTCATTAATGTGTACAATTAATGATGAGATGGACCATGTTTAAGATGTTTTATAATACATGCATGATAATGGTAAAGAAATGGTAGACATAATAAATGGATGTTGGATGATGATAAAGGTGGAAAAAAATTGTTGTTTGTTGGTTTTTAATTTCCAATTATTGATATAAAAAGAAACTAAGTTATGGTAGAATGTGATTTAGGAAAATGAAAGATGAATTGGTTAGGGTAGAGAGTGGCTGAGCTAACCTCCAAGGGCCCCATGCCCTGGAGTGTTACCTACATAGTCTCGGTGAAAAGGGACCTCATGCTGATGTAGTTCTCCCATAAGCTAGGGAAGAATGAGAGGAGGTATGAAAATGGGTGGGTATGTTATAGGAAGGATTGAGTATATGTCTGTTAGGTATGGGTGAATTTTAGGTACATTGGTACAGGTGATTTTGAGGTGATTATGGTGAAGGAGGAGAAAAATTACCCAAAAAGAGGCATCAAGGGTCAACCCTTGTATAAGGTAATCAATTTGTAATGAAGTGGTTTAAAAAGAGAAGAGGAAGCAAGAAAACCACCTGATTTTTTAGGATCGGAATGAGTGGATCATACTTTAGATGGGTTGATGAACGTAAGACCCTAAAAGCATTGCATGATTGATTATTCTAAAGGTGAAAAAGTAGTCACATGATCACCAAATGTCATGGTCCAATAGGTCCCTTGAGGTGGTAGGAAATGAAAGTGTGAATGGTGAGAGGGTGAAAAGTGGTTAGTTTTTATATGGTACTAGGTAGCATGCCTTTTTGGCAAGAGATCCAAGGTCACAATGGGAAAGTCCATGACTAAAAGGATTTTTGTTTTGACTGATATTTGAGATAGACTGATTGATGTGGGAAGTCTATATGGGATGAGGAAATTAACTCCTTGAGGTCTTCATGAAGCTAATCAATGCAGAAGCTTCAAATTATTGTCTCTTATTTTTTTAAACAGCTTTGCATAGATGTCCTTTGAGGGACCAGTCTATTTATATCAAGATTGTAGAGAAAAATATGTCCTTTTGAGGGAGTCATATTTTTATTGGAAGTTTGACTTAAGGAGTTGGATCCCATGTGTGGGATTTTAAGTTATGGACAATACTAAGGTGAAGAAAATAATTCTTGTTTAGAAATTAAGGTGAAATGACCATGGGATCTCATCTAAAAGTAGACAAAACGTATCCATGAGAATCATGCTATGTGTAGCGTCATGGTACACATATTCAAGAGAAGATAAAAAGTGATGGGTATGCACATGATTCTTGTTTAATCATTGGTGAGGTGTAAGAAGTGGATAACACTCAAGGGACGAGCATGGAAAGAGACAGAAGATGAGGTAGGACTAAAATTCAACAATAGAATGGTTAAAGATGCAAGGCATTAAGGGGCTCAGGTTTGGGTTTACCATCGAGTGAAGATAAATGATAAGCACCTAATCCATAAGTATGAGTCACGATGTATGGTCCAAGCCAATTAGGAGCAAATTTTCCCCATTTAATTTTTCCTGCTTTGGTTAAATTTTGATTTTCGCTCGTGACAAGGTCACCGACTTGGAAGTTTTGTTCATGGACATGTTTTTCATAGGCACGTTTGATACATTTTTGGTAAACTTGGAGGTGGTCAAGAGCATTAAGGTGGAATTCGTCTAATAACTCAAGTTGTGCTAAACGGTCCTAACAAAAGTCATCATCATTGAGCATGTCATGGAGAGAAATGTGGAGTGAGGGAATCTGGACTTTGAGGGGTAGAATAGCCTTTGTACCATAGAACATAGAAAAGGTGTGGTAGCCATGGAAGTGTGAATACTAGTACGATATGCCCACAGAGTGAAAGGAATGTGCGTATGCCAGTCCTTCCCAGTATTGTTAACCACTTTCATGAGAATTTTGTTTAGGGTTTTGTTAGTGGATTCGGCTTGGCCATTGGTTTGTGGGTAATAAGGTGACAAGAAACTTATCTGAATGCCAAAGGTGTCACAAATTTTTCGTAGGGTTTTATTTTTGAATTTTTTTCCGTTATCAGTGATGAGGTGATGTGGAACACCAAAGCGACAAATGATGTGATGATTAATGAACTCACATATTTTCTCGGCTTTCATGGAAATGAGAGGTATGGCTTCAACCCATTTTGTGTAGTATTCGGTAGTGGTGATGATCCATTGATGTCATTGGGAAGAATGGGGATTGATCTCTCCGACAAGATCCAAACCCCATTGAGAGAAGGGCCAAAGGTCACAGGAAACCTATAAGGCATGACTAGGTGCATGATGAAGGTTTTCATGTGGTTGGAATTTTATGCAACACTTGATGTAGTCACAAAAATCATCATTAAGGGTCGGCCATTAATAGCCTAGGTGAAGAATATGCTTAGCAATAGCAAGGCCATTGAAGTGACCTCCACATATGCCATCATGAACTTCCTTAATGGTATAAGAAATTTTAGAACTTGTAAGGAACCTTAAGATAATACCATCAAAGCCGTGCTTATAGAGGAGGCCACCTATGATGACGTAACGAGAGACCTTTTTCAGGAAGGCACGTTGTCTATTACGAGTGAGATTAGGAGTCAAGATAGAGAGAGAAAGATAGTCGAGTATTTTTTATACCAAAGGTCACTCGGGCGGAGGCAACGGTTCGATAGAGTAAACTTTGTGAGGTAAATAAGAAGGGGATTGGAGTCTTTGTACGGTGACAAATATTTTAGAATCGGCAGTGAAGCAGGTATTTGAGAGGCCAAGTAGGCCATGGTATCTGTAAATTTATTGGTTGAACGTGGGACGGTTTGAAGGGTGTAACAGTCGAAGGTGGTCAAAAGTATGTCTACATGATGTTTATACTTTTGAAGTTTCTAATTATGACATTGGAATATACCGTTGAGCTAGTTTATGACCAATTGAGAATCACCAAAGATGTTGATTTATTTAACATCCAAGGCATAGGTAACTGGACCTGGACACACTGATACGAGCGCTTCGTATTCGGAAATATTGTTTGTACAAACAAAACCGAGTTTGAAATACAAAGGCATGGGTTCACCATCAAGTGGAATGAGGGTAACACCAGCCCCACCCCCACACTGGCACTTAGAACCATTGAAGAAGAGTGTCATTTGGTAAGTGGGTTCATCTAGGGAAAGGGTAGCAATCGACTCATCTGAAAAGTAAAAATTAGAGGGTTGATCCCTAGAAATAGGTTCATCGGCCAATTTGTCGGAGATAGCTTGGCCTTTGATGGAATTTTGATGGATGAATTTGAGGTCAAGGTCAGCCAGAAGCATAAGCTAGTGTGCGGCACGTTGATTTTGGTAAGGTTTGGAATACATGAAGTGTAAGGGGTCGATGTTGGTCATAAAATAGGTTTTTTGGTTGAGTAGGTAATGGTGGAGTTTGGTGGCAATGAAAATTAAGGCTAAGAAAAAAATTTTGGCATGCGTATATCGGGTTCCATAGTCCAAAAGAGTATGGCTTATGTAATAAACCACCTACTCCCTTTGTTATTCATCGTGATGAGCGAGCATGGCCCCCAAGGAGTGATCGGTAGTAGAGATGTATAGGTAGAAGATTTGATCATCTTTAGGTGGAATGAGTAGGGATGGTTGGAGAAGGTATTATTTTAAGGCCTCAAAAGCTTTGTGGCAGTCCTAATCCCATTTAAAGGAGGCATCCTTCTTGAGAAGATGATGAAATGGTTGACACCGATCAGACAATTACAAAATGAAACAATGAATAGATTGCAACTTACCTTCTAGGCTACAGAGTTGTCTAAGGTTAGTGGGCGGAGGCATTTTAAGAATGGCCTTGACTTTAGCAAGGTCAACTTCTATACCACGTAGGAGATGATAAATCCCAAGAGCTTTCCTGAGAGAACTGCGAAGACACACTTCTTGGGTTGAAGGTGAATGCAATATTTAATGAGATGGTCAAAGATGGTTTTTAGGATGGTGAGGTGCCGGAGAGAGTGTTTGGATTTGGCAAGGAGGTCATCCACATAATCTTCCAATATACGATGCATGATGTCATGGAAGATATAAGTCATAGCTCGCTGATATGTGGCACCAAAGATTTTTAAGGCCAAAAGGCATGACTCGATAGTAGAAGGTCCCCCAAGGGGTGATGAATGTGGTTTTATGTTGATCCTCTGGGGCAAGTAAGATTTGGTTATAACCCGAGAAGCCATCCATGAGTGATAGCATCTCATGACCAGCGGTAAGGTCAACTAGCTGGTCAATACTGTAAAGGAAAGTCATCTTTTGGGAAAGCTAGGTTGAGGTCATGGAAATCTGTGTAAATGTGGAGTCCCCTTATCACCTTAGTGATAGGGACAATGTTAGAAATCCAACGAGGATAATCAATGGGTAGAAACTGAGAGGAGGCACTTAAGTTATTCTTTAATGAGAAGGGCAATGTGAGGGTGCATTTTCCTCAACTTTTTTTTATGGGTTTGGATTCGGGAATGGTTATGATATTGTGTACCACTATATTGGGGTCAATACTAGGCCTGTCTGCGTAAGACCAAGCAATAGCATGGTTATGGTTTTTGAGAAAAGAAGTGATGGCTTCTTATTCAGCAACATCTAAAGATTGTCTTATCTTTAGAATAAGTGGGTCGTCCTAAGTATGAATGTTGATCTCAATAGTCGATTCATTCAACATGGTTTGCATCTCAGAGGGTAATGACCGATGAATATATGAGTCTTTTGCACCAAGGTAGGTGAGTATAGATTCATCATCCTGACATTGAATGACGTTAATCAAAGGTGTATCGTCATCGATCATTTTCAGGATATAGGAAGGGAAGAGGGGAAGGATTCTCGCCCACGCATTCATAAGTCAAAGTCCCCAAGGAGATGGTGTTTATGAAAAAAAAAATTAGGAGGAATGGATTTTGGACCCATTGAATCTGTCAAAGAAGGTGGTGATGGTGGTGAAGAAGGTGGAGAAGGGTTGATGTCCTCAATGAGTTCAATACGGGCCTTCTTGGTAGGTGGTTCAGCAAATCCGATACCACTACAATCATTATGTTTACGAGTAGTACATGGAATATCAAGTATGGTGGCCTTTCTCATAAAATCCAAAACTAAAACCTTTCCATGCACATCGGTGCAGGAAGGTGTGGGTGAAACGGTGATTGGTGAGTGATTGGAGGTCAACAGAAAATGGGTGGGTTTGTGACGGTGGTTCGGGTGTGTAAGTGGTAGTATCAAGTCCCCTATAGGTGAGACTGGTACAAAGGTGAGGAGGACTATAAAGGAGGTGTTATCCTATATAATGATCATAACGATGGTGTTGGTAAAGACTTTCGTACTCTTGTGGAGTAAGGAATGTGTTGACACTATATAGGTGATACTCCCCAGTGAGGTGTTGAAAAATGCCTTCCAAGGGATCGGTGGTTAGTATGTGGGTAGCTGGAATAGACGATGTGTTAGAGGTTGGCTCGGAGGTGGAGCTAATGGATTGGGAGGTTGATGGTTTGGCCGTGGAGGTTGTGGCAGCGGTAGGAATGGAGGAGGTATGTGCGGTTGAGGTAGTGGCTGCACTGGTGAGCAAAGGTGTAGGTGAAGAGGTGGTGGTCATGGAGGTAGATGCTTTAATGGGTATAAGCATGTCATTGGGTCGAGTAAAGCATGTTGCAAGTTTTGAAAGGTGATGGATCAGCTGGAATGGTATAGGTGTGTCCTTCATGCTCAAACTTTACACAACAATGCAAAGTGGAAGGAACACAACCCATGACACAAATCTAGGGTCTACCAAGTAACAGGTTATATTGAAATTCCCCTCCAAGACATAAAATAAATCTGGAATAGTACGGGGCCCACACAAATATGGAGGATGACGGTGCCAAGTGTAGAGGTGATAGCATCATTGAATGAACGCAACATGATGGGATGTTTATGCATGCAATTGTTGTATGTGCATTTGAGTGAATGCATGGGAGGAAATGATATTAATGCTAGCGCCCCCATCGATCATAACACATTGTACATGTATATCATCGATGTGGATAGAGATGAAGAGAGTTGGAGTCTGGGTCATCAATTTGGTGTGGTGCAATCTCTTCCTTTGAGAAGCTAAGGGAGGCTACTTGGTGAGTAGGTGGAGGTGTGGATAAAGGTGGTAATTTGGTGAGAGAGGCTACATGATGGGGTGTAATAATGGAGGCTATGGGTGTAGGGTCATTGGGTAAAACCTCAATAGATTAAAGGACCTCCATGAGATCTTGACGATGGGATTCTGAGGTTTGGATGAGGTCAAACAGAGACATTTTGAGGGGAGATATATGTACTTGTTTGAGCATGGAGTGATGTGTAACCCCATTAGAAATAGGATAGGTGGGGCTGTGGATAGTGATTTTAGGTGTAGGTGCAGATGGTATGTTGGGTATAGGATTGGTGGGTGCATCAATCACCTTTTCCTTGCCTTTGTCCTTCTGAGCATGGGTAGCAATGTGGATCATGTTGATTTGAGGTGGGGAAGTAGGTGAGGTAAGTGAGCCATGAAAGGTATAAGCGACATGAAGGGAAAAATCCTAGTGGCGGGAAGGAACCTTGTGAGATGAGTTGAGCACACCGACATTTGGGTGGAGGTTTGGTGAGTTCTCTGATGTGAACCATGTTAATTTCGAATCTTGGGGGTGGCTCTAGGAGTTATGGGGGTGAAGGTCTAAGTCGTTGACTAGGCAAAGGGGGGAAGGAGTGTGGGAATGGGTGTTGGTGAAATGGGGTCCTCATCGATAAGGTCATCATCGTCAAAGTTTCCTTTAGGAGGACACAACTAGATAAGGATAGTTTTCAAAGCCTTGCATTTCTCCACATCGTGTCCTGACACATGATCGTAGGCACAAATTTTGGTGTGGTTTGGGTTTGAGAGGGTCATAAGGCCTAAGCGGTGGTAATGTGATGACAGAAGTCTCAAGGAGGTTGGTTAAGATTTTGGCATATGACCCCACTAGTGGGTCACAATGGGAAGTGAAAGTGGGTTTGGGTGTAGGCGCGGATGACTTTTGAGGAACGGTCTTTGCATGAAGGGGAGTAGGTCGAGCCAAGGTTTTAGGTGCTAGTTTGGTTTTAGGTGTTGGTCATGTTTTCTTGGGCAGGGGTATGGTAGATGAACTGGAAAAGGAATGTGTGGTTGGTTTGACTATCTTATGGGAGGGTAGCGGATTTTTGTTTTTAGGTTGGACATTCTTGGGTAAAGGTGATATGGGTGCATGAGATCTAGAGGGAAAAGTGGATGGTGGAAGAGGGCAAGTTACCCATGGGGATAACCGAGGTGTTGTGAAGGTAGATGGCACGGGTCATGCAGGAGGTGTGAGGGAAAGAGACTGAAGTGTCATGGGTAATGAAGAAGTTGCCAATGGTATTGGAGGTATGGGTGGTAAATTTGTTTCACATCTAGGTGGAGGTCATGTCGGGCACTTGGGTATGTTATAGGTTTGCGAGGGAGGATGGGCTATTGTGTTTTTGATTTACCAAAGGTGGAGGTTTCTTAACCATCTTTGGGAGGGTGAGGTCTTAAGACAGATGGAAATGGTGAAGGTGATGAAGGTGTGATCGCGTGGTTGGAGTATGAGTTCTATGGGCTTGGTTCTTCTGTTTGGGTGTTGGATTAAGCTTGGTGTTAGCTTTGGGGGATGTAGCTAAATCTAATTTGATGGGTGAATGAGTAAGGTTGGCGGTTGGGATGACCCCTAAGGTAGTAATAAGTTTAGGCGAGGAAGATGATGTAGGTATGGGTTTGGATTTAGATGCATTTTAGGTTATGGGTAAAGGTGTGAGTTGAGCCATGAACGGTATCGTAGAATAATTTTCGATAGAGGTGGTTGTGTTTGGTTCAATTGGCCAAAATATTTTTGGGTAGATAGTGGAAGTGTCAGCAAGTGACATCTACATTTGTGTTGAGACAGGAAGTAGAAGACACCCCCAAAGTAAGGCTCTATCCACATAATCTAGGTGATCAGCTAAGCGTGAGAACAAGCACGGATGTAGGCGAGGTTGATGAGGATCCAATGGCAATTCCCATAAAATGTGTCTTAGAAATGGGGAATTTTCTAGCTTCAGCTTTTGTGGGTAAGAGAGCCGAAAGTAAGTCCGTAGGATCTTGGGTAACTAATGGAGAGTGGTCACCTAAAGGTAAAGGCATTTTTACTAGATTTTTGATAGGTGGAGGAGATGATGGGTGCTCCTCTATGGGTGGAGGAGATGATGGGTGCTCCTTTATGGGTGGAGGAGATGATGGGTGCTCCTCTGTGGGTGGAGGAGATAAACAAGTATCTTCCATGGACTAGAGAAGTACTACGGGTGACGGCTCTCTAGGTGGAGAAGCCAAAGGTGAAATAGTCTTGATATTAATGGAAGGCTCCTCCACGGGTGAGGAAGGAGGTGAAAGGTGTTCCTCTGTGGGTGGAGGAATAGGTGAGGTGGGTTCAAGTGTAGGTGGAGGACTTCAAGCTAGGATTTCCTCGATGGAAGGAATATGAGGTAATTGGGAAGCAATGGGTGTATCACTAAAAATAGCATGGACCTCGCGGGTATGGCTATCATGAGTTGAGGTTTCTCTGGTTTGATCAGAAGAAGGGGCATGATTAGGAAAGGGTTTCTTGAAGATGTGTAGGTTTTGATTGGCAGGTGTGTTAGGATTATCTAAGGTTAACTCACCTTTCTTGAGCATTTCTTGGAAATGTTTTTGAAAGTGATGTAATTACCATCACTATGACCCTTTACTCGATGATAGTTATAGAAATCATGTTCTTTATACCACATGGGTGTGGGGTGAGTGAGTTCAAAACTAGTGTGTGGTTTCACGGGAGGAAGGGTGATGGCCCCACTTTGATGAGCTTTTCTAAGATAGAAGAATAAGGTTCCCCAATTGGGGTGTATTTCCGTTGTTCCCGTCTGAATTGAAAAGTCTGAACAAGTGAGAGATTAGATGAGGGGCTAGCCTAATTTGATGGATGAGCTGGGCCAGCTTTGAGTACCACTGCATTAGTGGTTCCCTTGGCTTTTGAATAATTGTTCTATGGTTTTGAAGAAGAAGAGGTATCATTCAACTTGAATGCTGAATTCTTATTGCGTAGTTGGATTTTCTTCTCTTCAATGGCCCGAATCTATAGCTTTCATGCCATGGTGAATGCTTATTTGAAGGTTCGAGAAGGTTTGTACCTACTAGATCGGTGAGATATGCCTAGCAAAAGCCCACGTGAAGAGCTCAATGAGTTGAGTTTACGGTGGTTGGAATGCGAGTTGATTGATCAGGCTACGCTAATGAGCAACAAAATCTGTGATAGATTCATCGTCATACTAATGCATAGAGTAGAGGTCAGTCATGGTAACCTTCTTAATGACATTAATGGAGAAATGATCCAAGAAGCCTTGGGCTACCTGATTAAATGAGAATATAGAGTGTCTAGGTAACCCACTCTACAAATCTAACGCGGGCCTAGTCAAAGACATGGGAAAGGTCCTCAGGAGAAAAGCATCATCATGGGCGATTAGATAACACCCGTGTTTGAAAGACCATAAATTTTGCTACGGGTCTTCTTTGTTATTGAAACGGCTAAATTTAGGCATTTCCCAATGCATGGGATATGGACATGAGATAGGAATGGATGGGTGTATATGCTCATCACAAATCTCATCGTAGGTGAGATTGTTGCGGGAGCCAGATTCTGATGCCTCCAATGTATACATATTGTCCATCATTAACTTGATTAGGTCATTAGTAGGTTGTGATGGATGGGTGCCTCCTATAGCGTAAGAGGGTTGGTGTTGGGCATATAATGGGGCTAACATTCCAAGTATATGGTGTTGGCGTATAGGTAGATTGAGAAGAAGGGAGTGAAATAGGGGGTATATACCTAGAGTGAATAATAGATGAAACGGAAGGTTGTTGATAGTACATATATGGAGGTGTAAGGGTCGTGGTGACCCTAGTGGCAATGGGGGATAAATATTGTGGAATAGAAAGGAAAATGTTTTGAAAAGGGGTAGGGGTCACCGACATCGAGGTAGGTTGACCAAAAGAACGGTGAACCAACACCTGTTGGGTGAAACCGATGGCGTTAAAGGGAAACCGATGACGGTAGTAAGACCGACACCGGTTACTGTGAAATTGAAACAACAATGAAGAAAAGGTGGTTGTGAGTTAAAATTAATGTGGAATCAAACCCAAAATTCTGAGAAGGATGAGAATATGGTCCAGGCACACTTAGATGAAGCTAGAATACACCAACTCTGATGAGGATCGTGCAAGGAGAAATAAGAAAAAATGAAGAATAAAATCCTCTCACCTCAAAACGCAAGCCAAGCAGAAAATCTAAGAAAAATGTGATCCTAAGAGTGCCTTTTCTATTATGTTTGTTTATCTTATGCTATTTAAGGACTGACTCGTGAACTATAGAATAGACTTTTTGGTGAATATGGATTCCTACGAAGAAGGAGATCTACAAGGAGATGTTTGGTGTGTTATGGTAAGGGTGGGCTTTGCTCAAGTATAACTCGACAGAGTAAGCGACCTAGATGCCCACTGTACCATGATTGTGTGATCACCTACAGCTTCTTCCAGGAAAGATGTTGTTTAAGAATGTGTGTATTTTTAATTTTGTGATGTTTGGTAAGACTTAGAGAGAGAAAGAGAAAGGAAGTGCTTTTCTACGATTCGTTTGTCAACCATCAGTTGGGCATGACTTCTAGTGTATAGGTTTCCCTCAATTAATGTGAGCTAATGTAGAGAAGCAGAATGAAATGAAATGATTTTTAAACCCAAATTGAAATGTTGAATTCGATGACACAAAAAGATGAACAAGAGAAGGGATTCTCTTTCACTAATGCGATACTAATGAAAGGGAAGAAGTGTTCTTTTTAAAGCACCAAAATACGATTACTTTTAGACAATAGAAGAAGAGAAGGTTCCAAGGGAGAAATTTTAATGTAAGAACCTTTTAGAAAGGAAACAAACATGCAAATTTTCACCTAGAAATGAAAGAATGCAAAGAACCCCGAATGGGTCCCACCGGGCGTGCCAAAATGTTTCACCTGATTCTAGATCATTTCTTCAAATGTTGATAAAATAGATAAGGGTAAAGGGCTAGGAGGAATACCTGTTAAGATGTTGGTTGTAGGTTGTTGCACGCATATGACTTATGGATCTATAGTTGATCATGAGAGATTCCTTTTTACTTGGAGGAACTACCTGTAATGGAAAACAATACCACCCAAATAAAAGTTAAACAATATATGCAAGAGACTCGCCTAGCATATGCTAGATCCGGAAAGTGTGATACTTCATGACATACTATCAATCCACCTTTGTTTTAAAACAACTTAATGCAAACAATAAAGGAAATCCTATTATAGTTAAAATGATTTAGGTATCTCATTCGTCTACAATAAATAAATTCATTCACAACAAGCTAAGCTATGACTGAATCTGAAGGTCAAGATCTCTGTCAGGGTATTGGGAATGGTCAGGGTAAGGCTCTGGGATGTTTTGGGTATTGGGTGGAGGTTTTAAACACTATTCTTGGTTTCTGGTCAAAAACATAGAGATCGACATCAATTTAGGTTAACCGGCGACGGTTGTGGGTAACCGCATCGGTATGGTCGTGGTACAAGAAACTCAATAAAAATTTGGTGGGGTGACAGATCTGAGGCTAGATGGAAATGGAAGGGAAATGGTCAGAGTTCGTATGGGTCTCAGGTATGCACAGGAATGATTAAAATCTAGATATGGGTAGTTCAAGGGTGTGGGTAAAAGGATGGTCAAGTTTACATGGAGTTAAATGGTGGGGGAATGGAAATGGGAGTAAAAACTAATAACAGAAGTAAAAGAATCTACCAAATGATAAATGGACAAGTGTTGGTTAACAAAGCACTTATTGTTTGGTTGGCGATGGAGGGTGATCAGATGGAAGGAACTTGGTGTGATACAGACTCTTCCCAGATTCTCCGTGATGGTAGATGGATTTGTGGCTGCTTCAAGTGTTGGCTATGGATGTTATGATGTGTGTACTAATGCTAGTTTTTCTTACATGCATCTCTGGTTTCATCTTTGGTTCTCAAAATATGTGTTTTTATCCCTTAGAAATGTGTCAACCTTGAAATAAGGTTGTTTTGGGGGTTAAATGGTAACCGACGGTGGTTCCGACTTAACCGGTGACGATTTAGGGTAACCGGCATAGGTTAGGGTAGGATTTCCTAGGTTTACTAAACTAGGCAAATCCCCTTGATTTTTTGGGATCTCGTTTGTTTTTGCTCTGCAGATTAGAATGGAAGCTTCCTTCTAACATGCGGGAATGTGGTTAGAGGGAATGTAGGCTTTGATTTTTAGGGTTTGGGTAGGTCTTAGTTAGTTATGGCAACTTACTAAGAATAGGTCTTAGGGTGAGGTGGCTAGATGAGGTGTCTAGGTGAGGTGGATATGTGGGCATTATCCCAATTAGGATATTTAAATAATAAATATTGTGAGGATAATGAATTAATTTAATTAAATTAATATTAGAGTGGGGGTGGAATGGGCCATGGTTAGGTGAGTGTGTTTGAGGTGGTTATTTGTCGAGGGACCAAGGGGAGTGTGACCCAATTTTAGTGTCTACACCATCCACATTACATAGATAGCATGAAAGGAACGTTTGAAAATATAGATGTTAGCGAGAGATAGGATTTAAGTCGACATATAAATGGACAATTTTTAACATTACTTGTTGGTAATTTACACCAATTGAATGGACTAGTGTAGAGGCCATTAAGATTTAATTTTTCATATTTTGAGTAGAGTGTGTGAGAAACAAATCACAATAATAGGGTCAATGGTCACTAAGCAGTATTTGTTAAACATAAAAATGTTTAGTTGTTCCATAACACATATTGCAAGGAAAAATGTAGTGGTCACTTAGACCTAACGAGTTTTATTCAAAATCGAGCATTGGAGTATGTCATAATTCACATCCACTCGTATAAAAAAATGCTTTGCGACCATGAAGCTCCATTACTAATTGAAAGGAATGACATAAAGACCACTAGGATTTTCACTTTCTTTATTTAAAAAGAGTGATAAAATAACAAATCATTGTCTAGCGTAGTAGCCGCAAGGTTCCCACCATTACCTCTTGTGGTTGTAAACACTATCTCTATAGTTTTGAATTGATATTGTTTTTCAATGATTATAAGTGTATCATATTGGCTTGACTATTCTGATGGAGCCAAGTGTTGCACTACATACCCTTGGGAGGGATGAAGCCTTATATTATTCTCATAAGATATATTCTTTATGTCATATAATTCAGTTAGGTTCTTATATTATAAAATGCTTAGATACCACTAAGCTACATTACTAATTGTAAGGAATGACATAGCGACGGCTAGGCTCAATAGTTTCTTAATTTGAAAAAAGGGACCTCTAAGCTCCATTACTAGTTGAAAAGAATAACGTAGCGTCACTGTTAGGCTCAACATTTTATTAATTTGAAAATAGTTATATAATAACAAAGAATGGTATAGCTTATCGACCAATAGGCTCCTATCATTACCGCTTGTCATTGTAATCACTATCTTTTCATCTTTGGACTATAAATTTTTTTGAATTGATAGTAATTGTATTGTATTGGCTAGACTTCACATAGCGGACCCAATAGCTGCACTACATTCCATTGAGAGGGATCAAGACTTATTTATTTCACCTAAGATATATCTTTGTAAATTATAATCTATATTCGTTTGTATCAAAGAAAAAGGCTAGCGACCGGTAGGCTTAATAATTTCTTAATTTAAAGATAGCTATTGAATAACAAATCATGGTCTAGCTTAGCGATTGCTAGGATCCTATATTTTCCTCTTGTCTTAGTAATCACTATCTGTACAAATTTAGGTCGATTGTAATTGTCAATGATTATAATTGTATAAAATTAGCCACACGCTACCTAGTGGATCCAATTGGTGTACTACTTTCCTTTGCGAGGATCAAGAATTTCTCTTCATATAAAATAAAATGCTTAGCGACAGCTAAGCTCTATTAATAGTTGAAAATAATAACGTAGTGGCCGTTAGGATCAACATTTTCTTAATTTGAAAATAGCTATATAATTAAAAACAATGGTTTAGCTTAGCGCCACTAGGCTATCTGTCATTACCACTTGTCATTGTAATCACTATCTGTTCATCTTTGGACTGATACTTTTTTCATTGATAGTAATTGTATCGTATTGGCTAAACTTCACATAACGGCCCCAATTTCTGCACTACATTCTATTGAGAGGGATCAATACTTATTTATTTCACCTAAGATATATCTTTGTAAATTATAATCGAATTTTGTTCATATCAAAGAAAAATGATTTCATAATTTTGAAATAGCTATTGATTAAAAAAGCATGGTCTAGCTTAGCAGACTACTATGCTCTTATCATTACCGCTTATCATTGTAACCATTATCTTTTCTTCTTTGGATCAATAGTGTTTTTCATTGATTGTAATTTTATCATATTGGGTGGAATTTACATGGAAGACCCAATTATTGTATTACATTCCATCCAGGGAATCACGACATATTTATCTCTTATACAAAATATCTTTGTAAATTGGAATCCATATTCATTCGTATCAAAGAAAAATCCTAACAACCGCTAAGCTCCATTACTAATTGAAAGGAATGACATAGCGGCCACTACACTCAATAGTTTATTGATTTGGAAATAGCGATAGAATAAAAAATCATGATATAGCTTAGCAAATGTTAGGCTCATACCAATACCTCTTTTCATTGTAAACACTATCTTTACAGCTTTGGATTGCTACTAAATTTCATTTATTATAATTGTATCATATTGGCTGGACTAGCCTGTCGTAACCTAGTGACACACTATATACCCCTGAGAGTAAGTGATATTTTTGTATTTTTTATAAGATATATCATTACAACATATAATTCACATCGATTCTTATCAAAGAAAATGCTTAGCGACCGCTAAGCTGCTTTATTTATTGAAATAAATGACATAGTGGCCACTAGGCTCAATAGTTACTTAATTTGGAAATAGTGATAGAATAAAAATCATGATATAGCTTAGTGGCCGCTAGGCTCATACCAATACCTCTTTTCATTGTAAACACTATCTTTATAGCTTTGAAGTGCTACTATTTTTCGTTGTTTAAATGCAAAAACACCTTTTGAGATTTCAAAATTTCATGCCACATGTCATCGATTTTACTGGGTCTTATTTATATTATAATATCACGATTTCATATAGGTTCGAAATATTTTATACTTGTTTCTTTATATATAAATTTCATAATAAATGTGTCAATTATAATGTTTTCTAACTATTAGGTTCAAACTTGCCACGTGGCACAGAGTAATTGGAGAATTATATTTCATTAGTGCACTACATCTAACATTGTCTAGGTCAATTTTGATAAAAAAAAAAAAATAAATGTGCCTATACATTTATACAATTTATTTCTTCTGTTTTATTATAATATTATATGTTTTATTATGTTTTTACTATTTTAAGCTATAACCAATAACAAAAGGCATTGTTTTCAATATTATTTATTTTTTCAATATCTCGCACCTTTTCTTAATGAGTGGTAAATTCAAATTTTGAATTGTGAATTCCCCGCATTTGAGAGAATTTGAAATTTGAATATACTCTCAAATTCCCCTACTCTTTCGCTTAATGTTCAGGGAAGTCTAATTTTAAAATTTTATATCTCGTATTTTTTATATTTTCAAAATTTATAACATGGAATGTGCCAAAAAATTTATTAAATACCCTAGAGAACTAGTTTTTAGGGTTTTTATTTTTTCGGTCTTACAGAAAAGCAACTCATGAAATCATAGAACAATATAAGCAAGTCATAGATTGCAGGGCCGAGTGTAATAATCCCAACCGTTTTGGAAAGGGAACAATTAGGCAGTAATTATAATCTCATTTGCAAAGCAAGCACACAAAGCACACACACAAATAAGGCAAAAATAGGGAGCACATAAACTAGGGAAGGAAAAGGGGTTGCAAATAAAATAGTGCAGATAGTTAGTTTGATGCAAAAATAGAGGTTTGAATGACCTCACCAAGCACAAAATAATCTCAAATCTAAATGAGGTATTTATCAAAAACGTATATTATACTAAATGTGCACCTTTTTATTGCAATTTTGTTCAGTCATTTTGTCTTGGACTAGTTCTTGTCTTTTTCACTTTAGTCCACCTTTTTTTTCCCTACCAAAACGTGCTCGCAACCCATCTCTCGCTTATCGGTTCCTTTATCATTTTTTCAAACCGCCTTGTTCTTCAAGAAAACAAGGATTTTGTTGTGCCCTAACCAAAGAAAATTTAATCCCTTTTCAGCTCTAGTTTTTATTTCATTTGAACACTTTCAAGTATCCATCATTCTATGTCCCCCTTAGGATTATTTTTCTTGATAATGATGGCATGTCGCATAATCACTAGTTTTTAAAATTGTAATGGTTTGCAAGACTCAAGTATTGTTTAGGTATTCGTTACGACTACCTTTTCTTCCTTTTATTATGATGATAAAAACAACCTGAGGTAATTATTTCATTATACATTGTTTATATGGTTGTCGCGTTGACTTTGTAAGAAGATATTCGAGGTTAACAAAATGATTTAAAACTATAAAATCATATTAAGTTTTCAATTGTGTGATAATTTTTTGTGCAATGGAAGGTAAACATATTATATATATGCATAAATTTTATAATATAAATATTTTAATCACTATGTATTTAAATTTATATTTTAAGTCATGAAAAAAATCACATAGCTTTGTAGTCACGATGATATAATTATTTTTAAACATTATTATTAATATGCCACGTATTATTGGTAAAAGATAGAGTGTTGTCATATATATTAATTCACGATTCTACACGTATTTCTATGCATTCAAATGGAAACGCTATACTTGTTATCCTTTATACCGTTTCAAATTGATTTCTCCTATCCAAAAAGTTGTGTAGCTTAGTGGCCGCTATGCTATAATTTCCTTTTGAAGAAAACCTGTTTGAATCTCAACGATAATAAAAATATATATGTATCACTGTATAACACATAGAAGGTTTATGTTTAGTGTTTAGCGGTCATCGTATAACACTTTCAATTTCAGAATTTGAAGTAAGTTTTTTTGAGGTTAGAGGTCGTTAGGCTATGCTAACAAATAATATTTCGAGTCATGTGGTGGTTATGATTTAAAAAATATTAAGATATTATGATCTTATCAGCCACCGAGATTTGGAACAATATTATTTTGAGCTTAGCATTCGCTAGGTTATGCTACAACATATTACTTGAATGTTTTCTTTTGCTAGGATTTAACAAAAACAAGAAAGCTATTCGAGCTTAGAAATCGCTAGGGTATGAAAAAATACCATATTTGTAGCTTAGCGATCGTTATATAGCTACGGATATTTTGAACTTTTAGGCCACTAAGACACTACCAAAACATAATATTTGGAACATAGTGGTCGCTAAGATTTAACAAAATAAAGAAAGATATTTCGAGACTAGCGTCCGCTAGGTATTGCCACAACATATTATTTGGAGCTTAGCGGTCACTAGGATTTCACAAATTAAATTAAGGTAGTATCAAATTAGTGGCCGCTACGTACTGCCACAACATAATGTTTAGAGCAAATACTTCAACAAGATTTAACAATTTAAATGAAATTAAATTGAGCTTCACAGCGGTCGCTAGTCTTTACAACGATATAATAATTTAAGCTTATCGATCATTAGGATTTAACACATAATATTTAGAGAATATCAGTCATCAGGATTTAACACATTAAATTAATAATCTAGGAGCCTAGCGGCCACTAGGATATGCATAATCATAATATTTTGAAGTTATCGGCGGTATGCTTTAACAAATCAAAAAACATATTTTGAGCTACTCAACATCTAGGTGCTTCCACTATATAATATTTCGAGCTTAGATGTCACTATCATTTAAAAAGAAAAAGAATGAATTTTTTTAGCTTAGCGTCTACTAGCTTATGTTGCAACATATTATTTGAATATATGTTGTCGCTAAGATTTAATAAAAAACAAGTAATATATTATGAGCTTAGCGGACGCTAGGTTATGCCTCAAAACATTTTTTGAGCTTAGCGATCGGTACTCAATAACGGATATCTTGAATTTTTACACCGCTAAGACACTACCACATCATAATAGTTGGAACATAACAGTTTCTAAGATTTAACAAAATATAGTAAGATATTTCAAGACTAACGTCCACTAGGTATTGTCGCAACATATTATTTGGAGCTTAGCGATTGCTAGGATTTCAAAAATTTAATTAAGGTAGTATGAAATTAGTGGTCACGCTATGTACTACCACAACATAATATTTAAAACAAATCATTTGACAAGATTTAACATTTTAAATTAAATTTAAAAAAAATTGGTTGCTAGTCTTTACAACAATGTAATAATTTAAGATTAGCGTTCGTTAGCATTTAACACATAATATTAGGAGCATAACAGTCATAAGGATTTAAGACATTAATTTAATATTCTAAGAGCCTAGTGTACGTTAGAACATGCATAATCATAATGTTTGGAAGTTATTGATTTGGTATGCTTTAACAAGTTTTGAGCTACTCAAAATCTAGGTGCTTCCACAATATAATATTTCAAGCTTAGATGTATCGAGCATTTAATAATACAAAGAAGAAAATTTTAGCTTAGCGTCCGATAGCTTATGTTGCAATATATTATTTGAAGATATGCTGCCGCTAGGATTGTATAAAAAATAAGTAAGATATTGCGAGATTAGCATACGTTAGGTTATGCCTCAAAAACATTTTCTGAGCTTAGCAATCGGTATTCAATAATGGATATCTTGAAGTTTTATGCTGCTAAGACACTACCACATCATAATAGTTGGAGCATAATGGTTTTTATGATTCAAAAAATATAGTAAGATATTTCAAGATTAGCGTCCATTAGGTATTGCTGCAACATATTATTTAGAGCTTAGTGGTCACTAGGATTTCAAAAATTTAATTAAGGTATTATGAAATTAGTGACCACTACATATTGCCACATCATAATATTTAAAACACATTTTTGATAGGAATTAACATTTTAAATGAAAATTAATTTGAGACTTGCGGCCGTTAGTCTTTACAACAATGTAATAATTTAAGCTTAGCGTTCGTTAGGATTTAATGCATAATATTTGGAGCATAGTGGTTGAAAGGATTTAACACATTAAATTAATATTCTAGGAGGCTAGCATCCGTTAGAATATGCATAGTCATAAAATTTGCAAGTTTTTGATGGTATGCTTTAACAAATTTTGAGCTACACAACATCTAGGTGCTTCCACAATAAAATATTTCGAGCTTAGATGTCTCGAGCATTTAACAAGACAAAGAATAAAAATTTATCTTAGCTTCGATTTATTGTGCTGCAACATATTATTTGAATTTTTTTATTGCTACGATTTAACAAAAAACAAGTAAGATATTGTGAGCTTAGCAGTCAACTAGGTTATGCCACAATAACATATTCTAATCTTAGCGATCGTTAGTCACAAATTTAATTAAGTATGAAATTAGTGGTGGCTATATATTTACACAACATAATATTTAAAGCATGTCTTTCAATAGGATTTAACAATTTAAATGAAATTAATTTGAGCTTTGTGGTGCTAGTCTTTACAACAATGTAATAATTTAAGCTTAGCGTTTGTTACGATTTAATGCATAATATTTGTAGCATATCGGTTGTCAGGATTTAACACATTAAATTAATATTCTAGGAGAATAATGTCCACTAGGATATACATAATCATGATATTTGGAAGTTATCGGCGGTATGCATTAACAAATTTTGAACTACTCGGCATCAAGGTGCTTCCACTATTTAAAATTTCCAGCTTTGATGTCGATAGCATTTAACTAGTAAAATAATGATAGTTTTAGCGTAACATCTGCTAGATTATGTTCTAACATATTATTTGAAGATTTGGTGTTGTTAGGATTTAACAAAAAACAAGTAAGATATTGCGAGCTTAGCGATTAGTACTCATTTATGGATATTTGAGCATAATGTGTGCTAGTTTATGCCACAACGACATATTTGGAGCTTAGCGTATCAAAACAACAAATGCATGTTTAGACAAGTATAAAATTTAGAATATATACATGAACATTCAATCAATTATAAATATTCATCTATTTACATGTCATACATATTACAAAGTGCTTTCCCACCTATCTCAAATACTACAATTTATGATTCATTGTGGTTCTTCCTTAATTATGGACTACTTTTGATTTGATTTCACGAGCCCATTTGCTTCTTGGTTTTTAGCTCTTGTTCAAGATCTCTTTTATCATATCCTTGTTGTGCCTCCTCAAAATATTCTTTGAAAATCTTAGAATCTCTAGTTATCTTTCCTATGTCCACAATCGGGATTCTATATAGCACAATAGACTTGTCAAGAAAATCCTTTTGACTACCAATTGATTTTTGGAAATTTCCTTTAGAGTCTCTATTTTCTGTATTTTTTCCCTTGTTTTGGAAACAATCTCAATGACATGTGAAGTTTCTCCTTCGTTCGCCTCAATTATTCTCCTTTGAAAATTAACCAAGAATTTCTTAAGTGATGTCGTAAAATATTCATCAGAAACCAATTCATGGTTTCCAGTTAAATACTTCCATGACCAAAGCTTCTGTAAAAATATGATTTCCTCTAGAAATAATGTCATCAAACTGGAAAGATATTCTTCTTACCTATTCATTCCATTCCCTTAGTCTTTCCTTCATATAATTAGCATATGTCTAGCATATACCAATATCGTCCATGGTCATAATTGAAGGGTCTTTACAAATGCCTTTTTCAATGACTTGCCCCATATTTATTAATGTTTTCTGCAAAAATGTCATTTTTGTAATTAGTTTTTCGTGTCCTACAAATTTATTAGTTATTATAAACATTCACAAATGAAAAACAATTCTTACTCCATCTTTTATCTAAACTTAATTTCATTTTTCATTTTCTAATAATAAATATACAATGGGTGTTGCGCTCTGTAAATTCACAAAATCAAAACTTGTGGAGAAACATTGAAAATTGGTTAAGTACCTAATAACAAATGCAATATTTACAATCATTGTGAAATGGGTGTATAAAATGAAATTCTTCAAAATAAAATAACAATGCTTCACCTCTTTTAATTTTTTGTAACTTTGTTCTTCCCCTTTTGTATATGCGCTCCCTGTTTTGGTGTTGTTGCCTTCAAAATGAGTATACAATTTTCCATTTTATTGCATTAAAATACAGACGTCGTGAGCTTGTGTGGATTAAAATTTAATATTGTACCACTTAACATTAAATGTAGTACAAAAATTAAAAAAATACTCTCAAGTGGTAGATTTTACATTATACGGTTTAATGGCCAATTAATGTTTAGGGAAGTGCAATATTAATTAGGTAACATTTGACCTTACAAAAAAGTGTAATTGTTATTGTAAAGAATTAAGGTAAGATTTTTATAACATAATTTTTAATGTATGAAAACTAAAATTTGACATTTTTTGAAACTTAAATTTGACATACATAAATTTAATTGAAATTAAGTCTTTAATATTGACAATTATTAATAATAAACTACGTAACATGGGTTACTTCTACTCAATATTATAGACAATTATTATTAAAAAAACTTATATTGTTAAAATATTATGTAAGATATAAAAACCTTAGAAACAATTAATACACATAATTGAATCAAAGCATATAGCACCTTCGTTAATCAAATAAAGACTAAAATTGAACTCTATACCATAAAATAAACATAGCTATACAATTAGAGGATAAAATACATGAATGATTTAATTTGACACGATATTAATGGCCCTAAATTTAAGTCCAAGAGGCCGGTAGGAGAGACAAATTTTTACTAGAATGGCAAGTGAAAATGTTAGTAATGGCCATTCGATATACAAGTGATCGTTATTCCAAGTGCGAATGCTCACACTTCGTCATGTGAATACTCGAAATTCATCATGCGAGGGAGAGAACTTCAACATGTGAGGTAGTGATCTTCAACGTGCGAGGAATAACACTTCATCATGTAAGTGATTGCTTAGAAATGTGTGAGGCCACGACTCACTCGTACTATGATGAGTGATCACTTGCATGTCCAAGTGCGAGTTTTCAAACTTGGAAATGCACTCGCTTGCACATTGATGTGTGATCACCAAATTTTGACCTCCCATTCTAGTCTATATTTGAATTTTTATGTGTACAAAAAAATTAAGTCCCAGTGCCGTTAGGCTATAATTTTGAAAGCCATACATTATGTGTTTTATGGATAAAAATATACACACAACAGTGAGATCTAAGAGTGTAATACAATGTGTTATATGTTCAAATATTTTGATTAAATGAGGTTTCAAATATGTTCATATAAGATGTATATTTTTATTTTCTCATTCTAATTTCAATTCTCCATACTAATGTTAAAGATTTAAGTGTCCTCATTATATTCATTTTTTCTACCCACCTATTAACTTCTAACCCCATGCACATCGTCCTATCACCCAATGGGCCTTTGGGTGCTCACCGAGGCACGCGGGCATCGAATGCCTCTTTTATGTGAGCATTGTGAGAAGATATTGCCATTGTTAGAGGATTATTTGCAGAGAAGTAAATATTCATGTAAAATCACAACATGAGCTATCATATCCTTATCCCAAGCATTTAACAATAAGAGAAACATCATGGCATGAAATACAAAGAATAAATATGTCATAAAATATAAGGAAATAACACTAGGGTTTACACCTGAACTAGATATTCAGAACATAGCCATATATTTATATTGATCATAATCCCATTAACCACATTACATTCAAAAGGGTTGTATCGGGCCAAATGTATCAAGACAGGGATCTAACCCATACATTAGAGGTCCTAGCTATGCTTTCTTTATTACAAAAATTTCACATACCCATCCCTTAGACATAATAACATTCCCACATTCCTCTAATGAGAACCCCAACTCTTAGGGCCTCCTAATATTTTCTGTAGAGCTTCACTTTCCTCATACTATTTGTCTTCCATCTAGGTCTTGGTGTCTTCTTTACTTCAAAGCATCTCTCTTTATAACACCAACACCCACCACCATGGATTTCTTCAGGAGTAGATTAGATGCCAAGTGTCCATGTGGTCCTTCAATGGTGCATGCTTATTTTTCTCCAAGCTCTCCACTTTCTGCAATGATGTCTTCTAGGAATATTCCATGCATGGAATATTATTTCCTTGACCACCAAGTCTTCTAGGATGGTACCTTATCCACTCAGCATGCCTAGTTGGGTCATGTTTTTCCTCAAGTGCCTCTAGAATGCTAAATATGGCTAAGTCCTTAGACCCTATGTATTGTCTTGCATGCATGCCCTAGTTTCTCCTAACCCTTGTCCTACACGCTTTTCCCCACGCACCCTTCTTCCTATTGGTCCCGCGTGCTCACGTACCCTCTAGTAATTAGCCAAAATTTAGAGGCCCAACATCACCCCACACTAAAAATTTTCTCCGTTCTCGGAAACATACTACTCCTTTAAATAATAATGAAATGTGGAACCCAGATAAATTGAACAAAGAAGTAAAGAATGGAAGAATGAAGAATAGAATAATTGAAAGAATTGAAGATCTTTCTACTATTGTAAGAGGAGTGGGAACTCCTTCCTTATTGTCACCTTGATCTTTTCCCAGGTGTCTACTTCACCTGTTCTGCTAAATTAAGTCACCCACTAGAGTGCTTACCTCCTCAAAAATTACTTCATCACTTGTATCATTCAACATATCTACAATCCCTTCTAGTTGTTTTCTAAGGTCTTCTAGCACGTCCATTTTGTGGGTGATTTGGGGGGTCAGATTCCATAAGAAAATTTTTAATTGATCCTCGTAAGGCTTCGATTGCTTCCATCTTATTTTCTACCTCGGCTAGGATCTTATCCCTCTCCACCATGTTTCCTTTATTCTTATCTTGGTATTCCTTCAGACCCACCTCATGTGTAGCAACTAGTATGTTTCTACCCTGTCTCTATTAGCATAGTTATCATACATGGCCTCAACCATCCACGCGGAAGTCATGCAGGCGGAAAGGAGCTTAGAATATCATGTCACTGTCTCCCCAATATTTTACTTCTCTTCCTCTTTCGGTGCATCAATGCCTCTTCTACTTGATTCTAGAGTGAGTGGCCGCCTCTCCATGGTAAGGATGTGGGTTAAGTCTTCCAAGAATTGTAAGGTTGACTTGTATTTATACTCAAGTGGTGTTATGTCTATGTGTTTCAAATTGATGGCATCTCGTGAACATTTCAATCTTCTTGTACACCTCGTGCACCTTCATCTTCTCCTCCCTTAGTTCACACCTTAACTATGCGTTGATCAACTCTTTCTACTTCAAATCCTTTCTTTTCTCAATGAACTCCTCCTCCCGGGAACCTTACCCCATCATTCCTTGAAGAGTCTTCCCTTAATCTCAATTGATACCTTATTGAAGGAGTTGCATACTTTCTCATCGGATAACTGTTGAGCGTTTACTAGGGGTTCACTCCCTTGTTCTCTGGTACCTTCATCAATGCTCCTTGGATGACCTTGAACTCGAGCTCATCAACATGGGACTCAAAATCCCAAGATAACATCTTCCTTGTTCGTGGGTATGTGCCTTATTCTTTGAATGAATACCATGCAAGGATTTGGTCTGTAGGCATGGTACTCTGGAAGCACGCGCGTAGTACCTTACTTGGATCATTGATGTAACTCATTCCCTGCTCTTGCGCCACTACCACGCTCTTCCCTCCTATGTGTGCTACCTTTGGAAAGCTTATTGCTAAGCTAGGATCTCCGTCCATGCTCCCATACTCCTTTCCTATGCTTTCCTCCTCTATCTCTTTGAGTATCTCATCAGCATTACACTCCACTTTATGCTCCACCAATTCCTTTATTATGCCTGCTACTTCTCTTTCCACTACCTCTTCTATCTAATCCTTGGTGAGGTTTGGGGTCTTTTGATCATTTGTATACACTTCCTCACTCTCCCCTTTGCCTTGATTTCCTTCCTCTTCCCCATCCTTTTCTTCATTTCCCTCATCCTTGGAGTTATGCACATTGTACACAAGATGGTCCTGAGCCTCTTCATGCTCGTCATCATCTCTCTCACCTCTATAGGCCTCTAGGCTCTCCATTTCTTATGTTTATACCTTCTCTGCTACCTTCTGCCTCTTCCTAACTTATGATTCTAGTATAGGAGACTCTTCATTCTCTTCTTTTCCAGCATGTGACTCCTTCCTTAGTGATTATTTTTTTGCAGGAGGCTTTTCTTGTTCGCGCCGCTTCCTCATTTGATTTTTCCTTTCCTTAATGGGGGATTTCTTCCTCTATGCATATGTGCTTGGCTTTGCAATTGACTCCCTACGCGCCCAAAGATTGTGTTGTTTACACACTTAGTGCCTTCTTCTTTGGCACCTCTTCGCTTTCCCTCTTCCTTGGTGCAACCTTCTTTCTCCCAAAGTGGAGTCTTCGGGATGGAGACATCACTCTCTAAGTAGCTTCCTTCTTAGACTTGGGCCTAATGAGCTGGTATACCCTCGTTGCAATCCTTCTTATAGTTCCCACGTCCCTTTGACACTTTTTTATGTTTATGTTGATGTTGTTGATTTCATTATAGACATTACTATGTTTTGATTTAGTATGTTGTTAGACATTGGATTATGGATTATTGTGGATTTTGATTTGATTACGATGCATGATGATCACTAGAGACACCTTATATGAAGATGATGATATATTATTTGACATGGATGTTTTATGGATATTGCTTAGACATGTGATTTTGGATATTATGAATAGATCTAGAAAATGGATATTTTATGATACTGATATAGTTATGGATTAAAAATACAAATGATGTAGTTGTTACTTTGATATTGTTGTGATTCATTATATAGTTGATTTAGTGATTCTATTTGTATCATATTGGATGTTCTGATATGGCCACAAGGTTGAAGGAGGTATTTGTATTTTATAGGTTAAAAATATCACAACAAAACATCGAGGATCGGAGACCAACCAAAATAGAATTCTAGGTGAATTCGACAAGGTCACCATGGCAACTTGTTTTATTGTGTTGTGTGTTGTTTTGTTAGAGATTCCCATGGGGGGAATCATCTTTATATGTGACCATGGGTTGTGTATTTTTGTTGATATGGTTAATGTTTATTTATTGTTGTATGTATTTTATTTGTAATGTGTTCTCTTCTTTTAATTAATTAATTGTGATAGATTAATGTGAGGAGATCATATGTTTAAAATTTAAATAAATTAAATTGGGATATGGAAAGTAATTATTAGAGTTGTTGGCTGTTTGTAATTAATTTGTAAGGGATGTGTAAGATGTGTAAGAGCTTGTGTAAGTCAGATTTTGGAGTAAGAAATACTCCACCTCCATGGAATTTCGAATTTGACCTTGGGGGTTGTTTTTGGAGGCTTGTGGAACAAGTAAAACTTGTCCCATGCCTCTAAATTTATGTTACCAACCATACTTATGGTTAGGGAAGTGATTTGTGATTTTTATAATGCATTTTATTCATCTTGTGCATGTTTTTAATTGCACTTTCTTACATTTTAATTTAATGATTGTCCCTTGAGGTGTGGATTGTTTTGGAGTGTGCAAGTAACTTGTCATTCTTCACCCACCTCTTTATTAAGCTTTGGAGTTTGGATTTTGTCTTTGGTGTTGATTTGAGAGGATGTGTGATGTGGCATCCTACATGGATCCACATCATCCTCTTCTTTCCCCCTTCTATATATTTCAAACTCTTTTCTTGTTTTGGGGTTGTTGAACCTTTTTGCATTCTTCCTTGGGGGTGCATTTTCCTATGAGAGCTTTGGTTTTTGAAGAAAGTTTTGGAGATAGCTTTGCATGCGTGGGAGCTCTCTATTTTGGACTGTGTTTGGCATTGTATCTTGTTGTTTGGAGATCAAATAACCATGGAGTGGTAGGAATTTGACTCTCTTTTATTTCTATTATTTTCTTGTTGTGTTGTGTGGAAAATGCATGTTATGTTTTATTTATTGGTTGGTTGGGTAGACTGCCTTAGAGAAGGTGTAGGAGAAGGCTATGGGGAATTATTGTGGGGGCATAAGGAAATTCCATTGGCATCAAATTTTTGTGGAGGGAGTTTGGATTTGGGATGCACCTTGGAAAATAAATAGCTTGCATTTCTTACTTTGTGGGGGCATAAGGAGGGATTTTGTGGGGGGCATAAGGAAATGTGTGTTTGATGAATTAATTGGTGGTTTGTTTTTGGTGGATTCCCAATTCCCAATTAGGAGGCATAAGCAGCTTCCCCCATAGGCCTTGCTCCTTTGGCTTGCAATTTCAAGCCCTGAGTTCTACTTTAAAATGTTTCTAAATGCGGTTGTAAACTGTTGTTTGTTTTTTGTTGCATTGTGTTTAAAAAAAATGTGTATGTGAAGAATGCTTTGTTGTGGAAGTCGGTTGTTGCCATGGTTGATTTACATATTTTATTGCATTTTGGTTAGGGCTCGGCATCCAATGATAAAGGAAGGCTTCTCCTTTCATTAGATGTCTTCGTTGGGTGGAGAGCGTTGCCTTTCCCCCTTTTTTTGTGATCCAGTTAGAAGATGAAGAAAACCAACGTGTTGTTGTTTTGGAGCAAAAGAATTGTACAATTTGAGTCCCTTCTTATGAGAAAGTTTATTGTAATCCTTCCCACTTTGAAGTGGATGATTTGTATAATTATTTGTAATGAGAAGATACTTGTATTGATGATGAAAGATTGAAATTGAAATGTGAAATGTAAAGAGTTGTATTCCATTCTCTGTTTTGAAAAGGAATGTGAAGAATGTTATATGTATTATATATTGTATTTTGAAGTCAAAGAAAGAGATAAATTGTAAAGTTGTTGTTGGAAATCAATAAAGGAATTCTCTACCTTCTCAAACTTGCATGATTGTATTGGAATTGAATTTCTATTGTGAATTAAAATCTCTGTTGGAAAGAAGAATGCGTATGAAGGAAAAGATAGTGTTTTGTCCTCTTCGAAACGAGTTGAAATTTAGAAATCAGGTTTTGTATAATTGCTATTAAATGGTTGATTGAATCAATTAAATGTATTAGACTAGATTAGAAATAAGTTATTACACTTAAATGATGAAATTGATAAATAGATCCTTTAAAAATTTGATCACTGGCATTGTGACTTTTAAAACTGGTAAATTTTAATAAAAATGTACAGTTCAGACCTGCACACTTTTATTAACTTGGAGATGTTAAAATTTAGTATGTTGGTTCACAAATGAACCCAAATTGACAAAGAAAACTCAAGAAAACAACTTAACCATTGCTAATTCGAATACAATCCCTCTAACAGTCATTTTTCTGTCATTTGTTGGAAAAATACAATTTTGAATCAATTGAAATAATAAACTTCTCTAAAACACTTTAAACCCTCCCTAGATCAATTCTCCATCCTGTTTGGCATGTTGAGTGAAGGAGGAGACCCAATTTAAACAAAAAGAAAAGTTAGAAATTGCCAGTTTGCTAATTAAAATCCTACAGATCGTTTTTGTAAAATTTACCCTTTAAAATTCATCAAAAAGTAAATTTTATGTTTTCTATGCAAAGAGGGCATCGAGAGATTTCTGAAAAGTCCTCGTTTTCCCAAATCTGAGCTTCCTATCAAAAGTTATGGCCATTTGAAGTTTTACTTCAATTTGGCCTTAAAAAAATATATAAATATAAAATAATAATAATAATAAATTTAACTGTTGAACTTTAATTTTTAACTTTGGAAAAATTTCCACAAAAATTCCATGGCCCCCACCATCCCGCAACCAATTGGGACCTGCCACGTGGCACCTCGAAGGCGGACCAAATTTAAACTTGTCCTTTTGAAAATTTTACCTTGGGAAAATTTTCCCACTTTCTCCTGCATCCCCGCTCACCCGTGGCCAATCACATGCTGACACATGTCAAGATGGGTGCGCGGGAGGGTTTTTGGACTTAGCACTTTTGTTTTCTCCTTTGGAAATTTTTCCCTTTTGTCTCCACGGCCCCGCAACCCCGCCTTGCTTGGAATTCTTCCTTTCGTGAACGCGCGGGCCTATGCAAGCTTTTGGACTTTGAAACCGTTTTGGCTTAATGCCTTAGGTTTTTCTGCCATTTTTTTCCCGAACCAATCCCTGAGTGACACGTGGCATCATGGCGTCGGTGTGGGCATGGACCAATTTGGTTCCCTTGGGTTTTTGGCGAAAGAGACTTAAAGTCTCAACCCGCTCCGTCGGCCCACCGTTTCTCCCAACCAACTAGGGGGCGACATGTGTCTCCCTCGCCAAGCTTGTGGGTGCGTGAAGGTGATTTGTGATTTTTTTCCAAATAAGGGAAAATTCCTTAAGTTTTTTTTTCCGCCCATCGACCCGCACATGGGAAAAATTTTCCTCCCTAGGCCCGCGGACTCTCCTTGGGAAAATTTCTCCCTAAAGTCTCGTCACTCATATCTTGCAAAATATAAGGAGTTAGGAGGACATCTTTATATCACCAGATTGGTGTGAATATTTCCTATCGAATTGGAATGATTTAGGGAGATTTTGGAAGCATTAAGTATGAGAAAAATCTTGTTGAAACTATGAGGCTACTAGAGAGCAGGCATGGGGGTAAATTACTCCTTGAACCTAACTAAAACATATAACCCTAAAATTTGAACCTTGTGAACTTGTTATTAGTTAATGAAGGGAACATATGTTGTGGTACATTGGTCTTGTTCCAAAACCTGTTAGTGAAAATTGATGTCTTGCAACCTGGTTGTAGACACTTCAATTAAAAAAAAATTATCCAATAAATTTATAGCTAACCCTAGGTTGTTTCTTTGGTCTCAAGTGGTTGTTTAAACGGGAACTACACTTCTAACAATTGGTAGCATCACAGGTTTCATCATGTACACCTCATAGGAGACATACTTCTCCACATAAGTGTGTTTCTTGGGGTGTAATAAATTTTACACGACTTGCGGTTGTCTTGGTCCACCTCACTAAGGTTAAACCTTAGTCTCTTGGCGTCCTTAAAGTGATTGACCCCTTCTTGGAAATATTGCATGATGAAGGAGAAAGGTATTTTATACGATGGGCTCTTGGTCCCATCTATCAATGTGAATCTGCCAATGCATAAGTACTAGTAAATAACAAACTTAACCTCTCTTTGTACTAGTGCTGGAAATTGTTTGGGTATCCTCCATTCAACCCTAAACATGTCGTGCATTCTCTTGTACCATTTCTCTAGGTGCGCATTGTGGGCGGCCATCATGATGTCACAAGTGTATTTTTCTAATCTCTTTGCAGGGGAAGGATCTTCATCTGGATATTCCCATACAAAATTCTCTAGCCCATCGGGAACTATAATTTCTGAGAAGATGATGGTGAGGAGGAAATTTCCAAACATGATATTTTCTCCTTTGTGCGCAACACTAATGATTTATTCTGCAATGAAGGCGGATAGGTTATAGATGGTTCCTTCCGTAATCTTTCAGCACACATTCAACCAAGCCTTTTTTATCTATGTCCACATCTCTTGTCTATTCAGCTTGGATACCAAGTGTGTGGCCATCCTCATCACTGGGTCAGAGATATCTGAGATATTGAAATAGCACGAGCCATTTTTATAATCATAAGCCTGGATTGTCTCCTTAATGGTTTCCTTTTCCCCGAAGTCATCATCTAGCAGCTCCCCTTCGCAAACAAGGCCAATAAACTTAGAGATTAGAGTAATGTGCATCCTTCAGATTGTGAAGTAGAAGTGGTCCTCATGCAAGTGTGAAATCAACCATTGGTACAATCGCAGGTTTTCCAAAGTAGAGAAACTCTTAAAGTTGCAACAACTCAATCTTTTTGAATTTTACCTTCACTTCATCACTTTGTAGATTGGCATTCCTTCTAGTGTCCTTTTGTCTGTTGGGTCAACCGGTTCTAACACCATCTCCTTCTCGGTGGTACTTTTAGGATGGTTGTATTCGCTCACCGCCATCTTCCTTACATGGGATACCCATTCCTTCCGAGAAACATGCCATCTGGGCATTACATCTCTGCATCTGAGTTCCTCATTGAAGTTAGTTGTAGTAGTACATTTTACCCTTGCCCTTTCCCTTCTTTGGTGAAATGGTTGCCTTCTTTGGTGCCATCTTCTTGTTGGGTTACTAAAAACAACCTCTTTCTTTCTCCTCTTCCTTGCTCTACTCAAATTCATCACTTTCCTTCATGAAAAATCCCTTTACTCTCGTGCCCTAGCTGCAAAACCCTAACTTTGATAATCCTTCCACAAGATGGTGTACCCTTCCGAAACCTTCCTCCATACGCCCATGTACTTTATCCACTCTAGTTCGCAAATCACACTAGTCACGCACTCAAATTCTCACAATTTTTCCTTTGCACAAATCTTCTTTGTGGATTCCCTAGTTTGTCGAGCTCTTCTTTATCACAAATGCAAGGTAATAACAATGTATCCCGACCTTCTACTTATAGCTTTTTCTTCTCTCTCGCAATAAATGCTATGTCACCTACCAACGTAATTTTTGTAATAAAGGCAAATTTTTCCACTAAGCCAACCTTAAGCACTCTTACCCTTGTTCCCAATACTACGTAAAATATTCTTACTGACCTTTTTGCACGCAAAAATCCTTACTGACTGAAGATCCTCATGTGCACGCTTACAACGTCGAAGGCACTTCTTATGTCCTTACCTAATTTTTGCCCTTACCTACCTCATGTTGTTCATGTGCTTCTCATCCTTTGTACGTGGTCTTTGTAAAGCTATCTTGACACCAAAATTCCTTATGTCCACCTTTTCTATGCGTGCTCTTCCACACTACGTGCCTTTAATCTGGGCCATCAAAACACAACTACTACCAACTTCCATTTTACTTTGCATTACTCCACCCCACACAAAAATAGATGCACGGTCCTTTGTGCATACACAACCTTTTGAAAATAATAAGTGGCTACTGGCACACAAGGCGTGCAAAACAACAACACAAAGAGAGGAACAAACAACAAGAAAGGGAAACACAAGAAAGGAAATACAAGAAAGGAAATGCATTAAAGGAAATCCTAGGCTAAATGGAAATATTGCCTTATTTATAAACACAAGGAAGAATTATTTATAGTAGGGCTTCAACCTACTCCTATTGAAATGGCCTAGTAACCATGTTCCATCAAGTGCTTGTAACTAGAAAGTGCCTGAATCAAGGATGTACGAGATGATATATGGCCCTAACAAATGGAATTTCAGTTTCTAGGATGATGCGAAACTTGGAATCATATAACAGAACCATCTTCCCAACCTTAAATTTTTGTTTTTAATATAGTGATCATTCCATGCTTTTTTTCATGCTTTTTCAATCTTCTGACTCCATCTAGCAAGTGATCACCTTTCATCTAGCTGCATTAAATTATCTCTGCACTCTTAAATTTCCTATTCATCAGTTAATCCTCTTGCATGATTAATACACACTGATGGTAACATAAATTCAACTGGTAAAATAGCCTCCACACTAAACACCAACTAAAACAGTGTGGCTTTGTTCAATCTCTTGTAGGTTGTCATGTATGCCCATAGAATAGATGATACCTTATCATCCCAATCTTGTTTCCCCACATCAAAAATTTTAGTTAACATGTGACTCAAAAAAAATTTAAATGCCTCAACAGCTCCATTATCTTGTGGGTGGTATGGGGTAGTCTTATGGTTGGCCACCATGAATGTTGCCAACGAGAATCCTGACTGTTTCATTCAAAAAATGTGTACCCCTGTCACTAGTCAATTTTAAAAGACATCCATACCTGCTGATTATGTTCACCCATAAGAATCTAGCATTTGTTTTTGTTGTGCAAACCCTTGTTGGTGTTGCCTCCATGCACCTTGTTAAGTAATTAGTGCAAGTGATGATATAGCGCGATCTAGTCCTTCGCAAAAAGGTGAAATTGGTCCTACAAATTTAATGGACCACTTTTCAAATGGTTTTACGTTGGCTATAGGTCTCAAGGGCATCTCATCCCTTTTTTCCTGGGTTACCAAGGCACTGAAAATGGTCATAGGCCTTACAAAATTCAATACAATCCTAATAGATACTTTCCCGCCAAATCCCTATGAGTAGAATCTTTTGTGCGATGGAATTCCATGCATAGTTCCCTCTTGCAAACCCACAATGTGCTTCTTCCATGATTGCAACACTCTCATGTTCTAACATACATTCGCACAAAACCTCATCATGACCTAACTTATATAATTCTCCACTAATTAGCATGTAGGGCGAGACGCATATGGCTAGTTTTTTTCTTTCCAAAGTCTTCATTCCTTCCGGCACCACACCCATTTTGAGAAACACGGTAATATATTCTAATTCGAAGGCGTGTGTCGTAGTCTAAACAATTTTACATCGGCATTACATCCTCAATGCTTTGTGTGTCCTCTCCTAAATCTACTCTCAACAAATGGTCAGGCCCTAAGTTACTCTTTCCTTGTTTCACAACAACTATAAAATCAAACTCTGAAACAACAAGACCCACCGATATATGTGCCCTTACAAAATGGGCTTGTTCACCAAGTACTTTAATGCCATGTGGTCTGTGTAGAATATGAAAGGTGTTTCCAGCAGAATCTTGCCTAAACTTATGCAATGTGTAGATCATTAATAGTGCTTCATGCTCAGTAGTGGTATAGTTTTTCTCTGTTGGTGTCAACTTCCTACTTGTAAAACAAAGGGGGTGATCAACAATCCCCTCACCAGGTTGTGTTAGCACTGCTCCGATGGCTATCCCTGAGGCATCAACATGCACATGGAAAGGTTTATCCCAAGAAGGAAATCATAGTATGGGCACAATGATAAGTCTATCCTTCAAAGTGTCAAACACCGTCTCGATATGCCTCCCCAGTGAAATGCACTCTTGTGTTTTAATAACTTCTCCAATGGCACGACGATTTTGGCATATCCCTTGATAAACTTCCGGTAGTATCCCGTATGCCCAAGGAATCCACACACTATTCTTTGACTATTAGGATCCCCTAACCCCACAATAACAACAAATTTGGTAGGATCCACCAACAAACCTTCCTTGCATATGATATGCCCCAACAGGTCCCAAATGGAGTAGCAAAAACACACTTCTTAATGTTGAGGGATATCCTCAACTACTAACATCTTTCAAACATCAGCCTCAAATTATCACAATGGTCTTTCACTAGTCCATACATCGTCTAATCATCAAGGTAGACCAGAAGGAACTTATAGATAAAATCCTGAAATGCCTAGACCGTTATGTGCAAAAACACAAGAGTGCATTCTTTAGTCCAAAAGGCATGACCGTATAGGAAAAACTTCCCCATTTAGTGGTGAAATTTGTCTTCTCTTGGTCTTCTTTAGCAATTCTAACTGATGGTATCCTGAGAATCCATCCATGAAGGAATAGATTTCGTACCCAACTACTCCTTCTAGGATTTATTTAGTGAAGGGGGTTGGAAAAGGGTCAATGACACACATTGCATTCAGGTCCCTGTAGTCAACACAAATTCTTATCCTTCCATCCTTTTTAATACTGATGACCATGGGGCTTACCCATTTTGATTCCTCCATAGCTTGATGATTCCTTAAAAGCGTTCATCTTTTCTATCTCCTCCTTGAATTCAACACAAAGATTCAGATTCATTCGATAAGGCCTCTTCCAAATCATATGTGCACCTTCTTTCAACTTGATTTTCATCTTTCCTAAGGAGTGGTGAATTCATTTAAGCTCATGGTATCCATGCAAAAATAGATCTTGAAACTCCCATAATAGATCAATGATCTTCGAGACTTCCTTCTCTGACCAATAGTCTCCAATAGTGGCCTCCTTAGGTCCATCCTCCAAACCAATGTTAACTTTATTTTTTTTTATGGATTCAAGGTAGGTACGTGATTGCTCATCAGCACTATCAACCACTTCGTGCATACCTTTAGTATGGTTAGCATCCAAACTCTCCATATCTTCACCATCTATCACATAGACCATATTTCCCTTCTCTTTCTCCATGTACGTGCACTCAAGTTACATCTCTTCTGACTCATCCTCATCAATGCTTGATTCTAAGTGGGTTTTCCCAATAACTCCAATATTCTATCTTCAGCCATGGCACTATCTCCCATTGTTAGGTGTTTAACAACCTACAACACCCTATCCACCGATGGTTTAGTACTCTGATTCTTGACATTTTGAAGGAGGTCAGTCGTCAACTCCTACCAATTTCTTGTCTGACAGCACATCTCGAGTGAATATACCATGTGTGCACATAGCCTTGTAAGGTGGAATACAACTTATGCACCCATAAAGAAGGTGGCAAGGCCTATGCACCTTTCATCCATGCTTTCTCAAATGTTTGGATATGAGATGAGGTGGGTTCCTTCCCATGGTAGTATTGTATTGTAGTGGGTGCATTGCTTTGGGAAAACCTAATAGTGAATGTGATTCTTACCTTGTGCCATTCTAGAAGGATATCATGGTGTGTCTCCCACCAACGTGTTATGGTCCCGAGCAAGTTATAGCTAATTATTCCTCTTCTTTTAATCTCATTTTTCCACTCGGCCTCCATTTCTCGTAATAAATAATCAAGGTTGGCCCCTCCAGAGTAACTTGGAAACTTCTTCCCTCCCAGGTGCTTGTTTGAGAGAATATTTATTACCCTTGTTATAGAGCCTCTTAGCTGTCGTCCAATTAACTCATAAGCCCCATGCGCCCAATTGTCACATGCCACTGTAGTTATATCACTCATGGGTGAGTGTCTTCAAACTGAATAACTCCCTCTGAAGGGTGGATCACCTCAGGGTCCTTGATAGAGTGCACATAGATCTTGTCAAGAAATTATTCTCCCAAGGGCTCAGTATAGGGTGCTAAATTCCCATAGGTTAAGGGGATGATGACCCGTTCTTCCTTGTTCTCAAAGTTTATGTATCCATTATTGAACCTTAGGTCAACATTATTTTTATAATACCAGGGGCACCCAAGTAACGTTGGAAAATTGTCTTCCTCGGCTAGTGCCAAGACTTTGAAATCCCCAGTGAACTTTTTCCCTTGGATAGTGATAGCAGCATCCTTTAAGACACTAATGGGCAGTGCCTTTGTTTTGTTAGCCATATACAACACATTCGAAGATAGATGTAATGGGGGCCTTCCCATTTTATGTCATGCATCTCGAGTGAGAACATTGACTTTCACACATGTGTTAATAAAAATATTGCTCAAAAGCCACCCATATACAACAACATTCAAAGTAATCTCCTTTTCATAATCATGGTTGTGGGGGGGAAGGTTGGCATGTATAACCTACCTCTCGCACCCTTCTCCAAAGCATGTGGTACCTTCTCCCATAACCACTCTCCTAACAAGGGGATGATATTCTCTTTCCTTAACATCTTGCATACTTCTCTAAGCTCATCCAGATCCTTTTGTGGAGCCTCAATATTCTTCCTTTTCTCTAACTATTTTGATTTGCTCTTTCTAGCACTTGATCTCTCCCTAGAGGCTTTGAATCACATCCATGGTTTCTAGATACACCTCATTATGATGAGAAGGGTCTGGATACTTTCCATGCACCACCTATTCTCTAACAACTAGTGGTATTTTCCTTGGTACTTCCCACACGCGCACCTCATTTCGCGTCGTAACGAGTACTAGTTCTAGTTCGACTCATGCACCACTCTTAGCATCCATTATGAATTGTCCTTCCTCACACTTACCATCCTGACACCATTTTATTTTTAGTGTTTTTGGCTCATGTGCTCAAATAACTTCGGGCACTCCTCATACTTGTGCTTTTTTCCACACCACAAGCATTGTAATAGATTAGGGAACTCACTCAGTGTCTGTAAACATCTTGTGTGAAAGCACTCTCCTAAACGGTGTTATCAAACCTCCAAAAAACCACTAAGCATCTTTGAGAGGGTGAATACCAAAGGATATATTTGATAAGAGAGTATTGAAACACGTGTTATACTCCCAAAACTCTCTACCATTCCTTATTGAATCTCCTTCAACGCAATGATGCTCTTCTGTTCAAACTCATGGATATAAAATTCAGCCAAGAAGGCATTCCATAACCCATTGTAATATACCACTATCGATGGGGTCATACTTGTGAGTACGAACTATTTTCACGTCCTTGCATGATGTTGTTGCAAACTAACCATTCCTTTCTGGGGTAGTGATTCCCTTCGTTCGCCATAATTGTTCACACTTGTGTACATGCTCTACAACATCCTTAACATCTTTGTAGTCCGGTAGATGCAAAGATATTTTGAAGAACACTTGTTGAGGTGGTTGAGGCCATTTTCCACTTAACCCGAGAACCTTGATTCCCTTCGGTGTTTCCTCGACCACCGGATCCACGGATCCACTAGATCCACTAGACCTCGTTCCTCCGGATCCTCTAGATCCACCAAGTCTACCAGGTCCTCTAGCTCTTATACCACCGAGCCACCTCTTTTAGCTAGTAATGGGCACGAGTGGTCGCACCTAACATTTCCAACATTCCACTAAATTGTGTGCTAATAGTTTGGAATATTGCACCACTACAAGATGTGTGTCCTGCACCACTACCAGATGTGTGTCCCGCGCCGCTTCCAGACTTGATACCTAAATTTGTGTACTCAGAATTTTCCCAAATGTCATTGCTATCCCAAATTTACCCCTCAAAAAATTTGGTCAAGACAAGTCCTGCATTTAAGGAAATTATGAAGGAAATGACACAGACCCGTGAGCTCACATTCCAGGACAACAAACAAGGTTACAAAGGGACTTTACAATGGAGTGGCGGGGCCTATGAAAGATCAAACAACCCCTGCGGGAGAAATTCAAAAATGGATATTTTGAGGGAATCCGTGTCGAAATCCATTAAAGCAGATTATAGGAAGGCTTAGAAATGGAATAACGGGGTTGGGAAGGTCGAAGCAATGTCAAAGGAACCAGAGACTCAAAGGAAAAGAAATGACAAATATTCCAAGTATTTGGGCTCTGAAATAGTTTAGGACGGACCCCGAAATCGACTAAGTATGGAGGAGACAGTGGAAGCTACTAAGTGTCCAAACGGTGCACCTCCAAAAGTTAAAACTAAAGGGGCAGGCTCAAACAAGCACCAAGCCTCCACGCGTCCAGATCTCCAAAAGTTGCAGACCGTTGAAAACGTATTCGACTAGGCAAGAAGGTGCCAATCGTAAATCCAAAATGGGAGCCCAAGGCGAGAGACTCAAACTTGCGCTAGCCCTCCACATAGTCAATGGTCAACAAAGGTCAAAAGGAGAATGGGCCCAAAATGGCTAAGTAATGAATGTAGGAGGAAGGTGCCAAGTGTCCAAACACTGTACATTCAAAATCAAAACCCTAGGTAGAGAATCAAACGAGTGTGGGCTCACCGCATGTCTCATGATTTAAAAAAGGGGGATCAAATTCACGGTTTGAATAGTCAAAGCAGAGGCGGGCCAATAGTGGAAGGTGCCAAGTGTCAACATGGTGCCATTTCAAAGGCGCAGTCCAAAAGAAAATCTCAAATGAGCGCCAACTCGCCACATGTCCCGAGCTCGAAAAGGTGAGGGTGACCGTTGAAAAGTATAAAGGCTGCAAAGGTCTCCATGTGTTATATCTGTGCTACTCAAAGGTAAATTCTAGGGGCAATTTCTAAACACGTGCAAAGCCTCCACGTGTCTTGGGTCAGATATAGTGCCTCCGCCCGCATGAAAAGACTCGAGGAAGAATACAAAGGAAATAGGAAACTGCGGACACCACCACATGTCACATGGGAACTATTCCAAGAGCTAAGGAAGGAGTCAAACCTCAAACGAGTGTAGAGCTACCACATGGACCCGGTACAGACAGACTCATTTAAATATTACATGCCCATGACCCAAAAATTCAAATGACCGTATCTTTTGACTGGGAACTCAGATTTAGGTGGGAGAATATTTTTTGGAAATGTCTCGATGCCCTCTATGCCTTGGAAACATAAAATATCATTTTTGCATGTGTTGGTGGGTAAAAATGGGAAAACATCTTCCAAACCATTAATGCAAAGCCCGATTTCTCCAACTATCAAATCTGATTTGATTCGATCCATCATTCTTCTTCAATACGCTGGACAGAGAGAGGGAGCCAGAATCAACATATTTGGGGCAGATTTGAGAAAGGCATTGATTGATAGCAGTTGATTCTTCAAGGAAGGATTCAATGTATGTCTCGTGGTAGTTGAAACAGAATTTGACTTTTCCCTCTTCTCTCTCTCTTATTCTTGTTATATATTGTAACACTTCTCATTTGAGAAGGGGAGATTATTCTGGTGTAGGGAAATTCTTGCAAATTTTTTCCCAACTCCATTTCGAGTTGAAAACTTTCTCCTACGCCTTTGTGCAAGCATTTTTGTGCCTCTAATCGAAACGTAATGGTCATGGCACCCATATAGAGCAATGAAATGTGTTTTTGTGGTGTTTCTTCAACCCTTTGCATTGTTTTTTGTCTCTTCGTGCCTCTCCCTTTCAAATTTGTTTTCTATGCATGTATTTCACATTTACAAGTGTAGGGCGTTGTGTTTCATGAAGTTTGATCATGGATTAGGGTATCGGTTTGTGTCACTTCACATCGACCTTCCCATCTTCCTTTCTCCCCTGCTTCATCTTCCCTCAATAGAGCATCTCACCCCTTTCCTTCTTTGGTGTATCACCTCTTTAGTGTAGGATTTTATTTCACCCTCTCTTTCTCTCTAGTTCCTTGGAGTGGTTAGATTAGGATATTTTAGTTTTTTCTGCATTATAGTAGCTCATGGTAGGTAGTTTAGGAACAAGAACCAACTTTCTCTAGAGGATCATTAGGTTTTCAAGTCTCACGGCTTGAGAGATGGTCCAATGTTATGCGATCACACTTTGAATGCCCCATTTTAACCACTTCACATCCTTGTCCATTCAGGGGTGATGTGATTTTGCACTAACATTTTTCGCAGACTCGGTGGGTCAAGAGGTCTTCACTTTATATCATCAAGTTGATGTGTTCTTTGTGGGATTAAGCCTTTTGAGGCACATGCAAGCACATCTGGAAACTCCATCTAGTCAAAAGCCCATTCTCTAAGTCCCAGACCTTTTCCATCCATTTCCACTTATTTTCATCCATTTTCTTCTTCCATCTCTTTCATTTTCTCCCATTCCATGAGGTTGTACAATCATTAATTCATTCCCTTCATGGAACTCACACTTACAAAGACAATGCGAGTCTATCTCCAACGCATTTCCAAATTCCTCAAAATCAGCATTATAATCAAATCCAGGACCATTACACTTACCCATATGAGTAGGGTCAAAGTCAGTTTGGCCATGGAGCTTATCAAGAACAAGGGGACACATACAATGGTGACAACTATGTGGAGAATGTTGGTTTATTAGAGAAAATTCAAAAAATGGAGGCTGACATGGTTCAGTCAAGGGGCATAGCACAAATGAAGGCATTCAAGATTGGTTGCAGGGCACCTTGTCCATGGGAAGGCCCTTTTCCAAGACATTACATCCCTCAGGAGAAGCTAGACTTCATGGTTGAAATGTTTCCCCAATTTGCACAATGGACTAAGGAGATCGAGGCTTATGAGTTGGAGTCAACACAACCTTATCAATGGGTAAGTCCACCATCTCGTAGCTTTTCTTTTTCTCTTTCTCAAGCAACACCACCTTAATCCAAGCTCCAATTTCCAAGCTTGCCAGTTGTTGCCCCAAGTGTTGATTCCATTTCTCCATTCCCTAGTCTTCCACCCCATTTTAGTTCCTTCCCCCTTTCCCTTCCAAACAGTCATCCCCTCTAAACAAAAAATAAGTTCCACCTCCTCCCCACCACAAAAATTTCAAAACTGGTTGAACCACAACTGTCACTCCTCTTGCTTTCCTAAGTCTATGTTGGGAAGAGACTCAAGAATCTAGTCAAGGAAAACAACAAGAAGGGGAGCCCAATAGAGAAGAACTTAAAGACAATCGAAGAGTTGGGATGCCAAATTTGGGTTTATAAAGATCCCCTTGATGGTCAAACCAATAGAGGAGGTCAAATTTGAAGAGCCAGTGGTGGCTGAGACCGAGTTTGCAGCAGAGATTACGAAAAATAAAAAAGAAGATCAACGGTCTAGCTACTGCGAATGCGCAAAGTGTCCCTAATGGTATTTTGTTTGAAGAGGATGTTGATATGATCCAAGCTACAAAACTAGTTGAGGAGGAAGAACAATTAGCTCCAAGTCCCATTGAAGAGGAGCATATGGGAGAGATCAAATCAGAGTTGAGGCCACTCAATGAAGAAGGCATCATTGAAGATTTTTTTCTTTCATTTCAAGGGCCTGATTTGATTGATGAACCCATGATGGAGGAGGACCATACAGTTTCAGAGGTTCCAAGTGTGGAGTAGGCTACAAGAGAACCTTTAATTCTTCCTTCCACTTCATCCCCTTTAAGATCTAATGTTGAAGAAGATTTTGATCTTTCAAAATTCATGTTTGAGGAAGAGGGAAACCATGGTGAGCAAGTTTTAGATCAGGAAGACACCGTGGAGGAGGTTGAGTACATGCAATAGGAAAAAAACAAGGTAGATTATCTATTTGACTTGGAAGATTGCTTTGATGTAGAAAATCCCATGGAGATCACTTCATTTTATCTTCCATCATCCATCTTCCAAGCACATGAGCCTGCTACCATAAAGGAGGGAACTCAAAGACAATATCCTATGTCTCACAACGTCCCTCTGGAACCAAGGTTGGAAGATCATGGCCTTCCATGTTCTTTACAAGAGAAGGAAGAGAAAAAGCAAGGAGATGTCATCATCTCTCTCTTACCATCCATCCAATAAGGTACACAAAAGACTCCATTTTTGGAGTTAGAGTTCAAAACCATGGGCAGATTCAAAAGACCATACCTTGCCCAATCAGGTATTTGGCTTCATTGGAGCCAAGGAGAAGCAAAACCAGCCATGCCTACTTCAGGGCATGATCACGAGCATCAAAGTACCAAGGGTCATCATCAACACCTCCAGGAGTCCAATGCCAATTAGCTTGAGGAGGTATTTTTGGTTAATGTAGATACCTTGATGATTTGGGTGGAGGACAGGCTTAAAGTCAGTTTTTATTCATCCAAGCATCCATATTCAGTGTCAAATAATTTGCATGGCTGCCCCTTTTGAGAAAGGAAGATATTTCTCCCTGCCTATAGCGGGATTTGTTTAAGCTTTTCTTTCTTTCTGGTTAGTATAGGAGTAGGAGTAGATTTTGTTTTCAGTAGAAAAAGTGCTTGTGCACACTCTACATGTCTCATTTGAGGCATGTATGATTTGATTCTTTATACATATCATTGTTGTTTTGTTTTGTTGCTCGAAGATTATGTCATTGTGAAGTTCAATGTGCCCCATGTAAACAATGTAACAGTCCATTCTCGAGACAGACCAAGGCCAGACTCTTCAATATTCACGACAGAAAGATCCATAGCTATCTGTAGCAGTTGCTAGCCCAAAAAATTGAAACAAATGTAGAGAAACCAAAGGATGTTTTTAAGTCAGTCAATTTAGGGACAAATGAAAGCCCCACACCAATACAATTTTCTACTCTCAGAAACTCCATTTCAAGATTTTCTTATGAAAATTGAGAGTGCGAGAAGCATGGCGGGCACTGGGATAGGTAGAACATAGAAATTGTAGGCAATTAGGAGTCCATTTTGAAGGAAGGGTCAATACCAGGCCATTAATTTTGACTCCATGCCCAATGGACGTTTCAAGGCTACTGGTCTCTTCATCTAGTAGGCAGATGTCCCCATGAGTCGATAAATTGTTATCCCAAATTCACCCCCTGACAAATTTGGTCAAGACAAGTCCCTCATTTAAGGAAATTATGAAGGAAATGACTCAGACCTGCGAGCTCACATTCCACGACAACAAAAAAGGTTACAGAGGGACTTTACAATGGAGTGGCGGGGCTGCGAAAAGATCAAAGCGACCATGTGTAGGAGAAATTCAAAACGGCTATGTCATGCTAATCCATGTCTTAAATCCATTAAATAGATTACATGCAAGCTTAGAAATGGAATAGTAGGGTCAGGGAAGGCCGAGAAGTGTCAAAGGAACCAGAGACTCAAAGGAAAAGAAACGGTGAAGATTCAAAGTCTTCGGGCTCTAAAATAGTTCAGGATGGACCTCGAAATCGACTAAGTATGGAGGAGACAATGAAGCTACCAAGTGTCCAAATGGCGCACCTCCAAAAGTTAAAACCAAAGGGGAGGCTCAAACAAGTGCCAAGTCTCCACGCGTCCAAAGCTCCAAAAGTTACACCGGCCATTGAAAATGTCTTCGACTAGGCGGGGAAGGTGCAGTGTCGGTTCGGTGCAAATCCAAAATGGGAGCCCAAGGCGGAGACTCAAACTCGCACCAGCCCTCCACATAGCAAATGGTCAATAGAGGTCAAAATTAGAATGGTTCTAAAACAACTAAGTAATGAATGCAGGTGGAAGGTGCCAAGTGTCCAAACAACGCACATTCAAAAGTGAGACCCTAGGCAGAGAATCAAATGAGCGCAGGCTCACCGCGTGTCCTAGGATTTTAAAAAGGGGGAACAAGATCACATTTTGAATAGTCAAAGAAGAGGTGGAATAGTAACGGAAGGTGCCAAGTGTCAACATGGTGCCATTTAAAAGCGTAGTCCAAAACAAAATCTCAAACGAGTGCCATCTCGCCACGTGTCCCAAAGCTCGAAAAGGTGAGGGCAACTGTTGAAAATTCCAAAGGCCCACGGAGGTCTCCACGTGTCGTATCCACGCTACTCCAAAGGTAAAGTTTGGGGGCAGTTTCTAAACATGCGCAAAGCCTCCATGTGTCTTGGGTCGAGATACAGTGCCTCCGCCTGTGGAAAGACTTAGGAAGAATACAAAGGAAATAGGGAAACCTGTGAATTCTACCACATGTCACATGGGCACTATTCCAAGAGCGAAGGAAGGATTCAAATCTCAAACGAGTGTAGAGCTGCCATGTGGACCCGGTACAGATAGACTCATTTAAATATTACATACCCATGACCCAAAAATTCAAATGACCATATCTTTTGACTGAGAACTCAGATTTGGGTGGGAGGATTTTTTGGAAATGTCTTGACACTCTTTATGCCTTGGAAACATAAAATGTCATTTTTTGCAGGTGTTGGTGGGTAAAAAATGGGAAAACATCTTCCATTCCATTAATACAGAGCCCAATTTCTCTAACTACCAAATCTGATTCAATTCGATCTGCCATTTTTCAATACGCCGGATAGAGAGAGGGAGCCAAAATTGACAAATTTGGGGTGGATTTGAGAAAGGCATTGATTGATAGCGGTTGAGTCTTCAAGGTAAGATTCAATGCATATCCCATGGTAGTTGAAACATGATTCAACTTTTCCTCTTCTCTCTCTTATTCTTTCTATATATTGTAACACTTCTCATTTGAGAAGGGAGATTATTTTGGGCATAGGGAAACTCTGTCAAATTTGTTTCCCAACTCCATTTTGAGTTGAAAACCTTCTCCTATGCTTGGAAAGAATTTTTGTGCCTCTAAGCAAAAATGTAATGGTTTGTGCACCCATATAGAGCAATAAAACATGTTTTGTGGTGTTTCTTCAACCCTTTGCATTGTTTTGTTGTTTCTCCATGCCTCTCCCTTTCAAATCTGTTTTCTATGTATGTATTTCACATTTGCAGGTGTAGGCCGTTGTGTTTCATGGAGTTTGAAAATGGATTAGGTTCGGGTTTGTGTCACTTTTGTCGACCTTCCCATCTTCCTTTATCCTTTGTTTCATCCTCCCTCGTGAGCATCTCACCCGTTTCCTTCTCTAGTGTATCACCGCTTTAGTGTAGGTTTTTATTTCAACCTCTCTTTCTCTTTGGTTCCTTGGAGTGGTTAGATTAGGATAGTTTAGTTTTTTCCTGCATTAGAGTATCTTGTGGCAGGTATTTTAGGAACAAGAACCATCTTTCTCTAGAGGATCATCTCAGGTTTGCAAGTCCCACAACTTGAGAGATGATCCAATGATGCAATCAAACTGAATGCCCCATTTTAACCACTTCACGTCTTTGGCCATCCAGGGGTGCTGTGATTTTGCACTAACATTCATTCCAAACAATATTCCTCTAAACAGGAGGACTGATTGTGCATTCATAGATGTACCAAATGGGAAATTATATCTTCTAGGTGCAAATCACTCACTCCTACCAATACCAACTCGGTTATAAATACTTATCTCTTGATTTGGAAGACTAAATGCAAGGGTTTGGTCACCAAGAAGATTTAGATGCATGCCAACATATCTCCTTTCTTTAAGTGATGAAATCTCATCAAAATTTGAAGGGGTCTCTCTCCCATGCTTTCCAAGATGGGGTAGCACAAATTGCTCATGCTCCACATCCTCCACACGAGCCTCAATTCCTTCCTGCAACATCTACCTCCATAAATCCATCTCTCATGTAATATCACGTTGTCTAGCCAAATCCCTTTCACGTGCTTTTCTATACTTGATTCGTGTCTCCTCTCTTTTTTTTTCATCCACAATGTCAGCCATCTTCCTCCACCCTAGCTTCCTCGCCCAACACCCAAAAGAAGCTTATCCAGACATAGGAAATACTTCCAAACTTAGGGTAACAATCAAGATCTTCATAGCTAAAGGGATAGTGCATAGAAACGATCCTCTAGGCTCCCTTAAGAACTCAAACTTAGCAACCTTAGGACAAGAATACCTACAAATAGCATATTCCAAGGTATAATTGGTCAACACTCTTTTCCACCAATGATTGACAACACGTGTCCAAGTCAGATCAACATCCTGTAGCCTCTGATATTCATATTTGGTCCAAATGTGATGTCTATAGTACCACTTGATCTAGACCCATACACGAAATTCATCCCTAAAACTCTACTCAAAAACAACAAAAGCGGGTCTCATACAACTCATGATAAAAGTGTTCGCTACCCATTTGTGTGCATCAAACTCAGTCCGATAGAAAATCTCTTAGCATAATCATCCTCCGTGCTCTTAAACCATGCCTCAACATTGTCCAAGGTCAAGTGCTCTATCATCACGCATCATTCTCACAACAAATTTGAAAAGAGGTCCCGACAATGAAACCAAGATGTAGTCATTTTTCTACCCACCTATTAACTTCTAACCCCATGTGCATCAGCCTATCATCCAACGGGTGTTGGGTGCTCACCGAGACATGCACCGATGTCGAGACCCTCCTTTATGTGAGCATTGTGAGAAGATCTTGCCATTGTTAGAGGATTAGTTGCAGAGAAGTGAATATTCATGTAAAAGCACAACATGAGCTATCATATCCTTATACCCAAGCATTTAATAATAAGAGAAACATCATGGCATGAAATACAAGGAAAAGATATGCCATAAAATATAAGGAAATAATGTTAGGATTTGCACTCTGAACCAAATATTGAAAAAAGAGCCATATATTTATATTGATCATAATCCCAACAATCACATTACATTAAAAGGGTCGTATCGGACCAAATGTATCAAGACAAGGATCTAACCCATACATCGATGTCCTAGCTATGCTTTCTTTATTACAAACATTTCATGGACCTGACCCTTAGACATAATAACATTCCTATGGTCCTCTAATGAGAACCCCAACTCCTAGGGCCTCCTAATTTTTGTGCAGAGCTTCGTTTTCCTCATACTATGTCTTCCATCTATGTCTTCCTCGGTGTATTTTTTTCTTCCAAGTATCTCTATTTGTAGCACCAACACCCACACGCATCATTCTCACAACAAATTTGAAAAGAGGTCCTGACAATGAAACTAAGATGTAGTCATTTTTCTACCCACCTATTGATTTCTAACCCCATGTGCATCAGCCTATCATCCAACGGGTGTTGGGTGCTCACCGAGACATGCACCGATGTCGAGACCCTCCTTTATGTGAGCATTGTGAGAAGATCTTGCCATTGTTAGAGGATTAGTTGCAGAGAAGTGAATATTCATGTAAAAGCACAACATGAGATATCATATCCTTATACCCAAGCATTTAATAATAAGAGAAACATCATGGCATGAAATACAAAGAAAAGATATGCCATAAAATATAAGGAAATAATGTTAGGATTTGCACTCCTGAACCAAATATTGAAAACAGAGCCATATATTTATATTGATCATAATCCCAACAATCACATTACATTAAAAAGGGTCGTATCAGACCAAATGTATCAAGACAAGGATCTAACCCATACATCAGAGGTCCTAGCTATGCTTTCTTTATTACAAACATTTCATGGACCCAGCCCTTAGACATAATAACATTCCTATGGTCCTCTAATGAGAACCCCAACTCCTAGGGCCTCCTAATATTTTCTGTAGAGCTTCGTTTTCCTCATACTATGTCTTCCATCTATGTCTTCCTCGGTGTATTTTTTCTTCCAAGTATCTCTATTTGTAGCACCAACACCCACTAGCATGCCTTTCTTCAGAGTAGATCGGATGCCAAGTGTCCATGTGGTCCTTCAATGGTGCATGCTCATTCTACTCCGATCTCTCCACTTTTTATAATGATGTCTTCCTAGGAATATTCCATGCATGGAATATTCTTTCCTTGACCACCAAGTCTTCTAGGCTAGCACCTTATCCACTCGGCATGCCTAGTCGGGTCACGTTTTCCTCAAGTTCCTCCAGAATGCTGAATATGGCTAATTCCTTAGACCTTGTGCATTGTCTTGCGTGTGCACCCTGGTTTATCCTAAACCCTTCTTAAACCATTGTCTGTGTGCTTCTCCCCATGTGCCCTTCTTCCTATTTGTCTCGTGTGCTCATGCGCCCTCTAGTACTTAGCCAATATTTCAAGGCCCAACACTCAGCAGTATTAAATTTCTCTTTTTATTTATGGATACAATTGAAAATGAACTTTGTATTGAAGATGGAGCACATGTGGATTTACTATCTTAAGGTGTAAAATTTATGTAGGGACTAGTTTATCCATCCAAAGATACACTCCATTGTAGAGACATGGGGTATAGCTTATTCATTGTCACAATAAGTTTTGTATTCGATGGCAGAGAAAGACTGCCATAGAAAATTGATGACTGTGAAACCCTAACATAAATTGAAAACAAGGGATACTTTATCCCATGGGAAAGGAATCAAATGATTAAGCATGTGATTTCAAAATTTTCACATGTTGGGGGTGATGACATTAAAAACATCATAAGCAGTGACTTAGAGGATATATATAATGAGGATGAGCATTTGAATTCTAATAATGATAGCCATTATTTCACAACTCCTAAAGATAGGGATGAATTTTCTACAACCTATGTGATGTTAAAACATAAGTGTTCTTAGAAAGAAGGTGACATAGCCAAAGGGTTTATATCCCTAGTACAAGAGCAACATGTGATTTTTTGGAGTAGTGTTGGGATCCACACAGTTTGGTGTTTTTGTGGAGAAGATTATAATTACATGTAATGATTGTTATCTAAGTTTACAATACAACAACGAAGTTGTCTGGCCAATTAAAAATCTAGCTTATCTAGAAACAATAAATACACTTCGTGTGAATGGAAATTATGAACTCCAAGAAACAACCACCACATCAAACACCGAATTCAATTTGAAGTTCAAGGGGGTTATTGTGAAGTTGATACATTTTTGTTCAAAAGAACACAAATTTGTTGCAGAAGCAATAATTACAAATGTATGTGAAGGAGACATGGTGCACTTTAAAAAAATGGATGGCAATACATTTGGGGTGCATATTGATAAATTAATCAAGCCTTTTTGCAAGGGTTGCTCCATATCAAAAGGATCTCTCATCCAATGGCATGCCTACTAGTTGACCCATCAAGATGGTTCCGTTATGGAAGTAAGGCTAAAAGAAATTCCAGAAGAGTTTCTGTAAAAATGTGGAGTTCATTTGAAGATCCATTGCCTCAACTAGTATACCCAAATTCATATGAATCCTCCATATGTAGTAGTAATGAAAAATTGATAAAAAAACCTTACAACGCTTGCAAATGCCAAAAGGTAAATTCTAATCCATCTAGTAAACCAAAGGAAAGGGAAAATGATGAAAAACAAGAGAACAATTTCTATTTGAAGTTGAGAAAAACTTTAGTGCAAGGAAGGATGTATCTCCAATATATCTCTTAGCGCTTTCAATCATAGTTGGAATTTAACTCTAAGCATGAATGAACCTACCATCAAAACTTTGTACTTAATACATTCACTTTGCAAATGCTACCATTTGTGATCAAGATCAAACTTTTGAGCATACTATAGGTAAATTGGAGTTATGTGGAAAGGATGTATGTCGAGAATGCATGGTACGGATGTCGGGAAAATACTGAAAAATCACCTATTATGGATAAAAACAATCTTGGATTAATGGTGAGAGGAGGGCAGTAAATGGAAATATAGGAAAACAAAACTAAATGCCAAATAGTGTTGCAACTATTACATTTTTATCCAAAATCATGGAGATAAATTATGATATATTATCACACATGTATCGTTCAACGGGACAAGATAGTATTAAAGTAACAATGAGACTGCTTCCTCTATGTTATAGTTTTACTTACATCCTACAAAATTATTTCAAGGGACTTTTCACTATTAGACCTTTCTCTAACATCACAGTCAAATCTCAACAAAATATGGCAAGAACATTTCTCCCATGTTTCAATCACCAAGAACAACTTCTTTGCAAAATGTGACGAGTGCACAGAGCTTAAGAACAAACATGCAACCACCTCATGTTCGAAACAATGGAAAAAATAGATCAACGCCATAAATGGCACAATGATTACATTCAAAGTTTTCGTGTAACTTAATATGCACATAGAGTGCAATCACAACAAAATCCTAATAGTTATTTGAGAATTATGCATGAAAAAATGAAAAAGATAAAAAAATGGCATACCAAGGACAAGAATTAAATCAAAATCAATAAGAAATTCTATTACTCTCCCCATCACCTTGACTTGTATGTTGACACATGGGCACAAAACAGGGGGTTTCGGGCACTTTGGTCCCCATATTGTTGAGCGAGGAGTAAGCTTCACAATAACATCATTAGCACTATGTATCCGGAAGCTAGACGAATAACTTAGAGATTAGTATGGTGATTTTTATATAGTAGTGGGACATCAAAACACCCATTACATGATTCACTATTGCAAAATGATGCATATGACAAGTGCAAGGAATATAGGTAGAAAAATGACCATGCTCATACAACTAATATTGTAAGAATATTTTCAAGTTCATTTATAAAACAACCACCAATTCTATATTTGCAACTAGATAATGCTACAAGTTACAAAAAAATTGCACATTGTTTGCGTTTGCATCCATGTTGACAACTAAAAGGGTTTTCAACACAGTGTTCATGAGTTTCCTTCCAGTGGGTCACATGCATGAAGACATAGATGGGACATTCGTGATTATCAACATCCTTGTGAAAATTAGAAACATTCTCTTTGCCAAAAATAATGGACACTTACAAAACATGCTAAGAGGATTCCAACACATTCACTCTGTACCTTATCGAGGAATTCTACGACTTTAAGAAATTTTTGGAACCACACTGTTAGATGGTAAACCACAAGATCATGGGTATCAGCAAACCAAAGATGTTTAAATTCCATGTCATCAACAACATTCCCATCATGGAGTACAAAACATCAATCATGGATTCCGAATGGTCACACTCAATTGAGATATGGAAAACAGTGGATGGGAAACCTTTCTTTCCGAAGGGGATCCTCCATTGGCACCCTTCAAAGAACTAAAAGAGATGGCAAACCTATAGAGAGGAATTTAGGAATACATCACACACTGGGAAAAGAGTTCAACAGATGGTGGAGAAGCATATTGGGTTCCAAAGATTGCATATTGGAAAAATGTTCTACATGCCCTAGAGAATCCCTTTGTCAATTGTAGCATGATGAGGATATTTTTTTGGCCAAAAATAGTTCAGGATAGCACAATGTATGATCAGATAGTGGGTGCACCATGTCTTAACATGGATAACTACTATAGTCAAAATGTCATTTAAAATAAGGATATATATGTTGGGCCTATTTGTGATAGACCTCAAGAGGAATTCAACCCAGTAGTGGATGTGCATGTTGAGCATATGATACTAGTAAGACCAGATGATGATAATGTACCTATATGGATGGGAAAGGAAGAAAGAATTATAACACGGTATGTTCACACAAATGTTCAAAAAAAAAGGGTACATTGGTGGGAACCCACTGAAAAGAAAATTCATAAATGGGAAGGGTACAAGAATGATTAAAGAAAAAACAATGTGGCGAAAATCAAGTGACCATCGGATATTGATATAGAGAGTGTCATCTAGGCATGGATTCCAAGAAAAATATGGAAAGGAGATCAAATTAAAATACCAAGTCGGGGACACAAATCTATTCGGGAATACCTTGAAAAATTCAAGAACAATAATTAATACCCTTGTGAGGGATCAATGCTTATGTAATTTTCCTAAGGAATTGATTGCCTATGGAAATACATTTTCAAATCCATTTCTTCAAAACAACTTGTTTAACATAATTATTAACTCTTTGTTGTTCTTTATGATTTATAGAATGGAAAAGCATAAAAGTAGTTGACTTTATCACACGTAACTTTCATATTTACAATATCACTGTCATTTGTTATATAGATTTATATAAAAATTATATCAATATATAATATACATAATATATTAAATAAATATAAATTTGAAGTATTTAAATAACTACTATTTTGTTTTCCATTTTATAAATTAATCAAATAAATGTTAAAAAGATGTATCCTAGCGGCTGCTATGCTTAAGTGTCTCATGGGCCATGAGGCTTATGTAACATAGCGGCCAATAGGCTTATGTGTCTCATGGGCCCCTAGGCTTATGTAACTTAGTGGCCGCTTGGCTTATATAACTTAGCGTCCGCCAAGCTTATATATCTTGTAGCCATTAGCTGATGCAGGGATTAAATTTGACGTTCGTTTAGACATTTTTTCGTGATTTTAGTCATAATATAGTTTCAAATATTTGAAATAACTATCACACGTAACTTGCATATTTACAATATCACCGTCATTTTTTATATAGATTTATATAAAAATTATATCAATATATAATATACATAAAAATTAAATAAATATAAATTTGAAGTGTTTAAATAACTACTATTTTGTATTTGTTAAAGGGCAATATTGTAAAATTACCGTCATCTAAAAATTGTTTGATAGGCATAGGTGGCCGTCAAATTTAACCCCTGGGCTGATGTAACTTTGTGGTGGCTAGGCTTATGTAAGTTAGCGACCGCTAGGCTTATGTATCTTAGCGGTGGGTAGGCTTATGTAACCTACTACCGATAGGTTGGTGTAACTTTGCAGCCGCTAGGATTATTTCACCTAGAGGAATCTACTCTTGTGTAAGTTAGCGACCACTAGGCTTATGTAAGTTAACAACCTATACACTTATGTAAGTTAGCTACCACTAGGCTTATGTGAGGGAATCAAAAATAACAAAATAATAATCCTAAACTAGCGAAATTGAAATTCAAAATCGAATTTAGAAATTGGATTCCAATAGTGGTGAAATTGGAATCCAATAATAGCAATGTTGGAATCCAATATTAGCAAAATTGGAATCCAATAATAGCGATATTGGAATCCAATATTAGTGAAATTGGAATCCAATAATAGCGATATAGGAATCCAATAATAGTGAAATTGGAACTAGAATAAATCCAATATTGGAATCCAATATTGTTAATAATGGAATCCAATATAGACAAAAATGGAATCTAATATACCCAAAAACGGAGATGGATTTCTTCCAATACTTGTAATAATGGAGTCTAGATTTACTAGAATATGTCCAGACTTAGTGAAATAAGTGTTTATATGATTTTCTTGATATTGGTGCTATTAAATGTGATCTTTACCACTAAATCTAAGCCTACTAATAATAATCCAAAGATAAATATATTTAGTGACCCACTTCCTAAACATAATACTCATAAATCTACATTGGAGGTGCACCATGCTTATTATGTTGTATTGCCTCCACCTTCTTATGATCACACATTCGATGCTATGATTGGTACTATTACTACTACACCCACTTCATCAGTTAATTTTTTTGATGACACTGATATGGCGCAAAGATTTGTTTTTGATACACTTTACATTCACATTTTTGTTGATCAACATCCTATACACAGTGTTTCGATTGATAACACTACTCCACATAATATGTGCACTCTTAAGTTATTGCGTTCTCTCATATATACTAAAAATCAAATCATAATTGATCCTAAGATACACATAGGGCATATTGCCCTCCCTTTCACAATTGGATCTACTACCTTTGATATTCATTCTTGGTGGAATCTTCTATTAGCGCATGTGACATAAGTTTAGGTTTCTCTTCACTTCACATCTTCACATATATACCTTCCTTACTACATTAATGTGTTAAGTTCATTCATAATAACCAAGTAGTCATACTTAGGGGTATTTAATTCGAGGACCCTACCTCTCTACAACCTATCCATGTACATACAGTTACTACTCCTAGTACTAGTGCATTTACATCTTAACCTTATCATTCTTATTTTACATCTAGTAGGACACTCTCTTCTAGTGCATCTATTCATAGGTCTTCTAGTCCATATATCACCTCTCATAAGACATCTCCTTGAATTTCTTCTCGTTTATCCGAGTCACATCCCACTTCTCACAAGACAACTTCTTAGTGTCTGAATAGGTCACCATCTACACATATAACTCATCATGAGTCTTCCTTCCTCGGGTATACTATGAAAAATGCAATGGCTTCTACACCGAATATACATGGGCATCCTTCATCTTTGCTAACACTTGTTGTGCTCGCGCTTCCTTCACCCTATGAGTGCAATGTGCCTCTTCACCATACTCTTATTGGGTAGATCTTGTCCCACCCCCTTTCCTATACATATATATTTTTAAAACAACTCAAAAACATTCAAATAATCACATAATACAAAAGCATTCATATATTTGTAAAAATAGAAAATCACGAAATGCTTATCGTTTGATTGGCTATCTTGATACACTATACATGTTTTTTTGTCATGTTGGTATGATGGATATCATATTTTTTCTATATAATCTTTACACACATATGTTCATGAGTTATATTGAGTGTGATACAAGACACACACAAGTTGACACATGATGATAAAGGTCGCCTTGGTTTTTCCCATTGATACTACCCTTTGGGGACATCTCCTATACTACACAAGTGCTTTTGATTAAGTACAACTACTCTACGCTTCCTCATCAAGATTAATTATATACATAGTGTTTATGTTATATTTTGAGCTAATAAGACTAACACGTGTCTTGTGAAGTGCTAACCTATCTTGTTATCTCTATTTTTACCATAATTGTTTTTTCTACTTGCTTGATGCATTATTTTCACTACTTTCTTATACAAACTCTTAGCTTGTTTGACTATTGTAGTGTTTGACTCCTTCGCATCCGATTGACTATTTCCTTGCTTGATTAATATTATTTGCTTGCTTAGTTTATATAACTTGAGTTCCTTGATTGTCTTATGGCAAAGTGGTTGCCCGTGTTTGTGGCTCTATGCATATGTGTGACTATATTATTGATTACTTGTCTCTATATTGTTGTTTCTAATACTATGCTCTTACTACTCTAGTTTATGACATGATTGATTTATATTAGGATTTTTTTATGCTATTACTACTCTAGTTTACAACATGCTTGATTTAAACTTTGATGATTCTATATTATTTTCTTGTCTTATGACATGGTTGACACTTTTCACTTTGTTGTTCTTACTTCTATACACATGTATTATTTTTGTGGCATGTTTCTTTCTCTGCGTGCCATGGTTTTCACAATGTGCACCCCTTTTGTAGGTACAAGCTCTCAATGGTGGCCACAATTTTAGCCTTCTATATGATTGTACACAAATTATCAGACTTATGACACATGGGTACACATTTATTATTTTGAGTCACACGCTCAAATGTTCTACATATATAGATAGATTATATACACATGAACAAGTTTTTACAAAGTCCATATCCTCAACAATAGACACAAAATCTAAAAAGTAGAAAAATCCAAAGAAAGTCAAAATCGTAGAATACATTCATAACCGTGGTGTGGTCTAAACCAAGATGGATTTTTTTAGACAAGGGAACATTCTTGACAATTTTATAGTTTTCTCGTATTTTATTAGTCATCTACAAGATTCTCATATAATTTGAGCTATAGGTTACTCATGTCGAACATGATACAAGGGCGTGAGCACTTTATTTTTCTCCTCTATACTACTCGAGACACAAATACAAGAACATGGTTTAGGGGCACAGGCCTCCACTATGACATTCCGAATATATACGCTTAGTTTTGGTAGTATAACATATTATGAGGAATGGTGTATCGATTCCTCTTTGTGGTTCTATCTTACTCAATAGTTACACTAGAACAAATTTTTGCAATAGTGTGTTCCATAGGTTTCTGAGAAGGTATCGAAGAAACTAAGTTCTTCGTAGGTTGTCCTTCCTCTTCTCATACAATTTTCAAAAGGGGTACCTCTATTCCTCTCTCCCTCTCTCTCTCCGGTGTGGGTTACACTCAAGACTCTAGTTTCTCCTTCGGCACAATTGGAAACTAGTCACCCCAAATCCTCCAACATCTCATCAACAATTCCAAATCTCCAAAGTACAAAAACAATGAGGGCTTCTCCCTCCGTAGATTGAACATGTGTATTTTTTCCATGTTTTGCATCTCTTGTAATCACTTTATGCAAGTTTAGTGTTACAAGCATTAGCTATATTTTGAGTTACTATTTAGTTTCTATCATAGACATTGAATACACTTCATGTTGTAAGTTTCATCATGCAATGTGCCAACACCAACACAATAGAAAACTATCGAGTGAAGACAAAGTATATGTGCACACTTAGATATGTTTTTCCTTTAAGAATGCAATTTTCAGTTACACACTTAAAGGAGGGGAAAATGTAAACACTACAATTTGTTAACTTATCCTTTTGCAATGTCATGTTTGCCTATGCTTCCTTGTTAACACAAATTCTCACATTCGAAACCCAATCAATATATCTCTCTAGCTCCTTCATGATTTTTTTCATCTTTACAAACTACTCTATCATTAATTTGAGAAATATTATTAACTCAAAGCAATAAATTTGCCTTGAATATGTAATCACTAAATCACACACTTACTTTGTATATCTACCCCTTAAATATTTAATTTATATACATGATTCCTAAGCAAGAGAATTAGTCATTAACAACACTTGTTTTTCTTTGATATTGATTTTATCCTTCTTATCTTTGTTACTTGTCTTTTTTGGATTTACACCTTACAGTTTTGCACACTAGTCAACATCCTATTCACTCGATTCCACTATTTTCTCTTCCTAGCACCTTGTACAAAACTACCGATGAGGGACAAGAGCGCCCGGGCACTATTGTCCCCTCTGAGTGATTTTGTCCTCCTCCCTTTTTCTAAGTTTTAGTATGCTACGTCTTTCATGTCTTTGTTTACTACCCTGTGTTGGGCTTTCCCTTTTTAATGATGAAACTTAAGTGAAGGAATCATATATATATATATATATATATATATATATATATATATATATATATATATATATATATATATATATACATGTCTTATTTAACCTCATTAGGGGGCAAGCATTCAAGAGGCATATACATCTACAAGGAGATAATATTTTTATCTACTACATCAAGTACTACTTTTTGGGACTATATATTTCTTTGTATAGGAGAGCTTATTTTAAATTCCATATCACATATTTTGCATTAGGACAAAGTAGTTAAAACGCAATCTGGCACTAGGGCATCGTAGCTCAAGGGACGTTATTTAAATCACACACACACACAAGAACTACATTGATTAGAAATGTAGTGCAGTGCTCGGTGAAAATCACATTGGGGTGACCATCGAGGTCATTCCGACTCAAGCATATGCATATTTTTATTCATCTAATGTGCACTTGAGTATTGTGCAAAGTAGCTAGGGTTTCTTTTGTAGGTACATGTGCGACTAAGAAAACTTGTAGCAAACCCGACACGACTTACAAACAAATAAGAGGCAAAAAGAAGCGACACATAAAGAACTAGGAATGAAGTTATTTCACGAGACACCAATGCCCAAAACAAACTCTAGCACCCATGTGGCCTTGTCCTCTCCCAGGTGCTTCTGTCCCTGAGCTCATCACATTTCAGAAACAAAAATAGAGCTTACAAAGTCTATAATATGTCTTTCCAGCCTATTCATTAGTACAGAATTAGTCCAAAACTAGAGTTACAAGTTGAGTCATCTTTATCTCCTATCTTTCCCTCTTACATGTACTTCTTTAGCTAGATCTTGCATTTTTACTATTATATCTATATGATCGAGTAGTTTCCTAACTTAGATTTAGATTTATTAAATCGAGAATCTCATGCCACGAATTTATGGTTTGCACCATTCTCCTCCCTATCTAGGACAATACAAATGGTCGAGATGCGAGAATCAGTCCTAGATAGCTTGTATGGTCCTAAAGTTTTGCATTCTCGACTCTATTTTCAATTTGAAAATATTTATCACATTGTTTCACCTTTTTAAGTTTATCCTTATTAGAATATTTCACCTCACGAAAATATAAGAAAATCAATGTCACTTTATAACTCACTTGGCACGTGTACAAGGTCCTGTTGCAAATATCATTCCAAAAGCATTTAAAAATCTCTTAAACTGCCCAAATCGGTTGCACATCAATTAAGATAACCCTTATTATAGGTCTAAAAGTTCTTTATTCTCATGAGTCATAAGATTTTTTTTTCTCTAAAGAAGGGCTTTTCTTTGGTTGTGGAGGGTTTGTTCCTTGGATCGTTCTTAATATGCATGTTAATCTTCGCATGTACTAGGTTATGGATTCATTTCATCTCTATAGGGTAGTCCCTATTTCTTATTTCATCAATCTCAAAATACAACCTTGTGAACAAATACCCCTGATGTACTACACTTTGTCCATTATATGTTTTGTAAGTGATTTTTCCTGAATTTGGCCATGCTCTCATGCCATTGCATATAACCACACTATAGAGGCTACATCTCCCCAAAAAATTTGCCTCATAATACGTAACACCTCCATTTTCATCCTAGGAAGTCATCTCTCAAATCTAGTCTTCTCCTTCATCTAGCCATCACAAATTGTTGTTCACCCCCATTTTTAGGTTAAGGGCATGTTTTTGTTGTTCTCGCATTGAAGTCTCCTATTATTAGGATTTCCTAGGCCATGCTATATGCCAAAATTTCATTTTGAGTAAAGCATAAGGGTAAATGCAATGTAAGTGTTTTTTCTTATACATTTTTTATCCTCTTGGTGCGAAATAACATGTGGCAAGCTATAATGTTAGCTCATTTTCTATTATTTTCAGCCATATATACTATTTGTTTGGATCCTCTTTCTCTAATTCTCTAATTCCACAACCACATTTCTCCGATCACAAAGTATAATCCCTCCATGTCATTTTCCATTTCATTCCTTTCATTCCAACTGAAATTTTCATATACCCTTTGAATTCTAGGACTTTATAACCATCATGCTCATGGGTTTTAATGAGAATGATAATATCCTTTTCTTCTACTATTGGCCCCAACCAAAGGCCTCTTCTCCAAGGGTAGCCTCTATAATTCCCGTTTACTAAGATTAAGTTCTCATGGGGACCCTTGAATCCTTATTTTTAAGTGTCATTTGGTGGCTGATTTGGGATTTTCCATTGTATAACCATGCCCATTTTCTGTTGTGTTGGCTACTTTCACTTTCTCCCATAATTTCCTTTTATATTATTGTTTCCCTAGCGTTAAGTATTCATCTAGATAGAATCGTGTGTCCCTAAGAAATTTTTGTTCCTTAGTATCTTAGACTTTAAAGCACTTAACCAAGTCAAAGAGTCTAGCTTCCTTTGCTTCCGAGCATGCGAAGGTCATAAAGTCATGTCTTAACAAGAGTATAGTCACTCCAAGCAATGTCAAAATGTTTCAACGAACAAAGGGTTAGGCACATAGGTGAGGCACACCATATAATACTACTACTATGTTAGGTACATTTTATACTATACAATTAACCCACTATATTTGTGTCAAGAGACACAAGGGCACCCCTAACAAGTGGGCCTAGATCACACTCACACTTGCACAAGCACCTACGAGAACATGAAGTTTAATCCCACACCAAGGTATGTAGTGCAACACTTGGATTGGTTCAACAATTGAGGTTGACCACCATGGGTAATCCAACCTCACCATACACATGATTTTTCCTTTTGGTTTACTACTGCTTTGCTGAAAGGTATTGCATGTTTCACTATTACAGGTGATTATGGATCATCCCATAGTTGTGTGGGCAAGAGAAACCTACGATAAAATACATTTCGGGAAAGCGTAAAACTCAAGTAAGGTTGAGATCCTAACTATTAGAGGGTCCAAGACCACACAATGCGAGTCAAGACCATACGGTTCTAGTCTAGAAAATATAAAAGTTGTGTGATCTTACCCCTACTCAAATTTCCAATTCTCGAACTCACATGATGAAGCATCTCCAATTTTGATTTACCTTTTCAACCTATCTCCACATCCAAATCTCATATATTCTAACTGTACGAGTTAATGTTTTTCTCTTGTTGTATATTTGAGCTATCATTTATCTCTTGTTGCAAGTATTAATGTATTATTGTAGTTATGAATGGTTAATTCTAAATTGAATAGATCAAATAATTCATGGTATGAACCCTTGCATCCTCTTTATTGTTGTACACTTCCATAACATAGATTTAATTAGGATGTAAAAATGTTCAAGTGGTAGCATCAACTTATATGACACTTTTCATTCACATGTTCAAAATTATAAAGCTATCTGTGGGTGCACTAGACTGAATAAACTCTCTATAGTCGGCACCACCCCTACTATATGGTGAGGGGGACCTCCATATGGATATAACACATTTTTCCCTATACGCTCAAGTGGTAGCATAAATTTCAACTCGACTTGCCAATTGAAGTGGATTTCTTTAAGATCGTACACATAAGGAAACAACAAAATCCTATCAATTTGATCAACAAAGCAAGTCAAGATCCTTCCCAAGAGAAACAATACAATGGAGCTTAAGTTTCCAACAAATTTCCACATCTTATTTTATCGTCACTTATTAGAAATAACTCATTTTTTCGTTCACTTTCAAGTGGTAGGAAAGATTAGGTTCTATTCATCTTGCTTTGACTTTTTTATTACCATGACTCATTTTCCCCTTGTGATTAGTTTGACGCATGCTTACTACTTTTCGTTGTGATCCTATATGGAATTCCTACTTTGGTGCATGATTGTCTAGGTTCATTTATGGTGATGAACAAGTGGCTAGCAAATGTGACAAGATTCTATGTTTCATTGGCTTATTCATTTCTAGTTACAACCAACATGCCCTATTCAAGATACTGATCACCCCTTTCGCAACACAAAATTATTCTCAACGATGTACTCAATCCAAACATATATGAATTCTCTTATTGTGGTAAATTTGGTCACCTTTAATCAAAATGTTAGTAAAAGAGATGTGTTATGGAGGAAGCGTAGAAGAAGCATGACATCACTCATAAGTCCCCTTCACGTCTTCCACAAACTCTTCCTACTACAAGTTCTACTTTAGATTGTTCATGGCACTTTAATGGATTTCCATAGTACAATTTATACTTTGGAAGCTTATGACAATCCAATGGCTCTTCATGCTAATTTTTTTAAATTGAATACTAGTGACACTCTTGTCCTTCTTGCTACAATTTCCACTTTGGGTGATGAATGACAATGTATATTATGAAAGGGTTTATGGTGATTATGATTCAACCTTCTAGAATATTCTAGTTATTTTCACGGTCAACAAGATTTTCACGAGTGTTATTGAGACATCTTCTCTTTGTACCCCTCATTTGTTGCCTAATTTGGAAGGAAATTCCTCTTCATATGGTAAGCTTGGGGAGATATTGATGTGTATCCTCTTATTGTTGAGCCATGTGTTGTTTGATGGATCCTTCTAGCATTATTTGTTTTCACAATCGGGAGGATTAAGATTCTTCTAGAGTTCAATCATAAATTTGTTTTACAACAATTTTTAAAAAATCATGCCAAACTTGGTACTTATAGCTTGTGTGATGGAACTCACAAACCTTGAGATTTTGAGGAAGCTTATGGAAACAATGTATGGGAGGATGTCATGCATTAGAAATTGTGCTTATTTCTAAGAGGAAGAATATTGTTCAACATAAGCGATTGTAATACATTATTTCCATGCAAGTCAACAATACGGGAAGACGTATAATATAGCTTCTTTACTTTGAGAAAGAAAAAAATCACCTTCGATCTCCACGTAGAGAAAAAACATGTTATAAAGGAGGGATATCATGCGATTTAATAGTCCTTCCTAACTTCTCTCCTAGTCAATCTTACGAGGTATAGTGGTGTAACTAATCATTAGCTAAAATTTAGCAACTTAAAATTTAAAATTTTGAGAACAAATTGATAAGTTTGAATTACCTTTATACCTAGTTATGTGTAAGCTTACTATTGTACAGAAACTTCGTTCTCGAGTAGGGTGAAGGCCGATCTTTGGGAGCCACCAAAGAACTTCAAATGATGGAGGGCTTAGGACCTCAAATGAAGATGTGGATCTACGGGCGCAAATAAGATAGATGTATGATATAAAGAAGCTAGATGCAAAGCCAAAGCGAGATAAGATTATGTAACAATATGCGGGGTTTTCAGACAGGTGCGGTTCAAGAGGATATTAAATCCCTTGGAGAATGTCAACCCCCGTGTTAGACAAGATAATAATAGATCATGAACAGTAGTTATCATGCAGAAATAATGGAATATAAAATGACAAGTAACTAAAATGACGAGGGAACTTAGCTTGTGCTCTGCTATGGAGATGAATTGGGCATCAAGATGGTAAGATAACAAACCATGGCAAAGATTTCTCCCTCAAACTTGTAGAACTTAATTAAGCTCTTTCTTCTCCTCTCTAGGCCTAGGTCTCTCTAGGTCTTCTTGGAAAATATCTCACTGGTGGTTGACATATGGAGGAAAACCCATATTTATAGCTTAGATGTGAGGTTAGATTGGGGTTATCAAGTAACTGGGGTTATGTAGAGTAACCGAGTTAAGAGATATGATGTGATCACGTGGGGACTATGGTTTGAATTATTAGATGGAGTGGGGAGCATGATTGACATGATAGGTGAGATATTTGAAATTTAGAAAGGAGTGTTGGATGGGTATATTAATACCAAGGATTGAATAATTTGCGAGAGATGGGGATAATGCCAAAAGTCAATTATTAAATGGGTTTATATGAAGCCCATTTAATAATTAATTAAATTTGGTCGAATAGATGACGATGTTTATTGAAATTTAGGAAAAATAAAGGTGAGATAGGAAATTGCATGAACACAAGATAACGAAGGGACACTATACCAAAAATTGTGTCTACACTTACTTTGAAGAAGCTTTTTATAGCTTGCTTTATTGTTATATAACTTATTGGTTTTTATTCTAATCTTTAGGTACATGACTACCTTCCTACATAAAAATGTGAGGTTCTTGGTTTTGAATATTCAAGACGTAGGATTGTAAGGCTAAAGTTATCATTTCAATTTTGGTCAAAACAATTCACGTATAATTATTATCTCTACCTTTTGTGGGCTTGCTCTAGTACGTTGAGTTTTATAATCCTAGGACTATGTTTTTTCCTAATTGTTTTAAATATCAAACTGATGAATATTTCCTTAATTATCATTGGGCATGTGGATATGTGTATCAAGACACTTCATTTCGAATGTCAAGTCACTTAGATCTCATTTACCCATGTTATTGAAAATGCAACCTTTATGTTTTACACTTACGTGGCATCAAAAGAATGATTTTTCATCTAGCGATGTGTCACTATGAATGAATGATTTTAATTACGTCCACGAGACCAAGTAGTCTATGGAACCCAAAGTCGCAACCAAAGTGAACACAACCACCCGAAGAAAAACCTAATAGTTTTGCCTAGAATCCATTGCCTTTTATTTTGGATCTCATGTTGTAGATCTTCACCAAAAGATTTGTTGTTTTGATTAATCTTTCCTCCTCAAACAAGGATGTTAGGTTGTCTATTCTCAAATTGTCCTCATATTTGATATGGATGTCATTATATGTTGTGCATTCCATGATGTAGTGTCATTTTGTTTCCACTACCCCTTTGTTACAAAACATACACGTTCTCTCTTCCCACTCTTCTTTAGGAGATGTTCATATGTTGGTTTCACACCTAAGATGATGTGAACTAGTCCTTAACTGGGCCATCAACATTTTTGCTTTCCATTTGATTTCTACCCCTAAGTAGGCCTTTTCCTTGTGGTCACAAGTTGGATTAAATTCTTTGATGTAGTATTCTTTCTTTCGCCTAAGTTGTTGTGTCCACATGCCTATCCTAAATTTTCTTTCACATATTTTTAATTTCCTCATTAGTGTTTGAACACTTGCATGTTAATATTCCATTTGTTCATCCATTTGGTGTTTTGTTTCATTTACGTGTTCCTCTTCTCTAGATATTTTTCTACAACTATTCTAGGTCACCTGTGAACTTCCATGCTTTGAACCTTCTTTAAATAAGTTAAAAAACGAGGTTAATGGTAATTCCTCTAATGGAAAGGTTCTCAATTTGGCTAATAGAATCTCATATGGAACCGACGTTTTAATTTTGAAGTTGTTTGTGATTAAGCATTTTGAATTCTCTCTATTTGTCTCCACTTAAGATCAGACACATTGCTGCCCCAAACTTCACAACCATAAAGAATCACTAGCGTGACAAGTAGGCCAAACAAAGTTTTTTTAGTTTTTCAATCCCACAATTCTGCATTTCTGCACCTATTTTGTAATGAATATAATGTCTTCACCCTCCTTGTATTCTTTTTCCCTGCAAGTTTCCCAACTGAGCTTGTTGTGAAAATCCAACCCAAGATATTTGTATTCTTCCACTATTTCTAGTGGCTTTTCCTAAAAAAGAAAGCTAATTTACTTCTTTTTCTTTGTAAAGAAAAGATCATGACTTTGGTTTTGTTGATGTTTACTTGCATTCCAACCTCTTGACAGAAGAGCTCAAGTGCCCTCAAATGCTCTCTCAAACTATGTGTTGTTTTTGCAATTAGGATGAGGTCATCCACATAGAGAAGCAATTTTATTACATAGTTGGCTAAGTGAATGCCATCCCCATCCATTTTGTTGATCCACTCCTCTAGCTTGTCAATGTAAAGCCCGAATAAAGTGGGTGAAAGTGGGCATCCTTGTTTAACACCAATGTCGCTCCCAAAACTTTCAGACATTCCCCCACCGTGTGACCCCCGATCTAATTTTGGCCATGCTGCTGCTCATAGCCTATGAACAACCACTCTACACTCATCTAGAACTCCAAGCTCCTCCATCCTACTCTAAAGTTTATTTCTAGGTACCGTGTCAAATGCTTTTTTGAAGTCAACAAAGCAACAAAAATTCTTCACCTTGGTTATCCCACACTTTTTAATCAAGTGTTTAAGAGTGATGTAATGGTCGATAATGGAGTGTTTTGGCCTAAAACTTTCCTACCCTTTTGCTCTTTTTCCCTCTTTTTCTGCCCAACTACTAATTCTTCGCTCTATCATGCTCCCAAATAGTTTTCAAGAAGAGGGTTTACCATGATAGTGTTGTAGTTTGACAGGTTATTGATATCCCCACTTTTGTATAAGGTTATAACAACAATAGTTGTCCAATCGATAGAAATCCTTCCTAAATGATACCATTGAATATGTGTTTGATGTGCGGTGTGAGAACTTTCACACCCCATTTGAGATACTTTGCTTGTAGCCCATTGATATCTTGAGCCTTCTTCCCCTGCTAGTCTCTTTATGCCTTGAGTGATATCCCCTATGGAAAAGGGTCAAATTGTTATTTTGATATGGGGGTGGGGGAGTAGCGGCGTCGGTGGGAGTGTCTTTATCGTGCTTCCACTCATATACCAATTTTGCATAAGCTAGTCATTGGTTGTCTGTTATATTATTCTCTATTTGTTTTCTCTTCTGATGAAGTTCTTTCCAAAATCCTTTCGATTATGCTTTCCTAGAAAAATTGACTCTTTCTTCTAGTGTTCATATAACCCTCCTTTTTGGATTGAATCATTTTTTCATAGGCCTTTTTGTTTTCTTTAGTTTTTCCCATCTCTCCCAAAGCTCTTTTTGTTGCCTTACACTCTTCATCATACCATAGATTTGTTATAAAATTGCTTACGTTCTTTTTGCAGCCTATATCTTTTGCAAATGCTTAGTGTCTTAAGGATGAAAAGAATCAACATACCGCTTAGGACATGACAACTTTCGTAGTTGGAATTTTGTCTTCTACTTTGAGAGTACTATTCAAGGGCTGCCTTTAAAAGTTCTTTATTCTCACGAGTCTTAAGATTTTTTTCCCAAAGAGGTGCTTTTCTTTGGTTATAGTGGATTTGCTACCTTGGTTGATTATTAATATGGATGTTGATCTTCACATATATTGGGTTATGGTTTGATTTCATCTCTATAGGGCAGTCCCCTAGTTTTTATATTTTCAATCTCAAAAGTACAACCTTGTGAACAAATAGCGTAATCTACCACACTTTGTCCATTATATGTTTTACAAGTGATTTTTCCTGAATTCGTTCATGCTCTCATGCCATTGCATATAACCATGTTATAGAGGCTACATGTCCCCAACAATTTTGCCTCATAATGCGTAACACCTCCATTTTCATCCTACGAAGTCCTCTCCCAAATCTGGTCTTCTTCTTCCTCTAGCCATAACGGATTGTTATTCATTCCCCCTCATTTCTCAAGTTAAGGGCATGTTGTTTATTGTTATTGCATTGAAATCTCGTATTATTAGGATTTCTTAGGCCACAATATATGCTGAAATGTCATTTTTGAGTGAAACATAAGGGTCATCGTCACAATCTAAGTGTTTTTTCTTATATGTTTTTATCCTCTTGGTGCAAAATAACATGTGGCAAGCCATAATGTTAGCTCATTTTCTATTATTTTCAGCCATATATATTGTTTGTTTGGATCCTCTTTCTCTAATTCTATAATTCCACACCACGTTTCTCTAATCAACATTGTTATCCCTCCATGTCCTTTTCCACTTTCAGTCCTTTCATTCCAAACTGAAATTTTCCTATACCCTTCGAAATTTGGGACTTTATAACCATCATGCTCATGGGTTTCAATGAGAATGATAATATCATTTCCTTCTACTATGGGCCCCAACCCAAGGCCTCTTCTCTAAGGGTAGCCTCTACAATTCCGCTTACTAAGATTAAGAGCTCCCGGGAGGCCTTGAATCCCTATTTCTTAAGTGTCATTTGGTGGCTGATTTGGGCTTTTCCATTGTATAACCATGCCCATTTTCCTGCTTCCCTTGTTGCTTTCACTTTCTCCCATTCTTTCCTTCTCTCTCATTGTTGCCCTAGTGTTAAGTATTTGTCCAGATAGAATTGTGTGCCCCTAAGAAACTTTTTGTTCCTTAGTATCTTATTCTTATCTTCTATGTTGTGCAAGGTAACTCTGATGTCTTTTTTTCCCTTCTTGTGAAGCTCTTACAATCCTATTAGCTTTGTAAGTATACCCTGACCATTATAATTGGTCTTCAAGAAAGTCTCTTACCAATTTGTTGGTGTTCTCAGTTTCTTTGTAGTCTTTCAGTCCCTTAATGATAACAACCCTTTCTTTCCTATCCTTTTCTTCCCTGATCTCAAGTTTGACATGTTTCTCTATGAGTTATTTTTGCTTCTCGACATTGCTCCTATTTCTGCCCAAGACTTGGATTCTACAATTTGGCCCTTCAAGTTAGTTTTTTTACTTCTTTGTTTGTTATTGTAGATTTGATCTCTTTTATGATGTCCTCCCTTTCGGCTATTCTTGGCCTATTTACTTTTGTTGCTTTTAGCTGATCTAAGGTGCTCTTGATCGAGGTCAACTCTTGTTGTCCTTTCTCCATGTTGGCTTGCAGGGTGCTTATTTGTTCTTGAAGTAATTCATTCTCTCTTGCCAATTGCCAATTGGATTATGTAATTTCTTTCAACTTATTGTCCTTGTAATGTTCCTTTGCCTCTATATCTTCAAGCCTCTTTTTCATGCTCATTAGTTCTGACATATAGTTCTAACGACCATACTACCAACGTTGACGTGGGGCTATAAGCTTCCTTGCTAACCATGATTTGCTTCTTCATTCTCTCTTTTGTTTTTCAAGTGTAACTTGTCCACTTTTCATTTGAAATAAAGCCCGCCTCCATGTTCTTTGTTGCCATTTTCTCTATTTCATGTGGCTGATCCTTGTTCTTTGCATGTAATGTTAAGAGGTGGTTGCATATTATGAGTCAGTGGCAGATATTGCTTCATGCACTAATTTACTTCTATTCCATCATGCGGGTTTTTGCTCATTAATTCTTTCTCCGCATCTTTATTTTTTGATCCCTGAATATCTTGTGTTTGCTTTGTTGTATTTATTACTGTTGGAATGCTGTGTTGTCTTTTCCAGAAGTTTTTTTAATATTTTGTACTTCAGTTTCCGAGTCTACCCACGTCTTAAGATCCCTTTGTACTGTTTTGCATTCACATATATTAGCCTCTCATGTATTTGACAATTTGGCGTGTCGGTGCCCTGTCATACGTGGATTGTATGATCCCCACTCTCTAGTAGTTGTTAAGACTATGGTGTGGGTAAATAGTAAGATACTGTGAGTTATGTTGCATAGCATAGTCCCATGGGATTATCCAACCTCCCTGGGGCATCAATCCCACCAGTGGTCCCTGTAAATGTTTCACCATTTCAAACCCTTGATTTCCATTATTATTGATGACTGTATGCTCCCCTAAGACTAATTGTGAACCTTGTAATCCATGATAGGAACACCTCATTCTAGTTTCAGCTCATTTGGACATTGTTTGAAGGTTTATAGCTCCTACACTTTTTGCCTTGCTTTCGATAGCTAGCTAATGATATGTTGCCTAGCATTACCCTTTTACCCCCATTCCACTTTACACAATCTTGAGTGGATGGATATTTTAACCTTGCCAATGATTCTTTTTAATTGATCGGCATCCTTGACAAAGAAAAAATTTTAGTATCCATTTTTTTGATGTATACAGATACCACTCTTACGAAACCAAATAGAAATCTGCCAATATGTTAAAACATAACCGCTCAAACTTGAAAGTTTAGATTTTCTAAAACTAGATAACTAATTTTTTTTGAGTTTGGAAATGGAAATCCAAACTGAATAGAAAATTTTAGATAACCGTATGGATGCCAGTTTGGTCCAAAAGGTTTCTAAGAGTAGTATGGGTATTACACTTGGCCAACAGATTTGGCCTGTCAGACTGCCAAAGAGAGAAGGCTCCACAACACAGCTTGACTAAGAAATCAATGAGTTCCTCATCAGACTATGACAGTAACAGAAGTTAATTGCTTTTTTCCAGACTTCTGTTGTGCCACAGATGAAAACTTCTAGTGGCTACAATATTCAGATATTTGCTTAATGGTGAGATTAGGCAAAATTTAAATCTAGGTGTTGCTTGGAATGTTCAATAGCAATTGTAAAGCCCCCAAGCATAATCTAATATCCATATTTTACAAACATGTGGCATCATTTTCATCTTCCAAATAGAAGGTTTCCAAGAGTGGTACGGGCACTGCATTTGGAAAAGAGATTTAGCCTAACAGGCTGCCGTAGAGAAAAGACTCAAGACATAACCTGACTGAGAATTCAATGAGTCCCTTAGGTAGACTATGACATGAAATGTATGTTAATTTGGTCCTTCCAAACTTCTGTTATGTTTGATAGCAAAGTTTCTAGTGGCTCCAATATCGAGATAGTATGTAAATGGTAGAGGGAGGAAAAGTTTCAAATGGACGTTGGCATGTTTTGATAGCGACTTTATAGCTCCCACGCATATGTAGCACATGTATTTTACAAATATAGGGCATTGATTTGCATCCTTCAAATAGAAGCATATATCAAATATACGAAAAAAAGGAAACAATCTTTAATGGAACTTCTCAATGACTTCAAAAACATGATAATATTTCTAAATTCTACCTAAGAAACCAATAGGATAATAGCAGAAGTAAAATTTATACATGAAAAAATAGTTTTAGTAATTTCATAAGAGGCATGCAAATCCTACAATATAAACCAAATCATTTTGACATGAAGTATCAACACGCAAGTATAACGAACTCAATTGAGTCATTTAATTTCATTAGATTTGTCAGATAGTGTTATTTCAATGTCTGACCCCAACAAATTATACCTGCCATCCAATAAAAAAAAACTGCCATACTTGCATTAAGTATACACTCACCATTCTAACCAAATAGTCCAATGAAAAACAACTTTCAAGTAAAAGGAAATATCTAAACCGCCTACATAAGCTGTGTACAACACAATTCTTAAGATCCTGGCCATCCAACAGAACTGTAATGGGTGAAAGATGAGCAGTAATATAACCATTACACACATCTAAAGGATACAAAAATGTTCGGAAATAGATTTACTTATCAAAGAAAAATATGACATTGCAGGTCTCTCTTTGTACAATTCAATGAGCAGAAATAGAGCATCTAATCTAACGGGTTGAATAGATCCTGCAAATCAACAATATCAGCAAGAACACCTGCAGCTGTAGTGTCGTTGCCTGCTCCTGCACCTTGAATCACAAGTGGTTGTACCTTGTAGCATTGACTATATATTTCTACCTATCAAATGAAGGAGGACACAGTTATAAACAATGTTGTTTGAGTGTATTACAAAAAGAAAGTTTTATCATTTTTTTATATAATAAGTGTTACAATTTTCTCTAATCCTTTGTAGAAAATTTAGAGCCCAACCTGCTAATCTTTTGTACTTCCTAAATTATGAGAAAAAAACAGATGAATAGCTTTTTTTATTTGAAAAATATTATATTGATATCAAAGGAATGGGTTATATCAAAAGACTGCCAAAAATCAGGCACTTAGTATCATATTCAAATATAGATACAAACTACATTTTAAAGAGGAGTTGGAAATAGGTCTTATAGCAGCCTTCCTTTGAATTCATTTGCCATGTGTGTGTGCATGCGTGTAGGTGCACACACACGCATGTGTCTCGTGCGTGTGTGTGCATGCGTATGTGTGTGTGTGTGCCTGCATGTGCGAGTGTGTGTGTGCGTGCACGCGCGCGCGCGTGTGTGTACAGCAGTGTGTGCACGTGCGTACAACAGTGTGTGTATACGCGTGTGTGTGCATGTGCATGTAGGTGTGTACATGCATGTGTGTGCACGCGTACATGCATTTGCATACATGTGTTCATGCGTGTGTGTACGTGTGTACCCGCGTGTTCATGTGCATGTGTGCGTGTGTATGTGTTTCTATTATACCTTTAAATACCTACAGAGAACTTGCTAGACATGCATGCAGTCATTATGTGTGTGTGTGTTATATCTTTAAAAACTGTAGAGAACTCGCTAGACTTGCGAGCCGTTCTCTATAGGTTTTTAAGCTATATGTGTGTGTGTGTGTGTGTGTGTGTGTGTGTGTGTGTGTGTGTGATACATACATACATATAGCTTTAAAAACCTAAAGAGAACTCGCTTGGACTTGTAAGCCAATATGAGAGAACTCGCTAGACATGGAAGCCAATATGAATCGGCGAGTATGTCACCACAAACTTGGCAAGCGAGTGCCTCTTGAGTTTTGCATAGAAGAGCTCATGAGTACGTACTAAAACTTGACAGCCAACAAAAAAATTTCTTTTAATTTATGTCCTTGCTATGTTTACATATATATATATATATATATATATATGTGTGTGTGTGTGTGTGTGTGTGTGTGTGTGTGTGTGTGTGTGTACATACATACACACACACACACACACACACACACACACACACACACACATACATATATATATGTATGTACACACACACACAAAAACAAACACACACACATTGAAATATCCCTTGTGGGGATATCACTTAAAATCCACAAAATATATAAAAATTTGCAGCAAATAAAATTTTGATTTTTCTAGAATTAAACCCACTAGGGCAGCGAACTGAAATTTAAAGATAACTTGCAAAATACTTGTCCAAATCACATGAAATTTTATAGAGAGCTTGCTAAGATGAAAACAAAGACTAGAAAAATATTTTTGGATTTTTTGAACAATATATGACTGCCAGTAATTTTCAGAATGCCCTAACTGCTGGAAAACTTCAAAAATTCATAACTATGTGAATACAATGGATAAAAATCTGATTTTCTGGAAATAACATCTACAAATTATATAGAACAGAACCCAACCTCCAGATCTGAAAATGAACACTGGAAACCCTTGAAAAAACCTGTTGCAAATCCCTAGGGCTAACGTCACCCTTTAGAAGGGGCTGGAAATCCACCAAAATGGCTCCAAAATCTGTGCAAAACTTTGCCTTAAATGCTGCTAATGATCTGATATGCAAACCCTTGAAATTTCCTCTCCGGTACTAAAAATGGCCTCTGAAACCCTTATCAAACTCCTCCTGAAACCTTTGAAAAATATACCTGAATATTTGATCTGAATAAGCTCCAAAATAACAAACTAGGGTGGATCTTTCATCATTGAAGAGTGCCCTACTAGCTAGAAGTGGATCTCTCACCACCAAAGGTAAGGATCTTGTGGGATTTTACTCTACAAGCAAGAAGAATGCAAACAACAGTTGCTTTACTATGCCAAAATATGTGTGAGTGTAAGAATGAGCTCTATCACTCCCCCAAACCTCCTTTTATAACTTTTCATTACCTTTTTCCAAGTTGGGAGCTCCATGTGGGACTAAAAGTGACTTAAGTGACCCCAACGAAGAAATAGAATAATAAAGTACCATGAGCCCCCTCAACGACAAAATATAACAATTATTCCCACCAAGTTGCTTAATACTAATGCCAACGGAAAAATATAACAAATAAGCAAGGGGGTAATCAGTCATCCATACCCAATAGCCTCTAACGTTGTTAGCCAAGGCTAAGACTAAAAAATGGCCCTTAGGCCCTTGGTGAAGGAATGGGGTCATTACACACATATAGCTTTAAAATCTGTAGAGAACTCACTAGACTTAAGCCAATATGAATCAGTAAGTTGCCACAAACTTGGCAAGTGAGTATTTCTTGAGTTTTGCATTGAAGAACTTCGTGAGTACGTACTAAAACTCACCATCCAACAAAACTTTTCTTTCAATTTATATTCCCTTGCTATGGATTTGAAGGAATTTTCAACAAATTTCCTTACGTTGTGGTCTCTAAATTCATCTCATTGCCATGGATTTTATGGCATTCTTTTGAAATTTTGGCTACCAAACTTTTTTCCAAGTCCAAGTTTTAAATCAAAGGATATATCTATGATTCTCACTATTAACAAAGTAATGGATAATACTATCGTTAGGATGAGGATCAATGGAGTGATTGAGTTGGACATGTGTACTCTATACATCATAATGTCTAAACTCATAAATAATAACTCTAACACTACAAAGAATAGACCAGTTTTGAAATATTGAGAGAAAACAAAAGAAACAACTATAAGTTCGGATAACCATTAAATAGTGTTATGATGAGACCCATGAAAAGGAAGAACAGAATGAATTTCCTAATTATTAGCTCAAGATGGCCAAGAGGAAGTAGCAGCAAAATAATTGATTTTTAGAGTTCCATTAATCAAATGTGCAGGAGAGGGCAACAAGTTTGGAAAATTCACTTGTACATATGTGTATTTATAACTTGTTCATGTTATCGATAAAACAATACAATACACTGTTAATAAATCATTTGTCAACAGAAGAGAATTGATAATGTGCTTTTAAAGTTGGTAGTGAATATTTACACAATATCACAGTACTTAGAGCTTCATCGTCCCCAAAGCACATAATATAGTTTTCCACGTGGAACATCATAAATCCACACATAAATTTCAAAATCAGACTCAATTTAGAGCTTCAAAAAGAACTAATATGTTAAGCTAAAATATTCTTACAAAGTGGACATATGGGATAAAACAACAAAAATAGTGTATACACACAACATGCCCATTAAAATAAACCAAATAATAATGTTTTCTAGGATGAATAAATACATGTAACATAAAAGAAAAGGCGAAGAAATTACAATTAAAGTACAAAATATTTGTTACTTCCTCATAAGAATCTTATAGCCAACATAGGGATAGGAATATAGGTTTTGGGTTTGCTTGTATATTTTTTCACCAATTCAAGGCAATGTTTTAAAAATCGGAACTGGACTCAAAACCAGTCGAGGTTGGACCGGACCGGTTCAAACTCTATGAACCGGTTTACTAAAAACACATAAAAATTACATTTTTAAAGAAAACAATATATTTGAAAGATTAGAAACCGTGATTCCAACAATTACACACAAAATATGCAAAGTTTGCAAATGTATATACTATATAGTAGGTAAGAAAGGTGTTTACAGAAAAATGGCATGAACTCCAAGTAAGAAAGGTGTTATAAGCAGAAATTTTGAATTAAAAATTGATTTTTTTATACTCAGTGTTGTATGCATGCATCTTTACATGACTCGGCCGGTTCAGGATGAAATCGGACCGGTTCGACCGGTTTGGTACTAAACCGGTCGGTTCCTTACAAAACCGGCTGGTTCAATACCAAACCATTCGAACGATTCGGTTTTTTAACCGGTTCATGTCTAAATACGTAGAACCGGTCGAACGGCTGGTTTCGGTTCCGGTTGGGCCAGTTTTGAAACACCGATTCAAGGCTAGTTAATTGACCAATGGATAATATTAAAGTTTAGTTCACTTCACAAAAGTTGTAGTCGTGATACCACTGCAACAGTGTATCTGAATGTCCCTATTGTCACCAATCCATCTTACTAAAGTACATGGGTAATTAGCTGCTGTAACCACCAAGTTGAGTAGGAAGTGGTGTTGAATACAAGGTTCATTGGATTTTTTGTAACCTAATGTGTTGTCTTGACTTAAATGTGTCTTGCTTCACCTATTTATTGTTATGATTAGTTGCAACAAAACTAATGATATATATCATGACTAAACAACATGGTATATCCCCTAAGGGATATTCTTGCGTCGAGCTTCTGAATGTCCAATGCCTAGTGTTTTCTGCTGTTGAAGAATTCTATGAAGTTTGTACAAAACTTTCTTATGCCCTCTTTACATGCCCCACTTACATTAACCTTGATGAAAGCCTTCCATTGAGGTTTTACTAACCTCTATAACCTAGCTTTGATAACATTAACCAACATGCTAAGCCTATGAGGCAGAACTAGCAAACAAATAATTCAAACATGTTTGGACACTTACATACGAAACACTAAGATAGAAAGAGAACAATACATTGGTTGATTAGACTTTTATGCAATGAAATTGGGAGGACATGATCCTATATTGGGATATGAAAGGATCTAGGAGTACTTGAAAAAACCACAAGATATTTGAATAAGAAAAAAAAAATCTATTTAGTGGATGACCTACATCTTCGAGTTAAAAGAATGGCTAGTAAACAAAAACAAAGCCATGCTACAAAGAAGCCTTGATTGGATTGATGTAATGTCCCCTTTTTCGAACTAGTTCATTTTGGAGACTTCTAGCCCATTCCACTTCCCGTGGGCAAGAAGAAGGTGAACAAGGGAAGTGTTTGTTGATGTTTTTAGTCTTTTTGTGAGCATTTACCTTTTTCTTTCGTGGTTTCTCTTATGAGGCAGGTCGGCTGGGTTGGAGAGGTGAAAAGACAAGTTAAAAGTCAAAAACAATCATCCTTAAGAGGTCAGTCATGGGAAAGACTCCCTAATTGACATTTGGTGCCACCAAGAAGATATTTGGTTTGGATCCAGCATCAAGTTCCCCATTCGCTCACAAATATATGCTTCTTCAACCTCATTAAATTCTTCTGCTGCAGACCAGGTCTTCTCCAACCACACCTGCATGGCAGCATTTTTAATTTTTCCATTCATCCATGCGGCAAATGAATCTCCCACATCTTCACCTATAAACACCCTTTTTATCTTCTTATCGGGCCTGCCTCAAAACTACTCGGATTCTTCATCGCTGGACCGCTACAAGGGAGCACACCAAAGCCTGGAAGAGATCAAGCCCGCCAAGCCCACGAAAGCATAAATGGGAGTGAAAACGCATGCGGGGAACCTTGCTAAATACAACTTTGGCACACATCGCACGGGGAAGGGCCAAGTGTCCTGTACCAATGATCTGATTAATTATTTCCCATGCCTTGCCATAAGCCTAAATACCAATGACATTTATCACCCCGGCTGTCAAAAGAGAATTAGTCATTATCAAGGTTAAAGGCATTCTTGGCATCAAGCGAAGTAAGGGTGAGGATGTCACTAGGAAAATTCCCCATCCATACTTGGTGATTCTTTTGATAAACATCCCAAACCTCTACTCCTTTGTTAGCTAAGTTGTCAGCTACCTGATTCCCTATTCTTTTTATATGAGAAAAGGAAACCTCTGTAAAAAAAGAAAGGATGGACCTGATTTGTTGAAAGATTGGATCCAACATCCATGCCTTGACGTGCTTACCATTGATAGCGCTTATAATGATTTGGGAATCCCCTCGATCCATAAACGAGGCCATTTCTGGTTTTTGGCTTCCAAAAGGCCAAAGAGGAGAGCCATACCTTCCGCCACATTATTGGTAGAAACACCACAATCTGTTGCCAATGCAGCCGAAGTTGATTCTCTGAATTCCTGAAAATACAGCGACAGTCGGCTCTGCCTGGATTTCCTTTCAAGGCTCTATCGAAATTCAATTTGATCCAACCATCCCTGGGAGGCCGCCATAAGACATTTAAAACTTCCCCACTCCCATTATCAAGAGTTACCATTGCTTGCTTTACTCAAAGTGGTTTTTATCATTGTTTTAATTCGATCAATTTTGTCTTGTGGATTTTTAAGAATATCTTTCTCGGTCAAATTTTCTACCAGCAGGGCATTTCCTGTTATAGTAATTTTATTCTTTGTTTCCATTGTTATTATTGTTTCCTCTATTGAAAGGTTGAAGGCATTTCAATGTCTGTTGATTGGTCTTTGAATTCGATTCATTTTTGTTGTTTGTTTGAGAGTTCATGGACATTTTTTCAGCACATTGTAATTGATAAGAAGACAACCTTGGGTAGATTGTCATATTTGACTATGATAATTGTTGTCACTTGAGATGTGCACCAGTGAAATACCCACAAAGTTGGAGGACTTTGTGCATCTCGAAACATGGGATTGTCTCTCACGGGCGGGACTTGAATCGATGAGACAAACCTCCGGAGAAAGGCCTGCTCCTACACTAAACCAGTCTACTACTATCACTACTCCTAAGATAAACTACTATTTGCAGGAAAACGAGGAGGAGAAAACAAAAACTAAGCTAAAAGGGGTGGTGATTGCACCAAAATAGAAAGGATCTCTCTCTTTGAGAGGAAGAATAGGGGGACAAATACAAAGCCAAGAGGGAAGAAACTAGCCACAATTCGCCTTGCATCAAATTAGACTCCTATTCCATACATTTAAGACACAAATAGAGGAAATTATGCAAATATAGCCCACACACATCATGACATCATGTAATGTCCCACTTCTCGGGATCAATAGAAAATAGCAACCAACAAACTCTAAATCACTCAAAATCAAATGTACATAGTAGAATCCAGCCAAAATGTACTTGAACCCAACCAATAGATGACTCAATAAACCCAAAGATAGGGGTTTAATGGCCTCTAGCTCACACAATTAATTCCTAGCTGAACTTAAAACCTGTGTCAATGCAAACCCTTGTTGTTTGAGCTTCAAACAAGTAGTGACACAGCTATAACAAATACTTGTAATCGTTCTCAAATATCTTTCTACAAATCCCAGCCAGCCATCTAATATTTGCCTCATACAAGTTAGCTGAGAATTAGGTAAGCACAGCTGATATGACCAAATACAAACAGTCACCCAATTATATAATTTACTACCAGCTCTGCCTTAAACCAACCGTGGGAAAGAAGACTGAAATACTATGCAAAAACCTCAATCGATCTATGTCCAAACATCCAAATATAATTACCAGTCAAGCCACATGTGGATCGCTGCCAAAAGAGACTTCAAACCACCCTTAAATCATGCTTTTAATCCCAGTCATTACTCCCAGATATTAGTGACACTCAACATGCATAGAAATTGATGCAACACTCAATGATTGCCTACAACAATGATGACGTTAAGCTTGGACAAGCAATGCTACAGTTCGCAGATCCAATGAGGCTCAAACATGCATTACAATATTCACCATTCATTCACAACTAAGTCGCTGTAACTATTAAAATAAGTAGCTATCAATTCGCTGGGCATATATATATTCCAACCATGTAATAAATATTCAATCTTCACTCCCAAATGAAGTTGCTGTTAAGAAGGAAGATGTATCTATTAATCAACAAATATGAATCTCTAGAATAGATCGCTAGACAAGGGAAGAACAGCAGTCAAACTAGATGATATTCAGATATCTAAACACATGGATCTCATACCAAACCTGCCCAATCAATTCGCTGTAAATAAGACTGTGAATACCCAATGATTTGCTTCTAAAAATGCCCAAAAACAGTTACCAAACATGCCCAGGCTGGTCGCTGCAATAAATGAGTCAAAACCATGCAACTAGCTTAGTCGATCTACTTCAAAGGGTGCTCTAAATCAGTCCACACACATCACCAAAGAGGTCGCTGCAATTATGATGCATAAGCATACAGAAATCTGATCAACTATTACTCTAAAACAATTCACAAACACTATGAAACAAGTCGCCAGGGCTGGCATGCAAGTCACAACCAAGTCGATTTGCAAAAGCTTATGAAAATACTTCAATTGATATCAAAAGAAACCAGCTACAAGATCTTTTCAAATGGATGAGAGAACAAGAGCATCAATGGGCATGCATCCCAACTCCAAGCATGGAGTATCAAATTAATTTCATCATAGCATAAGTTTCACAATGATCCCAAGCTCTCCTTTTATAAACAAGGAGGCACAAAATTTGAAATCCCTAGAAGAGGGAAATTATTAAATAAAAATAGTTTATCCTCCCTAGGTGTGGCATCCCCTTTCTAAGGGTGATTTTAACATTAAAAGCCACCCAAATATTATTTAATTAATTCCCCTTTTAATTTTGCATTTTGGGAATTAAATTAAATAAATTACATAATTAAATAATTATTGTTTTATAATGTCAAATGATAAAAATCACTCTCCAGGCAATATTATTTAATTATTTAATATAATTTTCCCCTTGCAACATCCCAAAGCCGACGGGGAAAATAGGTGAGGGTCTTTGAAAATGGGGACATTACACATCAATGAATAGAGAGGCAAGAACACAATAACATAAGAAAAAGGGCAGATATGAGCCACAATCAACATCATATTATTGCTCACAAGTATGCACAATCTATTACATTTATGGGGAAGGCACTCGAGTGCATTGAACAAGATATCTCTCTTCAACTCAAAATATTTAGCCACCATTTGGGCATGGAAACTTTGCATTCAGAAGAGGATCCTTTACATTAAGAATCGAGTTGCATGTATAGAAGAAGACAAGAGAGATGATCAAAAGATGCCATGGAAGATGCATTTCCATGTTATTCGTTTGGAGAAGGATTTGGAAGCTCAAAGATGCCCAAAGTTGAAGATATTCGCTCAAAATTGCCTTTGGGAGCATATTCCAAGGATCATCAAGGTTTTCCATCATGGATGATACCTTGGTTTGTAAGTAAACCTTTTCTTAGCCTTTAATCAATGGTGATCTGTCAAATCAAGAGAGGGAATGAACATTGAGATGCCGCTTGTTCAAAACGGCCATCGCACAAACCAGACCACCGCAACAACTTAATTCTCGTTAAACAAATCATTCAATTTTCCTTTATGTGCTTTGGTGGATCAAGAAGGAATATGTCACCTCAAAAATGTTATTGCATAAGCCAAGGAATTAATTTGGATGTATCTCTAACTGATTTGGGTGCCGTTTGATGTGAAACCGAGAAAAAGCATCCCAAAACTCTATCAATAAAATATCCCAACTCTCTCCACCATCTTCACTAAAACTAAGCTCAGATTGAAGCCCTTTGAATTGTGCTTTGAATGAGACCAGTCCTAGGTGAAACGGAGATCCCGGTCAAAAGATACAACCAAATAACCAGTTTTGTGTTTGACTGCCATGATGATGTCTTCGAGTCCCAAAATGCATTAGCTTAAACTATCAAATTTAAGCTAGTGGCAAGCTCAGTAACTAAATCCAAGCCGCACATATCTTTGTCATACGTTAAGCATTGGTTCATTGCTCTCCGCAAGGCTAAAAGGTTTGGGGTATGTTGTCTCCGTACATAGGAGGCATCGATGTGAGAAACATGTCTCACATTGGCGCTCCCATTCCCCTCGAGTTCAAGGCTTTGCCTAAACACCAATTATCGCCACTGTCTACCCCTACGCCACACGTCAAACATTAGGCCCATTCAACTTTGTCATATGGCTGTTAAACCTTGGCATTGAACCAAAATCTCGGGGAGCAGATCGTTGAAAAGTGTCCATCCCGCCACATGTCAGCCATCGATCACCAACTAGTAACAAGATTTAACAAGGACCACGGGGAGATATGCGAATGCTGATAGGCGACACGTGTTCGGCATCGAAGCATGGGAATCCTCGGGTCGGGCGACAAGTTTGAAAGGCTGTAGGGAACGGGGATGCCGATAGGTGACGCATGTCACTTATCAGTCTCTCAGCGAAAAATGAAAAGTGCTAAGTCTCACCTGCTACGGAGGTGCTGTCCCTATTGTCACCCATTAAAAACTTCATTCCTTAAGTACAATTGGAAAATGAACGTCACCTGCCCATTTCTTGGCCAAAACAAGTCAAGATTGACTAAGTCCTTCAAGATTTGGCAAGTGCATACTTAGACCCACCATGTGGAAGCAGTTTAGACAAGTGTTAAAACATAAGGGTGTCCAAAATACCGAAAAACCAAGATTAAATCCTCTAAGTCCAAGTTTTTGTAACTAGTTGCCTAAAAATGAAGTGTTAGAAGAAAAATTATGAATTAAAAATGTAGGGTTTAAGGTCATTTGAAAATTATTGAAAAGGTGACAACCTTGGGTAGGTTATCGAGGTTCGATTGTGATTATGAATTGACGAATGTAAAGGTCATCGAAAAGAAGATCATTTGGTATCTTGCACTTGGTAGATCTACTTATCCAGGAAAATAAGCACTTTGCTAATATTGTATGACCACAATTATATGTCTTTGCTGGTTTATTACAATGCCAAGCATAGTCTTCTTTAGACATACAAAGTAGCCTAGTATATGTATTGTTATATAGACACATTGACTTTTGCATTCACTCATTATAAGCATCCATTGTTTCTTTCTCAATTTGTTACGTGTTTGCTATCTCATATTCAATTGCGATGGCATGCTTTATATGCACTTGCCCCTATATCTTCTCCTCAATTTTATTAGCACATATCCCAAAAATGAAAAAGAATTTTCAAACATAAGGTGCTTCCACCTTACTACCAAAAAGTACTACATTGAAAGTTGTTGGCTAGATTTTCTGCATAGCATAAAACCTAGGCAGTCATGAGATAAATCTCCCTCATTTACCGGTGAGGCTCCCATGTCAGATTTGTCAATTAAAGTATGCTAGTATCTATATGGGGTTTTACTTTAATTGTTCAGCTCATGAACCATAGTTGTACAGTTCTGCAGCAAGTAAGTAACTGTTTAAGAAAGGAAATATTTATAGAAGAAGGGAATTATATAAACACAGAGAAGAAATGGGGAAGATGTGCATCCCAATCAATAGATAGCAGAGTTGATTGCATGCACATAGAAACCAATAAACATAAACACGAGAATTATAAGCAAAGGCGGCTCTAGATCCGGATCTAAAATAACACAAAGTCTATTATAAGATCTAAGATGAAAAGCAAGGAACACAATACACCGTGACACAAAGTTCTTGAAAATTTGCTCCTCGTATATTCTTTTGCTTCAAGTGGATCTCAAGGGTTTCAAAGACAAAGTCCGGAACACAAGGTTCAGCTTGCATAAATTCGATCATTAACTTGAAGGTTCTTCCTCTACTTATAGAATGTAGAGGGGCAATTACAAGTTGGAAGCTTTTAGTTGAACTGACACATGTGGAAGTCGGAGGAAAGAAACAACTGGCAATCTCCATCCTGGAATTCCTCTTTGCATGACATGTATGATTTGCAACTGAAAATAGAACCTTCTATTTTGCACGTCCGCCACCTATCTCCAAGTAGTTGACTTCTTCAAGTAATGGCTTTTAAACCAATCACTTAAGTTGTATAATTTAATTGATCGCTCAATTACTTTGTCGGAGGAAAGAAGAAGGAAGAGGAAAGCTGCAGTCTTGTCCTTTTTCATGTCTGCATGCAGCTGATTCTTTTGTCTTTGATTCTCACCAAATTGGATCTGGGAGTAGCTAGATCTGGAAACAAGCTGGAATTGGAAACAATTGGATCGGAAGCAATTTGGATCTGAAGCGAGTTGGATCTGGAAACAACAAGCTAGATTTTGCCTTCACCTTGTCTTCTCTTTTATCCTTGAAGCTTTTGCAGTTCTTCTCCAGTACATGCATCAATGCAATGTTTGCCGTAGATAACTCATCATCCTTATTTTTAATTGCATATGAGCAATTAAAAATTCTGGAAAGCACTCCGGATGAATGAAAATTCAATGAAGGCTTCAACTGGAAGATGGGAGCATTTGCACAAGATCTTGGAAGGAATTTTCCACGCACTGACTTCTTCACGGGTTGCATTCGAAACAAGAGGATGAAGCCTTTGTCTTTGGAAGTTTTTACAACTATGAGATCTCGGATCGAATCTGCATATGGATTTGCATCTACATCGCATATGGATCTACACTCGCATAACAAACTCTCGCAATTGAAATTTTCTGTGAATGGAAAAGCTGCAACTCGAATAATTCCACTGCTTTTAATCTGCACGCATGAGTGAAGTTTTTCCTGCTTTGGATTTGTCTATCAATTCAACAAGAGGTTCGAGCCTAGATCCGTGTCTCCAATATCTGCAAATTTAGAAGTGATGCATGACTCTGTTGTGCTTTCTTTTTCATCTTTCTTCGCCATAGCTTTGTCTATCTTTTTCTGAACAATTCTTTTTCTTCTTATTTGACTGGAATTCTTCAAAACTAGTGCAGATCTGGATAATCCTTCAGATTTGGAGGAAATATTCAATGTATTGGACATTGATATAAGTTCCTTTTCTTTATAAAAGCACTGTATCACTTCTACAAACAATTATGCAGACACAAATCAACCTTCTTCAAAGCATGCGCCAAAACTAGAAACTTTTAGCATCAAATGCACCTTCCTCTGAGCAAAATCCTTCTCCAAATGGGGCGCACTTTTCCTCTGGGCTGCACTTCTTCACCTGTGAATTAATTAATTCATCCTTATGGCAGCCCATGCTTATATAGCCCTCATAATTATTTAATTAATAATTGCCCCTTCTATTCCTGGCAATTAATTAATTAAAAATCATGCTTTTCTCTTTAACTGATGTGTTAAAATAGCATGTTTAAGGACAGCCATCCAATTAATTAAATTAATCCAATTTAAACATCCACTCTTCACTCAACTGAAGCTTCACAGTGTGCCTTAACCTTAGCCACTGAAAATAGGAATTTATTTAATCATTTAATACTTCAAAAACATTAAATCCTTCCTAAAAGGGGCGCACTTTTTCACAAGAGGGGGCTGCCTTTAAATAAATTAATTTATTTAATTTTAGACAATCTATTTCCAATTGATTTATTCCCCTTTGCTTTTGTTGACTTTTCTCCATACCTGGGCGCCAAAATTAGAAGAGAAATTAATTAATTTAATCACATTAAAGGCTGCCTTTCTCTCTCCAAAGGGGGCGCACTTTTTAGCATAATAGAATTCTATTTTTAAAAACACATGGCAATGGGAATTTTTACCCTGCAAGGCAGCCCCGGAAATCCCATGATCCACTTAAGTGATTTGACTTTGACAATGGGATTATTTACCCTGCATGGCAGGCAATAAAATCCCATGATTTCACTTAAGTCACTTTTCTTTTATTTCACCATGGGAATTTTTACCCTGCAAGGCAGGTAATAAATTCCCACCTGCCTGCTGCCTCTAATTTTCCCATTGCAACTTAAGTGACTTTTCCATCATGGGAAAAAGTACCCTGCAAGGCAGGCAATAAAATTCCACTTGCATTGCTTCTATTTTTCCCATGATCCACTTAAATCCTTTGTTTTCCAAAAATGCGCCCAACCCCGCAGGGGCTTTTTAGTGCACGACTTCACCTTTTCCCAATGAACCGGACCTCGATGGTGACTTCCTTCTGGCACAATGTGCGTATGTGATCTCCGAATACTCCAGGCCAAGAATCGGGCTAACCCGACAAAGGAATTGATCTAGAGAAATTTCACAGAAAACGAAACGGGAAAACACAAAAACACGAAAAATTGCCAAAAGTCACAAATAAAGCCCAAAACTTATTCCTAGTTAAAACCCTTCTGGTATATAGGAATAATGATATGTTCGATCACAACAGGGTTAAATCGGAGCGCAAATTGCCTCAAACAGGCTCAAAATAATTAAATACAAATTTCCGTAGACAAATCCCGATGACAGAATATAACAATTTTGGGCATCTGGGTATTTGGCGAAAATGGCTAATATGGCTCTTTGGGAATATCTTGACGCAATACAAAAACTTTCTGGCAATAAAAACACAAAACGACCCATTATTTTAAAAGTACGAAATTTTTTCGGATAGGGTAGTCACAAATTTCAGGATGAAATCTGGGGACACCAAAAGCCAATTTGTTTGCATTGTGATTACTAGCCATATCTATCAAACTTTAAACTGAATTCTGTTAAGATGAAGATGTGTTGACTAACACAATTTTTTATTTCTACAACTATAATTTTTCATAGTTGATTTACAGGCCTTTTAATACCATTCCTATGGTCTAGTTTGCAAATCAAGGTCAGACTCCAACATTGTAAACCATCCATTTGTATTGCACTCAAGCAAGTTTCAACAGTTAAGATATGAAAATTAGCACTATCTAAATGGACAGAATAAAATACAGACCAAGTTATTCATATGTATAAATAAATGTTATCATTCATTTCACGCCACTTTTAAGATGGACTATTTTATACTTATTCAATTTATAAATGAACGGGACATGTTGATTTTTGTGTTTTGGTACTCTAGTTTCTTTATTCAGAATTACAAATACACAAAAAAATCATTCAAATAATGGATTATGTATTCCTTGAAGAGAAAAGATAGGGAAGAGAGAGGATGGGAGGAAAATGGACCAGATTGTCACTTCCTTTCAACTGCCCTAACGGAGAATATTCTGGAAGCTCCAAAAGGCCTACTTTGCACCTGCAGAAGCAACACAGTTCAGTATTAATATCAAAGATTCACACTAGAAAAATTTAGCAGAATAGCTAACACTATCTGCATCTTCATATTAATTTATGTGCCAAATGCCAGAGGGAGACAAATAGAAAATATATATCCTAGAAAGAGTAGAATGCAACACAAAAAAGGAGCAAGAAGAAAATCAAAAGGGAATTCGACATGGAAAAGCGACTAACCACAAGAAGAAACTAAAAAGCTAGTGAAATATTAATGAATGATAAAAATATAGTCTATAGTCATGTCGTCAACATCATACCACTAACAGTACACAGAATATATTTCGATCCAGTAATGAAATGTAATATAAATCATGCTATCAATCAATTTTCCCTATCGAGACTTCAATCATAAGAACAAGCAGTTACAAGATTACAATGCATGCATAAGTACAATGTTAGGGAAACACACAAATTAGTTTATGGTCTAACCCACATGGTGAAAATAAATCACATGGATGGTAAAACTTCCGCATGGGGATCCTGCTTCAATGGTGAGTTGATTTGGAATGGATCATGATGTATTTCGCAGCCAAGTGTCAGCTTTTTGGGCAACAAGACTTTGGAGGTAGAGAAATAGATAAAGACAAATTTGAAATTAGCATGCATAGAATTCGGAGAAAATTGAGAAAATTTGAAGACAATAGTGCAGTTTAGAAAAGACCTTGAAAGTAATTCTCTATTGGAATATGTCGATTTTAAGATGGACAACGTCCGCAGTGATTGAGATCCAATATGACCAATATCTACATTGGTTGGCATCTAGTGGTGTAAATCAACTCGCAGCAATCAATATGTACATTGAGTTACATTCATTTAGTTGCGGACAGGAGAGTATACTAGAAATACTACCGGTGTTGTATGCACAGTTATAATTGATTTAAGAGGTTGAAAAGGAAATAACTGTCACATAACAATGCTGAAAGTAAAATAAAACTCAGACTTGAAAATGAACTATTGCTAAATGTTATTACTGAAACAAAGTTGCAAATTCAGAGAGAAAATTGTTCCTAAGGAAATATGCATGAAATAAAACAATGGAGGGATTTAACAGACCTCAAGTGGGCCCTGACTTGGGTGCTAATCCCTTCCTAACTCTGTAACTAAAAACTAAATGACAAAACTCAGATTTCTTTATTGATTTGCATAAAACATTACATCTAGGAACAAAAGATCAGAGTAATCTCTTTTTTCTAATTCCAAATGAGTCTCTTGTCTCTTCTACAAGGCACCAGCCCTTTCCTTTATATCTTATCATTTATAGCACGTGAGAAGAAGAAGAATACAACAAGAGTCTTCAACAGAACAAGTGAGAGATTCAACATGTGTTTGAAACACACAAGTGTTCAACTAACAATCAGTTCTTCACTAGTTCTTAATCAATGACCAAATCAAAGATTGATTTGTTTCTCAATTTTCCACGTTTCTGTTGTAACTACTTCTCCAATGGCACGTAAGGACTTAAGTGCCATCACTTCATGTTTCAAAAGATCTTCATAAATGCGGGTTCTTTGTTGTGAATGATTTCCTTATGTTGCATGGATAAGTTCCTTTGCTGCATATGAAAAATTGCTTACAACCAAGAGTGGCATCAACACATATAATCATCCAAATAATTTATTGGAATAACAAGAATAAATGCACACATAATATCACAAAATAAAGACAATTAGATATAACTATATTAATTAGTCATTATGCCAAAAGTTCATGGTTGTAATAGTGATGTTCAACAATGTACTTAGGAAATACATAGACATGGCTACAATGGTCTTATCAAAATACAAAAGATGAGTTGTTATGAAAACAATTAATACAACTCATCAACATCCAAACCAATTTTGAAGATGACAATTTCAAAATACAAGGATGGAGTAAAATTTGTTTTGAGCATCCAATGGAGCCATTAGATCAAGATGAAGTTTCAAGGTCCGAGTTGAAAAATTGGAGTACGAGAGAGGTTGGGTGACCAATTGCTAATAAGAATGTAAGCTGTCATATTAGAGAAGTTAGAAGATAAACCTCTTTGAGGTGTAATCAACACATAAATATCCTTTCTACGTCCAATTGGGAGCTTGTAGAAAGGATACTAATTCTCAAAGGAGAAGCTTGATGATGTTTTGGAGTAGCACAAGTGACAAGATAAACCTGTGATGGCCACCAATTCCAAAACAAATCTATGTATTCCATAATGGAATATCATTTCTAAAAATCAATTCCTAGAGGGTTTCTCCACATAAAAAATTGTGTCAAACTTGTTGCGAGTGTGTTGTCCCAATTTGTGTGTTTTTTCAATCGCCACCTTTGACTGAGTATTTATATTTCCTGCTCAATTTTTAATTGTAAAATTGGAAAATGTATTCAAGTAAAGCAACTATATGAAGGAAATTCTTTTCTTTCCTTAGTGTGGATTTTGTAAAATTCAATCATTCATGAGTTGTAAAGGCATCGAGAGCGGTAAAGGAGAAGTCATTTTTCACAACCTTAAATCCGGAAATTATTGCGTCGACGTCTCCATCTAACATCCATGGGATGTCCTTTAACTTTACCTCACCACCAACATCATTACACATTATTCAACTTCCTCATTATCTATTCAATCATAAATGTTCATGGCTAAGAAATTTTGGCCTCTCTCAGCTCAAGTGTAGCTGCTTATCCAAGCTTCGCTCTCAAATTATTTTCACTCTTTTTGGTTTTCTCATTCCATAATGTAAAGAGGCCACCATATTGTCCTATATCTTCCCTCACAAAACAGGTCTAGCCCATCCATATACTTTCTGAAACTACACTAATCATCTCAAAGTTGAGATTGGTCTCTTGAAGGAATATGTTTCTCACACTTATTTTTATTTGATCCTTTTAACAACATTTTGTTCAAGGTGGCTGCCCAAACTCTGTTAGGAAAGATAAGTTATGCTCCACATGTGTATGGGTGAATAATAATTACGAGAGTAATTATTATCTTGGTAAGTTAGCAATTTGTTATAGGTTGTTATATTAAAACAACTATAAAAATATATGTTGTTGTGTGAGTTTAACCACTCACGTTAATAGTGTTTGGGAGAGAGATTCGTGGAGTAGTTATAGGCTACATCCTAAATTATAGGATTGCTATTCCTATATAATTGTATGGTTTGTATTATGAGTTTTAATGAGAATAGTATTGAGAATGGTTTATTTGTAAATTGTGTTCTTGTTGATCTCTACAACTCTGATCCATCCTTCTCATTTGGTATTAGAGTGAATTTCTCTAATGGAAGGTTAAAAGAAACATAGGGGCAGTTGATTTATTCTTCACCCCCGTGGATGAGGAAAGAATAGTTGTTGAAGAACTCGTAACCTAGTTTAATTTGTTGTATTGTGCATCAATGGATTCAAAATTTCAACATTGATGATCTTTTGGAGCAATATTTCAAAGTAGTGGATGATACTTGTATCTCGGTGAGTTGTGCTAGTTGCTACGTGTAGAACTTATGAGATTTGTCACATAAAGTATTTGCATTGTCTGGTCAGATTTTATAGAAATGCATGTCTTCTCCTCCATGCGCTGCACTCATGTACTCGTATGCATATTAGTGTCCCAGGATTTCACGTTGAAATGCGGGGCTACCCCTTTTAAATTTTTCGTTCTTTTTAAGTGACGGGTCATGTTTTTATGTTTTGTTTTGCCTGCGGTTGCTCGCGTTGCTCGTAAATGTCCCCAGGAAGTTATAAAGCCATGATCGTCAAATACCCACATGCTAAAGCTCATTCAATTCCCTTCCCAGACTTAGTCTAATTTTATAAAAGCGTTTTATTTTTATTTATTTTTAAATAAATAAAGTTCTTTTAAAAATAGATTGAGCTAAAATTAGAGAATTTGGGTTATATAAGTCACTTCACCCCATCATTGTTACCACACCAGTATTACTTTCACCTCTAAGTGGAGCATTCACCTAGGGAGAGTTTTTACAGACTAGCTAATTGGCGAATTATTTTCAAGCAATTGTCTGCAGCTTCTGTCAGGTATTTTGTTTTTATTTATTTCTTTTGTGTTTGGTTTTGGTTTTTCTCCGTGATCTGTCTGGCAATTCCCCTTGGCCTTTTCTTTTGTTTTGCCTAACCAGTTCCCGTGCCTAGGGTTTTTAGAAGTCATCCATGGCCTCAAACAAAGGTGAAATTAATTATGAAGTGTTGGTTTTTAACACAGCAGCTGGGATACAAACCGCAGTTTTGGAAGGAGTGTTTTCTTTGTGCAAAATCATAAGTTAAAGCTGCCCCCATCATCTAGACTCCACACAATTACCAAAAGAAGAAGCTTTTAGCCAAATCGTGGTTTTTTGGTATCTTGTCTTCTTTTTGAATGCAACCTTCACTCTGGAAATTAGCGCAATTTTCCTAAGGAGCCAATGCAAAGTCATTAAAGTGCAAATCGTGGTTTTCCAGTGTCTTGTCTTCTTTTGTGAATAATCCTCCACCTTGGAATTCCATGAAATTCATAAAAGAGGGGCAATTACTTATGTTTGTCATGAATTTGGAGCAACTTGTCTTCTTTATTTCCACGCACTTTTTAAAGCAGAGTCACTTAAAGCCAAATTGTGGATTTCCATGTCTTTGTCTTCCACTTGAAATAAAGTAGTTTTCCCTTCTAAAATTCACACACTTTTCCTTTAAGTGATTATCGTGAAACGCCGGCCAGCTGTCTTCTATTTTAAAAGCATCCTCCACCTTGGAATTCCACACAATCCTCCTTATGCAAAATCCAAACAAAAATTAGAAGGAACTTGCCAACCAAGTCGTATTAGCTGCTTTCCATCTCTTATTTCCACACAAAAATTAGAAAGCAAGGTCAGAAATATTTAAAGCAAATCGTGGATTTCAGGCAGAGTGACTTCTCCATTTCCACGCAATTTCATAAGCCTGGTCTCCCAAAATCAACACAATTCATTTAAAGAGAAAATCACTTAGGCTTGGCGTGGATTTTGAGTGCCTTGCTGTTGCCATCCTTTCAGTTCCACACTGTTGCCCTCTCCAGTTTCCACGCAGCCCTTTTATTATAAGCTAAAACATCACTTAATTGTTGTCGGGATATTTTAAAAGCTTATTCCAAACGCAGCCCATGTAAAAATAATACAAAATTGCATGCTAAGTCTCCAATTAATCCCTCTAAAGCCCATGCATGTTGATTCCAGTCTCCAGTTTGAACTCATATGAAGCCTACTTATATTTGCTTGCACCCGGAGTCATTCCCATAATTCAAAGTTGCTCACATGCTATTAAAATAAATATGAGGGTGATGAATTGCATATTTGTCTGAATTGATTACAGGAATACTTCACTTGTGCCAATATTTGTGAGAAGAAAGTAGAAGTCAATGTCTGATACATTGAATATATCTTGAGTCGGGGGTAAGCAAAGAAGCTTGGGAAGTTGTCTCCCAATACGGCTGTATATTCATCCAATTTGTTTCCTTCACCTATCTCAAGGTTAGTGGCTTCTCAGGTGAACTAGTCAAGCTGCCAAGGCACCCTAATGATAAGTGAATTATCATGGAGTTATGCAGGTAGCTCGTAGAGTTGCAGGACTTACAATCAAAGAAGCATAGACCGACAGTCGCTTCCCAATCACAATGGGCCACTATAGTTGTCAAACTATTCACAAAGTCAGAGGTATTGAAGCTAAAATGTTTCTTAGCTACGAGCACGAGTTCTTCCTAGCTCGAATGAATTTTGCTCTTTATGGAATAGAAAGGAAGACAGTCTCCCAGGTATACTCGCACATCCCTTCATTGGAGGATTTCTGGATGACGTGCAAAACGAATACGAAGTCAAAAAAAAGATTTCAGCAGATTAACAGCTCAACAGGTTTCTGACTTTGGTCTAGCAAGGATACCTGTAAATCTTTCGGATGATAGGCATGTGGTACTTGACACATATCATCAAATGGGAGGAGATAAAGTTGTTCTTCAAGCCAGTGTAGGTGGTGGCCAGACAATTGAGGAGAGAACTTCAACGGTCCTGGTTAACACCTCAAATTGGTTGTTAACAAAAGGATATTGTTTGGATGAGGCTTTGATGAACTAGATCATGGGGAATTTTACCAAGGGAAACCTCAGCAAAAGAAAGCATGATGGTGAGAGCAGCAGAAGACCAAAGAAGCTAAAAGTGCACAAAAAGTCTCAGGCATTAGAGAAAGGCAAGTCTTCATCTTTTACACCAATGCCACTTAATGACGAAGCTTCTCCTGCATCAACTCACAGCACTTCAGCAGTTCCAACACCCTGCAGGTAGACAGTTATTTTGCCGTTGAATCCAACATCATTCGTATTTACCTCTTAGCCACCTAATTCTTCACCTCCTCCTACAGAAGAATTGAGAGCACAGATGGCAGAGTTTGAGAGGGCACTATCCTTAGATGGCATAAGAGGAGGCAGCCATAATACAGTGGTAAATTCAGATGCAGCAGAACCCGAGCATGAAATGGTGCTACACACAAAGGCTTCTCATTCCCCGGAGAGTAACTTCTCATCTGGTTGGCTTTGCAAATAGTCCTAGAGGCTAGAGAAGAAATCAACCTGGAAGAAGAAGACTTGCAGCTGCTCATGAGCTTAGGAGGAAAAGACAAAAGGTCTAAAGCTGCTAAAGTGACTTCAAGGCTGGTTATTGAAGAATCAGGGCAAAAGTTTGCAGAATTATCTATTCGGGCCGAGGGAAAGAAAAAGGGAGAATGTTGGCTAGATTTTTTGCATAGCATCAAACCTAGGCAGTCATGAGATAAATCTCCCTCATTTAACCGGTGAGGCTCCCGTGTTAGATTTGTCAATAAAAATGTGTTATTATCTATCAGGGGTTTTACTTTAACCACTTAGTTCATGAACCATAACTAAGAAGTTCTGCAGCAAGTAAGCAACTATTTAAGAAAGGAAAGTTATAGAAGAAAGAAGTAAAGGAAATACAGAGAAGAAATGGGGAAGATGTGCATCCCAATTAGTAGATAGCAGAGCTAATTACATGCACATAGAAGAAACTTTAATAGATATGAACACACAGAATTATAAGACAAAGGCAGCTCTAGATCCAAATCTAAAATAACACAAAGTCTATTAAGAGATCTAAGATTTAAAAGCAAGAAACACAAGACACCGTGACACAAAGTTCTCCGAAACCTCGCTTCTTTGTATTCCTCTGCTACAAGTTGCTCTCGGGGTTCAAAGACAAAGTCTAGAACACAAGATGCGCTTACAAATTCTAATCGATCATTAACCTGAGGTTCTCCTACTTATAGAATGTAGGAGGGAAAGTACAAATAGAAGACTCAAACCGAACTAAAACATGAACAACAAGTAAAGATGACATTTGGCAATCATCCTCAACAAATCGCTTCTTAAGTGACACATGTATCACTTAACTAATAGAATGGTTCCACATGACTTCAAGTAATGGTTGCAAAACCAATAACTTAGAAGTTTTACAATTTCATCCGGGAACATAGAAAATAGAAGAAGAAAGAATAGAAGAAGTCATGTCAGCTGTAATGTTTACATCTTCTTCTTGTTCTGATATCTCGATATACTTGTCGAACAAATAATTCAAAGCATCCTTCCATCCATCTTTTTATGCCCATCGCTTCCTTCTCTATCCCGAACTGCAGAACCCTTCATTCAACACTCGATGCATGCTTCCACATCTTCCGTGCTCGGCCCAAACCTCGCAATGCACTGCGGCAGCGCCACCAGTCTACTGATAGAATTCATCGTGAAAGGCTTGGTAGCTTTATCAATTCTCTTTTGTACCATCAGAAGAGAATCTTCCAGGGAATTATGCACTTTGCTAGAAACAATCCGTACGTGTGAAGTAACACCTCCGTCCACTCTTTCCTCAGTGAAAGAAATGATATGGTCTGGTAAGTCTGATGTCTTACTCTCAAGTGCTTGCATCCTCTTCAGCAAAACTCTGCAGATCTCCAAACGGAAAGATACTGCAAACTCTAGCTGCTTCCCCTTCTCGACTGATCCATCCGGTACAATTTGTTCTGCAACCAATACATCTCCCAGCAGCTTGTTGATCTCGGCCAAAATACTCAGGTTACTCTCTGCAACTGTATTCATGCCTTCTATGCTTTCCATCAGTTGCTTTAGTTGATTTGCTACATCATCCATAACCTTTAGGCGGGCTGGCACTTCTCCAAGTTGTACAGAAGCTTGACGAATAATCAAATCCTTCCATTCGTCAATAGCCTTTACTTGATTGCTTGCATCTTCCATTTCCTGCATAAGATGATCACTCACCTGTTCTGAAATGGGCTGAATGGAAGGTTTAGCAACCTTGGCTATGATCTCACATAATTGAGATACTTGCTTCTGTAGCTCTTCTTTCTCCGCCTTTTCACTGTCAAGCCTAAGGAATAAAGCATCTATCAATGTCTGCGTGTCCTGCTTCAATCCTTCAGTGGTAGCTTGACCGAGTGGTATTTTGGTCACCGTCACATCTTCTGCCGTGAGCTCCTCTTCTACCTTTCCTTCCGCCGGAATTGATATCTCAGCAAACTTCTCTCCCGAATCCTCGATGATCAACCTAGAAGTTGCTTTAGCAACTTTAGGCCTTCTATCTCTTCTGCTCAGATCCTGAAGTAGCTGCAAGTCATGCTCCTCTAAGTTCATCTCTACTCTTGCTTCCGGAACCAACTGCAAAGCTAACCATTCCGAGAAGTTACTTCTCGGGGAGTGAGAAGTCGCTGAGTGCACTACCATCTCCCGCTCTGCATCCTCTCCGTCAGAAAGTGCCACAGTGTTATGGCTGCCATCTTCTGAAACATCCAAGGACAAAGCTCTTTCGAACTCCGTCATCTGCAGCTTCAACATCTCCTCTGGAACGGGTGATGAACGGAGTGGCTGAGGAGATAAGACGAATGTCGCCGGCATCAATGGCGGTATGGGAGCGTCCTGCTGCTGCGGTGCAATAATTGGTGAAGTACTAGGTGCTGGAGAAATCGGAGTCAAAGCTATGGTCGTAGAAGTGGTCTTCTCCTTCTCTTGAGATCTTCTGTGTACTTTCAACTTCTCGGACCTTCTCACGCTTTCTCCTTCGTGCTTCGCTTGAGGGAATCTCTGTGCCGAAGTTGCCCGTGATTTGATTCATCAAGGCAAAAGATCCCTTCGTCGTGCAGACATTCGAAGTATTCACCAACACGGCTCGAGATCTTTCTTCAATTAAATGGCGGCCTCCATTGTTATCTGCAAATATGGCTTTATCTCCTCCCATTTGATGGTGAGTGTCAAGTACCACGTTCCCATCATCTTTAAGATCCGCAGTATCCACGCTAGTCCAAAGTCGAACACTTGCTTTCTTGATAGCTGCTGAAATCTTTCTTTTAACCTCGTACTCACTTCTGCACTTCATCCAGAAATCTTCTAACGAAGGCACATGTGCGTACTCCTGGGAGATTGTCTTCCTGGCTACTCCAAATGGATCGAAGTTAAGCCGTGCAGGGAAGAACTCTTGCTCATACTCGGATAACATTTGCGCTTCCATCCCTCGAGCTCTGTGAATGCTGATGCAACTGTAATATCCCACAGTGATTGGGAAGAAGCCCGTAGACTTGTGCCGCTTCGACTGAAGGTCGTGTAACTCCACAAGTTGCCTGCTCAGCTCCATGGCGATCAATCTATCATTCGGATACCTGGGCATCTTTATTGGTTCTCCAGAAAAGCCCGTAACCCTGAGGTATGTGAAATCTGCAAATTGAATGAATAGACTGCCAATCTTGGACACTGCTTCCCACGCTTCCTCGCTACCCCGTTGGCCATCAAGTCTTTGTCTAGCCTGCAGATGAAATCGTAGAAGAATTCATCGTTGATCACTTTAAAATCTTTCTCGCACGCAAGTACAGTAAGTTGTGGGTAGCACTCAAAAATGGGGTCCTTGGAAAGAACACCACATCTATCCACTTGGAAAAGACACCTGTGAAGCCGCAGATACACTAAGTATGAAGTCATATTGAAGTGAAAGTACGCTTCACGCCCGAAGTTGCTCACCGATGTTGCTGCTAATAATTTCCGACCAATTGATTATAGAATCAACCTTGTTGATTTCAATGGTCCTGATGAAAGCATACATCCATGTACGGAAAGTGTAGGCATTCGCTTCGCCATTCAACCTGCATAGCAATTTGACGACATCATCTGCCTCCTGCACCAAATTGGACCGTGGAAGGGTTCTCGGGAACTTTGAAGGGGATCTAGGCTTCTTCATGAACCGGCTATTCATGATGCTCACACAATCAGCTCTATGCTTCTCCCACCTACTGTCAGCATCCTGAATGCTAATAGAAGTCACCACCTTTCGCACTGGAATCTTCAGACAATAATTGATGAACTCCGCATCCAAACGAATTATTGTCTTTCCCGCAACATCACGCACTGATCTGGATGAAGGATGATAAGATCTAGCACACTCCATCACGAACTCGCAAGCGGTTGGGCATACATGGGAAAGTCAGCTCGGATAATTCCACTACTTTTGACCGCACGCATGAGTGAAGTCTTTCCCGCTCTGGATCTATCAATCAAATCAGAAAGAGGTTCTGGGCCTAGATCCGTGTCTCCTATGTCTGCAAGTTTGGAAGCAATGCATGAATCCATCGTGCTCTCTTTTTCATCTCCTTTCGCCATGGCTTTGTCTATCTTCATTTGAATAATTCTTTTTCTTCTAACTTGGCCGGATTTCTTCAATACTGGTGCAGATCTGGACAATTCTTCAGATTCGGAGGATATTTGCAATGTATCGGACATTGATAAAAACTCCTTTTCTTTTGTGAAGCACCTGTAATGAATTCCTGCAATTTATTCGAGACAAAAATGGCCACCGGAGTATGAATAGTGAATTTGAATTATAAAAATCTGCACTTTTCAAGCCTGCTGCCCCAAAAATTGGTGTTTAATTTGCACATAAAGAGAGCGTGAATCCTTTCAATCAACACCTGAGCTCCTGTAACACCTGTGAAAACAACTATGCAGACAAAGATCAACCTCCTCCAAAGCATGCGCCAAATCTGGAAGCTTTTAGCCTTGTTAGCACTTTGTCTGAACAAAATCCTTCCTCTAATGGGGGCGTACTTTTCCTCCTAGCTGCAATTCTTTACCTGTGAATTAAATAACTCACCCATATGGCTGCCCATGCTTATATAAACTTCACAATTCTATAATTAATAATTGCCCTAACAATTAAAGACAATTTATTAATTAAAAATCATGTTTTTCTCTTTTAAAAATAGCATGTTTAAGGACAGCCATCCAATAAATTAAATTAATCCAATTTAATCATTCACACAGCACTTCACTCAAGCTTCACAGTGTGCTTTGACCATAGCCACTGAAAATAGAAATTAATTTAATGTTTCAATGCCTTAAAAACATTAAATAATACCCAAATGGGGCGCACTTTTTGAGAGGAAGCGGGCAGCCACTAAATAAATTAAATTTAATGAATTTAATTCCTTTCTTTTATTCCATCTTTGACTTGTTGACCTCCTCCAAGCTTGGGCGCACTTTTTGAGAGGAAAGATTAATTAAAATATTCAATTTAATCATTCCACCATCACTTCAAAGGGGGAGCACTTTTTTGCACATGTAATTCTATTTTTAAGAATTTTCCACAATGGGATTCTTTACCCGCAAGGAGCACCAAAATCCCATGATCCACTTAAGTGATTTGATTTTGACAATGGGATTCTTTACCCTGCAAGTGCAATAAATTCCCACTGCGCAGCCTCTATTTTTTCCACTGCTGCTTAAGTGACTTTTATAACACGGGAAAAAGTACCCTGCTAGGTAGGTATAAAATTCCCACCCTGCCTCGCGGTTTATATTTTCCCATCGCAGCTTAAATCTTTTGTTTTCCAAAAATGCGCCCATCCCAGGGGCAGGGGCTTTTCTTCGTGCACGACTTCGCTTTTTCCCAGTGATCCGGACCTCCGATGATGACTTCCTCGGGCATAATGTGTGTGTATGTTTTCCAGCTGCTTGCCAGGCCAAAAATCAGGCTTACCCGGCGAAAGAATTGCTCCAGAGAAATTTCACAGAAAACAAAACGGGACACCACAAAAACACGAAAAATTGTCAAAAGTTACAAATAAAGCCCAAAACTTATTCCAAGTTAAAACCCTTCTGGCACATAGGAATAATGACATATTCGCTCATAATAGAGTTAAAACGGAGCGCAAATAGCCTCATACGGGGCTCAAAATAATTAAATACAAATTTCCCGCAGACAAATCCCGACGACAGAATAAAACAATTTTGGGCATCTGGGTATTTGGCGAAAAGGGCTAATATGGCTCTTTGGGATTATCTTGACGCAATACAAGAACTTTCAGGCAATAAAAACAACAAACGACCCATTATTTTAAAAGTACGAAAAATTTTCGGATAGGGTAGTCATAGATTTCAGGGTGAAATTTGAGTGACACTGAGAGAATTAACAGCATGACAGACATATCAGTAACCAAAGTGCCACTAGGGCAAGTCACCACGGAAGGATTGAAGCAGGATACTCAAACATTGATAGATGCTTTATTCCTCAAGCTTGACAAGGAGAAGGCAGAGAAAGCCAAACTTCAGATGCAGATCTCCCAATTATGTGAGATTATCACTAAGGTTGCTAAACCTTCCTCTCAGCCAGTGTTAGTACAAGAGCAGGTGAGCAACCATTTGATCGAAGAGGTTGAGGATGCAGGTAATAAGGTCAAAGCTATTGATGAATGGAAAAGGCAAATCATCCACCAAGCGTTAGAGCAATTCAAAGAAGTACCAGCTAGCTTGGAAATTATGCACAGGGCATTGGCTCAGTTGAAAGAAATGATGATAGGTATTGAAGGCGAGAATGCAACTGTTGAAGGTTACTTGGAGATTTTGGCTAAAATCAATTCACTACCTGAGAGTGTATTGATTGAAGAGCAAATAGCACCTGACGGATCGATAGAAAAAGGGTAAGCAGTTGGAAATGACAGTGTCTTTCCGCATGGAGATTCTCAAACTTATGCTGAGTAGAATGCAGTTGTTGGAAGACAAGATGGAGGAAGTGCCAAAGAGCATAATTGCTTTCACTACAGAGGAGGAAATTGATGGTATTCATTATTATACAAGGTACATTCCAGACAAGTCACCAGCTTCCCTAGAAGAATTTCTTCCAGTCATCCAGAAGAAGATTGATGAAGCCGTCATGCCTTTCATGTTGGATTCAATTAGCAAACTAGTGAGACTTCATGCAGATATCAAGGATTTTGGACCTAGTTTAGAGAAGGTGAAGGAAAGCATTGATATTATATCCAGGGAATTACTGAGGTTCAAGACTGAAAAAGAAGCTATTGCTAATGTAGATGGGAAAATAATGAATTACATGGTTAACAAGTACATTCAGTATCAAAACAAAGGGAAAGCGTGAAGTGTAGCAGCTGGCATATCTTCTTTCTTCTCCTCTTTCTTTTCTTCTTTCTTATTTTCTCGGACAAAATTATAAAGCTAAAGTAATTTGTTAAAAGTCATTGCTTTAAGTTATTTGAAAAGGTCCTTTAATTAAGAATAGGTGGCGATGACATGCAAAACTTTGATTTAGTATTCAGATGCATGTTAGGTAAAGAGAAATTCTAGGAGAAAAATTGTCAGTTGTTTCCTTTATAGCTTCCACATGCGGGAATTCATTTATAGTTTCCTATTTGTATTTTCCCTCTATGCATTATAAATAGAGGAAGAGCCTACGGGTTAAAGGATCACAATTTTGTTCATCAGTATTTGTTTAGCAAAGCATTCTTGAGTTTTCAGACTTTGTGTTGGATCCTTTGATGTGAAAGCTGGGGGATTGAATAAAAGGTAGATTTTCGAAAAGCTTTGTGTCTCTATTGTTTTGCTAATCACTTCTATTTGAGGTTTTAGATAAACTTTGTGTTATCTCAGATCTAGGTTAGAAGCTATTTCTTTCCCTTACTACTGAATGTTGTGAGTTTTCATCTGTTTATTTAATTTGTGTGGATGAGACCAACTCTGATAGCTATTGGTTAAATCAACGCATCTTCCTTTCTTCTTTCCTAAATTCTATTATTTCCCCTTCTGCAAATCTTCCAATCACAGTTGCTTACTTGCTACCAAATTACCTCATTGTGGTTCACGAGCTGGAGTAATTAAAGTAAAACCCCTGAAAATAGTTATTAGGATTCACCCTTACCAAATTGATAAACATCTTACACAGGAGCCTCACCGTTAAATGAGGGAGATTTATCTCAAGACTACCTAAGTTTACGCTTTGCATAAAATCTAGCCAACACATATCATTAAAGATCTACAAATAAATGACCGCATTTTCAAGGAAGGCATTTTTATTATATTGTGTTTGAAGGAGTCGCTGACATCATATTAGAAAGAAAGGAAGGCACGAAAGCATAGTTACCATGTTCGGGCGAACACAGGCGAAATTCGGTTCGGACCGAATTTTCAGGGAAAAGCGAACTTGTTCGCTAGGTTCGGTTCGGGACTAAAATTTTTTTCCTTTTTGGCAAAAAAGTTCGGTTTTGGATTTTTTTCACAAGGATAGAAAAAAATTTGCCATTTTTGGAAAGGGTCCGGGAAGATGTAGCAGCAAAAACTTGCATGTGCCATAACTTTCATTCTATGGCTCAGTTTCTAGTGCCGTTTTCTCCAAAAGTGTATATTTTCTCAAGCTCTACGCATTGATGGCAATATTTTTCTTATTTTCATAAAATCCATTTTTGCACCTTTTTGGACCAAGCAACTTCTTATTATTTAGAGACATTAATAATTTAATAGCAATATGTAGAGATTAATACTTAATAATAGTAATACTTGAATTTATTACCGAATGTTTAAGTTACTTTAGTAACTAGTTACATAAATTTAATTATTTTAGGTTTAACTTTTAGTATATTATTAATAAGTATTTTAGTTTTTATAATTTTTTTGGTAATTATTCATATTTTATATTTTTTAAAAATTTATAATTTTTTCGAGCCAAACCGAACCGAACCGAATTTTTACAAAATTCCGAACTTCCGAACTTTTTTCCCTATCCGAACAACCCGAACTTTTCGAACATGGTAACTATGCACGAAAGGCATCGTGTATAGTGTTTTATGTCGTGTTTTCATAGGGTTTAGAGATCATCCACTAACACCTTTTCAACTTGCCTCCTACGACCTAGCCTCTGAGCTCCAACTCGATCGCAAGGTAAGACGGCCTCCCATCCACAACAGAAATTTTGCAGTGATTTATGTTATGCAGATCTCAGGCTCCTCCTCCGGCCTTCCTCGCCACACCGTCCACAAGTTTTGCCACACCATCCACAAGTTCCGTCGGCGATTTTGAGATTAGTAATCTCCTCAAAGTTCGTGATTTTATTAAAATTCATAGTTATTGTTTAGTGTTTTATTTTAATATGCTCCTTTTAGTTAAGTTTGATATATGGTCCATTACATCTAGTTTAGTCAATTAATGTATGTATGTCAATTTGTCATATTAAATTTGTAATGTCTTTTAAATCTCAAATTAGTGAAGTCATGGTCATTAGTCCACAAAACAAGTGAATATAGTGTTATTGTTCGTTCAAATAAAATATTAGAGAGTCATGTCGTAATAGTCAATTTGGGTATCAATTATAGGTTGTCAAAATTGTCAATGTCGATATTGTCATTTATTTTGAGTCAATTAGATCGTTGAGCGTTGTGTCTATAGTCTAAACTTCTTTGTCATCAAACATCATTTGTAGTTAAGAGTCAAAAGAATAAAAAATTGAGTCATTGTAAAAGTCCGTAAAATAAATTAAAAATTGCCTTATGGACGCATTTTCATGTTATTCGACATCCAAATGAGATTTGTAAAATCGAGCTCCATGATTAAATCTGACCGAAGCTAGCAACATGACACCGAGAGGCAGGAGGCAAACGAAGGCATCAAAGGTTTGAGGTCGATCGGTGACCTCTCGTCGACGCCAACGCACGGGGCCGCATTAAGGTTTTGACACATTTTGTTTTAGTTGTGTGTTTGCTTCCAGTTGTGCATGGTGTGTTGCAGTTTGTAGTGTTCGTGTTTGAATAAGTGGAAATTTCACATTGAGGGAGTGAACATACAAGCAATGTTCCATTTCCATTGTGACAACTTTTCCTATGTGTGTATGAGTAGTATAATTTCCTACATAATTCCTTGCGGTAAGATGTAATGAGAGTTGATAATACTACTTGGCACATCGTGACATGGTTGTTGGTAAACCACTTGTAAAACCATCATTTTTGGTTTGTGGTAGATCACTTGTCAAACCACCACTCTTGGTTGTTAGTAAACCATTTGCAAAACCATCATCTTTTGGTTTGTGGTACTCCACTTGTAAAACCACCATTTTTATTTTTGGTCAACCATTTGTAAACCATCAGTAGGGTTTGTGATTATCTTGTGAAAATAACTAGATCACAATCAAGTGGAAGTACAAGGCAGGTTTCCCCATGTTCGCACTAAGGGGGGAAATGTTAGGAAATATAAGTTAGTGCTCCCCATGTGAATGGGTGAATAATAATTACAAGAGTAATTATTATCTTGTAAATGGTAAGTTAGTAATTTGTTATAAGGTGTGATATTAAAACAACTATAACAAATATATGTTGTTGTGTGAGTTTAAATACTCACAATAATAGTTTTTGGGAGAGAGTTTCGTGGAGTAATTATAGGCTACATCTGAAGTATAGGAATGGTATTCCTATATAATTGTCAGTTTGTATTATGAGTTTTAATGAAACTAGAATTGAGAATGGTTTATTCGTAAATTGTTTTCGTGTTGATCTCTCTGCAACTCTAATCCATCCTTCTCAAACCCTTCACATCCCAAGAGATAACAATCATTTATGGGGTATCGAGAAGTGATTATCCAGATTCTTTACAATTACCACATCCTTAAGTAATTCAAGGTCAAATCACTTTTAATTTTGTTGGTTAAGGTCTAAGTCACAATATAATGTCCCTTTTTTAGGCAAAAACCAAAAATATGGGTTTGGCCACAAACCCCAAGAATCAAATATGAAAAATACACCAACACCAAAAATGAAAATAATCTGATTTTTAGGACAGCAGCTGTAATATCCTTCAAAACCCTAGGGCGAACTGTATAAGAGCTTAGAATTCACCATACAACCATGCACAACTGAAAAAAGCTTTTAAATAATTAATTCAAGCATGGCAATCAATATCCATCCAATTTGGTAACAATAAATGGAGAAAATCAGCAAATATATATTGTTGTAATTAAATTTAGGACAGCCAGTAGAACCACAAACCAATGCTGAAAATGATAGATAATCACCACCAAAAATCATGAAAATATAGATTTCGGCCTTATAAAATATGCCGAATCAGAATATAAAATCAGATTTGCAATTTGTGCCCTAGAAGGCACTCAAATACCATCAAACCCTAGTCGCTCCCTCTAGGGAGAGCTCCAAAATGCATGCAAACCCTTGTAGATGTCTTCCTTGATATTCTAATGTCCAAATCCGCAAGAGGTCTTCAAAGTTGTCTTCACTTCACCCAAAAATGGAGGGTTTTCATCCTCCAACCAACCACAAGGAAGATTTTCATCTTCCTTGGAAAAGCCACACTAATGGATTGTCGCCCAATAGTGGAATGACAATGAGCAATCAGCCCAAAGATCAAATGTAGAGTAAATGCGCCAAAATAGATGATGAAAATGAAGTCATTGATCTCCTTTTATATCCTCCCTTTGGCGCCAAAAGCCAATTAGAAGGACTGACCTCATAAAAGCTTCTTTGGGTCTTTTAATTTGCCTTTAAGACACCTCCAACCCAGCCGACCTGCCTTATTAAAGAAAACACTAGAGAAAACATTAAAAATTAATAAAAGAAAATGAAATGGAATGCAACTCCTTTCCTTGTTCAATAATTCTTCTTTGCCACGAAAAGGGAATGGCAAGAAGTCCATATTTAGGCTCATTTGGAAAAAGGGGACATTACAGTCCTCCCTTCCCGAAATTGCTTGTCCCCAAGCAATTGCAACTCATATGCCCAAGTATCATCCTATCAAAGTAAAGGAACATGTTGTAGTGCTCCCATAATATGGATCATGTGCTTGTTAGATGAAGGAGCTTCATCCCAAACAAACTCATACCTCTACTGCCCCTTTCTTCATGGAAGTCTTCATCATTTTCTAATTCAAAAACAACAATGATATTATCTTTCTTTGCATGCTTACTTGTACTAAAATCCCTACAGGGCTGGGGGTTATTATCTGGGCCGTAACCGGTGAGAACTGTACGTCGTCCCTTTGGGACTTCAGACAAGAGAACAAGGAAGATGAGATCCTTTGTTTTTGTTTTTCTGTCTTTCATCCCTCGGGACTTTTAACTAATGTAGTTCCCATCATAGAGCAAGGAATGGATGCATAATCATCTTGATGAGATATTTCTCTTATGACCAAATACAAATCAGATTGCAGAGGGGCTGAAAATATTTTATCACAGTCATAATTCACATGGAATCTTATCCAAATTAAGGCTGTCAAATCTGATTTGTTCCCTCCTTTCAGCTGAAACCTTCTTCCTATATCAACCTGTGATGGAATGTTCTTCAAAAATGAAAATTCACTGCTGTTCATGGCTGCTAATGTCAGTCCCAAGTCTGATTTTTGCAAATTCAGTCCTATAACCATGGCATAATAACTACCAAATGGAAATCTTATGAAGAAAGGCAATTTCATGAGTAATGTAGGGACTGAAATTTGATTTACACAGGCTGAAAAACTAAGAACAACAGGTCTACAATTGAAATCAGTAGACATCTTGGCCTTTAACTCGAAAAAAACCTTGGAAAAGCCACACTAATGGATTGTCACCCAATAGTGGAATGACAATCAGCAATCAGCCCAAAGATCAAATGTAGAGTAAATGCGCCAAGATAGATGATGAAAATGAAGTCATTGATCTCCTTTTATATCCTCCCTTTGGCGCCAAAAGCCAATTAGAAGGAACGACCTCATAAAAACTTCTTTGGGTCTTTTAATTTGCCTTTAAGACACCTCGAACCCAGCCGACCTGCCTTATTAAAGAAAAACTACAGAAAACATTAAAATTAATTTTAAAATGTAATGAAATTGCAACTCCTTTCCTTGTTAAATAATTCTTCTTTGCCACAAAAAGGGAATGGCAAGAAGTCCATATTTAGGCCTCAATTAGAAAAAAGGGGACATTACACACAAGGTTCAAAAAAAATTTCGTTTGAAGTTATAATTCGCCAAACTTACGAATTGGGGTAAAAACACAGTCAAGTTCTGTAATGTCCCCTTTTTCAAATTGATCCAATTGAATGCTTCTTGCCCATTCTTCTTCCCATGGGCAAGAAGAAGATGAACAAGGGAAGCCCTTGGATTATATTTTAGTCTTTCTTTAATTAATAATTATATTTTTCTTTTGTATTTTTCCTATGAAGCAGGTCAGTTGGGTTGGAGAGCTTTTAATACAAGCTTAAAGATGAAATAAGCTTCTAAAGGAGGTCGGTCTTGGGAATTCTTCCCTAAAGACTCTTGGCGCCACCATAAGGATATATAAGGGGTCGCATAGGCTCATTTTGGGCATGTTTTTTACTATTATAATTTTATCTATTTGGTTCTATGTATGTCCCTTTCTAGGGCTTAAACTGAAAATAAGGGTTTGGCCACAAACCCTAAGAATCAGATTTGAAAATACACCAACACCGAACTGAAAATAATATGATTTTATAACAAATCCAACAATATTAGAAACCCTAGTAAAGAAACTGGGAATTACACTTTAGGGTATCAAAATCAACTTAGAACATTAATTAATATCCCTCTAGGGCAGCGAACTGTATCAACACTTAGAAACACTCATTCGCATACAATATGGGCTGAAAATTAACATAAAAATATCCCAAATACTCAATAAATCTAGCATGATGAAATATGGAGCAAATATGTATTTTATATATTTATTTCAAGTGCAAATACACTTAAAACTTCTAAAATTCATAACTCCATCAATACTTGGCGCTTCAACACAAACCAATACTCAAAATGATCTTGAAGAGACCAATTATTCAAAGGTGAAAGTGAAATCACAATTTTCCAACCATGTAAACCCTCTTGAAATTGATCCCGAAGTTCACAAGTGGGTCCCTCCAAAGAATGAAGGGTGCCAACACCTAGAAAATGCCCTAGTTGAAGAAGAATAAGGATAAATGCCTTCTATTCCAAAAATCTGCCAATTAAGTCCACTTGTGACTCCCGTATGAAGCCACCAATGCAACAAATGAGGGTTTCCGTCCCCAAGTGTTGTGACTATTGAGGGTTTTGTCCCCAATAGGATCCAATGAGGGTTTTCGTCCTCAAAGTTGAGCCACACCAAAGGTCTTTGTCTTCAAGTGGAGAGTAGGGCATGCCATGCACAAACCCAAGATATCAATCTTTGAAATAAACGTGCATAACCTTTCTTAAGCCATTCAATCCACCTTTAAATCCTCCTTTTTGGCACCAAGGATGAATTAGAAGCCCAATGTACTTTTTAATCTTCCCGTAAGAAGACCATTCTCATAAGAATATTTAATAATACTTTTTATTTATAATAATAATATGAAGTTATCCCAAAATAAGAATATGTTGGGCCCAACTTAAAATATTATTAATTATTTTTAATTTAGAAAAGGGGACATTACAATCCTCCCTTCCCAAATTTTCTTGTCCTCAAACAAAATGCAAGCTCCTGGATCCCAAATATATTTAGGTCGCTCCTTTGATGTCCCTGCACATGAAGCAAACTCATTAAAGAAAAAGTGTGTTTCCTTCTTCCTTTCCTCATGCTCTATGGCTACGATGGCCAATGCTTCTTCTTTGCTTGCCAAGGCCTTACAATTACCATCCAAGCATTGGTTGTCCTCCCAAATACCAATGTAATCTTGCTTCTCTTTCAAAAATCAGAATGAAAATGTTTGGAATTTCACTTTTACCGGCACAAAATATTGCAAGATGATCTAGATGTAGGAAACACAACTTCCAATTGCCTAGGTGTCCTTCTATGACCCAAAAAAGTGAAAATAACAAGCTGGAAATGCACCAAACTGATTGTATGGGGGCTTTATAGTGACTATAACAGTCATGAAATGCTTGGAATTCCTTTCCAAACAACAATTCCTTTGTGCCTAGTGACTCCTATGATGAAGCTCTTCATACCCCACACTAATGTAAATGTTTTCACTCATGTTGTAGCTGTAAAAAGGTGTTTTTCTGCTTAGAAATTGATTCGTAATGATTGGAAATAATCTTGTAATGGTTGTACATACCTCATCTTTGAACCGGTTGCTTAGGAGCACCATTAAGCATGTCATGACAGCAGGTAAAAGATTGAGACAGCTGTGATCAGCTACATAACCAATGTAGCCCAAAATTTTTTCTTTTGAATCAATAGCTGAAAGTACCTTAATGACATGGTAATTCTTTTCAATACCTTGGGCAGCTGTCCATATAATTGCATCCATGGGATACAAAGATTTTCTCATTTTGTCAACCCAAGACAACTCTCCTAACTGCTGTACTTTAGAGATGTGGCCTTTTTGTAGCAACTCATCCTTCACTATGGTGCTAGAAGGTACAATAAACTTCATATGCCTCCACATAAGTTTCCTTATAAATAAAATGCAAGAATCGTAAAAATCAGTAGAAGGAGAAGCTTTTACCTTGTTTTTCATAAGGTCATCCAGAATCTCCATGCCATAGCTTGGAATTGACTCAAACCAACTCTATATCTATGGCTGAAAGTGGTGTTTTTCACCCCAATATGCTCTTCAGAATTCACTTTATAATAATAAACATTCTTACCAAGTGTGAGCAACCTTTGTTGTGACGAATTTTCTGATTGCAAGTGCCTTACTTGCTGCCCCAAAACAGTTGTCCTATGTTCCTTCTTGCAAACTCCTTCCATGATGTCATTAGCAAGCTGATTTCTGACATAACCAACAGTGATAATATTTTTCCAGTCAGCTGTTATGCAAGAGAGCAGCCCACAATGTGATTCCCAAATATTTTCTTCAGCATTCACTTCTTTCCTCATGCCATGAATTCTGATTTCTCCAACTTGGTCACAAAATTTCAGTTCTTTATCATGATATTTGAGGGTGAACTCCCCCAATGTTTGCAACCATTGAACCCCAAGAACAATTTCATCATTAGCTAGTTCAATCACAAAAATTCATCACATACCTCATGAACTCCCAAGAGAATTGACAGTTGTACTATTTTCCTTGCGCAAAGTATGATGGTGCCATTCTCTACCAGCATAGTGACCCCTTGGTTATGAAGAAGACCCTTCACCCGGAATGGGTGATAAGCATGAGTGCCACACATTAGAGTAAGGGTGCTGCCCTTCCACCATATTCTCTCTAGCTCTTTCATATTTATGGAATCATGGAATGGAAAATCAGACTTACCAACATGCCCTTGATGCCTCAAACATAGGTATCCTCCCAACATTGCACCTATGTTCCACATGCGGAAACAATTTTGGAATTGAGCCCAAGAATCCACACAACAAAAAGTACTTCTTACCTCATTATTCCATGGAGTATGAGGTGCATAATGATGTCCAATCAGTGGTGACATAGGAGGACATAACAAGCATGAAATTTGATCACCTTCCCCAACTAGCTGTGTGTGAGAGCAACATACCAACAATGACATATCAACAAGCAACCAAACTGAGATAATCATGTACCCGGGGCTGCCTATGACACTCTTATGACTCAAAATTTCTGAGTTAGGAACAACACTTAGAAAATACCCTAATGGTGCCCTTCTTTACCGCATGAGGTCATCCCCATAGGTCCTTAGTAAATATGATTTGACTTCCATATGTGTCTGCCCTGTGTGACCATTAGAATTCAATAAACTATCACAGAACATCAAAGGATTTGGTGTCCCCAGATTTCACCCTGAAATCTGAGACTACCCCATGTAAAAAATTTCGTACTTTTAAAATAATGGGTTGTTTTATGTTTTAATTGCCAGAAAGTGTCTTGTGTTGTGTCAAGATATTCCCAAGGAGTCATATAAGCCAATTTCGACAAATACCCAGATGCCCAAAATTGTTATATTCTGTCACTGGGGTTTGCCTGCAGGAAATTTGTATTTAATTATTTTGAGCCCCGTTTGAGGTAAATTGTGCTCTGGTTTAACCCTGTTGTGATCTTACATGTCAATATTCCCATATACCAGTAGGGTTTTAACCAGGAATGAATCCTGGGCTTTATCTGTGACTTCGGAAACGCGTTTTGTGTTTTTGTGTTTTCTCATTTTGTTTTATGTGAATTTTCTCGGGGTCATTTCCTTCGCTTGAGTTTGGTTTGATTCCTTGCGTGGAATATCCGGAGATCATCTATGGACGTTATGCGAAGGAATTTGCCACGGGAGGTCCGGTTCTCTCTGAAAAGACGAAGTTGTGCACAAAAAACTTCTTTTGGGCAGTCGCATTTTTAGGGAAAGGAAGGTTTTAAGCTTCGATGGGATTTTGGAAATAGCGAGATAGGTGGAAATTTTGTATCCGCCTGGCAAGGTACTTTTTCCCATGGAAGCAACGCCACTTAAATCACAATGGGAAAATTAAAGGCAGCAGGCAGGCAGGAATTTCTTGCCTGCCTTGCAGGGTGAAAATTCCCATTGTGAAATAAAAGAAAATCACTTAAGGCATTGATGGGTTTTCTTACCTGCCTTGCAAGGTAAATAATCCAATTATGAAAGTCAAACAGCTTAAGTGGATCTTGGAATTTTGGAGCTGCGGTGTAGGGTGAATAATCCCATTGAAAATTAGCTCTTAAAAATAGAAATGCCTTCATGTCAAAAAGTGCGACCCCTTTTGGGAAAGAAGGGCAGCTTTAAATGCATTAATTAATTAATTATTTCTCCAAATTTGGCACCCAAGCATGAGGAAAAGTCAACAAGGGTGAAGAAGATAAAGGGAAATTAGAATTAGAATTCTAAAATTAAATAAATATTATTTATTTAATGCAGCCCCTTCATGTCAAAAAGTGCACCCCATTTGGAAGAAGAATAATATTTTTTTAAGTATTAATTGATGTAATTAATTCCTATTTTTAGTGGATGAGGTCAAAGCACACTGTGAAGCTTAAGTGAACTGGAAGTAGAGAGCTAAAATTAAATAAATTTAATTTATTTAATGGCAGCCATGAGCATGCACAAAATAGGCGCCCAATTTGAAGAGGAATTTTGCTCAGAAGAAGGTTTATTTACTGTTGGAAGCTTCAAAATTTGGCGCCTAGGTTTGAAGGAGCTTGATTTGTGTCTGAATAATTGTCTACATAGTGGTATAGGTGCTCAGGTGAAGTTGATAAAATTCATGCTTGCTTTGCATGCAAACAAAACATCAAATTTTTGGGGCAGCAGGCTTGATATATGCAGATTTTTATAATTAAAATCCAATGTTCATGTTCGGTTGCCATCTTTGTCTGAATTAATTGCAGGAATTCAATACAGGTGCTTTTATAAGAGAAAGGGAGTTTAAATCAATGTCCAATACATTGAACATATCCTCCGAATCTAAAGAAATATCCAGATCTACACCGGTTGTGAAGAATTCGGACGAATAAAGAGAAAAAGAATTGCTCAGACAAAGATAGATACGGCCATGGCAAAGAGGGATGAAAAAGAAAGCACTGTGAGTCATGCATCACTTCCAAGTTTTGCGACATGGAGATACAGATCTAGGTCCAGAACCTCTTTCCGAATTGATTGATAGATCCAGAGATGGAAAGACTTCCCTCATGCGTGCAGTCAAAAGCAGTGGAATCATTCGAGCTGCAGCATTTCCATTCACAGCCCAGTTGCCAGAGTTTGTCATGGAGTGTGCTAGGTCTTACCATCCATTATCCAGATCAATGCGAGATGCTTTGCGGGAAAACAATAATCCGGTTGGACGCACAGTTCATCAATTATTGTTTGAAGATTCCGGCACGAAAGGTGGTGACTACTATTAGCATACAGGATGCCGGCAACAGATGGGAAAAACATAAAGTTGACTGCGTGGGCATAATGAACAGCAGATACATGAAGAAGCCCAGATCTCCTTCCAAGTTCTCGAGAACTCTTCCACGATCTAATCTGGTACAAGAGGTGGATGATATTGCCAAATTGTTATGCAGGATAAATGGCGAAGCGAACGCTCACAACTTCCGCGCATGGATGTATGCTTTCATCAGGACCATTGAAATCAACAAAGCAGATTCAATAATCAATTGGTCGGAAATCATTAGCGACAACATTGGTGAGCAGCTCCGGAACGTGAGGCGTACTTATAGCTTCAAAATGACTTCGTATTTGGTATATGTAGCAGCTTCACAAGGGATCTTCTCCAAGCTAGATAGATGTGGTGTTCTTTCCAAGGACCCTATTTTCGAGTGCTACCCACAACTTACTGTACTCTGCAAGAAAGATTACAAGGTGGTCACCTATAGATTCTTCTACGGGTTCATTTGCAGGCTGGACGACGATCTAAAGGCCAATAGGGTGAGCAAGGAAGCGTGGGAAGTTGTGTCCAAGATTGGAAGTATCTTCATCCAGTTTGTGGATTTTACATACCTCAGTGGTCACCTGGCTTTTGTGGAGAACCAGTTAAGTTGCTCAGATATCTGAGTGATAGATTGGTCATCATGGAGCTGAGCAAACCACTCGTGGAGATGCACGACCTATAGTCGAAACGGCACAAGTCTATAGGCTTCTTCCCGATCACTGTGGGCCATTATAAATGCCAGAGCATTCATAAAGCCCGAGGAATTGAAGCAGAGATGCTCTTGGAGTACGAGCAAGAGTTCTTCCCAGCACAACTGAACTTCGATCCATTTGGAGTGGCAAGAAAGACAATCTCCTAAGAGTACGCGCACGTGCCTTCATTAGAAGATTTTTGGATGAAGTGCAGAAGCGAGTATGAGGTTAGAAAGAAAGATTTTAGTAGGTTATCAGCACGGCAAGTGTTTGACTTTGGATTAGCACGGATACCTGTGGATCTTAAAGATGATGGGCTGTGTTACTTGACACATACCATCGGATGGGAGGAGATAGAGCTGTACTTCAGGAGAGCGTAGGGGGCTGCCATACGATCGAGGAAAGGTCTGCCGCCGTTTTGGTCAATACTTCAAACTGGTTGTTGACGAAGGGATATTGCCTTGATGAAGCATTGATGAATCAAATCACGGGCAACTTCGGCACAGGAGATTCCCTCAAGAGGAAGCACGGAGGAGAAAGCAGCAGAAGGCCTGAGAAGATTAAAGTGCACAAAAGGTCTCATTCGAAGGAGAAGATCACTTCTACGGCTATGATGTTAGTTCCGGCTTCTCCAACATCAAGTACTTCACCGACTATTGCACCTCAGCAGGATACTGCCATTCCTCCGTTGAATCCGGCAACATTCATCTTCTCTCCTCAGCCACTCCGTTCAATGCCTCTTCCTGAAGAAACGTTGAAGGCTGAGATGGCAGAATTTGAAAGAGCTTTGTCTCTGGGTGACTCAGAGGATGGCAGCCACAACACTGTAGTGGTTTCAGATGGAGAAGAATCAAAGCATGAGATAGTGGTACACTCTAAGCTGACTTCCATTCTCGAGAAGTAATTTCTCGGAATGGTTGACTTGTGATTGGTTCCAAAGGCTAGAGAGGAAATCAACTTGGAGGAACACGACTTGCAGCTGCTCCTGAATCTAGGCGGAAAAGACCGAAAACCTAAAGTTCTTTGTTGGAAATATTGTCATTGACGTCAAAAGAGGTGCTGAATCAGTAAACGGAAATCATCGAAAAAGTAATGGAATTATTGGAAATGGTAGAAAGTAACGGAAATAACCAAAGAGTATAGAAAGGTAGAAAACTAAAGTTTAAATACATGAAAAGAAGCGTTTTTCCACGAGGATTATCATGGTATAAGCGAGATATACACAACTATACATAAGAGAGAGATATCTGCATTTTAAGGTGTTCATATGCAATGTTTTATGGTGAAAAAGAAGATTTAATGATGGCTGGCAGCGATTTAATGATAACGGTGATTTGTCTAAGAAGGGCGGTGCTATTAAGTAAGGTTAATTGCATTGATTAATGTGCATTTAATAATTATGGGCTGCATTAATTATTTTTGGTTTTAGCCGACTAATGCACTTAATTAAGTTGTGTTAAAGGAAAGGTTGTGTCGGTTCGAACGATGTGTCTTTTCGAAAAGGTACGAAAGGCTATATAAGAAGATTCATATGAGACTTATAAAGCATGGATTCAAGATGAATATCTTAAGGAAAAAGAAGAGGAAGAGGAAGCGTAAGGGCAGAATTTTAGAATAGCAAATCTGAAAGTAAGAAGAAGAATTTTCCAATATTTGTTGAGAAAGCAACAAGTTCAAAAGTGGAAAGAAAATTTTGTAAGGAAGGTTGGTGCCTTCATATTCGAAGAGATCGGTGTCTCTTGCTTTGAGTTGGTGCTTAGCAAAAGGGGTGGGTGCTCCGTAGGTTGGTGCCTACAAAGCGTAATTTGGGATTGGGTGTCTCGGTAGGTTGGTGCCTACAAATTTTTGAGAAATATATATAAAGAAAAAAATTTCTCCGTGGTTTTCTCCCGAAAGGGTTTCACGTATATCCGTGTCTACTTGCATTAAGTTTTGGGTTCTTTGATTGATTTGATATATTTACATTGCTCATGATTATAGATCTAAGTTCAAGTATTAAAGTTTGAAATAATTTCATAATACTAATTCACCCCCTCTCAGTATTATCTTGTGCTCAACAATTGGTATCAGAGCGGGTTCCTTCAGGAACAATCTAACAGTTGGAAGGTAGATCTCGGGAGCACATATGGCTAGTCAAGTACAAGAAGGATTTTCCTCGAACAAGGCTCTGTTGTTTAATGGAACAAACTATGCATTTTGGAGCGTAAGGATGAGAACCTATCTCGATGGCACTAGGGTTTGATATTTGCAATCGATGGCGGTCGGATATACCATTCCATCAACTCCGCCAATGCAGACCAAGCGGTAAGAAGACTTTTGAAAATAATGCCAAGGCAATGAATGCAATCTTGTGTGGTCTATCGAGTCCGAATTTGTCAAGGTAATGCTGATGTGACACTAAGCAAAGGAAATATGGGATAAACTTGAACAATATATGAAGGTGATGATAAGGTCGGAAAAGCTAAGCTTCAAACCCATAGGAGAAAATTTGAGATCCTAAAAATGAAGGATGAGGAAGATGTTGCGAGTTTATCTTCTACGGGTGGATGAAGTTATAACGCCATAAGAGGGCTTGGAGAAAAGATTGAGGAACTGTGATCGTCCGAGAAGGTCTTAAGATCTTTACCATTAAGATTTGATGCTAAGGTGTATCGCCATCGAAGAAATGAAGGATCTTGACAAGCTAAGCATGGACGAACTATATGGAATCTCGACGGTTTATGAAATGAGGACCGAGTCTAATAAACCAAGAAAGAAGGAAGCCGCATTCAAAGTCTCGAAGAAAAAGGCAATCAAGGAATCAAGCGAATGATGAATCAAACGGTGAAGAAGATGAAAAGGAAGCTTTATTCATTCGAAAGCTAAAGAAAGGATTTGGGAGATACAAAGATGAGTTACCATTTAAATGCTTTAACTGTGGTAAAATTGGTCATTTTGTAGCTAAATGCCTAGAGAAGGAAGATAGCGAAGATGAAGAAAGCAAGCCCAAGTTCAAAAGAGAATTCAGCCAAAGCAGAGGCAAAAAAAGATTTGAAAAGCAAAAGAAGAGTCTATATTCAAAAAGAGGTAAAGCGAGCTCATCCGAAGAAAGCGGAATAAGTGATTCGACGGTGTGACAATGAAGAAACATTGTTTATGGCTATAGAAGAAGGTTCATCGACCAACAAAGTTGATTTGAAAGGAATCGAGGACATAGAAGAAGAAGGTGAGGTAAACCTCGAAGAAGAACTCATTTGTGCATTGGGTGAAATAAAAGCACTCAAAAAGAGGAATCAGAAGCAAAGACTTCAGCTCCAGAAATATGAAGAACAAAATCAATCTTTGAAGCTAAGTTAGCCCAGAGTCTTGAAGAATCAAAGAATCTAATCATTGACCTGAAGACCCAGATTGAAGAAGCAAAGAGAATTGAGGAAGGGTTGAGAAGTCAGCTCAAGGTGAAACAAGAAGAATGTGAAAATCGTGAGTCAGAGATTGTTGCGATGAGAAAAGACTTAGAAAAGGTAAATACCAAATTAATGAACAACTTGAAATTTGAAAAGAGTACTAAGGTTCTAGATGAGATTCTAGAAAGTCAAAGATCATCATCCAACAAATCAGGACTTGGATATGAAGAAAAACTAGAGAAAGCTTCAAAATCCATTGAGCTTCCGGAGAAGAAAGGTTTAGAAAAGGCAAAAAGTTATGCAGAAATTCTAAATACGCCTACGAAGAATAAAAGCAGAAAGGAAGAGGAAACCATGAAGACCAGTTCCATCCACAAGGAAGGTGTTAAAGAGAACAACACCAAAAGACCATTTATTCCACGACATAGGAATATGAACAGGTTCGAAAGTTCCTTTCATGGTTATTGTTTTTATTGCAATATATATGGGCATAAAAAGATAGAGTGTAGAAAGCAAATGAGAGATAATGAAGCCTGGAACAAACCAAAATCTGCTCATTGAGTGTTGAATATGAACTATAATTCGTTTGCTCCACTATCCTATTATAACGAGGAAGCCATTATCTGCTGCTACAAGTGCAATAATTATGCACATTTAGCATGCTTTTGTAGAAGTGTGTTTGACTCGAGACAAGATCAAAAGACAAAGCCTTTAGATACAAAGAAAAGGGAGGCTATGAAATCCTGGACAAGGAAGCAAGAGGAAGATGGGCTAGACAAAGAAAAATCCATGCTCGTTCAAACAACTTTTCATGCTCGAGATGAAGGACAGCAGTGGTACATTGATAGCGGATGTTCAAGACATATGACTGGTGATAAAAGTAAGTTTCTCTCCTTAAAGAAAGTAAATGAAGGTACAGTAAAATTTGGTGATAATGCTACAGCGAAGATCGTTGGCAAAGGTACGCTGAGTTTGGATAATGGAAAAACAAAAATAGAGAATGTTTTGTATGTTGAAGGATTAAAACATAACCTCTTGAGTGTGAGTCAAATGTGTGATCAGGGACACACTCTTAAGTTCTATGCCAAAGGATGTGAAATAAGGAAAGCAGATACAGGAGAACTAATTGCAAATTGCCACCGAACTACAAATAATCTATATATGCTCGAGAGAAATAAAAGAAGAAAAATGTTGCCTAAGTCAAGTTGAGGAAAGTTGGCTATGGCATAGAAGGATGGGACATATAAATTTTGATAATCTTGTGAAGATAAGCAATAAGCAGGCCGTACGGGACATGCCTAAAATAACAAAGCCTTCGAGTACTCTATGCAAGCAGTGTCGGCACTGGGAAGGCACTGCAACAAGATTCAAAACAAAGGAGTATTCATCCACCAAACCATTGGAGCTAATTCACACGGATTTGTGTGGACCTACCAGAACGAAAAGTATTCAAGGTGAGAGTTATTTTATGTTACTCATTGATGACTACACTAGAATGACATGGGTAGCATTTTTGAAAGAAAAATCTGAAGCATTTGGAAAGTTCAAAGCTTTGAGGCATTAGTAGAAAATGAAATAAGGTTGAAGATAAAATGTCTAAGGTCAGATCGTGGAGGTGAATTCATGTCAAATGAATTTATTGAATATTGTGAAGACCATGGAATTAAAAGACAATACTCAGCTGCAAGAACTCCACAACAAAATGGAGTAGTAGAAAGGAAGAAACAGAATAGTTCAAGAGATGGCCCGAACAATGCTAAATGAATCTAAGCTATCGAGATAGATTCGGAAAGAAGCGGTAAGTACTACCGTTTATATTTTGGATAGAGTGCAAATCAGAGTTAACCATGACAAAACTCCATATGAATTATGGAAAGGAAGACCATCCTCGGTCAAATATTTTAAGGTATTTGGGAGCAGATATTTCATTAAAAGAACCGAAGAGGACTTAGGCAAATTTGATTCAAGATCCGATGAAGGGGATTTTCTTGGGTACTCCACTAAAAGTAAAGCCTTCAGATGTTATAACAAGAGGTTGCGGACTATCATAGAAAGTGCAAGTGTCAGAGTGGATGAGGGTCTAGATCTAAAGACAAAAGAAAATTCAGAAGAGTCTTTAGAAATACCAAGTCTTGTGAAAGAAGAACAAGAGGAAGAAGAAGATATTGAAGAGTGGAGTAAATCAGAAAGGCAGGATACCAAGACGCCATCTCGCTTCGTTCAGAAAAATCATGATGAAAGTCAGATTATTGGAGAACTTGATACCGGGGTTCAAACTAGAAGAAGAATTACAAATGCTTCTGAGCAAGGGTATTTTTCTCTGCTATCTAAGGTAGAACCTAAGAACTTTTTAGAAGCAAGACATGATAAACATTGGTTGAAGGTGATGGAAGAAGAATTAGATCAAATTGAGAAAAATGAAACTTGGGAACTGGTTCCCAGACCAAAGAATCAGAATGTGATTGGCACTAAGTGGGTATTTCGGAACAAACTAAATGAAGATGGTCAAGTCACTCGAAATAAGGCAAGATTGGTATGCAAAGGGTATGCTCAAGTGGAAGGTGTTGATTTTGAAGAGACTTTTGCTCGGTTGCCAGACTAGAAGCAATTAGAATGTTCCTTGCTTTCATGAGTGTTTAAAAATTTCAAAGTCTACCAAATGGATGTCAAATCAGCCTTTTTAAATGGGAATTTAGAAGAGGAGGTTTACATAGAACAACCTGAAGGGTTCCTATTATCAGAAAATGAAGATTATGTGTGTAGGTTGAAAAAGGCATTGTATGGATTAAAACAAGCCCCAGAGCATGGTACTCAAGGCTTGATCAACATCTACAAGACCAAGGATTCAAGAGAGGACATGCTGACAGTAATCTTTACATCAAAACCGAAGATGAACACCAATTAATTGTGGTTGTATATGTGGATGACATAATCTTTGGAGGAGACAATGAAGAAATGTCTAGAAAATTTGCAGAAGACATGCAAAAGGAATTTGAAATGTCTATGTTGGGTGAGTTATCCTTTTTCCTTGGATTGCAAATTTCTCAATCTAATAAAGGAATATTTATATGCCAAACCAAGTATGTGAAGGAAATGTTGAAAAAGTTTGGTATGGAGGAGTGTGCACCTGTCAGCGCACCGATGATCACCGGAACCAAGTTAAGCAAAGATGACGAATCTCCAGATGTTGATCAATCTCTCTATAGATCAATGATTGGGAGTTTATTATATGTGATAGCATCGAGACCGAGATATCACGCAAGCGGTGGGTATGGTGGCACGTTTTCAATGGGCGAAAGAAACACATGTGCAAGTTGTAAAAGCATATTCAGATATCTAAAGGAACTATGGAACACGGGTTGTGGCATCCAAAAGGAAAAGATTTCACATTGACAACTTATACTGATTTAAATTGGGCGGGATGTGTAGATGACAGAAAAAATACAAGCGAAGGAGCATTTTTTCTTGGAAACAGCCAGGTATCTTGGCTAAGTAAGAAGTAAAATTTTGTATCCCTATCTACAACAGAAGCAGAGTATATAGCAGCGGTACTATGTTGCACACAAATTTTATGGATGAAGCAGACCTTGAAGGATATCAAAGTAGAGTATGATCATCCCATCTCCATATTATGTGATAATACCAGTGTAATAAGTATTTCAAAGAATCCGGTTATGCATTCCAGAACAAAGCACATTCCCATAAGATATCACTTCTTAAGAGAGCAGAGAAACAGGTAAAGTTGGAGTATGTCGCTACATCCGAATAGATAGCAGATATTTTCACTAAGCCACTTCAAAGGAAACATTTGAATATCTACGACATAAGTGGGAGTAATTTTTTTACATCTTTACATTGAAGAGTCAAGGGTAGCATCTGGTTAAGGGGGAGCTAAAACTTTGCAAATTTTTCAGCTCTAGGATAACCCTTGCCATTGATGTCAAAGGGGAGAATGGTAGTAAGGGGAGCTACGGCAAGAGGAAGCTGCGAGAAGAGGAGATTATTTTTTTTGGGGGTTGCCATCAATGACAAAGGGGAGATTGTTGGAAATATTGTCATTGATGTCAAAAGAGGTGCTGAACTGATAACGGAAATCATCGTAAATAACGGAATTATTGACGGAAATGGTAGAAAGTAACGGAAATAACCAGCAGTATAGAAGGGTAGAAAACGAAAGTTTAAATACATGAAAAGAAGCGTTTTTGCATGAGGATTATCATGGTATAAGCGAGATATACACAGCTATACATAAGAGAGAGATATCCGCATTTTAAGGTGTTCATATGCAATGTTTTATGGTGAAAAAGAAGATTTAATGATGGCTGACAGCGATTTAATGACAACAAAGTGTTTTGTCTAAGGAGGGCAGCACTCTATCAAGTGGTTAATTGCATTGATTAATGTGCATTTAATAATTATGGGCTGCATTAATTATTTTTTGGTTTTAGCCGACTAATGCACTTAATTAAGTTGTGTTAATGGAAAGGTTGTGTCGGTTGGAACGATGTGTCTTTTCGAAAAGGTACGAAAGGCTATATAAGAAGATTCATATGAGACTTATAAAGCATGGATTCAAGTTGAATATCTTAAGGAAAAAGAAGAAGAAGAGGAAGCGTAAGGGCAGAATTTTAGAATAGCAAATCTGAAAGTAAGAAGAAGAATTTTCCATTATTTGTTGAGGAAGCAACAAGTTCAAAAGTGGAAAGAAAATTTTGTAAGGAAGGTTGGTGCCTTCATATTCGACGAGATCGGTGTCTCTTCTTTGAGTTGGTACTTAGCAAAGGGGTAGGTGCTCTTGTAGGTTGGTGCCTACAAAGCGTAATTTGGGGATTGGTATCTCCGGTAGGTTGGTGCCTACAAATTTTTGAGAAATATATATAAAGAAAGAAGTTTCTCCGTGGTTTTCTCCTGAAAGGGTTTCCACGTATATCTGTGTCTACTTGCATTAAGTTTTGTGTTCTTTGATTGATTTGATATATTCACATTGCTCATGATTATAGAACTAAGTTCAAGTATTAAAGTTTGAAATAATTTCATAATCTTGATTCACCCCCTCTTAGTATTATCTTGTGCTCAATGATTCTTAAGGTAACTTCAAGGTTGATCATTGAGGAATCAAGATAGAAGTTCACTGAGATGTCAGTTCCGGCAGAAGGGAAGGAGGATGAGCTCACGGTAGAAGATATAACAATAACCAGAGTACCCATAGGTCAAGCCACCACAGAAGGATTGAAGCAGGACACGTAGACATTGATAGATGCTCTATTCCTTAGGCTTGACAAAGAAAAGGCGGAGAAAGTTGAACTTCAGAAGCAGGTATCTCAGTTGTGCGAGATCATTGCCAAGGTTGCTAAATCTTCCACTTAGCCAATTTCAGCACAAAAGCAGGTGAGTGATCATCTGATGCAGGAAATGGAAGATGCAAGCAACCAAGTTAAAGTTATCGATGAATGGAAAAGTCTGATCATTCGTCAAGCTTTTATACAACTCGGAGAGGTGCTAGCCCACCTAAAGGTTATGAAAGATGCATCAGATCAGCTAAAGCAACTAGTAACAAGCACGATAGATATGAACATAGTTGCTGAGAGTAACCCGAGTACTTTGGCCGAAATAAATAAGCTGCTAAGAGAAGTGTTGATTGCGGATCAGATTGTGCCTGACGGATCAGTTGAGAAGGGAAAGCAGCTTGAGTTTACAGTATCTTTCCATTTGGAGATCTGCAGAATTATGCTGAAAAGGATGCAAGCACTTGAGAGTATGGCATCATCTTTACCAGACAATGTCATTGCTTTCACTAATGAGGAAGTGGTCAAGAACATTACTTCATACACTTAGATCATTCCTAGCAAAGTGCCTAATTTCTTGAAAGGATCTCTTCTGATGGTGCGAGGAGAATTGATGAAGCTGTTAAGCCTTTCACGATGAATTCCATAAGTAAATTAGTGGCACTACTGATCGGATATTAAGAAGTTCGGGGTTTAGCTTGGAGAATGTGGAAGCATGTATCAGGGTATTGAATGAAGGCTTGCTGCAATTCAAGACAAAAAAGGAAGTTGTGGCTAAGATAGATGGGAAGATGTTGAATTACATGTTCGACAAGTATATTCGATGATCGAACAAAAGAAGATGTAGATGTTACGGTGGCGTGTCTTTCTTCTTCTACTTCCTCTTCTTTTATTTTCCACGCTCCCGAATGTAATTGTAAAACTTTAAAGTTATTGGTTTTGAAACCATTACTTTAAGTTATGTGGAACGATTCTATTAGTTAAGTGATGATGTGTATAAGTTTGAATATGGACCGAATGCGTGTCACTTGAAGAGGAATTAGAGGAAGATGATTGTCGGATGTTATCTTTACTTTTGTTTATATTCCATTCCGATTCGATTGAGTTTCCCATTTGTATTTTTCCTTCTACATTCTATAAGTAGAAGATGAACCGTCGGGTTAAGCGGAGAGAATTTGTAAAGCATTCTTGTGTTCCAAATTTTGTGCCAAAACCCCCGATAGCCACTTGAAGCAAAGGAATATAAAGGAGCAAATTTCCGGATAACTTTGTGTCACGGTGCATTTTTTTTCTAGCTTCTATCTTAGATCTACTTATAAACTTTGTGTTATTTTGGATCTAGATCCGAAGTTGCCTTTGCTTATAATTTTGTGTGTTGATATCGATTGGTTTCTTCTACATGTGCATGCAATCAACTCTATTATCTATTGATTGGGTTGCACATCTTCCCTATTTCTTCCCTGTGTTTTATTATTTCCTTCTTTAAATCCTTTCTTTATTTATTGATTGTTTGTTTACTTGCAAAACTATACAACTATGGTTCATGAACTGCTGCATGGTTAAAGTAAAACCCCATATAGATACTAGCATATTTTAATTGACAAAAATCGACACGGGAGCCTCACCGGTAAATGAGGGAGATTTATCTCAAGATCGAAATGGAAGATGCGGTGAGTGATCATCGATGCAGAAACGGAAGATCTGCAAGCAACTGAGTTATAAATTTATCGATGAATGGAAAAGTCGATCATTCATCAAGCTTCCATACTGATCAACTCGGAGAGGTGCCACCGCCTAAAGGTTATGAAAGATGCATCGGATCAGCTAAATCAACTAAGAATAAGCACGATAGATATGAACACGATTCTTTGAGAGTAACACGAGTACTTTGGCGAAATAAATAAGTCGCCGAGAGAAGTGTTGATTGCGGAGCTATTGTGCTCGGCGAATTAGTTGAGAAGGGAAGTGGCTTGAGTTAGACGAGTATCTTTCCGTTTGGAGATCTGCAGAATTATGCTAAAAAGGATACGAGACACTTGAGAGTATGGCATCATCTTTACTAATGAGGAAGTCAAAAGAACGTTACTTCATACACATGGATAATTCCTTGAAAAGTGCCTAATTCCTGGAAGGATCTCTCGATGGTGCGAGGAGAATTGATGGAGCTATTAAGTCTTTCACGATAAATTCCATCGATAAAACGGTGACACTGCTTGATCGAGATATTGAGAAGTTCGGGCCTAGCTTGGAGGATGTGAAAACATGTATCGGGGTATCAAGGAAGGCTTGCTAATTCGGGACGAAAAGGAAGGAAGTTGGGTAAAAGGCAGATGGGAAGATGTTGAATTACATGTTCGACAAGTATATTGATGATCGTAACAAAAAGAAGATGTAGATGTCAACGGTGGCGTGTCTTTCTTCTTCTATTTTCCACGCGTTCCCGGATGTAATTGTAAAACTTTAAAGTTATTGGTTTTGAAACCATTACTTTAAGTTATGTGATACGATTCTATTAGTTAAGTGACAAATGTGTATAAGTTTGAATATGGACCGGATGCGTGTCACTTGAAGAGGAATTAGAGGAAGATGATTGTCGATGTTATCTTTACTTTTGTTTATGTTCAGTTGATTGAGTTTCCCATTTGTATTTTCCTTATACATTCTATAAGTAGAAGAAGAACCTTCGGGTTAAGGAGGAGAATTTGTAAGCTTGAGCATTCTTGTGTTCCGGACTTTGTGCTAAAACCCCGATAGCCACTTGAAGCAAAGGAATAGAAAGGAGCAGATTTCCGAAGATAACTTTGTGTCACGGTGCATTTTGTTTCTAGCTTCTGTCTTAGATCTACTTATAAACTTTGTGTTATTTTGGATCTAGATCTGAAGTTGCCTTTGCTTATAATTTTGTGTGTTGATATCTATTGGTTTCGTTTATGTGCATGCAATCAACTCTATTATCTATTGATTGGGTTGCACATCTTCCCTATTTCTTCCCTGTGTTTTATTATTTCCTTCTTTAAATATTTTCTTTATTTAACGAGCTTACTTATTAAAACTATACAAACTATGGTTCATGAGCTGCATGGTTAAAGTAAAACCCCATATAGATACTAGCATATTTTAATTGACAAATCTGACACGGGAGCCTCACCGGTAAATGAGGGAGATTTATCTCATGACTGCCTAGGTTTTCAGCTATGCACAAAATTTAGCCACCAGTTTTTGGCGACTCCGTTGGGGAACAACTATCTTTGCATATCAAAGCTTATCTTTTGAAGATCAGAGTGTTTTCCATACAACTCTCAACTTGGTTGAACGTCCATTTACTCAATCTGTGAAGGCACAAGGAAGGACGGATCATTTTTTCAGATTGCAGGAGCAATTCAATTTCAATCATCCTACTCAAGTTAGAAGCCGCAGATCTAGTCTGTCACCAGGAAGGAGAGTGCACATTCATACAGATCCAGATCGTCTTCAGCATAATCCAGCTGTTGGAATTATTCACCAAGTCTACACAAGGAGAAGACGTGCCCCACTCATCATGCTAGAACCAGGATCAAAATCAGAACTAGATAGTGCATGTCCCATGGGGAGCAACTTTTGAGCCACTGAACTTGACTCCACCTATGCACGATCTGACCAAAGGATCCAGAAAGAATTTTCCAAAATTTTTTGGAGATGGAAAGCAAAACCCAGATGATCATTTGGCAGCCTTCTTCATATTTTGTGGTGTACTTGCGGTGGAGCATGTTAGACTCTTCATTGAGACTATACACGACTTGTGCTAGCAAATAGTTCTACGGTAGCTCGACACCATAACCAACTTGGCCACTATGCGAGAACAATTTCTAAAAAGATTCAAGCCCGCACAAGATGCTAGCACCCTAATCACTCAACTGACGCAGTTGAAGAAAGAGCCAAGTGAGAACATGCGGGACTTTATTGCAAGGTTCCAAAGGATTTTCTATAAAATCCCCACTTCCATTGCATTGAGAGATGAAAATCAAAAACCGTTTTTTATAAACGCTTTGTTGCCCGAAGTTGGATATCAACTGTGAAGGGCAAGACCTGTGAATCTACTTGAAGCACAAAATGCTGCCGTGGAGGTTGAAGATGACTTGATCATGGCTGGAAAAATCAAACAATCATCCCACAAAGGCGATGGAGCTTCTTCAAGTACTTCAGATCCTTTGCTACAAAGATTGGCTAACGACATGCTGCAAATCAAGAAGCAGATCTCTCAAGCAAGAAATGTGACCCCTTCAAGAATAGCTCCTGCTCGGACCTTTAACGGTCAAAATCAAAATCGAAATAGACTTGCTGCTGCACCACGGTTGGCAATTGAAGCTACTCCAAGGAATAACTTGGAAACTAATGAAGAAGATCTAGGCATTGACGAATCATTTGATGATGAAGACTTTGTAGATCCCGTTGGCGACTCCAATATTGGTTACCTGGACTACGAATCTGACGAGGGCTATTATGAATCTTTTGAAGATTCTGATGGTCACACATTTGTGGTGTTCACAAGGTCCCAAACACACCAAAATGCCGAAGCATCCACAAGCGGCCAAAGAAGACAGAGAAGATCTGGGCGAATGTCACTATCCCGAAAAGAGGTAGTACACTACGCTTCATTAACTCCCAAAAATAAATATGCAATTCTATCAATTCGTAGCGAGAGGGCCAACGCGCATCCGGTGAAGCAAGTCAAGCTTTCGACATTATCGATCACATTAACAAGACCAAAGTTCAAATGTCAGAAGCTAAGTATTTGAGGGCATTTTCTGATCAGCTAAATAGATTGGTCAAGTATGTGCAAAGTAACGGTCCCAACCCTCCAACAAATAATACTTCACGAGGTATCTTGTCAAGTCCAAATATTATTCCTCCTTCAAATAATGCGGTCAGTAAGTTCTTCTTCTCCTATCTACATCGAAAAGGATCGAGCCATTCTATGTATCATTGCTTATTAATGGATACAAATTGAGCAATTGCATTTTGGACTCTGGAGCTTCTGACAACGTCATGCCTGCCAAAGTTGTTGATGCCTTGGGTCTCACATTGACAAAAACCATCGGAAGATGCTATTCAATGGAAAGGCAAGTACCTCTTGTTGGGCAAATCAAAGATGCACAGGCAGTACTGGCTTCTTTCCCAGACAAAAGATTGAAGATGACTATCCTTGTAGCAGACATCCCAGTGTCTTATGGCATGTTGTTGAGTAGAAATTTTTGTAAAGAGCTGGGCGGAGAAGTCAAGATGGATTGGTCTTGTGCACACATACCAATCAAAGGAGTTAATCAAAAGTTAGAACCTGAGAAGAAATCCAAGTACACAATATCGAAGTCTGAGGATCCTAGATCTCAAATCTTGTTTCAGGAATCGATCACGGAGTCTATTATCTAGAAATGGATAAAGAAGAAGTTCAACCTGTGATCCAAGAACCACATCAACTTGATAATAAGGTTTGGTCTCTGGAATTTGATGGCAGTTGTTGTTCATTTGGATCCGGTGTAGGCGTTGTTCTTATCTCTCCTGAGGGAAAGGTGCATGCACATTCCTTCAAATTGATGTTCGAAAATACTAACACGGCATAGTATGCTTAACTTTGTTGTTAGGTATGGAGCAGCGAGGACAATGGGAATCAAGCTCTTACATGCAAAGGGAGATGCTGAGTTGATTGTTAAGCAGATAAGAGGTCTATATCAAGTAAAAAAGGACCAACTTTGGCATTATAGAGATCAAGTCTATTCTGCTATCTTGGATTTTTCAGCTTTCTCGGTATCTTACATTCGAAAGAACAAAATTCAAGAGCTGATTCACTTGCAGTGATTGCAGCTTTGTTAAATCTAGATCAGCCTCCCACATTTTTCAAACAGGGGATTACAAAGTTGAGATAGTCTTCCACCCGAAAGTTCCTGACAACGTCCAACAATGGCAGGTTTTTAACGATGACAAGCAGATTGCTGCATTTCTCCAGCAAAAGGACAACTTCGAAGAGATCTACTATGAGGGAAGCAACTCACCTCCGAGACAAACTACTATGGGAGAAATGGATACGAGATGTCTCAAGAAGTCGAGGTTATCCAGTGAAGGGAAATAAAATTCCTAAAGGCTTGGTATCTCTTGAGGAAATGTTCGACAAACATGATCAGATGCTTAAAAAGAATGAAGAAAGTGGGGAAGGTTCTTCCTCCGATACACAGTTACTAAATTGGGAGCCAGCAATGACCCCAAGTTAGTAAATCTGGGAAAGTGTTGTTTAGAGCGTAAAGAGAAGCTTTACAGAGCTTCTTAAGAAATACATGGATGTTTTTGCCTTGTCTTATCAGGATCTAAAAACATATCAGCCTACAAAAGTTCAACATTACATCCCATTAAAACCAGAACAAAAGCCTTTCAAGCAGAAGCTGCGGCGGCATAACCCTACTATTTCCGGAACTATCTTTGCAGAAATCCAGAAGTTGTTAGATGCAAAGATAATTTATCCCATACATCACTCTGAATGGTTAGCCAACATAGTTCTTGTGAGAAAGAAGAGTGGCGAGATTAGGTTGTGCGTAGATTTTCGCAACCTTAATCAAGCCTCATTGAAAGATAACTACCCCATCCTCATCATGGATCAGACTTTGCAGGTGGTCACTGGATCTGAAATGTTTTCCATGTTTGATGGTTTCTCAGACTACAATCAGGTCAAGGTGGCTGAAGAAGATCAATATAAAACGGCATTCATTACACCTTGGGGAACTTTTGCTTACCAGAAAATGCCGTTCGGTTTGATCAATGTTGGAGCTACGTTTCAAAGAGCTATGGATTTAGCTTTTGCTCATCTCAAAGATGTAAGCATAGTAGTGTACCTTGATGATCTGACAGTCTTTTCCAAGAACAGAAGCACGCACATTTCAAATCTGGAAGAGGTTTTCATCCAATGCCGCAAACATGGTATTTCTCTGAACCCTAAGAAATCTTTGTTGTAACAGAAGGAAAGCTACTAGGACATATTGTCTCCAAGGAAGGAACCAAGATAGATCCGGAACGTGTCAAATCTATTCAGACTTTGCCATTGCCAACATCCAAAAAAGGGGTTCACTCTTTCTTTGGTAAAGTTAATTTTCTCAGGAGATTCATCCCTGACTTTGCTGAGCTGACTCGTCATATCTCAAATATGATGAAGAAGACACAAGATTTCAAATGGAGCAGCGAAGGGAAGGAAGCTTTTGAGAAGATTAAGGAGGCCTTGTCAAAAGCCCCAGTCTTGGTTTCACCTGACTTTAGTAAAGAATTTATTCTTTATTGTTATTCCTCCGAACACACCATGTCAACAATCTTGATGCAGAAGAATCAGGAGGATGTAGAAGCTCCGATTGCTTTCATGAGCATGCCTCTCAAAGCTTATGAGTTGAAATATACTCCAATGGAAAAACATGCATATGCAGTGGTAAAGGCGTGTAAAGCATTCAGGTACTATATTCTTTCCTCACATACTGTGGTCCTGGTTCCAGATACTGCAGTGAAATCTATCCTCACCCAACAAGAGTTAGGGTTGTTAAGAGGCACATGGGTGACGAAAGTTCAAGAATACGACCTGGATATCAAACCTACAAAGTTGGTTCGAGGAAGAGGTCTGTGCGAATTGATGACGGAGATGAAAGCAACAGCGCCAGAGGTAGATCAAGAAGAGGTAGATGAAGATTTGCCTATGGTCCTTTTTATAGATCTGGTGGAAGAGTGGTACAGTAACATTGCCTATTTTCTGACTTATGGAGAATGCCCAGATCAACTTTCTCGAAAAGAGAAACGCATACTATTAAACTAAAGTCTAAAGATTTTGTTCTTTGGGATAATGGTTTATACAAAAGAGGGATTGATGGCGTATTTCTCCAATGCGTAGATAAAGCTCAGCAGGATCATCTCTTAAAACAATTTCATAATGTGGCTTGCGGTGGTCATTTCTCAGCCCGAGTCACTGCTCACAAGATCTTATGAGCAAGGTATTACTGGCCCACTTTTTTCAGGATACTGCAGAGTGGGTATCTAAGTGCCAAGCGTGCCAACACTTTGTTGGGCGTGTAAAATTGTCCGCATTACCTTTAAAACCAATTGTAATTGAAGAACCCTTCCAACAATGGGGAATGGATTTTATTGGTATGCTCAACCCGGCCTCCAGTGTCGGCCATCACTATATTCTGACAACTACTGATTATTTCAGTAAGTGGGTAGAAGCCATTCCTGTTAAGAACGCCACTTCCGCGGAGGTGTGTAATTTTATAAAGGAAAATATTGTTGTTAGGTTTGGCGTGCCCAATAAAATAGTAGCAGAAAATGCTCCAAATCTGTCTTCTGAGGAGTTGGTTGATTTTTGCTACACTCATGGGATCCAGCTGGTACATTCCTCTAACTACTATCCACAAGGAATGGCCAAGCTGAATCAAGTAACAAAATTTGCGTGACTATCGTGTGAAAGCTAGTAACTGAGAATCAAAGAACTTGGCATAAGAAGTTATTTGATGCATTATGGGCAGATAGAATTACACCAAAGAGGGCTATAGGCATGTCCCCTTTTCAGCTATTATATGGAAGAGACACAGAGCTGCCTCTTACCTTGGAACTGCCTGCCCTACAACTTTCTAGAGCCCTGGAGGATTCTACATTCAATGATGCTATTGAAAAAAGGATAATGTATCTGACTGAATTGCAAGTACAGACTCAAGTTGCAGATAGATTATCAGAGCATCAAAAGAAGGTGAAAGTTATCTTCGACAAAAAGGCCAGGGAAAGAAAGTTTGAAATCAATGATTGGGTCCTTTTATGGGACAAAAGAAGAGAAACAAAAGGCATGCACGGGAAATTCGATTCACTATGGAAAGGGCCTTTTGTGATTAAAAATATCGCCAGAGCAGATAGCTTCATTCTTGCTCATCAGGATGGAGTTGAATTGCCATTGCCTTTCAATGGGCAACACTTGAAGTTGTTCCGGACATGAAAAATAGGGTAAAACCTGTATGTATATAAATAAAACTTTGTTTGTTTTTCCTTGTTTTGTTTTTCGTGTTGTGTTGTTTTTGTTTGCCTAACCCCGTGCCAAAAAGACAAGATACGAAACCAGAGATGTTGGGATCTCATCTTTTCCCTTGTCATTTTGACAAAGGAAAAGATGTCCACAGACGGAGCCGACTGGTGTCCCCAGATTTCACCCTGAAATCTGAGACTACCCCATGTAAAAAATTTCGTACTTTTAAAATAATGGGTCATTTTGTGTTTTTATTGCTAGAGAGTGTCTGTGTTGTGTCAAGATATTCCCAAGGAGTCATATAAGATCGGTGTCACCCAGATTTCATCCTGAAATCTGCGACTACCCTATTCGAATTTTTTTGTACTTTTAAAATAATGGGTCATTTTGTGTTTTTATTGCCTGAAAGTTCTTGTATTGCGTCAAGATATTCCCAAAGAGCCATATTAGCCTTTTTCGCCAAATACCCAGATGCCCAAAATTGTTATATTTTGTCGTCAGGATTTGTTTGCGGAAAATTTGTATTTAATTATTTTGAGCCCTGTATGAGGCTATTTGCGCTCCGTTTTAACTCTGTTATGATCGAATATGTCATTACTCTTTTGTACCAGAAGGGTTTTAACTTAGAATAAGTTTTGGGCTTTATTTGTAACTTTTGGCGATTTTGTGTTTTTGTGTTGTCCCGTTTCGTTTTCTGTGAAATTTGTCTAGAACAATTCCTTTGCCGGTTAAGCCCGATTTTTGGCCGGAGCTCTTTGGAAAACATATACGCACGTTATGTCCGGAGGAAGTCGCCATCGAAGGTCTGGATCACTGGGAAAAAGCGAAATCATGCACAGAAAAGCCCCTGCGGGGTTGGGCGCATTTTTGGAAAACAAAGGATTTAAGCTGCAATGGGAAAAATACAAGCGGCAGGCAAGGTGGGAATTTTATAGCTTGCTACAGAGTACTTTTTCCCGTGTTATAAAATTCACTCAAGTTGCAGTGGGAAAGTTAGAGGCATGACAGCGGAATTTATTACCTGCCTTGCAGGTAAAAATTCCCATGATAAAATAAAAGGAAAGTGACTTAAGTGAAATCATGGGATTTTAGTACCTGCCTTGCAGGGTAAATAATCCCATTGTCAAAGTCAAATCACTTAAGTGGATCATGGGATTTTAGTGCCTGCCTTGCAGGTAAAGAATCCCATTATGAAAAATTCTTAAAAATAGAATTATATTGTGCAAAAAAGTGCGCCCCCTTTGGTGAGATGATGGCAGCCTTTAAGTGATTATTTTAATTAATCTATCCTTCTAAAAAGTGCGCCCAAGCTTGGAAGAAGTCAACAGGTCAAAAGGGGAATAAAAGAAATGGATTAAAAGCATTAAATTTAATTTATTTAATGGCTGCCCCCTTTCCTTCAAAAACTTGCGAGACATAGAAGACACGAGATCTAGGCCCGGAACCTCTTTCCGATTTGATTGATAGATCCAGAGCGGGAAAGACTTCACTCATGCGTGCGGTTAAAAGCAGTGGAATTATCCAAGCTGCAGCTTTTCCATGTATAGCCTAGTTGCCAGAATTTGTTATGGAGTGCACTGGATCTTACCATCCTTCATCCAGATCAGTGTGTGATGCTTCGGGAAAGACAATAATTCATTTGGACTCAGAGTTCATCAATTATTGTTTGAAGATTCCAGTGCGAAAGGTGGTGACTTCCATTAGTCTTCAGGATGCCGGCAGCAGGTGGGAGAAGCATAGAGCTGATTGTGTGAGCATAATGAATAGCCGATACATGAAGAAGCCTAGATCTCCTTCAAAGTTCCCGAGAACTCTTCTGCAGTCCAATTTGGTGCAAAAGGTAGATGATGTTGTCAAATTGCTATGCAGGATGAATGGCGAGGCAAATGCTTACACTTTACGTACATGGATGTATGCTTTCATTAGGACCATCAAGTCAACAAGGTTGATTCTATAATCAATTGGTCGGAAATTTTTAGCAACAACATTAGTGAGCAACTCCGAACGTGAAGCAAACTTTCAACATGTCAAAATGACTTCCTACTTGGTGTATGTCATAACTTCACAAGGCGTCTTTTCCAAGCCGAATAGATGTGTTGTTCTTTCTAAGGACCCATTTTCGAGTGCTACCCCACACTTACACTGCACTGTGTGTGAGAAAGATTTCAAAGTGATCAACGATGAATTCTTCTATGATTTCATCTGCAGGCTAGACAAAGACTTGAAGGCCAACAGGGTAAGCAAGGAAGCATGGGAAGTTGTGTCCAAGATTGGTAGTCTATTCATTCAATTTGCAGATTTCACATACCTCAGGGTTACAGGATTTTCTGGAGAACCAATAAAGATGCCCAGGCATCCGAATGATAGATTGATCGCCATGGAGCTGAGCAGGCAACTTGTGGAGTTACACGACCTTGGTGGAGGCACAAGTCTACGGGCTTCTTCCCAATCACTGGGATATTACACATTTGCATTAGCATTCATAGAGCTTGGGGATGGAAGCGCAAATGTTATCCGAGTATGAGCAAAAGTTTTTCCCCGCACGGCTGAACTTGATCCATTTGGAGTAGCCAGGAAGACAATCTCCTAGGAATACGCACATGTGCCTTCATTAGAAGATTTCTGGATGAAGTGCAAAAGTGAGTACGAGGTTAGAAAGAGATTTCAGCAAGCTATCAGCAAAGCAAGTGTTCGACTTTGGACTAGCGCGGATACCTACGGATCTTAAAGATGATGGGAATGTGGTACTTGACACTTACCATCAAATGGGAGGAGATAAAACCATACTGCAGAATAACATAGGAGGTCATGCAACACAATTAAAGAAAGGTTGGGAGCTATGTTGGCGAATACTTCAAACTGGTTGCTGACGAAGGGATATTGCCTTGATGAAGCATTGATGAATCAAGTCACGGGCAACTTCGACGCAAGAGATTCCCTCGAGCGGAAGCACGGAGGAGAAAGCAACAGGAAAGTCGAGAAGTTGAAAGTGCATAGAAGATCTCAATCCAAGGAGAGGATCACTACTGCGACCATGACTTTAGCTCCGGTTTCTCCAAAGTACCAAGACTTCACCAACTATTGCACCGCAACAGGATGTTTCCATGCCTCTACTGAATCCAGCGACATTCATCTTCTCCCCTCAGCCACTTCATTCAGTGCCTGTTCCAGAGGATACGTTGAAGCTGCAGATGGTGGAATTTGAAAGGGCTTTGTCCTTGGATGATTCAGAAGATGGCAGCCATAACACTGTGGCACTTTCTGACGGAGAGGATGCAGAGCGGAAGATGGTAGTACACTCAGCGACTTCAACGACTTCTCATTCTCTCGAGAAGTAACTTCTCGGAATGGTTGGCTTCGCAGTTGGTTCCAGAAGCGAGAATGGAGATGAACTTAGAGGAGCACGACTTGCAGCTACTCCAGAATCTGGGCGGAAGAGACAAAAGGCCTAAAGTTGCCAAAGCAACTTCTAGGTTGATCATCGAGGATTCGGGAAAGAAGTTTGCTGAGATATCAATTCCAGCAGAAGGAAAGATAAAGGAGAAGCTCATGGCGAGAGGATGTGACAAGAACTAAAGTACCCCTCGGTCAAGAAGCCACCACCGAAGGATCAAGCGGGACACGCGAGACATCGATGGATGCTTTATTCCTTAGGCTTGCGGTGAAAAGGCGGAGAAAGACGAGCTGCGAGAAGCAAGTATCTCAATTATGTGAGATCATAGCCAAGGTTGCTAGACCTTCCTTCCATTCGGCCCATTTCAGAGCGGTGAGTGATCATCTTATGCAGAAATGGAGGACGCTTAAGCAATCAAGTAAAAGCTATTGATGAATGGAAGGATTTGATTATTCATCAAGCTTCGCATACAACTTCGAGAAGTGACACCGTCTAAGCGTTATGGATGATGCAAAGAAATCAGTGAAGCAATGATGGCAAACATAGAAGGCATGAATACGATTGCAGAGAGTAACTTTGAGTATTTTGGCCGAGATCAACAAGTCACGGAGATGTATTGATTGCGAGAATAGATCAGACGGATGGATCGATCGAGAAGGGAAGCGGTAGAATTTGTAGTATCTTTCCGTCCGGAAATCTGCAGAGATTTTTTTGAAGAAGATGCGTGCACTTGAGAGTAGGACATCAGACTTACCATACAGTGTCATTTCTTTCACTAAGGAGAGAGTAGATGGGAATGTTACTTCATACGTGCGGATCGTCTCAACTAAGGTGCCTAATTCCCTGGAAGGGTCTCTTCTGATGGTACAAAAGAGAATTGATAAGGCTACTAAGCCTTTCACGATGAATTCTATCTGTAGATTGGTGGCGCTGCAAGTAGACATTGCGAGGTTTGGGCCGAGCTTGGAAGATGTGGAAGCGTGCATCAAAGTGTTGAATGAAGGGTCTTTATGATTCAAAGATAGAAAGAAGCGAGTGGCTAAAACAGATAAAAGGATGCTTTGAATTATATGTTCGACAAATATATCCAATATCAGAACAAGAAGAAGACATAAACATTACAGCTGGCATGACTTCTTCTATTCTTTCTTCTTCTATTTTCTATGTTCCCAGATGAAATTGTAAAACTTCTAAGTTATTGGTTTGAAACCATTACTTAAAGTCATGTGGAACCATTCTATTAGTTAAGTGATACATGTGTCACTTAAGGAGAAGATAGTTGAGGATGATTGCCAAATGTTATCTTTACTTGTTGTTTATGTTTGATTCGGTTTGAGTTTTCCATTTGTACTTTCCTCCTACATTCTATAAGTAGGAGAAGAACCTCCAGATTAATAATCAATCATAATTTGTAAGCAGCAATCTTGTGTTCTAGACTTTGTGCTGGACCCCTGAGAGCAACTTGGAGCAAAGGAATACAAAGGAGTAGGTTTCCGGATAACTTTGTGTCACGGTGTACTTTGTTTCTTGCTTTTAATCTTAGATCTCTTAATAAACTGTGTTATTTTAGATCCGGATCTAGAGCCTGCCTTTGTCTTATAATTGTGTGTTCATATCTATTAAGTTTCTTACGTGTGCATGCAATTAGCTCTGCTATCTACTAATTGGAATGCACATCTTCCCCATTTCTTCTCTCGTATTTCCTTTACTTCCTTCCCCGCTATAAAATACTTCCTTTCTTAAACAACTGCTTACTTGCTGCAGAACTTCTTAGTTATGGTTCATGAACTAAGTGGTTAAAGTAAAACCCCTGATAGATAATAACACATTTTTATTGACAAATCTTACACGGGAGCCTCACTGGTTAAATGAGGGAGATTTATCTCATGACTGCCTAGGTTTTGTGTTATGCAGAAAATCTAGCCAACAAAGATAATTTCAACAAATACCCAAATGCCCAAAATCGTTATATTCTGTCGTTGGGGTTTGCCTGCGAGAAATTTGTATTTAATTATTTTGAGTCCCGTTTGAGGTAAATTGTGGTCCAATTTAACCCTGTTGTGATCTTACATGTTAATATTCATATATACCAGTAGGGTTTTAACCAGGAATGAATCCTGGGCTTTATCTGTGACTTCGCAACGTTTTGTGTTTTTGGTGTTTTACCGTTTTGTTTTCTGTGAAATTTCTCTAGGTCATTTCCTTTGCCGGTTTGGTCTGATTCATTTCCTCGAGTATCTGGAGATCATCTATGGACGTTATACCAAAAGGAATTTGCCACATGAGGTCCGGGTTTTCTCCGAAAAGAGGAAGTCGCACGAAAAAACTTCTTAAGGCAGGTCGCATTTTTCGGGAAGGAAGGTTTTAAGCTTCAATGGGATTTTTGCAAACAACAGATGCATGTGGAAATTTTTAATCTACCGACAGGTACTTTTTCCCATGGAAGCAATGCCACTTAAGTCACAATGGAAAAATTAGAGGCAACAGGTAGGCGGGAATTTCTTACCTGCCTTGCAGGGTGAAAATTCCCATTGTGAAATAAAAGAAAATCACTTAAGGCATTGATGGGATTTTCTTACCTGCCTTGCAAGGTAAATAATCTCATTATGAAAGTCAAACAACTTAAGTGGATCATGGGATTTTTGGAGCTGCGGTGCAGGGTGAATAATCCCATTGAAAATTAGCTCTTAAAAATAGAAATGCCTTCATGTCAAAAAGTGTGACCCCTTTTGGGAAAGAAGGGCAGCTTTAAATGCATTAATTAATTAATTATTTCTCCAAATTTGGCGCCCAAGCATGAGGAAAAGTCAACAAGGGTGAAGAAGATAAAGGGAAATTATAATTCAAATTCTAAAAATTAAAAAATATTATTTGTTTAATGCAGCCCCTTCATGTCAAAAAGTGCGCCCCATTTGGAAGAAGAATAATATTTTTTTCAAGTATTAATTGATAAAATTAATTCCTATTTTTAGTGGATGAGGTCAAAGCACATTGTGAAACTTAAGTGAACTGGAAGTAGAGAGATAAAATTAAATAAATTTAATTTATTTAATGGCAGCCATGAGCATGCACAAAATAGGTGCCCAATTTGAAGAGGAATTTTGCTCGAAAAAGGTTTTATTTATTGGAAGCTTCAAAATTTGGTGCCTAGGTTTGAAAGAGTTTGATTTGTGTCTCGAATAATTGTCCGAATCTTGGTACAGTGCTCAAGTGAAGTTGATAAAATTCATGGTTGCTTTGCATACAAACAAAACATCAAATTTTTGGGGTAGCGAGGCTTGATATATGCAGATTTTTATATTTAAAACCCAAAGTTCATGTTTGATTGCCATCTTTGTCTAAATTAATTGCAGGAATTCATTACAGGTGCTTTTATAAGAGAAAGGGAGCTTAAATCAATGTCCAATACATTGAACATATCCTCCGAATCTGAAGAAATATCCAGATCTGCACCGGTTGTGAAGAATTCTGGCCGAATAAAGAGAAAAAGAATTGCTCAAACAAAGACAGATATGGCCATGGCAAAGAGGGATGAAAAAGAAAGCACAGCAGAGTCATGCATCACTTCTAAGTTTGCTGACATTGGAGATACAGATCTAGGTCCAGAACCTCTTTCCGAATTGATTGACAGATCCAAAGCTGGAAAGACTTCCCTCATGCATGCAGTCAAAAGCAGTGGAATCATTCGAGCTGCAGCATTTCCATTCACAGCCCAGTTGCCAGAGTTCGTCATGGAGTGTGCTAGGTCTTACCATCCATTATCCAGATCAGTTTGAGATGCTGCAGGGGAAAACAATAATCCGGTTGGACGCACAATTCATCAATTATTGTCTGAAGATTCTCAGCACGAAAGGTGGTGACTACTATTAGCATACAAGATGCCGGCAACTGATGGGAAAAGCATAAAGTTGACTGCGTGGGCATAATGAGCAGAGATAGATGAAAAGGCCCAGATCTCCTTCCAAGTTCCCGAGAACTCTTCCACGATCCAATCTCGTACAAGAGGTGGATGATATTGCCAAATTGTTATGCAGGATAAATGGCGAAGCGAACGCTCATAACTTCCGCGCATGGATGTATGCTTTCATCAGGACCATTGAAATCAACAAAGCAGATTCAATAATCAATTGGTCGGAAATCATTACCGACAACATTGGTGAGAAGCTCCGGAACATGAGGCGTACTTACAGACTTCAAAATGACTTCGTATTTGGTATATGCAGTAGTTTCACAGGGTATCTTCTCCAAGCTAGATAGATGTGGTGTTCTTTCTAAGGACCCTATTTTCGAGTCCTACCCATGACTTACCATACTGCATGCAAGAAAGAGATTACAAGGTGGTCACCGATGGATTCTTCTAGGGTTCATTTGCAGGCGGGACGGCGATCTAAAGGCCAACGGTGGTGAGGAAGCGTTGGAAGTTGTGTCGAGATTGGCATTATCTTCATCCGTATGCAGATTTTACATACCTCGTGGTCACCGGATTTTCTATAGAAGCGATTAAGTTGCCCGAGATATCCAAGTGATAGATTGGTCATCATGGAGCCGAGCAGATAAATCGTGGAGATGCACGACCTACTGAAAACGACACAACTCTACTGTGCTTCTTCCCCATCACTTTGTGGGCCATTATAGCTATTAGAGCATTCATAAAGCCCGAGGAATGAAGCAGAGATGTTCTCGGAGTACGAAAGAGTTCTTCCCAACACGGCGAACTTCGATCCATTGGAGTGGCAAGGAAGACAATCTCCCAAAGTACACGCAAGTGCCTTCCTTAGAAGATTTCGGATGAAGTGCGGAAGCAGTACTGAGGTTAGAAAAAAAGATTTCAGCAAGTTATCAGCACGGCAAGTGTTTGACTTTGGATTAGCACGGATACCTGTAGATCTTAAAGATGATGGACCTGTGTTACTTGACACATACCATCGGATGGGAGGAGATAGAGCTATACTTCAGGAGAGCGTTGGGGGCTGCCATACGATCGAGGAAAGGTCTGTTTGCCGCTCAGTTAATACTTCAAACCGGCGATTCACGATTTGAAGGGATATTGCCTTGATGAAGCATTGATGAATCAAATCACGGGCAACTTCGGCACATGAGATTCCCTCAAGGTAAAGCACGGAGGAGAAAAAAGTAGAAGGCTTAAGAAGATTAAAGTGCACAAAAGGTCTCATTCAAAGGAGAAGATCACTTCTACGGCTATAATGTTAGTTCCGGCTTCTCCAGCATCAAGTACTTCACCAACTATTGCACCTCAGCAGGATACTCCCATTCCTCCGTTGAATCCGGCAACATTTATCTTCTCTCCTCAGCCACTCCGTTCAACGCCTCTTCCTGAAGAAACATTGAAGCTGCAGATGGCAGAATTTGAAAGACCTTTGTCTCTAGGTGACTCAGAGGATGGTAGCTACAACATTGTAGCGGTTTCGGATGGAGAAGAATCAGAGCGCGAGATAGTGGTACACTCGGCAACTTCCAATTCTCCGAGAAATAATTTCTCAAAATGGTTGACTTCGTAGTTGGTTCCAGAGGCAAGAGAGGAAATCCACTTGGAGGAACACGACTTGCGGCTGCTCCTTAATCTAGGCAGAAAAGACCGAAAACCTAAAGTTGCTAAGGTAACTTCAAGGTTGATCATTGAGGAATCAGGACAGAAGTTCGTTGAGATGTCAGTTCCGGTAGAAGGGAAGGAGGATGAGCTCACGGCAGAAGATATAACAAGATACCGGAGTTCCCATAGGTCAAGCCACCATAGAAGTATTGAAGCAAGACACGAGACATTGATAGATGCCTGCATTCTTTAGGCTTAACAAAGAAAAGGCGAAGAAAGTTGAACTTCGAAGAAGGTATCTCGGTTATGCGAGATCATTGCCAAGGTTGCTAAATCTTCCACTCAGCCAATTTCAACACAAAAGCAGTTGAGTGATCATCGATGCAGAAACGGAAGATGCAAGCAAAGTTATAGCTATCGATGAATGGAAAAGTCTGATCATTCATCAAGCTCTGACAACCTGGGAGAGGTGCCAGCCTACCTAAAGGTTATGAAAGATGCATCAGATCAGCTAAATCAACTGGTAACAAGCACGATAGATATGAACACAGTTGCTGAGAGTAACCTGAGTACTTTGGCCGAAATAAATAAGCTGCCGAGAGAAGTGTTGATTGCGGAACAGATTGTGCTCGACGAATTAGTTGAGAAGGGGAAGTGGCTTGAGTTCGCAGTATCTTTCCGTTTGGAGATCTGCAGAATTATGCTAAAAAGGATGCAGACACTTGAGAGTATGGCATCATCTTTACTAATGAGGAAGTGGTCAGCAACGTTACTTCATACACATGGATAATTCCTGAAAAGTGCCTAATTCCCTGGAAGGATCTCTTCTGATGGTGCAAGGGAGAATTGATGGAGCTATTAAGCCTTTCACGATGAATTCCATCAGTAAACTGGTGGCACTGCAGTCAGATATTGAGAAGTTCGGGCCTAGCTTGGAGGATGTGGAAGCATGTATCAGGGTATTGAACGAAGGCTTGCTGCAATTCGGATGAGAAAAGGAAGTTGTGGCTAAGACAGATGGGAAGATGTTGAATTACATGTTCGACAAGTATATTCAGTATCAAAACAAAAAGAAGATGTAGATGTTACAGTTGGCGTGTCTTTCTTCTTCTATTTTCCACGTTCCCGGATGTAATTGTAAAACTTTAAAGTTATTGGTTTTGAAACCATTACTTTAAGTTATGTGGAACGATTCTATTAGTTAAGTGACAGATGTGTATAAGTTTGAATATGGACCCGGATGCATGTCACTTGAAGAGGAATTAGAGGAAGATGATTGTCAGATGTTATCTTTACTTTTTGTTTATGTTCCAGTTCAGTTGAGTTTCCCATTTGTATTTTCCCTTCTACATTCTATAAGTAGAAGAAGAACCTTCGGGTTAAGGATCAGAATTTGTAAGCAACATTCTTGTGTTCCAGACTTTGTGCTGAAACCCCTGATAGCTATTTGAAGCAAAGGAATAGAAAGGAGCAGATTTCTAGAGAACTTTGTGTCACGGTGCATTTTGTTTCTAGCTTTTGTCTTAGATCTACTTATAAACTTTGTGTTATTTTAGATCTAGATCTGAAGTTGCCTTTGCTTATATTTTGTGTGTTGATATCTATTGGTTTCGTCTATGTGCATGCAATCAACTCTATTATCTATTGATTGGGTTGCACATCTTCCCTATTTCTTCCCTATGTTTTATTATTTCCTTCTTCTTTAAATATTTTCTTTATTTAACAGTTGCTTACTTGCTGCAAAACTATACAGCTATGGTTCATGAACTACATGGTTAAAGTAAAACCCCATATAGATACTAACATATTTTAATTGACAAATCTGACACGGGAGCCTCACCGGTAAATGAGGGAGATTTATCTCATGACTGCCTAGGTTTTCAGCTATGCAAAAAATCTAACCAACAGGATTTCTACCCTTCTTCGGATGATGACGAAATTGGGATTGTTCTTTGTGGTTATCCTCATCGATTTTCTCCTTGGTGACTATTGTTTGAAAATTTCCAGCGAACTGAAAGTAATCATGAGGAACCAGAAGTGCCTTTCCTCAATGAACATACCCTTCCATAATGTCATCCTCTTTGCCCTTATGCAAATCTGATTTATTTTCAACAATTTTCCACAAGCACCCATTAGAAATCAATGAAATATCATTCAATATTAAAGAACTTTTACCTTGGGACACATACTCCATGATTTCCCTACGTTCATGCTTCAATCCTTCATCAAATTGCGATATTTTCACGCTGCTGATTTGAAAATCAGTCGAGAGCTTTACTTTGGCAATTGTGATGGGGGCTTCTAGGGCTTCAATGGGTTGTTCCATAATTAGCAAACTCGGTGAGTACTCACCGAGTTGGCAAAAACTAACAAAGCCTAGTGGAAACAAATATTCACCATGAAAACTCGCAGGGGGAACTCACCAAATATTGGCAAATATTCGCTGAAAATATTTCACGAGTTCGTGCCTTAAACTCACCATATGGAGAACAAATGCGAAACACGGAAAAACGTTGCAAATACAATGCAATTTCTTTTTAAGGCAACACAGCCCTTCATTTTCGATCACCTTGACCATTGAGCAAGCATTGCATCATTTGAAGGGATTTTATAGCAAATTTGAAGAGAAAAGTTGAAGAATTGCATTTGGAGGTAAGTTTTTTTATTTTAATTCTTTTCGCAAATTCATTCTATATTATTTTAATTTTATTATTATTTATTCATATTGTAATTTTAAATGCATTCTATTTAATTGTGAATGATTTTAATTTTTAATAGTCATTTGGAGCCGAAGATAAGTTTTTTTTATTCTTTTTCGCAAATTCGTTCTATATTATTTAAATTCTATATATTCATATTGTATCCGAATATCTTTTGTAATTTTAAATGCATTCAATTTAATTGCGAATGATTTTAATATTTAATAGTCATTTGGAACCAGAGGTATGTTTTCTTTTATTTTTTTGCAAAGTTGTTTTATAGTTATTAATTTATTCATGTTTGTTATCGTGGATTCGTGACATCATCATTAATGAATGAAATTTCCGGAATGTATTGTTGTAATTTTGTAAATGTTATTTTAATTTCTTTTTTAGAATGTATTCTTGTTCGTGGAAATTATAATTTTAAATTTGAAATTATGATTGAATAGATTTATAAAGACACTTTTTAATATGTTTTTTAATTTTAATTATGTTTACGTTTTTTTTAATTTTTTAAATGTACATTGTGTTGCTGATTAGAGCTTACTAAAGCATCAGGATCGGCATCAAGTTCGGCATTTGGGTCAGCATCACTAACAGGAACCGTTCCCTCTAACGCTCGTAACATTGTTTGGAAGTATGGTGTACGTGGAGCAATTCAGGGAACCATGGTTTGCAATTTCTGTGGCAAAACGTTTTCTGGAGGCATTAATCCCCAAGTATCATCTTGCATGTATTGTTTGTCGGGACACTGTGGTATGTCCCAATGTTACAGAAGAGGCAAAACGAGAGATGAAAGCAGAGTTGATAAAGGCGAGGAGAAGAAACTAGAGAGGGAAAGGATGCATGCAACCATAGCAAAAGTCGTTAGACTTGGAATGGCAGAGGATTCAGAGGACAATACGGAAATGATTGTGGGCTCTACTCACGTCGTGCGTACGAACTAGAAGAAGCACTTCTACTTCATCGAGTTCGAGCAAAGGGATACATAGCTTTTTTGTATCAAAGAACATACCTAGAGCACAACCTTCGCTGCAAGGTATAGGTTGGAATAAGGATGCGCATGAGGAAGTAGATAAAGCATGTGCGAATTTCTGGTACTACAACCTTCCCTTCAATAAAGATCCCATACTGGAAGTACTTGGTGATAGCATTGACAGTTACAGGGAAAGGGTACAAGGCACCCTCTCCAAAAGACTCGAGTGGGAAATTGCTCGAGAGTACGATTCAAGAAATGCAACGACAATCCAAAAAGATCAAAAAACAATGGCAAAAAAATACGAATGCACCATTCTTTCAGGTGGGTGGACGGATGGAAGGAATCGCACCCTCATTAATTTTTTAGCGGTTTCAAATGGTGAGATGATGTTTTTGAAGTCAATTGATGCCTCTAACATGGTTAAAAATGCAAAGAATTTAAGTCTTATGTTGGAGAAGGTCGTACTAGAGGTGGGTATCGAGAATATTCTGCAAGTTGTCCTGCATAAATGCAAAGAAACATATGTGGCGGTTGGAAGACTACTATAGGAGAGGCATCCATCCACCTTTTGGACTCCTTGTGTGGCTCATTGCCTTGACCTTATTTTGGAAGACATAAGCAAAATTGATTGGGTGAGGCCGGTTATAGAAGATGCACGAGAACCATAACCATGTACATACATATTCACCCTTGGGTTCTCATCTTGATGAGAGAACACATAAAGGGGAAAGAGATTGTGCAAGCCGGTGTAAAAGGGTTTGCAACTAACTTCTTGATGTTGCAGAGTATTTCTAGTTTGTTGTCATCATTGAAGCAAATGTTTATGAGTCAAGCATGGCTAGACTCATAATATTCAAAGAAAAGATGATGGAGAGAGGACTACAAAGATAGTTTTTTATGATATCTCATCAAGGTAATTTGAAACTTTGATTTATTTTCAAGTTCATTCTTTTATTTTAATTTGTTAAATTATAACAATATTTTTATTTACTTATTTACTTTATTTGTAAGTTTGTAACCTTAAATTTTAATTTGTGTATAGGTGTCAAAGTCGTTGGTGAGGGTTTTCGCATGATGGTTGATGGGGAGCAAAGCCCATGGGGTACATTTATGAGGCCATGTATAGGACCAAAGAGGCTATCCAAAACTATTATAGGGGGATATCACGATTTAGTCCCTTTTGGGAGATACTTAATCGGAGGTGGAACAATCAACTCCACCAACCTATTTATGCAACGGGTACTACCTCAACCTCGAGTTTTCTTCTTTGATACCTTCACAGATGTGAATGGGAAGGTTATGGAGGGTCTTTCAAAGTGCATTAAGAGGATGATACCGAGAGGTTGAGACGAGGGACCTCATTATTTTAGAGTTGCGGAATTAAGAGCATGATAGGGGAGCTCTTTTCTTCGGCGTTAGATAACCAAGAGAGAATCACGTAGTCACTAGGTAATAATAATTAGAATGTTTACTAAGTTACTTATATATTTACAAGTTACAAATTTACTTTTATTAATTACTTATAAACTTTTGATTATCTTGTTTTTAAGTTCTTGGTGGATGGATTGGGAAGAAATACCCCACATCTTCAAAAGTTCTCCTCATAATTTTATCTACCATACAAAATCAGCAATTATATCTACCATGAAATATGCCAAAAAACACCATGAAACACCTTGAATCCACTTTCCACAATTTTATATATATTTTATGAGATAATAAGAACCAAAATTACCAAGAAATAATGAAGAACTCTTTTGCTGGAAATTAATTATGAAATGAATATTGCAACCAAAAGAAAATTTTAAGTCTAGGGCATAGAAACCCCAAAATCACCAAACTTCAAATTCCGGCCTTAGAAAATATTACAAATCAGATTATCAATCCAAATTACTCAAATAGTTCACCAATTGCTCAAAACCCTACCCAAGGTAGGTCGCTCCACCCCTAATAAATCAATAACAAGCTAGAAATGACAAGTATCTCTCTGAATCAGCCTCTAACATTAATCCAAAGCCAAGGAGAAGGGTTTTCGTCCTTTTAGGCAAGTCGCATAAGGAGGTTTTTGTCCCTAAATGCAAGAACAAGCAACTCTAAGCTCACTTTGCTCCAATAAGATAAATTGCGATAAGTCTAGATCTCAAATGATCCCACTAATCTTCTTTTATATCCTCCTTTTGGCGTCAAGGCTTGGACTAGCAAGACCGACCTCATAAAGATATTTTTTTCCTTCATTAGCTTGCATTAATTAATTAAAACCCAGCTGACCTGTTATAAGAAAGAAAACACTAAAAGAAAGTATAAAATATTATAAAAACAATGCAAATAGAAGCTCAAGGTTCTCCTCCATCTTTGATTCTTTGCCTAGGAAAAGGAATGGGAAAAAGGGACATTACACAATGATGTCGCCAAGACTATGAAATTGAAGACCTTAACCCATTCTTCCTCCCCATGGGTTCAAAGAAAGAAGCAAGGGGAAGACTTGGATGACATTTTCTAAATAGATATTTTCATTAATATTATGTGTTCCTATTAGGAAGCCGAGTGCTCAAATAGAAGAACTCATTTAATTAGAATATAAAGTATTATAAGCATGTAGGCTCAAAATACAAATTAGATAATTCAAAGTTACTTATTATAAGGTCGATTATAAGTTGTGATGTAGCACCCTTATGTTATAAAAGGAGAATGTTGGGCCATTATGTCATATGTTGAATCTTATTATTTCTTTTGGGTAAAGGTTGTACCTTTCCCCTCTTTCATCAAGGATGACTTGAGCTTGTTTGAGACCACTTCAAGGACAAAAACCCTTGATAGTGGAACTTGTCTTGGGGACCAAAACCCTCAAACAAGGATATTTGGAATTATTCAATATCTCAAGGAATTTGGAGCTGATATCTTTCTATCTACCACTAGGCAAATTGTATCATGAGCATGTTGGATATGTTTTGATGGATGTATGGTCAAATTTGGCATGTTTGGTGGATGTTTGGGCAAGTTGAGTTGATATTTGGATTCTTCATATTTTTAAACCCCAAGATCCCAAGTTTCATGAATTTTGGAGCTTCCTAGGTAAAGTTACAAATTTTTAAAGTAACTCTGTAGACAAGGATTTATAGAAATTCATATCTTCAATTCTAGGGCACTAAAAATCAGTTTTCCTTCATATTTTGATTGTTGGTAATTTATCAAAAAAATTGAGGTTGATTGAGCATATTTTCTAAGAATTTTGAGCATCCAAAAGTGAGTGGGAGTTCTGAAACATGTCACTTCCTAGGAAGGGAAAAATTGGAGGTTTGCGTGTGCATTTTCAGTCATATCCAACCCTCGGAAGTCTAGTTACAGCCATCTAAAATATTATTTCAGCCGTAGCTATTTCGAAAGTCCCCAAAAGGGACATTACACAGATCCTTCACTAAGATATGAAAATTCATCATAAGCATGATTCATTAATGGCCAAGCGACCTCCTTTTATAACCACAAGAAGTGTTTTACAATACAAAAATGATGGCTGACCCTTTAAGTAAAGTAATTTTAAGTATCTTATTAGTATTTGGAGCCTACATGCTCAAAATACTTTTATTTCCTAACTACTTAAGTCCTTTTATTGGAGCGTTAGGCTTCTCAATATGATACATGATAGTAATAAAAATAACTACCTAAACAACAATGAAAATGTAATCTAGATCTTCCCCTTGTTTTCTTCCTTAGACCCACGGGGAGAAGACTAAGTTAAGATCTTCGAAAATCAGCTTTCAAAAAGAAACATAACAGTCCCCCATCCTAAGATTGTTGTCCCCAAGCCATCAAAAATTTGGATGCTCCAAGATAGCTGCTCCTTCCAATGTAGCGTCTTCATGTGGTAGACTCTTCTAACATACCAAGTATTCTTGGATGCTCCAGTTCCTTAGCTTCCTCTCTCGAACATCAAGGATGGTTTTTGGAACAAGAATGATCTTCCCCTCCTCATCTAAAGGAGGCAATCGTAGTAAAGGGGTAATATGCTTCCCCAATGCCTTCTTAAGACGAGACGTGGAATACATCATGGATCTTTCTCTCTGGAGGTAGCTCAAGACGATATGCAACTTTTCCTATCCTTTCCTTCACCTTGTAGGGCCCATAAAACCTTGGTTTTAACTTCTCGGCCTTACTTTGTTAATGCGAGGACTATCTAAAAAAACTGCAGCCATAGGAAAACCAAGTCTCCCACTTCAAAAGATCTCTCCATGCACTATTGGTCCGCATATTATTTCTGCTGATTTTGAGCTTGTTGGAGGTTCTCCTTGAGTGCTTTCAAAATGCCTTGACTCTCTTGGATCATATTTTTAGCACTGAGAACCCTGTTATCCCCAATGATCAAGTCCATGAAGCAAAAGGCCTCATAAATGTAGAGTGCTCTAAAAGGGGACATTCCAATGGATACATGAGATGTTGTATTGTAACAAAACTCTACCAAGTGAATCCATTTTATCCAAGTTGATTGCTGACCGGAAATATTGTTTCTCAAATATCCTTCCACCCACTTATTCACAATCTTAGTTTGTCCATCTGTTTGGGGATGGTAACTAGTTCTTGGAGTGAGTTGATGATGCGGTTAGGTGGAAAATCTCTTGCCAAAAGATGCTCATAAAGCGGTGGTCCTTGTCACTAACAATGTTTTGTGGAAGCCCATGAAGTCTAAATATTTCCTTAAAAAACACATCAGCAACCATAGGGGCATCATACTTGGTGGGAAGTGGATGAAAGTGAGCATATTTTGTTAATCTATCCACTACTGACATATAAGCAACTCTTACCTTGGCTTGGGCAGCCCCATGATGAAATTCACGGGATACTTTTTGTAATGTCCCCTTCTAGGACAAGTTAGGAATTCATACAAATCTGATCACACACAGTGTAAAGAATTAATTTCAAACCCCAAGTGCTGCTTGTGAAACTTCAAAAATTAATTCCCGCTTAACCGTTCATGCAAAAATCTTCAAACTTTGGATTTTGGGTCACAAAAATATGAAGAACAATATACAAAAATCAGATTTTGCACTTGCCAACCCGAAACCCTAATTTTGACCTAAAAAGTAGGTCGCCCAACATTTTTAGGGCACAAAAACTCCTCCAAAATATGAAATCAATTTATCCTTATTCCTCCTAATTTATATAATCAAATGCAATATTAAATTAACCCCAAACTGCAGATCTGAACTAAATATTAATTTACCGTACCCGAGAAAAGCCTACAGGACACTGAAATATTCTAAAATTGATATCTCACTCAAAACTCAATATTTCTTCACCAAATAAAATGGTGACATTCATAAATTAAGATATTTCCAAAGAACTAAAGATCTAAATTTTGCGATAGCGAAAACCCTCAAAACAGTCCCCCAAAATCCTCAACCCGACGCTAGGGTTAGAATAAGTTTTCTTGCATTAAAAATCAGATCATAAAACACCCAACAATCATCAATAACATCCAAATATCCTCAAATAAATGCGCCACTTATCCAAACAAGTAAATCAATGCTTGCGTAAGCATGAATCATACAAAGAACATACTTCAACACAAGATAACTCAACAAATGGAACAAGAGAGAATACTTGATTGATCAAACCAGCTCACTAACTTCCCATGCAGGGAGAGAGAAAGCATCAATGGGCATGCATCCCAACTCCAAGCATGGAGCATAAAATAAATATTATCATAACATGAGTCTAACAATGATCCTAGCACTCCTTTTATAAGGAGGCACAAAATTCAAAATCCCTAGGAGAGAGAAATTATTAAATAAAAACAATTTATTATCCCTAGGTGTGGCGTCCCCTTTTCAAAAGGGTGATTTTAATATTTAAAAGCCACCTAAATATTATTTAATTAATTCCCTTTTTTAATTTGCATTTTGAGTATTTAATTAAATAATTACTTTCTATAAATATTATTAAATAATTAAATAAATATTGCTTTATAATGTCAAATGATTAAAATCACTCTCCAGGCAATATTATAAAATTATTTAATATAATTTTCCCCTTGCAACATCCCTAAAGCCCACAGGGAATGATAGGCTAAGGGTCTTCAAAAATGGGGACATTACAGTCCTCCCTTCCCAAGATTGTTTGCCCTCGAAGCAATCAGAAGCTCATGTGTCAAGTGTCAAAAGTGTGGTACTTCAAAAGCCGTGCTCCCATTGCGCTCAAGTGAAGTAGCCTTTGCAATATTTTGGACTGCTTCATTCTCCTAAAAGTTAGGAGTGTAGTCTGTTGTAATTTCCTCTTCAAACCTACGCATGAAGCAAACAAATTAGAAAAATAAGTGTTGAAGAACACTTTTCCAATGTGTCTCCATGGCATGTACAACTCCATGTATGGGCTGCTCCCAAACTCTGTTATGTGGCCCCAAGTGCTGCTGTAATCTCCAAAATCAGAATTGGAGTGGTTGGTTTCCACCCCGAAATAATCAGCCATGAGTCAAAATCAAGTACCATCACCCATGTTATCGAATACATGTGAAAAATCTGAATTATGGAGGTGATATCATCCATAGAAATTAGAGGACAGCAGCTATCATGTTTCCAAATTCTTTTTCCCACATCAATGAGCAACCATCTAGTAAAAGCAATAGGCCCCCATGCAACTAAAATTTCACTCCCTATAATAAAAATCTGAAAATCATCCATATGCACGGCTGAAAATGAGACTCTTACCATGCCATGTGGAGCCCATGTGATCCATTCTTCATCATCACAACCCTCAATACATTGTTCCCAAGAAAACAAATGTTGAAACTCAATCATATGCATGATATAGAGCTGATTCAAAGTGAATCTCATGACAAATGTGGTACTTCTCACTATCATGGCTGAAAATACATGCTTACCCTTTTTTCTCATAACATAGCATGACAACTCAACACCAAACCTTCCTCTTCGTTGCTCCCAATGTAAGATAAGTGTTAATGGTCAAAAGAAGAACCTATAACATGTACCAATGATGCTCCAAACTGAAAATCAACATACCATGTGACTAAATCCTTTTGTAAGCATGTTAACAGGTCCTCAAACAAACCAAAAATGTACATTACAGCAGTGTGAATGTTAAGTATGCACATATTCCTCTTGGATGCAAACTCAAACATGAATAGATGATGCTCGTACCTTCCTCTTATGACCTCAATAATCAAAAACTGAATTTTATCAAGGTATGAGAACAATAGAATGTCCATCTTAATCATCTTATGAGCACTAGTAAATACAAACAACTTGTTATTTACTTCTCCATGCCATGTAGAGGGATGACATCTCACTATTTTTGTTGCGCCATATATATAAAAAGAGAAACCATAATTCATGCATCCATAAACCATATCACTTTGTAAACCCAAAGAACTTCAAAACTTTGATTGTGCCCATGTACCTTCTTTATGGATAAAGAAAATAAATCTAAAATATCATGCTTGGGGCTGCTCATTACATTTTCGCGCCATAAAACATCTCTTCTCACCTTGTAATTGTGTACCTTTACTTGACATGTGCATGGAGCTTCCTTAGAACTTGATTCTAGAAGAGAAAACACACTTATTTGCCCCCTAATGACTGCTGTTATACACAGGCCAGCAAGCTTATTGTCATGATTGTAGAAATCTTAGACATCCCTTTCCTTTTGCCATGTTGACACTTATGCACCCAAGTGTTAGGAGCAAAAACATCAACAATAGTATGAACAAAATACCTCTTATCCATCCATCTAACATGCTCATACTCATATTCATCAAAACTCAACATATAAGGAGGAAATAAATATGAAAAATCATACCTTGGTGTTGGCTAGATTTTTCATGCATAGCATCAAACCTAGGCGATCATGAGATAAATCTCCCTCATTTAACCGGTGAGGCACTGTGTCAGATTTGTCAATAAAAATGTGTTATTATCTATCAGGGGTTTTACTTTAACCACTTAGTTCATGAACCATAACTAAGAAGTTCTGCAGCAAGTAAGCAGTTGTTTAAGAAAGGAAAATTATAGAAGAAGGAAGTAAAGGAAATACAGAGAAGAAATGGGGAAGATGTGCATCCCAATTAGTAGATAGCAGAGCTAATTGCATGCACATAGAAGAAACTTAATAGATATGAACACACAGAATTATAAAACAAAGGCAACTCTAGATCCAGATCTAAAATAACACAAAGTCTATTAAGAGATCTAAGATTAAAAGCAAGAAACACAGTACACCGTGACACAAAGTTCTCTGGAAACCTGCTCCTTTGTATTCCTTTGCTCCAAGTTGCTCTCAGGGGTTCAGCACAAAGTCTAGAACACAAGATTGCTTCTCACAAATTCTGATTGATCCTTAACCCGAAGGTTCTTCCTCTACTTATAAAATGTAGAGGGGCAATTACAAGTTGGAAGCTTTTAGTTGAACTGGCACATGTGGAAGTCGGAAAGAAACAACTGGCAATCTTCTTCCTGAAATTCCTCTTTACGTGACATGTATGATTTGCAACTGAAAATAGAACTTTCTATTTTGCACGCTTGCCACCTATCTCCAACTAGTTGACTTCTTCAAGTAATGGCTTTTAAACCAATCACTTTAAGTTGTATAATTTAATTGATCACTCAATTACTTTATCGAAGGAAAGAAGAAGGAAGAGGAAAGCTGACTTTGTCTTTTTTCATGTCTGCATGCAGCTGATTCAAACTCGATCTGGAAACAAGCTGGAATTAGTTGGATCTTGAAGCGGCTGGATCTGGAAACAAGTTGGAATTGCAAGCAGTTGGAATTGGAAGCAAGCTGGAATTTTTCCTTCGCATTGTCTTCTCTTTTATCCTTGAAGCTTTTGCAGTTCTTCTGTTGTACATGCATCAGTGCAAGGTTGGTCGTAGATAACTCATCATCCTTATTTTTAATTGCATATGAGCAATTAAAAATTCAGAAAGCACTCAGGGTGAATGAAAATTCAATGAAGGCTTCAACTGGAAGATGAGAGCACATGCACAAGGTCTTGGAAGGAATTTTCCACGCACTGCCTTCTTCATGGGCTGCATTCGAAACAAGAGGATGAAGCCTTTGTGCCAGAAGCTTTTGCAACTATGAGATCTGGATCTGGATCTCTATATGGATTTGCATCGGCATCGCATCTGGATATGGATCTCGCACTGCATAACAAATTAAAGCGCAATGGGAATTTTGTGGATGGAAAAGCTGCACTCGAATAATTCCACTACTTTTAATCTGCACGCATGAGTGAAGTTTCTCCTGCATGCATGAGTGAAGTCTTTCTGCTTCTGGATCGTCTCTATCAATTTAGCAAGAGGTTCAGAGCCTAGATCCGTGTTTCCAATATCTGCAAATTTAGAAGTGATGCATGACTCCGTTGTGCTTTCTTTTTCATCTTTCTTCGCCATAGCTTTGTCTATCTTTGTCTGAATATGTCTTTTTCTTCTTATTTGACTGGAATTCTTCAATACTGGTGCAGATCTGGACAATTCTTCAGATTCGGAGGATATATGCAATGTATTGGACATTGATAAAAGCTCTTTTTTTTTATAAAACACTGTAGTGAATTCCCTGTGCAAACAATTATAAGACAAAGATCAACCTCCTTCAAAGCATGCGCCAAATTTGGAAGTTTTTAGCCTTGTTTCCACCTTGCCCGAGAAAAATCCTTCTTCAAATTGGGGGGCACTTTTCCTCTTCAAAGCTGGCTGCGATTCTTTTAGCCCGTGAATTAAATAATTCACCCATATGGCTGCCCATGCTTATATAACCCTCACAATTCTATAATAAATAATTGCCCTAACAATTAAAGGCAATTAATTAATTAAAAATCAAGCTCTTTTCTTTTAAATATAGCATGTTTAAGGACAGCCATCCAATCAATTAAATTAATTCAATTTAATCATCCACACTTCACTTCACTTAAGCTTCACAAAGTGTGCTTTGACCATAGCCAGCGATAAATGGAATTAATATAATCATTTAATACTTTAAAAGTATTAATTCCTTCTCAAAGGGGCTGCATTAAATAAATTAAATTTATTTAATTTTGGAATTCTATTTCAATTGATTTATTCCCCTTTGTTTTTGTTGACTTTTCCACAAGCCTCGGTGCTAAAATTGGGTGAATAAATATTAACAAATATTTATTTAATGCATTATTATTCACCCAAGGTGGGTCGCACTTTCTTGCATAATAGAATTCTATTTTTAAGAATTTCTAACAATGGGATTTTTCACCCTGCAAGGCAGCCCCGGAAATCCCATGATCCACTTAAGTGACTTGACTTTTGACAATGGGATTATTTACCCCTGAAGTGACGATAAAATCCCATGATTTCACTTAAATCACTTTTCTTTTATTTCACCATGGGAATTTTTACCTGTGAGGATGGTGAATAAATTCCGCACGCCTGAGACCTCTAACTTTCCCACTTTAGCTTAAGTGAATTTTATATCACGGGAAAAAGTACCTGCTAAGAATTGGTATAAAATACCCACACGCTGTTGCTTCTATTTTCCCCCACTGCAGCTTAAGTGAATTTTCTATCATGGGAAAAAGTACCCTGCAAGGCATGCAATAAATTCCCACCTGCCTGCTTCTATTTTTCCCACTGCAGCTTAAGTGAATTTTATAACACGGGAAAAAAACTACCTGTGGCAGGTATAAAATTCCCATCATGCCTGCGGCTTCTATTTTTCCCATTGCAGCTTAAATCCTTTGTTTTCCAAAAATGCACCCATCCCCAGAGCACTTTTGCATGCTGCGACTTCGCTTTTTCCCAGTGATCCAGACCTCGATGGCGACTTCCTCTAGGCATAATGTGCGTATATGTTTTCCAGTTGCTCCAAGCCAAAAATCGGGCTTACCCGGTAAAGGAATTGTTCTAGAGAAATTTCACAGAAAACGAAACGGGACACCACAAAAACACGAAAAATTGCCAAAAGTTACAAATAAAGCCCAAAACTTATTCCAAGTTAAAACCCTTCTGGCACATAGGAATAATGACATATTCGCTCATAATAGAGTTAAAACAGAGCGCAAATAGCCTCATACGGGGCTCAAAATAATTAAATACAAATTTCCCATGAGACAAATCCCGATGACAGAATATAACAACTTTGGGCATCTAGGTATTTGGCGAAAAAGGCTAATATGGCTCTTTGGGATTATCTTGACGCAATACAAGAACTTTCAGGCAATAAAAATATAAAATGACCCATTATTTTAAAAGTACAAAAAAAAATTGGATAGGGTAGTCACAGATTTCAGGATAAAATCTGGGTGACACCACTTGGGCTGCCCCAACACCTACAAAACTCAAAATTTCCAAGTTCAGGGACAGCGCTCTTTCCCCCATTATTTTCTTCATCTAAACCCCCTTTTTCTCCTTCACCAATGCTTGTGTCATGTAGGAAATGACTTGGAGTAACCATGAGACTCATACTCCCTTCTTGTCCTTCAAATGGCTCATGGTGAAGGTGAATGCTATCCTTCAAATCTGATTTTTCCTTTTTACATGCACATGCTCATCAACAACTTCATCATTAGTACTAGCCAAATCAAACTTAGAATAATTTGTTACCTCGATGTAGTTGTTAAGTGGTTTCCTTTATGAGGAGGGAGATATGGTGAAATAGACCCTTTTAGAGCCATATTTAGGTCTACCCTTGGCTGCCCCTTTGAAACTTGTGTTTGATCACTCAATAATAACCTTGGCTGCTCCTCCACTATTTTTCGTTGCATATGTACAAGAGTACCGTACGGACCAGCAAGTTGAGAATGGTCTAAAGTGCTCAAAAGTGTCTCTTCTTCTTTCCTATCATTCATCCCCTCATCATTGCATTCATTGCCAATCCAAAGTAGCATTAGTAACAACTAAATAATGTTCATTAGTTACCTCTTGGCTGTCCTCATTTTGCTTGTCCATGCAATCTTGCAAATCAGATTTCTCTTCCCTCTTGGACTCATCTCCCATGATTATTTTATCAACATGCATGCAATCATGCAATGGCAATGAAACCTCTTCAATCAAAAATAACTCTTTACCTTGCTCATTTGTATTTAGGGGCTTTTCTACCTTCTCTTCCTTTGGAGATAAATCTGATTTTTCTGTGCAAATGCCAACTCTCATGCAAGTATTAGATACCAAAATTTTATCATTAGACACCAAAGAATTCTTACCTTGGAAAATCATAGTCTTCACTTTGTTCGAACATTTCTCTAGGACACCTTGGGCTAGTGTATGAGCAACACATGATGCCTCTTGACCCAATCCTTCCTCCAACATAGATAGAAGAAGTGTGTTTGGGGACTCTCATATTCATTTAATATCAAAGACATAATGAATTGCATGGAAATCATGATCTCTTGAGCATGATCATTACATATAACATCAAAGAACACCTCAAACATGTGAGAAATAAGATCATTACATTCTAAATCCATCATTATAACACAAGATCTTACTTTTGCCATAGTGTTCAAAATGTAAACCCTCCTACCAAAACAAGGGCTTGTGAGGTCCCACTGACCTTGGAAACTTCCCATCATGACCTCAAAGATGTCTTCCATGATAACATCACAATATGGCAATTTTGGGGCTGTGATTCGTATAACCTCACTAATGCAGAAGATAACCATAATTCTTACCTCCCCATTTTCATGATCCAACAACTTGTGCTTAGCCAACAGTTGCATTACAAGGAATCCCTTGCAAGAAGCATAGATCCATAATCATCTTGCTCTATTGTTACAAGCAACTTGTTGTTTCTTCCAAAATTTTGAGCAACTCATCCTTTGATGGAGGTAGGTGCTTGAGATCTCTACCAAGTCTCTGAAATCATGTCTTCATGTTACCTGCACTAGATAAATCCATGATCCACAAGCAATGTCAAACCTCACAGGTGCAGAAGAACATACCATTGTAATGTCCCCTTCAAGGACAAGTTAGGAATTCATACAAATCTCGATCACACACAATTTGTAAATAATTAATTTCCAAATCTCAATTGCTGTAAACTTCAAAACTTAATTCCGCTTAACGTTCATGCAAAAATCTTCAAACTTTCGATTTTGGGTCACAAAATATGAAGAACAATATGCAAAAATCAGATTTCGCACACCAAGCCAAAACCCTAATTTTGACCTAAAAAGTAGGTCGCCCAACACTTTTACGGCACAAAAACTCCTCCAAAATTATGAAATCAATTTATCCTTATTCCTCCTAATTTATATAATCAAATGCAATATTAAATTAACCCCAAATGAAGATCTGAAATAAATATTAATTTACTATACCCAAAAAGCCTACAGAAAGCTGAAATATTCTAAAATTGATATCTCACTCAAAACTCAATATTTCGTCACCAAATAAAATGCAGATTGTTCTATAAATTAAGATCTTTCCAAAGAACTAAAAATCTGAATTTTGTGACAACCTAACTTTACTAACTTCCCACGCAAGAGAGAGAGAGAAAGCATCAATGGGCATGCATCCCAACTCCAAGCATGGAGCATAAAATAAATATCATCATAACATGAGTCTAACAATGATCCTAGCACTCCTTTTATAAGCAAGGAGGCACAAAATTTGAAATCCCTAGGAGAGGGAAATTATTAAATAAAAGCAATTTATTATCCCTAGGTGTGGCGTCCCCTTTTAAAAAGGGTGATTTTAATATTTAAAAGCCACCTAAATATTATTTAATTAATTCCCCTTTTTAATTTGCATTTTGGGAATTTAATTAAATAATTACTTGCTCCATAAATATTAAATAATTAAATAAATATTGCTTTATAATGTCAAATGATTAAAATCACTCTCCAGGCAATATTATAAAATTATTTAATATAATTTTCCCTTGCAACATCCCTAAAGCCCACGGGGAATGATAGGCTAAGGGTCTTCAAAAATGGGGACATTACACTTTCCCATTTTTAGAAGGAATGGGAAGAGGTTAGAATAACCCAACTGGAAAATTATGTTCTCCTTTGTTTTGTTGGCAAGTTACACACTCTCGAATGTGTCAGTAAGACATCCTCCTCGAACCTTTTCCAAAATAACTTTTCACATATTTGCTTGTATGTCTTAAAATATTCTTGGTGACCAGCTAGAGGTGAGTCGGAGGAGCCCTCATTATATTCTCATCTTGGAATCCGGTATCAAAAAGATCCTATTCTTATAGAGGATCAACCCCTCCATTACCTTGTAATTTTCCGCCACTATATGCCCTTCCATGATGTCATTAGCAAACTGATTTTTGGCATACTCAGCTGTGATAATATTTTTCCAATCAGCTGTTATGTGAGAAAGCAAACCACAATGTGATTTCCAAGCATTTGCCATTGTATTCCCTTCATCCTTTATACCTTGAATTCTGATTTCTTTGTCTTTGTCATAGAATTTCAGTTCTCTATCATGATAATTGAGGGTGAATTCCCCCAAAGATTGCAGCCATTGAACTCCAAGAACTACTTCATCATTAGCTAACTTAATCACAAAAAATTCATCACATACCTCATATTTTCTTAGGAGGGTGTTACCATATTTTTCCATACAAGAACGAATAAGGCTATTTTAAAGAAATTGGCTATTTGTGGCAAAAAAAGTCTATTTTTAGCGTTTTGCTATTTTTAGCATTCACCAAAAATAAGGTGTTCTGAATGGAAATCGGATGAAAGGTGAAAATTGCTATTTTTAGCAGTTGTTAAAAATAGCGAGTTTCCAAAATAGAGTGCAAGTGCATGCACAAAAAGCTAAGCAGACAAGAGGGAAAGGAGTGCTAAAAATAGCAAAAGCAGTCATAGGGAAAAGCAACTAATTATGGCACAAAGGTGGCACCAAAAGAGAGTTAATAAGAGCTGTTAAAATTAGTGCTAAAACAGTTGGTTTCTTATGCTAAAAATAAGACTAAAGTGGCTGTTAAAGACAGTCAATCTGTGGCTAGAGACAAGTCAAAGAAGCAGCTGCTAAAAATAGCAGGATTGGCGCCAAGGTTAAAGGTCAAAGGGGCAGATTTGATGGTATTCTAATCCTTTTGCATGCTCAGATTCAACGCAAGGCAGTCAAGGAGCTTAATTTGGAAGTTTGTGACTGTTTTCATCGCTTTTGCATGCCATATTTCAACGCAGCCTTAGTCAAAAAGAAAGCACAAGAGGCCAAAAAGGGAAAAACACAAAGAGACAAAATAGGAAAAAGTGCAAAAAGATGAAAGAAATCAGTGAAGATAATTAGTTGCATGCCTAAGTTCCCATGCAGCAACCTTACAAGGCATTTTTAACTGTTTTCAACCACTCAACATGTCTATTTCCAACGCAGCAGGTCCAGAACAGATGGCAGCAACCTTGGAAAAGGTTTATTTATCATATAAGGGCACTTGCATGCTTCCAAAGAGTCAAGGGGGTGAATAAAATATTACTTTTATCCTTGCATGCACAGTTTTGGTGCTAGAACAAATGGCAGCAGTCTTTAAAGGCTTATTTTTAATAAAGAAATGAACATACACACTCTTCCAGCTGTTTTGCTCTGGCAATCCTAGCTTGTATTTGCATCTCTGAATAGAAAAGCTTCATTTTTGCCTTCTCATATCGTTGGTTTTCCGAGTATTCATCGTATTTATCAGGGTATTGTATTGCTTTGTTGTGGAATTTCTTCCCTCTCTTTGTTGTCCCTTACCTAAATCTTTGAAATAATTTCGCAGATTAGCGGAAGTTGTGCATGTGTGTGGATCTCTATATTTTCTGTATGCAATAGTACACGTGTGTGTCAAATCATTGGTGTATCACCTCAATTTTACATTTCCCGCATTCCTTCTCCCTTTTCCTTGTCAATTTTATTAGTTTTTAGGTGATTCACAGGGGAACCAATCCACTTCGGAGGTTCACCTCAGTCTTAGGTTACCCATAACCTTAAGGTGTTCCAATTTTGTCAACAAGAGATTGAGTACTCACCATTCTTTATCAAGGTGCGCTTCTGGGTGACAACAGTTTCTAGCACGCCCTGGTGGGACAATTATTCAAAGAACTGATATTCGTTCAGTAGTTTGCAGAACATAAAGTATTCAAAAATCAGCATCTGGCGACGCCATTCGATCAAGGATCCCATTTTCTCAATCAACTGACCATTTTCCTTCATATTTTTATGAGGTTGTGCAATCATGACTTCAATTCCTCATTGGAATTCTCAGTTTCAAGAGAATTATTACTCCCCTCCACCTTTTTTTTCCCAAAATCCTCCTCCTCCGGATCAGTATTATAAGCCCTATCATAACGAGTATGCCCATGATCCAAACAATTTGTATGATTATCCTAATCATGGTGTTTTTCGAGCAGGTATATGCAGATCATGGAAACAGTTCCATGCTTAATGATGATTTGCAGATGCAGGTACAACACTTGGAGAATAAAATGGTACCCTACCCTTGGGTTGGTCCTATGCCATACTGGTATAGCCCTCTAGAGAAGATGACCTTTGTGTCTGAATTGATACCACAAATATCAAAGTGGGATGAAGAATTGGAAGCTTACCAATCTAGTGTTGAGAAACCCTGTCAATGGGGTAATTCTTCACTATCATCATGCAACCCTCCCATTCCTATTTCCCAACCCACTCAATCTCAGTCCCAAATTCCTAGCTTTCTTAAAGCTTCTCCTCCACAAGATCTTACCCCTCTCCAATCATCTCAACCATTGCAAAATCAGTTAGCAACCCAACCCACCCCTTCCCTCATATTCCCAAGTCCATTATGGAATGAACCAAATCTAACAAAATGGAGCTTACAATTTGAGGACATACGAGATCCCACAGTTGGTTAAACCTACAATAGAGGAGTGCACGAAAGTGGTTGAAGTTACAGAGCAACAGGAGGAATATGACCAGCATGCAAAAGTTAGACAAAGTTTTCTCAGATCTCTTGAGCTACAACGTAAAGATAATGTTTTGAAGGAGCATGTGAGTGTTTCTAAGGATCAGATCAGCAATCTTGAGCCTATATCAATATCAGATCAGCTTCGCAACTAAGTTGCCGCATTCGAACTCGTGTATGAATTCGCCGATGATTAAATTCGTGAAAAAATCGCTAGTAAAAAAATCAGCAATAAAATTCGTAATTAAATTCGACTATGAGAAATATACATTTTTATTAAATATATAAAAACAAAAGATAAATTCACATTTCAAAAGAGAGATAATATCACATTTCATTGATTTCATAAGTAAATTTATTACAATAATGTGATTGAAAGCAAAAACTTCAAAAACATGTGCTTGCGAGTTGTATACTAATATTCAAAATGTTGTCAAAAAGTGATCGATCAAAGTCTTGAACTTCCCTATCTAGTATGGGCTAAGTTCTACTTATTACATCAAAAATCTCTAAATCATCTAGAGCACTTGGCTCAATCTCATCATCACTAGAAACATCATCATTACCAACATCACTAGATTTGCCCTCATGTCTACTAGCATCATCAACAAAATCAAGATCATCTTCATTGTCTTGTAGGACATCCTAAAGCTTTTTTTCTTTGAAGTGCATGCATCTTTTGCCACTTTTTTCATAGTCAATCGCAAATTACTGCGAACATAAACAAGGTCCCCAGAATTCCTCATAAAGAACCTATTCCTTTTTTATTGAGCATGGTCAAAGCTGCTCCAATTCCTCTCACATCTTTGATGCACTTACCCCTTGACTCAAGACTCGAATTGCAAAATGTTGTAGTTCAAGGGTATCTGCTCCATAGAATCTCCACCATTCATCACCATCCATGTCTTCCCTATCATCTATTGTTGATTGGGTTCCAAACAACCCATCCCCTCTCCTGTATGCTCTAAGTTGCTCTCTGGTTTTCTTTGCAACATCTCGATCTGGAACAAGTTTTTCAATGGCTGCATAAATCCCACTCATCACTTCACGGTCACTTTCTCTTTCAATGTGATAGAGTGTCGGCTCCAAATAGCATGTTCTCTGCATGCAAATGAGTATGCATCATCCTCCATCTTCCATCACAAATATCCCATATCTCACTATATTCTCGCTTCCACATTATTGAATGCCTTCTGGATGTCTTCTTTGCAACGGTTCATGCCCTCATAAACCATGCCCATACAAGGGGTATCGCCATCAACCATGCGGAGCATACGACAATGGGTGCACACATTTTTAAGACCTTAGCTGCATTTTCCCAAAAGTTAGAGCTCATAATGATTTGCTCCACCTGTTTACCTTTAGAATCTTTTGAAAGAACTGAATCTTCTCACTCTTTGCTGCAAGCAACAATTCGAAGGGCTCCTTTCTACTCAACAACTCTTTTCATAGTGATATAGAAGGAGGCAAATCTTGTGTCGCTTGAACTCCTTAGATGCATGCCTCCTATAGATACTCAATGTGAGACGATGGTTTCTAATAAAATTAGCAACTATTCTTCCTCTTTAAACTCGCCAAGTACCCAAGGGAATTTGGCTAAGTCGTGGAGTAGTAAATCAATACTGATGGGATGCACAAAGACTCCAATATATATGTGGATACTTCTCTTATTAATTTCTCGGCTCCCACACAATTGCTAGCATTATCAGTCCATGACTTGAACTACACTTTCTACACCCACTTCGAGAATTGCTTCATCCAAAATGTTGAAGACATACTCAGAAGTTTTCTTGTGTTCCATGGTGTAAATCGCTTTTAGAAACACAACACCTTTAGGGCAATAAACAAGCACATGGATGAGGGTCTTTGCCACATGTCTGACCAACCATCACTCAAAATGGTGCAACCTGTTAACTTCCAAGAGTCATTAATATATGCCAATTTTTCAGTGACCCTATTTTTCGACCTCTTCAAAAGTGTAGTCCTCAAAGTCGGACCTAGAGTTGTATAACCTTTTCCAAATTTAATGGATTGTTGAACTACATTTTTGAAATAAGGACTCTTGACGACATAAAATGGAATGGCAGATTCATAAAAGAAATCAGCCCATGCATCATCAACTTGCTCTTTTTCAACAAGTTTGCAAAAGCTATTCATTATCACTACCCTAGTACTAGATGTTGGCATTACAGAGCTTGTGGACATCAATGGAAATAAAAGTGAATGAGGGAGATGGAATGGAATGAGGGAAAGGAGTGGAATGGAATGAATTGAAAGAACATGCAAGAGTTAGGTAAAAACAGAGCCTAATATTGCACGAAGAAGAAAGATGAATAACTAACACAAATAAAACAGAGTTTGAGTTAGCTAAACAAGAATATGTAAAAGGGAACACACGTGAGCAGGTAGATAATCAGAGCTTGATCACTGTGAACTAGAACAACAGATTAATAACGTTGACAATAAGATCAAAGACAATATTTGCATGCAAGATTCAAACACTAACATCTAATGAACATAAGAACATCAAATGCTATAAGAGACAATGAATGGGACACAAAGTTCATATTTCATTAACTCAAAAATGTTTTCACAAAAGAACACAGAGTTTCATGAAACAAAGCTTGCACACAATAGTATTGTTAGCTAGATTTTCTACATTGAAAACCTAGGCAATCATGAGATAAATCTCCCTATTTATGGTGAGGCTCCGTGTCAAATTTGTCAATATTAAAATACGGGAAGTATCTATATGGGAAGTTTTACTTTACCTATTCAGCTCATGAACCATATTTGTATAGTTCATAGCAAGTAAGTAGTGTTTAAGAAAGAAAATATTTAAAGAAGGTGAGAATTATATAAACACGGAAGAAATGGGAAAGATGTGCATCGCAATCAATAGATAGAGTTGATTGCATGCACATAGAAGAAACCAATAGATATCAACACACAAAATTATAAGCAAAGGCAACTTCAGATCTAGATCTAAAATAACACAAAGTTTATTAGAAGATCTAAGATAAAAAGCTAGAAACAAAATGCACCGTGACACAAAGTTCTCTGGAAATCTGCTCCTTTATATTCCTTTGCTTCAAGTGGCTCTCAGGGGTTTCAGCACAAAGTCTGGAACACAAGAATGCTGCTTACAAATTTTGATCATTAACCGAAGGTTCTTCTTCTACTTATAGAATGTAGAAGGGAAAGTACAAATGGGAAACTCAACTGAACTGAAACATAAACAAGAAGTAAAGATGACATCTGGCAATCATCCTCCTCTAACTTCTCCTCAAGTGACACATCTATCACTTAACTAATAGAATCGTTCCACATAACTTAAAGCAATGGTTTCAAAACCAATAACTTTAAAGTTTTACAATTTCATCTGGGAACGTGGAAAATAGAAGAAGAAAGAATAGAAGAAGAAAGAAAGTCATGCCAGTTATAACATTTATATCTTCTTTTTGTTCTGATACTGAATATACTTGTCGAACATATAATTCAACATCTTCCCATCTGTCTTAGCCATAACTTCCTTTTCTATCCTGAACTACAGCAAGCCTTCGTTCAATACCCTGATACATGCTTCCACATCCTCCAAGCTTGGGCCGAACTTCGCGATATCCATTGCGGTGCCACCGGTCTTGATGGAATTCATCGTGAAAGGCTTAGTAGCTCCATCAATTCTCCCTGCACCATCAGAAGAGACCCTTCCAGGGAATTAGGCACTCTGCTAGGAATGATCCGTGTGTATGAAGTAACATTTCCGACCACTTCCTCATGAGTGAAAGCAATGATATTGTCTGGCAAAGACGATGCCATACTCTCAAGTGCCTGCATCCTCTGCAGCATAATTCTGCAGATCTCCAAACGGAAAGATACTGCAAACTCCAGCTGCTTCCCCTTCTCAATTGATCCGTCAGGTACAATCTGTTCTGCAATCAACACTTCTCTCGCAACTTATTGATTTTGGCCAAAGTACTCAGGTTACTCTCAACAACTATGTTCATATCTACTATGCTTGTCACCAGTTGCTTGAGTGATCTCTTTGCATCTTTAATAACCTTCAAAGTGGTGGCACCTCTCGAGTTGTCTGAAGCTTGACGAATAATTAGACTTTTCCATTCGTCGATAGCTTTCACTGGTTGCTTGCATCTTCCATTTCCTGCATCAAATGATCACTCACCTGCTTTTGAGCTGAAATGGGCTGAGTGGAAGATTTAACAACCTTGTAGCGATGATCTCACACAACCTGAGATACTTGTACGAATTTCAACTTTTTCGCCTTTTCTCTGTCAAGCCTAAGGAATAGAGCATCTATCGATGTCTACGTATTTTCTTGATCCTTCTACATGGTGGCTTCACTTGATATGGGTACTCAGTTCTTGTTATGTCTTCTGCCGTGAGCTCATCCTCTTTCTTCCCTTCCTTGGGCTGACATCTCGGCAAACTTACGCCCGACTCCTCGATGATCAACCTTGAAGTTACCTTAGCAACTTTAGGTTTTTTGTCTTTTCCGCCTAGACTCAGGAGCAGCTGCAAGTCGTGTTCCTCCAAGTTCATTTCCTCTCTAGCCTTTGGAACCAATTGCAAAGTCAACCATTCTGAGAAATTACTTCTCGGAGAATGAGAAGTTGTTGAGTGTACCACTATCTCCGCTCTGATTCCTCTCCATCGAACCACTACAGTGTTGTGGCTGCCATCCTTTGAATCATCCAAAGACAAAGCTCTTTCAAACTCTACCATCTGCAGCTTCAACGTTTCTTCAGGAACAGGTGTTAAATGGAGTGGCTGAGGAGAGAAGATGAATGTTGCGGATTGGTGGAGGAATGGCGGTGTCTCGCCGAGGTGCAACAAGTGGGTGAAATCTTGGATCTTTGGAGAAGCCGGAACTAACATCATAGCCGTGGAAGTGATCTTCTCCTTTGATTGAGACCTTCTGTGTACTTTCATCTTCTCGAGCCCTTCTTTGCTTTCTCCTCCGTGCTTCCTCTCTTAAGAGGAATCTCTGCGCGAAGTTGCCGTGACTTGATTCATGATGCTTCATCAAGGCGGTATCCCTTCGTGACCGGTTTGAAGTATTCACTTAACGGGCGGCGAGACCTTTCCTCAATCGTATGGCAATCCCCTACGTTCTCCTAAAGTACAACTCTATCTCCTCCCATTTGATGGTATGTGTCAAGTAACACAGTCCCATCATCTTTAAGATCCGCAGGTATCCGTGCTAATCCAAAGTCGAACACTTGCCGTGCTGATAGCCTGCTGAAATCTTTCTTTCTAACCTCGTACTCACTTTTGCACTTCATCCAAAAATCTTCTAATGAAGGCACATGTGCGTACTCCTGGGAGATCGTCTTCCTGGCTACTCCAAATGGATCGAAGTTCAGCCGTGCTGGGAAGAACTCTTGCTCGTACTCAGAGAACATTTCCGCTTCCAATCCTCAAGCTTTATGAATGCTCTAGCAGCTATAATGTCCCATAGTGATCGGGAAGAAGCCCGTAGACTTGTGCCGTTTTCGTGAAGGTCGTGCATCTCCACAAGTTTTGCTCAGCTCCATGGTGACCAATCTATCATTCGGATATCTGGGCAACTTAACCGGTTCTCTAGAAAAGCCGTGACCTTGAGGTATGTGAAATCCGCAAACTGAATGAAGAGACTGCCAATTCTGGACACAACTTCCCATGCTTCCTTGCTCACCCTGTTGGCCTTTAGGTCCTGTCCAGCCTGCAAATGAATTCGTAGAAGAATCCATCATTGACCACTTTGAAATCTTTCTTGCACGCAGGTACAGTAAGTTGTGGGTAGCACTCGAAAATGGGGTCCTTGGAAAGAACACCACATCTATCCAACTTGGAGAAGATGCCTTGTGAAGGCTGCTGCGTATACCAAATAGGAAGTCATTTTGAAGCTGAAAGTACGCTTCACATTCGGAGTTGCTCACCAATGTTGTCACTAATGATTTCCGACCAATTGATTATTGAATCTACTTTGTTGATTTCGATGGTCCTGATGAAAGCATACATCCATGTGCGGAAGGTGTGAGCGTTTGCTTCGCCATTTATCCTGCATAACAATTTGGCAATATCATCTACCTCTTGTACCAGATTGGACCGCGGAAGAGTTCTTGGGAACTTGGAAGGAGATCGAGCTTCTTCATGTATCTATTGTTCATTATGTTCACGCAATCAACTCTATGCTTCTCCCACTTGCTGCCGGCATCCTGAATGCTAATAGAAGTCACCACCTTTCGTGCCGGAATCTTCAAACAATAATTGATGAACTGTGTGTCCAACCGGATTATTGTTTTCCCCGTAGCATCTCGGACTGATCTGGATGATGGATGGTAAGACCTAGCACACTCCATAATGAACTCTGGAACTGGGTTGTGTATGGAAACATTGCAGCTCGAATAATTCCACTGCTTTTAACTGCACGCATGAGGGAAGTCTTTCCTGCTCTGGATCTGTCAATCAATTCGGAAAGAGGTTCGGACCTAGATCTGTGTCTCGATGTCTGTGAATTTAGAAGTGATGCATGACTCGTTGTGCTCTCTTTTTCATCCCTCTTTGCCATGGTTGTATCTATCTTTATCTGAACAATTCTTTTTCTTCTTACTCGGCCGAAATTCTTCAAAACTAGTGCGGATCTGGATAATTCTTCAGATTCGGAGGATATATTCAATGTATTGGACATTGATTTAAGCTCCCTTTCTCTTATAAAGCACCTGTAATGAATTCCTGCAATTAATTCAGACAAAGATGGCAACGGAACATGAACAGTGGATTTTAATCATAAAAATCTGCATAATTCAAACTGCTTTGCCCCAAAATTTGATGTTTTATTTGCATGCAAAGCAAGCATGAATTTTACCAACTTCACCTGAGCACTGTATCACTTATGCAAACAATTATCCAGACACAAATCAACCTCCTTTAACCTATGCGCCAAAATTGGAAGCTTTTAGCATTAATTACACCTTCTTGAGCAAAAATCCTCTCCAAATGGGGCGCACTTTTTGTCTAGGCTGCACTTCTCTGCTTTTGAATTAATTAATTCATCCTTATGGCAGCCCCTGCTTATATAATCCTCATAATTCTATAATTAATTAATGTCTTTCCTATTCCTGGCAATTAATTAATTATTTAATAAGCTTTACTCTTCAAATGGGGCGCCTATTTTGTGCATGCTCATGGCTGCCATTAAATAAATTAAATTTATTTAATTTTAGACTTACTTCCAGTTAACTCAAGCCTCACAGTATGCTTTGACCTTAGCCACTGAAAATAGGAATTAATTAAATCATTTAATACTTTAAAAAAGTATTATTTCTCTCCCAAATGGGGCGCACTTTTTGACATGAAGGGGCTGCATTAAATAAATAATATTTATTTAATTTTAGAACTGTCTATTTCCAACTTCCTTTTGTCCACTTTCCTTTGTTGACTTTTCCACAAGCCTGGGCGCCAAAATTGGAGAAGAAATTAATTAATTAATTAATTTAAGGCTGTCTTTCTTTCCCTAAAGGGGTCGCACTTTTTGGAATAAGGAATTTCTATTTTTAAAAGTCAATTGGCAATGGGATTATTTACCCTGCAAGGCAGCTCCGAAAATCCCATGATTCACTTAAGTTGTTTGACTTTCATAATGGGATTATTTACCCTGTCAGGCAGGCAATAAAATCCATCAATGCCTTAAGTGATTTTTCTTTTATTTCTGATGAGAATTTTTACCTGAGGCGGGTAAGAAATTCACTACCTGTTGCCTCTAATTTTCCCATTGTGACTTAAGTGGCGTTGCTTCCATGGGAAAAAGTACCTCTTAGGCAAGTACAAAATTCCCACCTGCTTTGCTTCCAAAAATCCCATGATCCACTTCAAACCCTCTTTTTCCAAAAATGCGGCCAGCCTAGAAGAAGCTTTTTGGTGCACGACTTCGTCTTTTCAAGAGAACCAGACCTCCGATGGCGAATTCCTTCTGGCACAACGTGCATAGGTGATCTCCAGATACTCCAGGCCAAGAATCAGGCCAAACCGGCAAAGGAATTGATCCAAAGAAATTTCATAGAAAACGAAACGGGAAAACACAAAAACACAAAACGTTGCCAAAAGTCACAAATAAAGCCCAGGATTCATTCCTGGTTAAAACCCTATTGGTATATGGGAATAATGATATGTACGATCACAACAGGGTTAAACCGGAGCACAAATTGCCTCAAACGGGGCTTAAAATAATTAAATACAAATTTTCCTGCAGGCAAACCCAGCGACAGAATAAAACAATTTTGGGCATCTGGGTATTTGGCGAAAATGGCTAATATGGCTCCTTGGGAATATCTTGACACAATACAGAACTTTCGGCAATAAAAACACAAAGCGACCCATTATTTTAAAAATTATCTAATAACCCTGAAACCGCCTATCTCAAGTGAAATTCGGATCTCCCGAACCGCGGTGAAATTCGGATGCCTTTTGCCGGTTGAAAGGATCTAAACCTTCCCAAAGTTTCAAACATCTTTTCTTCTTCGGAGGTTCATTTGGTCAAAGAATAGCCTCACAAAATACTGCGATTCAAGAATCCTACTTGGCATATGATTTAAATTAATAATCTTTAATTGAGCGTTCTCAAATAAGTTCTTTAATTTGATGCACCACTCCATTCAAACCGATGAGAAATTGTTGGTAGAGTGTACATGTCCTTAAACAATTGTGAAAATTGTTCTTCCACTGTTACGATGAACACCTTTGATTATGCTCATTTACGAGGTTGTAAGGAATCTCAGCTATGAATTCTTGAATCAAGGCGAGTGAAGTGAAGGCTTCATTGCATATGCCCTCATAATGGATCATAGAATCCTCGAGAAGCGTCTTCCTTGATTTGAGATGCAGACACCAAAGAAAACACGTCCCTTGATGTTCCAATTTGAGAATTCCTTCAATGGCTAAAACTAAGGATTCCATACTCGTCAATTCCTGCAAACTGGGCAATATCTCATCCAAATTTGATATATTAGAAACAAAGGTTTCCTTGAAAGAAAGAATTGGATCAAGATACACACTAACATCTTCATGGAGCTTAACCGCGGTCTTGATCGTCTCTTGGCCTAAAACGAGAATCTTTGAAAGCCAAGTTTTAGTGACATGGCCTAATGTGTTTATTTCTTTTGACAAATTGAGACTTTCTTCATCCGGGGCAGCCACTGCATCAGGTACTGGGAAAGTGGATGATATGGGATTTATCAAATGTTGAACATATTCCACCCATTGATTCTTCTCGGCGTTGAGCTGAGAGTTCTGAGACTTATATTTCTCAAGTCTCTTTAGCACGATATCAATTGAATCTCGAGCCATCGCCATGTCACTTTCTAATGTGGACCTCCCAAGTCCACGTATGGAAACTTCATAATCAGCAGGTGTCATGGCATCACGCTCCTTATCAACTTGTGGGATGGCGAGATCTGCAAATCTATTTCCGTCATTATCCACCATTATTCGAGAAAGCACCTTAGGCTTTTTGGGAATGATGTCATTTGAAAGTTTGAAAAGGGCATCAAAATCAATGTCAATTGCCTTGACAACCCTCTTCCTTTTCTTAACCTTGGAATCAACCTAGGAAGGAGTATCATGCACTATTTTCGCATACAAAATCCTAGAGCTTGAATCAATATTCTCATTGTTCTCGACATCATGAGATCCTACAAGAATCCTATCTACGACCTTGATTTGGGGAGAAATAACCTCAATATCCACCTCCTGATCATTCGGGAGATTTTGGGAAATTTCTTCATGAACTGTAGGTTCCGAAGTATTTGATATTTGGACTACCTGCACCTGAGTGGACGCTTGTTCAAAGCATGGCTGAGGATCGTTTGCCACGAGCTTCTGAGCACTATTAACAATGTGGGTAGAAGAATCTCTACTCGAGGTAGAAAATCCTGATACACGCTCTCTTCCTTCATTGGGGCTAGGGTCTTTAGATTTTTCTCCTCGTGGCACATTACTTGGCAAAGTGGATTTTGGCAACCACTCCTTTCTTGCTTGTTGTGTATGATTGGATGGTACGGAGGTTGATCGAGAAGGGGCTTTGGTTGAATGAAGACCTCCTCATGTTGGCAATTTTTGTGATCCTGAAGTATGATCTTGAATTGATTGTAACTTGGCAAGTTCTCTATCGTACCAAGATATGCTTCTTTCAAGAATCGGTTGATTCTTGCTATCAAGAGAAAATTCATCTCTTTTGGTCTAGTCAATTCGAGGCAACGGGTAAAAGCAATTGCATCATATGAGGGATCAATGACATCTTCATCATCATTTATGAATGAATCGGGAGGGTTCTTGATGCGGAAGGCCTTGATCTGAGCAAGTGTTAGGCAAGAAAACTCTCGTCTTCTTACTTCATGTTTGTCCAAACAGGCAGCCCAGAAATCTTCCATGGTGGGGTTATGTTGATACTTTGCTCCAAGAATCTTCTCCATATATCCATTAATATCAAACTGGGCTCTCTTCACATATGGATGAATTGTGATGAGGGCGAACTCTTTTTCCATGAGTTGTGCACTGAAAAGATTTGGACATTGGTATTCCCCGATTTGGATTGGGAAATGAATTCCCGAACGGTGCTTGTCACTGAGAAGACAGTGAACTTGGAATAGTTGTCATGCAAGCTCCATTAACGCTCATCTATCACTGACGTACTTAGGAAGCTTCCATGGAGTACCAACAAAGCCACTCACGCGAATGTAGGAAAATGATGAAAATTGAATAAACCAAGTTCCCCATTGGGAAATGACATTCATGGCTTCTTTAGAAAATCTTTCCTCAAAGTATTCGATTCGGAGTTCGGATCACGCGGAAGGTGAATGCATCGTTGACTCTTCTAAAATGGTGAGAGCTATTTTTGAAACTTAGTTGCGGGTAATAATGGAAAACACTTGTTTGACGGCCCCATGACTCCTCTTGTTTCGAGTCCAGAAAATAGCTTTCTTCACTCTTTGCATAAATCGAGATACGATGTCATGTAGAAGCATCCGGTCATCTTAACTTCTATCAATTGTTTGTGAAGGGTATTGCGATGATGGTGGCCCAATCCACAAACTCTTTCTTTAGCAAGGATGATACTGAGATAAACCTGATACATCCATGGGTGGAAAATCCTAGCAGAGGGTAAACCGAAAACTTGGCTTATGAGAGCAATAATGTCCCGATTTCTTCCATGAACTCAACGCGATACGAGTTCTTTGGGAAGCCGGTCGATTCGAGGCCTCTTGGTTACTAACCAGTTGTTATTAACCATGTTGCTCCATCTCAAGGGTTCTTCATCCCAAAATTCTTGTGCTGATTGGCGAGTGATATCCGCATTCTCAGGAAAGTCAGGTATGCCGAGCAATTCCTCAATGTGCTCTGGTGTGATTAAGAGGAAAGGCTCGCGATTATCTTTAAAAATTCCTCGCCTCTCAGGATCATAATGTTCGCACAAGCGATAACCAGTTTTGGACACTGCACTGAGACAAGAAATCTTTGTTGCTTGAGGTAGACCACTATGGTAAAGCCTATCCGAGAATATGGTTTTGCCTTCAGTTTTCACCCTTTCACATAATTGTTGCACATTGATGTGACCTAGATTTGTATCAGTGATATTGTCGTATCTTTGACTTAATGGAAGTGAGAGGGATGATTCCTTGGAATTCGTACTTGAGTGCGGACTTATTTGATTTCTCCACTAGCTTCCTCGATCTTCCTGCGGATTTGTTAGATTTCTCGGCCATTATGAATTTCACAGAAGAATGACTCGAGGCACGCAAAACAATGCAAGCGGGGTCGGGTCTCAATCTCCGAAACCCCCGTCAATGTAAAAAAATATGACTCGCTTTAATATTATTATTATTATTATTATTTTAAAAATAATAATAATACTATCTCGATTACAAATTTTTAAAATGTGAATACAAACAAAAATATCGAGACTAAGCTCGAATTCTAGATCGGGCAACAATAATATTATTTTATTTTTAAATCTCCCGATTATATTGATTTTATGCAAGACCAATTTTAATCATTTCTTTTCCTCGCCTGCTCCAAGTTGTTTGGCATGGAAATTACTCTGATTTTCTGATAAATACTTTGAACTTGCAATTTCCTTGCGTTGGCATTTGTTTGGACTGTGTCTTGTTTGCTCATGCGTTGATTTTCTCTTTGCCCAATGGCTGCGTTTTGGAAGTTTACTGGTCTAGAGAATGCGTGGAAATTTGTTCTTGTTTTCTTCCTTTCAAAACAAATGCATTGAAATTATTTACAACTTCTGCATGCTGCGTGGGCTCTTAAGCTGTTCCTTGGGCTGCATGGGCTCTTACTTTCTCCTCCCTGCGTGGTGTTTTGCTTCTTTACCTGCTGTGTTGAAATCTGTTCTTGTTTTCTTTACTGTCCCCCTCTGCCAATGCGTGGGTAATGATCTTTTTGTCTTTTTTTTGCTATTTTGGACTGTTCCTTACTCCATGCATGGGAAAATTTATCTTGTTTTCTTGCTGTCTTTTTCCCCCAGGCGTGGTGTATTTCCTTTTGTTGGCTGGGCGTTTGGAAATTGTTTTACTGTCTCATTGCCTCTTCAGCGCCCAACCTCCTTCTCCAATGCGTGGAAGCTTTATCTTTGTTGTCCCTTTGACTGATTTGGACTGTCTTCTTGTTTAATGCGTGAGAAAATTTTTATGCTGTCCTCCTTTGCCAATTGCATGAGAAACTGATTACTTTGGTTGTTCTCTCTTTTTTGCATGTATTTCTCCTTCACTATGGCGTTCACGGTTTGAGGAATGTGATAAAAATATTATTATGCTTCTTAGAAGAAGTAAGAAGCAATTTAGAAAGCTTCATACGACTCTTTCCAACGAGTTCGATGGAGGAATTTATGAGGGTTAACCCAACTTCCCCTCTTCCCGGGTAGTGGAATTAATTGCCAGGGGGAAATGGGGAAAGCAACGGCCAATTGCCAACGGGAATGGCAAAGTGGGCTAGCAATCTCTGTTCAATTTCCCCATGTGGGAAATCGGGAGATTTTTTGCCCATTTGCCAATTTATTAATTTGGCAATTGGGGGAAGAAATCCCACGAGTGAGGATTTAAAGCAATTTTGCCATGAAAGGGGAAATCCAGGCCCGGGAAGCCAATTTGGCATCCCCGGCAATGGGAAGCGGAAGCTTATTTTTCCCTGGCAAAAACTTGTCGAATGAATTTTAATTAACATTTATTTAATTAAATACTCCAAAGTTATTAAAAATTAATTTTATTAAACAAAGAGTAATCAATTAATTAAATATTAATTAATTAATATTTAACGCGACTTGAGACCTGGCGGGAGTTCTTGCCCGAAAAGGACGAAACGAAGACCGGAACGATCACAAAAATGAGACGGTCGTGATGAGAGTGATAAACCACGCAAAGTAACACTTTTGAAAAATTTCCATTTTTATTTTTATTTTGCAAAGTCAAAATTGGCTGATAACAGACCTACATTTCAATATAAAAACAAATCAAATAAAAACTAAAATACAAAATAGAGTCGTCGACATACCTAGTGGTTGTTTTCAACTGAGATCGGAATCTCAGCGAGCAACGAATGGACATTGGTGGGCGCAGAGTCTCTCCAACAACACAACAACACAGACGCCAAGCTTTGCCAAGTGCCAACAACATGGATGCAAATGCAGGAATACACACGTCAATGGCGGACACAAATGCAGGCTTCCAGCAACACGACAGTCAAGCTCGAGTTCAACAGTCATAAACGTCAAGCTCAGGAGGTGTGAAGATTATTATCGTGTGCAGGAGATTTTATAGGACAATAACGATGCAGAAACCCTAAAATGCAAGGAAACCCTAAAATCGAACTTCAAAAAAAATTAGAGTATTTTCAATGCTTTTCAAGCACGATTTTCAACATATTACATTAAAAATTGACGTCCGCGAATAAACACGAATTAAATCACGATTTTCAACGCATTTAATTGGGCCTGTTAAAATCCGACGAATTTCGATTTTTTTCCTTGTAGTTCGGCGAATGCGGCAACTTAGGCTTGCAAAGGATGAGGTTTTATCAGACTTAGAAGGATCGATGATGAAGAAGAGCCAATTGAAATTGTAAGTATTACACCTCCATCATCTATCTTCTTCCATGAAGAGTCTCTTGTTATTAAATCTTCCTTTGAGCTTGAAAAGGAATCAAATATGAAGTTGTTTGCAAAAGATGAGGTAGCAAATGTTGCAGATCAGTCTACAAGCATCCAATATGAGCAGGAAAGGGCCTTAAGCATTCCAAATGATGAAATTACACAAAAAGAAGAGGGGCAGATCAGAAAAATCAGTTTGTTAGTCATGAGAAGACCATGTCCAATCAGGTATTTGGCTAGTTTAGAGCCACAAACAGAGTTGCCATCAGTTGTGCTCATTTTGAGCATAAGAAAGAGCTTCAAGTTGTCAAAAATCAGCCTCAACATCTACAAAGACAGAATTCAAATCCTACAGAGGTGTTTATTCATTTATGGGCTGATATTTTGGGCAAATCAATAGTGCATGCCATGTCTGCACTCATACCATGTGATCTAGTTGCAAAATTGATCTCATGGCCCCACTTTCTAAGGAAAGGGAGTTATTTCTCTCAACTAGTCTGTGGTTTTGTTTAGCTTTCCTTTTCTGTCTGGTTAGAGTAGGGTAGTTTAGGATTTCAATTCAATAAGTGCTTGCATGCACATTATTTTTCCAGTTTTCTTAGTTAGTTTTCTTTCCAAGAAGTGCTTGCATGCACATGTTTTCCTTTTGTTGAAGAAGGTAATTCAGTTCTTTTGTTCAGAGGATGCAAGTTATTGACGAGTATGTGACTCCATAGCCCAATGGATGTAGAAGGCTACTAATCTCTTGTTTAGAAGGAAAAAATCCCGTGATGTCGCAAAATGTTACCATATTTTTCCATGCAAGAATGAACAAGGCTATTTTTAAGAAGTTGGCTATTTTTGGCAAAAAGTCTATTTTTAGCGTTTTGCTATTTTTAGCATTCGCCAAAAATAAAGTGTTCAGTGGAAATTGGGTGAATGGTGAAAATTGCTATTTTTAGCATTCGCTAAAAATAGCGAGTTTCCAAAATAGAGTGCAAGTGCATGCACAAAAGCTAAGCAGACAAGAGGGAAAGGAGTGCTAAAAATAGCGAAAGTAGTCGTAGGGAAAAGCAACTAATTATGGCACAAAGGTGGCGCCAAAGAGAGTTAATAAGAGCTATTAAAATTAGCACTAAAACAGTTGGTTTCTTATGCTAAAAATAAGACTAAAGTGGTTGTTAAAGACAGTCAATCTATGGCTAGAGACAAGTCAAAGAAGCAGTTGCTAAAAATAGCAGGATTGGCGCCAAGGTTAAAGGTCAAAGGGGTAGATTTGATAGTATTCTAATCCTTTATCATGCACTGATTCAATGCAAGGCAATTAAGGAGTTTAATTTGGAAGTTTGTGATTTGTTTCATCCCTTTTGCATGCCGGGGATAAGATCTATCGGGCCCTTTGTTACTCAGATTTGTGGAGAGATGGATAGCACCTTTAAGAGGATTTGACCTGTCCTCACTACTTTAGGCCGTGCCTCTTCGACCAGGGTGAGAGGACCCTTAGTGTAACCTTTGTTTGATGAAGGAGATGGAGATATCCTTCTTTTGCACAAATTTTATGAAGAGAACCTTGGGAAAATACAGTCAATACTCCATGATTTAACTCTTAAGAGTTGTCACTTCTAAACGATGGAGATACTTTCAACACAAGGCTAAGGTTACTGAAGACATTAAGAAATCTTGATTGTTCTGCATATTTTTGCAAGTAGATTTTGTTCCTTTGTTGATACACAGGGCAAACAGGGGTAGTTCAGGGTGGATTCATGGTTTTTGAATGATTTTGGTGGGAGATGAAGCAGGATAAAGTTGATTATACCAGATCTTCGAAGGGACTTCACAACAATGAACAACTCAACAACAGAATACTTTGAGCAGTTAAGACATTCCTTGACGAAGGTGTGCTTCATGGAGGCCCAGATCAGCACATTTTCACATAATCTTTGAGACTCTAACACGAAGGCTCGAATTGAAAGACTCAATTAAACACCAAAGTCTCTGATCAATCACGCCTAAGGTACACCCGAAGACTTACAGACAATCTTTATCAACAAATGACAGTGAATTGATTTTAAATTTGTTTATCTCATCCAAGATGAAGGCTCTTCTTGAAATGAAATTGCAAATACCATTAAACTATCACAGGGACGAGATCTGTGTGATTTCACAAAGATTTCAATGTAAGATTGCAATAGGAATGAAAGAAACTATTTGCAGACATTTTGAAACAAAGCAGACACAAATTGCTAGAGATTGGACACAAATTAATTTCAAAATTGCTTAAATTCATCAACAGGGGAAAGCTTCAGAGCAATCTCAGTGCTCGTCAATGGCTATACATCTGTAACCAACTTGACATGATAGAAAATCTAACACAAAGGAAATTAACCAGGTATCTCAGACGGGCTTCTTAGAATAAGGCTTTCTCAAATTTTCTCTTAGGAATTCAAACTCCGACCATTTGCAAGAGTATTCTCATTGCATTTATACATTTCATTCACCCCAAATTTGTCCCCAAAAAGAAGAATATTTGAGGGACCTTTGCTTGCTACTAATTTGTTACAGAAAGTGACGTTTAACAAATTCGCACCCGCATCTGCTAGGTGGACAAATCATGAATTGATCACGTTTCTCAGACCCTCGACTAATGACTAGGATGCCATGCCACAACCGTTTTGACACTCCTTTTAATCATTCTGATTCTGTCATGTGAGAAATCCCCTTTTTAATCATTTTCCAGAGGCTCTGCAGTGGATCTCGACAGTAATATTTTTTTGTTCTCGAGGTAACACCTTTTGCGCCTACAACCTCATCATTTCATCCCTTTTCCCTCTCTTTCCTCTGCAATTCTGCCCCACATGCATTTCCTCTGGTAATTCCCGTCTTTGTGAGTGCCTGAGCAATTCCCACTTCAAAATATCGACCTTAACAATCCTTGGACTCACAATTTAAGTTTCAAATCCATTCAATGGCACCTTACAGACTAGAGACGACAAGGAATTTCATCAAAGAATGATGAAAAAAAGTAAGTATTCGCGTCTCCAGGAGTCTTGGAGCAGAAATGGCGGAAAAAACAGGTGAAATGCATAATCGTTGATTCTGCCCCTTTTCCACTTTATATCATAGCCGTCCACATGTTTCCTTGGCGCAACTGCAAAGGAGAAGCACAGAGGCAAGTCCCAAACAAGCGCAAGCCTTCCACGTACCCTAGGCCCAAAAAAAAAAGCCTTTTGGCCTTTGAAAAGTCTCGGTGTAAAAGGAGCCAATGGAAGCCTCCACGTGTCTTAATGGTGCATTTTGAGATGGTCCCCAAAAGCAGAGACCCCAAACAAGCGCGGGCTCAACACGTGTCTTAGTCGGCAGAGTCTGTTAAAAAAGTTGAAGGTTCAGCGGAAGGCGCCATGTGTCTAGGGTCCGAGATAGTTTCCTTAGGCCGTTGAAAAGTCCAAGCAAAGGGCAGAGTGAGCAGAAGCCTCCAAGTGTCCTCCTGGTGCTTCTTCAAAATAAAACTTAGGGGCCGGTCCCCAAACATGCGTGGTCCCTCCACGTGTCCCAGGCCTTAGAAAGTCGCTTTAAAAAGTCTAAGTATGGACAGATCCGCGGAAACCTCCACGTGTCTCCCTAGCACAACTCAAGGCCAAACCAAAAGGTGAATTTTCAAATGAGCGTCGTTCCTCCACGTGGACAAGTTTTGGGTTGAAGCGAGCCTTAGAGTTTTTAGAGTGCCCACCGAGCCACATCCAACCAAAAAGGGCCACGTTTCCACTGATGCAGAGATGTAAATTTGACAGGAAAAACACACCCATCAAACCGTAAAAATGCAGGAAAACCACCATTTGAGCCCGGAGATGAATTTTTCTTCAAGGACAGAGAATTTGGAAATGTTATAAGGTTCAAACATGATCCTCCGAGCTACATCCAATCACGTTTCCTCAGGTATTTGGGACAAAAATGACAGGGACAACAATACGTGACTGCGAAAAACGTAAGGAACAACTCAAGTTTTACGCCCAATTTACAGAACTCCTTCAGATGGACAGAGAAACGAAAAACAAATTTTGGACCTTTAAGTGATCTTCGACCAAGGAAGGGACTGATCATGGAAACCAAATGGAGGACAGAGTCTTCAAGCACCAACTCGAGGAGATAGAAAACATGACAGATGCCACCTGGCGAGGAATTTCAATGATGAGCGGGCGAGACTAATTTGAGCACCAACGGGGCCAAAAAGGTAAGGCGAGACCCATATAAAGTCATTATAATCTTTTAATTGGCTTGCAAAATGCACCAAACCCAGCCGACCCCGATAATGAGAATTACAACAATCAAAAATAAATATGAACAAAGAAAACTGAAATATAATCCATGATCTTCCATTGAACCCTAATTCAACCATTCCTTGCCTTCCGAAAGAGGAAAGCAAAGGAATCCTTTATTTTGGGATTAATTCGAAAAAAGGGGACAACATAGATCGGGCAAGAGAGAATGTAATGTCCCTTTTTAGGGGGACTCAGGAAATGACCAAAGAGTTGAGATGTAACTTAAAAATCAGATTAGTAAGTTGTAGATGACTGATATCAGCCCTGCAACCTACAAATTATGCCCTTCCTAGGGCAGTGACCTCTTAGGAGAAGTCAAACACACTTTCCTAGGCACAAATCTCACTCAAACCTTTAGGAAATATGCTCAGAATTTATGAGAAATAACCAGCAATTGTTAGATGCAAGAAAACTGATTTTTAGTTCCCCAGAAATGAAGATATGAATTTTCTATAAACCCTTGTCTGCAGAGTTACTTTAAAAATTCATAACTTTACCTAGGAAGCTCCAAAATTCATGAAACTTGGGATCTTGGGGTTTAAAAATATGACGAATGCAAATATCAAATCAGCTTGCCCAAACATCCACCAAAACATGCCAAACCTTCCTTTCAAGCAATTCACCCCTCTTGGAAATGCCCTAAAAACCATGCAAGATCACTCCAAATATATTCTGAAATTATTATTCAAGCTCAACAATCAATTGGTGAAGGAATTATAATTTTTGGAAGCCTAGGAATGTTGGAATGAATTTCCTTCAAACCCTAGTTGTTGCAGAAATAAATAAATATTTTCAGATCTGATTATGCACGCCATCATGTTTTTAAGCTATTTGGGCGTTTTAGTGGCCATCATGTTTTTGTCCTCATTTATATAATATTATGGCAGCAATCCATCAAAAAGATGGACAAGAGTCATGCATTATACTAGACAAGCATCCCTACCTTGGGAAATGGGCAGATGTTGGATACCTACTCATGAATGGCCTATTTCTTTTGGGCAGCAAGTTCGCGTTTTGATTGAACAAATATTGAAAAAGTGCCATCTTTCCTCATCTAATGAACCAAATCTAATAGGATGGGGGAAGTCTGCAGTAGGAGAATATACTGTTCATTCAGGATATGAGGTGTTAACTAAAAGCATCTCTCACCCTCTCCAAGCACTGTTTAAGCAGATATGGCAGCCAGCTATATGTCCCAAGGTTAGTTTTTTTATTTGGCTCTTGGTCCATGGGAGAATTCTAACAGGAGACAGACTTATGAAAAGAGGTTTCTATGGACCATTTAGATGCACATTATGTTGGAATGATCAAGAGACTAAACATCATCTTTTCTTCCAGTGTTAGTGGATAATACCTTTATGGCAATCTCTTGCTAATATGCAGTGTTACGCGGGGACGCGTCCCAGAGGTTTTCAACACGTCCCGGACGTCTCGGGGACTTGGAGTGCGGGGATGGGACAACTATCCGAATGATAGATTGGTCACCATGGAGCTGAGCAGACAACTTGTGGAGATGCATGACCTTCAGTCGAAACGGCACAAGTCTACGGGCTTCTTCCGAATGATAGATTGGTCACCATGGAGCTGAGCAGACAAGCTGTAGACTACTGCACTACACAAGAATGCAAAATTAAATCTCGAGAAAGAGCCCCTTCCCTATCCTTTTCATTCTTTTTAGATGTACAGAAATTTGGTTAAAACAGATCACAAACATTTATCCACAGTTATTCAGGTGTATTTGCCATTTCTTGGTCATTGCTGGAGACAACCACTGCTCTGACTCCTGACATATGACTTTGGGGCTGATGAAGTGTCCTCTTCACCACAGAATCAATGTGTTACACATAAGCCACATAATTCCCAACAGTTTATAGCGCCTTCTTCTCTTCTTGCTAGCGATGCTCCTTAATAATTTAATCACCCTTCATATTCTTTAGGGTGTCATTATTAGTCCTTTAGTTTACCTTTTGTTCCATAAATATTGTTGAATACTTAACAAAAAAGTTATCCTACTTTGGATCCAAATCCTTTAGAGCTCCTCATGCTTGTCAGCAAGCTTCTCTTCTGTCCATTAGCGTATTCTTCCAAAGCCTACTCTGTGAAGGGGATAATCCAATGATCTCCAGGTTCCCTTTATCCACTCTGTAGTTTAACTTATTTTAGAACCTGTCTATGCTTTCCACTTCCACTGCAAATTTCATCTCATGTCAGGAGCGAATCCTTTCATATTTTCTAATTCTGTTCATGCAATTTCTTTTTTGTTTCCTCATCATCCCTAATAAAGATTGATGTATGTCTGTCCAAAGAAGACATTCTGCACCTGTTCCAAAACATCAATTGGTGGCTCTGAAAAAGTGGGAGCTATTACTAATGGATCCTCTGCTTGCTGCCTAACTAAGTGCTTCTTCATAGCACCATTCACATCCCTTGTTCTAATTTGTATTTGCCAATGTCAATGAATATGGAACTTACGACTGAACTCGGTAATTTCCTTGCCAATCCTCCTTCCTAAGCTCAATTTATTAGGAGTTTTGACATCGCCATCCTATCCTCTCCCTTCATATTCTCTTCCTCCATTTAGGATTTGCTTCTATAATTTTCAAGGGCTTGTTTGGCTCATCTAGCCCCATGACCACAAATGTTTTCTCTGGTTTTATTGCAGGAAGAAGAGACCCTGTCACCTTTTCATGACTCTTTTTAGAATGTGATAAATGAATAGCCACCACACTCTTGTTGTACTGTTAGATCCGTTCACTTTACATCAACTCATCGCCCAGTTTTTCTATTCCATTCGGGTTGTTGACATTCTCTTTGTTTTTCTATGAATTATACAATCCATAGCCATTGATCATGCATTTGCAAATAATGAGGTCTAGAAGTGGGAAGATAATACATATCCGGTTAGTATTAGATTTGCACGTGAATCTCAAAGTAGAAGATATAACAAAGTAACAACGCTACTGGCACTTCAGTTTAACTGCAGATTCCCTAGAGAAAGTATGTCCCCAGAAAATAGAAATCATCCATTATAGCTAGGCTCCAACATTTTTACAGAAAACAGCATTCAAGACAACCCTTCCACTAGGTCCGAGAGTGCTCCAATTAGTTGAACAAGAAAACCTAAGTAGCCGAAACGGCACCCCTAGACCCCCTGGAGCGGGTACAGTACGTTTTGGGAGCGGGAGCGGCGACAGAAGCGGCTTGGGAGCGGCCAGGCAGGTCCGGATATGGCTGGATACTTCTGCAGCCGTTTCCTGCCGTTTCCTGGCCCAAAACTGTATTTTTTATTTTTTTATTTTTTTAATTGTTGTTCTTTTTTAATTCTGGTTTAAATTTAATATATCATTACAGCAGAAATTACAGTTTTCACAGCACCATTATTCTACAGAAGGTATAGTTTAAATTTAATATATCATTACAACAGAAATTATAGTTTTCACAGCACCATTATTCTACAGAAGGTATTTTTTAAATTTAATATATCATTACAGCAGAAATTACAGTTTTCACAGCACCATTATTCTACAGAACTAGAAGGTATATTTAATATTTTAACTTTAATATATCATTACAGCAGAAATTACAGTATTCGCAGCACCGTTATTCTACATAAGGTACCAAGTACAACCCATCATAAACATGGATAAAAATAGCATGTATGAGATAAATCATAAATGTAATAAACACCTCATCTAGATATGATAGGGACAATTGAAATTATGAATGTATGAGTAGTTTGTTGTGGCTATTTAGCTTGTTTTGTTTTTCATATGCATAACATGTGGTTAATTCTTATTTAGAAGGCTGAAATTTATATATTTTTTAATTTTTATATAGTTTTTGTCTTTGCCGTATCCTACGCCGTATCGAGGGTCAAAAAAATTTTTGCCGTTTCCGCATATTGAATACTCCGCTCCCGCTCCCATATCCAAAACGTCTCGGCAACTTAGAAGAAAACCCTTCCATTATGTCTGCATGCATGTGCATGTGCACTATGCATACTACATATTCACTTTATTCACTCTACTCTTTCCAAAATGTATTGTCCTTATTCCAATGTACCACATACCTCATTTTTATGTCTTGTTGTTATACTCCAATATCTTCATTCATATCTTTTAAATTATTATCTAACGAAAGAAATTTTCAGAAATATTTTGCAGAGATTTTATAGGATCAATATTTCAGACAATACTTTATGGTCCATTATCAACTTGAAGGATGAGATTACAAATAGTAGATCCTTATATAGAAAAGTCCAATTACATCATGAGGTAGAAATCAATTAATTACAAACCATAGTTACCTAAGACTCGAAGGGCGACCTAGGGACAGGGTTTCTAGGACGGCAAAAAAAATCCCAGATTTTAGGAATGGCTAGGGGATGGCTATTACGTAATGATATATAAAATTAAAAATATTAATATAATCACAAAGATACTCAAGGCATATGCTAATGTATATACGTAATGTCCCCTTTTCGAGACATTAGTAATATTTATTTTTCATTTGCATTGTAAACCCTTGGCATGCCAAGCACTACAAGGGGGAGTCTCTATAGTTAGTTTAATGTGCACATAGGTTAGTTACTTTTATTTATTTAATTAAAAAATAAATAAAGTGCGCATAGTCTTAGTATTAAATATTTTAATGAGAGTTTATGTTTTCCCTCCAAAAGGGAAAGAAAGTCGGTCTTTCTTTGGATATTGCACCCCTTAGTTCTATAAAAGGGAGGTCGCATTTCTTTAGAGGGGATGTTGAATTGATCATTTGATTTTCACTCCATGCTTAGGGTTGGGATGCATGCCCATTAATGTTCTCCCTCTCTTGCATGGGAGTTATTGTGTTAATTTGATATTCAATTGAAGTATTTTCATGAGATTTGCAAATCTACTTGTTGGTGATTCCTTTCTAGCTTTGGCAACTTGTCTAGAGTATTGGCACATTTTATTGAGGGTAAAATCTGCATGTTATTGAATATTGTGAAGGGTTTTATGGTGCTTTATAATCTGTTGTTTATTGCTGATTTTATTCTAATTATGGCGACTTGATTTGAGCATCTTTTGGCATGTTTTAAGAGTGAATAAGTGATATTTGTAATCTGATCTGAGTTGGCTTAATTTTCTGAGTGTGGGCAGCCATTGTGGGATGTTTTTGAAGATTTCTAAGAGCTGGAAATAATTTACATATTTTATGCTAACCCTAGCGATTGGGTTTAGGATTTTGGGGGCTGTTTTCGAGGGTTTTCGGTGGGATAAAAATTCAGATCTTTAGTTCTTTGGAAAGCTCTTGAATTATAGATTAGTCTGCACTTTACTTCACGGCAAAAGATGAAGTATTGAGCAAGTTATGAATTTTCCAAGTTTCAGTTGTTTGGGCCAGGGTTTTATCTACACAGTTTCAGATTTCGTGGGTTGATTTGCATACCTTCTACTTATCCAAAAATTGTGATCTATAGCTTGTTGGAAAGCTAAAAAGATAAAGAATATTTTGGCATTGGTTTGATAGAAAAACATTGGATAGTGAAGAAGTTATTAATTTTTGAAGTTTGCAGCAATCTAGTGCATTTATTAATTAATTACTGTTGTATTTAATTTCAAATTTGAAGTGATTAATTTCCTAACTGGTTCTCCCATCTAATCCACCACCTTGGCTCACTCTAACCTTATTTGGGTTGTATTGAAGCTAACATTGGATTATTTGAGGTTGAACTAGGAGGGTTTAGTCTTCTAGAGTCGATTCAATAAATTAATTTGCATATTTGGATAATATCCCAAAAGGGGATATTACAGTATCATAACAATAAATTAGTTTGGCCAAATAATAGGTCTTCTTCTTCAATGTATCTATTCACTTGCAGCAAACACTAGCAAACATCTTGGGCTTCAAAATCAAACACCTTCCAAGGAAATTTTTTGGAGTATCCTTCTTTTCGAGCACAACAAGAAAACATTTATGGGATAACCTCGTTCTCAAAATTGAGGCAAAGCTCTCATCATGGAAAGGAAAATTACTTAGCTTAGCGGGACAAAGTTTTACTCAAATCAGTTCTACAAGCCATGCCTATATATGTCCTCTCAATACTAAAAGTTTCAACCAATGTCCTCAAATCCCTAAACAGTGGAGAATTTTTTGTGGTAGCAGACATTGGATGAAAAGAAAATTCCTCTATTGAGCTGGAAAAAGATCTACTTTCCAAAGAAAATGGATGAAGCTAACCTAATGAGACCTAAATAAACATTACCCAAATCTAGGTGCCAAACTTCTCTCGAGAATTTATTCAAATTTAGACCAGTTATGGACACAAATCTTGAGAGCCAAATTCCTAGACTCGGTGGCGAGAAGAAAGGATAATCACAACATCAAACCTCCAAATGGGTCGAACATTTGGAACTTTATTCTCTCATGTAAAAGGATAATATTGAAGAAACTTACTTGGGAAGCAGTGTACGGGAGATGATATAAATTTATGGACTAACTCTTGGTCGAGGCGTCCACCTTTAGACACTATTATTGAAGAGCTTGTTGGAATCAAAATCATATCCACAGAAAAGTGGGGCACAAAACTATCCAACTACTTAAGCCCCTTGGTAGATTGTAATGTCCCCACTTTCCTAGTCGATCACTCAGATGATGAGATTTGCCTATTATCCATCTCCGTAGGTAAATTCAGTGGATAGGAGATGATTCTTGTGGCATGAGATGTTTTTCCGCACTTGAGTCGGGCACCAAAATGGTTTATTTAATGAGCAAATTATATTATTTTAATTAAAGTGACTTTATTAAGTGGGGTTACAAAGTTACTTTATAATGTCATATTATTAAGTCGGAAAAAGTGACTTTATAATATTTAATTATGACGTTAAGTGGAATTTTATTTTTATAAAGTGGAATTAGTATAATTCCACACTTGGGCACCCCCTTTGGAATTGAAAGGCAAATAAAATAAAATTAAAGGTGGTTTGGATTCCAGGGTTTGGGTTTTTATAAAAAGGGTTCATTCTTTCATTTGGGGATCATCTATCATTTTCAAAGACAATTTCAGAGCAGCTCATGCTTATTATTTTCCGAGGATGAAACCCCTTGGAGGATTGTGGATTGGACGAAAACCCAATTCATATTGTGGGAGATTCATTCAGGATTTCCATTTGTGCTTCATTGAAGGATTCAATCAATTGCAATAGTTGTTGTATTATTGCAATTCTGAGAGCTAGCTAATTGGGTGCAATAGCTGATGTATTATTGCATCTTATTGAGAAGATTGTTGAGTTGCAACAGCTGAGGTATTGTTGCAAATATCATTTCTTTTGGCACAGCAGTGATTGACGTATTGTTGTGATTCAATCAAAGGAAGTATTGAAGATATTTTCAGTTGTTTTGTGGGCAATATTGAGTATCAATTTAGTCATGGGGACGATCTGATGATCAAAGTGTGTGAGCAATAAACAGAAGGAAATCTGTGCAGCATCATCTCAAAATCGTGGCATCCAAGCAGGTCTATCAGCTAAGAGGAGGTCGATCATTTGTTGCATATCAGGTTCTTCTATTTCATATCATTTTTATAGGCTACATTGCATTGTATTAGTTGCTGCCATATAGTGGTTGTAGTTGCATGAATATTTGGTATAGGACATTGTAGCGGCATTCATTCATGATTCGATGTAAGCCAAGAGTCTTGGCATTGCACTCAGATTGTAAACAGCATTTGATAAGATTGAAATAAGTCTATGCATTCAATAAAGGAGAAATAAGGTTGCACAACAAATGTTTGTCAATATGTCATTGCTGTAGTTACTTATTTCAGTTCATATTCAATCAATAGTTTACATGGCAAATGTTTGTAATAATGTCCACTAAGCTGTAGGTGCATTTCTCATGTCATTTCAGTCATATATTGATTGCATATAGCTGTAGCATTGTGTTCCCTTTATTTCAGTCATTTAAATTACTTCTTGCAAGTCCTTTGCAATCATCAAAACAAACCAAAACACCAAATGAAGAAACTACAACAGCAAGTACAGACTTGCAAGCCAAGTGTTTGACAATATTCCTTGGAGCTCAAATCACCAAAACAGGGTCGGATTTTCAAGGGATACTTCATAGATATCAAGGAAATTATCAATTTCACTTGCTGTTATATGCTTATATCAGTTGTATATTTCTGTTATGTCTTCTGTTCACTGATTGTATTCTGAATAGATATCATTGATGTTAAAAGAACACATTTGACTATGATGTAATTCAACACCCAAGGAATAGAACATTTGGAAGTAGACAACCAATCTAAGATCTTCTATCAAGCCCAAAACTCAGAGGCTTAAGCATTTATTCAAAAGCAGATCCAATCAAAGGAAAATTACATGATCTAAATATATCCTTTGAATTAAATATCATTTTCAACCATGAACAGCAAACCTAAATATTTTTCTTGAATTAAATAATGGAGGGATTAGTGACCAATAAAATGTTAGTAGCAAAACTAGCTTCATGTTAGGTGCTAAAGATGCCTATATTGATGCATATTAGAATTTTGGACCGAGCTGTTTTAGGAGTTGTACCAATAGACGTATAATTGACTAAAAGCTTGACACTATCAATATTAATGAAAATATATAAAAAAGAGAAAAGGTCCGAAATTGAGTGAGACTAGGTAGAGACAAGGGGCTTAACTAGAGTAGAGAACTTGAATAAAGTGTAGAAGCATTCTCTTAAGATAAAACAGAGGACAGAGCAATTATGAGAAGTTGAATCAATTGTGGAGGCATTCTCTTGTGCGAAAAAAGAGGGATAGAGCAATTGTGAATTGGACAGGCAATGCAATGTATTAAATGCTACAGAGATAATATGAGCAATGAGAAGAACTAATCTAAGTATAGCATGGTTTGATGAAAGACTACACAAAGCCTTGTTTACGAAAACACAATATAAGTTTGAAGTGGTTAAGAAGATATTTCATGTTAAGAATTCAAAATATGTAACACCCAAATGAATACCATCATTCTTAAAGGCAGTCTCTTAATGACTTCTAAAGAGAATGATGTAATATATACAATCTGTATCAACCCAACAAGAGATAAATACAACCTTCTACAATTTAGGAGGATCCTTTAAAGTAGAAGGTGTTCATAGCCAGTACAATGAGGTTTATGCACTGAATTTTATGTATCAATCATATGAGTATTATTATTCTATAATCTAGGTCATTCGCACAATTAAATTGTCAATTTTAATGAATACCAATCTATTAGGAAATGTATATCATAAACTTATCTAAATAGGAATAAGTTGTTTGGATAAGATCCCCAAGCAACAATATATTTTACACTGCTCTGCTAATGGGTTTGTCCTATTCCAAAGATTATGAGGCAGATAAGATGGAGATCCCTAAATGAGAATGTTATAAAAGTTGAATTTCGACGGGCCATCCAAAGGAATTCCAAGATAATAAATTAGAGAGAAGTTCTATTGTCTTGTGCACTCAAAATTACGAAAAGGTACATCCAGCATTTGTTTAATGTTCACACTTGACGAAAATCCAATTTAACAAGAATATTTTGGTTTAGTATGGATGATTGTGCCAACAAAGAGTGAAAATTCAACCAAATATCATCATAGAAACCATCCACAACATAGATAAACACTTTAAGAATATTTTAGGGCACTTTTCACCATGAAACTCAAGCAAATACTCAACTGGAAAATTAATTATGAACAGCAAAAGTGCGGCCAATATAAATGACCAAAAATGAGGTCTCCAAACCCCAACAATGGCAAAATATAGAAGATCCCAGCCTTATAAATTATGATAAATCTGAATATCAAATAATAATGAAGTTTCGTGCCCTAGAAGGCACCCAAATGCTCTCTAACCCTAGTCGCTCCCTAGGAGAGGGGCTCCAAACAATATAAAAACCCTTGAAATCACTCCTCCTTGATGCCCTAGTTGCAAACCAGCAAGATGGTCTTCAATAATGCCTTCACCACCACCAACTTGGAGAGTTTTTGTTCTCCAATATGCCACAAGGAAGGGTTTCATCCTCCTTGGATGCCACACTAATGGATTGTCACCCCTTAGTGGAATGGAATTAGAGCAATCAGCCCTAGAACCAAGTATAAAAGTGTATATGCCAAAATTGATGATGCAAATGAGCCTATGTGACTCCTCTTATACCCCTTTGGTGGCGCCAAAGGTCTAAGGGGTGAATTACCCTAGACCGACCTCTTAAGAGCTTGTTTTATCTTCTATTTTCATGTTGGGAGCTCTCCAACCCAGCCGACCTCTTAAGGAGCTTGCTTTATCTTCTAATTTGCTTTTTAACTCCTCCAACCCAGCCGACCTGCCTCATAAAGGAAAACACTAAAAGAAAATGTAAATGCTCATGGAAAAGGACTAAAATATAAACAAATACTTCCCTTGTTCACCTTCTTCCGGCCCACGAGAAGTGGAATGGGCTAGAAGTCTTCGAAATGAATTAGTTCGAAAAAGGGGACATTACATATAAATACAAACTGCAAGGTGGCTCACGAAATCTTCCACCTTTAGACCCTCTTGGATCATTGGGCCAACATTCTTTGCACTATGGCTTGTGTCCCACTTTCCTTGCCCCGAAGTAGCGCACCCGAAAGGAAGAGGACACCACCGAATTTGTTCTCGTTCTTTACTCCCACCTGTGAGCTCGATGGTCTCTACCATCTTTGCCACTCTCCTCTGCCTTCTCAACATGGCGGTTAGACTTATCTACCACACACAATTTTTCCTGTCCGACTCTAAATATTTCACCTCCACGAGTTGTTGTTCAAGGTCGGGAGTAACCTGCGAAATGTGGTCGAGGTGAGAATGTTGACACTAGTTGGGATCTTGTTCCTACGAGAAAAGACTTAAATAGCGGTTGGGGTAAGCTAGATGATAAGGATTTTCCTTCTCTTGATCCTTTTGCGGTGGCAACCTAGTTTTTATGTAATGTTTTCAATTTGTATGTGTTAATACTTTTCGGTTTTGTTTCCTAGGCCTTTATTTGGCCTTGTGTGGCACTAATGTGGTGTAATGTCCCTTTTTCCCACTTAAGGATCAGATTTTGGACTTCTTGCCATTCCCTTTTCCATTGAAAAGAAGTTGAGGAGTTGGAAAAGGAAATTGAGCTCCCTTTTGCATTTGTTTTTTTAATTTTAATGTTTTCTTTTGTGTATTTCCTCTTAAAAGTCAACTAGGCTTAAGGCACTTGAAGAGGCTTAATAAAAGAATATAACATCTCCCTATGGGTCGGTCATGTCTTTCCTAGCTTCAGTGCCAAAGGGAGGGGTATAAAAGGAAGTGAAGACCTCATTTTGTACATCATCTATCTTGGCGCATTTTATATACTTGGACTTGTGAGTTGGTTGTTCTAGGTTCTTCCACTCTTGGATGAAAACCCAAGTGTGTGGCATCTCCTAGAAGGACGAAAAACCCTTCTAGTGGTTTATCGGGGACGGAAACCCTCCTACATTGTGTGAGCTTGAAAGATATTGCAGATTTGAGGAAATAATTCATATTCATATTTTTATTTGCATTGAGAGGCCTCTCCTAGATAGAGCGACCTACCTTGGAGTGAAGTTTGGTGCCTTAGAGGGCATAAAATTGATATTTCACTTAATTTTCAAATTTGCCTATATTTATAAAGACAGAATCTACTTTCTTGTGAACTTTTGGGGTTTCTAAACCCTCCTTTAATAATTATTTTGGAGCTGCACTTTTGTTGGTCATTATTAATTTTCAGCTGAGCTTATGCATGTCTTTTTGGGTTGAAAACAGTTCTAGAATATCTCTAAAAGGTTTATATAAATTGTGGATGCATTGTTAGTTGCTATTTTGGGTGAAATTGTGAATTTTCATACTATTATTCCTAAGTTCTGTTCGCTGTCCTAAATCTGGGATTTAATTCAATTTGCTGATTTAAAAATCAGATTTGTTTGCTTTGGGGTTTGAGCTAATTTCCTTGGTTGTGGTTTCATCCCTTGAAAGGGATATTACAGTAGTATCAGAGCTTGGATCTTCAAAACCCTAGGGTTTCAGTGGAAGAAGGCAACAAGGGTTTGATACTATCAAAGAAGGACAATATGGACCCTCAAGAAGCCAAAGTTGACAAATTGATTGCCGGCCAAGAGAGACTAGCGGATACAATGGATATTCTAGCCCTATCCCTCCAAAATCTAATTGAACCTAGGGTTCAAAATGGTGATGGTATCTCATCTGGAGCTAACAATACACGGTGACCTATGGGATCAGCTCACTGATCCATTATAAATCCCACTTTCCTTCCTAGAGAAGAAGCTATTCTGGAGGATGAAACAAGGTCCTACACTGGATCGAACATTTCCACAAGATATGAGGAGTATATGGCTCTTCCAAGAGAGATTCGTGAGGCTATTTCACTCGCTGAATTCATTGGAGTGAATAGAGGAAGACCTAGGCCCGAGCCTAGACATCACATGCCACAAAAGGAGGTTCAGAATGTGTTGGGAAAGATGACTTTTTCCACATTTGACGGATCAGCCAAAGGGTCAGCTAGAGCTTGGATTTAGAAGTTGAATACATATTTGTCTTTGAAGCCTATGATGGAGGAGGATGCTATCAAGTTTGCCACATTGCATCTTGAAGAAATTGCTTATGAATGGTGGTTTCATGGGTTAGTGACACAAGGGCATAATGAGATACATGACTATGATAAGTTTTGTCAAAGACTCGTTCATAGATTTGATAGAATTGATCCGGAAGTTCACTTTCGTGAGCTTGCACATTTGAGGCAACAAGGCATGGTAGAGGAGTATGTGACAAAGTTACTAAGACTTTCCGTTATGATCACAAAAGTGTTAGAAGAAGGCTTATAGTGCTTTACGTGAAGGTTTGATTGAACTCCTCAAGGGTTTGGTTTGAGCCTTTGATCCATTGTCTCTTCAAGAGGCAATTAAGAAGGCCTTAGATCTTAAAGGTGCTGCTCCAAAACAGCAGCAAACAGAAGTCTTCCTAAGTTGAATTTGAGTGGAGGACTGCCGACTAGGCAGCCTAGAAACTTCCCTTTGAACAACCCAAAGAGGCCACCCCAAAAGGTGTCACGTACTCACATGGAGCTGCCCAAACCAGCAATGAAAAGGAAGCTAGAAACGAGCTTCAAAGGAAGAATTTGTGCTTCTCATGCAAGGATCCATGGACTCGGGACATCGTTGTTTAGGAAAAGGTAAAGTGCATTATATTGAAGTATTTTTTGATTGTGATGATGATGAAAACATTGTTGATGAAGCTAGGCATAATGGTGTTCGGAGGAAGAAGATCCAAAGAAATTAGATGGCACTCTTGCTACATTGTCTGGGGCACCTAGATATCACCCATTCCGAGTAAAGGGTGATCTTCAAGGACAAAAGGTCACCGTCTTAATTGATAGTGGAGCCACGCATAATTTTGTGGATGAGAGCTTGATAAAGAAATTGAAGTTGAAGGCTGAAAATTTCAAGGGTTTCAACGTCACGGTGGCGGATGGTTTCATACTTCCATGCACAAAAAGAATACCTCAGCTCACACTCACTTTAGAAGGGCATATGGTAAGAGATGATTTCTATGTTATTAGTATTGGTGAATCTGATTTGGTGTTGGGAGTGCAATGGTTACATTCTTTAGGTGATTTTTCTCAAAATTATCAAAATATGGAGCTGAAATTTAAAAGGGAAGGCAAGGAAGTGGTGTTGCATGGAATGAAAGGTGGAATTCCTCAAGTTGTGACAGCTAAGAGCATGGAAAGAACCTTCAAAAAGGGGCAGGTTGTTTGGGCTGCCCATTGCTTGGTAAGAGCTAACTCTTCTATTTCTATTCAATCTACTTTTCATGATGATATTCAGCCCATACTTGATAGGCATGCCAAAGTTTTCAATGAGTTACCTCATGGGCTGCCACCGGATAGGGGATTCCAACATGTTATTGAGTTAGAACCGGGTACCAAACCGGTAATAACCACTCCCTACCGTCACCCACGGATTTACAAGGAAGAGATTGAAAGAACTATCAAAGAATTGTTAGAAATGGGGCTGATAAGGCCTAGTTCCAGCCCCTATGCTTCTTCCATGGTGCTGGTTAAAAATAAGGATGACACTCTAAGAATGTGTGTGGACTACCGAGTGCTCAATAAGAAGACAATCAAGAACAAGTATCTAATTCCAAGGATTGATGAGCTCATAGATGAACTACATGGAGCGGTCTACTTCTCCAAAATTGATTTGAGATCTGGGTATCATCAAATAAGAGTGAGAGAGGAAGATGTTCACAAAACCGCTTTTAGGTGTCACTTTGGGCATTTCGAGTTTCTTGTCATGCCATTCGGGTTAACCAATGCCTCGACCACCTTCCAATCATGCATGAATCATATTTTTGGTAAGCATTTGAGGAAATTTGTGTTGGTTTTCTTTGATGATATTCTGATTTATAGTAGATCATGGGAGGAGCACCTCCAACACTTGGATAAGGTGCTGGAAATTTTAGAACAGTAGTCATTATATGCAAAGAAATCTAAATGTGAGTTTGGTATGGATGAAATTTTATACTTGGGGCATGTTATCAATGCACGTGGAGTTCATGTGGATCAAAACAAGATCCAAGCCATCATGGATTGGCCAACACCAACCAGCATTACTCACTTGAAAGGATTCTTGGGTTTGTGTTCATATTATCGAAAATTTGTGAAGGGATTCTCACAACTTGCAGCCCCATTAACTTCTCTAACGAAGAAAGGAGCTTTTAGCTGGTCAAAAACAGCCCATGTAGCTTTTGAAGAGTTAAAAAGGTGATGTGTTCTTGCCCAGTTCTTGTTGTTCCATATTTCTCTATACCATTTGTACTTGAATGTGATGCTTCCGATGAAGGTATAGGTGTTGTTTTGATGCAAAATCAGCACCCCATTGCTTATGAAAGTCAGAAATTGAAGGATCATGAGAAAAGGTTCTCCATTTATGACAAAGAAATGTTAGTCATCATGCATGCATTAATCAAGTTCCAGAAATACTTAATTTTGGAAGGTTTGTGGTCAAAACCGACCACAATAGCTTGAGGTTCTTTCTCCATCAAAAGGATTTGAATGACCGGCAACAAAAATGGGTGAGTAAGCTCCAAGCATTTGATTTTGATATTGAGTATGTTAAGGGAAAGCATAATGTGGTTGTGGATGCTTTATCAAGGATGCCACCTCCTACTTCATTAGAGGATGTGGAACTTCATAGTGAGGAGAATGAAGAGTACAGGACAACAGATACATTGGGTTTGCAATTGCTTGGGGACAAGCAATTTTGGGAAGGGAGGACTGTAATGTCCCTTTTTCCCACTTAAGGATCAGATTTTGGACTTCTTGCCATTCCCTTTTCCATGGCAAAGAAGTTGAGGAGTTGGAAAAGGAAATTGAGCTCCCTTTTGCATTTGTTTTTCTAATTTTAATGTTTTCTTTTTAGTGTATTTCCTCTTGAAGCAGGTCGGCTAGGCTTAAGGCATTTGAAGAGGCTTAATAAAAGAATATAACATCTTCCTATGGGTCGGCCATGTCTTTCCTAGCTTTGGCGCCAAAGGGAGGGGTATAAAAGGAAGTGAAGACCTCATTTTGCACATCATCTATCCTGCTGGTCACTCTAGGTTCTTCCACTCTTGGACGAAAACCCAAGTGTGTGGCATCTCCTAGAAGGACGAAAACCCTTCTAGTGGTTTATAGGGGGACGGAAACCCTCCTACATTGTGTGAGCTTGAAGGATATTGCAGATTTGAGAGAACTAATTCATATTCAGATTTTTACTTGCATTAAGAGGCCTCTCCTAGGTGGAGCGACCTACCGTGGAGTGAAGTTTGGTGCCTTAGAGGGCATAAAAATGATATTTCACTTCATTTTCATATATTCCTACATTCATAAAGTTGGAATCTACTTTCTTGTGAATTTTTGGGGTTTCTAAACCCTCCTCTAATAATTATTTTGGAGCTGCACTTCTGCTGGTCATTATTAATTTTCAGCTAAGCTTATGCATGTCTTTTTGGGTTGAAAACAATTCTAGAATATCTCTAAAAGGTTTATATAAATTGTGAATGCATTGCTAGTGTATATTTTGGTTGAAATTATGAATTTTCATACTGTTGTTCCTTGCTGTCCTAAATCTGGGAGTTATTTCAGTCTACTGATTTAAAAATCAAATTTGTTTGCTTTGGGGTTTATAAACTCTCCTTTAATAATTATTTTGGAGCTGCATTTCGGCTGGTAATTATTAATTTTCAGCTGAGCTTATGCGTGTCTTTTTGGGTTGAAAACAGTTCTAGAATATCTCTAAAAGTTTATACAAATTTTGGATGCATTGCTAATTGATATTTTAGGTGAAATTGCGAATTTTCGTACTGTTGTTCCTAAGTTCTGTTCACTGTCCTAAATCTGGGATTTGTTTCAGTCTACTGATCTAAAAATCAAATTTGTTTGCTTTGAGGTTTGAGCTAATTTCCTTGGTTTTGGTTTCATCCCTTGAAAGGGATATTACACGTGGCGTGCTCCCATACCGCCAATTTTTTTCTGTGAATAATCAGCAATAAGTTTATAAAGTAGTATAGCTCTATTTCATCAAAAAAAAACTAAAATATATTACCGTTGCCTCAAAGCGAACACGTCGCCACTTAGAAGCAATTTGGTCATAAACCTCATGCAAGAGAGTCAAAGGAAAATATGTCATAACATATATGTGGAAAAAGACAAAGTAAGCACGTTTGTAAAACGCAAAAGGTAGAAGCATGTGAAATTTATAGAAATTTATACGTATGTCAATATATGTATACTTCTTGGCAGAAAACTAGCAAAGACAATAAATAATTGCAAACTTCTCTAATAACCTCTCTATATACTATCACTAATAAGCTATCACTACAACTCATTGACCCTAGCCGCGCAGCCATGGTTGCTACGCGTTCGCGCAGGTCTGCGAGCTCTCTACCGTGCTTGGATCGGCCAGAACACGGGAATATTGGAGACACGAACAGCAAATCTAAACAGGATGCCCTTCTCCTTGGCGGCGGCTTTGGGAACCTGTCCCTTGCGTGCAAAACTGATGGCGGCGCTGTAAAATTGGCATGGAAAATACAGCACCAATCTCTTGGATTGACATGGCTTTTGATGCAAATCAAGACCCCCCTTCAAAGAAAATCCGGGATAGAGTTTCTCCGACCTGTCAAAAAGCAGGGGGTCTCTCCATTGAGACAGGTAAAGTTGGCTCGGTCTCTCCTACAAATCTCAACAATGGTAATGAATCATTTAAAAATGACGGATCTTCTTTCAAGAGCATGGATAGATCCAACTCGCTTCAGAAAAGCGGTCACTCAGGAACCTCTGGTGGAGATAAGTCCACTTCTTATGCTTCAGCGGTCTCCAAACAAAAGGAGAGTACCAGAAATGAGCTCTTGAAACCCTCCCAGGAGGTCCCGACAGCTGAAAATCGGGGAGGATCTACTTATAAAAATTCTTAAGGAGGAGGAAAATCTCTCCCAGCTGGGTCTCATATGCAGATTCCATAAATTTTGGCCTAAGCTTTCTCAGCTCCATGAATGGATAGCCCAGAGATGGAGAGAAAAAATACAAGGTAAGATTGAGCTTTATCCCTGTGCTAAAGCTTACTTCATTGCGGTCTTTGAAACCCCTGCTGATAGGGATTTAATCTTTAGCCAGACATTGGGTTTGGGGGGAACATGGGCTGATGTCCAAACCATGGTATCCGTCCTTCGACCCATTAAAGGAGTCTTTTGATACCTACCCGATTTGGGTTCATTTACCAGGACTTCCGTTACAACTTTGGAACAGATCTTGTCTCATTGCTATAGGCGATACTCTTGGATCATGTGTGGCAGTTGATGGTAAGACCTCCATTCAAACACATACTACGTTTTCTCGTATCCTGGTTGATATTGATACCTCCAAACCCTTACCAGCAGAAATCAATCTTCAGATTGGAGAAAGGCTCTGGGTACAGAGGATTGACTATGAGAGACTTGCCTTCAGATGTCGGCGTTGCTTCCAAACTGGTCATGTTACAAACGATTGTGAACATTCCAAACGAAAGACCAAAACTGCTTGGTGGAAGGATTCACTTCCTGAACATCTCACAATTGACTCAGATCCGGCTGAGGATTCTAGTGCCCCCTTGCAAGTTGACTCACCCGTAATGGCTGATTCACAGGCCAACATAGAGAAACTACCTACAGACTATGCTCCGCAGATTGCTGATTCAGTGTTTAAGGAAGTTTTGGCCCCCTTCCTATGGGTCACATCCACATCAAATCCATTGCAGATGCTTCGTTTGCATTGGATGCAGGAAATCCTGAATGGACAGTGGTGGATCGGAAGAAGAAGGGAAATGTCAAATCTAAACCCCCCACCACTCCGGACAAGGTTTGATTCTGGTCGTTGTTAGTGCTATTATTGTTACATCTGGGCAAATGGCCAACTGCACAGTTGTTGGGCAGCTGTGTTGCTGTTAAGTTGTTGTTTTTTAGCTGTTTTTGAAGCAGCTGCTTTGTTTTTGCTGGTTCTTGGCTGTTTTCTTTTGTTGGGCTTTCTGGGGTTAAATTTTTCTTTTGAGCACTGTTGTAAAAGGGTATAGTCCCTTTCAAAAAACTATTTACCAATAATAAAAAAACCTCTCTATATACTTCCATAAGAATGGCATTGGAAGTACAAAATTATGTTTGAAGAAATAAACGAATTTCTATATCGAAATTAATACCAAAATTGATATTCCTTACAAGTAACTTTGATTCGGGGGCATCTAGGTTCACATGCAATCTTGCATCAACCAACAATATGATATGATGAGAGGAATAATTTGAGTTCAAATAAGTGTAGTTGTTTAGGCATCAAAGTGTTGTTGCATAGTTTGTGCATTCATATATTATGTTGTTCTTTCGGACTTGTATGTTATGTGTTAGTATAAGTGTTGTAATTGCACCATATTTGTGTGTGTGGCATTGTTAGAATGTCTCACAAAGATCCAGAGGTAATGTTTTGAATCCAAACAGCCCTTTTAGACATGGCACAACCATTTGGAAGTGTGGCACAAGACCAGTAAACTCTCAAGTATGTATGGCAATACAAGTTGCATTTCTAGAAACTCTTGTTATGAGGGAATACTCGTCTTGATACTATGAGCCTACAAACGAAACCACAAAGTCATTGAACTTCTAAACAGAATTATTGAAAGTTCTCATGCTATAGTGCACAAGGCTCTTTGATGGTACAAAGTGTTGGATCTGTAATGTCCCTTTTTGGGGACCCTCCGGAAATAGCCCAAAGTTGAGCACGAAGGACTAAAATCAGATTTGACAGTGAAAGCCCTCAAGAGCTGCCAACAATTTTCCTCCTAGGGTAGCGACCCCTTAGGAAGATTCAAGCACACTTTTCTATGCACGAAATTCACTCAAACCCTTGGAAAATATGCTCAGAAATTATAAGAAAATACCAGCAATCATTAGACGCAAGAAAACTGATTTTTGGAAGCTCACAAATGCTAATTTGAATTTACCATGAAACCCTTCCACTGCAGCAATTAAATAATAATTCCAGAATTGAAATAACACTTATATGCACCCAAATAATCAATAAAATGATAGATTTCACCTTTAGAAATTATGGAGAATCCAACCATGCAATTAGATCACACAAAGGCCAGCAATATCCTCCGAAACACTCTCCCAAGCAAGTTGCCTAGGGCAGAATTTAATTATATGCAGCAAGAGAGAGATTACACAAGAGATAGTGTGGGGTTTCGTCCACACAAGATTCTCCTCAAGGGGTTTCGTCCTTGAGAGAGCCCTCAATCAAGGGTTTTCGTCCTTGAGAGAGATAGAGAGATGCTTTACAAGCAATCCACTCCAACCAAAATTATCAAATCCAACATGATCCCTCAAAGTCCCAAGCGACCTCCTTTTATAGATGATAAGGGGTGCTAACATTCAAAAAGAACGGACCAACCTCAATTTGGAGGAAAATAAAATTATAATACTCTAATTTGTATTTGGAGCCTACATGCTCAAATACTTTATTTTCTAATTAATTAAATTCACTATTGGAGCGCTAGGCTTCCCAATAGCAATACATGGCGAAAATAAAAGCAACTACTAAAATAACATTAAAATATCATCAACATCTTCCCCTTGCTTCCTTCCTTAGACCCACGGGGAGAAGAATGGGTTAAGGTCTTCAAGAAAAATTAGCCTCCAAAAAGGGACATGACAGTCCCCCTCCCCAAAATTGCTTGTACTCAAGCAAGGGTGAACTAGGATGCTTTTTATTCATACTTGTCCTTGCACATGAAGCAAACGGGTTAAAGAAAACATGATCTTCCATCCTTCCTTCTTCATGCCATATTAGCATGTTGGCTAGCTCCTTCTCATTCCCATTATCTCTTTCTCTTCCCTTGCTCAGCTAATAGGTGTCCATGCTATCGAGATTACAACTGCAACTAAACCTTTTCTTCTTCAAGAAGGAACGAATGATGACTGAAATCCTCCTTGTAAGAGTTGGGTACAAGTCACCATTCAAAGTGAACTGAATGCCCCTCCACCAAACTGTTGGAATGTCACTCTGAATTGAGTAATCAGAAGCTAGACAATCCCAAAGAATCCCAATAGTTGCCTCTTTATCTTGAGCTTCATCGGTACCAATCATGGTGATGAGTTGCCTCCTTCCGAAAAGTGTGAGAGGGACTAAAAATGTAATGTCCCCATTCCTACGCCAAAGGCCTAGAGGCTTATTTCCGTCTTAGCTTTGGTCATACCCAAGAGGCTAGAGACGTTGGAGGCTATTGGGTATGGGTTTATTTTGATACCACCTTCACTTTATGTTATATTTCGTCATTGACTTAAGTGTTGGGCAACTAGGTGGTACTTTATGTTCTATTTCTTCATTGGGACAACTTAAGTGTAATTTTTAGCATGTGCACAATAAAGTCACTTAAGTTATATTTATGTTTATGAGAAAATTCCCAAAGGGGTGTGACTTGGGTTTTTGGAGGAAAAAGGTTATAAATATACCTTTGGGGTCTTTTGGAGATCATTCATACATCCAACTATTTTCAGCTATTGCTATTTTCAGTCTTTTTGCTTGTGGAGGTCAGATTCTGCAGGATCCCTAGCTTCGGTGGTGAGAGATCCATCCCTAGTTGGTAGAGCATTCTTTGGTGAGGGTTTTTCACCCATATCCCTAGCTTGTTATTCAGATTTTTGGATCAGATTTGGAGAGTAATCAGAAATTCAAATTCAAAGAAAGAGGACAGCCATTCTTCAACAAGGGTTTCAGTTATTTTCAGATTTGGGGTTGTTGGGTGTCTCCCACAAGTGGAGCGACCTACCTGGGAAATTCGGCAAGCATTTTGGAAGGGTTTCTGTGGCCCGTTTCTGGAGATTTCAGATCTGAAGATTGTTCTTGTCATATTGATGTCAAAGAAAATTATTCCAATCATTTTCCCTTGATATTCTGGAGTTTATGGTCAGCTGTACTTTCTCCTCATTTGTTGTCATAAAATAAATTCAGATTTGGCCATTAAAAATTATTTCTCAGTTGTTTATTGTTCTCTATATTTTTCCACATCTTTTGAAGCTTTTGGGTATTGTTGGAAGTGATTATTTTGAAATATATAAAAAAACTATATTTTTGTACCTTGCTGTCCTAGAAAAATCAGAATTACAGTTTGCAGATTTTTGATAAATTTCTGAGTTTTAAAGTGATATCCTAAAAGGGATATTTCAGAAAATATGCAATGACTAGTGGGATTGGAAATTATCTTTTTTGAGATCTTGCTTCGTCTTCCTCTATCCCAAACATCTCCCAGAATTTATCTCTCTTGCAGCTGTATGAGTGCTAGTAAGTGGACCAGCACTTTGAGAGGAACTTGACAGGGACAATTCTGATTTCTTATCATTGTTTGCAATGGTGTAGGCCATGTAGGGGATGAAAAGGAACTCGACAATGGGTGCCAAGTGGAACCAGCTGCAACATAAGGTCTGGATATGTCCACGATAGTCTTATGGAGGATGGGGCCTTTGTGCAAAACCAAGCAAGCAAATTTCCTCTTAATGCAAAATGGATCCCAAGTGGCCCCAAGGAAAAAGTAGTCTCCTTGTTCAAGAGAGTCAAGCACCACAAATCTTCCCATCCCCATAAATACATCTCCATACCTCCCACTTTGATGGAGGATTCCAACAATAGACCAAACACAGTTGTAGCTATGTATTTCCTCCCTCAGAATTGAACCAATGATGACTGAAATAAATTTTAAGAGAGTTGGGCATACCCCTTTTGGGAAGATGGGTTGAGTGTCCACCATCCCAACCATTGGAATTTCACCTTCAACTGTTGCAAACATGAGTGGAAGGCTGAAAGAGTAGTATGTAATAGACACATAAATGTTGTAGTTGTTACCTTTTTGGAAGTTCTTCTTGAATGACAGCCTTCTATTGATTGTGAGTAAACATATATTAACTGAGAAAATTCTCATAACAGCCCTGCATATTTTAATTTCCATTTTATACCTCCTCATGATGTTGTTTGCCAAATTCTTCCTTGCACACTTAGCTATGATCAGTCCTTTCCGAACTGTTGGTAAGGAAATAAAATCAGTCCTTCCTTGCTCAACATGCCTACCTTTCCCATTCTTGATTCCTTGAATTTTGACCTCTTCATTTTGTAGGTGGAATTTCAACCCCCTCTTGTGAATTTTGAGGATGGATCCCCTAAAGTTTGGAGCCATTGACCCCTAAGAACAATATGTGCCTCAGCTGAACTTAAAACAAAGAAGTCAATACAAAGTTCATACCTTTCCATGGAAATAGTGAGTTGGGGTATCCTTCTTGTGCAAAGGAGAGATGTTCCATAGGCTAGTACTCGGATTCATTCTTCTTGCCAATTCTTCTTCAATAAATTGATGCGTAGCGCCACTCTCTACAAGCATGGTGACCCCTTGGTCATGAAGAAGACTCTTCACCCGGGATGGGTGATAAGTATGTGTGCCACACATTATAGTAAGAGTGTTTCCCTTCCACCATATTCTTTCTAGCTCTTCCATATTCATGGAACCATGGGTTAACCATATATGGAATGGAAGATCAGAATCACCATCATGCCTTTGATGCCCCAAATATATCATGATAGAATTTCCCTCCATATTGATTTTGAAATCAGATATTCCTCTTTTGTAGAGCTCAACATAGCACCTATATTCCACATGCGGAAACAACCTTGAAATTGAGCCCAAGTATCCATATGCTCTTTACTACAAGAAGTACTTACCTCATCATCCCGTGAAGTATGATGTGCATGATGATATCCAATCAGCGGTGACATAGGAGGACACAACACGCATGAAATATGATTACTCTTCCTAACCAGCTGTCCATGGTGACAACAAATCTGAAATGACATATTGGCAAAAACTGAGATATCCTCATACCATGGGCTGCCCATGACATTTTTATGACTCAGAATTTCTGAGTTAGGAACAGCGCTCAAAAATATTCCAATGGTACCCTTCTTTCACGGATACATTGTAATGTCCCCATTCCTACGCCAGAGGCCTAGAGGCTTATTTCCGTCTTAGCTTTGGTCATACCCAAGAGGCTAGAGACGTTGGAGGTTATTGGGTATGGGTTTATTTTGTTACCACCTTCACTTTATGTTATATTTCGTCATTGACTTAAGTGATGGGCGACTAGGTGGTACTTTATGTTCTATTTCTTCATTGGGACAACTTAAGTGTACTTTTTAGCATGTGCACAATAAAGTCACTTAAGTTATTTTCTATGCATATGGAGATTTCACAAAGGGGTTGATTAGGGTTTATTAGAGAAAAGAGGTTATAAATATCCTTTTGAGTTTTTTTGGAGATCATTCACACATACAACTATTTTCAGCTATTGCTATTTTCAGCCTTATTGCTTGTGGGCGTCAGATTCTGTAGGATTCCTAGCTTCAGTGGTAAGAGAACCATCCCTAGCTAGTAGAGCATTCATCGGTGAGAGTTTTCCAATCCATATCCCTAGCTTGTTGTATGCACAGTTCAGATTTTGGATCAGATTTGGAGATTTAATCGGATATTCAAATTCGGAGGAAAGCCATTTTTCAACAAGGGTTTCATTTATTTTCATAGTTGGGGCGGTTGGGTTTCTTCCACAAGTGGAGCATCCTACCCGGGAAATTCAAGAAGCATTTTGAAGGGGTTTTCGTGGCCCGTTTCCGGAGATTTCAGATTTGGAGCTTGTTATTGTCATATTGATGCCATAGAAAATTATTCCAGTCATTTTCTATTGATATTCTAGAGTTTACAGTCAGCTGTACTTTTTCCTCATTTTCTGTCATAAAATTAATAAAATAAATTCAGCATTGGCCATTAAAAATTATTTCTCAGTTGTTTATTGTTCTCTATATTTTTCTACATCTTTTGAAGCTTCTGGGTATTGTTGGAAGTGGTTATTTTGGAAGATATAAAAAAATTAGATTTCTGTACCTTGCTGTCCTGGAAAAATCAGAATTGCAGTTTGCAGGTTTTTGATAAATTTCTGAGTTTTAAAGAGATATCCTAAAAGGGATATTTCATACACTCTTCCATAATTCATCCTCATAGGTCCTTATAAACCTTTCTTAGGATGATGACAAAATTGGGATTGTTCTTTGTTGATACCACCATCAATTTGCTCCTTAGTGACTGCTGTTCGGAACAGTCCAGCAAGCTGAATATCATTAATTTCACCTGGAAATTTGAATTCAATTCTCAATTTCTTTCCATCATTATGTAAATCAAGCTCTTCCTCTTCCCTTATCTCATGCTTCATGATTACTCCCTCTTTCCTTATCAATAAGGAAGAGTTCTTTTCCCTATACTCTTGTAAGTGTTGTTTCGCTTGAGTGGCTATTAACCTAGCAGCCCTAGCTCTTCTTTGCCACTCCTCACAATTCTTTTGAGTTTCCATTACATCCTCTACACTTGAATATATGCATTCCTTTTCTTGTTTAATTTCAACATTTGGTTCCTTCAAAAGCATACCTTTTTCTATCAAGGGTTCTTCATTGACTGTTGTTAGGATAACTCCAGCAGGCTGAGAGTGACTATGGGCACCTAGAAATGCCCTTTCTTCATGGGTATGACTTCCAACAATGCCATCCCCATGTTCCTTCCCCAAATCTGATTTTTTTCTACTAGTATTCAGCTCTATGCAATCATTAGAATCAAACAAAAAGATTTTTACCTTGGGTTGCATGCTCCTTAATCTCCTTCCTCACAATGGAAGGATCTCTTCTCCCTAGGGCTGAAACATTCTTCTCCTTGGCATGTTGTACTTCTTCCTTTGGCGCTAGGGTTCTTTTCCCATATTGCATCCCTTCCTTGCTTAATCTAATGAAATTCGTGAGGGACATGGCCTCACGAAATTCCTCCGGTAATGCCTTACATTCTTCAAATTTCGCAGCATAGTCATTGGCCTGTCTAGGGCTCCCATGTGGAGCGACCATCTCTTTTGGCACAAACTTGGGTTTATAGGGCCTTGAAAATGAAACCCACTCCTTCCTTGCATCACGAGGGGTGTGGGAACCCACTCCTTCCTTGGGCAAACCACCTCCATTCAAATTTTGGATGGTTAGGGTAAGCAACTTGAGTGTCTCAACTATCCCTTCTTGTGTTCTTGCGATCCTGTCTATCTTTTCTTTTCTTTGGTAGTAATGCATATCTCTGTCATCTGCCATACTTCACAGGATGGGAGGATGAAGCTTTGATACCACCGTAATGTTCCTTACCCTTCCGATATAGCCCAAAATTGAGCACGAAGGACTGAAATCAGATTTAGGGCAGGCTGTAGATGACAATGACTGTGAAAGCCCTCAAGAGCTGCCAACAATTTTCCTCCTAGGGTAACGACCCCTTAGGAAGATTCAAGCACACTTTTCTATGCACGAAATTCACTCAAACCCTTGGAAAATATGCTAAAAAATTATAAGAAAATACCAGCAATCATTAGATGCAAGAAAACTGATTTTTGGAGGCTCACAAGTGCTAATTTGAATTTACCATGAAACCCTTCCACTGCAGCAATTAAATAATAATTCCATAATTGAAATAACACTTATATGCACCCAAATAATCGATAAAATGATAGATTTCACCTTTAGAAATTATGGAGAATCCAACCATGCAATTAGATCACACGAAGGCCAACAATATCCTCATAAACACTCTCCCAGCAAAGTCACCTCGAACAAAATTTAATTATATGCAGCAAGATAGAGATTACACAAAAGATAGTATAGGGTTTCGTCCACACAAGATTCTCCTCAAGGGGTTTCGTATTTGAGAAATCCCTCAATCAAGGGTTTTCATCCTTGAGAGAGAGAAATGCTTTACAAGCAATCCACTCCAGCCAAAATTATCAAATCCAACATGATCCCTCAAAGTCCCAAGCGACCTCCTTTTATAGATGATAAGGGGTGCTAACATTCAAAAAGAAGGGACCGACCTCAATTTGGAGGGAAATGAAAATTATAATACTCTAATTTGTATTTGGAGCCTACATGCTCAAATACTTTATTTTCTAATTAATAAAATTCAATATTAGAGCGTTAGGCTTCCCAATAGCTATACATGGTGAAATAAAAAGCTAGTACTAAAATAGCATTAAAATAGCATCAATGTCTTCCCCTTGTTTCCTTCCTTCGACCCACGGCGAGTAGAATGGGTTAAGGTCTTCAAGAAAAATTAACCTCCAAAAAGGGACATGACGGGATCATTGAAGTAGTCATTTTGGGATCATGCGCGAAGGTCGAGGAAGGTTAACCAACTTTCAAATTATGTTTGTTGGGCTGACTTATATTGCATCCGGTTTAGCTATGTGTGGGTTCTTTGGGCCTTATTTTCCATTTGAGTTTTGTAGCACATTTGATTGCTTATAGGTAGGATGTCTCGAGAAATTACATTGTCAATAATGGATTGTGTGTAATGTCCCCATCTCAACGCTAGATCTTTTCGAAGACCTTGGGCCCATTTTAGTTCCCATGGGCAAAAAGGGAAAGAACAAGGGAAGTTAATGTCATGATTTTCAGTTGTTTTTGGTAGCTTTGCATTATTTTTAAGTAATTTTCTAAGTATAGTCAGGTCAGTTGGGAAAAAGGTGAAAATCCAATGGAAAAATAAAAGAAAAAGGAACTATTATGTCTCAAGGAGGTCGGTCCTCTTTAGGAGGATTCTATTTGGTTTTGGCGCCACCTCTAGCTATTTAAAGGGGTCACTTGGCTTGGAAGAAGATATGCTTGCTTGTGGAATTTATTCTCTTGGAGTTGGAGCACGCTTTTCTTTCTCTCTCATCCATTGAGGATGGAAACCCTCCATGGAGGTCTATTGAGGACAAAATCCCTCAATAGCACTTAGATTTGAGGACGGAAACCCTCACATCTTCATTGGTGATCTCATATAGAGGTCACACTTGTGCTACAATCAGATTTATAGAGGTTCAAGGCAGATTTATCAGTGCTAGGGCATCATTCGCAGCTAGGGCAGATCAGATTTGCATGGTTTTGAGTGTGGGACAGCCACACAAGTCTGTGTTTGAGCTTGCAAGGGTTTTGGACCAGCTGTTTGGCCAATTTCAGACCCTCTCCTAGGGTGGCGACTTGCATGGTGGAGGGTTTTGGTGGTGTCTAGGGCACGACACTCCTTCCTTTGTTGATATTTGGATTGTTCCTAATTTATAAGGCTGATTTCATTTCCCGGATTGAACTTTGGGCCTTGGAATCATTATTTCCAGCCATTTTTGTAAGTAGGTTCACTACTGTCATAAAATTAATTATTCTACTTCAGCTAGGGCTCTAAAAATTCATTTCTTGGTTTGTACTTGCTCTAAATAATTATTATTGTTCCCTACATGCTTTGGATGGTGTAAGAGTGGTGTTGGAAGTGAATAATTACAATTTCTTGCTTGCTGTCATAAGAAATCAGATTGCTGTAGGTTGTTATAAATTTCAGTTTACTTTGATTTGGGTTGGTGCCATTTTCCCTCCTTTTCAGTTTCAGCCCAGAAAGGGGCATTACATTGTGTCTATATAAACACATCATTACATTTATATAAGGGGAGTTCAATCCAGGAGGGGTTTTGAGAGAATTAGTTCAATGCAGTGCTGTTTGTAAAATTCACTTCTAGATCTGAGATCTTATACAGTAACAACCTATTTGGGGTTGTAAGGAGTACTGCAATAAGATTTATGTGCAGGATTGGGAAAGGTCAAAGGAAGATTGAATCATAGGGGAAAACACTGCATTATTGAGTGTTTTGCTTTCAACCATTGTGTATTGTAGGCTTGAATCATTGGGGATCAGTCTTGAGTGTGTGACCTGTTGCTGTTCAATTAATACATTGTTGTTGTCAATTATGTTGTTGATATTCCATTGTGTGATTCTACAACGTTGCATGGTCCAAGGTATCTTTTATTAGGACCCCTAACCATGGCTGCATCAAATTCCTCCAATAATATGTACCACAAGAGTGTATCCATCAATGATTCTAACAAACAAAATAATCATTCAAATATTCCAGTGAGCATTCTTGAGTTATTAGTTTTCTTTATCAACAGACTAAATAATCTAATTTTCAATGTGTACATCTTCCTCCTCTACCCACCACTCATAGACTTGAAGGGGCATTTTAAAATCAGTATTTTCTTCATCTACCATCAACAATGTCTGGAAGTAAATAGTATGGAAGCCTATGAACAAATTGATTGATATGTCTGTCTAACAAGATAGACCAGGCAAGTACCCACATAATCACTTTCATCCTTGAGAAGCACCTTTCTTTTGTACATTGTGTTTAGTTGCATTTCATAATCTGAGGTATTATTACCCTAACGCATCTCTTTTACAAATGGTTGTGCTTTATAAATCACCATTGACCTATTTTTCTAGTTTGTTGACAATAATATTATATCTTCTTTCTATATTTCTATAGAAAAGAAATATGGAAGAGAAAATCTATTTTTAGTAATCAGTTCCCCAATAAAACTTTTTTAGATTCAAGTAATTGGATCCAAACCATCCAAGCATGTATGAGAGAGGTTGAAGGCCAACTAGATAGACATAATTGTCTCCTCTCACTCTACACATGACATTGTTCTCCTCTCTCACTATGTCTTTGGTTTTGAAAAACAACTTGATGTCCTTGCTAATTTCTGCGAGCTTCGTCAGCTAATGGTCAAACTTAGCAGAACTAAGATATTGATATTCAACGACTCCTAACATTCTCTTACTTGATTCTAGTTCCTTTACAAAGTGTAACAGTTGGAGATTGCATTGACCTACACTTCGTCGACAGTCCAGTTTCCTGAACCAATTTTTAGTATGGAGTCTGCCACTCAGTCACGTCTTTCTAAGGGATAAGCTCCCCTTTTGTCACGGAACCCCAATGTTTTCAGATCCACTTAAAAGATGTCCATTGATTGCACTCGTATTCAGACGAGTTCAAACTCTCATGATTTAGCATATTATTAGTCGCAAATGGACTGTGAAACCAACAATCAAGGAAATTAGCTCAAACCCCAAAGCAATCAAATCTGATTTTCAAATCAGCAGACTGAAATAAAACCCAGATTTGGACAGCGAACTGATTTTAGGAACAGCAGTATGAAAACTCACAATTTCACCCAAAATATCATCTAACAATGCATCCACAATTTTTATAAACCTTTTAGAGAGATTCTAGGACTGTTTTCACCCAAAAAAACATGCAAATGCTCAGCTGAAAAATTAAATAAAACCAGCAGAAGTACAGCTCCAAAATAATTATGAAAAAGAGTTTAGAAACCCCAAAAATTCACAACAAAGTAGATTTTGTAATGTCCATTTTTCCCACTTAAGAGCTATTATTTGGTCTTCTTGCCATTCCTTCTCCGTGGCAAAGAAGAGAAGAAGATGGAGGAGAACATTGAGCTTCCATTTGATATGTTTTTATTAATTTTTAATATGTTCTTTTAGTGTTTTCTTTCTTATAATAGGTTAGTTGGGTTCAAATTAATTAATGGAAGTTAATGAAGGAAAAGAACATCTTTAAGAAGTTGACCGTGTTATTCCAAGCCTTGGCTCCAAAAGGAGGATATAAAAGAAGATTAGAGGCATCATTTGCATCTAGACTTGGCATTTTATTCTACTTGGGCATTGTGAGCTTGTAGCTCCATGTTCTTGCACTTGGGGACGAAAACCCTCATGTGTATTTTCCTAGAAGGACGAAAACCCTTCTAGAGGTTGAGGGAAGGACGAAAACCCTTCTCCTTGGCTTGGGATTGGTATTAGAGGCTGATTTGGAGAGATACTTGTAATTTCCAGCTTGTTATTGATTTATTAGGGGTGGAGCGACCTACCTTGCATAGGGTTTTAAACATTTTGTGAAGTATTTCAAAATTTGGATTGATAATCTGATTTGTAATATTTTCTAAGGCTGGAATCTGAAGTTTGGTGATTTTTGAGGTTTTTATGCCCTAGATCTATAATTTTCTTGTGGCTGCAATATTCAGTTCATAATTAATTTCCAACCGTGAGTTCTTAAGATACACGAGAAGGGAAGAAAAACTATCAGAAGCTTACAATTCGGAGAAGATTTCTTTGTGTTTTTGGCTCTTAATATTCCATAAAATATATATAAAATTGTGGCAAGTGGTTTCAAGGTGTTTCATGGTGTCTTTTGGCATACTTCAGGTTAGATATAGTAGCTGATTTTGCATTAAATGTAGAGGGAAAGTCTGCTGTAATATAAATTCAGATCTGCATTTTGTGTTCTAAGTGATTAAAACCCTTAAAAGGGTCATTACAGATTTCAGATTTATTAATTGAGGCAAATCTGAAATGAAGTGAAATATCAAATATATGCCCTTCAAGGCACCAAACTTCACTCCAAGGTAGGTCGTTCCACCTAGGAGAGGCCACTCAATGCAAATATAAATTTGATTATGATTCATTTTCCTCAAATCTGCAACAATCCCTCAAGCTCACACAAGGAGGGTTTTTGTCCCCTACCAACCACTAACAGAGGTTTCATTGTAATGTCCCCATTTTCGGGACATTATTAACATTTATTTTCCATTTGCATTTGTACCCCTTGGCATGCCTAGTGCTACTAGTGGGAGTCTCTTTAGTTAGTTTAATGTGCACATAGGTTAGTTACTTTTATTTATTTAATTAAAAAATAAATAAAGTGCACATAGTCTTAGTATTAAATATTTTAATTAGAGTTTATGTTTTCCCTCCAAAAGGGAAAGGTCGGTCTTTATTGGATATTGCACCCCTTAGTTCTATAAAAGGGAGGTCGCATTTCCTTAGAGGGTATGTTGATTGATCATTTGATGTTCACTTCATGCTTGGAGTTGGGATGCATGCCCATTAATGTTCTCTCTCTCTTGCGTGGGAGTTATTGTGTTGGTTTGATATTCAATTGAAGTATTTTCATGAGATTTGCAGATCTACTTGTTGGTGATTCTCTTACTAGCTTTGGCACCTTTTATTGAGAGTAAAATATACATGTTATTGAATATTATGAAGGGTTTTATGGTGTTTTAGATCTGCTGGTTATTTCTGGTTTTACTTGATGAAATCGATTTGTTTGGGCATGTTTTAAGAGTGTTTTGAGGGATTTTGAAGTGATTATCAAGCTGTTGTTTTAGATTTATTAATTGCATATATGAAACTGCATTTATTGACTCTAAAGTGAAGGGAAAAAGTGCTGGAATTAATTTGCAGATTTTACCCTAACCCTAGCGATTGGGTTTGGGATTTCGGGGCTGATTTGAGTGGTTTCTAGTGCATCCAAAGATCTAATATTTATTTTGATGAAAAGCTCATAATTTTCCCTTTCTACTACATTTGGTTTCAAGTTAAAAGAGTTAGTATTTTGGGAGTTATTAATTTCCAAAGTTTCAACTAATTTTCAGCAGTTATTATTTATTATTTTTACTTCGCACTTAAATTGTATTGAATAAAGGAGTGTAAATGCCAACCGGATTGCACATCAAACTCTCACCTTGGCTCACTCCATCCTTATTTGGGTTCTATGAAGCTAACACTAGGGTTCGTTGAGGTAAACTTATAAGGGTTTATCTTCTAAGTGTTTCTTTTTGCAAGTATTTAATAATAATCGAGTTAATATCCTACAAGGGACATTACGGTGGTATCAGAGCTTCTTTCCTCTACTCTTGTGGGGGTTTGGGTGGCAAAAACAAGGAGGAATAATACGAAATTAATTTCATAAATCTTGGAGTTTAATTGGTGCCCTAAATGTGTTGGGCGACCTAATTTTTGGGAAAAAATTAGGGTTTGGTGTTGGCTAGTCAAAATCTAGTTTTGGGATATTGTTTCTCATATTTTTGTGACCCAAGATCAAAAATTTCAGCTCTTTTGGACTTCCTTAGCCAAAGATACGGATTTTTAAAGTTGTTATATTTTTCAAATTGGAAAAAATATTTCAAATTATTGCAAGTTGTTTGAGCTAAATCAAAGCAAGTTTCTTCTTTTCTCGGTGGGTATTGTTTTGCGAGATCATGGAGATCACAAATGTTTTCCCTCCAAAAGGAAAGGTCGGTCTTTATTGGATTCGCACCTTAGTTCTATATAAGGGAGGTCAGATTTCCTTAGAGGGTATGTTGATTGATCATTTGATGTTCACTTCATGCTTGGAGTTGGGATGCATGCCCACTATAATGTTCTCTCTTTGCAGTGGGGAGTTATTGTGTTGGTTTGATCTTTCAAATTGCATTGTTCATGAGATTTCGCAGATCTACTTCATTGATTCTCTTGAGTGACGGAGGTTTGACAACCAAGCTCTATAAGCTTTGGAAACGGCTCAAAAAGATTTCATTTGAGAAGAGTGTATTGTTCTACACTCTCGAAGAGATAGTGAGTTGTTTATGTTTGATAGAGCAATCTGATTATAGCTCTATGTTTTCGGTTGTAGCTCCTTTGGTAACACACTTGGCTAGAACTAATTTGTTGAGACATAAGAAGGTGGGTGTGAGACTTTTGGTCATTGCATGCATTATTGAGGTCACACGGATAAAGAGCCCCAAATTTGCCATATGATGATACTACTATGGAGAAGGTATATGATCTCATGGTTGGAAGCTTTCAAAAGCTTTGGGACATCACAAACCCTCACTTTGATAAGACGGTTAAAATCTTGAAGAACATGGCTCGAGTGGGGTAAGGTCTTGCATTCCAATGTTAGATCTTGATTGTAATGACGCGTCATTTTGCACATGTTTGAGGTTTTTTTGATGTTATACATGACGAACAGGTTTAAAATCTTGAAGAACATGGCTCGAAGGTCTTGCATTCCAATGTTAGATCTTGATTGTAAGGCGCCATTTTGCACCACATGAAGTAATGGATCCTATGCAAACAATATTGTCTCTAATGTTGAATGAGTATGAAAAACCTCCACAATCTTTGTTATCCATACTTGTGGAAGGATTGGAACAAAAGAGTCATGTCTTGCTCACTCCTTAAAGCAAGAAGAGTTGTGAATCAATGTGCAAGCAAAGTAAATACATGCATCCAAGGTATGAGCACTTTTGTTTTTTATGATGAATTTTTGGCATCTAATGATTGCATGGGTTTGAATGGGTGCAAGGAGAACTCAAATTCGGTTGATGGGCATGAAGAGGATATTAGTGTCAAGCATATGCATGATCAAGAAGAAATGATGGCGAAGGAACATGTGATGGAAAAATCAGATTTGAGGGGAGTTGTTCAACCCCACCACAAGCCATTTGAAGGGCAAGGAGGAGGCATGGTCAATGATCTCACCGTAGAAGGGTATACTCATTCATATAATACATGATTTGTGTCTACTTCTATGTGGTAAAAGAAGAAATCTTGAAGCATTCATTGTATGGTAATAATTTTTGATGTTTGACAAATTATTAGTGCCTATTAATTGCATCAAGTTGAATATGAGTGCAAAAGGAGCAGGTTTTCAAGAGAACTATGAGGATGGGCTTGTGTAGAAGTATGCTTATAAAGGAAGGACATCATGGAATGTTTATGGTAATTTGCATTTCGCTGTAATTTTCGAACAGCAGGCCCTTATGGGCAATTGAATGAGGTTTTTCACCCAAGCATGAGTCTCATGGATTTTCCAAGTCATTACCCACCAAGTATGAAAGCTTGTGGGGAGGACAAAGGGTTTTAGACAAGGAAAGTAATGAGGAACTAAGTGTTGTTCCAAACTAAGAAATTCTGAGTTTTGTAGATGTTGGGGAAGCCCAAGGTATGATCTTTCTTGTTTTATTTCTCCTCAAATATTGAGTTTTGATGGATATGATTTTGAGCATGATAGGGAGATGGATATGAGATGCAACATCGAGTATATTGGTTGCATTTTTATTGGTACTCTTGCTCTTAACATTTGGGTGCATATGGAGCATGATAAAAAAGAGAAAGAGTGATCATCACTCTTCCTAATGATAGAAACCATAACAATAAGCTTGTTGGTCCGTATGAGAAATTCATCATTAGAAGGCACAAAGGTATGATGATTTCATGTGTTTTGCCTCCTATCATAAGGGAAAATCATTGGCACAAAGTAAGGTACAAGGTTCCTTGGTTTCTCTATGATAATATTCATAAATGCATGCTTTAGATTTTAGCTCTCGTTTCCTTTTGAGTATAGAAGAAGAGAAAACTTGTGGTGTTATCTTGCACATATTGTTTCATGTGGTAAGAGGATAAAAGGATTTGGGTTTTGCAAGTTTGGTTTGGATATAGGAATATCATTTCATTTCCTTTGTCAAATAATTCTAACGCCTATCTCTTGGGAAGACGTGAAAGAAGGATGGATCACATGGACTACACTTTGCATGGTAAGAAGTTTATTTTCAGATTTTGAGCTACAGTTATGTCTTCCATTTGGGTGTTTGATTGAGATGCTACCAAGGGTAAAGTCAACCAAGGATAAGTATTGGGAATGTATGAGTGATGTTGCTTGCATGATCACCATCTTTTGGACTTCAATGAAAAGTATAAGAAGTTTGAAGGAACATGATATGAACTTTTCTCAAGGCATTTCATTTTCAGTTGTGCATGTGGATAATTTTCAGTTTGTTATGATTGAGAATGAAATTTCAGCCATATGGGAGCCATTTTTATTCACTAGGTTGATGATCATTCATGTTGGGAAAAGAATTCTGAATTATGTTAGTTGTTGTCTTCTCATTCTTATGGATAATACTATTAGGACCAGCTCCACTATCACTCCCAAAATTCAAATTTTTACATACATTTGGTGACATGGTTGTTGGTATTTGATTTTGGCTCGTGGGTAACTATTTGGGGGTGGAAACCAGCCATCCTAATTCTGATTTTCGAGGAAATAATGCATGATTACACTAGTGTTGGGAGCCACATAACAAATTTTGGGTACAACCCATACATGAGGGAGATTTGGGAGCTCTCCATGCCTTGGAGACATGAACAAGAAACAGGAAAAGTGTTTCTCAACACTTGTTTTTCTAATGAGTTCGCTTCATGTGCAGGATTGAAGACATGATGGAAGATTGTTGTCCTATTCATTTCATGAGGGCGTTTTTGATTGGGCATCCTTGGAGCTTAGCAAAGCTCATCCTATTGATACTTCTCTATGCCATGTTGAGGACACCATCTCTTGGAGCACATGTTATGGAGTTGATGACCCATATTTTTGGGTTGACATGCGGGAAAGAAATTTGTTCTTTTCAACTCTTCACCACTTGACACACCGGATCGAGACTTTGGATGCACCACCCCGCATCTTCTCTTTGGGGCATGATGCATGGACCTATGAGCTTGCTTTATTGCTTAAGGGCAAACAATTTTCTAGAGAAAAGGATTGTAATGTCCCCCTTTTCGAGACATTATTAATATTTATTTTTCATTTGCATTTGTACCCCTTGGCATGCCTAGCGCTACAAGTGGGAGTCTCTTTAGTTAGTTTAATGTGCACATAGGTTAGTTACTTTTATTTATTTAATTAAAAAATAAATAAAGTGCACATAGTCTTAGTATTAAATATTTTAATGAGAGTTTATGTTTTCCCTCTAAAAGGGAAAGGTCGGTCTTTATTGGATATTGCACCCCTTAGTTCTATAAAAGGGAGGTCGCATTTCCTTAGAGGGCTATGTTGATGAATTATTGATTTCACTCCATGCTTGGAGAATTGGGATGTATGCCCTAGTTCTTGCATTGATCTCTCTCTTATTTGGATCCATTATTGAAGATTGTTGAAGACTCCATTGTTCTTTTCATTTTGCTCTCTCTTGTGTTGAAGGTGTTTGTGCATAATTTTTTCTCTCTAGCTTTGGCGACTTGTCTAGGGTATTGGCGCATTTTATTGAGGGTAAAATCTGCATGTTATTGAATATTTTGAAGGGTTCTAAGTGCTGGAAATTATTTATGCAATTTACCCTAACCCTAGCAACTGGGTTTGGGATTTCGGGGGCTGATTTGAGTGGTTTCTAGTGCATGCAAAGATCTGATATTTATTTTGATGAGAAGCTCATAATTTTCCCTTTCTACTGCATTTGGTTTCAAGTTAAAAGAGTTAGTATTTTGGGAGTTATTAATTTCCAAAGTTTCAGCTAATTTTCAGTAGTTATTATTTATTATTTTTACTTCTGCAAATTGTATTAGATAAAGGAGTGTAAATACCAACTGGATTGCCCATCAAACCCTCACCTTGGCTCACTCCAACCCTATTTGGGTTGTATTGAAGCTGACACTAGGGTTCGTTGAGGTAAACCTAGGAGGGTTTATCTTCTAAGTGTTTATTTTTGCAAGTATTTAATAATAATCAGTTAATATCCTACAAGGGGATATTACAATAAAGCTAGTTCTAGCTTGTGCACCACATTGTGACCTAGTTCCAAAAACATTTATGGTAAACAAAAATCCAATTCTAACAATCCTCATTCCGAATTTTCTTTCTCAATGCTTGCAAATCCCCACCTGTAACAATGTGGTGATCACCTCTCAAGAGTTTGCCTCATAGGAATGGACATGGACAAGTTCATACTTGCAAAGGATCGATAATTAAATTGTGGCTTAGGCGGAAGGGAAGCCCTCTTGATTCCCTAAAACTAGTCTCAGTGATTCCCATCTCATCAGATGGATTGATCAAAAGTTGGAAGCATTCTTCATTCACTCTCTCTTTCACCCATCTTAGATCGAGGATTTGGTCTTGCACTCCATTGTGTCTCGCAGATTATTCAATGACAGGATCACCAAGATCACCCCGTGTGAGCAAGTTGTCTCATTGTGCACACCAGGTGCATCAAATGCAAGAAATATCATAGGGACATGGCAGTGTTTCAGAGATTGGAAGGTTGGTTCAAGTGGAAGAAGGCTTTTCTCTTGGTTTTAGTGGTCTACTGATCATGGGCTTCTCACTCCTCTCAGGGTACCTAATCGGGCTACGGAAGTTGATCATTCAAAGGAATCCCCAAAGAGGAGGTTTGTGAAAGACTGAGTGCACTAGGAGGCTTCATCAAGTTCAAGAAGTGGTCAAAGGATCAGGAGTTCACTAGATTGCATCTCTACAAAGTAACTTAGAGCTTCTTCATCCTTCTTCATTCCACATCTCTTCTCTCTTCATTCTCTCTTTCTAATTCTCCATTGTAAATTGTACTTTATGGCTCTTTCATCCTATTCACTTAAGTGACCATTGTAATTTTTCATTGTAAAAGTCCCCTTTTCATTAATAAGAAAGGGGCTTATTTTTCTTTCCTAGAGGAATGTGAAAGGTCACAAGTGGTGGGACTATGAAAGGTCATGTGGGGGTAGATGAAGAGATGGATTGTAAAGCTATAAATTGGAATGGATTCTCCATTCCAAAGGGTTAGATTTTGTAATGTCCCAAAGTGGACATAATTTATCCTCAAACAGAAAATAGGCAAATACAAACCCCAAATCACAACTCACAGAGAATATGCCATAAGCCTTTAATATAAATCTGAATTTTCTACAGCTATGGCGACTTGTATAGGAGATATAAAAATATTTAAAATTGAAAGAAAATCACACCTTTATATGCCAAAATGGACCAACTGATTTTTAAAAGGAAAATGCACAAGAAATGTACCAATTTCAGGTCCAAGAGAACACTGGTTTTTTCATTAAAAATTATGCACACCCTTGTCTGCAGACATTGCTGAAAATAAATATTTTGGAGCCAAAATCTTTCCCAAAAATATCGATTTGGATGGCTAATAATTAAAGATCCTAACAGCAACCCAGATCTTCTTTCTATCAGCTCTCAATACCTCCAAACCTTCTTCCAGGTAGGTCGCTTTAGCATGGAATATAAAGAAGAAATTCACCAACACTTTCCTCCTTCAATCAGCCTCAGAAGTTTTTAAAATCATGCAAATCTGCTCCTACAACTGCTGGAACAAACTGAAAATAATTACGAAATCAATAAAGCACAATGGAAACCCTAAGGTGGAGAATCCCCTTGATCTCTTGGAGGGTTTTTGTCCTCAAGAGGGTATTTCTAAAGGGTTTCGTCTTAAAAATAGTTTTGACAAAGTTGAAAGCTTCAGACAATCAGATTTAGAGAAAATAGATAAGCATGTCTCTCCTAAGGCAAGTCGACTTGCCTTTATAGAACTTGTGACCCAAATAGCCACCTTTGATAACCAATCATATTTTTCCCTCATTAAATGTTTTTTCCCACCTACTTTCTCTCAAAGAAAGTCGCATTTTCCTTGGATAAATCATTTTTGGCTAAATGTTTTTTTACTTTATGTTTGTTTTTTTCTATTTTTAAGTTTATAATAATTTATTATAAGTGCTTTTAAAATATTTTATTTTATTTTTGCACTTTATAATAAAATATCATAACTTAAGTCTCCCCTTTAATTTCTTCCTTAGCCATCGGGAAGACAAAATGGGCTAAGGGTTCGATTGGGAAGGGGATATTACAGATTTTCTTGGTTAATAGTTCCCATTGTCTTATTACAAGCAAGAAACTACAATTCTTCTATCTCCTTGTCTTATGTTTTCCTCTCCATCTCAACTTTACTCCATGAGCATGGTTACTTGTGCAATATTATGCAAATAAACTTGGATTTACTTGTGTTTTGTTCCTCTTTCCTTGACATGGTGTCTTCTCATTGTTAACTTGGAAATATTCTGGTTTTATGTCAATAAACTCAGCTTGCTATTTATTGAGTAAAACCCCCTTCTCACTTTCTCCCCTCTCCATACACACCTTTCCTCCACCTCCTTTTTGCACACGGGTTTAGTGGAGTATTCCTGTGTGATCCCCGGTCAAAATGCCACCTGACAATGGTTAGAGTAGTGTATATATTTCTTGTTTTCAATAAATGGAGCTGCCCCATTCCTAAGCAGAGGGACCTAGTCCCAGAGCATTGGTGAAAACCCTTAATTTGTCCTTGTGAAAAATTATTTCGCCAATAATAGGTTACCTCCTTCCATGTATACTTTGGATGGTCCTCATTAGGTTTTTACCTTAAAGGAGGTAATCATTAGATTTTTCAAAAAGGATATCTACATGCAATACCTCCACATAACCTGAACCTCTCCTCGGTCACTCAGCCCCGAGCTTGAATTTTACGCTAAGCATTTCTAGTAGGGGATGGATGGTGTCATTTGTCGCTTTGACTATCTCAACATCGTTAGTCTCACGGGTTGAGGTTTTTTTGGCCAAACAAGGGTGTGCTCACACCAGTTGCAAGTTTGATATTGATCATCATATTCCATGTCGGGACCAGATCTATCATCCTTACTCCCTCTAGAAGGTGGAGACAAAGGAGTACTTCATTTTCAAGTCCCATGTAATGTCCCCTTTTTCAAACTAGCACCAATTAAAGACTTCTTACCATTTCTCTTCCTCGGCCAAGAAGGAATTGCATAAGGGAAGTCCTTGGGTTTTGTTTTTCTTTTCTTTTATTGTTATTAATGTTTTTCTTTGGTGTTTTACTCCCTAAGGCAGGTCAGCTGGGATTATAATGCTCCCAACATGAAATTAAAAGATAAAGTAAAGATCATTAAGAGGTTGGCAAGGTTGGGAAGTTTCCAACATGGAACTAGAAGATAAAGCGACCTTAAGAGGTCAATCTACACCTTATGACTCTTAGCACCAACCAAAGGATATAAGAGGAGTCTAAGGGCTCATTTGCACATTACTTTTGGCATATATACTTTATTTATTTGGACTCTATGGTTATTTGCTCTATTTCCAACTCCACTAAGGGCGAAAAATCCATAGTGTGAAATCTAATGAGGACAAGAACCTTCCTTGTGGCATTTGGATAATGAAAACTCTCTAGGTTGGGTGGTGTGAAGGAGAATATTGAAAATCCTCTTGCTTGCTTTTACCTAGGGCATCAAGAAGAAGACCTATAAAGAGTTTTGCATGATTTGGAGTCCCTCTCCTAGGGAGCGACTAGGGTTGAAGTCATTTTAAGTGTCTTCTAGGGCATGACACTCATTTATTATTTGATATTCAGACTTGGCATAATTTATAAGGCTGAAATCATTCATATTTGGTTATTGTTGGGGTTTGGAAACCTCCATTTTGATTATTTCTCTTAGTTGTACTTCTATTGTTCATAAATTAATTTTCCAGCTGAGTAGTTGATTGATTTTCATGGTGAAATTGTTCTAAAGTATTCCTAAAAGGTCTATAAATATTGTGGATGAGTTATAGGGTGATATTTGGGTGAAATCTTGTGTTTTACAAGTTGTTGTTCCAAAAATCAGACTCAGTTCCATACTGATTTAATTTTCAGTTTTTTGGTCCAAAAATCATATTTAAATCAGATTGGAGTTTGTGTTAATTCTTTGTTTTTAGTTTCAGCCCTAGAAAGGGACATTACAGTGGTATCAGAGCTTCGGTCTTCCCATCCTGAGGGTTTCATGCAAGAAGGCAACAAGGGTTTCAATTGCTATCAGAGGAGAGAAAAGAAATCAGACCAGCCAAGAGAAGAAGAGAGTATGGCTCGCCAAGATCCACAAGAAGCCAAGATCGACAAGCTCATTGAAGGGCAAGTGAGATTGGCGGACACTATGGACTTGCTAGCCCTAACCCTTCAAAGAGTTCATGAACCTAGGGTTCATAATGGAGAAGGAAGCTCATCCAAAGCAAATACTTCACGACAGCCCTTTGGATCAGCTCATGGATCAGCCACTAGGCCTTCTTTCCTTCCAAGGGAAGAAACCCTTCCAGAGGCAGGAACAAGGCCCTCTATGGGGCAAAGCATTGCAAAGCAAGCTATGAGGAATACATGGCACTTCCGAGGGAGATACGGGAGGCAATTTCACTTGCCGAGTTCATTGGGGTAAGCAAAGGAAGGTCTAGTTAGAGCCAAGACAAAATGCGCCACCAAAAGAGGTACAAAATGTGTTGGGCAAGATGTCTTTCTCTACATTTGATGGCTCCAACAAAGGGACAACCGGAACATGGATGAAGATGCTAGGGTTAAACCCTAGACCACAAGAATTCGCCAAGGAGCCAAACCCAAAGGGGTTTCTCTTGAAAGAAGAAAAAGAAAAATCAGATCTGCAAGAGGGTTTTGAGGTGGAGTCCCAAGAAGACCACATTGAAGGACATGGAAAGGTGTTGCTAGATGAAGAACCAAAAAAGGTTTTGATGCAACAAAATCTCCGAAGAAAGAGGAAGAAGTCATGGAGCATGAGCCAACGAAAAAAAGAAAATTTCGATTTGCAAAATTGTGGAGAGAATTTGGTGGTTAAAGCCAAATTTTTGGCTAATATTGATGATAATCACCTTGTTGGAATTTTCCGAACAACAATCAATAAGAGGCAAATTGATGGTGTTCTTGACTTTAGTGGGAACCATGATGATGTTCCATACATGTGTCAAGAAAATATGGAAGGAGTCAAGGCAGAAAGATCTTCAGTTGTTGAAGGAGCAAAGGCAAAGGAGGGTGAACTCCTTGTGGGCAGCCCAAGGTATGACCATGATGACCATATTTCTGATTTGTTGTTTCCTCCTATGTCACTGCCATATTTTTGTCATCATGGGAAATACACTAAGGAGCATGCTAGAGACAACTATGGGCATGTTGTTTCTTCTATTCAAGGCCAAGATTCTTTTGGCATGGGTAGTCTTTGGAAGATCAAGGTAACAATCATTTCTTGTACTTGTATTAAAAGGAAACATATGAGCAATCATAGACATTAATATAATTTCTTTCTTTCGTTCTCCAAAAACAATTGTTATAATGGATTCTTTTGCATTCCAAGCTTAGTGCAGTATTCAAACAATTAAACTTATGGAGCACAAACACGTGCAACAAAAAAAAAAATTATGAGAATGATGTAATGGCATTCTACTAACCTTGGCAATGTGATGAAGTCCTTAGGGATCACCCAAAAAAAAAATTGAATGCAAATCAGCAGTGAAAGAAGAAAACACCAAAATTGCTCTAGAATCCAGATAACTACATTCATTAAAACCTTTGATTTGTAAGTACATTCGACTATCTATTTAACTAAATGAAGTCCTTAATGTAGAAAGGCTCATTCTAAAACATATCCTACTATACATAACTGAAAGGAATCACTTAATGAGCTATAATTTGAAAATAACACCTGATTGAGGTAGTTGCTAGAATTAATACTAATGCTACCATTAACATTAGGAAAACATACTAACAATAATATTGGAATTTCCTACAATGACTACCAATGTTAACACTGAACAATGATGACAAATAATATTGATAGACAAGTACGCAAATTTTTTATGACTTTCCGTTGGGATCACTTCCTAAACATTTATGTACATCTGAAGTACCTACTTGTATTTTTTTCATATTTCAACAGAAATGAGAAACATTAGACTCTTCAGAGCTAATGCCCAAAAGCAAGAAGTTTCCATGTCGATGACACAATCCATTCATCTCTTTTTCCCTTAAAACTGTTAAAATTTATATAAATAAAAACGCTTGAGTATAGATAATTACGATGTTTCTTGTAAGTGGCTTTTTGTTGGCTAAAACAACGCAGCAACCAATATCTAAACTTTTGTTCAAGAAATCAACAGTTTGATCGCTAGCAGAGCAATCAACAACAATCAAACCTGCAATACAAAATTAATGTTAGAAATCTCTCTTTGGCATAGATATGCAAATCCAAACATGTAGAAGAAATAGGATAGTTGCCACACACACAACAAAACAATGTTCTAGTATATTGTCCATCTTGGCCTCCTTACCTAGGACATTTTCCAATGGCCATTATCAAATCTATCTTTCACATAGATATGCAAATCCAAATATGTAGAAGAAATAAGATAATTACCACACACACAACAAAACCATGTTCTAGTATATTGTCAATCTCGGCCTCCATACATAGGACATTTTCCTATGGACGCTATCAAATCTTGTGAGGTCCGAGCATTTAAATTAGTTTATTAACCAAATTAAATATTGCATGGTTTAATAACATTAAACTATAATGCAAAAATATAAATAATACAAAACACAAATTTTAACGTGGAAAACCCCAAAGGGTAACAAACCACGGCCAATGGTAAGATTTCCATTATAGAGAAACAAAGTTATAGTCCAATAAAAACACTCCTTTCACCCCCCACTCCTCTCCATATAAATTTCAATTCACCAGATTGAATTATTTTTCACCTGACCTCGCGGGTCAATTTAAATGGTTTAAATGGGTGTGACTTCTCGTGAAACACCCGACCATTAATTAATTGATTATAAAAATCAATTTAACTATAAATCTAAAGTTTATATTGAATAAATTATAACATTATATATTCTAATTTATTTAATTATAAACTATACTTTATATATATAGAACACTTAATATTAATGTTCTAACACTCCCCCTTAATATTAAGTGGGGATCATATGCCAACATTACTGTTTATACAACAAGATTTACAATCCTTAAACCAAAATGAGGATTTAGGCTAGCATATCACATTTGAAGGATCTATACACGTTCGGTGTGCCAAACTTACCTTTTGGTACAAAAGAATTTGGAATCCATAAATTAGAAGTGATGATTTTATGCTAAGCATGATTCGTGAGACTACATCTCACGCTTCTAATGGAAACTCTATACCACCATCTCTAGGAGCCTTTTATAAACTAAGGACCTCCTTTACAACATGACGCAATATTACTAGATAACATAAGATAAGATAAATATATTAAATGTCCAATGAATGACCACAAAAGTAGGTCAATGAGACTGCATCCATACAAAGAAGCCGAACAAGAATCCAGCCAAAGGACCAAAACGTCCCCAAAAACAACAAAGAAAGAAAAGGAAGAGAAGAACGGGCAAAGAGAGAGGCTCGGAAGAAGCTGCAGAAATCTGCGGACACCAAACATGCAGAGGAAGAAAAGGAAGGAAGAGGAGGAAAGAGATGAGACCAAGTCAACAAATGTCCAAGGCCAACCGAAAGAAGCTAGTTATGTCCAAGCCCGATATCGAAGGCTATGGAAGATCTGGGGTGTCGATGCCCGGAGGAAGGATGAACTCTCCATGTTTTTCTGGTGGATCTCAAAGGCCATCTAAGAGGGGGTGGTCTCAACCTCATATGCATCACGGGACGTCCCGTGAAATAGTGTCCCAAGCCCGGACCGATCTCGTATGATAATCAGGATTAGTATCACCCCGCCGCTTAGTGTCCCTCTAAGGAGAGAGTGCTGTAAAAAAGGAAATGATCTGCAGAGTAGTCGTTTGCCTAGGAGGCTAAAGGGTCTCGTCCCAAAGCCTAAGAGTCTCATGCGCAAATGAATAGATGTGGCTTTTAATTTATTAAATTGCTAGAAATAGATAAGACAATTATTAAAAACATCATGCACAAGGCTATAAAAGCATGGGACGTCATAAGGAGAAACAATTAATTCTTTTTGATGAAGGTTGCATCCCAGACAGGTTTTGGCGCCAAAAGGAGGATTTTGCATTAAAGACTATTTTCCACTATCTGGAAGCTTCCAATTTTGGCGCCTAGGGTTAGAATTGCCTAATTTTAGTCATTCGAGTATTTACATATTGGTATATGTGCCCTGTGTGAATTAAATAATATTTTTGCTTGCTTTGCATGTAAGCAAAACCTCAAATTTTAGGGCAGCAGACTTTATATGCAGATTTTGGTGCAGTAAATCAAGTATTCATGCCCTGGACTCTCTTTATATGAATTAATTGCAGGTATTCATTACGGTGTGTTCATACAAGTGAAAGGGAGTTCAAATCAATGTCAGGTACATTGAATATATCTTCCGAATCTAAAGAAATTGCTAGATCTACACAAATTGATCCATTTGCATAGAATTCCGACAAAATTAAATGACAAAGAGCCCAGACAAAGATTGTTCCATACCAGATGAAGCATGATGAAAGAGAAGGATCGGCTGAATCATGCATAACTTCTAGATTTGCTGACATCAATGATACAGACATAGGCCCTGAACCCATCTCCGATTTAATTGACGATGATCCAGAGCCGAAAGGACCTCTCTCATGCGGGCAATTAAAAGTAGCGGAATTATTCAAGCTTCAACGTTTCCAGTCACAGCTCAGTTGCCTGAATTTGTTATGGAGTGTGCAAGGTCATATCATCCTCTTTCCAGAACAATTCGGGATCATGCGGGAAAGACAATAATCAAGTTGGATGCACAATTTATTAATTATTGTCTGAAGATTCCGACACGACCTATGGTGATTGCAATTAGCATGTTGGATGCTGGCAATAGATGGGAGAAGCACAAAGCAGATTGTGTGGGCATAATGAATAGCAGATACATGAAGAAGCCCAGATCTCCATCAAAGTTCCCGAGGACTCTTCCACGATCCAATTTGGTGCAGGAAGTTGATGATATTACTAAATTGCTTTGCAGGTTAAATGGAGAAGCCAATACTCATAACTTCCGCTCATGGATGTATGCTTTCATAAGAACCATTGAGATCAACAAAGTTGATTCGATTATCAATTGGGCGAGAGATCATCAGTGACAACATCGGCGAGCAGCTCCAAAGTGTGAGGCGGACATTCAACTTCAAAATGACTTCATACCTGGTATATGCAGCAGCCTCACAGGGTATATTTTCCAAATTGGATAGACGAGGAGTTTTGTCGAAAGATCCTATTTTCAGTGCTTCCCACGATTAACGGTTCCGAGTACAAAAAGATTACGGGGTGGTCAACGATGGGTTCTATTATGAATTCATCTCGCAAATTGAATAGTGATCTAAAGACCAGCAAAGTGAACAAAGAAGCTTGGGAAGTTGTATTCTAGTATGACCGCAACTTCATCCGGTTTGAGACTTCACGTATCTCAGGGTTAGTGGCTTTTCAAGAGAACCAGTCAAGTTGCCGAGGTATCCAAGCTACAAATGGGTCATCATATAGTTATGCAGGCAGCTCGTGGAAATGCATGACTTACAATCAAAACGGCACAAACCTACAGGTTGTTTTTCGGTCACGATGGGTTATTACAGTGCAGAGCATCCATAAGGTGAGGGGAATCGATGCCGAAATGTTTTCCGGATATGAGCATGAGTTCTTCCCAGCATGATTGAACTATGATCCATATGGGATAGCGAGGAAGACAATCTCCCAAGAGTATGCACACGTACCTTCATTAGAAGACTTTTGGATGAAGTGCAGAAGCGAGTATGAAGTCAGGAAGAAAGATTTCGGCAAGTTATCAGTGCAACAAGTATCTAATTATGGTTGAGCAAGAATACCTGCAAATCTTGTGGATGATGGACATGTGATACTTGACACCTACCATCAGATGGGAGGAGATAGAGCTGCTCTTCGGGAAAGCATAAGTGGTTGTCAGACGATTGAGGAAAGGTCTTATGTAGTTTTGGTTAACACCTCAAACTAGTTGTTGACAAAGGGATATTGCCTGGACAAAGCTTTGATGAATCAGATCACAGGTAACTTTATTACAAGAGACTCAAAGAAAAGAAAGCACAAAGATGAAAGTAGCAGGAGGCCAACGAAGCTTAAAGTATACAAGAAGTCTCAGATATTAGAGAAGGCCAATTCTACAGCTATCGTGTTAGTACCACTTTCAAACGAAGCTTCTCCTGTGTCAACTCATAGCACTTCGGCAGCCCCTGAACCCCAAGCAGATGTTGTTGTTCCTCCGTTGAATCCAATGTCATTTGTATTTGCTCCTCAGCCACTCAAATCTTCATCTCTCCCTACAAAGAAGAAGTTGAAAGCTTAAATGGCGAGTTTCAAAAAGTATTGTCTTTGGACAATTCAAAGGATGGCAGCCACAACACTATGGCAAATTCGGATGCAGCAGAGTCTAAGCATGAGAGGGTGGTACACTCAGTGACTTCTCATTCCCCGAGAAGCAATTTTTCATCATGGTTGGCTTTGCAGATGGTTCCGAAGCCAGAGAGGAGATCAACCTGGAAGAGCATGACTTGCAACTACTCCTAAGTTTGGGCGGGAAGGATAGAAGACCTAAAGTTTTCAAGGTAACTTCAAGATCGATTATTGAAGAAATCGAGAGCGAAGTTCGCCGAGTTTGTGATGGCCCAACAGAGGGAAAGTAGAAGGGAGAACTCAGGGCGGAAAATATCTCAGTAACCAAAGTGCCACTAGGTCAGACTACCACGGAAGGATTAAAGCAAGATACACAAACACTAATAAACACTTTATTCCTCAAGTTGGACAAAGAGAAGGTAGAGAAAACCAAACTTCAAGAGCAAGTTTCCCAATTGTGTGAAATCATTGCTAAGGTTGCCAAACCTTCCTCTCACCGCTTTTAGCACACAAGAAGGTGAACGACCGTCTGATTGAAGAGGTGGAGGATGCAGGTCATCAAGTCACAGCTATCAATGAATGGAAAAACCAGATCATTCACCAAGCTTCAAAACAGCTCAAAGAGGTACCAGCTACTCTGGAAGTTATGAAAGATGCATTATTTCAGCTTAAGCAACTGATGGCAGGCATAGTGGATGAGAATGCAGTGGCTGAAGTTAACTTGGAAATTTTGGTCAAAATAAATAAGTTGTTAGAAGAAGTTTTTATTACAGAACAACTTGTGCCTGATGGACTAATTGAAAAGGGCAAGTAGATTGAGTTTGCAATTTCTTTCCACATGGAAATTATCAAGCTTATCTTTGAAAAGAATGCGATTCTTTAGAGGATAGGATATTATCATTGCCAGGCAATATAGTTGCTTTCACCGAGGAGGAAGTAGTTGGGGATGTTTCTTCCTGCAGAAGAGCTATTCCAAACAAGGTGTCTGCTTCTCTTGAAGGGTTGTTTTTGATGATTCAGAAGAGGATTGATGAAGTTGTTAAGACTTTCACATTGAATTCAATCAACAAGTTGATAACACTTCAATCGGATATTAAAGAGTTTGGGCCTAGTTTGAAGGAGGTGGAAGTAAACATTGACATTTTGTCCAAAGGATTGCTGCAGTTCAGGACCGAGAAAGAGGTTGTTGCTAAAACAGATGGGAAATTGTTGAATTATATGTTTGACAAGTATATTCAATATCAGAACAAGAAGAAAGTGTAGGGTGTAACATCTGGCAGATCTTCTTTCTTCTCTTCTTTCTCTTATTCCTTATGTTCTCGGATGAAATTGTAAGATTAAAGTTATTGGTTTAAAAGTTATTTCATTAAGTTATTTGGAAAAGTTCTTTAATATAAGTGGCAGTGTGTACAACTTTGGCTTAACCTCCGAGATGCATGTCATTTGGAGAGGAATTCTAGGAGAAAGATTGTCGGATGTTCCCTTTACAACTTCATGCATGTTCTAGTTCGGTTGTAGTTTCCATTTGTAATTTCCTCTCTATACACTATAATTAGAGGAAAAGTCTATGGGTTAAAGGATCAGAATTTGTAATCAACATTCTTGTGTTCCAGACTTTGAGTTGAAACCCTTGATATCTTTTTGAAAGCTCAAGAATAGAGAGGAGGTAGATTTTCGGAGAACTTTGTGTCAACGGTGCATTTGTTTCTTATTTCTTTCTAGATCTTTGCATAAACTTTGTGTTATCTTAGATCTGGATCTGAAACTTTCCTTTGCTTTGAATTCTGCATTTCTAGATCTATTTATTTCGTCTATGTGCATGTGACCAACTCACAACTATTGGTTAGGTTGCATATTCGTGTTTTCTGTTCGCATTCAATTATTTCCCTCTTCGAATGTATACATTTCTTACAAATTGCGTACTCACTACAAAACCGCCTAGGCATGGTGCATGAGCTATGCGGTTAAAGTAAAACCAACAGATAGATATTAGAAAATATAATTAACAAAATCTTACACGGAGCCTCACCGGTAAATGAGGGAGATTTATCTCATGATTGCTAGGTTTTTCAAACAGTGCAGAAAATCTAGCCAACAAAAGTCAAGTCACTTAAGTGAAAAGCAAGAATTTCTTGCCTTCCTTGCAGGGTAAAAATTCCCATTATGAAAGTCAAGTCACTTAAGTGAAAAGCGGGAATTTCCTGCTTGCCTTGCAGGGTAAAAATTCTCATTATGAAAATCAAGTCACTTAAGTGAAAAGCGGGAATTCCTTGTCTGCCTTGCAGGGTTAAAATTTCCATTATGAAAGTCAAGTCACTTAAGTGAAAAGCAGAATTTCCTATCTGCCTTGCAGGTAAAAATTCTCATTATGAAAGTCAAGTCACTTAAGTGAAAAGCGGGAATTTCTTAAGCGCTTGCAGGTAAAAATTCTCATTGCTTTGACTTCCTATTTTTAGCAATTCCTCTTGCCAAAAAGTGCGACCCATTTTGGCATAGCTAAATGCCTAAAAGTTGACTTTTTTTTATTAATTGTTGGGAAGCATCCAATTTTGGCGCCTAGGGTTGGAGAAGCTTTTTTATTATTCAAAGCATCTGCATGTTGATGTGAGTGCACGGGTGAATAAAATAATATTTTTAGCTTGTTTGGCATGCAAGCAAAGTCTAAAAATAGAAGGCAATGGGCTTTATAATCAGATCTCGGTGAAGAAATTAGATATTCATGTTATGGACTGCATACTTGTCTGAATTATTTGCAGAATACTTCATTTATGCCCATATTGGTGAAAAAGCGTAAGTCAATGTCTAATACATTGAATATATCTCGTAATCGAGAGGAAGAAATAGATCCAGATCTTATAATTACGCAAAGGCTTCCGCAAAAATTCATCCTCTTATTTCTAACGCAGCTCAAGTGGAATTCATTGCATGGAAAATTCCTTATAGGAGCTTATGCATGTGCTCCCAATCTTCTAGTTGAAGCCTCCATTGAATTTACTTGTATTTGCATTCACCGGAGTGCTTTCTAGAATTTAAAATTGCTCATATGCAATTAAAAATAAAAATGTTGAGTTTTGTCTAAATTGTTTACGACAAACATTTTACTGGTGCACGTACTAGAGAGGAATTGCAAAAGCTTCAAGGATAAAAGGGGAAGACAGGTTAGAGGTGGCACCCACAGGCAAATCACATACCATTTGCTTCCAAAACCCGGTTTGGTGATAATCAAAGGCAAAAGAATCAACCGCATGCAAAATATGGAAGAAGAACAAGATTGGGAGTGTTGCAGCTTTCTTCTAATTTCTTTTCCTCTTTCTTTTTCTCTCTTATTTCCTCCGACAAAGTAATTGAGCAATCAATTAAATTATAAAACTTAAGTGATTGGTTTAAAAGTCGTTACTTGAAGAAATCAATTACTTGGAAATAGGTGGTAGGCATGCAAAATAGAAGGTTTTATTTTCAGTTATAAATCATGCATGTCATGCAAAGAGTAATTCCAAGAGGAAGATTGTCAATTGTCCCCTTTTCTATAGCTTCCGCATATGGGAATTCATTAAAAATTTCCTATTTCTAATTGCCCTCTATACACTATAAATAGAGGAAGAATCTACGGGTTAAAGAATCACAATTTATTAATCAGCATTCTTGAATTTCAGACTTTGTGTTGCAGCCCTTAATGTCATTTTTGTGAAAGCTGAGGAATTGAATAAAGGCAGATTTCAAGAGAACTTTGTGTCCATGGTGCATTTGCTTCTAAATTATGTGTGGATCTTTAGATAAACTTTGTGTTATCTGAGATTTCGATTAAAAGCTTTTCTTTTCTTTACTTCTGAATATTGTGAGATCTACTTGTTTATTTAATCTATATGTATGAGACCAACTCTGTAAATTATTGGTTGAATTACATATCTTCCTCTCTTCTTTCCTTCTATTATTTCCCCCTTCTGCAAAACATTCCAAAATAGTTGTTTACTTGTTGCAGAATTGCTAAGCTATGGTTCATGAGCTTTGTAATTAAAGTAAAACCTCTAAAAATAGTTATTAGGATTTATACTCACCAGATTGATAAACATCTTACACAGAGCCTCACCGCAAATGAGGGAGATTTATCTCATGATCGTGCCTAGGTTTTTAGTTGTACAAAAATCTAGCCAACAAGATGAATAGTTGGTCCAATCTGACTATTCATCCATTCCTTGTTCTAGGACAAATACTAAGCACTTTGGAAGGATTTTGGCACAATCGAGCATCTTAGAGAAGGAAACGACACTGTTGTTTTTAAAAAGGGAGATAAAGAGGATTTCAATGAAGATGAGGGCAACATAGGTATGAGTTTGTTTGGGTTTAAGCTCCTTCACTGACAGGCACGGGATCCAAATTATGGGAGCACTACAGCATGTTCCTTTAACTTGACATGATGATACTTAGACATATGAGCTTGCAATTTCTTGAAGACCAGCAATTTTGGGAAGGGAGGATTATAATGACCCCTTTTTCAAACTAGCACCAATTGAAGACTTGTCATTCCTCTTCACGTGGCCAAGAAGAAATTGCACAAGAGAAGTCCTTGGGTTTGATTTTTATCAATTGAAGGCTTCTTGTCCTTCCACTTCCCGTGGCCAAGAAGGAATTGTCAAGAGAAGTCCTTAGGTTTCGCTTTTTTATTTTCTTTTGTTGTTATTAATGTAATTCTTTGGTGTTTCACTCCCTAAGGCAAGTCAGTTGGGATTATAATGCTCCCAACATAAAATTAAAAGCTAAAGTAAAGCTCATTATGAGGTCGAAAAAGTTGGATGTAATATCCCCTTCTAGAATAAGTTAGGAATTAATACAAATCTGATCACACAGCTGAAAATAATTAATTTTCAAACCCTAACTACTGCAAACTTCAAAAATTCATATCTTTGGCTAGGGAAGTCCAAATGATCTGAAATTTTGGATAATAGACCATAAAAATATGAGGAACAATATGCAAAAGTCAGATTTTGTACAACCAACCCGAAACCCTAATTTTGACATAAAAAGTAGGTCACCCATAGCACTTTTAGGGCACAAAAACTACTCCAAAAATTATGAAATCACCCTCTCCTTATTCCTCCTAATTTCTACCACCAAAACCAATATTAATCTGACTCCAAAACTGCAGATCTAAAATAAATATTAATTTATAAGAACCAGAAAGCTCGCAAACAGCTGAAATCTTCTAAAATTCATAACTCCTTCAATACTTAGAGTTTTTGCATGAAATAAATTGCAGAATAAAGTAGAAATAAAGATCTTTCCAATGAACTAACAAACTGAATTTTTATCCCACTGAAACCCACTCAAATCTGCCTCTAAAATCTGAAAACCAGTCACTAGGGTTAGGGAAAATTAATTAAATAATTTCCAACTCATAAAACCCCTCCAAAAACCCTTAAACAATCAACCCTTGATCTGAAATAATTGATTAGACATAGCAGCAAATAGATCTAGCATAAATAACTTCAAAATATGAAAGATCAAACCCCAATACCAGTTGCTATGGCTAAATAAATTGCAGCAGCAATAATAGTCATAAAAGTACTTCAAACCCTTCACAAAAATACAGATTTATCATCCAAATAAATGCGCCAATACCAACACAAGAGATCACAATAAAAAGAACAAGAGAGAATACTTCAATTGATCAAACCAGCTCACTAACTTCCCACGCAAGAGAGAGAGAGAGAGAAAGCATCAATGGGCATACATCCCAACTCCAAGCATGGAGCATAAAATAAATATCATCATAACATGAGTCTAACAATGATCCTAGCACTCCTTTTATAAGCAAGGAGGCACAAAATTCAAAATCCCTAGGAGAGGGAAATTAATAAATAAAAGAAGTTCATTTCCCCTAGGTGTGGCGTCCCCTTTTAAAAAGGGTGATTTTAATATTTAAAAGCCACCTAATTATTATTTAATTAATTCCCCTTTTTAATTTGCATTTTGGGAATTTAATTAAATAATTAAATACATTACTTGCTCCATAAATATTAAATAATTAAATAAATATTGTTTTATAATGTCAAATGATTAAAAGCACTCTCCAGGCAATATTATCTAATTATTTAATATATTTTTCCTCTTGCAACATTCTTAAAGCCCACGGGGAATGATAGACTAAGGGTCTTCAAAAATGGGGACATTACAGTCCTCCCTTCCCAAGATTGTTTGCCTTCAAGCAATAGGAAGTTCATGTGTCCGTGTCCAAAAGTGTGGTACTCCAAAAGCCGTGTCCCCATGCCACTCAAGTGAAGTAGCATTTGCAATATCTTGGACCGCTTCATTCTCCTAAAAGTTAGGAGTGTAGTCTGCTGTAATTTCTTCTTCAAACTTGTGCATGAAGCAAACAAATTAGAAAAATAAGTGTTGAAGAACACTTTTCCAATGTGTCTCCATGGCATGTACAACTCCTCTGTGTATGGGCTGACCCCAAACTCTGTTATGTGGCCCCAAGTGCTGTTGTAATCTCCAAAATCAGAATTGGAGTGGTTGGTTTCCACCCCCAAATATTCACCCATGAGCCAAAATCAAGCACCAACAACCATATCATCAAATGCATGGCAAAAATCTGAATTATAGATGTGATAGGGAGGCTGGTCATAGTGATGTCAATCATAAAAATGATGGGGCAGCAGCTAGCATGTTTCAAAATCTTTTCCCCAACATGAAAGAACATCAATCTAGTGAATACAAGTGGCTCCCATATAACTGAAATTTCATCCTCAACCATAATCAACTGAAAATTATCCACATGTATAGCTGAAAATGAAATGTTTTGAGAAGAATTCATACCATGTTCCTTCACCTTTTCCAAACTTTCCATTGAAGCCCAAATGTAAGCAACAACAACCAAACATTCCCAACACATAGCTTTTGGAAGCACATCAATCAAACATTCAAATGGAAGACATAACTGTAGCTCAAAATCTGAAAATGAACTTTTTACCATGCCAAGTGTAGTCCATGTGATCCACCCTTCTTTCAAGTCTTCTAAAGAGATAGGAGTTAGCATCATTTGAAAAAGGAAATGAAATGCTTTCCATGTATCCACACCGAATTTGCAAAACTCAAATCCTTTTATTCTCATTCCACGTGGAACAATATGTGCAAGAAGATACCCCAAATTTCCCTTTTTCTATGCTCATAAGAAGAGGAGAAAACTGAAATATAGTGCATGCATGTATGAATATTATCATAGATAGACCAAGGAACTTTGTACCTTTCTTTGTGAAAATGACTTTCCCTTATGAAAGAAAGAGAAACATAGGAATCAATCATGCTTTTGTGTCCTCTAATGATGATTTCTTCATACGGACCAACAAGCTTACTATTATGGCTTCCTTCATTGGGGAGAGTGATAGTCACTCTTTCTTTTCTTCCATCATGCACCCAATTGTTAGGAGCAAAAGTACCAACAAGAATGTGACCATTATACCCCATGTGACACACCATATCCATCTCCCTATCATGCTCAAAATCATACCCATCAAAACTCAATATGGAAGGAGAAATAAAATATAGAATATCATACCTTGGGTTGCTCCCAACATCTACAAAACTCAGAATTTCTGAGTTTGGGACAGCACTCTTTCCTTTACCATTTTCTTCATCCAAAGCCCCTTTTTCTTCCTCACAAGCCTTCATACTTGGTGGGTGATGACTTGGGACATTCATAAGACCCGTGCTTAGGTGAAAAACCTCATTCATTTGCCCATTGGGGCCTGCTGTTCGGAAAATTACAGCGAATTGAAAATTACCATAAGCATCCCATGGTGTTCTTCCTTCATAAGCATACCTCTTCACAAGCCCATCTTCTAAATCTGATTTCTTTTTGCACCCATTCAATTCCATGCAATCATTAGATGCCAAAAATGTATCATCAAAAACAAAAAGCTTATATAGTTTGTCATATTGACGCCAAGTATGGTCTAGCAAAGAATAATTATGGGACACCTTATCAATGTTTCCTTGGAGATTCACCCATGGAGAAACATACCCATCATGTATGCAAGTAAAATTCTCAATGAATGATGACATAACTTGAAATACATGGACTACTCTTATCCAATCAAAGGCTGCCCTTGTTGGATCATATTTGTAGCAAGGTAAACCATAGGGTACTAAATTGTGCACATGTTTATTCTTCCCTACATGCTGCCCAAGAAGATACCAATGTACCCTTCTCTTATCATCGATTTTCAAATGTATATCATAAAGATGACAAAGATGAAATGGAGAAGTATGCCACCCTTCATACCTTGGAATGATGTCATGTGTTTTTCCTTCATACATGCTGTCCATACTCTTCATAACTCAGAATTTCAACCCCTTTCTTTTTGCAATTTCCATCCAACAATGCACCAATTTCCTTGACCTTTTTGTTAGCATCATATTCATAGGTGACAAGGTATGGAGAAGACAAAATATGATGAGGATATAATAAATCAAAATGCTTACCCTTAGGGGCTACATTAGCAAGCTTTTTAAACTGAAAATCATCATCCTTCTTTGGTGCTTCATTCCCCAAACTTGACTTTACCATGTGCAGATCTGAATTATCTTTTTGCTCCTCTTTCATGATTCCCTTTTTTGTCACTTCACTAGGCATGCAAATATTAGAAGACAAGGAAATACTTTCAACCAATGAGGAACTTTTACCTTGCTCTTCATCTAATGGGTCTTCTTCCTTCACTGTTTTTTGTTGCACATGTACAACAGGACCAACAAGCTCTTCATCAGTCAAATAGGGCCTCAACTTCTCTTGACACTGATCTACTATACTTTGAGCAAGTGTTTCTGCTATGGGTGACACTTCCTACTTCTCCTTTCTCACATAGGCAAATAAAATTGTTAGAAGTGGCATCAAAATATCATCCTCATTCAAAATTGAAGACATAATAATTTGCATTGAAGAAACCACAATCTCTGCATGATCCCTATGAATAGAAGTAAAGAAATTGTCAAACATTTGAAAAATGAGTTCATCACATTCCAAGTCTATCATTAGGACCCAAGATCTAATGTTTGCCATATTTTTCAAAATAGTGACCCTCTTAGCAAAAAAAACATCTGTAGTGTCACCAAGACCCTCAAAACTGTCTACCATGATCTGAAATATTTCCTTCATGATGTGATCATTATAGGGTGGTTCCGGAGCCTTAATCCTCATAATTTCACTTATACAAGTGATAACTACAAGCCTTACATCTAGATCTCGTATGTCCCAAAAATCTAACCAATTGTACCTGAAGGATCTAGAACTGAAATCAAGCCACAATCTGATTGCTTAAGCAAACACAAAAACCTTACCACATTTTCCAAAGTGTAGATCAAGATGCTCTTTCAAGTGAGGGACCCTTGAGCATTTTTCCAAGCTTATAGAGCTTGGTTCTCAAACCTCCGACACTAGCAAGCTCCATGATTCACTCTGCAAACAAACCCACAAGGAGCAAAGGAAAGTTACAGCGATACCACTTGTAATATCCCTTTCTAAAATAAGCTGAAAATAATTAATTTTCAAACCCTAATCATTCGGGTGAAACTTCAAAAATTCATATCTTTGGCTAGGGAAGTCCAAATGAGCTGAAATTTTGGATAATGGACCATTCAAAAATATGAGGAATAGTATGTAAAAGTTAGATTTTGCACAGCCAACCCGAAACCCTAATTTTGACATAAAAAGTAGGTCGCCCAACACTTTTAGGGCATAAAAACTACTCCAAAAATTATGAAATCACCCTCTCCTTGTTCCTCCTAATTTCTACCACCAAAACCAATATTAATCGACCCCAAAACTGCAGATCTAAAATAAATATTAATTTATAAGAACCAAAAGTTCACAGTATTTTTGAAATCTTCTAAAATTCATAACTCCTTCAATACTTAGAGTTTTTGCTTGAAATAAATTACGAATAAAGTAGAAATAAAGATTTTTCCAATGAACTAACAAACTGAATTTTTATCCCATTTGAACCCCACTCAAATCTGCCTCGAAATCTGAAAACCAATCGCTAGGGTTAGGGAAAATTAATTAAATAATTTTCATCTCATAAAACCCTTCCAAAACCCTTAAACAATCAACCCTTGATCTGAAATAATTGATTAGACACAAGAAGAAATAGATCTAGCAAAAATAACTTCAAAATATGAAAGATCAAACCCCAATACTAGTTGTTATGGCTAAATAAATTGCAGCAGCAATAATAATAGTGTCCCCGTGATTTCATCCCGAAATCGTGACTACCCTATCTCGAAAAAATTTCGTACTTTTAAAATAATGGGTCGTTTTGTGTTTTTATTGCCTGAAAGTTCTTGTATTGCATCAAGATATTCCCAAAGAGCCATATTAGCCATTTTCGCCAAATACCCAGATGCCCAAAATTGTTATATTCTGTAGTTGGGATTTGTCTACGGGAAATTTGTATTTAATTATTTTGAGCCCCGTTTGAGGCAATTTGCGCTCCAATTTTACCCTGTTGTGATCGAACATATCATTATTCCTATATACCAAAAGGGTTTTAACTAAGAATAAGTTTTGAGCTTTATTTGTGACTTTTGGCAATTTTTGTGTTTTTGTGTTTTCCGTTTCGTTTTCGTGAAATTTCTCTAGATCAGATCAATTTGCCGATTTGGCTTGATTCTTGGCACAAGTAAGCGGGGATCATATACGCGTTATGCCAAAAGGAAGTCGCCATTGGAGGTCCGGTTCATTGGGAAAAAACAAATTCGCGCACCAAAAAGCCTCTTTTAGGTGGCCGCATTTTGGAAAACAAAGAATTTGAGTGGATAATGGGAAAATTGGAAGCGCGAGCGGCGGGAATTTATTGCCTACCTCAGAAGGTACTTTTTCCCATTACGGAAAAGTCACTTAAGTTGCAGTGGGAAAATTAGAGGCACCAAGCAGGTGGGAATTTATTGCCTGCCTTGCAGGGTAAAAATTCCCATGGTGGAATAAAAGAGAAATCACTTAAGTGAATCATGGGATTTTATTGCTTGCCTTGGCAGGTGAATAATCCCATTATGGAAGTCAAATGACTTAAGTGAACAAGGGATTTTTCGGGCTTGCCTTGCAAGGTAAAAATTCTCATTGTCATGTGCTTTTAAAAATAGAATTCTTTTTAGCCAAAAAGTGCGACCCCTTTAGGGAGATAAAGACAGCCTATTAATTAATTAATTTAATTAATTCCTCTTCTAAAAAAGGCGCCCAAGCATGGAAGAAAGTCAACAAAAGCAAAGGGGAATAAAGGAGGTGGAAATAGATTGTCTAAAATTAAATAAATTAATTTATTTAATAGCAGCGCCTTCATAAACAAAAAGTGCGCCCCTTTTGAGAAGAAAATAATAATTTTTAAAGTATTAATTGATTAAATTAAATTTTATTTTCAAAGTGGCTAAGGTTAAAGCACACTTTGTGAAACTTAAGTGCAGTGAAGAGTGGATGATTAAATTTAATTTATTGGATGGTTGTCCATAAACATGCAATTTTAGCACACCAGATTAAAGAGAAAAGCATGAATTTTAATTAATTAATTCTAGGAATAGGAGGGGAAATTATTAATTATAGAATTATGAGGGTTATGTAAGCATGGGCTGCCATAAGGATGAATTAATTAATTCACAGGTAAAGAAGTGCAGCCCGGAGGAAAAGTGTGCCCCATTTGAAGAGGATTTTTGCTCAAAAGAAGGTGAAATCAAGGCTAAAAGCTTCTAATTTTAATGCATGCATTGAAGAAGGCTGATTTGTGTCTAGATAATTGTTTGCATAAGTGATACAAGTGCTCAGTGAAGTTGAAAAATTCATACTCACTTTGCATGCAAACAAAACATCAATTTTTGGGGCAGCAGCTTGAATTATGCAGATTTTATGATTAAAATTCTTTGTTCATGTTCCGGTTAGCATCTTTGTATGAAATAATTGCAAAAATTAACATGAGATGTTTTACAAAAGAAAATGAGCTTTAATCAATGTCCAATACATTGAATATATCCTCCGAATCTGAAGAATTATCCAGATCTGCACCAGTTTTGAAGAATTCCGGACAAATAAGAAGAAAAAGAATTGTTCAGACAAAGATTGCTCCAGCCATGGCAAAGCGGGATGAAAGAGAAAGCTCAGCGGAATCATGCGTAGCTTCTAGATTTGTTGAAGTCAATAGGCCCAGATCCAGATCCAAATCTCATAATTGCAAAAGCTTTTGGCACAAAGGCTTCATCCTCTTGTTTTGAATGTAGCCAGTGAAGAAATCAGTGTGTGGAAAATTCCTTCCAGGATCTTGTGCATGTGCTTCCAATCTTCTAGTTGAAACCTTCATTGAAGTTGTATTCACCCGGAGTGCTTTCCAGAATTTTTAATTGCTCATATGGAATTTAAATTAAAGAGTTATTTACGGCAAACATTGCACTGATGCATGTACTGGAGAAAAACTACAAAAGCTTCAAGGATAAAAGGGAAGACATGTCAAAAGCAATTCTAGCTTGCTTCCGAGATCCGGCCTAATCCCAGATCCAATTTGGTGAGAATCAAAGGCAAAAGAATCGGATGCATGCAAACATGAAAAAGGACAAAACTCCGACTTTCCTCTTCCTTCTTCTTTCCTCCGACAAAGTAATTAAGCGACCAATTAAATTATACAACTTAAGTGATTGGTTTAAAAGTCATTACTTGAAGAAGTCAACTACTTGGAGATAGGTGGCAGATAAGCAAAATAGAAGGTTCTATTTTCGATTGCAAATCATACATGTCATGCAAACAGAAATTTCAGAGGGAGATTGTCGGTTGTTTCTTTTCTGACTTCCACAGGGGCGAGTTCAACTAAAAGCTTCCAGACTTGTAATTGTCCCTCTACATTCTATAAGTAGAGGAAGAACTCGCGGGTTAATGATCGATTTTAAGCAACAACCTTGTGTTCCGAGACTTTGTCTTTGAAACCCTTGAGAGCGATTGAAGCAAAGGAATATACAGGAGCAGATTTAGGAGAACTTTGTGTCACGATGTATTGTGTTTCTAGCTTTTATATCTTAGATCTTTTAGTAAACTTTGTGTTATTTCGCAGATCTAGCTCTAGAGCTACCTTTGCTTAGAATTTTGTGTTTATATCTATTAGTTTCTTCTATGTGTATGCAATCAACTCTGTTATCTATTGATTGGGATACACATCTTCCTCATTTCTTCTTTGTGTTTATGAAATTCCCCTCTTCTATAAATATTTTCTTTCTTAAACAGCTTGCTTACTTGCTTTGTAGAACTGTTTAGTTATGGTTCATGAACTGAGTAGTGAAAATAAAACCCCATTTAGATATTAGCATACTTTAATTGACAAATCTGACACGGAAGCCTCACCGGTAAATGAGGGAGATTTATCTCATGACTGCCTAGGTTTTGTGCTATGTAGAAAATCTAGCCAACAAATAGTCATAAAAGTACTTCAAACCCTTCACAAAAATACAGATTTATCATCCAAATAAATGCGCCAATACCAACACAAGAGATCACAATGAAAAGACCAAAAGAGAATACTTGATTGATCAAACCAGCTCACTAACTTCCCATGCAAAAAGAGAGAAAGCATCAATGTGCATTGGTGTACCCAAATTTCATCCTCGAAATCATGTGACTACCCTATCCGAAAAATTTTCATAATTTTAAAATAATGGGTCGTTTTGTATTTTTATTGCACGAAAGTTCTTGTAGAGTGTCAAGATGTTCCCAAATAGCCATATTAGCCATTTTCGCCAAATACCCGGATGTCCAAAATTGTTATATTACGTCATGCCGGGATTTGTCTGCGAGAGATTTGTATTTAATTATTTTGAGCCCCATTTGAGGCAATTTGCGCTCGTTTTAACCCTATTGTGATCGAACATATCATTATTCCTATATACCATAAGGGTTTTAACTAGGAATAAGTTTTAGGCTTTATTTGTGACTTTTGGCAATTTTTCGTGCTTTTATGTTTTCCGTTTTGCTTTTCTTGAAATTTCTCTAGATCAATTCCTTTGCCGAGTTAGCCCGATTCTCGGCCCGAGTATTCGGAGATCACATGCGCACATTGTGTCAGAAGGAAGTCGCCATCGAAGGTCCCGTTCATTGGGAAAAGGCGAAGTCGTGCACTAACAAGCCCCTGCGCGGTTGGGCGCATTTTTGGAAAATAAAGGATTTAAGTGGATCATGGAAAAAATATAAGCAACAGACAGGTGGGATTTTATTGCCGCCTTGCAGGTACTTTTTCCCATGATGGAAAAGTCACTTAAGTTGCAGTGGGAAAATTAGAGGCAGCAGGCAGGCGGAAATTTATTGCCTGCCTTGAAGGTAAAAATTCTCACGGTGAAATAAAAGAAAAGTGACTTCGGTGAAATCATCGGATTTTATTGCCGCCACGCAGGTAAATAATCTCATTGTCAAAGTCAAATCACTTAAGTGGATCATGAGATTTCGGGGCTGCCTTGCAGGTATAAATTCCCATTGCCATGTGTTTTTAAAAATAGAATTCTATTATGCTAAAAAGTGCGACCCCTTTAGGGAGAACATGGCAGCCTTTAAGTGGATTAAATTAATTATTTCTTCTTCTAATTTTGGCGCCTAAACATGGAGAAAAGTCAACAAAGCAAAGGGGAGTAAAAGAGATGAAAATAGATTGATTAAATTAATTAAATCTAATTTATTTAAAGGCTGCCCCCTTCATGAAGAAAAGTGCGCCCCTTTTGGGAAGGATATAATGCTTTTTAAAGCATTAAATGATTAAATTAAATTCTATTTTTGTGGCTATGGTCAAAGCACACTGTGAAGCTTAAGTGAAGTGAAGAGTGGATGATTAAATTGAATTAATTTAATTTATTGGATGGCTGTCCTTAAACATGCTATTTTAGCACACCAGTTAAAGAGAAGAGCATGATTTTTAATTAATTAATTGCCGAGAAATAGGAAGGGCAATTATTAAATATAGAATTATGAGGCTTATATAAGCATGGGCTGCCATAAGGATGAATTAATTAATTCACGTGTAAAGAATTGCAGCCGGGAGGAAAAGTGCGCCCGATTTGAAGAGGAATTTTGCTCAAAAGAAAGTGAAAACAAGACTCAAAGCTTTCAATTTTGGCGCATGCATTCAAGGAGGTTGATTTTTGTCTGCATAGTTGTTTACATAAGTGATACAGTGCTCGGGAATTCATTATAGGTGCTTTACAAAAGAAAATGAGCTCTAATCAATGTCCAATACATTGAATATATCCTCCGAATCTGAAGAATTATCCAGATCTACACCAGTTTTGAAGAAATCCGGCCAAATAAGAAGAAAAAGAATTATTCAGACAAAGATAGACAAAGCCATGGCAAAGAGGGACGAAAAAGAAAGCACAACGGAGTCATGCATCACTTCCAAATTTGCAGACATAGGAGACACAGATCTAGGTCCGGAACCTCTTTCCGAATTGATTGATAGATCCAGAGCAGAAAGACTTCACTCATGCGTGCGGTTAAAAGCAGTGGAATTATTCGAGCTGCGCTGCGTTTCCATACACAAAATTTGGGTTGCTGAGTTTGTTATGGAGTGCGCTAGATCTTACCATCCTTCATCCAGATCAGTGCGAGATGCTACGGGGAAAACAATAATTCGATTGGACGCAGAGTTCATCAATTATTGTTTGAAGATTCCGGTGCGAAAGGTGGTGACTTCCATTAGCCTTCAGGATGCCGGCAGCAGGTGGGAGAAGCATAGAGTTGATTGCGTGAGCATAATGAATAGCAGATACATGAAGAAGCCCAGATCTCCTTCTAAGTTCCCAAGAACTCTTCCGCGGTCCAATTTGGTGCAGGAGGTCGATGATATTGTCAAATTGTTATGCAGGATTAATGGCGAGGCGAATGCTTACACTTTCCGTACATGGATGTATGCTTTCATCAGGACCATTGAAGTCAACAAGGTTGATTCCATAATCAATTGGTCGGAAATTATTAGTGACAACATTGGTGAGCAACTCCGGAATGTGAAGCATACTTTCGCACTTCAAAATGACTTCCTACTTGTACGTACGTTGCGGCTTCACAAGGCATCTTCTCCAATTTGGATAGATGTGGCGTTCTTTCAGGGACCCCATTTTCGAGTGCTACCCACACATTTTGGTTCGCATCGTACTGCGTGCAGAAGGATTTCAAAGTGGTCAATGATGGATTCTTCTACGATTTCATTTGCAGGCTAGACAAGAACCTAAAATCCAACAACGTAAGCAAAGAAGCGTGGGAAGCCGTATCCAGGATTGGCAGTCTATTCATTCAGTTTGCAGATTTCACATACCTCAGGGTTACGGGCTTTTCTGGAGAACCAATAAAGATGCCCAGATATCCAAGTGATAGATTGATTGCCATGGAGCTGAGCAGGTAACTTGTGGAGATACACGACCTTCAGTCGAAATGGCACAAGTCTACGGGATTCTTTCCGATCACTGTCGGACATTATAGCTGCCAGAGCATTCATAGAGCTCGAGGGATGGAGACGCAGATGTTATCCGAGTATGAGCAAGAGTTCTTCACGGCACGGCTGAACTTTGATCCATTTGGAGTAGCCGGGAAGACGATCTCCCAAGAGTACGTACACGTGCCTTCATTGGAGGATTTCTGGATGAAGTGCAAAAGTGAGTATGAGGTTAGAAAGAAGGATTTCAGCAGGCTATCAGCAAAGCAAGTGTTCGACTTTGGACCAGCACGGATACCTATGGATCTTAAAGATGATGGAAATGTAGTACTTGACACTTACCATCAAATGAGAGGAGATGCGCCGTACTTCAAGATAACGTAGGAGGCTGTCATACAATTGAAGAAAGATCTGGAGCTATTTTGGTGAATACTTCAAACTGGTTGCCGACGAAGGGATATTGCCTTGATGAAGCATTGATGAATCAAGTCACGGGTAACTTCGGCGAAGGAGATTCTCTCAAGCGGAAGCACGGAGGAGAAAGCAGCAGAAGTTCCGACAAGTTGAAAGTACACAGAAGATCTCAATCAAAGGAGAAAATCACTTCTACGACCATGACTTTAGTTCCAGCTTCTCCAGCATCCAGTATTTCACCAACTATTGCACCGCAGCAGGACACTTCCATGCCTCTACTGAATCCGGCGACATTCATCTTATCTCCTAAGCCACTCCGTTCATCACCTGTTCCAGAGGAGAAGCTAAAGTTGCAGATGGCGGAGTTCGAAAGAGCTTTGTCCTTGGATGACTCAGAGGATGGCAGCCATGACACTGTAGCACTTTCTGATGGAGAGGAAGAAGAGCGGGAGATAATAGTGCACTCGGAAACTTCTCATTCTCCGAGAAGTAACTTTTCATAACGGTTGGCTTCATGCATTGGTTCCGCATAAGATCGAAGATGAACTTGCAAGAACACGACTTGCAGCCTACCGCAGTCAGGCGGGAAAAGAGAAGGCCTAAAGTTGCTAAGGTAACTTCAAGGTTGATCATCGAAGAGTCGGGGCAGAAGTTTGTTGAGATGTCAGTTCCGGCGGAAGGAAAGAAGGAGGATGAGCTCACGGCAGAAGATGTAACAGTAACCAGAGTACCCCTCGGTCAAGCCACCACAGAAGGATTGAAGCAGGATACACAGACATTGATAGATGCTCTATTCCTTAGGCTTGACAGAGAAAAGGTGGAGAAAGATGAGCTTCAGAAGCAAGTATCTCAATTATGCGAGATCATAGCCAAGGTTGTTAAACCTTCCATTCAGCCCATTTTAGAGCAGGTGAGTGATCATCTTATGCAAGAGATGGAGGATGCAAGCAATCAAGTGAAGGCTATTGACGAATGGAAGAATCTCATTATTCGTCAAGCTTCTGTACAACTTGGAGAGGTACCAGCCCGCCTGAAGGTTATGAATGATGCAAGAAAGCAGTACCGCAAAGAATGGTGACGAGCATAGTGGACATGAACACGATTCTTTGAGAGTAACTCGAGTACTTTGGCGAAATCAACAAGCCGCCAGAGATGTATTGATTCAGAGAGCAAATTGCACTGACGGATCGGTCGAGAAGGGAAAGCAAGCTGGAGTTAGTATCTTTCCGTTTGGAGATCTGTAGAGTTTTTTGGCGAATGCACGAGCACTTGAGAATAGGACATCATCATTACAGACAGTATCATTTCTTTCACAGAGGAGAAAGTGGTCAGGAATGTTACTTCATACGTGCAGATCGTACCTAACAAAGTACCTAATTCCCTAGAAGGGTCTCTTCTGATGGTACAAAAGAGAATTGATAAAGCTACTAAGCCTTTCACGATGAATTCTATTAGCAGACCGGTGACGCTACAAAGCGGATATCGCCGTGTTTGGGCTGAGCTTGGAAGATGTGGAAGCATGCATCAAAGTGTTGAATGAACGATTGTTGTAGTTCAGGATAGAGAAGGAAGCAATGGCTAAAACAGATGTGAAGATGTTGAATCACATGTTCGACAAGTATATCCAATATCAGAACAAAAAGAAGACATAAATGTTACAAATGGTGGCTTGACTTCTTCTATTTTCCATGTTTCCGAATGAAATTGTAAGACTTTTTAGTTATTGGTTTTGAAACCATTACTTAAAGTCATGTGGAACAATTCTATTAGTTAAGTGATACATGTGTCACTTAAGGAGAAGTTAGTGGAGGATGATTGCCAAATGTCATCTTTACTTGTTGTTTGTGTTTTGATTCGAGCTTAGATTTCCCATTTGTACTTTCCCTCCTACATTCTATAAGTAGGAGAAGAACCTCTAGTTAATGATCGAAATTTGTAAGCAAAGAACCTTGTGTTCCAAACTTTGTCTTTGAAACCCTGAGAGCCACTTAAGCAAAGGAATATACAGAGCAGATTTCCGGAAAACTTTGTGTCTTGTGTATTGTGTTTCTTACTTTTTATTTTAGATCTCTTAATCAATCGTGTTATTTCAGATCTAGATCTAGAGCTACCTTTGCTTAGAATTTTGTGTTTATATCTATTGGTTTCTTCTATGTGCATGCAATCAACTCTGCTATCTATTGATTGGGATGCACATCTTCTTCATTTCTCTCTGTGTTGATATAATTCATTTTCCTTTTTCTATAAATATTTCTTTTCTTTAAAACAATTGCTTACTTGCTGCAGTAACTATTTAGTTATGGTTCATGAACCGAGTAGTTAAAGTAAACCCCATTTAGATACTACCATATTATAAATTGACGAATCGACATGGGAGCCTCACCGGTAAATGAGGGAGATTTATCTCATGACCGCCTAGGTTTTTGTGCTTATGCAGTAAAATCTAGTGATTTTAGCGACTCCGTTGGGAAACAACTATCTTTACTGAGATCAAAGCTTATCTATCAAGATCAAAGTGTTTTCCATACAAATCTCAACTGGTTCAACGTTCATTCACCCGATCCGTGAAGGCGCAACTAAGGACCGATCATTTTTTTGCATCGCAGAGCAATTCAATTTCAATCATCCTCGTCAAGTTAGAAGCCGCAGATCTAGTCTCTCACCGGGAAGGAGAGTGCACACCCATCCGATCCAGATCGTCTTCAAGCATAATCCGGCACTGGAATTATTCATCAAGTCTACACAAGGAGGAGACATGCCCCATTCATCATGCAGAATCGAATCGTAACCAGATAGTACCTATCCCATGGGGAGCAGCTTTGGGCCTCGAACCCGACTCCACCTATGCACGATCGCCAAAGGGATCCAGAAAGAATTTTCCAAAATTGTTTGGCGATGGAAAGCAAAACCCGGATGACCATTTGGCAGCCTTCTTCATATCTTGTGGTGTGTTTTCATAGTAGAGCATGAAGATGTCTCATCGGACTTTTCATTGAGACTCTACATGACTTGGTGTAGAATGGTTCTATCGGCTAGCTCGACACCATAACCAATCGGGCGACTATGCGTGAGCAATTTCGAAAAAATTCAAGCCCGGAGAGGATGCTAAAGCACGTTGATCACCCAACCGACACAAATCGAAGAAAGAGCCAAGTGAGAACATGCGGGACTTTATTGCGAGGTTCAAAAGGATTTTATATAAAATCCCACTACTCGCCGCTTGAGCGACGAAAATCAAAAGACGTTTTTATAAACGCCTATTGCCCGAAGTTCGATATCACCGAGAAGGGCAAGAATCAGTAAATCTACTTGAAAGCGAATCTGCCATGGAAGTTGAGGATGACTTGATCATGGCTGGAAAACTCAAACCATCTCATAAAGGTGATGGCGCTTCTTCAAGTGCTTCAGATCCTTTGTTGCAGAGATTGGCTAATGACATGCTACAAATCAAGAAGCAGATCTCTCAAGCAGGGAATGCAACCCCCTCAAGAATAGCTCCTACCGGACCTTTAATGGTCAAAATCAAAATCAAAATCGAAACAGACTTGCTATTGCACCACAGCGGTTGGCAATTGAAGCTGCTCAAAGGAATAACTTGGAAACTAATGAAGAGAATCTCGGTATTGATGAATCGTTCGATGATGAAGACTTTGTAGATCCTACTGGCGACTCCAACATTGGTTACCTGGACTACGAATCTGACGATGGCTATTATGAATCTTTTGAAGATTCTGATGGTCACACTTTTGCAGTGTTCACAAGGTCTCAGACACGCCAAAATGCCGAAGCATCCACAAGCGGAAGAAGAGAAAGAGAAGATCCTGGCCCGGATGTGACTATCCTGAAAAGAGGTAGCCCTCTTCCTTCTTCATTAATGCCTAAGGATAAATATTCAAATTCTTTCAATTCGCAACAAAGAGCCAACGCACATCCGATGAAACAAGTCAAGCTTTTGACATCATTGATCATATCAAGAAGACCAAGGTCCAAATGTCAGAAGCTGAATATTTGAGAGCATTTCCTGATCAGCTGAATAGATTGGTCAAATATGTGCAAAGTAACGGTCCCAAAGTTCAACAAATAATACTTCACGGGGTATCTTGTCAAGTCCAAAGAATACTCCTTCAAATAATGCGGCTGCAAGTTCTTCTCCTTCTACCTCTTCTCCTGCTACATCAGAAAGGATCGAGCCATTTTATGTGTCATTGCTTATCAACGGATACAAACTAAGCAATTGCATTTTGGACTCTGGAGCTTCTGATAATGTCATGCCTACCAAAGTTGTTGATGCCTTGGGTCTCACATTGACAAAAACCATCGGAAGATGCTATTCAATAGAAAGGCAAGTTCCTCTTGTAGGGCAAATCAAAGATGCGCAGGCAATACTTGCCTCTTTTCCAGACAAAAGACTAAAAATGACTATCCTTGTAGCAGACATCCCAGTCTCTTATGGCATGTTGTTGAGTAGAAATTTCTGCAAAGAGCTAGGTGGAGAAGTCAAGATGGATTGGTCGTGTGCACACATACCAATCAAAAGAGTTAATCGAAGCTAGAACCCGAGAAGAAATCCGGTACACAAGATCAAGTCGAGGATCCTAGATCTCGATCTTGTTTCAGTGAATCGATCACGGACTCTATTATCTAGAAATGGACAAAGAAGATGTTCAAACCGTGATTCAAGAACCACATCAACTTGACAACAAGGTTTGGACTCGAAATTGATGGCATTATTGTTCATTTGGATCCGCGCAGCGTTGTTCTTATCTCTCCTGAAGGGAAGTTGCACGCGCATTCCTTCAAATTGATGTTCGAAAATACTAACACAATAGAGTATGAAGCTAATTGTTGTTAGGCATGGAGCAGTAAGAACAATGGGAATCAAGCTCTTACACGCCAAGGGGGATGTTGAGCTGATCGTCGAAGCAGATAAGAGGGCTCTATCAAGTAAAAAGGACAAGTTGCAGCTTTATAGAGATCGGGTCTACTCTGCCATTCTGGATTTTTCAGCTTTCTCGGTATCTTACATTCCGAGAGAACAAAATTCAAGAGCTGATTCACTTGCAAGGTGATTTGCAGCTTTGTTAAATCCGCATCAACCTTCCACATTTTGAGGACAGGAGACTACAAAGTTGAGATGGTCTTCCGCCCAAAAGTTCGACAACGTCCAAAGAATGATATCGAGTTTTCAACAATGACAAGCAGATTGTTGCGTTTCTCCAACAGGACAACTTTGAAGAGATCTACTATGAGGGAAGCAATTCACCTCCGAGCCAAACTACTATGGGAGAAATGGATGCGGACGTCTCAGGAAGTCAGGAGATTATCCAGCTAAAGGGAAATAAAATACCCAAAGGCTTGGTATCCCGAGGAAATGTTTGATAAGCATGATCAGATGCTTAAGAAAATGAAGAAAGTGGGAAAAGTTCTTCCTCCGATACACAATTACTAAATTTGGGAGCCGGCAATGATCCCAAATTAGTAAATCTGGGTAAGTGTTGTTCAAAGGCCGAAAGAGAAGCTTTTACTGAGCTTCTTAAGAAATACGTGGATGTTTTTGCCTGGTCTTACCAGGATCTAAAAACATATCAGCATGGGAAGTTCAACACCGCATCCCACTAGAACCGAACAAAACCTTTTAAGCGTAAGGTCGGGCAGCATAACCCTACCATTTCCAGAACCATCTTTGCAGAAATCCAGATGTTATTAGACGCAAAGATTATTTATCCCATACATCATTCCGAATGGTTGGCCAACATAGTTCCTGTGAGGAAGAAGAGTGGCGAAATTAGGTTGTGTGTGGATTTTCCATGCTTGATGGTTTCTCAGGCTATAATCAAGTCAAGGTGGCCGAAGAAGATCAATACAAAACGGCGTTCATTACACCTTGGGGAACCTTTGCTTACCAGAAAATGTCGTTTGGCCTGATCAATGCTGGTGCTACATTTCAAAGAGCTATGGATCTAGCCTTTGCTCATCTCAAGGATATAAGCATAGTGGTGTACCTTGATGATTTGACAGTCTTTTCCAAAGATAGAAGCACTCACATTTCGAATCTGGAAGAGGTTTTCATACAATGCAAACATGGTATTTCTTTGAACCCTAAGAAATCCATCTTTGTTGTAACAGAAGGGAAGCTGCTAGGGCACATTGTTTCAAAAGAAGGAACCAAGATAGATCCGGAGCGTGTCAGATCCATTCAGACATTGCCATTGCCCACATCCAAAAAAGGAGTTCACTCTTTCTTTGGAAAAGTTAATTTTCTCAGGAGATTCATTCCGACTTTCGCTGAGCTAACCCGTCATATCTCGAATATGATGAAGAAGACACAAGATTTTAAATGGAGCAGCGAAGGGAAGGAAGATTTCGAGAAGATTAAGGAGGCCCTGTCAAAAGCTCCGGTCTTGGTTTCACCCGACTTCAGTAAAGAATTTATTCTTTACTGTTATTCCTCCGAACACACCATGTCAGCAATATTGATGCAGAAAAATCAAGAGGACGCAGAAGCTCCGATTGCTTTCATGAGCACGCCCCTTAAAGCCTATGAGTTGAAATATACTCCCATGGAAAAGCACGCATATGCAGTGGTGAAGGTGTGTAAGGCTTTCAAGTATTATATTCTTTCCTCACACACTGTGGTCTTGGTTCCAGATACTGCAGTGAAATCTATCCTCACTCAAAGCAAGAGTTAGGATTGTTGAGAGGAACATGGGTGACAAAGGTTCAAGAATATGACCTGGATATTAAACCGACAAAGCTGGTTCGAGGAAGAGGTCTGTGTGAACTAATGACGGAGATGAAAGCATCAAAGTGCAAGAAGCAGATCAAGAAAAGATGGATGAAGATTTGCTGCGGTACTTTTTATAGATCTGGTAGAGGAGTGGTACAGTAACATTGCTTACTTTCTGACGTATGGAGAATGCCCAGATCAACTTTCAAGAAAAGAGAAACGAACCATTAAACTGAAATCCAAAGATTTTGTTCTTTGGGATAATGGTTTGTACAAAAGAGGAATTGATGGCATATTTCTCAGATGCGTGGATAAAGCTCAACAAGATCAGCTACTACAACAGTTCCATGACATGGCTTGTGGTGGTCATTTCTCGCCCGAGTCACTGCACACAAGATCCTCAGAGCAAAGTATTACTGACCCACCCTTTTTCAAGATATTGCAGAGTGGGTAGCTAAGTGCCAAGCATGCCAACATTTTGTTGGGCGTGTGAAATTGCCTACATTACCTCTAAAACCCATTGTGATTGAAGAACCTTTCCAATAGTGGGGAATGGATTTTATTGGTATGCTTAACCCAGGCTTCCAGTGTCGGTCACCATTACATTCTAACTACTGATTATTTCAGTAAGTGGGTAGAAGCTATTCCTGTGAAGAACGCCACTTCCGCCGAGGTGTGCAGTTTTATAAAAGAAAATATTATTGTCAGGTTTGGCGTGCCCAGTAAAATAGTAGCAGACAACGCTCCGAATCTTTCTTCTGAGGAGCTGGTTGATTTCTGCTACACTCATGGGATTCAGCTGGTACATTCCTCAAACTACTATCCACAAGGGAATGGCCAAGCTGAATCTAGTAACAAAAACTTGGTAACTATCGTGCGCAAGCTAGTAACGGAAAATCAAAGGACTTGGCATAAAAAGTTGTTTGATGCATTATGGGCGATAGAATCACACCAAAGAGGGTGATAGGCATGTCCCCATTTCAGTTGTTATATGGTAGAGACACGGAGCTGCCTCTTACCTTGGAACTGCCTGCCCTACAACTTTCTAGGGCCCTGGAGGATTCCACATTCACGGATGCTATTGATAAAAGAATTATGTACCTGACTGAATTGAGGGAAGTACAAACTCAAGTTGCAGATAGGTTGACAGAGCATCAAAGGAAGGTGAAAGTCATCTTCGACAAAAAAGCCAGGGAAAGAAAGTTTGAAGTCAATGACTGGGTCCTTTTATGGGACAAAAGAAGAGAAGCAAAAGGCATGCATGGAAAATTCGATTCACTATGGAAAGGGCCTTTTGTGATTAAGAAGATCGCCGGAGCAGATAGCTTCATTCTTGCTCATCAGGATGGAGTTGAATTGCCGTTGCCTTTCAATGGGCAACACTTGAAGCTGTTCCGAACATGAGAAGCAGGGTAAAACCTGTATGTACATAAATAAAACTTTTTTTTTTCTTTGTTTTGTTTTTGTTTTTGTGTTGTGTTTGTTTGCCTGACCCCGTGCCCAAAGGACAAGATACGAAACCAGAGATGTTGGGATCTCATTTTTTTCCTTGTCATTCCGACAAAGTAAAGATGTCCACAGACGGAGCGATGGTGTCCCCAAATTTCATCCTGAAATTTGTGACTACTCTATCTCGAAAAAAATTCGTACTTTTAAAATAATGGGTCATTTTGTGTTTTTATTGCCAGAAAGTTCTTGTATTGCGTCAAGATATTCCCAAAGAGCCATATTAGTCATTTTCGCCAAATACCTAGATGCCCAAAATTGTTATATTCTATTGTCGGGATTTGTCTGCAGGAAATTTGTATTTAATTATTTTGAGCCCCGTTTGAGGCAATTTGCACTCCGTTTTAACCCTGTTGTGATCGAACATATCATTATTCCTATATACCAGAAGGGTTTTAACTAGGAATAAGTTTTGGGCTTTATTTGTGACTTTTGGCAATTTTTCGTGTTTTTATGTTTTCCCGTTTCGTTTTCTATGAAATTTCTCTAGTTCAATTCCTTTGCCGGGTTAGCCCGAGTCTCGGTCTGGAGTATTCGGAGATCACATACGCACATTGTACAGAAGGAAGTCGCCATCGGAGGTCCGGTTCACTGGGAAAAGGCGAAGTCGTGCACTAAAAAGCCCTGCGGGGTTGGGCGCATTTTTGGAAAACAAAGGATTTAAGTGGATCATGGGAAAAATAGAAGCAGCAGGCAGGTGGGATTTTATTGCCTGCCTTGCAGGGTACTTTTTCCCATGATGGAAAAGTCACTTAAGTTGCAGTGGGAAAATTAGAGGCGACGGCAGGCGGAAATTTATTGCCTACCTTGTAAGGTAAAAATTCTCATGGTGAAATAAAAGAAAAGTGACTTAAGTGAAATCATCGGATTTTATTGCCTGCCATGCAGGTAAATAATCTCATTGTCAAAGTCAAATCACTTAAGTGGATCATGAGATTTCCGGGGCTGCCTTGCAGGGTAAAAATTCCCATTGCCATGTGTTTTTAAAAATAGAATTCTATTATGCTAAAAAGTGTGACCCCTTTAGGGAGAACATGGCAGCCTTTAAGTGGATTAAATTAATTATTTCTTCTAATTTTGGCGCCTAAACATGGAGAAAAGTCAACAAAGCAAAGGGGAGTAAAAGAGATGAAAATAGATTGATTAAATTAATTAAATCTAATTTATTTAAAGGCTGCCCCCTTCATGAAGAAAAGTGCGCCCCTTTTGGGAAGGATATAATGTTTTTTAAAGCATTAAATGATTAAATTAAATTCTATTTTCGGTGGCTATGGTCAAAGCACACTGTGAAGCTTAAGTGAAGTGAAGAGTGGATGATTAAATTGAATTAATTTAATTTATTGGATGGCTGTCCTTAGACATGCTATTTTAGCACACCAGTTAAAGAGAAGAGCATGATTTTTAACTAATTAATTGCCGAAATAGGAAGGGCAATTATTAAATATAGAATTATGAGGCTTATATAAGCATGGGCTGCCATAAGGATGAATTAATTAATTCACAGGTAAAGAATTGCAGCCAGGAGGAAAAGTGCGCCCGATTTGAAGAGGAATTTTGCTCAAAAGAAAGTGAAAACAAGACTCAAAGCTTTCAATTTTGGCGCATGCATTGAAGGAGGTTGATTTTTGTCTGCATAGTTGTTTACATAAGTGATACATGTGCTCAGAATTCATTATAGGTGTTTTACAAAAGAAAATGAGCTGTAATCAATGTCCAATACATTGAATATATCCTCGAATCTGAAGAATTATCCAGATCTACACCAGTTTTGAAGAAATCCGACCAAATAAGAAGAAAAAGAATTATTCAGACAAAGATAGACAAAGCCATGGCAAAGAGGGACGAAAAAGAAAGCACAACGGAGTCATGCATCACTTCCAAATTTGCAGACATAGGAGACACAGATCTAGGTCCGGAACCTCTTTCCGAATTGATTGATAGATCCAGAGCAGAAAGACTTCACTCATGCGTGCGGTTAAAAGCAGTGGAATTATTCGAGCTGCAGCCTTTCCATACACAGCCCAGTTGCCAGAGTTTGTTATGGAGTGCGCTAGATCTTACCATCCTTCATCCAGATCAGTGCGAGATGCTACGGGGAAAACAATAATTCGATTGGACGCAGAGTTCATCAATTATTGTTTGAAGATTCCGGTGCGAAAGGTGGTGACTTCCATTAGCCTTCAGGATGCCGGCAGCAGGTGGGAGAAGCATAGAGTTGATTGCGTGAGCATAATGAATAGCAGATACATAAAGAAGCCAGATCTCCTTCTAAGTTCCCAAGAACTCTTCCGCGGTCCAATTTGGTGCAGGAGGTCGATGATATTGTCAAATTGTTATGCAGGATTAATGGCGAGGCGAATGCTTACACTTTCCGTACATGGATGTATGCTTTCATCATGACCATTGAAGTCAACAAGGTTGATTCCATAATCAATTGGTCGGAAATTATTAATGACAACATTGGTGAGCAACTCCGGAATGTGAAGCATACTTTTAGCTTCAAAATGACTTCCTACTTGGTGTACGTTGCAGCTTCACAAGGCATCTTCTCCAAGCTGGATAGATGTGGCGTTCTTTCTAAGGACCCCATTTTCGAGTGCTGCCACCCACGACTTCACGTGCACACTGCGTGAGAAGGATTTCAAAGTGGTCGATGATGGATTCTTCTACGATTTCATTTGCGAAGGCTAGACAAGAACCTAAAATCACAGCAGTAAGCAAAGAAGCGTGGGAAGCCGTATCGAGATTGGCGGTCTATTCATTCGGTTTTGCAAATTTCACATACCTCGGGGTTACGGGCTTTTACGGAGAACCAATAAAGATGCCCGAGATATCCAAGTGATAGATTGATTGCCATGGAGAAAGCGGGTAACTTGTGGAGATACACGACCTTGATCGAAATGGCACAAGTCTACGGGATTCTTTCCGATCACCATCGGACATTATAGCTGCAAAGCATTCATAGAGCTCAAGGATGGAGACGAGATGTTATCCGAGTATGAGCAAGAGTTGTTCACTGCACGGCTGAACTTTGATCCATTTGGAGTAAGCGGGAAGACGATCTCCCAAGAGTACGTACACGTGCCTTCATTGGAGGATTTACGGATGAAGTGCAAAAGTGAGTATGAGGTTAGAAAGAAGGATTTCAGCAAAGCTATCAAAGAAAGCAAGTGTTCGACTTTGGACCAAAGCACGGATACTATGGATCTTAAAGATGATGGAAATGTAGTACTTAACACTTACCATCGAATGAGAGGAGATGCGCCCGTACTTCAAGATAACGTAGGGTGTCATACTGATTGAAGAAAGATCTGGAGCTATTTTGGTGAATACTTCAAACCAGTTCTTGTGAAGGGATATTGCCTTGATGAAGCATTGATGAATCAAGTCACGGGTAACTTCGGCGAAGGAGATTCTCTCAAGCGGAAGCACGGAGGAGAAAGCAGCAGAAGTTCCGACAAGTTGAAAGTACACAGAAGATCTCAATCAAAAGAAAATCACTTCTACGACCATGACTTTAGTTCAGCTTCTCCAAAGCATCCAAGACTTCACCAACTATTGCACGCATGGGGACACTTCCATGCCTCTACTGAATCCGGCGACATTCATCTTCTCTCCTCAGCCACTCCGTTCATCACCTGTTCCAGAGGAGACGTTAAAGCTGCAGATGGCGGAGTTCGAAAGAGCTTTGTCCTTGGATGACTCGAGAGGATGGCAGCCATGACACTTTGTAGCACTTTTCGATGGAGAGGAAGAAGAGCGGGAGATAATAGTGCACTCGGAAACTTCTCATTCTCAGAAGTAACTTTTCATAATGGTTGGCTTCGCAGTTGGTTCCAGAAGCAAGAGTGGAGATGAACTTGGAAGAACACGACTTGCAGCTACTCCAGAGTCTAGGCGGGAAAGACAGAAGGCCTAAGGTTGCTAAGGTGACTTCAAGGTTGATCATCGAAGAGTCGGGGAAGAAGTTTGTTGAGATGTCGTGTTGGCGGAAGGAAAGAAGGAGGATGAGCTCATAGCGAGAAGATGTAATAGAATGTGAGTACCCTCGATCAAGCCACCACGTGAGAAGGATTGAAGCGAGAATACACAGACATTGATAGATGCTCTATTCCTTAGGCTTGACAGAGAAAAGGTGGAGAAAGACGAGCTTCAGAAGCAAGTATCTCAATTATGCGAGATCATAGCCAAGGTTGTTAAACCTTCCATTCAGCCCATTTCAGAGCAGGTGAGTGATCATCTTATGCAGGAGATGGAGGATGCAAGCAATCAAGTGAAAGCTATTGACGAATGGAAGAATCTGATTATTCGTCAAGCTTCTGTACAACTTGGAGAGGTGCCAGCCCGCCTGAAGGTTATGAATGATGCAGAAAATCAATTGCAAAGAATCGGTGACGAGCATAGTGGACATGAACACAGTTGCTGAGAGTAACCTGAGTACTTTGGCCGAAATCAACAAGCTGCCGAGAGATGTATTGGTTGCAGAGCAGATTGTACCGGACGGATCAGTTGAGAAGGGGAAGCAGCTGGAGTTTGCAGTATCTTTCCGTTTGGAGATCTGCAGAGTTTTGCTGAAGAGGATGCAGGCACTTGAGAGTAGGACATCATCCTTACCAGACAGTATCATTTCTTTCACTGAGGAGAAAGTGGTCGGGAATGTTACTTCATACGTGCGGATCGTTCCTAGCAAAGTACCTAATTCCCTGGAAGGGTCTCTTCTGATGGTACAAAAGAGAATTGATAAAGCTACTAAGCCTTTCACGATGAATTCTATTAGCAAACTGGTGGCACTGCAGGCGGATATTGCGAGGTTCGGGCCGAGCTTGGAAGATGTGGAAGCATGCATCAAAGTGTTGAATGAAGGATTGCTGCAGTTCAAGACAGAGAAGGAAGCAGTGGCTAAAACAGATGGGAAGATGTTGAATCACATGTTCGACAAGTATATCCAATATCAGAACAAAAAGAAGACATAAATGTTACAGCTGGCTTGACTTCTTCTATTTTCCATGTTCCCGGATGAAATTGTAAGACTTTTAAGTTATTGGTTTTGAAACCATTACTTAAAGTCATGTGGAACAATTCTATTAGTTAAGTGATACATGTGTCACTTAAGGAGAAGTTAGTGGAGGATGATTGCCAAATGTCATCTTTACTTGTTGTTTGTGTTTCAGTTCAGTTAGATTTCCCATTTGTACTTTCCCTCCTACATTCTATAAGTAGGAGAAGAACCTCTAGTTAATGATCAGAATTTGTAAGCAGCAACCTTGTGTTCCAAACTTTGTGCTGAAACCCTTGAGAGCCACTTGAAGCAAAGGAATATACAGGAGCAGATTTCCGGAGAACTTTGTGTCACGGTGTATTGTGTTTCTTACTTTTTATCTTAGATCTCTTAATAAACTTTGTGTTATTTCAGATCTAGATCTAGAGCTACCTTTGCTTAGAATTCTGTGTTTATATCTATTGGTTTCTTCTATGTGCATGCAATCAACTCTGTTATCTATTGATTGGGATGCACATCTTCTTCATTTCTTCTCTGTGTTGATATAATTCATTTTCCCTTCTTCTATAAATATTTCTTTTCTTTAAAAACAGTTGCTTACTTGCTGCAGAACTATTCAGTTATGGTTCATGAACTGAGTAGTTAAAGTAAACCCCATTTAGATACTACCATATTATAAATTGACGAATCGACATGGGAGCCTCACCGGTAAATGAGGGAGATTTATCTCATGATGCGCCTAGGTTTTGTCTTTATGCAGAAAATCTAGCCAACAGATTTTAGCGACTACTGGGAAACAACTATCTTTACAGATCAAAGCTTATCTATTGAAGATCAAAGTGTTTTCCATACAAATCTCAACCTGATTGAACGTTCATTCACCCGATCCGTGAAGGCGCAACTAAGGACTGATCATTTTTTCAAACTGCAGGAGCAATTCAATTTCAATCATCCTCCTCAAGTTAGAAGCCGCAGATCTAGTCTCTCACCAGGAAGGAGAGTGCACACCCATCCAGATCCGGATCGTCTTCAGCATAATCGGCACTGGAATTATTCATCAAGTCTACACAAGGAGGAGACATGCCCCATTCATCATGCAGAATCAAAATCAGAACCAGATAGTACCTGTCCCATGGGGAGCAGCTTTTGGGCCTTTGAACCTGACTCCACCTATGCACGATCGCCAAAGGGATCAAAAAGAATTTTCCAAAATTGTTTCGCAATGGAAAGCAAAACCCGGATGACCATTTGGCAGCCTTCTTCATATCTTGTGGTGTGACCAAAGAGAGCATGAAGATGTCTCGGTCAGACTCTTCATTGAGACTCTACACGACTTGGCTGGAGAATGGTTCTATTGGCTAGCTCCTGACACCATAACCAACTTGGCGACTATGCGTGAGCAATTTTCGAAAAGATTCAAGCCCGGGAGAGGATGCTAAAGACGTTGATCACCCAAGTAAGCCCGACACAATCGAAGAAAGAGCCCAGTGAGAACATGCGGGACTTTATTGCAAGGTTCCAGAGGATTTTATATAAAATCCCACTACGTCGCCTTGAGCGACGAAAATCAAAAAGACGTTTTTATAAACGCTCTATTGCCGAAGTTGGATATCACCGAGAAGGGCAAGAAGCTGTAAATCTACTTGAAGCTGAATGTAATGTGCCGTGGAAGTTGAGGATGACTTGATCATGGCTGGAAAACTCAAACCATCTCATAAAGGTGATGGCGCTTGTTCAAGTGCTTGAGATCCTTTGTTGCGCAGAGATTGGCTAATGACATGCCAAATCAAGAAGCAGATCTCGAAGGGGAATGCTGCCCCCTCAAGAATAGCTCTACGGACCTTTAATGGTCAAAATCAAAATCAAAATCGAAACAGACTTGCTATTGCACCACGGTTGGCGATTGAAGTCGCTCAAAGGAATAACTTGGAAACTAATGAAGAGAATCTCGGTATTGATGAATCGTTCGATGATGAAGACTTTATAGATTTCCGGAGAACTTTGTGTCACGGTGTATTGTGTTTACTTTTATCTTAGATCTCTTAATAAAGCGTGTTATTTCAGATCTAGATCTAGAGCCACCTTTGCTTAGAATTCTATGTTTATATCTATTGGTTTTTTCTATGCGCATGCAATCAACTCTCGCTATCTATTGATTAGAATGCACATCTTCTTCATTTCTTCTCTGTGTTGATATAATTCCTTTTCCTTCTATAAATATTTCCTTTCTTTAAAACATGCCTTTACTACTGCTAATCTGTTTCGATTATGGTTCATGAATGAGTAATTAAAGTAAAACCCCATTTAGATATTACCATATTATAAATTGACAAATCGACATGGGAGCCTCACCGGTAAATGAGGGAGATTTATCTCATGACTACCTAGGTTTTGTGCTTATGCGAAAATATAGCCAACAGCATACATCCCAACTCCAAGCATGGAGCATAAAATAAATATTATTATAACATGAGTCTAACAATGATCCTAGCCTTTGCTTTTATAAGCAAGGAGGCACAAAATTCAAATCCCTAGAGAGAGGAAATTATTAAATAAAAGAAGTTTATTTCCCCAGGTGTGGCATCCCCTTTTAAAAGGGTGATTTTAATATTCAAAAGCCATCTAATTATTATTTTATTAATTCCCTTTTTAATTTGCATTTTGGGAATTTAATTAAATAATTAAATACATTACTTGCTCCATAAATATTAAATAAAAATAAATATCGCTTTATAAATTCAAATGATTAAAATCACTCTCCAGAAATATTATCTAATTATTTAATATATTTTTCCCTCGCAACATCCCTAAAGCCCACAGGAATGATAGGCTAAGGGTCTTCAAAAATGGGGACATTACATTGGAGAGATTCCAACATGGAAATAGAAGATAAAGCAAGCTTAAAAGGTCGATCTACACCCTATGACTCTTGGCGCCAACTAAAGGGTAGAAGAGGAGCCTTAGAGGCTCATTTGCACATCACTTTTGGCATATACACTTTATACTTGGTCTCTAGGGTTGATTGCTCTAAGTCCATTCCACTATTGGGTGACAATCCATTAGTGTGGCATCCAAGGAGGACGAAACCCTTCCTTGTGGGAGATTGGAGGACGAAAACCCTTCAATTTGGTGGTGTTGAAGACTTTCATTGAAGACCATCTTGTTGGTTTGCATCTAGGGCATCAAGGAGGAGTGATTTCAAGGGTTTTAATATTATTTGGAGCCCCTCTCCTAGGGAGCGACTTGCATAGAAGATCATTTGGGTGCCTTCTAGGGCACAAAACTTCATCATTCTTTGATATTCAGATTTGGCATAATTTATAAGGCTGGTTTCTATCATATTTCGCCATTGTTGGGGTTTGGAGACTCCATTTTTGGTCATTTCTCTTGGTTGTACTTCTGTTGTTTATAATTAAATTTCCAGCTGAGTATTTCATTGGATTTTATGGTGAAAAGTGTCCCAAAATATTCTTAAAGTGTTTATCTATGTTGTGGATGATTTCTATGGTGATATTTGGTTGAATTTTCACTCTTTGCAAGCTATTGTTCACTGTTGTTCCAAATTTCAGTTTGTTATAAAAATCAGAATTTACTTCACTTGGGGTTTGTGTTATTTCCTTGTTTTTCAGTTTCAGCCCTAGAAAGGGACATTACAATAAACTAGAGACATATTCCATTAATCAAACAAATAATGAAAATCATGGATATAAGAAGTAGTTTATCTTTGGAGGTTAAAACGCTGGGCGAGATAATTAGTTATTAAAAATTTTAAGTTTAAAACTTAGGCCAAGACAATTAACTTATAATTAATATAAGTGTTTATATATATATATATATATATATATATATGTATGTATGTATGTATGTATGTATGTATGTATGTATGTATAGTAGTTCATCTTTGGAAGTTAAAACGCTAGGCAAGATAATTAGTTAAAAAATTAAATTAAAAAAAACTTAGGCCTAGACAATTAATTTGGAATAAAATATTAATATAAGTGTTTATATATATATATATATATATATCTTAAAAATTTAATTACTAAATAAAAAATCTACATTTGCTAGTAATATATATATAAACACTTATTGTTATTAATATTTTAATTAACCACGGAGGTTTCCTCTACTATTATTTTCAAGATTTTTATTACTAGCAAATGTAGATTTTTTATTTAGTAATTAAAATTTTTAAGATTTTACTATTAATATTTTAGTATTTAAGTTAGAATCCCAAGCTAAGATAATTATTAAATGAACTAAAGGCAACAAATTGCTAAGATTCTACCTAGTGATTCCCTCATCTTTTTTATGTGATTAAATATTGATTTCCGAGAGCTTCCATTATCTCTATTTAGATTATCTCATAATTTTCTTTTTCTTCACCAATAATGATCTTACGTAAAAGTAATCTTCATTCCACATACGGTATTTTGTGGGAGTGTGAGTGTTTTGTTATAGCTGATTCATCAATATGGAAGCCATTGATGTCCTCGGTGTGTTCTTTGAGTTAAGTTTTGAAATACCTTGGTTAATGTTTTCAATCAACTTTGGACTAAATACATATAATGATGCAAAAGCATTGGCTCTCTAAGAAGAAATAGGACAAGCAAAGGAAAATGGATGGTGGAAACTTTTTGACCCTGTAATATCCCCACATGGACACTTTTTGACCCCAAATGGATTTATGGTAAATCCCAAACCCCAAATACAGATTATAGAGATTATAGCAAAAAGATATAGTGCAGATCTGAATTTTATCTATAAATGGCGACTTGGTATGGAGATGAAAATCCACAAAATCTGAATAAAAACCACTGAAACTTGAATGGAAACAAATCAGCAATATTTATAATGATGGAATCATGAAGAAAATACCAGATTTGAGCTTCAAACAGGCTGAATTTATTTTATTAAAATCTGCAGATAGTTGCCCTCAGACACAGCTGTAAATACCATTTCTTCCACTCCAAAAATTATGTAAAATAGCTGATATGATCTCTAAAAATCAGATATATGAACAGCAATAAAAATCTGATCATAAACAGCTCCAAAAACCCTCAAACCAGCTCTCCAAGTGGGTCGCTCCTCCTAGAAAAGGGCTGGAAATAAAGAGAAAACACAGCAACTATTCTTCTTTTTCAAACCCCTGTATAGATCTGCAATTTCAGCCTTCAATATAATTGGAAAACCATTGGAAAATCAGCTAACTCCTTGATATGCAATGGAAACCCCTGTGTGGAGAATCCTCTCAACTAGGAGAAGGGTTTTCGTCCTTCTACTAGATCCCTTAGAGGGTTTTCGTCCTCAAGAGATTATTTCTAAAGGTTTTCGTCCTTAGAAATATTTTTGTAAAGCTCAAAGGCTCAGACAAAATTCAGATTTGTATAAAATAGAAAAGCATGCCTTCTACAAGCAAGTAGACTTGCTTTTATAGATGAACTTGGCCAAATAGCCACCCTCATCTTCCAATCAGATTGCACCTCCCGCATTTAATGTTTTTTCCACCCTTTCTTCCTCCAAAGGGGTCGCATTTTCTCCTAGGGGAGAATAATAAATATAAAGTGATATTTCTTTTTTCTTATTTTACTTTATCACTTTATATTTGTCTTTTCTATTTTTAAATTGACTTTATCATTAATAAATTAATATAAAGTGCTTATAATATTATTTTATTTTGCACTTTTATAATTAATTTATTATGATAAGTTTCCCTTTCTAACACCCTTTAGCCATCGGGAAACAAAATTGGGCTAAAGGTCTTCGATCGAGAAGGGGATATTACATTACATCAAAATAATGGCGAAAATAAGAGATCACACCCATTGCAATTAATTTTATGATAGCAACATGGAAGCCACAAAAAGGGCTACAAATAGCTCATAAACCTTTCCAAAAATCACCAAATTGTAGATTTCGGCCTTATCAAATATAAAGAACAATAATATCAACTCAAATTATTCAAAAGTGCCCTAGATGATATCAAACCCTTCACCCAAGAAAGTCGCCTAGGGTTAGAAGGGAAGAAATAAATATGAAATTCTCCTTAAAGCTCACTTGTGACCTCCGTATGAAGCCACCAATGCACAAATGAGGGTTTTTGTCCCCAAGTGTGATCCTATTGAAAGGTTTCGTCTTCAATAGGTGACCAAGGAAAGGTTTCCATCCTTCAATGGCAAGAAGAAAAGCTACACTATCTCTACACCAAGTAAATGTCAAAACATATGAAAGATGATACTCCTCCATTCGATCCTCCTTAAGTACCCCTTCTTTGGCGCCAAGGATGAATTAGAGGCCCAATCCTCATGGTCGACCTCCTAATGCACTTTTTAATCTTCACTTAAGAAGACTAACCTCATAATGAAGAAATAGAAATTCTCCTTTGCTTTGTTCGACAAGTCCTCTTACCCCTAGTTGAACCATTCGAATGTCATGATTAGTAAATAGAACAATTAATTATGAAGGCACGTCACTTACAACCATGGCAAGTTACCCTCATTTGCTCCATCCTTGATGCCCACGGGGAAGAGGAATGGGCATAAGGTCTTCCAAAGCGACTAGCTTGGAAAAGGGGACATTACACCTGGTTAACACTAATTGGGAGTTGGCATCTCGGCCAACATCTTTTTCTGGACTAGGGTACCTTAACCCCAAGTACCTTTAGCAAAAAAAATTACAAGAAGACAAAACTGCTACAAATGAAAATCAGATTCACAATACATGATAAACACGTAGCCCCATGGCGCTCCTAAGGAAAGTAACAAGGCTATTAATTTCATAAGGTTAAAGCCGTGAAGATTTTATGCTATTAGCAATTTTGCTAAGTCTACTTGCATGTACTGCTCTACATGTCAGAGAGCTCTAGATAGATTTGCCTCAAATTCCTTAGTAACATTCTTTAACATAGATTTCAGCATTCATAATTTAAAACTAAAGTCCATGTGACAAGTATGATACCATTGCAAAGGTCACTTTTTTACAGACGTGATTATATTCTATTCAGTGTAAAGCTTACTTTACCCAGTTGGTATTGTTATGTTATTTACTTTCAGATTTGTGCCTGAACTGTAACTGTTATTTGAAATACATATTTCATATCAAAACCAAGCAACTTATATTAAGACAAACAAAACATGTGAAGCCACCATATAAATCACCACAAAAGGGTAATAAATTTGCATCCAACACAATGTTTTAGTTTCAAAGAAAGATTGTAGTCATATCAATATTTAGGTTTTGACCAGCTAGCCAGACTGATGGCATGGCAATACGCTTCTATTGTAGGGCTTAGAAGTCCCGTGGACTTATGTATGTGGTGAACAATACAAGCTCCAAATGTTAACTCTTGATTATCTTTCGTACTGAATTCCAACCCATAAACCATCCAACGTCAATGTTATTTAGCATTGCAACAATATCGATATATTAGATATCTATTCGATTTCCCTGAATAAGCATCTACGCCCCTGAAACCTTGCATAGTGCACGGAAAATTCATATACCAACATAGTCAGTGCAGTCAGTAATAACCGTGATTCAGAATCCAACACAACCAGAGACATGTTTGAAGTAGAGATTCTTGAATGCTATACTTTTGTATGTATTAAATGGTCCACTTATCAACCATACCAAATATCTCAATCACAAATCTAGACCAACCAGCATGTCAAAATTATGTACAAATACAACATTCAGTGCACATAAATACTAGATCCACAGGTTATAGTAGTTCATGAATATGCGTCAGTCAAAGGTATGAAAATCTGTAAGATGACAACATTCTATGTTTTTTTCTTAAAAGAAAACTAAAAGCCTATTTTTATCCTCAACCCACAATTAACATTATTACCACAAGTTTTTTCAAAAACAAACTGCAGTAATGCAATAAATGCCGCTTTTACAAGGTTGAGACTTCAAGACATATAGTTGCAATCTTGTTATTGTTTGAGGCCAACAAAGATGTATAATGGCTATGTTTCACCAAAACCTATAAATAACAGCTGCAAAAACATTCCCAAATTTGTATCCCAGACAGCCCATATTTCATCAAAAGCAATCTTGTTTGATGTTTTCATGTGAAAAACAACATTAAGAGATAGAAATGTACGTTTGACAGTAATAAAAAATTATCACTCACCAGTTGATTCACCCATAGACTTTGCAATATCTGCCAATTTGGGAATCATGTCACAAATCCCATATACCTCAAGCCCATCTGCATTATCAAGCACATGGAACCAAAAGAGCACAATAAAAAGCTGTAATAATAGTAGCATAATTAGAATTTGGAAAAAAAATGGTGGAACCACAAAAAAGGGTAACAATTGTGCATGCCAAAGATTAGGTGGGAGAATGGTTAAGAAGACAAATTTCCCATTCAAGAGCACTGTCTGGTATGCCTTAAGAGATTATTTGCTCTTGCAACATAGAAATGTGATTTCTGTAATAAACGAAAAAGAACATATCAATTACTAATATATTAATAACAATTGAGATGCGGTTTGAGAACAATAACTTCCCTTAATGTTGTACCTATGCAGCAATAATCATGTAAATCATGATATGCAAAATACGGAATAGAATATTATCTAATATATGATTGTACCCATGTGATATCAGTGTGTTTTTTCTCCTTTGACTTCAACATTTCCTTTTGCAACCTCAAACGACATTTCTCATCCATCACTTTCTCCTTTATGAATCATCTTTGTCACTCCTCTTGCATCTCTCTGTGTATCCACTGTTCTCTTCCCTTCTCTTGTAGGACTGTTCTCCTCCCTTCTACTCCTTTGCTTCAATCCCCATTGTTGTTCTTTTGTATCCATTTCATTTTTAAATTTCACTTGAGATCTTTCTATTCCATTATCAGCATCAAATGTGTTTGTTCTTATTACTAGAATATAGGTAATGGTCCCACATGGTATTGATAGTTATGAGTTAGTAGGTGGTTGAGTTATTTGGTAACTGCACATTAGTTTGTAGTTAACAGTTAGTTGACAACTTAGGAGGTAATTGACAATAACATAAGTCGGTTGATGAACAACACTATAAATGTAATGCAAACCCGAGCATAATTAAAAGATCTATGGCTCCCTCTTCTCTCTATATTGTCTAGTGTTAATGCATTATTATTCCTTTATGGTACCATAGCCCAAGGCTGTGGAGATCTAGGTTCAAATGATCAAGGTCAAAGCCCAATCATGGATATTTGAGAGAGACAAGAAGTCGGGCAGAGCCTGGAATGTATGTATCTGTGGAGGAGAAAGAGAGACCAGAGAAGATTCCTCTCACAAACAGAAGAGCAGAACGACACACATATTAGTAGTTTGTAGAAACAGAGATAGAAAGATCAAAAATTCTCAACCCAAACAAAAACAAGAGTGTTGAGAGGAAGTTCCCATTTGAGCCTTGAGTCTGATTGCCATAAGTTCCAGTATTTGTTTGTTGCAAGTCTGTATATTTGTGAGGCCCAATTCCTAGTCCTCTTTATTTCTTATTGTCCTCATGTATCTGAGACACTTTGGTGGTTTGTTTTGAGGCACGGGGTGCCATTTGTGTATATACTTCATGGTTACTGCATATTTTATATCGTATTGCATATCAGAGACATTACAGTAGTATGTTTTGAGACACATGCTGCCAATTGTTTAATATGCCTATGGATACTAGAAGATAATCAGCATCCTTCACATGTTTATTTCATATGTAGGGTTATATGTGTGTGTAGCTTGTATTGTGGATTAGTTGGATATATAAACATTTGATTATTGTGGATTTATATGGATCTTATTGATGATAGCATTTTATATTGATTTCTAGTTACTAGTTATTTTTCCATGGATGAATTTGATGTTTGCCTCGAGAGTGCAAATGACAAGTGAGGCCAAAGCGGGTTTACAAAGGGATCAGACATGTCATCATCTTATATGCACGTGGGAACCATTTCCAACCTTTGTCTAACCTTTATACACTTTAATTTGTGTTTAGCCAGTTTCTAGTGCTTTTTAATAGCTAGTTATTGTCAGTTTGTTTTTTAGCCATTTTTGGCCTTAAACCCTTATTTTATTGATTTGTTTATTATTTGTCATAACAGTCCAAATCTCTCCTTGTACTTATTTTATCATCTATTCAGGTTGGACTAACCCCCAATACACAACCCATGAACCCAAACCCGAAATTGTGTTTAAACCCACCAAAACCTTGATTGTATGGCAAGCAAAAACTCCTTTGCACTCTCATTTAAGGCCTATGACCTATATCTTGTTGGCGTAGCAGCTGAATAACACGATGAAATCCCTCTCCACCATAAGTTCGAGCTTTTGGTGTGATGGCAAGTCGTTTGGTATCGAGTTGCAGACGACTTGCCGTCACACCAAAAGTTCGAGCTTTTGGTGTGACGGCAAGTCATGAAGCTCTAATACCATGAAAAGAGTTTGCGAGAATCGAATTGGAAATGAGGCACCACGAAGTAGTTGCACTCTAACGGAATCGTGATAGCTCCAACGTAATTGCAAGAAAGAATTGATCAGTAATGGAAGAACTTGCTCAACAGAAACAAAGCTTGCACATAGAGGAAAGACAGTGAGTGTCTTGGCATGCTCATAAATGAATAGTAAAGAGGTACATATAGGGTGTTGAGTAACCCTAATGCATGACACACATGAAACCCTAAACCTAACCTATGTGAGATGACCCTCCAATATGAGAGGACACATAGGATAACCCACACTAACATATCTATGGGTTGGTGAGTTTTTGTAAGAGGCTTTTTGACTTTATGGACCCCATTAATGGTCCTCGAAAATAGCATTTCAAGAAACCCATACTTTTAGTAAATGTTTATAAGTGGGCTTCACTTGAGCAAGTAAGCCCATGCATTTTGTAACAAAAATAAATGTGAATGCAAGAATGTGGTTGTGTTTGTAGGGCGGTTTGTTGGGATTCATGAATGGGAATGGACATTTGTCTATTCCCCATTGGTTATGAATTTTGGAATGTCATTTTATTCATATGCCAACCTTTGACTTTTCTTACGGTTATTCAATTGGAATTTGGAAGATTGTTTTTGTAAAAATGAGCTTGGAAGGAGCTTTAGTGAAGAGTTTTGGATAGTGTCTTCAAGGGAAAGCATAGAGGCTTGAGGTAGGCCTTTTATTTCTTTTGTTTCATCCTTTTTAATGTGAGTGAAATACTTTTCTTGCTAGTGTTTTTTTATTAGGTAAAAAGATTGGTTTTAAGGGGGCCAAAAACCCACAATACATATCCACGAGAAGAGAAAGGGAAAACAACATAGCCCAAAAAGAACTACGGCGAGACAAGGTCAAAAACACTTGGCCGAGACAGAAGCCCACAGAGAAACCAGGCAAAAACTACCTTTAATACATTTTTTTATTCTATAACAAAAGTATGATAGAGGATCCAATATAAAAGGAAAAACACCAAAGAAATAGTAATGTGACCTACCAAGAGTCGCCTAACATTTCTCTTTATTCTTACTTCTAGTTCTAGAAGCGTGGCTCAAGTCTGAATGTCCTTGGTCTTGATCTCTCATGGATGTCAACCTCCTTAGTAATCGTGACCTCTTCGTGCCCGAGTTTCTTAAGACAAGGCGCATCCTTTTTGTCAGAGGTGACATGAACCCTGACCAAATCGCAACCTAGTCTGGAAAATGGATAATCTTTGTACTGCATAATGAGCTCAACTTTAAGACCATTGATTCTTTTATCCTGAATGGCTTCCTTACTGTGACTCTCTTGGATTTTCTACACCAATTCTTTAGCGACTTTGAGAAAAGTGTCAATAGAAACTTCCACACCGGCCATCCGAGCTTCCAATTTAATGTCCCTGGTATTAGCTCTGCGACACTCTTCCCCTTAGAGGACTCCCCATGTTTCAAATTAAAAAGGGCTTCCGCTGCCACACCTTATTTGTTAATCGTAGCATCTTCTTTCTTCTTCATATTTCTCATTCTCCTTTCATTCGGGGGAAAAAAGGTTGTTATTTCATGATTCCTGTTATTCTTATCCTTAAACAGTTTAAGCCCATCCATGGGCATCCCAGTGGCAGAGGCTATGGCATGTTCGAAAACAATGATTTCCATACACCTAAGAAGGACTCTACCATTGTCCCGAGCTTTAGCGAAATCAAGGGCCAAGAAAGGATCATTAACTTTTAACCTTTTAATGAATTCAAAGAAGCCTCCCGCCTGAGTAATCTCCATAGCGTTCGCATCCTATTATACACCGGCCAACTCTAAATTTACCTACCAAGGCTTTGATAATCATTAAGGAATCTCTTTCTATGATCATTTTATTCACCTGTATCACCCTCGCCATGTTTAATCCCCATAAAGATGCCATAGCTTCAACATAATTATTCGTTTGGCTTCTGAGGGGACCTGCCTAAGCCTTAATACAAGAGCCCTTGTGATCTCTGATAAGACCACCTCCTCCCACTTTGTTCTCTCTTATTTTGGATGAGCCATCAAAATTGAGCTTGAACCAATCTATTGGTGGTGGTTTCCATTTTCTGCTCCTTCTATGCTCTTAATCTTAGTATTGGTACCTTCTTTTGAAGGGCTAACTTGAGGGATTTCATAATAGCTTGTTCCTCCATGGTATATATTTTCGACGAGTTATGTTTAAGGACCATAACATTTTCCTTTAGGCTCTAACAAATTTTGTTCACCACCTTGTTGGGATGAGCAATTTTGTTGTTGAAAATCTTGTTGTTTCTCTCTTTCCATAAGCCCCATAGAATATGTGGAAGGGCACATCTCCATGCTTCCTTGGATATGGAAGACCTAAAGGGAAACGACCATTGGGCAACCAGGCTATCCAAATCACCAAGTAGAGGGAGCTAGAGCTTGAATAGATCTAACACAGCAGAAAAGATCTGAAAGGAATAATTGCATTCCAGAAATAGATGCTTAACCATTTCCTCCTCTTCTTTACACAAAATACATCTATTAATCATAATCATTCCTCTCTTCTTGAGGTTATCCACCATTAGGATTTTGTTCGAATGGTTTCCCAAAAGAAGAAATTAATCTTGGGGATGAGATTCTTGTTCCATATTTTAGACCAATCTCTATATTCTTCATTGTCCTCAAAAGCTATGGCATAACCAAACTTGACTTCGTAGTCCCCAAATTCAGTTTTGCTCCATATAACCTCATCATGGCAGCGTCTATTAGGTATATGAATATTACCTAATTCCTTATTCAGAACTTCAAAGTTCCTTCTTGGTCCATTATAATCAGAAGGAGGGAAAATGCTAATCCACTTGGGACCCTGTTGATCAATAAACCAATAATCTTTAACCAGCTCCCCCTTTCCTGGCAATAGTGTTGTTTGAGGTGAACCCAAGGTTCTTCCTTCCCCAGAGGTTCCTTTTTAATCCATGGGTCATCCCAGAATTTTATACTACTGCCATCCCTAGATTCCATAACATACCTTTAAGGAGCAAACCTCTGGCTTGAGAGAGATTATTCCAGAACATGGATCCTTTCTAGAGTTCTGCATAAGAGAAAAGGTCCGCATTCCGCCAACAGTCTGCAAATATTTCACTTGAAGTATATCAACCAGTTCCTTGCTCCTTATACATTCTCCATCCAACCTTGGCTATAAGGGCTTCATTGATAATCTGAATATCTTTAAGGCCTAAACCACCATACTTCTTGGGTTTAGTAACCTTCTCCCATGCAATAAGGGGAATTCTGGTTTTTTCCTCTGTTCCCAACCACACGAATCTTTTTTGGATTCTTTCAATGGTCTTTTTGACTTTGGTCAGGATTCTGAAAATGGACATTATGTATATTGCCACTCCTTGCAAAGAACTTTGCAGCAATTGAACCTTGCCTCCCGGGTAAGGAGGGATCCTTTCCACGATGCCAGTTTTTGTGAAACCTCTCAATTAAAGGATTCCAGGTATCCTGAACCAATTTGTTACCACACAACGGCATACCTAAGTAGTTATCTGGCAAGGTTTTTATTTTGCATCCCAAGATGCCTGCAAGTCTTCTTTGTTGTTGTTCCTGACATTTATAAAGAAACAAGAGCTTTTGTGGAAGTTTATGAGTTGGTGGAGACATCCTCATAATTTTTAATAATTTCTTTGAAAGCTCTTGCTTCATTAACATCCGCTTGTCCCAATAGAAAGGTATCGTCCACAAATTGTTGGAGAAAAGATTATCAACCCCATTAGCCACCCTGATGCCTTCCAAAACTCTCTCACTTTTAGCTTTTTGACACATTCTACTTAGAGCTTCAGCAGTAATGATGTAGAGGAAAGGAGAAAGAGGATCCCCCTGTCTCAAGGCTCTTTTAGTCTTGAAGAAACCATATGGTTTATCATTTATGAGCACTGAAAACATTGGAGTGGAAGTGTATTCTGTATCATTTGAATGAACATAAGAGCGAAATCCAACTTACACAGGATGAGGATTAAGAAATGCCAAGAGATTTTGTCATAGGCTTTATGCATGTCAAGTTTGACCAGTATTGCCTCCTGGTTTGATTTCTCCACTAAGTAAACGATTTCATGAATAGATATAATACTATCCAAAATTTGTCTGCCTAGAACAAAGGCTCCTTGGTTGGGAGAAATAAACTTGTGAAGGACATCCCTCAATCTAAAGGCCATGATTTTGGAGATGATCTTATATAAAGTGTTGCAACGGCCAATGGGCCTAAAATCCTTAGAGATCTTTCACTCCGGATGATTTAGGGATAAGTGTTATAAAAGTATTAGCTTGTTTAAGCAACAAACCAGATTGGAAGAAATCCTGAGTAGCTCTCACCACCTCTTTTTGATAATCTCCCAGTATAATTGGAAGAAAAATGTTGGGAAGCCATTTAGCCACGGGATTTATCTCCTTCCATTTCAAAAAAATAGCCCTGATTTCTTCTTCACTAGGAATCAGCACCAAATCCCTATTATCCTCATAATTAATGAATATGTCAAAAAGATTTAAATTTTTGTCCAAAATGCCCTCATTGGCCTGAGGGCCTTTAGCAAACAAATTCTGGAAGAAACTAATAATAGTTTCTGAAATCTCCTCCTCAGTGGCAAAGGATCCATCTGGTTTGGTGATTTCTTGGATTCTGGCCTTATTAGCTCTAATGGAAGCCGAAACATGGAAGAACTTGGTATTCCTATCCCCTTCCTTGAGCCAATTTATTCTAGATTTTTGTTTCCAATAGATTTCCTCTTTGGCTAACAAATTATGGTATTCAATAAGCAAGAGTTTTTCCTTTTCTTTGTCTTCTATGCTCCACTCCCCATATTCCATAATCTCTTCAAGATATCTCAAATCTTCAGCCACTTTACTCTTCTGCAAGAAGATATTCCCAAAACTTCTTTATTCCACCTTTTGATATTGATTTTGACATTCTTCAATTTTGCAGTGACTTGGTACATATTGTTCCCTCTAGTTTGAATATTCCACCATTCTTCAATTTTACTACTTAAATCAGGGTGGGTGGTCCACATCTTTTCAAATCTAAAAGGTCTTCCTTTGACTTTCTAAGCATCACCAAATTTAAGAAGTATAGGATTGTGGTCTGATCCAGTGCGCACCAGAGAAGACAAGGAATACAATTGAGATTGAACCCATTGGTAATTAACAAGAAATCTATCTAATTTGATTTGGATTAAGTCCTTACCAGTACTTCTGTTAGACCAAGTAAACTTAGGTCCACTTAAGTCCAAATCAAACAGACCATTAAGATGAATGAAATTGGTCAAGTCTTCCATACTTTTAGAAAAAGTAGTATTCAGGTCCGCTCCTATTACCCAGCCAAAATCTTTAAAAAGACTTCTAAAGCTAGTCATTTCCTTCCAGAGCTCTTTCCTACCATTCCCAGAGTTGGGAGCATAAACATTAGATAGGATCCATTTTCTTTTGGTGGTCAAATCAGTGAAGCAAATAGCCATATGGTATTGACTGACTAGAAGAACCTCTCCTTCAACCAATTGGCCATTCCAAAAACAGGCTAATCCACCAGAGGCTCCAATAGAATTAACTCCATGACAAACAACATCTTTCCAAATAAATTTCTTAATCTCCCTCATTTTTTCAAAAGTCATCTTAGTTTCTTGGATCATAAGAATATCAAGTTTATTGTCTTTCATGAGATCTCTTAAAATCATATGCTTGCAAGGGTTATTTAACCCCTAATGTTCCAAGATAAAATAATCATTTAGAAGATTTAGATTTAGAAAAACTCACCATCAAGGATCTCTTGACTCCCCTCTGAGACTTCCTTTTTAGAAGCTTTGTCCCTCTTCTCTCTCAAAGTAGGTCGACCAAAATTGGATTTGTTGCCTCCCAAATCTGCCTTGGGAGGAGATTTCTTCATAATCTGTTTGGTTGAGGATAAAGTTGTGGCAGTTGGGCTTTTCTCAGTATCCACTATATCTATTTGTTCAAGACCAATGGCCTCATACATATTGCTAACCTCAACAAAGCTTGATTTCGGATTCCGAGCAAAAAAACTTGGACTTCCAAAGGTATCTTCTACAAAGGATTTTACTTGAGGAGACCCTAAATTCTCAACAGACCCCTCCAGCCTTATCTTTTGATGCATTCAACCCCTCTCGCTTGGGGTGAGAGTAACTTCTAGTCTTCGCCATTTATTTCGAGACAACTAAACCCTCCTCCTTGCCCAACTACTCCAGGATGTTAACCAAATTGTCGGTTTACTTATTACTCTCCTTCTCCATTCATCCCTTCCCTTTCTCTTCAAGTCCTGGAAGGAGAGAGAATGATTTTGATGTTCCCTTTGATCCATTTGGCCCCTGTTTGGATCCATCTTTTTATTGGTTCCCTCCTTTACCTGATAAACCTTGGTGTTTTTAGCTTCTTTGGATTTGAGGCAAGATTTAGAACAATGTCCCACTTTGAAACAGGCGTAACACATTAACGGACTTGGCTCATAGTCTATTCTTGCTTAAGTTTATTATTCGAAATTGTTTGTTTGATTGTTCTAGAAACTAGTGAAAGTTAATTGCAAAATGATTTTTGTCGGGGTTTGGGCTTTACGTTTGCCTTCTTCCCTTGCTTTACTTAGCTTCCATGCTTCCCTTTTCTTGGCTACACTTTTATTCATTTATTTAGGGATTTTTTAGCACTTTCATGCCACCCATTGGGTTTGGCATGGGAGCATGTGATTTGGGGAAAAGAGGGAAAACTTGAGCATTTGTTCTTGCCTTGATCAAACCAATAAGAGTATTGTGAGTGGGATTAATGGCCATCCCATGGTTGGATCTTCTATCACCACCGATCGGTGTTCTCTTGAAACGATGGCGAAAGGGAAGCGGAAGCCTCGCGGTTCGAACGGTCACATTTTTGAATTCCAACCCTTGCAACGGTCACTTGGCTTCGCCTCCCCGTGATGCGGCGATGGTGCCCCACGCGGGCCAGGGCCTGTCGGAAGCCTTGCAGAAGCGAGTGGGTCCCCGTCGCCCAGTGTCGGGCAGTGTGCAGGAAGGCCATGACAAAAATGGTCCTGGTCTGCTTCGTCCCCGAGGACCATTCCACCTCCATTTCCATGTCCCTGGAGGACGATGTCGTCTTAGCAGCCCAAATAAAGCTTCTCTCTTCTAGAGCAATCTTTGCAAAATTTGTCGGTCGAAGATTGGCGAGTGAGCATTCAAAATTGGTGTGAAGCGCAGTGGGGTAGCAGCTTGTGTATTCGATTCCTTGAAAAGGGCTTCTTCCTGGTTTTATTTCGTAGCACCGCTCAGAAGGACGATACCATGGCGAGGAAAGAATATCTTCTTACTGATTCTGGCTTGGCGATTCGCGATTGGGAACCACATTTTGACTGTGCCAGAGCTGAAATGGAAGGGTTTCATGTTTGGGTTAGACTCATTCACTGCCAAGTGAGTTTTGGTCCGCTCCCATTCTCACTAAAATCTGCTCCAGTCTGGGACGCGTTATTCGCATCGACCCTGTCACCTTGGAAGGTACCCTTTCCTCTTTCGCTAGAATTTACATTTCTATCAATCACAATCAAAAGCTCCAAGATTTCATTCTCATCTCTACCCTGTCCAGGCTTTGGGAGCAAAAGGTGGAGTACGAAGGTGTCTCTAACAACTGCTTTAAGTGCAAAAACTTGGCCACATCCGTAAATTCTGTAAAAATTCCACCTCTTCTAGCAAACAGGAATGGAGGAAAAAATCCCCTCCCCCATGCCTCTTCTCCCTCCCCCCCCTCTCATGCAATTACACCTCATTCCACTCGCTTGGTATCTTCTGACCCCTCCCCTGTTCGTGAATCCCTTACTCGGATCCCGACACCATCTCTTTAGTAAAAGAAACGGCCGCAGTGGTTAAGGACTCTACTAGGATTTTGTCCCTTTTCCATGAAGGTATCTCCATCGGCATGGGAGGGAACGCTACCTCTTTGGAAAAATGGGTTAATGATAAGGACGAACTACTCCAGTCTAATGATGGTGACTCCATTGATCCACTAGGAGGCTGATCACGAGATTCATTCTTCCGATAATTTGTTGCTTTGTCCGATTCTCCCAACGCCCCCTTCTCAACATGGATCTTGGTCCGAAAAGTATTCAGGTCGCCCTAATAAGAGTAAAATCTCCCAAAATGAGGTTGCCGTTGGGAAGCAACTTCAACTTCGTTCCTTCTTTCCCTCAACAAGTAGGAGAGGCGAGTCCTCTCTGAAGATCAAATGATCCTCTTTTCATGGAACGTTAGGGGCCTCAATGCCCCTAACAAACAACATTTGTTAAGACGCTATGCTACAGATGTTGTGGTTGATATCTGCCTGCTTCAGGAAACTAAGATGTCTGAGGATGGCTGCAAAAATGGTTGGTTTCGAAGATGGAAAGGTTGGGAAGGTTGTTTCTCTAATTCTACTGGTGCCTCGGGTGGTCTTGGAATAATTTGGAAATCTTGTTGTTGCGCTATTGAGCCCATTCTCATTGACTCGAACTTTATCTGGTGTAAAGTTCAGATTAAACATTCTGATGAGTCCTTTTTCATATGCAATGTCTATGGTCCCTCAAATCCGATCAGAAAAAGAGATCTTTGGACTAAACTTCGTTTGGTCCTTGATTCGGCTGCCAACTCCAAGATCGTCGTTAGCTGGCGATTTCAATGCTACTCTCTCTGATCGTGATAAGCGAGGAGGTATTCAATGGCAGCCTTGTTCACAAGTTGATTTTACCTCCTTTGTTTCTTCCTCTCAATTGGTCGATGTGGAACCTAGCAAGGGCTGGTTCACGTGGAATAACAGGAGGCCTGGTTTCAGTTCCTTGGTTGTGCATCTCGATAGATTCCTTGTTTCAGAATTTTGGCTGCAAAATAACTTCCTCATTAAATGCTCTGTTCTTCCTCTCTCTCGGCTCGATCACTTCCCTATTTCTCTTGATCTGTCTTTTGACCTGCCACCTCAACGTTCGCCCTTCAAATTCGAAAATATGTGGTTACAGGATCCTTCACTTAAGCCTTTGATTAATCTCTGGTGGGATTCCTTCACAGTTAAAGGGACATGGATGTTCCAACTATCCAAAAAGCTATCTCTGTTGAAAGACAAACTTCAAAGCTGGAATTTTTCGAGTTTTAAAAATATTTTTCAGGAAAAACTGAGAGTTGAGCAGGAGCTCCGTATTTTGAATGATTCTATTCTCGCTCAAGGGATGCTTCAGGCGGATTTCCTCAAAGAAAAATCTCTTCTTAAGGAATTGGGTGATCTTCTTCTAAAAGAGGAAACTTACTGGCATCAAAATCCAGGGAAGTATGGCTGAATGACGGCGACAAAAATACTAAGTTCTTCTTTGCTTCTGTCAAAGCCAGAAGAAATTTCAACTACATTTCTTCTCTCAAGCTGGATGATTTATCTGTAGCGTCCTCTCAATCTCCAGATCAAAACCGAAGCAGTGTCTTTTTTCAATAAGCTCTTGAATGGTGATTCAACAACCCCCCTTGGAGCGCAGTCCTTTCTTTCATCAGATTCCTGCTTCAGTCACTGCTGCTGAAAATGACTTGCTTCTCTCCCCTTTCTCCATGGATGAGGTTCGAAAAATTGTTTTTCTATGAAGAGAGATAAAGCGCTGGTCCTGACGGTTTCCCCGCCTCTTTCTTCCAGGATTTTTGGGATGTTGTTGGGTTTTCAGTTTGGAAAGCAGTAGAGGAATCAAGGCTTACGGGCAAGATTTTAGGAACTCTCAACCATACTCTCATTTGCATGTTTCCTAAAAAATCTCCAGCCGAGTCAATGGATGATTTCAGACCTATTTCCCTCTGCAACACGACTTACAAAATCATCTCCAAAGCTATTGCAAATCGATTGAGTCCACTGCTATCAAAATTGGTTGCTCAAGAACAAAGTGGTTTCATCCCTGGTAGGTCTATTACCGATGGGATCATTATTTCCCATGAATTGATTCATACTCTTCATGCCTCCTCCGGGTTGGCATGATGCTGAAACTGGACTTAGCAAAGCCTATGATCGTGTCAATTGGAGGTTCCTCATCAAATCTCTTCAAGCCATGGGCTTCAGTAGGCATTTTTGTAATTGGATTTTTAGCTACATTGCCACTCCCCGTTTCTCTATTTTAGTTAATGGATCGGCGGAAGGCTTCTTCCAGAGCAGTCGGGGATTAAGACAAGGTGATCCACTCTCCTCTTTTCTCTTCATTTTGGTCGCTGAGGCTCTCAGTCATAGCATCAAATCCGTTGTTCTGGATGGTTCCCTTAAAGGCATTCACATCACTTCCAACCTTCCAGCCCTTTCTCATCAACAATTCGCGGATGACACCTTTCTATTTGGTCAAGGATCTATCCCGGAAGCTAAGCGGCTTTCTTCTATTCTTGATTCTTATTCTTCTGCCACTGGTCAGGTGATAAACTTTCATAAATCTGTAATTTTCTTCTTTAATGTTGCCCCTAGATTACAATGCAGGATCAAAGTAATTTTAGGCTTCTCTGTGGGAGTTCTCCCACACAAATATCTGGGCATTCCACTCTTTCATGGCAATGGCAGAGCACATCTCTGGAACGGGCTCTTAAACTCCATATCTTCCAGACTTCTCTCTTGGAAAGGCAAATGGCTTTCATTGGCCGGTCGGGCTCTTTTAATTAATTTTGTGCTCCTTGCCATTCCTATCTACATGTTATCTGTTCTACAGATCCCTAAATTTGTTCTGCTCAAAATCGAAAAAATGGTGAGAACCTTCTTATGGCAAGGTAAAGAATGATGAGCGCAAATTTCACCTTGCTAATTGGGATTTGGTCAAGCTTCCCAAACGCCTGGGAGGCATGGGTATTCTGGATCTTGCTCTCCGAACACCGCCTTGGTGCAAAGCTTGTTTGGAATTTCATTTCCAACGTTAAAAGGCAGGCCTTCCAAGTTCTTTCTCATAAGTATCTCGGTGGGCGTCGTCCCGAGTTATTGTTGGGTCAAAGCATATAACTGTGTCCCACTTTTTTGTAGTTTTTGTACTTTCAGCAAACTATGTCTGACAACCAAAGCATGACCAAACACATATAAAATGACCAAACATGCATTTTTAAGAGGCTATAAACACCAAGGTGCAAGGCATCCAGAATTTACGATTTTTTAAATTTTTATAGTATTTTTAATTATTTATTTACTAGTAAGATTTAAAAGATTTATGGCCAAAAAGGTTCGCACATCTGGAACTTCTTTTGTAAGTCAAAATCCCTAATTGCTGAGTCGGTCTCTGGAACATCAACAACGGACAGCTCACTTCTTTCTGGGATGAAAGCGGAATGGCTCCCCCGCTTAATCTTTTGATTGCTCTTAATGGCGTCATGAATTTGGCCAAGCAGTCCTAGGGATCTTTGGTTTCTGATTACGGCTGCCAGCACCCAGACGGCTCGCCGACTTGGCTTTGGAAAGATATCTCCACCATCGGGGCTAATGCACAGGAGTCCATCCTCCTCAAGGATGCCATTCAAGACAGAAATGCGCTTTTTCTCAATAAAGATGATTGTTTAATTTGGCTTGGGGATGCTTCGGGCTCTTACTCGTGAAAGCAGGTTATAATACTCTCATTTCTCATTCTGGTCAAGGGCTTCCATGTTCCTTTGGTTGCTGGCATCCCAGTATCTCCCCTAAGGTCACTTTTTTCGGTTGGTTAGTTTTGAAAAAGAAGGTTCTTACCCAAGTTAGGCGGCGATCTTGGGGTTATGCTTTGGCCCCTCCATGTGTTTGTTGTGTGGTGCCACGGAGGAAGATTTGGATCACCTTTTTTATTTTGCCCATTTGCATCTTGCTGTTGGGATTGGCTTCTGAACAAATTAAATTTAGCCTGGGCTCCCTGTAATAACATTGTTGCGACTCTTTTCTCTTGGCCGTCATTCAATTCCAAAAGCACCCTTAGCTCTATATGGTGCATCGCCCGTATTTCCTTCTCTGGCACATATGGTGGGAACGCAATCTTCGTCTATTCAGGGAACAATCGGCTGAGCTTCCCGCCTTTCTCAACAAGTTGGAAGTGGCCATTTCGGAGCAAGTTAGCGCTAATTGCATATCCCTCACAACCTTCTCTTCCAGGGATTTCTCGATTATGCATTCTTGGCCACTCATTAAGCTTCCCAGACCAGGCTCAATTGTTAAAAAGGGCTTTCTCAAGTAGAAAAATCAATTCGAAGGAAAAGAGCTAGGTGGCGTCCCCCCCACAGGGTTATTGGAAACTCAATTTTGATGGCGCCTCCAGAGGTAATCCAGGTAAATCTGGTGCAGGTTGTATTCTCAGGGATGATCGTGGTAATCTCATTAGAGCTGGCTCCTTCCCACTCAAAGATGGTTCGTGCAATTCCACCGAAGCCCAAGCTCTCCTGGAAGGGGTCAAGATGGCTGCCCAGTTTGGTTGTCCTCTTTTATCCATCGAAGGGGACTCCCAAATTATCATATATGCAGTTTCCAGAGGCTTATCCCCATCGTGGAAAATCAACCTTTTTATCCCCCAAATTCTCTTTTGGCTTGATAAAATCAGAATTTGGAACATTTCCCACAACTTTCGAGAAACAAATCACGCGGCAGACTTCCTTGCAAATTTTGCCATCGATCACCCTCCGCCAACATCACTTCCGGTACAACTCAAGATTGGAATGGACTGTCGAACATCCTTTCCCACAATCGGGCCAGCTCGTCCTAGTTGTTGGGCAGTGGCCTCTCACGTGTGTTGTGTTTCATCTAAGTGTGGGAGCTTTCTTTCCCCTCTTTTTCGGCGGCGGATCTTCTTGCCTCTTTTGCAGGCGATTTTTCACACACGCTTTATCTTCTTGCCGTCTCTTCATCCTCGGCTTCAGACTTCCTACATTCCTTCCAAGCTTGTTTTCCCGATATTCATGTGGACGGAACTCTATAAACATTGTCTTTACTCTCTTCCTGTTTCATTTCTGTCTGGCTCCTTTCCCTAGCTTGGCACTCTCGGACTCCATGTCTTTCGTTGGTTTTCCCTTCGTCGCCCTTCGCGGCCAATTCAGGGAATTGGTAGACTCCTCTGCCATTGATCGCCGTCGCCTCTCTATAATATTCAAATATTCCACGCAGGAGGAGGCTGAGGCAATCGAAACTATTCTTGGCGATTCCTTTCGCTTTCGAGCCCGTCGGCCAAGAACGGACTCTGATATAGCTTCCGCGTTCGTCTCTTTCTGCCTTCTTCTCCATCCGGATTCTACGGCGGTTGAACTCGTGGCTGTGGACCAAATTTATGTTGTACATCGGGTCGGTTTGCATGACCAATTGGTTAACTTCTCTCTCCGGATCCTCTTCTGTGGGTGGAGGAAGTTGACGAGCACGCTCTTGGCTCTGGACGTGGCATCCAGTGGTTATGCGGGCAGTACAGGGATTTGGTGACCTTCGCACAAAATTTCCATCCTTCCTGGATCAACGTTTTCTCCCTGTGGTAGACATCGACGCTGCGCTCTTCCCGGTCCACTCGGTGGTCGACCACCATAACGAACTCAAGGACCGTGTCGGCACCGCCTTCGAGCTGCTACTTCAGGCGGCCAATTCACGCGCAGGTTCCTCCATGGGTTAGCCTGTTTGGCCTTTTGGAGCCTCTCGGTTTTGATTCTTGCCCCGCTGCTCCCTTTCGGCGTTCGGTCATGTATTCTGCGTTTCTTCTTTCTTCTTCCCACTTGCTTCCTCTTTCCTCTCTTCGCACCTCTTCTTCACTTCTTTGTTGTAGGGTGGGGGCCCTAACCCCTCCGGTTCATAGCTCCGGTCAAAAGCGTTTACATGTAAAAAAAAAATGGCCATCCCATGGTTCTTCACACCTCTTTCTTTTGTTCTCTTATGGGATTGATGGCCATCCCATGATTCTTCACATCTCATCATTTATATGCTTTTAATATGAATTATCACTCAAGTGGAACCTTATAAAGTAGTCCGAAAAGCCACTTTTGGTTCTCTTGAATAACTAGGAGATATGCGGAGGTCAAGCGCTTGGACAACATAATTTTCAAGACTTAGAAGGCCTCTTGATACATGCTTACCCAATAAGAGCAATGTGCCCCTCTTCTCTTCCCCTTTAGTTTTCTTTGGTTTGGCATTCCTTGTTATGTGTTGATGTGTTTATTTGCATGTGTGTGTTGTAGTTTTATGGCTTGAAAACTTCATCTTGTTATTATTTTGGCCTCTTCCACTTTTCCCATTTCAACCAAGTTGAACTTGTGCATAAGGTGTTGGAATGCCTCTTCCCCTTGGGCTTGGGGCTGGTTATGCATAGTGCTGAAACGATCAACACTCCATTGTCCATATTCAGAGCTTTCACATGTTTTTGTAGGTTTCTTGGAATGTTAAAATATTGTTGTGAGATCCTTCCCCTTATGTCACTTGAGAAAGACTCTTACCTTGTAGAGTACATATGTGACCCCGAAAGTCAAATGAAAGCTTTATGGGATTCATATGGCATTATGGGGTTCCATTGTTGTTTGAGCAAGTTTTTCCTTACCCACAAAGAAGGCACACTTCGACATCTTTTCACCCTCGCATAACAATCTTTGAAAATGCTTGGCCAATAATAACATGCTTTCATGATTTTGAGAGCAATAATCCTTGGAGCATAATGGCCACCGATAAACCTTCATGGAATTCTACACATCTGTTGGCTAGATTTTCTACACAATTGAAAACCTAGGCAATCATGAGATAAATCTCCCTCATTTACCGGTGAGGCTCCCGTGTAAGATTTTGTCAATTATATTTTCTAATATCTATTTGTTGGTTTTACTTTAACCGCGTAGCTCATGCACCATAACTAGGCAATTTTGCAGCAAGTAAGCAACTGTAAAAAATGTATATATGCAGAAGAGGGAAATAATTGAATGCGAGCAAAAACAAAGAAGTTGTGCAACCTAACCAATAGTTGACAGAGTTGGTCATATGCACATAGAACAAATAGATCTTGAAATGCAGAATTCAAAGCAAAAGAAAGTTTCGGATCCCGAGATCTAAGATAACACGGTTTATGCAAAGATCTAAAAAGAAATAAAAAACAAATGCACCGTTGACACAAAGTTCTCTCGGAAATCTGCCTCCTCTCTATTCCCTAATTTTCATAAAGATATCAAGGGTTCCAGTTCAAAGTCTGGAACACAAGAATGCTGATTACAAATTCTGATTCTTTAACCCGTAGGTTCTTCCTCTATTTATAGTGTATAAAGGGCAATTACAAATAGGAATCTTTTTTAATGAATTGCCACATGTTGAAGCTATGAAAAAGGGAAGCACTGGCAATCTTCCTCCTGGAATTCCTCTTTGCATGACATACATAATTTATAACTGAAAATAAAACCTTTTATTTTGCATGTCTACCACCTATTTCCAAGTAATTGACTTCTTCCAATAACTTGAAGTAACGGCTTTTAAACCAATCACTTAAGTTTTACAATTTAATTGATTACTCAATTACTTTGTTGGAGAAAATAAGAGAAAGAAAAAGAAAGAGAAGAAATTAGAAGAAAGTTGTTACACTCTCAGTCTTGTTCTTTTTCCATATTCTCGCATGCGGTTGACTCTTTTGCCTTTGATTCTCACCAAACTAGATCTGGAAGCAGTTGACTGTGATTTGCCTGCGGGTGCTACCTCTGACCTGTCTTCCCCTTTCATCCTTGAAGCTTTTGCAATTCTTCTCCAGTATATGCATCAGTGCAATGTTTGTCGTAAATAATTCAGACAAAACTCATCATTTTTTATTTTTAATTGTATATGAGCAATTTTAAATTCTGGAAAGCACTCCGGGTGAAGGCAAATAGAAGTATATTCGATGAAGGCTTCAACTGGAAGATTGGGAGCACATGTACAAACTCATGCAATGACTTCTACTTGGGCTATATTAGAAACAAGAGGATGATTTTTTGTCAGAAGCCTTTGCAATTATGAGATCTGGATCTATTTCTCCTCTCGATTCGAAGATATATTCAATGTATCAGATATTGACTTCTGCTTTTTTCACCAATATGGGCATCTATGATGAATACCTGCAATTGATTCAGACAAATATGGAGTCCATGGCATGAATACTCAATTTTTATCACCAAAATCTGCTTATAAAGTCTGCTGCCCTCTATTTTTAGACTTTGTTTGCATGCCAAGCAAGCTAAAAATATTATTTTATTCACTTGTGCACTCACATCAACATGCAAATGCTCTGAATAATAAAAAGAAAGCTTCTCCAACCCTAGGCACCAAAACTGGATGCTTCCTAACAATTAAAAAAATCAGCTTTTAGACATTTAGTTATGCCAAAATGGGTCGCACTTTTGGTTAGAAGTCATGTTAAAAATAAGAAGTCAAAGCAATGGGAATTTTCACCCTGTAAGGTGCAAGAAATTCTCACTTTCACTTAAGTGACTTTACTTTCATAATGGGAATTTTCACCCTACAAGGCAGGCAAGAAATTCTCGCTTTTCACTTAAGTGACTTTACTTTCATAATGGGAATTTTCACCCTGCTAGGCAGGTAAGAAATTCCCGTCTGCTTGCCACCTCCAAAATTCTCATTGGCAACTTAAGTGATTTGACTTGATGGGAAAAAGTAACCTGCTAGGCAGGCAAGAAATTCCCGCTTTGCCACTGCCAAAATTCCCATTGGCAACTTAAAGTCTTCCTTCCAAAAAGTGCGACTTGCATGAAAGATAGCTCTTTTCCAAAAGTGCGACTTGCATTGTGACTTTTGCCTTTAAAATTGCGTGAAAATTCGTCACTGAAGGCAGCGTGGAAATTGGACGCGGAAGGCAGCTTTGAAAATTGCGACTGGCATGAAGACTACATTTCTTTCCTTTTTGGATTTTTGGTGAAGAAAACACAAGTATAGAATAAAATTTGTCATTTTTGGAAAGGGTCCGAGAAGATGTAGCAAAGAAAACTTGCATGTGCCATAACTTTCATTCTGTGGCTCCATTTTAGGTGTCGTTTTCTCTAAAAGTGCATATTTTCTCGAGCTCTACGCATTGATGGCAATATTTTTCTTATTTTCATAGAATCCATTTTTGCACCCTTTTGGACCAAGCAACTTCTTGCAATCTTCTGAAAGAATCTTGAGCTCTGATCGCCTATAGATAGATTAGTAAAAAAATAGATAGCTTTTCAAAACCCTAGGCTTGGGGAAAGATCTGGCAAGAAGAATGAATAGGCTACAGGAATTGTCGAAGAAAACAAACCAAAACACAGACAAAAAGAAAATAAAACAAAACAAAAAAACATTATGGGCAATTGCTCGAAAAATTTCTCCATTTAGCTGATCTGCAAAAATTCTTCCCCCCGGGTGAATGTTCTGTGGTAATAATGATGGGGTGAAGTGCTTTATATAACCTAAATCCTCCAATTTTAGCTCAATCTATTTTTAAAAGAACTTTATTTATTTAATAAATAAATAAATAAAATTCTCTCAGACAAAACTTGACGAAGGGATAGAGTGAGTTTTAGCATGTGGGTATTTGGCGAATTTGGCTTTTATGACTCTGGGGTTACCTTAGAGCGATGCAAACAACTGCAGGCAAAACAAACACAAAACGACCCGTTACTTTGAAAAGAACAAAAAAATTAAAATGGGTAGTCCCAGATTTCAGGGTGAAATCTCTGGGGACACCAACATCTAAGAAGAACACCATTAATATCCCTCTTAAATAATATACCATCAATGAGTGCATAAGGAATAGCTTGTAACCAGAAATACCTTCTTTTAGTCTTATCCAAACCTTGGGGAAGAATGCCAACATACAAGTATTGAATCATGTCTTGTGTCCAACACAGAAGAGGGTATTTCAGTTGTTTGTGGTTGATTTATGAGTGCAAAAACAACAGCGTTCTTTGACTCCAAATCTAAAACTAAATGCTCACATAACCCTTTTCCTCGGATCACTTTTTTTGTTACCTTGAAGTCTATGTCATTTTCCATGACTTTTTTGATCCAACCCTCTTTACATTCAGATCCTTGCTCAACAAAAACTCTTTTACACTTGGGTGAGTAACCATGTAATGTCTCCCTTTTTAAATAAAAATTAAAATAAGGGAAAATTCGATTTGCACATGTGAATTTAAAAATCAAAATATATTTTAATTGTGTAAATCAAATATAAGAAAAAAAATCAATTACCTTGGGATAATAATTATTTATTTTGAAGGTGAATAAAGTGACTAAGCAAGTCGCATTTTTCTGGGATTATTTAATGATTGTTATTTAGAATAAATTGATTTATTCTAAGCATGGGTCGATTCATATGGGCATCATTTAATTTAATTTTCCTATGCATTTAATGTTTGTTTTGAGTGTGATTTCCAAGCACTTTTAAAAAAAGATTCTCTCCTAGATTTTGGCGCCAGAAATAGAAAAGGAACTTTGGAGATTGAGCAAGGGGAAAATATAAAAGAAGATGATGGGCACTCTTTTTCGCATGTTGACGGTTATTATAACTTATCTTCATGCTTGAAGAGGGATGTATGCCCACTTGTGATCAAAAAACAAAAGGTGTTCATCAACACCACCATTGTGAAGTGTGTGTGCCCTTGAGAGCTTGAATTGATAAGTTATTTGCATTTCTATTCAATTTAAGTGAAGTCGTCATTATTGTGAGAGTTTGTGAGGTTATTTGGAGAGTTTTGAGCCATCATTTGATCAATAAATTCTAGAAATTGCTTGCTAGTTGGTCATGGTATAAATCGACTTATTGGAAGGAGATTTATGGTGTTTTTGAATGGTATTTTTGCAAGAATAAAATCTGAATTGTTTTTGCTCATTATTCTATGGTAAATGCACTTATTTCATGATATTTGGAGCTGCTAACCTTGCTGGAATTTATTATTAATAAATCGACTGGGTTATGTGAATTTCCATCATATTTTGGAAGGGTTTGAAGTGTTTTTCGATCTGCTGTTATAACTTCATTATTGCAGATCTGAAACAACATTTATTGGGTTGGGAAGTGAAGGGAAAAAAGTTGGAAATACATTTAATTATTTTTCCTAACCCTAACGACTTGTTCTACAGATTTGGGGGCTGATTTGAGTGGGTTACAGTTGGTTAAAAATTCTGATTGTGGGTTCATTTGAAATATTATAATTTTATCATCCAACTGCAATTTATTTCAGGCAAAAAGAGTTAATTTTGTGGGAGATATTAATTTTTGAAGTTTGCAGTCATTTTCAACATTTTTAATTTATTTTACTACTGCTGCAAGTTATTTGGTTAAAGAAGTGTTAATTCCGACTAGTAAGCCCATCTAAACCCTTACCTTGGCTCACTCCAACCCCATTTGGGTTGTATTGAAGCCGACACTGGGTTAGTTGAGGTGAACCTAGAAGGGTTTCTTTTCTAAGTTTACTTCATTTGCAAGTAGTTTAATAAAATTTAATTAATATCCCCTTTTACAAACCATAACATGAATTCTATTATTAGAGAGCATATATCTGAAATTATTTAAGCCTCTAATAACATAAAGTACTTGTTTTTCCACAAAAGTATACTTCACCTCATAGTCATGTAGCCCTTTGCTAAAGAAAGCAATGGGTTGCTCTAAATTATCATGATTTAGTTGAGTTAAGATCGCTGAAATTGTTTCAACCCCTGCAAATGCATACAATATAAAATCCTTTGAAAAATCTGGATTTGCAAGTGTTGGAGCTTGAGCAATAGCTTCTTTAATGGCCTCAAAACTGATTTTCCCTTCTTCTGTCCAACTGAAACTCATATTCTTTTTCAACATAGCAGTTAGAGGCTTTGATAAATTAGCAAAATCAGCAATGAATCTTCTCACAAAATTGATTTTACCCAAAAAAATTTGAAGTGTTTTCTTGTGTTGAGGTAAAGATAAAGCTAGAATTGAGCTTACTCTTTCCGGATCTATGGCCAAACCTTCTTTTGAGACCATGTGGCCCAAAAGTTTACCTTCATGCACTGAAAATATGCACTTCTTTGGGTTGAGAGAAACCCCATATTATCTGCATCTTTCAAAAACTTGCCTCAGATGGCTCAAATGATCATTAGCACACTTAGAAAAAATAGTAATGTCATCAAGATAAATCAAAACATTGACATTGATCAAACCTTGGAAAGCCATATCCATAGCTCTCTGAAAAGTGGCTCCTGCATTAGATAACCCAAAAGGCATCTTTCTGTAAGCATATGTCCCCCACTTAGTAGTGAAAGTTGTCTTGTACTGATCCTCTTCTTTTACCAATATCTGATTGTAACCATTGTAACCATCCAGAAGAGAGAACCTTTCTGCACCTGATACTATTCTTAGAATCTGATCCATTGATGGTAATGGATAATGATCCTTTAGTGAAGCCCTGTTTAGATCCCTAAAATCAACACACAACCTTATTTCTCCATTCTTCTTCCTCACGGGTACAAGATTTGCAACCCATGAGGAATGCTTGATAGGAAAGATAATACAAGACTCAATAAGCTTTGTTAGTTCATTTCTCATCAAAATTTCAATCTTTGGATTAACAGGTCTTTGCTTTTGCCTTACCGGTTTGGAATTAGGCTCAAGCTCAATGGTATGTTGAGTTAATCCTAGATCAAAACCTTTTAGATCCTCATACTTCCAAGCAAAAACATCAATGAACTCATTGCATAATTGAACAAAAGCTTGCTTTTCTTCCAAATTACATAACTTACCATGCTTCAAAAACTTTCCATCGTTGATTGCTATGTCCTCATAGTTCTCTTGCTTAGTAGACATCCTAATTTTGTCCCTTTTTAGTTGATCATCATTATTAAAAATACTCTCAAGGGTTACCAATCCTTGGGGCAGCTTATTAGTCTTTAATTGCAAGATTTGTTCACCATACTGCTGCTGCAATTTAGATTGATTTTTTAGGAAAATTCAACTTCTTCTGAATAAAACATACAATTTGTTCATCATTCTCAAACACTTGCCAATTAGTATTATTATCAGGAATTGATGGCCTTACAACCACCTTAATATGAGGTTGATTATCCTTTCTTTTCACTTCATTAGGAATATCAAAATCAGCCCCAACAGTTGTCAATCTATCTGCTTGTTTATTCTCAGATCTAGGTATTGATTGAACATTGAATGCATCAAAATCTTCTACAAGATCCCAAACTCTATGTCTATATGATTTCATCAAAGGGATTCTTTGCAATGTTCAAATTTCTCACCGATTTGTGACCACTTCTTTGTTACCAAATAACTCGTAGGTATTTAATTCCCTTCATTCTTGCCCACCGTAAACCATAGATTAGTGTCTCATATTCAATTACATTGCATGTATAACTAAACTGAAATCGAATAGAAGAATAATACCTTTGACCCTCTGGTGATATCAGAACATTACCTGCACCTGATCCATTCTTGCTTCTAGAGCCATCAAAGTATAAACTCCACAATCTTGTATCAATCTCATCAGTTTTAACCAATAATGGTAAAAAGCATCCTCCTGATGCATGCAATAAATTCCCAAACCAGCATCTTTAATGTATGTTTCTTCAGCATATTTATAAGGATCAAAACCATGATGATCAGTTCTCCACTCATCCAATAATAAATCTAGTATGCTCTCAGAGTGGGTTATCGTGTCATGAACAACCGAATGATCTTCTTGGTCAAAAACAGTACAATTTACACTACATGCATTAGGCACATAAGGCTCAATATGAAACTTAGCAAGAGGCTCAGAATTAATTGTTACCTTCGTGTCATACCTTGTTCCGAAAAATAGATAAGACCAATCTAATGATAGATTTGGGGCTGCCATTTCCATTCATGAACAGCAGTATGTTTTCATTTTTTGAGAGCATTCTATCATGGGAAAATGAGGAGGATTTCCGTTGGAAGAAGGAAAGAAATCAAGTTGTGGTGAGTTATTTTCAGATTTGAGAATTCTGATTTTTGAGTGGAAAATGTGTTACTTCAGCAAAGTTTGGGGCAGCATGTTGGTATTTTGGGACAGCCAATGCATGGTTGAAAGTTGTGCAAACAAAGCAAAGGGATTGGCCATCATTTCCACAAGGCACAAGTGGATGAAGAGGGAGACACATCTTTTTCTAATATGTTTGCTTCATGTGTAGGAATGTCAAAGAAGAAGCAATTAAGAATCATTTGGGATCCAGGTTCTTGCAATTGCTTGAGGACAAGCAATTTTGGGAAGGGAAGACTATAATGTCCCTTTTCCCCATTTGAGAGCTACTAATTGGTCTTCTTGCCATTCCTTCTCCATGGCAAGGAAGTGAAGAAGACGGAGGAGAATCTTGAGCCTCTATTTGCATTATTCTTCTAATATTTTATAATTTCTTTTAGAGTTTTCCCCTCTTAATGAGGTCGGTTGGGTTTAATGCCTTTAATAAGGCTTAATGAAAGATTATAATGGTTCATTAAGAGGTCGGCATTTCTAATTAAGCTTTGGCACCAAAAAGGAAGATATAAAAGGAGTTTAGAGGCATCATTTGGAGCTAGTCTTGGCACATTTTCATATACTCCGGAAAGAGAGCAAGTTGCTCCTTGGTCATCCACTTGAGGACGAAAACCCTCTTGTGAGGCCTCATTGAAGGACGAAAACCCTTCATGTGGCTTTGGTGAAGGACGAAAACCCTTCATCTTCATTAGGCATTGAAGAGGAAAGCTTATTGGAGAATTTACTTGATATTTCCAGTTGTTATTATATTTATTTTGGATAGTGCGACCTACCTAGGGTAGGGTTTGAAGACATTGAAGGAGAATTTGATAATTCTGAGTTTGTGATCAGATTTGCACTATTTTTAAAGGCCGGAATCTTGAGTTGCGTGATTTTTTAGGGATTCTATATCTATATCTATTTTTGAGGGCTTACCGATCCTTTTTGCCTAAAACTCAGCCTTAAAGGGCTAATATGTATTTGCAAGCACTTGCACAAGCTCTATCTCGAATGATCCACTTTCAGAATCGATAGTTTGGCCAACTCATCTTGTAACAAGCTCTTTTGACCTAGAATAGTCAACGTATCCCACATGGATAAGCTCACATGAGCTTTCTTCATCTGATCTATGATATTAAGGGAAGAGCTGCCCCCTTTTGCTTGACCTTTTGGAACACTTTCAACCTCTTTTTCCTAATTCTTTTGTGCTTCCAAGCTGCCCTTGAATCTGATTTTTTTTTTTTCTTTCTCATTAGGGACAGCAGCAACCTTATTAGTATTATCAGGAAATAAAGAAGATGAACCATGCAAATTAGTTACCTCTGTGGGTTCTCTCACTGCTCTTCTTTTGTATACCCTTGTATTAGTTGCATGTTGATCCTCTTGTTGCCAATTCACCAAATTTTTCTCTAGTGGCTTTGGTGCTTCACTAGAATCCCCTTGAGGAGGAGCCTCAACTGCTGAAAGTTGTGGAATCATCCCTTGTGCAATCAAAGCTTGATTTAACATTCCATTAGCACAAGAAAAAGGATCATGTGAATGATTGCATGGAGCACACCAAAAAGGTTCCTAAATTAGATTAGTCCACTGGAACAAGAGCCATAGATGTAGAAGGAGCATTAGGATCAACTTTAATGGCTGGTGGGCCTTGATATGGAGGCCTACCTGTAGGATATGTTGGATATGAAGGTCTAGCAAATTGGAAAGGAGCCTGATACGGTCTGTAAGGTTGAGCAAGTTGTCTCTCAATAGATACAAATTTATTTCCAAAAGCTTGCAAAATACCTTTATTTCACTCAACTCAATGGGTTGATTTGGATTAGTAACTGTTTGGCTAGCTGCTACTGGAATTGGGTTTATAGCTGAAGCTGGTGGCTGAATAGTTGGAAAGATAGGCATGGGAGGTCTAGGTGCAATTTTGCCAGCTTGTATGAGGTTATTTTCAGCTCTAATGGCTAGATCAAAGGCAGCAGGATTGTGTTACCCCCATGGACTGAACTAGGACAGCAATGTCATTGTTTAAGGATCTCAAATAATACAAGAATGCATGCTCTGTTGTAGGCTTGATGGCACGGGGAATTCTCTCCCAAGTTCTCTGGAATCTCAAGTTAAAATCAGCCATGAACTCTTGAGGGGCTCTTTTGATTGTGCTCAATTGCTCAATCAAGGATAGGTGGTCGGATTTGTCCTCAAATTGGCTACAAAGGGTTGTTCCTAATTGATCCCAAGAATTGATAGAATTAATAGGTAGATTTTTGGTACCATTGCAAGGCTTTATCTTTAAAGGAAGCTGCAAGAAGTCTCATGGCTACATTCTCTTGAGTGATATTATAAACAGAGAAAAGATTTGCAACATCTCTAATATGCTCTATAGGAGTGGTTTGAGTTAGACCGGTAAAGAATGGTAAACTCTTTAATGTAGAAGCAGGGATATCATTGTATACAGTAATATTCAAGGGGTTGCCATCATTAAAGGTCACAAAAGCTTGATTTCTAGGAAGAGCCATTAGGAAATTTAAAACAGAAGTGTGGGATTTTGGGCAATTGCTTTAGCTTGTTAGCTCGGAAAAATATGGAGAAGATTTATGAAATCTGCTTCTTTTATAAGAATGTAAAGGTAGTTGAATAAATTCAAAAGGAGTACCTTTAGCTTTTGACCTGGTGGTCACTTTTGGCATTAACTTTGACTAGTCTACAACCAAAGTATGTTTGTGAAAACCTGAGGAGTCGCCAGATGCTAATTTTTTTAATACCTTTTGCTTTGCAAACTGCTGAACCAGCATCAATTCTTTGAATACTTTGTCCCACCGGGCATGCCAAAAATTGTTGTCACCCAAAAGTTGCACCCTAATAGAGAATGGTGTGTGTACTCTCTCTCCTATTGACAAAATTGGAACACCTCAAGGTTGTGGGTAACCTATGTCTGATGTGAACTCGAGAGAAGGCTAGTTCCCTTGTGAATCACCTAAAAAACGAAAACTTTGACAAGGAAAAGGGAGAAGGAATGCAGGAAATGGGAAATAAGGGTGATACACCAATAATTTAACACATGCATGTAACTCTGCACATAGAGAAATCAAAGATCCACACACCTGCACAACTCTAAGCTATTTTACATAATAAATTCAAGGGTTTAGGAGAAAAGGACAGCGGTAGAGGGAGTAAATTCCACACTAAGGCAATACAATATCCTATCAAACACAATGAAAATCAGAAAACAACGATATGAGAGGGAAAAAATGGAGCTTTTATTCAGAGGTGCAAGTACAAGGCTAGAATTGCCAGAGCAAATCAGCCCAAGTGTGTCTAATAATTCAATAATCCAAAACTCAGCCTACATAGACTGTTGCGTCCAAAAATAACTTTGTTGTCTCGCATGCCCTTTTCAATTTATTTATTTTATTTCTATCACCCCTTTTGGAACAGCAGCATGTCTTTTTTATTAATTTTATTCTCTCCATCCTTGGTGCCAACCACCAAAGTAGACTGTTGTATGCTTTAATTTTAATCAAATCCATCTTTCCCATCCTTGGCGCCACATATAGGACAGCAGTTTTCTTTTATTTAATAAAAGTCCTTTTATCTTTGGTGCCAGTTCTATTTTTGGAGCAGCAGCATGTTAACTTTATCCCTTCAACTCTTTCATCTTTGGCGCATGGGCAAGACTCTAAAAATAGAATAGTTTGCTTTTTAATTATTCATTCATGCACCTTTATCCAAACTCCTAAAAATAGAACAAGAACTCCTATTTTAATCTCTTCCATGCACCTATCCTCTTGTTCTTCCTTTGGCGCATGGGGCTGCTATTTTTATCCATTGCATTCTATGCTTGGCGCCAAAGATAAACTGAACCGTTGCATGCATTATTTTTAATCCTTTCTATTTAATTTCTTCCATGGCGCTAAGTATAGAACAGCAGCATCTTGCTTATTTATTTTTAGCATGCACATCCATCTTTATCCAACCTTTGGCGCAAATCCTTGGTGCATGAATTATGGTAACAGATTCCCTCCACAATAAGTGCATGTAAGTTGACTATATCCAAGTCAACAGATCTATGAGGAATGGCTTCCTCCCAAGGCATTGCAGCCTCCTACACATCTTGTATGGTGGAGTTGTCCTCCACACGTGCATTCATGTTGATTGTAGCAGGATCAACAAGCCGATATTGGCCACCTTGCCCAATACCAAGGGCAATCATCCGTCTTTGTTTCACATCAGAGACAACACACTTCTTCCCACAAAAGCCACAGATTGGGATTTTCAATTAATTGATGAATAAATAGAAGATTCTTTTGTAACGAAGGTACATATCTAACATTTTGTACCAACAGTTTATGAGCATTATTCAATACAATGCATATATCTCCTATCCCTCCTACTGCAAGTGATTCTCCATCAACTAGTACTACTAATTCAAAACATATATCTGCAGTAAATGAAACATACCAATCCCTGCGACATGAAAAGTGGTTGGATGCGTCGGAATCAATGATCCAACAACTAGTATTATTGTCATGCGAACATGATGTCATAAAACAATAAAGAGCATGCCCATCATCCGAATCCCATTCTTCTCGCAATCGCTACCACATGTTCCTCATCACATGGTTTTTGTTCGTCGCGAAAGATCATACTTCGCTTCCGACAATCCTTCTTAAGGTGCCCAACCTTGTGATAGTAATAGTGTGTGACCTAATACCGAGTGAAAGACTCGCCCGAATGGCATCTCCACTTTCCTTTTGGGTATGTGACAAGAGCACTCTACGATTGGTCACAACCTGGATTCTCGCCTGAATTTGTCTCCACTCCTTTTTGCAATGGTAGGAACTCACCTTGTCAAACATGAGAGTTTGACTTTCAACCATTAAATAGAGTGCCTCCACAAAAGACTCATATAAAGAAGGTAAGTTGTTTAGAACCAGAGGCACCATATCATCGCCGCCAACCTTTTTGTTGATGTAAGATAACTGGTCTCGGAGGTCTTCCATCCGAAGTAGATGCTCAAACAACGATCCACTTTTTAACTTCATAGAAAAGAGCATATTCTTTACGTATAAAACCCAAGTCTTTTTGACGTGTGGTATTTATCCCTTAGATCGGTCCACGACATATTAGCCATAATGAAGACATTAGCCATAGTGGCATTTTGCACTACCGATGATCGTATCATCCAACAACTTGAGAAGTAATTGAACCTCTTTATGACGTTTGTCATATCAACGAAGTTCGTAGCAAGTATTCCGTCGTTGCCTGTGATTATTTTATCACAATCTTGAAATCATGCAAGTGTCAGAATCTTATGGCTCCATACATTAAAATTTTTGCCCATCAACTTTTAAGTCCTAAAGCAAAATCAAGTTTGATGTATTTTCCATTTATCATTCCCAAAAATAACAAAAATAATAAACAAAAAAGTCCTAGTCATAATGGACATCACAATTTTAAAGCCTGGTCGCAAGTGCCCTAGCAAAGTTCATAAATCAGAATGAATTCGACAAGGGGGATCAATATTTTTGCCCTTGAAAACACAACTTAGTATTCGCGACTATTTGCCCATGAAAATCAGTATTGATGCCCTTATTTTTCTTGTGACTAGAGTTTTGCCCTCGCAAACTGCAACTACATATATATACAATTTTAACGAATTCAAAATTTTGTTGCGAACTATAAAATCCTCTGCGACTTGGACTCGTGTGTGTGTGTATTTACGAATAATGATTTTGAAAATCTGCGATACACATAGGGCAACAGTTGAGTATGGCTTGAAACTAAAGCCTGCGACTATGTACAATTACAGACTTTAACCAAGCAGAGTTTTATTTTCCTATTATTCTTCTTCAGCAAGTGAAAATAAAAACGACCACAATTTGTGCCACGATTTCAGTTTGTGCTCTATCAGGGCTTCCTCGGGCTCTGATACCAATATTAGTTGAAGAAAACTAAGAAAGAAATAAGAAGAGAAAATCTGCACACTTCCAGAATGGACGTGACAGGGAATTTTATTATGAAGAGGTGGTTACAAACAATTTTCAGTTTTCATATAGTTAGAGGCAGTTCCCAACTATCTAATTGATGGCTTTTCGTATAAATATTCAACATTCAATTATCAATTTAATATGTGAATTTGTACCCTTGTACGTGTGTGTGTGTTAGATAAATAAAGTTATTGATATAAAACAAACAAAGAGATAAGGACCGGGTTGGGTTTTATTCGGTGTTACACGGCGACACGTCCCCTAGATTTTGGTGACAGCCTAGACGTCCCGAACGTTTTGGGGACTTGGGGACTTGGAGGAACGTCCCCAATTTTTTATATCTTTCAAAAAATTATGATGTTTTTAATTATAAAAAGATGTTATTTTTACCAAGAACATCAAATTACAATCTTGAAAGTACCTAAAATACATTAAATACAGTTTAAATCCCTAAATGTCATTGAAAAAAGTTAAAACATTGAAATATTTAATTTTATGTAATATTTTAAAAGTCGTCCCCATGTCATCCCCAAAATTTGGGAAATTTTTTGCAACCTCATCCCTGAGACTTAGGTTACTATGGTTTAATTACAAAAATTATTATATAGAAAAAATCATCACTCGAATTGTAATGGTCTAAAGGACCAAATGAAATATCATATTAAATAAAAACTTAAGTTACAAAGACTTGTGGCATCTTCCACATGCAGTAATAGGGATTAAGGGACGACTTTGTTGTCTCTGTGAACTTGAAATGGAGGGTCAGGACTGCAGCGTCCCAGCCAAGTTCTTCCTAGATGCGTAAGGTGTGGGTGTTATTGCTACAAAAACATTTGGTGCTCAGGTGGCAGTTTTGGTCACCCCACCCACAATTAGTATAAGTGCTTCAGCCCTACATATTACCCTGCTGATTTTCCTTTGTGCAAACTCCTTACCCAAATATATATACACAAACACAAGTAGAGGAGCGTATATATAGGATCCATGGCTTACAGCCAAGAAGATAAAGGAGGCAATTAGATATATGTTAAAGCCAAGAACATAGAGGACCTAAGTCTCGAGGATAGGGGGATGGGGGCGGAGGGATGGGATTTCTAGGATGGCCCAAAAAAACCCAAATTTTGGGGACAGAAGGGGCGGCTATTAAAATAATACATAAAAATTAATATTTAAATATTTTAACATTATTCAATGAAATTTAGGGATTTAGACTATATTTAATGTGTTTTAGGTACTTTTGACATTGGAATTTAATATTTTTGTTAAATTAACAGCTGCTTTAAAGTAAAAACATAGTTAAACTTTTTTTTAAATTGAAAGAATAGGAGGCGTCCCTCAATTCCCCAAGTCCCCGAAACATTCAGGACATTTGGGACCCCACAGAAATCTAGGGGACATGTCCCCGTGTAACACTGATATATATATATATATATATATATATATATATATGCCCCTCTACTTGTGTTTGTGTGTATATATGTATATAATATCTGCCCCCTCTACTTGTTTTTACATATATATAGACACACAAACACAAGTCAAGGGGCGGATATATACATACATATACATACACATGTGTATGTACACAAAAGTAGAGGAGCAGATATATGAACACACAAACATAGTAGAGGGCAGATATATATACATATATGTAATTGCCTCTTCTATCTTCTTGGCTTTAAGCAATGGATCCTATATATCCACCCTCTACTAGCGTTTGTGTGTGTATATGTATATATACCACTCGACTTGTGTTTGTACACACAACAATACAAGTAGAGAGGAAGATATATATTTATATATACATATATGTAATTATCTCCATCTTGGACTTTACACCATGGAATCTACAGCAAAGCAAAAGAGACAAACAAACAAAAAAAAATGTGTATCTAATAAATATACCATAATTTGCCTATTTGGCCCCAGCAAATACTGCAATTATTTCTCCATGGCGAATATTCACCCAGAAAACTCGCCACCCAAAACTAGTGAATAATCCCCGAGACTCGCTGCGAATGTTCACCAAAATGTAGTGAGTTCAGCCCCAAAACTCGTCATACATGGCAAGGACGCGGAAAATTGGTAAAACGTGGATCTTACACTGAAAAACATTGTTTTTTGTCTTATAATGTTTCACACTCCCTCACTTGTAATCACACAACTATTGAGCATCCTTTGCATGAGTTGAAGAGATTTTATAGCAAACTCGAAGAGCAAATTTGAAGAACGGGGAAGAGGAAAATGTAAATTATTGTAAATTGTAACTTGCATAGATATGCAATCTACGATGATAATTTTCAATGACGAGTCATCATAAATTCATAACGCATATCAGTTGGTTGTTGTATTCGCATGATGATACGACTTTGTATTGTATTTGTATTCAAATCTAATAGAAAACACCTCCCCAAAGTTTTGTAGACTCATTTGATACATTTTGTAGCTATATTTTGCATAAAAGCTATGTTTTCTAAAGAATTTTGGGTTTTTTTAAGTTGCCGAATATTTGTCGAGTCTTGCAGAGGCAAATATTTTTGGGTCTCACAAATATAAGTATGCGAAATATGAAATATACACATATACATTGCACATGTTTCAAGCATAAAAAGAATGCAAAACAATAAAACCTTCCTTTCTTTCTCTCGGCTGTCAAATGGAACCAATTGAAAGAAAGATGCCTTTTTGTTCCTTCCATAGGATTTCAAGGAGGAAAAATTAGGGTTGATTGATCAATGGTGGATATTTGTTCAATATTGTGGTGGAGATTAAATCCACCAAAGCTCTTATCAAGTGGGAAAAAAATAACATTAGTAACATGTTTTATTTTTACTTAAAGGCATTTAAGTTTAGTCTTATTTATAATTCTTTCAAATTGGCACCCATAATTAAAATTGTCGATTGCACCTGTAAAGGGAGGATCTTTTGGTGGGATATTAATGACTTTTATATTGAACTTTTCGTAGGGAATCTTATGTATCCATGGTTTAAAGCCAAGAATACAAAGGATACAATTACATATATGTATATATCTCGTACATATGTGTGTGTAATCGTGTATACACACATATTTCCACCCTCTACTTGTATTTGTGTGTATATGTGTATATATGTATATATGTATATGTGTATATGTATATATGTATATATGTGTTGGCTAAATTTTCTACACAGCTGAAAACTTAGGTAGTCATGAGATAAATCTCCCTCATTTACCAGTGAGGCTCTCGTGTAATATTTTGTCGATTATATTTCCTAGTATCTATCTGTTGGTTTTACTTTAATTGCGTAACTCATGGACCATAACTAGGCAATTTTGCAGCAAATAAGCAGTTGTAACCAATATGTGCAGGAAAGGGAAATAATTAAATGCGAGAAGAAAGGAAAGGAGATGTGCAACCTGACCAATAGTTGACAGAGTTGATCACATGCACATAGACAAAACAAATAGATCTTGAAATGCAGAATTTGAAGCAAAGGAAAGTTTCAGATCTAGATCTAAGACAACACAAAGTTTATGCAAAGATCTAAAAAGAAATAAGAAACAAATGCACCGTTGACACAAAGTTCTCCGGAAATCCTCTTCTCTATTCCTCTGCTTGCAAAAAGCTATCAAGGGTTTCAGTTCAAAGTCTGGAACAGAAGAATCTTGATTACAAATTCCGATCCTTTAACTCGTAGGTTCTTCCTCTACTTATAGTGTGTAGAGAGGAAATTACAAATGGGAAACTACAACTGAACTAGAACATGAAGAAGTAGTAAAGGGAACATCTGGCAATCATCTTCCTAGAATTCCTCTCTTAGTAACATGCATTAGGAGCTTAAGCCAAAATTGTGCACATTTGTCACCTATCTTAAAGAATCTTTCCAAATAACTTAAAGTAATGGTTTTTAAACCAATAACTTTAATCTTACATTTTCATCGAGAACATAAGAAATAAGAGAAGAAAGAAGATCTGTCAGTTGTAACACCTACACTTTCTTTTTGTTCTAATATTGAATATACTTGTCAAACATGTAATTCAACATCTTCCCATCTGTTTTAACAATAGTCTCTCTCTTGGTTCTGAATCTGCAGCAACCCTCTGGACAAAGCAGCAGTGTTAGCCTTTACCTTCTCTAAACTAGGTCCATACCCCTCAACATCTCGCTGAATCTTTTTGTCGTCACGCGATTGAATCTATGGTGAAAGGTATGGCGGCTTCATCAATTTCTTTCCGCACAACTAGAATAAATTCCTCATGGGAAGCAGGTAATTCATTTGGAATGCTCTCCAGCACTTCTCCCATCTTATTTTCCAAAGTTTGCATCCTCTTCAAAGATAAGCTTGAGGATCTCTACGTGGAAGGAAACTGAAATTTATAACTCCTTTCCCCTTTCTATCAATCCACCAGTACAATTTGCTCTACAATTAGCACATCCTCTGGCAACGAGTGTATCTTAGCTAAAGTATGTAGATGAATTTCAGCAACTATGTTGTCATCTTCTATCTGTGTCATTAGTTCCTTTAGCTGAGATATTGCCCTGTGCATATTCTCCAATTCAGCTAGTATTCTTTCGAATCTCTCGAAGCTTGGTGAATGATTTGCTCTTTCCATTGAGCAATAGCTTTGACCTGGTCCCCTGCATCTTCCACTTCTTTAATCAGATGATTACTCACCTACTCATGTGTTAGAATGGGCTGAGAGGAAGGTTTGACAACCTTAGCAATGATCTCACATAGTTGGGAAACTTGCTTTTGAAGTTTGGTTTTCTCAGCCTTCTCTTTGTCAAGCTTGAGGAATAAAGCATTCATTAGTGTCTGTGTATCTTGCTTTAATCCTTCTGTGGTAGTTTGACCTATTGGCACTTTGGTTACTGCTATATCAGCTGCCGTGAGCTCTCCCTTGTGCTTTCCTTCTGTTGGAACCGATAACTCAGTGAACTTCTGTCCTGATTCTTCAATAATCAACCTAGAAGTTATTTTGGCAACTTTAGGTCTTCTATCTTTTCCGCCCAAACTCAAGAGTAGCTACAAGTCGTGTTCCTCCAGGTTGATCTCCTCTCTGGCTTCTAGGATTGTCTGCAAAGCCAACCATGATGAAAAATTGCTTCTCGGGGAATGAGAAGTCACTGAGTGCACCACCATCTCATGCTCGATTCTGCTCTATCCGAATTTTCCACAGTGTTGTGATTGCCACCCTCTAAATTGTCCAAAGACAATGCTTTTTCAAACTCTGTCATCTGTGTTTTCAACTTCTCCATGGGGAGAGATAAAGATCTGAGTGGTTGAGGAGAAAATACAAATGACGCTGGATTCAACGGAGGAACAACAAGATCTCTCTCGGGGTTTCGGACTCGCTGAAAGTACTATGAGGTTATGCCGAGAAGTTGGAACTACCACAATAGCTGTAGATTTGGCCTTCTCTTGTGCGTGAGACTTCTTGTGAACTTTAAGTTTCTCTGGCCTTCTGCTACTTTCACCTTCGTGTTTTCTTTTGTTGGAGTCTCTTGTGGTAAAGTTACCTGTGATCTGATTCATCAAAGCTTCATCCAGGCAATACCCCTTTGTCAACAACCAGTTTGAGGTGTTAACCAAAACCGCAGAAGATCTTTCCTCAATCGTCTGACAGCCACCAATGTTTTCCTGAAGAGCAGCTCTATCCCCTCCCATCTGATGATATGTGTCAAGTATCACATGCCCATCATCCGCGAGATCTACAGGTATCCGTGCTAAACCATAATCAGACACTTGTTGCGCCGATAACCTGCTGAAGTCTTTCTTCCTGACTTCATACTCATTTTTGCACTTCATCCAAAAGTCTTCCAACGAAGGTACATGTGAGTATTCCTGGGAGATTGTCTTCTTTGCTACCCCATATGGATCAAAGTTCAGCCGTGCTGGGAAGAACTCATGCTCATATTCAGAAAACATTTCGGCTTTGATTCCTCTAGCTTTGTGGATGCTCTGAAGAATGTAATAACCCACTGTGACCGGAAAGAAACCCGTAGACTTGTGTCGCTTTGATTGTAAGTCATGCATCTCCACGAGTTGTCTGCACAACTCCATGATGACCCATTTGTCGCTTGGATACCTTGGCAACTTAATTGGTTCTCTCGAAAAGCCGATTACCCTGAGATACGTGAAGTCTGCAAACTAGATGAAAATACAGCCATGCTGGGATACAACTTCCCAAGCTTCTTTGCTTACCTTGTTGGTCTTCAGATCACTATTTAATTTGCAGATGAATCCATAGAAGAACCCATCGTTGACCACCTTGTAATCTTTGTGGCATTCAGGAACTGTCAACTGTGGGAAGCACTCAAAAATAGGATCTTTCACCAAGTATGCCCCATCTATCCAACTTGGAAAATATACCTGCGAGGTTGCTGCATATACCAGGTATGAAGTCATTTTGAAGTTGTACGTCCGCCTCACACTTCGGAGCTGCTCACCGATGTTGTCACTGATGATCTCGCCCAATTGATTATCGAATCAGCTCTGTTGATCTCAATGGTTCTCACGAAAGCATACATCCGTCGGCCAGGCCGTGAGTATTGGCTTCTCCACTTAACCCGCAAATAAATTTATCAATATCATCCACCTCCCGTACCAAATTAGATCGCAGAAGAGTCCTCGGAAACTTTGATGGAGACACGGGTTTCTTCATATATCTCGTTGTTCATTATGTCCACGCAATCCGCTTTGTGTTTCTCCCATACATTGCCGCATCCAACATGCTAATTACAATCACCACCGGTCGTGTCGGAATCTTCAGACATTAATTAATAAATTGTGCATCCAGCCTGATTATTGTCTTTCCCGCAGCATCCCGAATTGCTTTGGAAAGAGGATTATATGACCTTGCACACTCCATAACAAATTCAGGAAACTGAGATGTGACTGGAAACATTGATGCTTGAATAATTCCACTCCTTTTTATTGCCGCATGAGAGATGTCCTTCCGGCCCTAGATCTGTCAATTAATTCGGAGATGGGTTTAGGGCCTATGTCCGTGTCATTGATATCAGCAAATCTGGAAGCTATGCATGATTCTGTTGATCCTTCTCTTTCATCACACTTCATCATGGTTGGAGCAATCTTTGTCTGAGTTCTTTTTCTTTTAATCATGCCGGAATTCTTTGCTAATTGGATCAATCTGCGCAGATCTAGCAATTTCTTCAGATTCGGAAGATATATTCAATGTACCTGACATTGATTTGAACTCTCTTTCACTTGTATGAACACCTGTAATGAACACCTACAATTAATTTAGACAAAGATAGAGTCCAAGGCATGAATACTTAAAATCATCACTAAAATCTGCATATAAAGTCTACTACCCTAAAATTTGAGGCTATGTTTGCATGCAAAGCAAACATAAATATTTTTAAATTCACCTGGGCACTTATATCAACATGTAGATAATTATCGTAGCAAAAATCAACCTATTCCAACCCTAGGCGCCAAACCTTGAAGCTTCCTGGCAATGAAAAACACCTTTTGATGCACAAAACCTCCTTCCTTTAGCACCAAATCTGTCTGGGCTGCAATCCTTAGCAAAAATAATTAATTGTTTCTTCATTATGGCAGCCCATGCTTATATAACCCTCAGCATACTATTTTTAATTATTTCCCTTCCTATTTCTGGCAATTTAATTAATAAATAATCATGTCTATTCACCCAAATTGGGCGCCCAATTATGCATGTTGTTGGTTGCTTTTAAATAAATTTATTTTATTTATTTTTAGCATGCATCCTTCAATTCTCTTTGGCTTGTCTTCTTGCATTGACTTTTCTTCCATACATGGCACCAAAATTGGGTGAAAAAGCCATAAATAAATATCATTAAATACATTGTTTAATGTCAAGGTGGGTCACACTTTTTGGCAAGGGTAATTTCTAAAAATAAGAAGTCAACTTTGATGGGAATTTCTACCCTGCACTGCAGCTCCAAAAATCCCCTCTTTCACTTAAGTTATTTGACTTTCATAATGGGAATTTTTACCCTGCAAGGCAGGTAAGAAATTCCGCCTACCGCCACTGCCAAAATTCCCACTGGCAAATTAAATCATCTCCCAAAAAGTGCGACTTGTATGGAAAATAGCCTTCTTTGATAAAGTGCGACTTGCATGGGTGAATAAACCTCTTTGATGGGAAAAGTTAGCCTGCTAGGCAAGCAGAAAATTCCCATCGAGTGCTTTAAGTGATTTTTCTTTATTTTATAATGGGAATTTTTGCCTGCAAGGCATGTAAGAAATTCCCATCCGCCCGCCACCTCTAAAAATCTCATTCATACTTAAGTGACTTTGACTTCATGGGAAAAAGTACCCTGCAAGACAGGTAAGAAATTCCCGTTTGCCTACCGCTACCAAAAATCTCATTGTAGCTTAGACCCATTCCTTCCAAAAAGTGCGACTTGCTCAGAGAGGCTTTTTGTGCATGACTTCATCTTTTTGGTCGAAGTTTGCCTTCGAGGCTAATTCCTTTCGGTGTTGAGGTCGTAAATGATCTCCGGATACTCCAGAAATTAAGCAGACTAAACAGAACAAAGAACGGACCCAGGGGAATTTAAAGACAATCTACAAAGAAAACCGAAGAAAAAACGCAAAAGAAATAAAAAAACAAAAACGTTGCGAGTAAGTCGCACAATGCTCGAATTGATTCTGGTGAAAATCCTTTTGAGATGTGTGAATACGCACACAAAACTTCAAGAGGTTCAACTAGAGCACAATTTATTTCAACGGAGCTTTATTTATTTAATAAAGAATTAAATAAAAATTTCCCGTAGACAAAACTTGGCGGAGGGATAAAATGAGTTTCAAAGACATCGGGTATTTGTTTAAATTGGCTCATATGATTTCTTGGGAATATCTTAACGTAATACTGGACATCTTCCGCAATAAAATACAAAAAGACCCGTTATTTTAAAAAGAACAAAAAATTCAAATGGGTGGTCCCCATTTTTGGTGAAATCAGGGGACACCAATATGTATATGTACATGTAGTATGTATCCCGCAATATATATGTGCCCCCAAATTGTATTTTTGTGTGTAAAAACACAAGTAGATGGATACATATATGATATACACATATATACACACACAAACACAAGTAGACGGACAAATACACATATATACATGTATATAAACACCAAACACAAGCAATGAAATGGAAATATACATACATACACAGATATATACATATATATAGACAACACAAGTAGAGGGTCGATACATATACATATAAATATATAGACACACAAACACAACTAGAGGGGCGGATATATCTCTATACATACACATATGTATATGTAGACGTATACACACACATACGTGTACATATATATATATATATATATATATATATATATATATATGTATTACCTCCTCTAACTTCTTGGTTTTAAGCCATGGATCCTATATATTTTCCTATTGCTTGTGTGTGCATAAGTTGTCCTTCACTTGTATTTTTACACACAAAATACAAGTAGAGGGGCAGAATATATATATACACAGTAGAGAGGGCAGACATATCTACTTAGTAGATATATCTGCCCCTCTGTGTATATATATATCTGCCCTCTACTTGTATTTTGTGTGTAAAAATACAAGTAGAAGGACAACTTATGCACACACACAAGCAATAGGGAAAATATATAGGATCCATGGCTTAAAACCAAGAAGTTAGAGGAACATTAATGATATATATATATATATATATATATATATATATATATATATATATATATATATATGTACACGTATGTGTGTGTATACGTCTACATATACATATGTGTATGTATAGAGATATATCCGCCCTCTAGTTGTGTTTGTGTGTCTATATATTTATATGTATATGTATCTCCTCTACTGTATGTATATATATATATAAAGTAAAGTGTGTGTGTGTGTGTGTGTGTGTATATATATATCTGCCCTCTACTTGTATGTGTGTATATATATATATAAAGTAAAGGATATATATATATATACAAGTAGAGGGGCAGATATATCTACTAAGTAGATATTTACTTAGTAGATATGTTTGCTCCTCTCCTTTGTATAGTAATATCTATATATAGAGGGGCAGATATGTATATGTATGTATGTATGTATATATAGATAGATATGTAAGTATATATATACAAGTAGAGGGGCATATATGTTTGCCCCTCTCTGCATATATATATATATAAACAAGTAGAGGGAGACAGACACATATATATACATGTCTCGCCCCTCTACTTGTATATATATATATATATAAAAGTAAAGTAGAGGGGCAGACATATGCATGACATATCTGCCCCTCTACTTTATGAGAATATAAGACTTATTTATAAGGTGCCGACTACAAGTTTGTTGTGTAACCGGTTGTAACTACATCAACCGTTTTGTAACTATTTCATTTATAATAAATAGACGGACACACAATCTCAAATGTGTGCAATCCTCCTCTTTATTTCTTCCTTGTATACGTCTTCTAACAGTGGCATCAGAACAATACCAAGCAAGGAAAGAGAGAAGGGAAGAAGAACAGTCCCTTTAGGACATAGCTGTAGAAAAAAACATTTTCGTTTTGAAGGTCGAAGTAATATTGAAGAAGTCTGAATCGAAGTGAAGGCACAATCGTAATTGAAGTAAATAGTTGCAGTTTTTCTAGGGCATTTTTGAAACATTTAACTTGCAGTCGTGAGCGAAAATGGTCAAAGGGCATTTTCGCATGTATATATAGATATATCCACGATTACATACAAAGTCACGGGCCACGAATTTACAGTCGCGAATGGCATGTTTTTCAAGAAAATAACAGTATTTTCAAGCACGAAATAAGACATGAATAGAGTCACAATTCACAAACATTTGAAGGCCATTACAATCAGCCGTTCACTGATCCACATTAATGCAAGGGCACAGACGTGGGGCAAGAAAGACGTAGAAGCAAAATACAGTTACCGAGGGCATAACATACAGTCATAGTGAAACCTTGTCTGGTCAGAAATCTAAAGACAGTACTTGCGCTAGGGCACGGAACTGTGCAACTAGTATTTTATTTATTTATTTTGTATACTCATTTCCGAAAATGCGTAGTTGTATTTATTCTGTTTTATTAAAATGGAAATTCCTGTAGAAAAATATTTTGGTCTAAATTTTCATACATGGAGAGTGAAAATACAAATGCAACTTATGAATAAAGATTTGTGGGTCATTGTAAATGGGAAAGAGACAGCGCCTACCAATGCATCAAAATTGTTAGATTGGCAAAGCAGAGATGATAGAGCAAAAGCTATTATTGGCCTTGCTCTCTCCAACTCTAAACTTCATCATGTAGACCTAGACAAATCATCAAAAGAAATTTGGGATACTCTAAATAAATTATTTGGAGCGAAAGCGATCAATGCCAATTTTTTCCTAAAACTTCAGTTAGATAGGTTCAAAATGGATGGAGTCTCTATGTCAAGCCACATCAATAATATAAGGTCCCTGATCAAACAACTAGCAGAAGTCAAAGCTATGATTGAGGATGAGGATGCCAAAGCTATCCTATTAAATAGTTTGTCTTCAAAATACAGTAATGTAGTTTTTACCCTCAGTCAAATTCAATCTCAATCTCTAGATGATATGATTGCAGCCCTTCTAGTTGAAGAAAAATGAACTTCGAGAGATGCGAGAAGGTCATTCTCAAAGAAGAAAGTGCATTCTATTCCAGTAACCAGAAACTTTCGTAGAAGATCACATAAAGATAGTCGGGTAATTGAATGTCATTATTGTAAGAAAAGAGGTCACACAGCATGGGATTGTCGTGTTCGAGCCAATGATGTGCTCAAGGGTAAAGTCATATCAAATACAACAATTATAGCCATGGTTGAAGAGCCACCGGATGCGAGAAGGTAGTGAGGAAAGTGACGAATATACAATATAAAGATGCTTTAAACTTTCAAGTAAGGATCTGAGGTAGATGAAGCTCGGTATGGGTGGTTGCTCGGATAGTTTGGGAGACTGTGGATTTATGGAATTATACCCTCACGAGGGTCATGAGACAACTTGATGGAGCTTATGGATGGCTCGGTGTGGATGGTTGTCCAATAATTCGGGAGTTTGGGAGGTGGAATTCGGGAACTCGAAAATTCAGCTCGGGAGCTACACCTTTACGAAGGTCACGAGGCAGCTTGATGGAGCCCTACCTTACCATAGCATTGCTTTCAAAGTCAAAGTGTCTAAAGATTGCATAGTTCTGTTTTGGTCTAGTTTTGTTCAATTGTTTGTTTTTGCTTTATGTAGAATAAGCCTTAAGAGGGGGTATGAGAATATAAGACTTATTTATAAGGTGCCTAACTACAAGTTTGTTGTAACCGGTTGTAACTACATCAACCGTTTTGTAACTATTTCATTTATAATAAATAGACGGACACACAATCTCAAATGTGTGCAATCCGCCTTCTCTTTATTTCTTCCTTGTATACGTCTTCTAACATACTTGTGTATATATACAAGTAAAGTTTATATATATATATATATATATATATACAAGTAGAGAGGCAGACATATATATATATATATATATATATATATATATACATATATATGTAACTTCCTCTATCCTCTTGCCTTTAAGCCATGGATCCTATATATTTGCCCTTCTACTTGTGTTTGTATGTATGTGCATATGTGTGTATGTATGTATGTATATGTGTGTGTATAATTTAGCACTCTACTTTTATTTCTACACAAAATATAAGTAGCGAGGCAGATATATATATATATATATATGTAATCTCATCTACCTTCATGGCTTTAAACCATGGATCGTACAACAAAAAAAAAGAGAAACACACCGAGAAAAATGTGCATATAATAAATATACACATATACATTGTTTATTTTGCAACAAAAAAGAATACAAAACAATGAAACCCTCCTTTTTTTCTCCTCCTCAACTCGTAATAACCCTTTTGAGGGTTTTATCAAATATTATATATGCAAATCTGAAACTGAAAATTGCAAAGACTGAACACTAAAACCAGCGACTTATACTTGCTTTAAAAGATGCCAAAAATACCATGAAACACATCCACATAAGTCGCCACTATTTTGTATATGATATTTGGAATTTACTTAATTGTTTTAACTTGATCTATGTCCTTTTTGGACCCCTTTAATAAGGGTTGGCATTATTATTTATAAACCATATATATTATTGTTTATTAGTTATAAACTATAATAAAAAAAAATCTATAAAATTTATAGTTTATGAAATATAAACTATACACTAATTTTTTTATATAGTTTAAAATATCCTAAAAACTATAAACCTATGCGGCTTATTCTTAATGTTTGTATAACTATAGCCTATAGTTTAAATAGTATATAGTTGAAAACTATAAACCAAATGCGGCCTAGATTAAACTATATTAAAAAATTAAAAGTTTAAACATTTAAAACTATAGTAATGCGGCCTATTTTTTTAGTCTTAAAAAGATTAAACTATAGTTTTTAAACCTATAAATATGGCGGCCCCATTTATCCTTACCCTCACGTGCAAAAGGATTAATTGGTTTGGTGAAATATTTCTCCCAGGCACTCTGTAATAGAGTATGGGTAAATAAGGTTGAATTTTTATTTAATTTATATAGTTTTTCAAATGTGCAAGGTAAAAGTAAATTTGCGGGGTAAAGCCAAGTTAAATTCAAGGTCTCCTAAGTGGAGACAACCCTCCACAGAAATAGGGTTTTGAATTTTCCTATTGGCCATGTGAAAATTTATGACAATGGGAAAAATATTATTTTGGTTTGTAAAAACCTATGTCTAATATGGCCCCCTTCATTTTTTAAATTAAGTTTAAATAAACTTATGTTTCAGTTTATATTATATATTTTATATAATATAACCTAAACAAACTAAGAACCTACCCATGCACCCCTTTATTCAAATTACTATGTTTATAAAGTATGCATATGATTTAATAAAATTAAAATCTATGTATATGGGTAATTAAAAAATCTCCTATATGGATGGCCTAAGTTGTATATTTAAATTAAATCCTATGTCCCTTATACGACTCTACTTTATTTACATTTAACATGTTATAAACTATGTCTTTATCATATTAAATACCTAAACTAAAAAATAGTTGTTTGGCTCGTAATCTTAAATTATATAATATGTTTTTAACCTATGTTATAGGTCAAGTGGACCGCTCCTTGTGCTTTATTGTGGTATGGTAATTGTGGTAAGTGCATTGGTAGTAATGTGTGGCATGGTTTGCGGTAAGGGATTTGGTAGTTATTGCAGCCAACCATAACATTCACAATAATATATTGTGACTCATCAAATTATGAGTTTGATGACATTATCTTTTTTTTAACATATGCGGATGGAACTTATAAGTTTTATATTGTTAGTTTTTAAATTCAATTTGGTCATTTGGGGGATTAATATAAACTAATGATTAAAGGTCTAAATAGGATAATTTATTAATATGATGTATATCATTCGTTAATATAAACATAGGATTAAAATATTTTTTTGTTTTATAAATTTAAAGATAAATCTTAAATTAATATAGTGTAAATATACAAATGTAAAATCTGTTAGGGAAATTGGTAACTATTTTTAAAGTAAACAATAGGTTAGGGGTTCAAACCCTTTCACCCTTTTTTTCGATGAAGTTTTATTTTTAAAAAAATTATAAAGTAATTTTTTTAAGTTCGATAAAATTGTAGAAATTAAAATTGAATTATTTTTAGGATCGATAAAATTTAAAATAAACTATTTTATCGAATTAAAGGGACATTTTTCATTATTTCTAATTTCGGAGATTTACTTCTCTAATTATTAGAAAGATGTATTATTCAAATTATTTTTTAAATTAATCGATAAATTGTTATTCAAAGTATAGAGAAAAAAAAAGGTCAAAAATCTCAAACCTAAAGTGGATTGTCACATAGAGATAACAAAGAGATTTTACAAAACTTTTTGTAGTGTTTTGTCTCCTTAAACCTGTTGTTCTTGGAATTACTTTGTACAATTTTTTTGATCTTGAAGTTTGGATGTTTTTTGAAGGGTTTTAGTACTCGAAATATCTATTTGATAGTGCATTGGAAAGCCCTAAGAATCTAGTTTATTATGCACTTTGTTTCATGCAAAAAGATGCAATGAGTGAGTTATGAATTTTTAAAGTTTTTGTTGTCTACGAGCTATTTTTATTTATTATCGCTACTATCAAAATATGGCCCGGATAAGATTGGGATTTCAATTGATTCTTCCATCTAACCCACTACCTTGGCTACTTCCAACCCCATTTTGGTTTATAATTACGTTTGACATTGGATTATTTGAGGTTGAATTGAAAGGATCTAATCCTTCTGGTTCGATTTGGGTTGAAGTTGTTGCGATTTCCTATTTGCCCAAAAAGGGGACATCACATTATAAACCTTAGTTTATAATTAAATAATTCAAAAGACTTATATATTCTTAAATAAAAATATACATCCGGATTTGTGTTCAAGTTTTTGGTGCAGTGTCAATACTTGGAACAGCAAAAAGCAACCAATGATCTCTTTTTCTTCTACTCGAGGCAGAGTAGAGAAATGCAATAGAAAGCACGAAGAAGCCGTGTGGCTAAAACAGTTGTTGGAAGAGATATACATGGAAGCTAAAGGAAGTATTCCTCTTCTATGTGATGGTCAGAGTTGTATTGCTCTTGCTAAAGAATCCAATTCAACATCAAAGAACGAAACATATTGAAGTTCATATGCATGTTATCCGAGAGAAGGTTCTCTGTGGTGATAGAGATCTCCAATACTGCTAGACTGAAGATTATATTGCAGATATGTTTACGAGCCATTGTGTGTTGTAAAATAATGCAAGTTTTGTGCAATGCTTGGCCTTTCAAAGTTGTCATTGAGGGGAGTGTGCATGGCAATGTCACCTCCTAATGGCCAACCGGTTGATGACTCCTACTTTATACTTCTGCTCTGGTATAAAGCATTGTAAATAGATCTTTATGATCTTTGTAAACTAATAGAGTTTATAGTATACGGTTCCAGTGTGTTGCATCTATTTGTATAGGAGGTCCTTGTGTTATAAAAGGCTCCTAAATATGCGTTTTAAGAATTTTCCATAAGAAACAAGTGAGATGTAGTCTTACAAATCATGCTTAGCCTAAATCATACTTGTGATTTGTGGATTTCAAATCCTTTGCACCAAAAAGTAAGTTGAGCATGATGAAGGTGTTATAATTCCTTCAAAAGTGATGTGCTAGCCTAAACCTTCACTAACGGTTTATGAATTTGTAAATCTTATTACAACCGGAGTAATATTGGCATATGGTTCACCACTTAATATTAAGGGGAGTGTTAGAACATAATATTAAGTGTTGTTATATGTAATGTCCCCTTTTCTGGGCATTACTAATATATTTGTTCATCTCTTTCATTTGCATTGTAACCCCTTGGCATGCCTAGTGCTACAAGTGGGAGTCTCTAGTTAGTTTTAAAAAGTGCACATAGGCTAGTTACTTCTTTATTATTTAATTAAAAATAATAAAGTGCACTTAAGTGGGTCTTTTTATAATTTTTAATTTAAGTTTTAGTGGTTTTCCCTCCAAAAGGGAAAGGTCGGTCATTTTGAATGTTGCACCCCTTAATTCTATAAAAGGAGGTTGCATGACCTTTAGTGGGTATGTTGATTTGATCATTTGATATCACTCCATGCTTGGAGAAATGGGATGTATGCCCTAGCTCTTCATTGTGCTCTCTCTCTCATTTGATTTGGAATTGAAGTAAATCTAATTTTGCTAAGGATCCATTTGTGTGTATGTTGCATCTATTGTGTGGCGAATTGATTGGGAAAGTGTTCCTAACCCTAGCAAATTGATTGTTGAAGGAAATTTGAGTTTGTTTGCATGTTTTGATGGTTAAACAAGTGAATTTCAGATCTGTTGTGTTTTGCAATTAATTTTATAATTTTTGGAGATGATTTGATGCCCTAAATGTGTTGGGCGACCTACTTTTTAGGGAAAAATTAGGGTTTCGTGTTTGTTGTGTGAAAACTAATTTTGGAATATTATTCTTCATATTTTTGTGGCCCAAAATCCAAAGTTTGAAGGCTTTTGCTTGGTTGGTTAAGTGGGAAATAATTTTAGAAGTTGCAGCAGTCTGGGGTTGGATTATTAATTGTTTGGGACACATTTTGATGCTTAAAAATTGTGATTTCAGTTCAGATCTGTTCTTGGCATTTTTGTGCATCAAAACAAGCTTTTGGAGGGTGAAAACAGTTGAGGGAAGTGTTGGTTATTAATTTAATAATTTCTGCTAACCCTAGCACCCAGATCTGGAAGTTTGGATGTTTTTTGAAGGGGTTTTAGTGCTCGAAATATCTATTTGATAGTGCATTGGAAAGCCCTAAGAATCTAGTTTATTATGCACTTTGTTTCATGGAAAAGATGGACTAATGAGTGAGTTATGAATTTTTAAAGTTTCAGTTGTCTGTGAGCTATTTTTATTTATTATCTGCTGTTATAAAAATCTGAACTGGATAAGATTGGGATTCCAATTGATTCTCCCATCTAACCCACTACCTTGGCTACTTCAATCCCATTTGGTTTGTAATTACGCTGACATTGGGTTATTTGAGGTTGAATTGAAAGGATCTAATCCTTCTTGGTTAGATTTGGGTTGAAGTTGTTGCAATTTCCTATTTGCCCAAAAAGGGGACATCACATTATAAACCTTAGTTTATAATTAAATAATTCGAAGATTTATATATTCTTAAATAATTCAGAATATTTATGAGTTTATGGTGAATTGATTTTTAATTAAATCAATTTATATAAACCAAGGAGGTGTACCCCGCCACTTTTATGTTCATAATCCTTGGGGTTACTTAAATATGGCCGTGGGCCATAATCGAGTGAATCGAATTCACACCGGGTAAAAATAGGGAGCAGGAGTGAGAAAAAAGTTACTGGAATGTGTAAAAATTTTCTCAAATGTGGAAAATTCTTTATCCATGGTGTTTTTACCTCATTGGGGTTTTCCACGTTAAATATGGTGTCACAGTGTTATTTCATTTATTTCTTTGTGTAAATGTTTATTTATTAATGTTTGGATTAATAAATCTTTTATATAGTTATTTATCCCCTTGGTCCTAATAACAAAGAGTGAAAATTCAACCAAATATCACCATAGAAATCATCCACAACATAGATAAACACTTTAAGAATATTTTGGGACACTTTTCACCATAAAATCCAATGAAATACTCAGCTGGAAATTTAATTATAAACAGCAAAAGTAAAGCCGGGAGAATGACCAAAAATGGATACTCCAAACCCCAATACTGGCGAAATATGATAGAAACCAACCTTATAAATTATGCCAGATTTGAATATAAAAGAATGATGAAGTTTTGTGCCCTAGAAGGCACCCAAATGATCTTCTATGCAAGTCACTCCCTAGGAGAGGGGCTCCAAATAATATTAAAACCCTTGAAATCACTCCTCCTTGATGCCCTAGATGCAAACCAGCAAGATGGTCTTCAATGAAAGTCTTCAACACCACCAAATTGAAGGGTTTTCGTCCTCCAATCTCCCACAAGGAAGGGTTTCGTCCTCCTTGGATGCCACACTAATGGATTGTCGCCCAATAGTGGAATGGACTTAGAGCAATCAACCCTAGAGACCAAGTATAAAGTGTATATGCCAAAAAGTGATGTGCAAATGAGCCCCTAAGACTCCTCTTATACCCTTTGGTTGGCACCAAGAGCCATAAGGTGTAGACTGACCTCTTAAGCTTGCTTTATCTTCTAATTCCATGTTGGAAACTTCCCAACCTTGTCGACCTCTTAATGAGCTTTACTTTATCTTTTAATTTCATGTTGGGAGCATTATAATCCCAACCGACCTGCCTTAGGGAGTAAAACACCAAAGAAAAACATTAATAACAATAAAAGAAAATAAAAACGAAACCCAAGGACTTCCCTTGTGCAATTCCTTCTTGGCCACGGGAAGAGAAATGGCAAGAAGTCTTCAATTGGTGCTAATTTGAAAAAGGGGACATTACAATCCTCCCTTCCAAAAATTGTTTGTCCACAAGCAAATTGTAAGCTTGGCTGATCTGAAATCTTGGTCTTTTCCATCATGTAATTCAACATCCCAAGAGAATTAGGAGGTGGTTTCCTTGACAAAGCGTCTCCGCTACCACATTGTGTTTCCTTAGAAATATTCAATATCAAAATCATATGCTTGGAGTCTACTTACCCACCTTTGTTCCCTGTCATTCAATTCTTTTTGATGAAGGAAGAATCTCAAACTATTATGATCAGTTTTGACCACAAACCTCCCACAAACCAAATATTGTCGGAACTTGGTTAATGCATGCATGATGGCCAACATTTCTTTGTCATAGATGGAAAACTTCTCATGATCCTTCAATTTCCGACTCTCATATGCAATGGGATGTTTGTCTTGCATCAAAACAGCCCCTATACCTTCACCAAGCATCACATTCAAGTACAAAAGGCATAGAAAAATCTGGAACAGCAAGTACCGGGCAAGAACACATCACCTTTTTCAGCTTCTCAAAAGTTATTTGGGTTGTTTGTGACCAGCTGAAAGCTCCCTTTCGTGTTAAAGAAGTCAATGGGGCAGCAAGTTGGGAAAACCCCTTCACAAATCTCCTATAATAACAACACAAACCCAAAAATCCTCTTAATTGTGTGATGTTGGTTGGAGGTGGCCAATCCATGATGGCTTGAATCTTTTGTTGATCCACATGAACTCCTTGTGCATTGATAACATGCCCCAAGTACAAAATTTCAATCATCCCAAACTCACATTTTGATTTCTTTGCATATAGTGATTGTTCTAAAATTTTCAGCACCTTATCCAAGTGTTGGAGATGCTCTTCCCATGTTTTGCTATAAACCAAAATGTCATCAAAGAAAACTAGCACAAATTTCCTCAAATGCTTACCAAAAATGTGATTCATGCATGATTGGAAAGTGGTCGGGCATTGGTTAACCCAAATGGCATGACAAGAAACTCAAAATGCCCAAAATGACATCTAAAAGCGGTCTTGTGCACATCCTCATCTCTTACCCTTATTTGGTGGTACCCGGATCTCAAATCAATCTTGGAGAAGAAAACCGCTCCATGTAATTCATCAATTAGCTCATCAATTCTTGGAATTGGGTACTTATTCTTGATTGTTCTCTTATTCAACACCCGGTAGTCCACACACATCCTTAGGGTGCCATCCTTCTTCTTCACAAGCACCACGAGAAGAAGCAAATGGGTTGGAACTAGGCCTAATCAGCCCCATTTCCAACAACTCTTTGATGGTTCTTTCAATTTCTTCCTTGTAGATCCTTGGGTGACGGTAAGGGGTAGTTATTACCAGTTTGGTGCCCGGTTCTAACTCAATAACATGTTGGAATCCTCTATCCGGTGGCAGCCCATGAGGTATATCATCGAAAAAATTGTCGTGCTTGTTAAATATGCGTTGAATATCATCATGAAAAGATTGTTGAATGGAAATAAAAGAATTAGCTCTTACCAAACAATGAGCAGCCCATGCAACCTGCCCTCTTTTGAAGGTCCTTTCCATGCTTTTGGCGGTCACAACTTGAGGAATTCCACCCTTCATACCATGTAGCACAACCTCTTTGTCTTCCACCTTAAATTTCAGCTCCATACTTTGATAATTTTGAGTGAATTCACCCAAAGAATGAAGCCATTGAACACCCAACACCATATCAGTTTCACCAATGCTAATGACATAAAAATCATCTATTACCTTGTGTCCTCCCAAAGAGAGCATGAGTTGGGGTATTCTCCTTGTGCATAGAAGTGTGAAGCCATCCACTACCATGACATTGAATCCCTTGAAGATTTCATCCTTCAACTTCGATCTCTTCGCCAAACTTTCATCAAAAAATTTATGTGTGGCTCCACTATCAATCAATATTGTGACCCTTTGTCCTTGTAGGTTACCTTTCTCCCGAAATGGATGATATCTAGGTGCACCAGACAAGGTAGCAAGGGTGTCATCCATACCTTCCGGATCTTCTTCTGGTGTATCATCTTGTTTGGCCTTATCCACACAATTTTCATCATCTTCACAATTTGAAAATACCTCAATGTAGTACACTTTACCCTTATCTAAACAACGGTGTGGGAGACCGTGGATCCTTGCAAGAAAAGCAAAAATTCCTCTTTCTTAGCTCATTTCTTGACTCACCTACATTGCTCATTTTGGGCAGCTCCTTGTGCACAATGGGCATCCATTGGAAAGGCTTCCTTGGCTAGTACAAGGGAGGGTTTCTAGGCTGTCCCAAGGGTCCCTTAGGCTGTCCACTCGCATTAACCTTGAATGTCCATTGATCGCTGCTGTTTTTGGGGCAGCACCTTCAAGGTCCAAAGACTTCTTAATTGCCTCTTGAAGAGACAAAGGATCAAAGGCTCTAACCAAACCCTTGAGTGGTTCGGTCAAACCCTCAATGAAAAGAACAACTCTCCTTTCCGTGACATTCGTAATCATGACGGAAAGCCTCTGAAACTCAGCCACATATTCCTCTACCGTGCCTTGTTGTCTTAGTTGTGCAAGCTCCCGAAAGTGAACTTCCGGATCAACTTTATCAAATCTCCCAATGAGTCTTCTACAAAACTCATCATATGAATGGATCTCATTGTACCCTTGTGTCACCAATCCATGGAACCACCACTCATGAGCAATCCACTCTAGGTGAAGGGTGCGAAATATGATGGCATCGTCCTCTATCATAGGCCTCAAATACATGTATCCAACTTTTGAATCCTAAGCCACAAGGTTCGAGTTCGAGTTCAAGTTTGACGAGGATAAAATTCAGTTCAAGTTCGACCAATGGATAAAGTTCAAAAAAAAATTCGCAGTTAAGTTCGATAAATAGAAAAACATAAAAATTATATTTAATAAAAATCTTTAAAATATAAAACATTAAAATTTATTAGAAATATAATAATAATTTATATTTACAAGAAAAATATTAAAAATATTAATAAATTTAACATATGAAAAAATTACTTTTAAAAACTATAAAAATGAGCCTAGTGAATACATTCACGCAATATAAAAAATAAAGGTTAAAACTTGAATGAAATAAAAGACAGTAATTAACCTAAGTTTAAAACATAGTAAAAGAAAAAAATAATAATACAAAAGTTTAAAAAAACCTAACGTAACAATAAAATATGTAACATGAAAGTCTAAAGAAAACAAAAAAACATATATTTAAAAAACACAACAAAAATTAAAACATATATTTTAAAAAAAATTCAAAGCCCTACTTGGAGGTTGGACGTTGGTTTTGCTCGACGGCTGGGCTCACTTGGTTCTGTGTTGTAACCTACACAATTTAACTTAGATTCTCTCCAACGCTTTGGCAACAACCCTTACGAGACTCCTCTCTCGCAAAGCCTCAGGCAAGGTCCACCCAAGAACAAGGAAAAGGTGTGGGACTGTGTTTGCAAGCTTAAATATGCTGCGATTTTTGACACATGTGCCCAGCGTGAACACCACAAATCTCCTCGCGTTTGTCCACTCCACGCCTTCGTTTGAACTCCGTCTCTCTTCAGCACTAACAACAGAAACCGTGTATGTATTTTGCAAACTCTAGCGAGGGTTTTTATGGGGTGTGAGGGCTATTTTCTCGTTTGTTTTGCCCCTTTCCCACTCGTTTTCCCACAAAATTTGACCCGTCATTCCCTCTACGATTTTTGAGGCGAATAACCACGAATTTCGAAGAACTTTTATCCTGCATCAAAAGTTCGGCGAATTTCGAACTTGAAGCTAAAAATTCGCCGAACCTTGTGACTTAGTTTGAATCCATGCCCGCGTTGTCCCTTTATTTGAACCATCAAAAATAGAGAAAGTCGTCTTGCCCAACACATTTTGGACCTCTTTTGGTGGCACATTTTGTCTTGGCTCCGGCTTTGACCTTCCTTTGCTCACCCCAATGAACTCGGCAAGTGAAATTGCCTCCCTTATCTCCCTTGGAAGTGTCATGTATTCCTCATAGCTTGTTGCAATGCTTTGCCCCAAAATGGGCCTTGTTCCCACCTCAGGAAGGGTTTTCCCTTGGAAGGAAAGAAGGCCTAGTGGCTGATCCGTGAGCTGATCCAAGGGGCTGCCATGAAGTATTTGCTCCGAATGAGCTGCCTTCTCCATTATGAACCCTAGGTTCATGATATCTCTAAAGGGTTAGGGCTAGCAAGTCCATAGTATCCGTCAATCTCACTTGCCCTTCAATGAGCTTGTCGATTTTGGCTTCCTGTGGATCTTGGTGAGCCATACTATCTTCTTCTCTTGGCTGGTCTGATTTCTTCTCTCTCTCTGATAGCAAATGAAACCCTTGTTGCCTTCTTGCATGAAACCCTCAGGATGGGAAGAACAAAGCTTTGATACCACTATAATGTCCCTTACAGGGTTGGGTCAGAAAAACAAGGAAATAAAGCACAAACCCCAAGTGAAGTAAATTCTAATTTTTAAAACATCAGCATGCAATGAGTGAAAATTCAACCAAATATCACCATAGAAATCATCCACAACATAGATAAAAACTTTAAGAAAAATTTGGGACACTTTTCATGATAAAATCCAATGAAATACTCAATTGGAAATTTAATTATAAATAACATAAGTACAGCCAAGAGAAATGACCAAAAAGGAGTCTCCAAACCCCAACAATGGCGAAATATAATAGAAACCAGCGTTATAAATTATGTCAAATCTGATTATCAAAAAGTGATGAAGTTTTGTGCCCAAAAAGGCACCCAAATGATCTTCTATGCAAGTCACTCCATAGGAGAGGGGCTCCAAATAATATTAAAGCCCTTGAAATCACTCCTCCTTCATGTCCTAGATGCAAACCAACAAGATCATCTTCAACACCATCAAATTGAAGGATTTTCATCCTCCAATCTCCCACAAGGAAGGGTTTAATCCTCCATAGTTGCCACACTAATGGATTGTCGCCTATTAGTGGAATGAACTTAGAGCAATCAACCCTGAGACCAAGTATAAAGTGTATATGCCAAAAGTTAATGTGCAAATGAGCCCCTACGACTCCTCTTATACCCTTTTATTGGCGCCAAGAGCCATAAGGTGTAGACTTGGACTCTTAAGCTTGCTTTATCTTCTAATTCCATGTTGGAAACTTCCCAACCTTGTCGACCTCATATTAAGTTTTACTTTTATCTTTTAATTTCATTTTGGGAGCATTATAATCCCAAGTGACTCCGCCCTTTTTAGGGAGTAAAACACCAAAGAAAAACATTAATAACAATAAAAGGAAATAAAAACGAAACCCAAGGACTTCCCTTGTGCAATTCCTTCTTGGCCACGGGAAGAGAAATGGCAAGAAGTCTTCAATTGGTGCTAGTTTGAAAAAGGGGACATTACAAGAAAGTGATAGGTGGTCTAATACAAAGCGAAGGGCCCTCTAAACATTCTAACACAATGTCCAAAAGATGTTATGTTCATCAAATCAATTAATACAAGGAGGCAAAGATGCATGGATTTTATTTTCAAATGCATTAAATCTGTCATTATAGAAAGTGGAGAAGAATATGTAGTCCAAGGTATTACAAATAATGCAACAAATTGTAAAGCAAAGAAGTGAACTTGTGTATATGTTTCCTCGTCTATTTTGGACCCCATGTGCAACTCATGTTTTAGATATTTTGCTTCAAGATCTAACAAAGCTACGGTGGGTAAATAGTGTTGTTATAGAAGGGAAACAAAAGTCCAAGTTCATACTTAATCACCACTTGACCTTGTGTTTGTATCACTCATTTGCAAAGTGTGAACTTTTGTCCCCAACTAAAACAAGGTTTGCATTTAATTTTATCACTTTGCAAAGGAAAGTGGAGGAGAGGAAGGCTCGAGAAAAGTTATGGTAAGTGAAGAATGAACACAATCTAAGTTTTTAAGGAAATCCTTACAATAGATGTTGAGAGAATTATCTTAGAAAGTTCATTTTGGGAGGGCACTGAGAAGGCCCTAAAAGCATTTGAGCCACTTATGCAAATGTTGAGATTGGTTGTGGCATAAAACCTTGTATTAGCTTTATGTATGACGCATGGAGCAAGCGAAGGAACAAATAGAAAAGGTACTAGATGATGATGTTGAAGAAGTTCAACATATATGGGACATTGTGGACATCCGATGGGATATGTTACATTGCCTTATACATGCAACAAAGTGTTATTTAAATCCTAAGCTTATAAAGGTGGATCATGACACGGATGATGAGGTAAAAAATGGTATACTAGAAACAATAAACACATTGATTTGTGATGATGATGAGAAAGCTAAGATGAGAAAGAAACTTACCACATTCAAGAACCAAGAGGGCATGTTTTCTCAGTAGGAGGCACAAGAAGACATTGGCCTCATGGATCTCCATTTATGGAGGCACACTTACGTGTTTTCTACTTGAGCTACCAAATTTTGTCATGAGTGTCCGCAACCAATGTGCCAATGCTTCTACATGCAAAAGAAACTTGAATACACGTGATTTGATCCAAACTAATAAGAGGAATTGACTAAGAGCTAAAAAACTCTATCTACGAAATTTGTGTTTGCTTGAGAATAATCTTGTAAAAGTAGATAGCGATTCTCACCTTAGAGAATCATCCTTGAAAGAAGTTCTAGAAAACATTGATAGTGATGATGAGCATGATAAAGGATTAGACGATGGTGTTAGTGCTAGTTTTGATTTTGAAGAAGGTTTTGATGTTGAAGAAGGTTTTGATGTTGCAGATGTTTGAAACTTTTAAGTTTCATTTCAATATTGAGCTTAGGCTCTAAACCATGGATATTTTGCTCTCTTTTAATGTTATTCAAATTTCAAACTCTCATGTATTTCTCAATTTTACAAGCTTTAATTTTATGCTCGTTATTTGGTAGATGGATATATTTTTGCATGTTTTACATGATTTAAGTTATGTGTATGTGTATTTATTTACATATAATATGTGTGTGTGTGTGTATACCGAACTGGATTTTTTCGAAATTTTTCGAGAACTCCGGATTTCCATATTTTTTGCGCTTCCAAACAAATTCGGATTTCAAAACATAGTAACTATGATTATAACTTTGATAGTGTAGAGGTATGTCTTGGCCACTTAGTGCTCTAGAGATGATGAAATTTCCCACAAAGAAAGAAAAACAAACCATTGGAATATGTAATGTCCCTTTTTGGGGACTCTTAGGAAACTATGCAAAGCTGAAGACGAACAACACTTTTCAGATTTTTAGTAGGTTGTTAGTGACTGAAATAAATATATAAAACCCTTAATTGCTGCCAACAAACACCCTTCTAGGGCAGCAACCCTTTTTGGGGTTTCAAACCCACTTTAGTGCCCTCAAAACCCTTGAAATCAGCTACCTTTAAGTCTCTAAAATCATTATATATTACCAACAATCATATCATGCAAGAAAACTGATTTTTATAAGCTTGGAAGTGAGAGATCTGATTTTTATGATAAAACCCTCAACTGCAGAAATTAATTAAATATTCCAGAATTGTAACTAACTTGAGAGAGCTTGGAAAAATAGTAAAACACTTCCAAAATTAATAAAACTTCAGATCTTGGCCTCTAAAAATATGAAGAACATGATTCTAATCTCAAATCCACGAAATTGTTGCAAGAACACACCAAACTATTCCTCCAAGTTGGTCGCCCTACTTGGAACAGCCAATACATATGTCAAATTACACCATAAAGTTGGTCGCTCCACTCTAGGAAGGCCAAACATGCATTAACAATCATAAGTAGTGCAAAGATCTTCAATTAATGACCAATTGAGCTCCTTAGGGCAACTCACCTAGGGCTAGAATTAAGAGAACAACAGCAAAAAGATCCTCAAGGGGTGGAGACTCCCATGTTGAAGTCTTCCCTGGTCTTGGTGAAGGGTTTTGTCCTCACACAAGGCTCTCCAAGGGTTTTTGTCCTTAGGAGAGGGAGAGAGATGTTTCACAAGCAATCTTTCCAAAATAATAGAATTCACATATGATTATCAAATGGCCAAGCAACCTCCTTTTATAACCATAAGGGGTGCTACATTTCAAATGATGGCCGACCCAAATAAAAAGTACTTTTTAATTATCTAATTTGTATTCATGCTCAAAATACTTTATTTTCTAATTAAATAAGTTCTTCTATTGGAGTGCTAGGCTTCCCAATAGGAATACATGATGATAATAAAAATATCTGCTTAGATAATGACAAAAATGTCATTCAAGTCTTCCCCTTGCTTCCTTCCTTAAACCCACGGGGAGGAAAATGGGTTAAGGTCTTCAAATCCGCTAGTCTCCAAAAAGGGACATGACAGAATATACATGAATGGCCAAAATAGATCAATAGAAAAAGAAATTCAGCCTTCAATAAACAAAAGGAGGTTCGCTAAGAAGTATGAAAATGAAACCAATAATAAATAGTATTCATAGCTATCTATAAGGTAAAATGGTCTACATAGAAAAAGATGATTGCCTTATCAGTAGATGCTTCAAGGCAGTTAAAACCACTTCTAAATCCATAGATACCAATGTGATTCTTTCATCGTTGTTTACTAGTGCTTTGATGACACAAACACGATTTTTACACAAATAAAAGTTAATTTTAATTAAGCATAGTTCTTACAATGCCAGAAACAAGCTTTGCTTACAATAAGTTGAATTCCATTTTCTTAATAGCGTGCAAACATCCGCCCATTCATTATCACTTATTTCATGAGGAACACGTGTAGACTTATAAGCTTCGACAAACAGAGAAAAATAATGAGAAGCTATGAAAGAAGTTACCAAAAATATATTGATTGTCAATTTAGTTCTGCTATATTAACTATTTGAAATGCATGATGACTTCACTTTTCAAAAGTCTGTCCCTATGGTTGTAAACAACTTATGACAGTTCCAAAAGTTGCTAAGAACCGAATCTATGTGCTAAAATTCCAACACAAATAGAACTGATGTAGTTCGAAGATGTAAAATTAGCAATCAAATAATGTAAGTACAAAAGGCACATGGAGGGATACCAATCAAATCCATTTCTGATAGAAGAGAACCAGAAGACTTCAAACGACATATCTTCTCTAAACATTCATCACTTAGCTCTCCATCTGGCACACCTTTAGCCATTACTAGTGATTGACTATCACAAACACCTACCACTGCTATACGCAATCCCTGTTATAGTGCATCTCAGTTTTCTTAGTATCCTTCACACATAACCAAAGGATATATGCTCAAACAGAGACAACATTTATTGCTTGTTCCTGATTTTGAGGCAGCAAAAAAGAAAACACAATGGAAAACTATGATGCATATTGAGCTTGGCCATTTTTACCAATTATCAAATTCTAATTTTTCAGTGTTGTCATAATGCAATCTTAATATATAGCATGCACATCAAAATGGTATTTATTTGTATAAGTCCATTCCATTACATGCTAACAAAAATAAGTATAATCACGATGCACATCAATGGGAACTATTTAATATAATCAATGTACAAATTACAAAATGCAAGACAATATAGGAAGAATTGAATTACTGAGAGAACCAGGGGCTTCACGGATTAGTGAGGGTTTCAACATTTCTAACTTTTTGGGGTAATGACCACCATGGCCACCTCCCTATGGGAATGATGGCACCATTCTTTAATGGGTTTCACTGAAGAAATATGTTACCACTATGGGAATTGGGAAACAGAATATAAAATAGAAGGCAAAATTAAAACGAGAAACAGGAGTTGTATGGTTTCAAGGGTAAGTCATGTTTCAGAATTTTTTAATACATAATCATGAGAAATTATATTTTAAGCATCGTGCCAAAAAAATAGAAATCATATAACTTCCTTCAAGTGAAAAATATATCATATTCAATTCATGATTCATATCACTGTGACTAGGGAATCATTACTATGATATCATAAAGAGCTTGGAAGTTGCAAGTCATAAATGAAGTTGTATATGGCTAGACTCATATTTAAAGCCATATATCGCTACACCCACATATATATAGTTCTATCTGACTATATTGTGGTGCATTTGTTGCATTTAAGTCCTGTTGATATTCATTGCCTCAACAACCATGTTGCAGGTTTTTCAGCTTGGAATGTTTATACTTTCGAAAATTCAAAATAGAAAATTACAAAATCCTATTAAAATGAGATTAACTTAAGGGCAAAAGGTGACTGGATGTGTGTGTTAACACATTAATCTGCTACACTCTAGAAAAAACCTCTGCATAAGGCAACCAACCAGAGACTCAATAGCCTTGCCATGAATTTCACAAACCTTGTGATGCATGTGGCAGTGCTTGGAATTGTTGAGGTCTTCCTTGTAGTCTTCAACCTGAAAATATGATTATGAGAGAAAAACAGTATTGTTCAGCACCTCTTATCACTCCTAACCCACCATTAGCAGTGGTTGTCTGCCATGGAATATTTGCTTCCTCTTAACTTAAGAGTCGGGCATACTACTACTTCCATTCCTCCTCTTCCCCCTTAAAACCTCTTTCCGCAACAGGAATGATCTTGTATCAAGTAGACTTCTTCCTTACATATTGAATTATCTTTTCCCTTTGAATGCAAAAAAACTTTGATCTTTGCAGGAATGTCTTTAGGTTCTAAGCAATAGTTTACACCCATGAGAAAATTCTCCATAGCTGGAGCAGCTACTGTGAGAATCTTGGAAGGAGAGACTTCTTCTGGCTGAGCCAATATTTGAACCATTGTCAGTTTCAGAGATTTGATGGAGACCATAACTTTCTATCTAAGAAGCAACTTTCTATGCATTAGGTTTACACATTGAATAGAAAATGTGAGAATCATTATTGTCCAACACTAACCTCATTATTTTCGACTATGATTGGTTTTGATGTACTGGCAGTGTAAACACCTAATTTTTTCACTTACAATTTCTCTTTGCAGGTTGTTGGCATATTGATCCCCCCAAGTGCATTGCCTTAAGGGGTGCACTGGGAAAGGGTTGGGTCAGTTTGTAGCACCTTGTGAGAGATCGTTGTGGCACTTACCCTTCCTACTACCACCGTACCACCACTTCATACCTCAATACTACCTCCTTATAGCACCTTCAGGTCACCTTTCTATCCACTCCAAGTTTTTGCCATCATTCACCCTTATCTTTTCTCACCTTTATGGAATATTTTGTCGACACCACCAGCAGGTCCAGCCAATGGCGATGGCTAAGTTGAGATGGTGACTTTAAGTTATGTTCCTCTATTTATAGGCATCATTTTTTCAAATATATCATCAAATAGTCTTCTCTGCCTACACTCACAAATCTGCCCTTAAAGTTTAAGAGGTTTTAGGGTTTAGTGAAGCTTACACTTGGAGGTCATCATTAGAGCATTGGGTTACTTTGGAGGCATCAAGAATAGGATTTGAGCCAGCGAGGTCTACCTTAGTCTTTGGAGTCCCCAACTTTGGTCTACTTAGGTCTTCTACATATCCCTCTTGTGATCCACCCACAACAATCTCTCACAAGATGCTACAAACCAAGGAAGAGGATTAATGTGTCGACAATGTCCACGCGAAGGTAAGGTATGTTGGTTTGATTGATTATTCTAATGTATCATGTATTAGACTAGGATAGTGTAGCATATCTTTGTCTATTACATTATTGCTCTCTTTATAGTACATGCTTACCACTAATGGCATTACAATCCATTAGCTCTTTCTTTCAACCTTTAGGACCCTAGTAAGACCCTATATCCCATATCTTTGTTATAGGCTTTGGAACACTACATCTTCGATATTGAATGTGGGCTACTCTCTTTTAGATCCACAACCATTTACACCATTGTCTATATCTTACTTGTGTTTGGCTCTAGTATGGTCTTCAACTTATATCCTCTATTATAGAGAAATTATCGTTACATTGACCATCTTAGCTTACATACAGGCAGCAATAGCCCTCCTCTCATAGAATCCTCGAGTTCCAAGAAGAGAGAACAACCTTCCTGGTTTTTCATCATAAAGCTGGACATATTTTCTAGAATTCTCAAAAGAGATTCTTCAATATAAGTTTCCTAAAATCTCGGGTATTCATAGGTGAGGGCTAATAGACTCTCTACTTTTCCAAACATATCTCCCATTGCTAGGGACTCTCCCACGAGATCAAGAAGGTGGCTCTAGCATCACCGTAATGTTTCCAACAAAAGTCCTGTTGTAGTTATTGCAAATCCTACAAAAACTTGTGTAATGTCCCCTTTTTGAATTAATCTGAAATAAAGGATTCTTTGGGCAAGCAATGGTTGAACAATGGAAAATCATGGATTATATTTCAGTTTCATCATTCATATCCATGTTCTATTTTGTTTTTCCCATTCTTAGTGGGTCGGCTTGGCTTTTAGTGCCTTTAATGAGGCTGCCTTAAAAGGCTTAATAAAAGATTATAATGACTTATTAGGGGTCGTCATTTCCCTTTTGAGCTATGGCACCAATGAAAGGTATAAAAGAGGATTAGATGACCTCATTTGGGATCTAGAGTTTTGGCGCATTTCTTAATCTTGAGCATTGTGAGCTAGTTGCTCCATGTTCTTCCACTTGAGGACGAAAAACCCTCTTGTGTGGCATCCTAGAAGGACAAAAACCCTTCTAGTGGTTTGGGTGAAGGACGAAAACCCTTCATCATTGCTTGGTATTGAAGTTTAAGGCAGATTTGAGGAGAAGACATTCACTTTCGGATTTTTATTTGCTTTCCCTAGGTGGAGCGACCTACCTTGGTGTAGGGTTTGGTGCCCTAGAGGGCATAAAATTGAGATTTCACTTCATAATCTGATTTGTCATATTTTATAAGGTGGAATCTCCATTTTGGTGATTTTTGGAGAAGTTTAGCTATTTTTCCTAGCCCTCGGATTTGGCTAGTCTGCTGCTGATTTGAATAATTAATTCCAGCTGTGTAATTTGATATTCCGTCCATCTTTTGATGTATTTGTGATTCATAAATATTGCCATGGTTAGAGTAATTGTTTTGTGGCATTATTCATTGATTTGTATGGTGAAAAGTGGACTTGAATTCCATAAATAGTTCGTTGCCCTTGAATATTGCTAAATTCAGATTATTTTCAGTTGGCTGGTTTTAAAAATCAGATTTGGAGATCTTTGGTTTTGAGCTAATTTCCTACTTTTTCAGTTTTGTCCCCAAAAGGGATATTACAACTTGGAACTGAAACTGGACAGAAAGCTGAGATTGAAACTGCTGGAAAACTATTGTTTATGATTTTTATTTTGACAATGCTAACAACACAAACCAAAATATGAAATCCTATTGATTGATTCCAAATCATTATGATGTGAGCAAAAATTTGAAACATTGGATGATGATGATGATGTTTGCATTTCAGTTCTGAAAACCTGAAATTTGTAATTGTTGGAAAATAAACTGTCATGTCCCTTTTCCGAGATAATCCATTTGAAGACCTTGACCCATGTTTCTTCCTCATGGGTCCAAGGGAACAAGCTAGAAGAAGCCAACAATGTCATCTTGTGCTTAATTTTGTGTTGTTTCTTTAATTGGCATTGTATTTGTTGGTGAGCCTAGCTCCCAACAATAAATCCCTTTTTTTAAAAAGATATTGGTGAGCATGTACGCTCCAAAAAGTAAAGAGAAAATAAAAATAAAGCAAGTCTAATTGTGGTCGAGCTCATTTGAGAGCCCTAAGACTTGGTGCCACCCTCATATTATAAATAGAGGTTGTTGGCATTAGTTTGGAATATGTTGATTTTATGAATTTATATCTTGGTTAAGGTTGGCTAGTGTAGCCCCTTTTATTATCTCTCTCAAGGACAAAACCCCTTGATTGAGGGCTTGTGTGGAGGAAGAAAACCCTCTCACAAGGGTGTTATTTTGGTACATGAGATTTGACTAATCAATTCACACGTGAGGATGAAACCCTCTCCCACGATTGCATTTTGCAAAGAGGCATTCAAGGAGTAATATATTTATCATTCTTTGTTGATATTGTTTTGACTTTGTTTGTTATCTTCCCTTTCTAAGTGGAACGACCCACCTAGGGAGCATTTGATACTTTTTGCAATAATTTCATAGTTTTGAGATTAAATAATATTCTCTATAGGTTTTAATAGCCAAGTTATGAAGTTTCATGTTTTGGTGGTGATTTGCTATTTTTCTCTGGATAGTTATTTGCTAACCTCGGTTATATTTAATTAAATTTTGAGCCCAAGGGTTTTATCATAAAAATCAAATATCTCACTTCCATGACTTATAACAAAATCAATTTTCTTGCATGATATGATTTTGGTAATATATAATGATTTTAGACTAAAGACTTAGAGATAGCTGATTTAAGGGTATATGAGGGCGACAAAGTGCATTTGAAACCCCAAAAGGGTCGCTGCCTTAGAAGGGTGTTTATGACTCACTTAAGACAGTCAGTTAAGCGTTTTTATCTATTTATTTCAGTCACTAACAGCCTACTAAAAATCTGAAAAGTGTTGAGTCTTCAGCTTTGCATAGTTTCCTAAGAGTCCCCAAAAAAAGACATTACATAAACTAGAAAATAGAACTGAACTTTGTCTTTTTTAAAAACTAGAACACAAAATAAAACTTAATATGACTGAAAATATATAAATATTATATTAGAGAAAATTCAATTTTTCTAAAAGAAGGTATGAATATCAACAAGGACCAAAAATATGGAAAATGAACATGACTCCCTTTTGTATTTTCAACCACAATTCCATCTAAGTGTGCAGAGTTTTATCACGAGTTTCAATAATAACAATTTGACACCTAAAGGCCTATTTATAGTTACTATTTGCACATGACTTGTTCACTAAATATCAAAAGCATATGGGATGATTATTTTTTGACATATTTACTCAACTCCTACCAAACATCTTATAGATAAATTGCACCCGATCACATTGAGCAAAATGTGGGTAGGTAAACCCAATACCCAAAAATGGCCTCGGTTACATAAAAAAGGGCACATGATAGAATCACACTCCATACTTTGGCTTTATTACAAAAAGGTTAAAAGTCTCGAAATGCAAAAATCACCACGACCAATACATGAGCTCATTAATAATTTCCAACACATTGAATGCAAGCTCAAACTCGAGTTCATATAAGACAAATTTATAGCCTCCAAATATTCAAGTCTCATATCCGCCCTATTACAAACAAATGGACATCAAATTTAATTCTTGATCATTTTCATAGACATATCAAGACTCCGGGTGAATGGGGATGTAGATACACAACCACTAGGACGGTAAAAAAACCTGAGATTTGGGAATTTGGTCAAAAAATATATATAAATATTAAAAATATATAAAGGTCCACCACCCCAGAGAAAAGCATGAAACATTTAAATCAACACACAGATCTAGAAGAATGCTACAAAGGGCGTGTCGACAACCTCTTTATCATGTCACTTATATCCCCAAATTTAAAAATAGTTTTTGGGAACAAGCGAGGCCATCAACATCATCATAGCCATCATAGACAAAACCACCTAAGTGGACCGAATTAAAAAACTTTGAAAATTTAACTACACACTTGGCCTCTGAGTGACACCCTTATATCGGTAAAGCCTCCATTACCATATGCATATCTCACACGAAAGAATGCACAACATTTTGAAGAGAAATGCTTTAAAGTTCAAAATATGCATTTGAATTTATAGATGTTAGGCTTATGACATCGAAGGGCTCCAAAAGTAAAAATAGTGATGATCTCTCGTTAGAAAATATTTTTTGGAAACTAGGATAAAATGACAAAAGTCCATTTCTTGGGAAAGTGACTTTGCATGTGAAAAGGATTTATAGCTAGCATGAAAGCGCATGGGTTTTCATTTTCTTCTTTTCAAAGTCATAATCTTTAATGTTTTCAATCATTTTGTATGTATTCATTTAATTTTTGGGGCATGTTTTACGTAGGGGACTCTAAAACATCCCGAGTCCCTCCACCATCCCGAGGGACGCCACAACATTTAGTTTTGGCATCCCTATGGTCTCAAAACATGGAACATCCGGGAATGTTCCACGAAGACAAAAAACTAAGAATAAGACATGCTTGTATTTAGTTTTTGCAATATTTGGGGAATGCATGTTGGGGAGAGGACCTTTTGTCAAGTTTTCCCCATGCAAAAAAATAAGTCACTACAAAATGTGTTTGGAATAAAAGGGGAATTCTTCACAAGACATTTCATTTTCAGTTGTGCATATGAGTCATTTTCAGTTTGCTATTATTAAGGATGAAATTTCAATCACATGGAAGCCATATTTATTTCACCAGGTTGATGTTCTTTCATGTTGGGAAAAAAAAATTGAAATGTGCTAGTTGTTGTCCTATCATTTTTATGATTGATATCACTATGACCAGCTCCCCTATCACTTCTATAATTCAGTTTTTAGCCAGGAAATTAATGAATTTATTGTTGGAGACTGATTTTGGCTCATGGGTGAATACTTGGGGATGGAAACCAGCCATTCTAATTCTGATTTTTGAAGGGAGAATGTATGATTACAGCAGTGTTTCGAGCCACATAACAAAGTTTGGGGACAGCCCATGCATGAGAAAGATTTGGGAGCCATCCATGCCTTGGAGACATAGAGATGAAGCTGAAAAAGTGTTTTTCAACACTTGTTTTTAATGAGTTTGCTTCATGTGCAAGTATGAAGACACACGAAGATAAGATGTTGACTTTCGATCTCCACGAAAGTATCTTTGAGTGGGCAGCTTTGGAGCTTAGTAAAGCTCACCCCATTGTTGGCTCCACATCCCATGATGAGGACACCACCACTTGGAGCACATATTATGGAGGTGACTACACACCCACTTGGATGGGAAACAATTTCTTCCCAATGCTTCACCATTTGACCAGCACTCTTCTTTAGTAGTTTTCTATAAACTTTGGAAGCACCACCCCAAATCTAGAAGAGAAGGATCTTTGGGGCTTGATACATGGATCCATGAGCTTGTTATTGCTTGAGGGCAAGCAATCTTCAAGAGGGGAGGACTGTAATGTCCCATTTTCGGGACATTACTAATATTTATTTTCATTTGCATTGTAACCCCTTGGCATGCCTAGCGCTACAAGTGGGAGTCTCTAGTTAGTTTAAATGTGCACATAGGATAGTTGTTTTTATTATTTAATTAAAAATAATAAAGTGCACATAGTCTTAGTTTATTAGAGACTTTATTATAATGAGAGTTTATGTTTTCCCTCCAAAAGGGGAAGGTCGGTCTTTTTAATATTGCACCCCTTAACTCTATAAAAGGAGGTCACATTTCCTCTAGTGGGTTATGTTGATTGAACTTTTGAAATTACTCCATGCTTGGAGAAATGGGATGTATGCCCTAGCTTTGAAGCCTTCTTGCAATCATTGTTGAGTGAATCTATGCATTGTTTCTCCATTCTAAGTATTGGCGACTTGGTTTAGAGTATTGGTGCATTCATTTGAGAGTAAATCTGCATTGTATGTGAAGGGTTTGAAGTACTTTTGTGACTGTTATTGCTGCTGCAATTTATTTAGCCATAACGACTGGGATTGGGGTTTATTTTATCATGTTTTGGTGTCATATATGATAGATTGCAATCTGTTGTGTTAGCATTTTTATCTAAGGGCTGATTATTTGGAGTGTTTTGAGGCTAAAGAAAGGCAAATAATAATTTATATAATTTTATCTAACCCTAGCGACTTGAAATCAGATTTTTGGGGCTGTTTTGGAGTGGTTTTTGTTCATCTGAAAATTCACATTCTTAATGCAGTGGAAAGCCCTAAATTTCTAGTTTATTTTGCATCTTGTTTCATGGAAAAACACTATTGAGTATTGAATGAGTTATGAATTTTAGAAGATTTCAGTTGTCTGCAAGCTATCTGGTTGATATTAATTAATATTTATTTCAGATCTGCAGTTTGGGATCAATTTAATATTGGATTTGGTTGTAGAAATTAGGAGGAATAAGGAAAAAGTAATTTTATAATTTTTGGAGTTGATTTGATGCCCTAAATGTGTTGGGCGACCTACTTTTAAGGCAAAATTAGGGTTTCATGTTGGCTGTGTGAAATCTGATTTTTGCATATTATTCTTCATATTTTTGTGGCCCAAAATCCAAAGTTTGAAAGTTTTTGCTTGGATGGTTAAGCGGGAAATAATTTTGGAAGATTGCAACAGTTGGGGTGTGATTATTAATTATTTTTCAGTTGTTAAAAATCTGATTTGAATGTGTTTAAATTCAATTGTTTTGTTCCAATCTATCCCACCACCTTGGCTAGTTCCAAACCCATTTGGGTTGAAATAGTGATAGTGGGATATTTTAGGTTGAAGTAAAAGGGTTTATCCATTCTTTGTTTGATCTTGACAAGTACTCCATTTTCTAACTTGTCCTAAGAGGGGACATTACATCTTTTATATTCTTCTCCTCCTTTCTTTTCTCTTTTTCTTGTTTTCCCTCCGCAAATTTTATGTCAATTATTTCTTGAATTTATTTTATCCGCTTTTTATCTACGATTGTTTTCTTCTTTTTTTCGAGTACTTTTAGTTTTGTATCTAATTCCTCCAACAAGATTTCTTCGTCAATTTTATTTGAAGTCTTAGATCTTTAGCAAAGCGGTGTGTGTGGGATAAATTGAATTATATCCTCAAGCACTAGTGAAAATCTCTTAAGATAGTGGAGTAAGGCTTCCACTATTGCAATTTGTTGTGTTGTGGAACTTGTTTCATATTGTTGAGCAATTTTAGTTGTACCTCTGTAGTCAAGACATACCTTATAAAAATTCAGAGGTGATAAGATAAGTTGGGACTCTTCTAATGAATCTATTGCCCCTGTGAATTATGGTCTAATGCTTTCTTCTTGTTCTTGTTGTGGAGGGGGAGTCTCTGCTTTCGTTGTTTCTTTACTATTTGACTCTATGGTAGCCATTGGATCTTCTCCTAGATATTTTGGTTCGTCACTTTCTTCCTCTTCTTTGATAACTTGTTTGGGCTTTTGGACTTTTTGTTTCTTGTGTGGGGCCAAGTGGAGGTATCTTTGTTTCTCTTCCGGGTTTTTCCATTTGTATACCTTAGGCACTATTTTCTCTTGGGCTTTCTTTTTCCCTTTTTCCCGCCCTCTCAATGGCTTTTCTAGTGGTCATGACGACCCGACCAACTCCGTGGGATCTCGGCGAAGTCCATAGGACATTTTTTCCTAGATTTTGCCCATGTTTCTTGATTAGAGCATCGATGTTTGGTGACACCGGCTTCCTGTTATCAATGGGCGAGTTCTAATGGCCTAAATTGAGGTATCCACAAGTTCATTTAATGCTTCATATGGGAGTGGCGCGATGTGAGAAATCTAGGGGTAAAGAGTTAGAGGAATGTATAGTCGATATCCGCAATGAAGACAACTTATTTTTCATATTTGGCGACTATCTATTCACTGACCCTAGATTTATCGGGCAACCATTCTTCGGAATTGTCGGTCCAACCAATATGGCAAGTAATTTTTTCTACCGTGGCAAAGTGTTCATGTACACCAAGATTTGTTCTCATATGGGTGTATCTTGACTCCATTGCACCTACTCTGCTTTCCCTGGTAAGGTACATGTGAAATACATGGCTAGACATAATAATAGGGAGCCATAAGCAGAAAGTATGCTTACCCTCCTTGATTTTTCTTGTGTTTTCATGAAACTCAACCATAAGCACCTCGCAGAGATTGTATTGATAGTGGCTCATTATCATTTCTAGGGCTCTTATAGCGCTTGTAGCATGGGCACCATCTTCTCTATTGGTATGATAAACTTTCAAGCAAATAGCTTTTACGGTATAAAGTATTGTTTATGATGTCGTCAATCCGCACCCCTCTTCTCTATTGGTATGATAAACTTTCAAGCAAATAGCTTTTATGGTATAAAGTATTGTTTATGATGTTGTCAATCCACACCCCTCTTTTGCTGGTTATTGCTCCCATTAATCGCACGGTTTGTTGCATTCAATCTTTTTCTTTTTCGCAATTCAGCGCCGAGTGTCCTTGTGCCCATAGTCTTGTTACCCTCTCTATTCTTTGTCATATTAAGTCCAAGTATAACATTCCATTGTGCAACCATCCGAGAAGAACCATAATGGAGTTAAAGCCATAGAAAAGTACGGGACCCTATTCTAGGCATCCAACTTCAATTCTGCAATTACTGTTGCATTCTCCTTATACTCCATTTCTCCCGTAGTTTCATTCTTCTTAAAGCGTAATTGGCGGTTGAGTTCGAGAGTTCTGGTGTGGTCATACTCAAAAATGATAGGATGGATATATTTTTGTGTATTGCACGCATGCGCGACTTTGAAAGGGACATGGGAGAAGGATCCCATTGAATCTGACAAAGCATGGATTTGAAGGTTCTCTTTTGAAATTTTGGTTCGGGAGCTCAGATTGTAAAACAATGGTGGGGATTGCCATTTTGCCCTTTTCTCATTGTAACCCTAGTTTGCTTGGCATTTTTGAGTTATGAAACTCAATTGCCTTGAAAATGACTAAGTATTTCTCCTTTGATCTCTCTTTGGTCTTTTATGCCCTTTGTCCTTCACCTACCTCATTAATTGCACTTTTCATGGGTATGCCTTTGTTTAGCTTTAATGCGGATAGCCTTCTTTTTACATATTGCGGAGTTACTATTTTCACTATGCTTTAGTCTTCCACAACTTACTTCCTTTTGTTCCACCCTTCTTTGTTTTGCAGATTTATACTATATTATATTGTTCTCGCAGAGTTCCTCTTCTTTATTTTGCGGTTTTCACTTAGCTTCCCACTTTTTATGCTTTTTCCTTCCATGATTTCTCTCTTTCGATGGTCTTTTATTTTCCTTTGTTCTGTGGTTCTTTCTTAGACATCTGAGTTCTCTTTATTTTCTTTGATCTGAATTCTTGGTCTTCTTCATTTCGTGGGTTTTATTTTGTCTCCTTTGTGCCGCGAGTATTCTCTATTTTCCTTTTGTTCTACACATTTTCTTTTTCTTCCTTTATTCTACTACAGGTATGATTTCCTCTCCTTTGTTCCATGGATTCTATGTTTCTTTCCTTTGCTCTGCAGATATGATTTCCACTCCTTTGTTCCATGGATTTTGTGTTTCTTTCCTTTGTGTGGTGGATATGCCTTATGTCCTTTCTATCTTAATTCTTTCTTTATTTCTCTTGTCTCACTTCTTGTCATGGGTTGTTGCCTTCTTCCACTTACTCTTTTCCTCAATTTTCTTATCCTTCTTGTTGTTTTTAGAGACAAAGCACCCTTGTGGGTTTTCACTTTGCTCCTCATCAACCTTACAGAATTGTCGGTTTCGAGAGAGGACAGAAATTGTTTTCTTTTTCTCTTTTCTTTATTAGTGGATTCCTTTTCCTACTTTATTCGCGGTAGGATACTTCTTCACCCATGCTCCATTGACAAAGTCTAGCAGTTTTTTTTCTTGTAATGCTTGCATCTATAATGTCCCTTTTTACCATTTGAGAGCTACTAATTGGTCTTCTTGCCATTCCTTCTCCATGGCAAGGAAGTGAAGAAAACGGAAAAAAATCTTGAGCTTCTATTTGCATTATTCTTCTAATATTTTATAATTTCTTTTAGATTTTTCCCTTAATGAGGTAGGCTAGGTTTAATGCCTTTAATAAGGCTTAATTAAATATTATAATGGTTCATTAAGAGGTTGGCCTTTCTAAATGAGTTTTGGCACCAAAGGGAAGATATAAAAGAAGAATAGGGACTTTATTTGCATCTAGCTTGGCATATTTTCTCTATACTTTGGCGAAGTGAGCTTGTTGCTCCTTAGTCTTCCACTTGGAGACGAAAACCCTCATGTGAGATCTCTTAAAGGACGAAAACCCTTCATTGGACTTGGGTGAAGGATGAAAACCCTTCATCACCTCTTTGAATTGAAGAAGGAAGCTGATTTGAGGTTCCTTTTGGCATTTTCAGCAAGTGATACTATTTTTCTAGGGTGGGGCGACCTACCTAGGGTAGGGTTTGAGCATATTGGCAAGGATTTGGACATATACGGTTTTCTAATCTTATTTGTCATAATTTTAAAGGCCGGAATCTTGAATTGCATGATATTTGGAGACTCCTATATCTATATTTCATAATTAATTTGTGGCTGCAATTTTCAGTGTTTATTTCATTTCCAGCAGTGTGTTTTCAGTTTGTGTCGATGGTATTTGCTTCTAAAAATCATAAAAAGCATATGAAAATATTGGCAAGTTGTTTGGGTGTGTTTCATGGTATTTTCGGTATCATTTTGAGCTAGTAAAAGTCGTTGGTTTTTATTTATTGACTACTGCAATTTCCAAATTCAGATTTGCATTTATAAAATTTGATAAAACCCTCAAAAAGGTTATTACAATGATATCAGAGCACGGATGTTCAAAAGGCCTAAAGTTTCAAGTTTGAAGGATTGATGGCAAGGAAGGGTAAGATCTTTATTTTTATGGCACTAACAAACTTTCAATGAGATCATGGTTGTTAAAATTGGAGACATACTTGCAGTCAAACCTTATGTGTGTGGAGGATGCCCTGGAATTCATCCCTTGTCATTTGGAAGGGATAGCAAGGGATTGGTGGTACCATGTGATAGAGACCCAAGGAGAAGATGTGGTTTGCTTCTTGGATGATTTCAGTGAAAAGATCATAGGAAGGTTCGATATGCAAGCTTTCAAGGATGAGTCCCAAGGTAATAGTTCATTGGTATTTAATGATATTCCTTTGGTTTCTAATGATTGTATGGGGCAATGTGTTGAAGAAAATTCAGATTTGCATAAGGATGAAAAGAATGAGGTTGGGGACTCAAACACAAGCCATGAGGATGGTACACACATGTGTGTACAAAGTACGGATGACTGCATGACAGAGGTAGCTCCAATTGTTGAAGATGAGTGGCTTCAATGGATGGTTAGCCCATGGATTGGTATGTACACTTCCGAATTATTGTCTCCATCCTTGCATTTATTGGGACATGTCTTGAGTAATGATATGAGGATACTAAAGGAAATGCTAAGTTTGCAAGTTCATAGTGGCATGCACATGAAGGAATGGGATCCGGGTGATCCAAAGGGTGGATTGGGGGAAAGCTTTCCTCCTAAGGACTATGGTATGTTTATGGAGGTAACAAATTCCTTTTTACACTTGATTCCTATATCAGCTGCTATGTATGTGCCTATAAAGGAATTTCTGGATCACAATGATGAATGCATTAGATATAACTCGCCCAAATTGATGAGGGCTAGGAGAGAGAAAGAATTTCTCCATGAAGGTCCGAGGATCACAAAAAATGGAGCTGCTGATCTGTACATAACAGCAGTAAAAAGAAGGTCATTTGAGGGAGATATCAGCCTTATGAAAGCACAAGGACATGGGGGAATTGACAAGCAAGCATCAAGCAAAGATATAGTGAAGGTAAGCACCCGGAAAGCAAAAGATCATGAAGGTAAGGTGTTTTTGCATGCTGATTTAAACTCAGAATTTCTGAGTGTTATGGGCAGCCCTTGGCATGGAGGTATTTCAGTTTTGGCCTATGCATCAATTCAGATTTTTTACCATGAGTGGATGGTTAGGAATACTCATGTTTCATATATGATGTGTCATCTTTTGTCACTAATGATTGAACACCTTTGTGCACATCATACTTCATGGGGTAAAGAGGTAAGGAGTGTTATTTTTTGCAAAGGACATCATTGCTTGGGTAAAGATAAGGTTCATTACATTGAAGTATTTTCAGATTGTGATGATGAGGATAGCAATGAGGATGAAATTAGGCATGATGGCATATTGGGAAAAGATCCGGAAGAGGTAACTAGCACTCTTGGTACTTTAGTAGGAGCACCAAGTTACAACTCTTTTATTATTGAAGGTGATCTACATGGGCACATGGTCACAATTTTGTTTGATGGAGGGGCTACTCATAATTTCATAAATGCATGCTTGGTTTCAAATCTGAAATTGATGGTTGAGGACTTCAAAGGCTTCATTGTTAGGATAGCGGATGGGTACTCTATGCAATGTACAAAAAGGTGTTCTCAACTCCACATCACCATGAGATCATATGAGGTATGTGCTGATTTTTTGGTGATTGATATGGCTGAGTTTGACATCATATTTGGAGTTCAATGGTGGCATTCATTGGGAGAGCTCACTCTCAACTATCAAAGCATGAAGATAAGCCACATGGACCAAGGGAAAAGAGTCTCATTGCAAGGTATACTTCCTAGCACTTCCCAAATTAATTATTTGATAGAGGAGGGCATTTCATGGGAACCATATTTCTGTTCTTTATCAAAAATTACAGCAGATTGAAAGTTACTAATTTCAGCTGAGTATGTAAAGAACAAGTTTGCTCATGGTGCCTTTGAAGGAAAAATGAGTGATGAGAAGTACAAGGTGATAAGCAAGAGGGATATGATTTGTAACATAAGTGTGGAGAACATTATTTTCAGATCTTATTTCATCATACTTGCTGATTGGCACAAGAAGGCAACCATAATGAAGGTTCATTTTCAGAATTTCAAGGCATTATGGGTCACCATTGAAGTACTTTCAGTTATGGTCACTTCAATTGGGAGTGATATGCATATTTTCAAGCCTAGATTGAGCAATTCAAGGAGGTTGGGTGCAGCAGTTGATGGGCAGCCTGGAAATCAACTTTGGGTGTTCCAAACACCCCACTTGAGGCAACTAAAAGATCTTCTACAACAAGGTAATCTTTCCGGTTCATTAATTTTGAGACACACTTGTTTGTTGCCTCCTTATTTGTGTGATTATTGTGGAAGAATGGAAAATAGTATGGTGTGCATTTCAGAGTATCATAGGGCAGCCCATTTGCATGATATAGGAGTGTCTCAAATGCATATTGTTTGGTTGATTGGGGTCATGATTTGGGTTCCAAAGACCCAACCAATCATTGGAGAAGTTTGGGAAAATATTCCACTTTGCATTGAGGGTGGAATAAGCATGTTCAGGGCAGCCATTAGAGATGGTAATTTTCAGATTTTCAAAACTCTTCTAATCACCCTTGATGGATGTCCATTTGTTGTCACTTCATTGGATGATAGGATGCACATTTTCAGTCATGTGTTGGACAAATTGTGGGAATTATGGACAGCGGTAAGCATGCAAAGTGTTAGTATATGCAAAGAGAAGAAAGAATTAGAGAGAGCAAACTGCACTGCTCAAATGACACAGGCAGGTCCAATTTATTATAGGAGGTGGTTACACTTCGGTTGAACAGTTACCAACCGTATCACAACTACATAACAGTTTTACATGCTATATAAAGCGCTATATTTTAACACCCCCTCTTAATGACTAAACCGGAAACAAGACAAAGTTTGTCCTAAAATTTTACAAATTTCCTAAAGCCCGTATGTTTAGTCCTAAGTTACCGAAACGTTTTGGATACGGGAGCAGGAGCGGGGTATCCGATACGCGGAAACGGCAAAAAAAAATTTGACCCCGGATACAACGTAGGATATGGCAATACAAAAACTATATAAAAATTAAAAATATATAAATTTCAGCCTTCTAAATAAGAATTTAATTATTAACCACATATTATGCATATGAAAGACAAGATAAAAGACAAGTTATAAGCTAAATAAGTGAATAACCACAACAAACAAGCTAGGATACCGATAAAACTTAAAAACTTAAAAGCTTAAAAGTTAAATTAAAATTTAAAATACTTAAATCGAACACAATGTGAATGTCATGAATCTCATGATATATTAAATTCAATCATAGATCAATATTCAAAGCTCAAACTATCGTTCATTGTCAATATTCATCATATTCCTCTTCATCAAGAGGATCAAAACCAGCTACATCATCATCATTATGTGGTTCATTAGAACCACATGGGCTCGAACCACTCGCACTAGGGCCACTGCCACGCGATTGCACCCTCTTGTGCATATAGGTCTCGTGGTGCCACGTAACTCCTCTTATCATCATATACTCCATGGTGGGAAATGGAAGCATCCAAGTCAAATATCTCTGGATCAATGTCCCAATATCTTGTTGACCCTTCCTTGTACTTTGGTGCTTGTGAGATAAAAGGCGCAAGTTGGAATGTATGTATACCAAATCTTCACCCTTTTAGCCCCCAAACTGCTATGCGTTTCGTGAGTGGATGAAATTATAAGTACTCCAGTTGCAGACTCAGAGGAAGATGAATTTGCAACCTATTAAGGCAACCCAAACTTCAAAGTCAATGCAAAGTTCAACTTCGATTTAAACACTCAAACTTAAATTTTAAAAACTAAAAGAAAAGAGAATAAAAAATTAAAAACTTACTCGTGCTAAGACCTTGATTGCAAGAGGTCAGTAAGTAAACCAATAAAGTACCATGGAGGTACCACCACATATGTGCATCCATCTTGTATTGCTCCAAGAGCGAGAAGGCTATGACCCGTTTCTGCTATGAAATTGCCAAACTCTACCATAACTTGGTCTTGGGCCTCAGGATCAGGGAAGAGCCTAGCCAATGCCACCATATATCCCTCACTGACTTCCGCATCCCTGTATGGTGCTACCCTCCCTGGCAAGGAAAGGATCTCTGTGCTATAAAATCTAGGAGTCAATGCAAAAGCTAGTAGATGTAATGGGGTGGTCATTTTGTTCTGCCACTCAATGAGGATTGACTTCACTTGTTTGAAAAATATTTCCTCGGGATCTTGTTCTTTTGCATTTATGACGGCTTTTATCTTCTCAATCATTGAGTCGATGCCGTCATATATCTCTCCTAGACATGGTTGATCCGTGTCAGTAAACCGGATCATGCTCATAATGGGCTCCGTAAAACTCAACAGATAACCCACTCTATCCCACCAAGGGTCCTCTAAGATCAGGTTCTTCACTTTTTGAGCCCCTTGAGTGTTTGATTGCCTCCATACAGACCAAAGATTGGATGTTACCATCCTCATGAGTGCCTCTCGCACCTTCACTAGTCGTCTCAAGACGATTGTGTGTGATGCAAACCGAGTCTCAGCAACCTAATAAGAACGAGGAACAAAAATTAAAAATAAAATTTAAATTATAAAATTGAAAGCTAAAAGAATACTAAAAAACTTATATTAAATTTTAAATTAAAAAGAAAGAAAGAAATAAAGCTTTTCCTTACCTTCAGTAGCTCCAACTGCGAGAATGATCTAAAAATGCCCTGTGACATGTGGTGGTTGGTGACAAACATTTGGATTTCTTCAGCTTCTGCATACACTTGCTGGATCCACTCTATTTTGTTTGCCATTTTCTTTAGCATTAAATTCAATGAATGCACAGCACAAGGTGTCCAAAAAATATGCCCATACCATGCCTCAACTAGCATCCCCGCAGCTTTGCAATTTTTGGCGTTGTCCGTTATCACTTGGACAACATTTTCAAGCCCCACTGCCTTAATGGACTCAAAGAGAATGTTGGCTATAAATTGGGCATCCTTCACTTGCCCCTCACAATCAACCGCTTTCAAAAACATTGCCCCCTTAGGGCATACTGCAATCACATTGATTAAAGGGCGGTTTCTTGCATCTTTCCATCCATCAGAAACAATGGACACACCAGTTTTGGTCCATGAGTCCCTAATTGGTCAGTAAGGAGGTTTCCACATTTTTTTGTCTATCCAAAAGGGTGGTGCGGATCTTCTCAAATCCTGGTGGTTTATACCCTTTTGGTGCCTCATTGATGGTTTTCACCATCTCATGCCAATAAGGTGATCTCACAACATTAAAAGAAAGCCCATTAGCATATACACACCTTGCAATGCATTCATCTGTAATCTCCCTGTTCTCATTCTGAAAGGCCTTTTCCAATGGCCCTTTTGTCTTACTTTTCTTTCGTGCAAGGGAAACATCCTCATCATCTGTGGAGATAAGAGCCACAAATGGATGTGGCATGGCCACAATCGGGGGATCCACTAGGTGATGGAGCAACTGGAGGCCTCACGAACGAGATGAACCTCCTCTTTTGGCCAATGGATGACCCGCTCTCATAGCCACTTTAGCCTCTCGCATCCTCCCCGCTCTTTGATATATGCCAAAACATTTGCTTTTGCACCCCAAAGATTATTCCTCCCCGCATACTCTTATACCATTACCCGTTATGGCACACAAGTGGTTTTTCACCCTACCGTAAGAGCCTTTGAATAGTCCATCACACTCATTGCATTTCCATTCAAAACAACCACCACCGCAAGTTGTCAAACTATTGTTACGTGCCTCCATAACGGTGAATTTGGGTCAAAGTCTTTGGCCAAAGATTGCCCGGAAGAAGCGAGAACTTGTTGCCATCAGAGAAATACCTACAAGGTTTTTAAAAAAATTAAGCAAAGAAACAATGGCATGCAATGCATTGTGATCAACAATGAAAATTAAAAAAATTAAATGGAAAGAGCAAAATAAAAATGAACATAAGCAAAAAAATGTAATGTGTGAAAGATTAAATAATAAAAAAAATAGAGGAACAAGGCTAGAAATTAAAAAAAAACTTACCTTCACTTAGTAAACCACAAATCAAATCCTTCACAAATCCTCCTTTGCAGCTCCTCACACTCCTACAAGCTTAGCAATAGCTCCTCAAACCCTAGACAAGCACAATGCAATTTTGGAGAGCCACAATGTGAGTTTGTTTGCTTTATGTTTTGTTTGTGTGTTGTTCTTTTGTTTTATTGTTTAGAGGTAGCTTTTAGGTTTTAGATTAGAAGAATTTATAATTTTTTATTGTTTTGGCTTTAAAAACATTAAAAAATTTAAAAAACATTTTTTTAATGTGGAGCAGCCAGAGGAGCGGGCGGGGGGCTGCGGAAAAGTCGTACCCGTGTGTTTCCGCAGCGCCCGCCTGCCCCCGGCTGCTCCCACCGCCGCTCCCGCTCCTACTCCCGAGGCCTTCTAAGGCGTTTCCGGTAACATAGGTTTAGTCATTACATCTATAGACTGTGTCATAGGTTGTATTTTAAAATCAGCAGTCCATGATTGTGTTGCGGTTGTCGAATGAAGAAGAACCGCAAAACAAAAATCTGGTCCCATGAACAAAGATATGGCAAGTGGTCCTTTGGTTCTGCTCGTTACGTGATTCATCGACTGATGAATCACCAATGGCTAAGAGTATAAGCCCCATCTCCAAAGTGCTAAAATCAGAACCTTGGAGAAGTGGATTGAAAAATATGTTCCAGGCTTGTGTAGCCTGTTGGAGTTTGTACAGAGACTCAGTTATCCTGCAATCGAAGTCACCTCGATCATGTCCTTGCAACACTATGTAGTGCTCATCCAACTTTCTCAATAAGAGAAATGTGACCATCTGCGGCAGGAGTTAGAACCAACTCCACAAGAGTAGCAGAAATAACCATCTCCGTCTCAGTAGTGGTAGGAGTGAGAATCTACTCCTCATCTATTTGCTCATCTATCCCCCTCTGTTGGGAAAGATCATTCACAACACAATGAGCAAATTGTTCATGCTCTACTGTCCTTCGAGCAAGGACCTCTGAGTGAGTGGTTGGGCATGCCATCTCACCATGCATCGTCAGTGCATTTGGAATAGTGGAGTCTCTATCCACAACAAACTGTTCTTTAAGATGAGGAAATCCATCCTCCCGTACATCTGGTATAGTGGATACTCCCTCCACAATAGGTGCATGTAGGTTGACTGTATCCAAGTCAACAGATTTGTGAGGAATGGCTTCTTCCCAAGGCATTACAGCCTCCTGCACTTCCTGAATGGAGCTGTCCTCCACACGTGCATTCATGTTGATCACAGCCGGATCAACAAGTCGATACTGACCACCTTCCCCAATACCAAGGGCAATTATCTGTCTTTGTTTCACATCAGAGACAACACACTTCTTTCCACATAAATCCACATAAATATTGGGATTTTCAGTCAATTGACAAATAGATAGAAGATTATTTTGTAAAGAAGGAACATATCTAACATTCCGTACCAACAATTTATGAGCATTATTCAATACAATGCATATATCTCCTATCCCTTCTAGTGCTAGTGATTCTCCATCAGCTAGCACTACTGATTCAAAACAAATACTTGCAGTAAATGAAACATACCAGTCCCTACGACATGAAAAGTGTGCAGACGCACCAAAGTCAATGATCCAGCAACTGGTACCACTGTCATTCGAGCAAGATGTCGTAAGACAATAAAGAGCATGCCCGTCATCCAAATCCCGTTCTTTTGCAACTGCTGCCACATGGTCCTCATTACATGGTTTTTTGTTCTGCTGCGAAAGATCATACTTCCGCTTCCAGCAATCCTTCGAGGTGCCCAACCTCATGGCAGCAAAGAATAAGCATGTGACCTAATGCCGAGTGGAAGACTCACTAGATTGACGTTTCCACTTTCCCTTTGACTGAGTGACAAGAAAACTCTCTGAATGGTCACAATTAGTAACTGCCTGAAGTTGTCTCCGCTCCTTTAGCAACAGGTAGGAACTCACCTTGTCAAACGTGATTGTTTGACTTTCACCATTAAATGGAGTGCCTCAACAAATGACTCATACGAAGAAGGTAAGTTGTTCAAAACCGGAGGCATTATATCATCGTCGTCCACCTTTTTGTTGATGGAAAATAATCTGGTCTCCTGAGGTCTCATCATCCAAGTAGGTGCTCGACAACGATCCACCTTCTTGTAACTTTACAAAAAGAGCATATTTTTTGTATAAAACCCGACTCTTTTCTAACGTCTCGATATTTATCCCTCAAACCGCCCACAACGTGCTTGCCACAAAGTGGCATTCCGCACTTTCGTATCATATCATCCGACACCGACAACTTGAGAAGCAATAACGCTTCCTTATGACATTTGTCATAATCCTCGAAGTTTCGCCGTTGGTCGACTTTCATCACCCTTGATTATTTTATCAAAATCACGAAACTCCGCGATCGTTAAAATCTTATGACTCTAAACATTGAAATTAGTGTCCGTTAATTTTAGTCTCCGGTAAAGTTAAGTGTGAAATATTTGCCATTTTATTATTCCATGTAATGGAAATAATAAAATAATACTTTGCCCAAACCAATAATAAAACAATATTACTTATTCATGCAAATAATATTAAAAATTAATTACTCACAAAGAAATCGAAGGAATACCCTTGTTGTTGAAGCCTGAAAATAATATTATTTCGCAAATAATATTAATCTTCCTCACGACCGGGTCACGCTTTTTTATTTCAAGGCTCGGGTATAGCTTCGGTTGGTCACGTAATCAACGAATCGGGCACGTTTTTTAATCGGGCACATTCAAGAACAAACCCCGGCAACGAATCGGGCACTTTCTTATTTACGGTGGATGTCTCGCCTTCACACGATTTGCCGAGACTTTTCCCAGCGTATTTTCTTCAAATGTCCGAGTTTTATTGCCCTCCGAGCAGCCAAGGTTTTGTGTAAAACCTGACCGTGTTTTTGCCTCTGTCAAATGCCCACGAATTGTGCTCGCGAACAAACCTCGACTTCACACCTCGAACCACTTCTTCTAGGCCTTACAAATTCCCTAAGAATCGTATTCTTGATCGCTTGACGTTTCTCCATTCTTCTTTGTCCTCAAAATGCAAATAAGCCAAACTTCGTCTTTCAGAATAGCAATGCTTTTCCTACTCAATCAGTAGACGCAAGTAGTTTGTGCCCTTTTCAAATTGTGGATCGGGCTTCTCGAACCATTTGCACTCTCTCGTACCCTTCAAGGGCTTCCTCGAGCTACGAACCTTTGATGCTCTGATACCAATGTTAGCATATGCAAAGAGAAGAAAGAATTAGAGAGAGCAAACCGCACCGCTCAAATGACACAGGCAGGTCCAATTTATTATAGGAGGTAGTTACACTTCGGTTGAACAGCTTACCAACTATATCACAACTACATAACATGATTTTACATGCTATATAAATTTCCGAATTGGAAGAGCTCCTTGCTCAAGACGGTCAAGGGCAAGCGCAGTCTTCGGGAATCACCCATCGACTTCATTACGACTACGATCTTGCACACAACAAGTGAAACCCGATCTCTGTTACCTCCCTGCCGAGTAACATACATCATCTGTTGTATGCAATTAGCGATACCGACCCCACCATGTAGGTGGGAGTCTCCAGGTAATGCTCCTGGTGAACACCATTTTGCTTCCACCTAGCCTTAAGGAGGCCTCGCAGCTAATCTCCCTGGGTCCCGAAGGACGGGAGCCAAGTGAAAGAGAAACTCTTCCACTGTGTGCCTGACAGAAGGCATTACCTCACACAATTGTGCGTTGGCTCGATATAAAGTGCTATATTTTAACATGCAGCCCGGAATACTTATTTTGGTATTCCAAGTATTTATTTTTGGGGCAAAGGAGTGCAAGAATGTTGTGTTCACTGATTTCAATCATGAGTTTGTTGATCTTCATTTTCCAGCCCATGTAAGACAATTTTTAGTATTCACAAATTTGGTTTTTCCTATGAAATTTCAGTTTGGTAGTTGTTATGTTATGGCTATTGGGCTGAGTTTGCAAAAATCAGATTTGGGGCTGCCATTTCTAGTCATGAATAGTAGTATATTTTCATTTTTTGAGAGCATGCTATCATGGGAAAATGAGGAAGGAGGATTTCCGTTGGAAGAAAGAAAGAAATCATGTTGTGGTGAGTTATTTTCAGATTTGAGAATTCTGATTTTTTAGTGGAAAATGTGTGAATTCAGCAGAGTTTGGGGCAGCATGTTGGTATTTTGGGACAGCCAATGCATGGTTGAGAGTTGTGCAAACAAAGAAAGGGGATTGGCCATCATTTCCACAAGGCACAAGTGGATGAAGAGGGAGACATCTTTTTTCTAATATGTTTGTTTCATGTGCAAAAATGTCAAAGAAGAAGCAATTAAGAATCATTTGGGATCCAGGTTCTTGCAATTGCTTGAGGACAAGCAATTTTGGGAAGGAGGACTGTAATGTCCCTTTTTCCCATTTGAGAGCTACTAATTGGTCTTCTTGCCATTCCTTCTCCATGGCAAGGAAGTGAAGAAGACGGAGAAGAATCTTGAGCTTCTATTTGCATTATTCTTCTAATATTTTATAATTTCTTTTAGAGTTTTCCCCTCTTAATGAGGTCGGTTGGGTTTAATGCCTTTAATAAGGCTTAATGAAATATTATAATGGTTCATTAAGAGGTCGGCCTTTCTAAATGAGTTTTGGCGCCAAAGGGAAGATATAAAAGGAGAAGAGGGACTTCATTTGCATCTAGCTTGGCGTATTTTCTCTATACTTTGGCGAAGTGAGCTTGTTGCTCCTTAGTCTTCCACTTGGGGACAAAAACCCTCATGTCAGGTCTCTTGAAGGATGAAAACCCTTCATTGGACTTGGGTGAAGGACGAAAACCCTTCATCACCTCTTTGCATTGAAGAAGAAAGTTGATTTGAGGTTCCTTTTGGCATTTCTAGCAGTGATACTATTTTTCTAGGGTGGAGCAACCTACCTAGGGTAGGGTTTGAGCATATTGGCAAGGATTTGGACAAATTTGGTTTTGTAATCTTATTTGTCATAATTTTAAAGGCCGGAATCTTGAATTGCATGATTTTTGGAGACTCCTATATCTATATTTCATAATTAATTCGTGGCTGCAATTTCCAATGTTTATTTCATTTCCAGCAGTGTGTTTTCAGTTTGTGTTGATGGTATTTGCTTCTAAAAATCATAAAAAGCATATAAAAATATTGGTGAGTTGTTTGGGTGTGTTTCATGGTATTTTTGGCATCATTTTGAGCTAGTATAAGTCGCTGGTTTTTATCTATTGACTGCTGCAATTTCCAGTTTCAGATTTGCATTTATAAAATTTGATAAAACCCTCAAAAGGGTTATTACAACATCTTGAGGGCTCCTGGTGGTAATATGTTTTTAACTATGTATGGTCCCAACCATCCGATGTTCAACTTCCTTGGTCTTTTCCATTTATCGTCATCTAACAAGACTTTATCTCCTACATCAAATTCTTTGTGTTTACAATGTCTATCGTGCAAGCTTTTTGTCTTCTTTTTTCTTGGGTCTAGTTGTATGCGGCAATAAACCGTTTTCGTCGAGTTTCTCCAGTTCAATAAGTCTTTCATGCACGGATGGTTCCTCATTCATCCTGAAGACGACTGCTCCTCTCAAACTTGGAAGGATAAATTCCACAGGTACTGCGGCTTCTAATCCGTAGACTAACTAGAACGGTGAGTATTTGGTTAGTCGCTTGTATGTTGTTCTATATGCCCATAATGTCGCAGGTATCTTCAAATCCCAATCTCCCTTTTGTAGGTAACATATTTTAGTTAAGACTTTGTTGAATGCCTCTCTTGTGCCATTAGCTGCGGGTGATTAGGGGTACTCTGGTTGTGATTAACCATTAAGTGTTGTAGCAATTCTTTTATTGTTTGGTTCAAAAGTGTTTTCCTTGGTCATTTGTTATGCTTAGCGGACACCCAAATATGGTTATTATATTCTCATATATAAATTTGGGACGCGGTTTTTATAGTGCAATCCTTTGTTGGCATAGCTTCGCCCATCTTGTTAAATATTCCGTGCCTATCATGATGAACCTTGCTTGTGAGTGCTTTACCACAGGTTTAATGGGGCCGATAAAATTTATTGCCCATTTTTCAAATGGTGTCAATGCTAAGACAGGTTTGAGCGGCATTTCATCTCTTTTATTGGACTTGCCTACTCTTTGACAAGCATCACATGCGTGTGCATGTTTGTTGGCATCTCTCGAAGCAGTGTGGGCCACCATAACCTGGCCATCGTAACTTTTCTTCTTGTTGAATCTCCCCCATTGGTCCGCCGATTATTCCTTCGTGGGCTTCTCTTAAGATGTTTTCTCTTTCGTGTCGAAGGACTACTCTTCAAAGGATATCATCTTGACCCTTTTTGTACTGAGTTCACCTTGATTCAATGTATATGGGAAAGCCTAACCGAGTAATTTATGTTTTTGTTGTTATGTGTATCGAGGGAAATTCACGAATAACCAATAGTTGGGCAATTTCCTCTAACACTTTTGGGACTGCTTTCTACCGGAAATAGATGGGCCCTAGAGAAATCATTATCAATTGGGCCTTGATCTTCTCTTGTTTCAATTCTAGACAAATAATTTGGTCCATTGTTCAATTCGCCCGATTTCTTGGTATGGTAAAATCAAATTCTTGAAAAGCATAAGCCATCTATGAGACTCCTCCTTGCAAAATTGGTTTATAAATCAAATATTTCAATGTTTCATGATCTCGTATAGAAGGTAAATGGTGTGGCCCGTAGATAGTGTCTAAATTTTTGCAAGGCATACACCATTGCAAGGCTTCTAGTTCGGTGGTGGAGTAGTTTTTTTCTAGTTTGGCTAATTTTCTACCGGCAAAGGTTGTGGGGTGGTCCATTTTATCTTGTGGTTGGGCTAGTACCGCGCCTATTGCTATCCGAGGCATCTACATATACATGGAATGGTACCTTCCATTCGGAAATATCAAGATTGGGGCATGAAGGACTCTATCCTTGATATCTCGAAAGCATCGCACATTATTTTGTCCATTCTATCTCGCTTATTTGATTTCTTTTTAGAGTTCTTCTATATGAGCACTTATAGCCACATAGTTTCGATGAACTTCCAATGATAGCTTGTGTATCTTGGTATTGTGCGGACATCTTTTTGTGTGTTTCGCGGAGGTAATGTTACAATTGCAAATGTTTTCAAAGGATCTATTAATAAGCCTTCTTTACAAATGTAACATGTCCCAGAGTGTTCCAAATGGTGTAAGAAATATACATTTCTTAAGATTTAGTGATATTTGTAGTGCTCTTCATCTTTAGAACATTAGGCGGAGTACGGATGTGATCTTTTAGAAGCCATATATTGTCCAATCATCCAAATATACTTCCAAGAAATCATGAATGAATTTTTGAATGCATTGACCATAATTCTACTGAAGACTGTTGGTGCATTCTTTACCCCAAATGGCATCATTGTATAGATAAAGGATCCCCATTTTGTAGTAAATGTTGTCTTAGGTTGATTTTGGGGCTATTCTCACCGATGGTAACACGATAATCCATCTATGAAAGAGTATACTTCTCTTCCTACTACATTTTATACCACCTCTTCGGTGAATGGTGTGGGGAAGGGGTCATGAACGTAGGCCTTATTGAGTTCCCTATAGTCTACACAAATTCTTATTTCTCTTGTTTTCTTGTTCTATACCACCATTAAACTAATCCATTCGAAGTCATCTGCTGGTTTTATAATTCATGTGGACAACATCTTGTCAATCTCTAATTTACTTTTACCTTGAGATTGGGATTTAATCAGAGGGCCTCTTTTTAAAGGTTCAACTCTTTTATTTGTATTTTCATGATTTCGGCCTCCTCCTTCTCTACTGGGGTCCTTTGAAGTCTTTGAGAAAGATATCCGATATTCTTTAATAAGTTCTATCATTTTAGCCACTTCTACTTCTCCCCAATGATCACCAAAGCAAGAGGTAAAAGTACCTTTCATTTTCCCTAAGGATGAGCCATTGACTGATTTTTCAAACACCATAAAGACACAAGGGTTTAATGAAAGTTTGATGCATGAGCCAAGAAAGCAAAGGGAAATCATGGAGCATAAGTCCCAAGGTAAAGGTTCTTTAATATTTAATGATATTTCATTGGTTTCGTTGGTTGCTCAAACGTGCATCTGTGTCTCGGGTCTTGGAAGGGCCGAGGTGTTTGAGACCACAATGGAACCGCCCCTAAGTTGTGGGACCTTGCACGTTTGGGACGGATCTCGGAGAAGGTCGGTTCCTCTATCTGTTTCTCGCTATTACTACTCCTAGTGCTTTGGGGGAAATCAAGCTATCAATGCCAAGGGACCGGGGATAGAAGGATAACATGAAAGGAAACTACACTAAAACGCGATAGCACCAAAAAGAGGTATGAACACTATTTGTTCTAAGCGGAAATGACAGAAATGCGTGAAAAGAGGCTAGGCATGAGTAAAGACAATTAAACACGTGTTTACCGGATCATTCTCATGGAACACAACTAAATAAGGAACTGCATGCAACGGATGTGAAATGGCACAACCAAAGCACACAACGCAAAAAGAAAAGGCAAGGAGAAGGAATGCAAACTTGTTAGGACAGAGAGTAGTCACAAAACGACGTTTCTATTACTTCCAGAAATGCACAGTGCTATTACAATGATGAAAGAGGCCGATATCCACATGCGAGAGCCAGATCTAGAGATCTGCAACTCAAAATACAAAAAATATTAAGTCCTTAGCGAGAATGCATAAGGATCCAGAGTGTCCAACGTAACAAATGAGCCTAGCTCTTATTTTTATAGATGAATCAGTAGAAAGAGAAGAGGGAAAACTCAAATTTGAAATACCACCAACAAGAAGCATTCAATGCCTGCAAATCCGCCTGGAGATCGTGAAATACGCTTCCCCAAGCCTGTTTGGCGTGTTCAAGGAGGGCGGATCATATCAAATCAGGTGGTTGGAGCAATCAGATCTGCTCATCAATGCTTAGAGAGACGTTTTCCCATTTCTCACCTACCAGATCCGCCAAGAATTTGAATTTGAATATCTAGCACTATAGGCTGATGTCAGCAGCTCTCTGACAAGTCAGGCACGCGCCGATCTCGAGCTCAGTAGCGAGAAAATATGGTTGCGAGAAGATGTCAGAGTCGTCGGCGCACGCAAAACACGTGGGCGCGGATTGGCTGAAATGATGGCCAACTATGCAAATATTTGTCGTTTCTGCCACGTGTTACTCACTGATTTGTTGCAAGGATTCGGGCCGCCTGCTAGCGTGCTTTGGCTAGTTGTCAGGTGGCACACTTAAGCATGTCAGAAGATGACCTGGCACATAAGGGCGCAAAGGAGGCGCAAGGACGGGCGCACCAAGAAGAAAATAGAGGAAGGCACAGAGGGACGCACGTTGGGAAATGAGACAAACTGGTGAGCAAAGAACGCATGGTCAAGGCGCAACCATTACAAAGTGATGGGCGCAGCGCGCGCGAGGGCCAAGGACTTAGCTGATTGAAGCAAGTGTGAGACGCGCACAGGGTGAAGAAGTTGCTTAGGAAGAAGGCGAAAGCGCAGAAGGTTGGTGCAAGGGAGGAGTGGAATCAAGGAGGAAAAGGAAAATGGAAGGAGAGAACAAAAAACGGGCAAGGGCACCTTGAGGAAAAGAAGGGGCGCCAAGAGGAAACTACAACCAAGGAATTGTGCCAACTGAACCTGAGCGCGCAGCCTTCAATGAGGAGTTGAGAGCCAGAATATGTATACAAGTTACCCAAATAACTAGGAGAGTTATTTGGATAACAATTTCTAATGGGTGTGTGGAAAAAGTTTAAAAGAAACCAGATTTGCTTAAGAGTAAAGAGGATGCATTGGAAGAGGAGGATATCCACCATGCTAAGAAGGAAGAACCATCGCAGCAGCAGCTCATAATGATGGATCAGCCTTTGGGAGCCCTAGAAGCACCCACCACCATTGCCAAAGGTGATTCCTTGACTGATTTTCCGGACAACCCTATGAAAGCTCAAGAGAATGGAGAAATGGCTAGCAAGAACCAAGCGAAGTGGAAGGTAAAGAACTTTTGATTGTTAATGATATTCCCTTGATTTCTAATGGTTGCATGTGGCAAAATACTAAGGAAACTTGGAAGCATGAGGAGCAAGATGATGAAGTGAATGTTGGAGATAGCCCATGCAAGCCTCGTGTGAAAATAGGAGTTGAGCATATTAGGGGTGTCCAAAGGTATGGAGATATTCCAAAATCATTGCCTTCTTCTACACCAATTCAGTTTTGTTGTCTTGAGCCAATTGATGAAAAGAATGACAAAATGTCGTGGTTGAGGCTCCATTGTAAACCATGGCAAGTGGCTGCACATCATGATCAGCAAGCTGAAAATAGGGTTATAAGTGGAGAAAAATTTGAATATTGGAGGAAAGGTAAAGCGGAGCTTCCAAGTGAAGTTGTTATGAGGTACACCCATGAGACAAGGGCATTTCCGGGTGCCCATGACCACTTTCAGTCCGCTGTAATTTTCAGACCAGCAACTAATGGTAAGCCATATGATATTTTGTTTGATCATGACAAGAGTCTATTGCATCATTATTTATCATTGCCATGCTTTGGTGATCATAACTATGCTAATGAGGTAAAGGAGCAAGGTTGGGAGAAGACTCTTTGCCAAGGACTCATTATATATCTTTAGTAGGATTAATAGGTTGCCCTAGGTGGTTTACATTGCAAAGGTAGACTATATATAGGAGGCACTAACTACTATTTGATCATCATAAGAGCAATTGGGTCTTATTGTAAGGTGTGAAGATTGCCCGCTCGAAGTGGCTAAGTCTGATGTTATCTCTCAATTTTGGTATTCTTTGGTGTTATATTGTTGCTATCAGTAGTAATCTGAACCACCTGCACTGTCTATATCCATTATTATATCTCCACAATATGTGCATGCATTTCATTATGTCTTGCTGCAATATAACATTCCGCAATGGAGTGGATGCGTAATATTAATAGTATCTCCTTTCAATTATATTGGATCCTGATTTTTCTATGTTTCATGGTTTCCTTCGCATGTATTTTTTTATATTGTAACCTAGCTCTATCGTATGCAACACTTTCTCAAAATCAATATTGGATATCAGACCTGTATTTGTATCCATGCAACTAAGTTGATAAAATGAATTATGACAGATATGCTCCTCTTAACAAATTGAAGGCTTCCATGAGCAACTTAATTACGTTATTAATTTTTGTGGGATTTTACCTATACGGGGGAAGAACCAAACATCTAACCAAAAGAATCCCAAACGAAATAAGGTCTTCACAAACCTAATCTCCGCACATAAACACGCTATTGAAAGGCAGAATCAGACATAAAATTCAGCCAACAGCTTGTTAGTCTGCATCAGATACTGGTAGGGGCTTAGCTCCCATTTCGGGGGCTCTTAAGCTGCTGTTCCAGATCACTATTCTGCTATATATTTATTGCGATTAGCCCGTCTGATGGTTAAATAACTATGAGACTATTTCTTGTAGTCGTGACCTCGTTCTGGTTTATTTATTTTCAGATGGTAACTATGTCTATTCTTTAATATGATTTTTATAGCTATTAAAAGGCTGCCATGAGGTTTAAAAGGCTGCCATTGTTTCGGAAAAGGGGAATAGAGAAGCGAGGAGTATTTGCATCATTGCAGAGTTTAACGGATTTCACCAGTAACATTTGCATTTGAATCATTGTGCATGGATTGGCATGAACATTGTACTGATTTTGTTTTGGCATGAATATTGTACTGATCTCTATTGGACCATATAGAATAGCTATGGTAGCGGGTATTTTTGTTTGTTGGACTGTTGACGATGACGTCCACAGTGCAGTTGCCAACAATATTGAACTCTGCCGTAGGTTTGTATGAGAATACCTGGGAAGGATAAAGAGATGTCCGTGCGTTGATAATGTGATGAATGAGCTGCCGCCCAACACCTCCGCAACCCATTATCAGCACTGGGATCATTTTTCTTACTCCTCTCCCGCAACCCTTTGCCATCGCCTCCGCCTCTCACTGCGCCTGCCGGCTCACCTTATAAACAAACAAAATGAAGTGGTTCATACGACATGTATAGAAGGAGAATGAAATTATTTTAACATCCACAAGGCTACAGAGGACACTATGGGACAACATATCTTGTTAAAAAAACATTTGACATTCAATCCTCCGATTGGTGAGCTTGATAATCAACTCCCCTGTTTTTTCTACCATATTCTTGTTGAAAATATCTTGAAAGGATGTAGTAGCCACTGTGCTAGCAAACTGGGCCCTAACGTCCTTATAAGCATTACACTCCAACATGAAATGTTTCTCCGACTCCACTACACCAGACGCACAAAAGACACAGATTCTCTCTTCCCATGTCTCTTTAGGTCTTTTCCATCTTCTTGTTTCACATTGAAGACGATGTGAATTACTTCTCAATTGGGTATGAAGATCTTTGTTTTCCACGAGATATTAGCCCTTATAAAAGTCTTTTGTTGATGATCACATGTAGAGTTAAATTATAATATCTATTATTTCTCCCTAACGGCTTTCCCACATAACTTGGCGGACTTTATCTATAACAAAAGTTTGTATCTCTTCGCTATTATTAGAACATGCATTCAGGGAAATATTCCATTTTTAAGTCATTTGTTGTTTTGATTCATCCATGTCTTCTTTCTTTTCTCCAAAAGCTCATTGAGGACAACCTTAGGCCATCTACTACCTTCCATTTGCTCGATCTTTTTTAAATATGTTATGAGATGAACCATAGCAATAACTTGAAGAGGTACAACCCCTGTTTCCACTAGAAGAATCTCATATGGGACTGAGATCTTTAATTTGAACTTGCTAGTAATCATGCTTTTTTGAATCCTCTCAAATTGTTTCCACCTTGAATTTGAAATGTTGCTAGCCCAAATCTCACATCCATAAAGCACCACTAGAGTTACTAAAAGCCCAAACAAAGTCTGCATAGTTTCCAATCCCATAATTTTGCCTCTCTGCATTTGTTTTAGAAAGCATAAAAAGCTCTCCACCCCCTAAAGTTCTCTTTTTGCTACAGATCTCCCAACTGAGTTTGTTATTAAAGTCAAACCCAAGATATTTATACTTTGTTACTTCCTCTAAAATGTTTCCATCGAAATAGAAATCATACCGCGTTCTTTTCTTTCTATTGGAGAAGATCATAATCTTGGTCTTATTAGTGTTGACTTGCATCCCCACTTCTTTACAAAAGTGCTCAAGCGCACATAAGTGTTTTTGGAGGCCTTGAGCAGACCTAGCAATCACGATGGTCTTATTAGTATATGAAACTGTTAAATTTTGATTTACAATAAGAATCACAATGAGAGTGGTCACAACCGTAGCACACAAATTGTTAAGTGAGGAGCGATGATTTGTAGAGTGGTAGAAGCAACTCCAAGATGCAAACAAATAGTTGACATAGGTAGTAAGGTGTGTATTTATATGATCTTGATATTGTTGTAATTTGGTGGACAACACGCTAATGATGGTGCTTAATGTATTATAGTAATCAATTCACAATAAAATAATTGTAAAAGTAAAATAATTTTATTAGAATTTGAAATGTGTACAAACTAATGAACTCTTTAAGAGAGATGTATGTTTGGAGATTTATCTTTATACTCAAAACAAGCTACTTTATATCTATATAAAGGAGAATATGAAGGGTTTCAGATAGGAATCAAAAGGTCATCCTATATGGAGACCATTTGTATCCACCTTTGGAATAGATTCGAGAAGACATAAGTGGAAAAAATCTTAAATTTATCATATTATTACTATTTATTTTTTAGTGCTTCTTATTGATGTCATATCTCCTAGCTCGTTGATCGCATTTGTTAATTGCATGACCCGTTGGAAAGATGACGGAACAAGCTCAAAAAAATCACTATGACAATGGCACTATGGATACTATGCATACCTAAAGCCCATAAATGCTCTGAAGACCTCCAAAAATTGTAAAATACTAAAAGCTACTAAAAATAGATTTTTAGGACTTGTTAAAAATAACTTTTCATAAAGTCGATTCTTTATCATTACTTTCTCCTTAAAAACAATAGGACTCATTGTTCTAAAATGTTGACCAAACATGGAAATGGATTCTCAATCTAGCTCTTGGTGAACCACTTCTCTTAGTTTTTCATGTGACATGCCTTCAATTTTTGGTAATATGATTTTTGATGCTTCATGTCCTTTGCCACCTTGTCACAATGATCCGATCAAATTTCATTGGTGATGCACACTCTAGATTCAACTTTTTACTCTGCAAGTATCACTAATATTTGATATATCTACAAGTAGTGGAAAGTATGGGCGGAGCAACTCAACATTGAAAACTAGATGCAACGAGGTAGGGTGGAAGATTAAGCTCAAATGCATTCTCACCAATTTTTTTGGTGATGGTGTATGGCCCATATCGCAGAGGTATGAGTTTCCTATATGGACCCTTGAGTCACTCTTTTTGTAGATGTAGCCAAACCTTATCCCCCACTTGGAATTGATGAGGAACTTGGCGGGCATCATGGTTTTTCTTGTACTTATGGTTGGTTCTTTCCGAATCTCGTGAAGTTGTATTAGATGTGTCAAATTTGTTCCATGAATTTGGTTACCTTATCCACTTATTTTTGGTTTTGGGAAAATTATTCTTCCAACATAAAGGGCAATGCTACATCAATGGGAGCCAATGGTTGGAATCTAAGACATACTTGAAATGGGCTATGAGAGCTATGAAGAGATCAATTATAGCTATGTTGGACATACACAAGACTTTCATCCCATGTGCGTGGATGTTTGGAGTGATACATCTAAAGAAGATGCACAATCATGTAGTTGACTACCTTTGTTTTCCCATCGGTTTGAGGGTGGAATGTAGTGGACTTGTTCAATTTTGTGTCCATCTTGTACCACAAGTGCTGAGATAAGAAGATCTCCACAAATTTGGAATCCTTATTTGACACAATGCTTCTTGGAAGGCCAAAATGAACCCAAACATGCTCAAAGAACATTTTTGTAATCTCATTTGTTGAGATAACCTTCTTACAAAGTGTCAAGATTGTTGTTTTTGAGACCTTGTCAAACACCACAAAAACACATTCGTGTCCATGTCTAGTGGAAGGGAAACCTAACATGATCCATTGAAATAGACTCCCATGGTGTTCTTGGAATTGGCAAAGGCATGTAAAGGCCTTGGTTTCAATTGGCTAGTTTGGTAATCATTCAAGTTGTGCATGTTTAATGTATTTGGTAGCATCGTGATGGAGATTTGGCTAGTATAAATAGATTTTTAAGATTGTCATGGTTTTCTCTACTCAAAAGTGAGTTACAACCTGACTATAGTGAGCCTCCCAAATCAATTTCCAATGCTCCATGATGGAATATCTTATTCTCTCTAATGGAATACCAAGTTTTTGTTATGTACCTTGGGATATGATATTATAATGCATATGGGTTGATGGAGATGTCAACATGTGGCACACATCCCCCTTAGTTATATGTTTATAATATATGGGGTCACATAGGAATTATTTATATTGGGTAATGAGTTAGCCTACATTAAGATTAGGTGTTACCCATCCATTAAGAGTAATGCATGTCAATATAAAGGATATGAAGATCATTATGAGTTAGGTTGTGGATGTATGAGTTTAGTCTTTTACTTGGTAGAGGAATATTGAAGGTGCCCCCTTGAAGTGGATTCCCATCTTGGGATATTATGGAGTTACTCCTTCCTTAAGGAGCAATGTATGGTGTTTCCTTACCTTAAGGGTATTATTCTGCATATAATGAATATTTATGCATCTTGGTCCACAAATATCTCTTGTGTTGTGTTATCTTTTGCAGATCATTCATTTATTATATGCAAGGATCTTATCAAGTTGTATTGGAGCATCGATCTAGGAAAATTGTGGTATGAAACCCTAATGTTTGTGATTCACCTATATGTTGAGGTTGACAAAGAATATTCACTCCAAATTTCATATTTTTGGAGCTATTTTGCGAAAGATATGTGTGTTTTAGGGTTAAAACCATAATTTTCATGTTTCGTCTATATCTTTTGAATTTTGGAAAATTATTTATTGAAAATTTTGGGTTGCGGTGAATACATTTCAAGGTGATACATTGAAAATTTTAGAAAGTTTGGATCTATTTTGTGAGAGTTATTGCAATTTTATGGTTTTTCACAAATTAGTTCCATAGGCCGAAATATTAGGAAATTTTAAGAATTTTTACATTTTCAAAAAGATCTCAAAAATATAATTGGGGTCTATGTTATATTTATTTTATTTTTGGCTGACCTCTAGCCGAAAGAGGTAGGACAAGTTTTGATCAAAAGGGTTTATTCCTAAAACCTTAGTTTTTGTGGATCATGGGGATGAGAATTTTTATGGAGATGGCAAGATTGATGTTAGAGAATGGTGGATCCAATTTAAAGAAAAAAATTCACCCAAGTTTGTGGTTTCATTTTCATCTTTGGCAGGGTGGTCTAGCACGAACTTGGTGTTACAATTGAAACAAGGGAGTACATATTGGTCTTGGGAGGAAATGGAACATGTTTTCTTAGATCAATGGGCCAAAGAAGATGAAGAAGAAGAGGATGTTGTAGATGAGGATGAAAAATAATATTTTGATGAAGAAGATGAATAATATGAAGAAGACAAAGTTGATCATGAAGAAGTTATGCATGATTCAGAAGGAGAGACAACATATCAAGATACAAGTTCAGATAGTGCATCTCTAAGGAAGGAAGCTTTAATATTTCAATTTGAAGGGTGCATTCAAAGGAAAAAGGTAATTGTTTCAATAAACCCTGGAACAAATATAACTTAATCAATATGGATGTAACTCAACATCTACATGTTCAAGTAAAGCATATCAAAGAATCTCAAGTGGATGGTAAGCATATTCAAGTTTTTGAAGATTTAAAGCTCTTTATGGATAAATATGTTTTTCATTCATATTTTTATGCTTTAGATATGGATAGTATGCATATTATTCTTGTATATCCCTATTTAGAGACATTGGGAACAATTAATATTAATGTGTAAAAGAAATTCATGAAATTATGGTACAAGAGAAAGAAAATTGCATTACAAGATATCACACTTAAGAAGGAAAAAGTAATGTAAAGATGGAGCATGAATATGACTTTGAAGATGGTGAATAATGGAATAAGGATGATTTAGAAGGAGAGGATGAAGAACATGATGAAAAAGATAAAAATAATTCATCTACTCAAGAGAAAACAAAAAATAGTAAACAACAAGGTGGAAGAGGAAAATAAAGTTGAGGAAAAGGTTGATAAGGTTGAGGATACTAAGGTTGCACCATATAGACACCCACATCATCATGAGAGGAAACAATCATGGAGACATGTTAGGACACATGAGGGAAGCAATCTATATGGATATACAAGGAATTGGAGGAGAAATCATTATGGCTATACATGACATCAATGGAGCAACAATTATATGACATGGAATCACATGAATAATTATTATGGATATGCATGGATGCCAAGGAGGAACAAATATGGACATGGATGGAATCAGAGGAGTGTAATGGAATATGGAATTAGGTTTGGAGAAGTATCACCCACTAAGATTTCATATGGGTGGTTGGATGATTGAGCATGGAAACAAGTGTGCAATGATTTAAAGCACACTCACTATATGGCTTCTTCTTATGTTTCGGGACGAAACATGTCAAGGAGGGAGGGAATGCTATGTACCTTGGGATATGATATTATAATGCATATGGTTGATGGATATGTTGACATGTGGCACACATCCCCTTACTTAGTTATATGTTTATAATATATGGGGTCACATAAGAATTAGTTATATTGGGTAATGAGTTAACCTACAGTGGGATTAGGTGTTACCCATCCACAAAGAGTAATGTATGTATATATAAAGAATATGAAGATCATTATGAGTTAGGTTGCAGATGTATGAGTTGAGTCTTGTAATTAGTAGAGGCATATTGGAGGTGTCCCCCTCGAAGTGGATTCCCATATTGGGAGATTGTGGAGTTACTCCTTCCTTAAGGAGCATTGTATGGTGTTGCCCTACCTTAAGGGTATTATTCTACATATATTGAATATTTGGGCATCTTGGACCACAAATATCTCTTGTGTTGTGTGTAATCACAAAATCACACATTTACTATTACATTTATATTGTCGGGTATGTTGATTTATATATGGATCTTGCATGATAGAAGTATTTACTAGTGACCCATTTATAGGTCTTGTGGTCAGTTAGACAGTGTCACCGTGTTTTTCTAGTTCGACTCGTAGCGATTGTCTCTATAGTTTTGGCCATCTTTTAGGGTGTCTTAGATGTCATAATTTGTTCATTTGTCATCTTTAGGTCTACATTGGGGCGCCTCGGGGCACCCTAATCCGTGATTTTAGGCACCCATGTCATCGTAATTTGTGGTCTTAATTTATTTGTTTGATGTCTATTTTAATGGTTGCCCCGTGTATTCCCCTAGGTCATAGTCGGCAGTTTGAGTCACTAGTGTCAAAATTTGAGCAAGAGATCCCTATATAAACAAAGCATACTCACTACATTATGGGCGGACATCTCACACATCAAGGGCAGCTATCTACTAAGGAAAGGGATTGTATTTGGGCTTCTTCTACATCTACATCACATAATCATAGGGGAAAGGGTTGTATTCTTTCCATTCCATCCACCATTTTGCATTTTACATCTAGTTATTCCCCTTACTACTGCGACATTGGCGTTAGGACATCCTAGGCACAAAATTGCACACACACGCACATAGAACTACATTGAGTTTGAAATGTAGTGCAACGCTCAGTCATAAGACCACTAGTTTGGTAGTTGAGGTCAATCCGACCTATTCATGTGCATTTTTCTTTTTAGGGATTGATGCTTTGGATAGGGTTTTGCAGGTAAATCTTCATAAAACGGTTACAGTGATATAGGTGAAATTATTGTGACACCCATGTGACATGAGTGAAGATAACACAGAGATACTGTGACACTACTAGTTTCATGTTTCAAGTATTTCCACAGTCTACAACGCCTAGAACACAGACCAGGGGCACCCCAGGGCACCTAATACACTCCGGGCACCTTAGTACATGGATAAATAGTCAACTTATGCCCTTCCCAAAGTCATTCGGTCATAGCTTGCCCAATCCACACACCCGATCCTGCTATATTCTAGACACAAGTGAGGTAAGTTATTTACAGGTTAGTAACATATCCCTCTTATTTCCATTATTTCAATCCATTCAAATATAAAAGAAAAATATATTGAATATAACACTTAGTTTCTATTTAGATTAACTTATAAATAACTAAAAACATGTATATGTATGTACCTTGGGATATGATATTATAATGCATATGGGTTGATGGAGATGTTGACATGTGGCACACATCCCCCTTAGTTAGTTATATGTTTATAATATATGGGGTCACATAAGAATTAGTTATATTGGGTAATGAGTCACCTACATTGGGATTAGGTGTTACCCATCCATTAAGAGTAATGTATGTCTATATAAAGGATATGAATATCATTATGAGTTAGGTCATGGATGTATGAGTTGAGTCTTCTACTTAGTAGAGGCATATTGGAGGTGTCCCCCTCGAAGTGGATTCCCATCTTGGGAGATTGTGGAGTTACTCCTTCCTTAAGGAACATTATATGGTGTTGCCCTACCTTAAGGGTATTATTCTACATATATTGAATATTTGGGCATCTTGGCCTTGTGTTATCTCGCAACAAATTATTCATTTATTATATGCAAGGATCTTTTTTTTTTATTATAGCCGAAAGAGGGTTGAGGGGACCCTACCCCATACAAAGTTTACAAATATTTAAAGAAAAGGGCCAAGGGAGTATCCATTGAAGCCCATACTGAGACACAGACCAAACCAACTACAAAACAAAAGTATCCACCATAGCAAAAACAAACATAGACAAACTAATAACAAGAGTCCAACAAACTAACAATAAGTCCATGAACTAACAACAAAGCAAAAACCAAAGAAAACATTCCAGAAAGAGTACCCTTCATTATTCTTTTATCAGATCACCCACCGTATGCATGCACCCATTCCATTCCTTAACCAAGTTGGCTATAGTAGATTTCTAGAACTTATAATTCGGCTCTGTTATCTCCACTTTAGGCCAATTCCTTCTTTTTCTTTAGTCTTCACTATTTCCATGGAATGGATCATATTCACAAGGAGTTTAAGATGGTGGATAGTGCTCTTTACATTGAGTATGTGAACATATCTGATCTGAAGAATAATCCCCTTCATCTTCAACATGTCATTCTCCATGCCCAAACATCTTTCATTTGCATTCTTTAATTGTTTGCTAAGAACAATAGATGTCAGCTTTTCCACTTTTTCTTGCAACTCCCTTAGGTCAATTGTCACCATGTTGATCTTGTGTTTGTTTATGTTAGTGTCTAACTTGCAATTCTCAAAATCCCTAAATAAAAGCTGGAATTGACCACAAAATCCTGGGCTTAGTTACTATGGCCACACTACGCCTATTCTCCGTCCCCGAAAACACTCTTCAATAAAGATTTAAATAATGGTGGATCCTTACAAATGGTTGGAATGGAATAATGAAGAAATGAAGAAATGGGGAAAAGAATGGAAGAATGGGGAACTTTATTTACTTCTGGAGGAGGAGAGGGAAATCCTTCCTTAAATCAACTTCTAATTTCCCCCAAGTGTCGACCTCGTTCTGCACTTGCTAATAGAGGTCACCCACCAGGGCACTCACTTCTTCAAAACTAAGCTCCTCTCCCTTAGTGCTCATTGTCTCCACAATATCTTCCAGTTGCTTGCCCAAATCCTCAAGCACATCCATTCTCCAAGTGATTTGAGGGTATAATTCCTTTAGTTGGTTCTTGATTGAGCCCTACAAGGTCTCAATGGCCTCTGATTTCTTTTCTACCTCGGCTAGGATCTTGTCTCGCTCCACCCTATTCCCTTTGTTCTTTTCCTAGAACTCCTTGAGTTCTCGCCTCATGGGTGGCAACTAGGATACTTTCCACTCTATCTCTATCTACACAATTGTCATAGGAAACCTTAGCAACTTGTGTTGTGTCTTTACATCAGCGAGGATTTTTTTGTACTGAGCAATAATCTCCACCACCTTCATCTTATTTTATTTCTCTTGGTGTGCCAACACCTCCTCCACTGATTCTAGGGCAAGTGGTCACCTCTCCATGGTGATTATGTAGGTCAATTCCTCTAGGCATTGCAAGGATGATCCATACTTTTGCGCGGGTAGTGTTAAGTCTGGATGCTTTAGGAAAATGACATCTGTGATCATCTCTATCTTCTTGTATGCCTCACGCACTCTTGCATTTTCATCTTTCAACTCATGCCTTAACTGAGTGTTGATTAGCTCTTCCTGTTTCAATTATTTGGTCTTTTCTAGGAGCTCCTCTTCCCTTTTCTCCAACTCTACCTCTAGGAACTTTACCCTGTCATTTCTCCCGAAGAGCCTGGCTTCAACCTCAACTGAGACTTTGTTGAGCGCGTTGCAGATTTGTTCATTTGACAGCCTCTGAGCATTCACCAAGGGGTTTATCCCTTTTGTTTTGGCACTTACATCAATGCCCCTTGGCTTACTTTAAATTCTAGCTCATCAATGTGGGACTCAAATGCCCATGAGAACATTTTCCTCATCTGAGGGTATGCACCTTCCTCATCAAATTAAGTCACAACTAAAAGTTGTTCCGTTGGAACGGTGCTCTAGAATCGCACGTGCAACAATTTGTTTGGATCATCAATGTAGCCCATTACTTGAACTTGTGATGCTTCTGCACTCTTCCTCCCTATGTGTGCGACCTTTGGGAAGCTAACAATAGAATTAGGATCTCCTCCCATGCTTCCATATTCTTTTCCCACGTTTTCTTCCTCATGTTCCTTCATCACCGCATTCCACTTCTTGTTCCACTAGGTCCTTGATGATTTTTGTAACTTATTTCTCCGTCTACCCTTTCTACCTATTCCTTCATGAGGCTTGGGGTAATTTTTCCTTTTGTAACTTCTTCCCTTCCTACCCCCTTGCCTTGGGTTTCACTTCTTCTTCATCCTTCTTCTCCTTCGTTATACTCATCATCTCCTTCTTCTTAAGAATCATGTATTTTATAGATAGGATGGTCTTCGCCTCCTGGTTCATCTTCATCATCATCATCTTTGTCACCGATGTAGGCATCTAGGTCTTTTGTTTCTTTTGAATCAATCTCATCCATCACCTTTTGCTTCTTCCTTATTGGGGATTCTAGTACAGGGGATTCTTTTCTTTCTTTTTCTTCAACAGTGATGTCTTCTGGCGATTCCTCCCGAGTGAGGGGATCTTTCCCGCTCCCACGCCTCTTCTTCTAGGGTCTTTGCTTTGACTAGAGACTTCTTCCTCCATGTGTAAGTACTAGGCTTAGTGTTTTTCTTCGACGCGCTCACCGTCTATGTAGTTTAAACGCTTGGTGCCTTCTGCACCTCTTCTCTTTCTCTCTTTCTAAGTGCGAAATTCTTCCTTCCTGTAGGATCTTCAGGGATGGAGACATCATTCTCCAAGTAAGTACCTTTTTCAAACTTTAGCCTTATGCGAAGGTATATCCTTGCTGCAGCCCTTCTAGTGATTGGAAGTGTTACAGGCTTCATCATTTGTATCTTGTGGGAGACGTATCTCTCCATGTACGCGCACTTCTTTGGGTAGACTAGCTTCCGACGTAGCTCGCGGTGGTCTGCATCTACCTCACTAAGGTCAAACCTTAGTCTCTTGGCCTCCTTGAACCGATTAACTCGGCTTGGAAGTATAACGCGGTGAAGGAGAAGGGTAGTTTACACCATGGACTCATGTTCTCATATGTCAACCTAAATCTACCAATGCAAAAGTGTTGGTACACTACAAATTCTACCTCTCCATTCACGAGCATGGGCAACTGCTATGGGATTATCCACTCAGCCCTAAATGCATCACACATTCACTTATACCACTTCTCTAGGTGCACCTTGTGAGCGGCCATCATGGTTTCAAAAGTGTATTTCAAAAATCTATTTGCGGGGCAAGGGATCCTCTTCTGGATATTCCCAAACAAATTTTTATGGCCCATCGGGCACTCCAATCTCTAAAAACACAATGGTGAGGAGGATGTTACCAAATATTATCTTCTCTCCCTCCTATGTACTACTTATAATCTCATCCACGATGAAAGTAGACAAGTTGTAGATGGTCCTTCTGATATTTTTCGGCATACGTTCACCATTCCTTGTTTCCATATTTCTTGATCATTGACCTTGGTTACGAAGCGTGTGGCTATCCTCATCACTGGGTCTGGTATTTTTGAGATGTCAAAGTATCTCGAACCCTTCTTATAGTCATACGTGGCTATAGTCTCTTTGATAGCCTCTTTGTCGCTTAGATCATCATCAATGTTATCTCCTTCATAATTGAGGCCTGTGAACTTGGATATCAATTGTGGTGTGATGCATACCCTGCACCCCATGAAATAAAAATGATCTTCATGCATGCACGACATCAGCCACTGGTAAAGGCACTCAAGTTTTCCAAAGTAGGGAAACTCGTATAATTGTAATAGTCCAACCTTCTCTAATTTGACCTTCACCTCATCGTTGTAAATGGGCATTTTGTATGACGTCCTACTATTAGTTGGTCAAACCAACTCCAGTGCCATTTATTTCTCCATTGTGCTTGTGTGATGATTATAATCGCTTATGGCCATCTTCCACAGGTGTGACTTCCATTCTTTCCTAGAAATACCCCATCTGGGTACTACATTTTTACGTACCATTCTTTGTTGGTGCTTGTGACGGCAACGATTTGCTTTCCCTTGCCCTTGCCCTTTGTTTTATTTGGTGAAACAGTTGGTTTCCTTGGTGCCATTCTTCTGGTCGGTGCTAACACTTAAATCCTCTTCCCCTTTCTTTGGTCTACCACTCTGTCCAAACCCAAAGCTCAACCTTTTGAAGAAACCCTTCTAACTATGTGCCCTAGCTGCCAAACCCTAACTGGAAAAATCCTTTCATGAGATGACGCTTCCTTAATAAACTTTCCCATGCTCGTGTACTCCTTCCACATTGGTTTTCGGATATACCCTAAATGTTCTTTCAAACTTCTTGGATTCTCCTTTCTTCACACAAATTTCTCTCTGGATGCCCTAGTTTGTAAGAGCTTCTTATTTTTCATAAACACAAGGTAACAAATGAATTACCTGACCTTGTATTTATAGTTTTTGCTTCTTTCCAGCATTAAATGTTATACCAGCTACTAATGTACTTTAGCATTAAATGTGGCTTTTTCCACTAAGTCGTCTTTAAGCACCTTTACCCACGTTCCATATCCTGTGTGAAAAACCCTTTACAACCTTCTCGCGCACAAAAATTCAACCCGACCGAAGACTCTTACGCTCACGCCTATTGTCAAGGCACTTCTTCTGTCCACCCAATTTTTTCCTTCGCTTACCTCATGTTGTTCCTGCACTTTTCATCCTTTCTATATGTTGTTTCGCAGCCTTTTTAACACCAACCATTCTTGTCCACCTTCTCTTCTACGTGCTTCTTACCCTTACGTGCTTTTCATCCTTCAACTAGGCCATTCACTATAACTTCCACTGCCGGTTCAAATTTGTATTAAAGGCCTATACTTTGCATCACTCCACCCCACACTAAAACAGATGCGTGGTCCTCTGTGCATACACAACCTTAGAAAAGTAATGTGGTTACCGACACGTGATGCACAAAATGAAACAAAATGAAATGAACAAACAACGAGAAAGGGAAATTCTAAGATAATTGGCAATACTACCTTATTACAAACACTAAGAAGACTTATTTATAGTAGGGATTCAACCTACTCCCATGAAGTGACCTGTAACCTCATCCCATCCAAAGTGCTTGAACTAGTAGGTTCTCGAATCAAGAATGTATGAGATGATGTAAGGTCCCAACCAATGGACTTTCAACTTCCTAGGATGCATCGGATACTTGGAATCATATAATAACACAACTTGCCCAACCTCAAACTTCTTGTTATTGATATGATGATCATGCCATGCCTTTTGTCTTGATTTTTTTGTCTTTTGACACCATCTAGCAAGTGATCACCTTTCGTCTGGCGAATCAACTTATCAACTCTTTCTTCCAGTGTTTGATCATCAACTAACCCCCTACCTACGCGTGTTATACACAACGATGGTAACATGAATTCCATTGGTAACACAACCTCCACGCCAAACACCAATTGAAATGGTGTGGCCTTGTTCAACCTTTTGTAGGTTGTCCTATATGCCCATACAATGATTAATACCTTATCATCCCAATCTTGTCTTCCAACGTCACATATCTTAGTTAACGTATGACTTAGTATCTTGTTAAATGCCTCAACAGTTCCATTTTCTTGAGGGTGATATGGGGTAGTCTTATGATGGGCCACCATAAATTCTACTAACATAATCCTGACTGTTTCATTGAGAAAGTGTGTACCCCTATCACTTGTTAAACTTAAAGGACAACCATACATGTTGATTATGTTCTCCCATAAAAATATAGCAGCTGTCGCCGTGGTGTAATCCTTTGTAGATGATTCCTCTTCCCACCATGTCAAGTAATCGATGCAAGTGATTATATAGCGCTAGATCATTGATAATGCTTCGCGCTCAATAGTTGTGTAATTCTACTTTGCTAGTGTCAACTTCCTACTTGCAAAGCTCAAGGGATGATCAACAATTCCCTCACTAGGTTGTGCTAGCACTACTCCCATAGTTGTCCCTGAGGCATCCACATGCACATGGAAAGGCTTATCCCAAGAAGGAAAACATAATATGGGCACCGTGACAAGCCTTTCCTTTAAAGTGTCAAATGCCTTCTGCTGCGCCTCTCCCTAATGAAAGGAACTTTTGTGTTTCAACAATTCTTCTAAGGGTGTGGCGATCTTGGCATACCCCTTGATGAACTTCCTATAATACCTCGTGTGTCGAAGGAATCTAAGCACTGCACTTTAACTAGTAGGCTCCTCTAATCCTACGATAACTACAAATTTGGTGGGATCCACGAGTAAGCTGTCTTTGCATATAATGTGTCATAATAGGGTTCCAAATGGAGTGGCAAAGACACTTTTGGTATCAAAATTTGTTCACCCTAACAAGCCGAGCAACAACACAGATTGGATGTGAAGCTTAGAGGAAGATAGATCATAGTGTGTGTCATTTTGTAGCCGGGGATGAGATCTAACTAGCCCTTTGTTACTCAGTTTGTGGAGAGATGGATAGCACCTTCAAGAGGATTTGACCTATCCTCACTACTTTAGGTTGTGCCTCTTCGACCAGGGTGAGAGGACCCTTAGTGTAACCTCTGTTTGATGAAGGAGATGGAGATATCCTTCATTTGGATAAATTTTATGAAGAAAACCTTGGGAAAATACGGTCAATACTCCATAATTTAACTCTTAAGAGTTGTCACTTCTAAATGATGGAGATACTTTCAACACAAGGCTAAGGTTATTGAAGACATTAAGAAATCCTGAGTGTTCTGCATATTTTAATAAGTAGATTTTGTTCCTTTGTTGATATACAGGGAAAAACAGGGGTAGTTCGGGATGGATAAATGGTTTTTGAATGATTTTGGTGGGAGATGAAGCAGGATAGAGTTGATTATACCAGATCTTCGAAGGGACTTCACAACAATGAACACTCAACAACATAATACTTGAGCAGTTAAGACGTTGCTTCAACTAGAAGGTGTGCTTTAATAGAGGCCCAGATCAACACGTTTTCACATAATATTTGAGACTCTAACACGAACGCTTGAAATGAAAGACTCAATTAAACACCAAAGTCTCTGATCAATCACACCTAAGGTACACCTGAAGACTTATAGACATCTTTATCAACAAATGACAGTGAATTGATTTTAAATTAGTTTATCCCATCCAAGATGAAGGCTCTTCATGAAATGAAATTGCAAATACCATTAAACTATCATAGGGACGAGATCCTATGTGATTTCACAAAGATTTCAATGTAAGATTGCAATAGGAACGAAAGAAACTATTTGTAGACATTACAAACAAAGCATACACAAATTTCTAGAGATTCAACACAAATTAATTTCAAAATTGCTTAAATTCATTAATAGGGAAAGCTTCTAGAGCAATCTCAGTGCTCGTCAATGGCTATACATCTATAACGAACTTGACATGATAGAAAATCTAACACAAAGGAAATTAACTAGGTATCTCAGACGGGTTTATGAGAATACAGATTTCTCAAATTTTCTCTTAAGAATTCAAACTCCAAACTTTTACAAGAGTATTCTCATTGCATTTATACATTTTTCTCACTCAATTTCCCCCAAAAGAGAAGAATATTCGAGTGACCTTTGCTTGTTACCAATTTTTTAGATAATGACATTTAACAAATTCAGATCCGAAAGTTGTTAGGTGGACTAATTATGAACTGATCATGTTTCTTGGGCCCTTGACTAATGACTAGGATGCCATGCCACAAATTTTTGGAAATCCTTCTAATCATTCTAATTATGTCATGTAAGAAATACCATTTTTAATCATTTTCTAGAGACTCTGCACAACTAGATATGGCCGGTAATAATTTTCACTCTCAAGGCAACACCTTTTTCATCTTTTGCGCCTGTACTTTCATCATTTCATTCTTTTCCCATCTCTTTCCTTTGTAATTCTACCTCACATCCATTTCCTCTAGTAATTCCTATTTTTGCGAGTGCCTGAGCAATTCCCACTTCAAAATATTGACCATTAACAATCCTTGGACTCACAATTTAAGTTTCAAATCCATTCAAATGGCACTTACAGACAGAGACAACAAGGAATTTCATCAAAGAACGATGAAAAATAGTGCGTATTCACGTCTCCAAGAGTCTTGGAGCAAAAATGGTAGAAAAATAGGTGAAATGCACAACAACCATTGATTCTGCCCCTTTTCTACTTTATATCACAACCATCCACATGTTTCCTTAGCACAACTGCAAAGGAGAAGTACAAGGGAAAGTTTCCAAATAAGTGTGGGCCTTCCACATGCCCTGGGCCCAAGAAAAACACCTTTTGGCCTTTGAAAAGTCTTAGTGTAAAAAGGAGCAGCGAAAGCCTCCACGTGTCTTCATGGCGCTCTTTTGATATGGTGCCCAAAAATAGAGACCCCAAATGAGCGTGGGTTCACCATGTGTCTTAGTCAGACAGAGTTTTGCAAAAGTTGAAAGTTCAATAGAAGGTGCCATGTGTCTAGGGTCCGAGATAGTTTCTTTTGGCCATTGAAAATTCCAAGCAAAGGGCAGAGTGAGCGGAAGCCTCCAAGTGTCCCCATGGCACTTCTTAAAAATAAAACTTAGGGTCGGTCCCCAAACAGCGGTCCCTCCACGTGTCCCAAGCCTCTAGAAAGTTGCTTGAAAAGTCTAAGTATGGGAAGACCCGATGGAAGCCTCCACGTGTCTTCATGGAGAAATTTCGAGATGGTGCCAAGAGTGGATACCCAGAACAATCATGGGCTCACCACATTTCTCGGAGCCTTAGAAAATTACTTTGAAAAGTTTAAGTACAAAGCGGAGCCGGTAGAAGCCTCCACATGTCTCCCTATCGCAATTGTTAAGGTGGGACCTTGAGGTAGATCCTCAAATGAGCGCTAGCCCTCCTTGTGTCCATGGTCTGCCAAAACTATACCAAATGCATGAAAAATTTGTCTAAGTCTGGGGAAAGCAGCGGAAACCTCCACATGTCCCCCCAACGCAACTCCAAGGCTAAACCAAAAGGTGAATTTTCAAATGAGTGTTGTTCCTCCACGTGGACAAGTTTTGGGTTGAAGTAAGCCTTAGAGTTTTTAAAGCCTTACCGAGATGCATCCAACCAAAAAGGGCCACGTTTCCACTAATGTTGAGATGTAAATTTGACCAAGAAAAATACACTCGTCAAATCGTAAAATGTAGGAAAATCACCATTTGAGCTCGGAAATGAATCTTTCTTCAAGGACAGAGAATTTGGAAATGTTATAAGGCTCAAATATGATCCTCTAAGCTACATCCAATCATGTTTCCATAGGTATTTGGGACAAAAATGACAGGGACAAAAAAATGTGACTGTGGAAAATGGAAGGAAAGGAAAAACCTAAGTTTTACGCCCAAGTTATAGACTCTTTCATATGGACAGAGGAACGAAAAACAAATTTTGGACTTTTAAGTGATCCTCGACCAAGGAAGGGACTGATCATGGAAACCAAATGGAGGACAAAGTCTTCAAGCATCAATATGGGGAGATAGAAAACACGATAGAGCCCACAAACTGGAGAACTTCAAGGACAAACAGGGCGAGACTAATTTGAGCACCAACAGACATATTTCTTAATGTTGAGGGATACCCTCAATTGTCGACATCTCTCAAACATCAGTCTTAAGTTGTCACAATGGTCTTTCACCAGTCCATACACAGTCCAGTCATCCAGATAAACTTGAAGAAACTTATTGATGAAGAACACAACAGGCACATTCTTCAATCTAAAGAGCATAACCATGTAGGAAAAACTTCCCCATTCAATGGTGAAAGTTGTCTTTCTCTAGTCTTCCCTTACAATCCTGACTTGGTGGTATCCTAAGAATCCATTTGACAAAGAGTAGACTTCGCGCTTGGCTACTCCCTTTAGAATTTCTTCAGTAAAGGGGGTTGGAAAGGGATCGATGACACTGCATTCAAATTCTTGTAGTCAACGCAAATTATTATCCTATCATCCTTCTTAATACTAATAACCATTGAGCTTATCCATTCTAACTCTTCCACTGTCTCAATGATACCAGATGCTATCATTTTGTCTATTTCTTCCTTAACCCGTATGCACATATTTAGATTCGTCTCGATATGGCCTCTTTCGAATAAGGCACACACCTTCCTTCACTTGATCTTCATCTCCCCAAGGAATGGTGGATGCCTTTGAGTTCATGGTACCGCAAGGGAACAAATCTTGGAACTTGTGTAACAGATCAATGATCTTTGAAACTTCTTTTTCTAACCAATAGTCACCGATGATAGCCTCCTTAGGTTCTGCCTCCATCCCAATGTTAACCTTCTTCATCTTCAAGGGCTCATGGTAGGCACGTGCTCACTCATCAACGTTGTCAATGACCTCGCATGTACCCTCCGAATGATTAACATCCAATGTCTCCATCTCTTCTCCATCTATTACATAGACCATTTTTCCCTTTTCTTTTTCCATACATGCGTGCTCAAAATGTACTTCCTCTAATTCTTCTTTATTGAGGCGCGTCTCCAAATAAGGCTCACCTAGCAATTCTAGTAGCATATCCTCTACCATAGCACTATCTCCCATTATAAGGTGCTTGATCATTTGTAATGCTTTATCCAGTGATGGTTTGGTACTCCTATATTCAAAATCTTGAATGAGATCAGACGCCAACTCTTGCCAATTACCCATCTAACGACACATCTCTCGAATGACCTTGTAAGGTGGAATACAACTTATGTACCCATAAAAAGTTGACAATGCTTTTGCACTTCCCATCCAAGCCTCCTCGCATGCTTGGATATGAAATGAAGTGATCTCTTTGCCATGGTAGTCTTGTATGACCATGGACGCATTGCTCTTGGAGAACCTTACAAAACATGCTATCCTCACCTCACACCAATCTAGGAGGCTCTCGCAATATGTATCCCACTAGTGCGATGCAAGTACATAGTAGGTTATAGCTAAGCATTCCTCTTCTTTCATCCTCATTTTTCCACTGAGCTTCCATTTCCCGTAGGAAAATTTCAGGGTATGCCCCTCCAGAGTAACTTGGCAACTTCTTTCCTCCTAGGCGCTTGATTGAGCATGCCTTTGTCACCCTTGTTACAGGTCCTTTTAATTGTCACCCAATTAACTCATAAGTCCCATGTGCCCAATTGTTGCATGCCACACTAGTGGTATCACTTAAGGACTAAGCATCCTCAAACTAGATAACTCCCTCCGTGGGGTGAATTATCTCAAGATCTCTAATGGAGCACACATAGATTCTATCAAGGAATTCTTCTCCCAATGGCTCCATGTAGGGTGTTGACTTCCCATCCATCAAAGGGATGATCACCCTTTCTTCCTTGTTCTCGAAGCTGATATACCCTTTGTTAAACCTTAGGTCGGCATTGTTCTTGTAACACCATGGGTGCCCAAGCAACGCTGGAAAGTTTTCTACCTTGGTGAGCACTAAGACTTCAAATTATTCAGTGAACTTGGCCCCTTGAATGGTGATAACTACATCCTTTAGGACTCCAATGGGAATTGCCTTAGTCTTGTTTGCCATATACAACACATTTGAAGATGGCTACAATGCGGGCCTTCCCATCTGATGTCAAGAATCTAAGGTAAGAAAATTCACCTATGCTCTCGTGTCAATGAGGATATTTCTTAGAATCCACCCATCAACAACTACATTCAAAGTAATCTCCTTGTCATATTCAAGGATGTGAGGAGGAAGGTTTGCATGCAAAACCTATCTTTTGTGCTCTACTCGGCATGTGGTACCTTCTCCCTTAGCCATTGTCGGGGAAGGGAATAATATTATCTTGATTTAAAATTTTACATACTTCCTTGACCTCATCTAGGTCACTCCTTGGAACCTCGTTATCCTTCCATTGCTCCATCTCCCTCAATTTATCCTTAAGACATTGGATCTCCCCTTGTAAACTCTTAATGAGCGTGGTCCTGGATACTTTCCATGTACAACTTCCTCCCTTTAAACTAGTGTCCTTGGTCTTGGCATCTCCTTAGCATGTGCGACCTCTACTCACATCATCACCAAGCACATGTTCTAGCACCCCAAGTAGCACACGAGAAAAACATGACCCTTGTGGATAAGGTTCCAGCCTGACGACTTTGGGATCAATAAGGGAATATTCCAGGCATGCGATGGAGGGTTCTAGAAGAGAATCATCATGTAGAGTGGAGAGCTCGGGTCTATAAAGGCATGCTCCCATGGAGGACCACTTCGACACTTGGTGACCGATCTGTAACTTTTGGAAGGCATGACGGTGGGTGCTAAGGCTATATATACAAGCACCCGGTAGAAGAAAAGGATATAGTTGAAGAGAGGCGAAGCCCTGTAGAAAATAAAATGGAGGGTGTTATGGCTAGGGATTAGGAGAGCTCTGTGAGCAATAACATATAGAAGGGGATGGGTTCTCATTCTTCTTTGTAATATGATGAGCATAATATAGCTTTGATGCATGATTTAGCTTTACATAATTATATGAGGATCTGTTATGACCTCAAGGGATGTAATGTGGGTTATTAACTTTGATAGTATGAATATAATGCTTTGTTATAAATCATTTATGTTCAATACTTATGCATTTCCTTTATGTATAAATCATCTCCATGTGTTGCTTGTTATTTCTCTTACCTGCATACAATGAGATGACAACTCTTCCTAAGTTCATAAGAATGTGGTTTAGTTATTTTCTGTCCTGCATTTGATTATTTGTTCTAAGATGATGCATTCTCACAAAACTCACATAAAGGAGAGACTCAATGCCCGCGCGTGCCTCGGGTGAGTGCCTAGCGCCTGCTGGGTGATAGGCCAACGCGCATGGGATTTTCCTGTTCTGTGAAGGGTATAAAAATGACTACATCTTGGTTCCATTGCTAGGACCTCTTTTCAAATTTGTTGTGAGAAATGGCATGCATATTTTCCCTATGATGTGTGATGATAGAGCACTTGACCTTAGAAAGTGTTAAAACATGGTTCAAGAGCATGGAGGATGATTTTGCTCAAAGATTTAGCACTAGATCTGAGTTCAATGCGCGTAGATGGGTAGAAGAGAACCTATACCATGAGTTATATGAGACATTATTTTGTTACTTCCTAATAGAACTATAAGAAAGACTTTCGAATATGCATCAGATCAGCCGGTACTATAGATCGCGCTTGTGGACCCAAGATGACTATTAGAGGCTGCAGGATGCAGATCTAATTTGACGCGTTATTGATCACTGGTGGAAGAGGGTGTTGACCAGTTATACTTTAGAATACACCATTTTGACATATTCTTTCCCAGAAGTTGTTGAGTTTTAGTTTCTGAGGGAGCCTAGAGGATCATTTTTGCGTGAGATTCCTCTGGCTATGAAGATCTTGGTCGTTACTTTGAGTTTAGAAGCATTCCCCATGGCTGACTAGGCTTCTCTAAGTGCTGGGAGAGGAAGCTAGGGTGGAGGAAGATGGCAGACATTATAGCTAAAAAGGAAAGGGAGGAAAGATGACTCAAGTATAGCGAAGCTCATGAAAGGGAGATGACTAGACAATGCGAGGTTGCAAGTGTGATAGATCTATGAAGGTAGATGTCATGGGAAGGAGTTGAGGTTCATGTAGAGGACGTGGAACCTAAGAAGTCTGTGTTACCCCATCTTAGCAAGTGTGGGAGAGAATCCCCTTCTGATTTTGATGAGAGTTTGTCACATGAAGAAAGAAAAGTCATCGACGAGCATCCGAACCCATAAGACGACCAATCCCTAGAGCTTGGTTTTCCAGATCAAGGGAAAATTATTGTTAACCCAATTGGTATCGATGGGAGTAACTAATCGGCACCAGGAGATATAATTTCTCTCATTTGAAACATCTATGGTTGCATAATCCATTCCTATATTTGGAGGAATATTTGGGCAAGGTGTAAGTATATAAGCTTTTGGTATCGTATATGGGATGGTGCAGGGGAATACAACTAGTAGTGAGAAATTATCACAAGACTATCTGGTTTCCTCCTCCACTTGATCCACTTTTGTTCCTTTTCCGACTCTAGAAGGTGGGTTAGGAGGAACAACACCTGGTGGATCTAGTCGATCTAGTGGAGGAGGAAACACCATGTAACCAAGGCTATGTATCGGGAGGACAAGGACCCTAGCCACCTCCCCAAGTGTTTTTGAAATGTATTTACACTTACCAGACTATAGGGGTATTGAGGATGCTACAGAGCATGTACACAAGTGTGAGTTACTATGGCACGCGAAGGTGATCATTATCCCGGAGCGAAAGGCAAGTCAGTTTATAACAATGTTGCAAGGTTGCACGCATAGTTGGTATAGGAAGTATGACCCCCATCAGACGTTGGTAGAATATACCACATTGAAGAATGCCTTTCAGCAGTAATTCCATATACCGGTTTGAGAAGAAGAGCATCAAGTGCTCTTACAGAGATCCAAAGAGGGAATGGTAGAGAGAGTATGGGAGTACAACGCGTGTTTTAAGACTATCTTTTCAAATCTCTCCTATGACATTCATCCTTCTCAACATGCTCAATGGTTTGTCAGAGGATTGATAACACCATTTAGAAGGGCTATGTCGCACAAGAATTTCACCGACCTGCGTGCAGAATTGGAAGTTGCCCTGCGCGCCAAAGCTTTTGGGAGTGTTGGCATTAGGATTAGCCCTTTTCTGGAGGCTCAAATTGCTGCAATGACCAAGCATTTAGAGAAGTTATATACAAATTTAGTGCATGAGGTTCATAGTGGTCTTTGGTTTATAAATTGTGAAGTGGAGGGGCATGCAAAGGATAATTTCCCTCAATATTTGGTGCACACTATGGTGGTATACTATGAGATTTTCCATGAGGATCATGATGCGCAAGTAAATGATCCTTACTCCAGCGATGTAATCCGTAAGAATGTTTCTTGTTATTGCAAGATTTGTACCACTATGACCCATGATCCCAAGGATTGCAGATTAATTGATCAAATCCATGATGCTATTGATCTAGGTATACGTCGACTAGCCTTGCAAGTAATTCAAAGTATGATGACCATCATTATGAAGGGTGTGCAAATGGAGGAACACGTGGAAGAGGTTCTCACGGAGAGTTTCATGGTCATAGTAATCGAGGCGGAATACGAAGTCGGTTCCCACAAGGAACTTGTTATAATTGTGGATCTACGAGCACTACAAACATGAGTGACCGATCTATTACAATGCGCGTGGTGTGGAAAGAAGTGCATGTATGTGGAGAGATACATCTCCCATGAGATACAAATGATGAAGCCTATAACACTACCAATCATTGGAAGGGCTGCAACAAGGATATACCTTCACATAAGGCCAAAGTTTGAAAAAGGTGCTTACTTGGAGAATGATGTCTCCATCCTGAAGATCCTATAGGAAGGAATAAGGATGTGCCTAGAAATAAAGAAAGATAAGAGGTGCATAAGGCACCAAGTGTTCAAACTACATAGATGGTAAGCGCGTTGGAGACAAGTGCTAAGCCTAGTACTTACGCATGGAGGAAGAAGTCTCTAGTCAAAGTAAAGACTCCCAGAAGAAGAGGCGCTAGAGCACAAAGAACCCCTCACCTAGGAGGAATCACCAAGGAAGACATCACTTGTTGAAGAAAAATAAAGAGAAGAATCCCCTATACTAGAATCCCTAGTAAGGAAGAAGCAAAAGGTGACAAATGAGGTTGATTCAAAAGAAACATAAGACCTAGATGCCTACATCGGTGACAAAGATGATGATGATGAAGATGAGCCAGAAGGAGGAGACGACCATCCCATCTATGAGATACATGATTCTGAAGAAGAAAGAGATGAGGATTATAATGAAGGAGATGAGGAGGATGAAGAAGAGGCTGAGACCCTAGGAAACCTCTATTTATAGGATTACAATCCTTTTAAGAAGTCCTAAAGCCGCCCCTAGACATTTGAAAGTCATAACCTTTCAACTTCCCATGACTAGAAAAACTATCACGGTGTTGAAAACCAATTAACAGCAACTTAACAACAAATTAACAACAATGTCACAACAGACGACTGTAGAATGCTCATGAAGTCTCCAAACTTAACCATTCAAACTCCAACACTTCAATAATGATTCCAAAAGACCAAAAACAAGCTCCACACCCCAACAATCTCCCACTTGGAGATTGTTCCCACTGAGAAAAGTTCTCAACCCTTCATTATCAACCATGAAGGGCAATCAAAGGTAAACACAACTTCAACGTCTACCTTGTGACCGCCTTGGTCATCATTGCGGGATTATGACCGGTATGAATATTTTCCAGCTTCAACTTATCTTCTTCCAAAGTCTTACTGATGAAATTATATCTCAAATTTGAATTTGCTTCGTCTTAGAGTGGAAATCAAAGTTCTTCGCTAAATGATTAGCGCTCCGACTATCAATGTGTTATCTTCAAACTTCATGCTTATGACCCAACTCATTAAGCAACTATCAGAGCCAAATCATCTCATTGCTTGCCTCCGTGGTAGCAACATACTCAACCTTTTTGGTTGACAAAGCCATAACCTTTTTGAACCGTGAAATCCAACTCACCGTTGTATCACCAACTCTAAATACATAACTGTTGTGCTCCTCCCGTTGTCCAAATCTCCTGCCATGTCCGAATCTAGATAGCCACGTAATGTAGTGTCCGATCCACTAAAACACAATGTTGCTCCCATGGTCCCTCTCAAATACCAAAGGATCCACTTCACTTCTTGTCAGTGCTCTCTCACCTGGATCACTCATAAACATGCTCATTTCTCCCACTACATGGGAAATGTCAGGCCTAGTGTATACCATAACATTCATCAAGCTACCAACCATTGATGATTATGGTACCCTAGACATCTAGATTCTATCCTCCTCACTCTTGGGACTCTTCTCCTTTGATAATTTAAAGTGACTCACAAAGTAGTACCAACCGATTTAGCATCCCGCATACTAAACCTCTCCAAGACCTTATTTATGTACTCTTCTTGAGATAATATCAACTTCCTCTCCTTCCTGTTTTGAGCTATTCTCATACCAAGAATTTGTTTTGTTTCCCCTAAATCCTTCATAAAGCAAAGCAGGCATCTATTTGCTTGAGTACCTTTATTTCCTACATTTTCTTTCCTGTAACAAGCATATCATCCACAAACAGCACAAAATAATATAACTACCATCAAGAGACTTCTTGATGTACACGAAATGGTCTGGGTGAAACCTTAAGTAACCCTACTCTTGCATGAAATTTTCAAACTTATTATACCACTATCATGGAGCTTGTTTCAGGCCATACAAGCTCTTCTTCAATTTGCACACTAACCTCTCCTTCCCTTTGACCTCATAACCCTATGGCTGCTGCATATACAATTCCTCCTCCAACTCACCATGAAGGAATGCAGTCTTCACATCCAAATACTCTAAGTGTAGGTCTTCTACTACTACTAAACCAAGAACAATCCTAATAGAAATCATTTTAACAATACGAGAAAATATTTCATCAAAGTCTATACCATTCTTTTTTGTGCAAATCCCTTGATCACCAATCGAGCCTTTTATCTTTTCTTTCCTACATCTTCCTCTTTGATTTTGTACACCCACTTGTTCTGTAATGCTCTCTTTCCCTCGGGTAGCTCCACCAGATCCCAAGTTCGGTTCTCCACAAGAGATCTATGTTCTTCATCCACGGCCTACTCCCACTTCTTTTTGGCATCTACCCGCACTACTTGCTCAAAGCACTTTGGCTCTCCACCACAAAGTGAGAAATAAATAATTCAAAGACAAAGTAAATTTTTTAGGTTCCCTTCTTACCCTAGAAGACATTCTCACCTTAGGAGTTTGGGGTTCCTGATGAGTAGGTTCTCGAATCAAGCTATGCTAGAACATGTTGCACCTAAACCGGCCCCTTGGACACCTTACAATCTGTACTATTCTCTAACATTGTGTATTCTTTCTTTAATTCCTCTTTCTATTCCCGCAATCGATATTTATACATGAATTTTTCATTAAAGACAATATCTCTAGACCAAAATATTTTCTTGTCCTTAAGACTCCAAACACAAAAACCAAATTCATCCTCACCATATCTAACAAAGGTGCATTTCTCATACTTAGCCTCTAACTTGGTCCTATCATCTTTATCAATGTGAACAAATACCTCACATCCAAATACTCTAAGAAATGAGTAATCGATTTTCTTATTAGACCAAGCCTCCTCAGGTATACCTCGATCCAAGTCCATAGAGGGTCCTCTATTAATTAGATAAATATTTGTGCTTACCGCTTCCACCCAAAACATGAGTGGCAGCCCCACATGTAACCTCATGTACCTAGCATGCTCCATGATTGTCATATTCATTCTCTCTAACACTCCATTTTCTTGTGGAGTCTTTGGAACCATCCTTTGCCTGTAGATCCCATTTACCGAATAGTAATCAAGAATTTCATTGATGTAATACTCCCCTCTATTAACTGACCTGAGACATTTCAACTTGATACCTCTTTCATTCTCAACCAAGGATTTCCATATTTTGAAAGTTTCAAACACATCAAATTTCTTTCTAATGCAATATACCCAAACTTTTCTAGTTACATCATCAATGAAAGTGACATAATAACATGAACCATCAATAATGTTTACCTTAGTGGCCCCCATAAATCAGATGCACTAACTCCAACTTACCCTCCTTCCTGGTAGGTCCAACCTTGAGGAATCTCACCCACTTTTGTTTCCCATAAACACGGTCCTCACATAATTCCAAATCTAACTCCTTTAATTTGAGAAACTTGTCCTTTATAATCTGCATGCCCTTATGACTCATATGATTGAGTCTTTGGTGCCAAAAAGTTGCATCTCCATTTGCAACAAGTAAATTACAATAATCAGCACCACTGGTTAAATACAAAGTACCAATTTTCTTACGTCTTGCAACCACAAGAGCTCATTTTGTAACCTTCCAAGAATCCGTTGTAAAACTGACCATATAACCATCACTACCTAGCTGACCCATTGATATAAAGTTCTACCTCAACTTAGACACATGCCTGACATCCTTAAGTAGCCATGTGTTCTAATTCTGTATTTTCACCCAAACACAACATTTCCCTACTATGTTGCATGGTTCATCATCACCAAGCTATACATGTCCAAAATCTCCTTGAACAAAATCAGTAAAGTAATGTCTATGTGGGGTGGCATGGAAAGAAGTCCCTGAATCTAACACCAAAGACTCAATAATATTATCTAAAGAAAGAATTAAGGCATCTTGACAAACATCACATGCTGCCAAATTTACCTCCTTAGTTTCCTCCTTGTTCTTCTTATCCCGAAGAGCCCAAAAATATTTCTTAGTATGACCAACATTCTCATAGTGCCAACATTCTAACTTGCTCTTGGACTTTGACCTTCCACGATCATTCGACTTCCCACGGTTACCTTTCTCTTTGTTCTTTTGTCTCCCTCTACTCTCCATCGTGAAAGCATTTCCAGAAGTATAAGAATATCCATTTCTCTTCCTTCACATTTCCTCACTTAGGATCACACCTATTAGATCCTCAAACTTTAGCTTTGAATTATTAGAGACTTAATTACTTACATACATAACCAAGTTGTCTCAAATTTATCCGACAAGGAGAACAAAATCAAGCAAAGTCCCGACCTCATCATCAAAGTCAATTTTTACCAAGTTTAACATACTCATAACCATATTAAATTCATTTAAATGATCAGCAATATAACCATTCTCGAAATCTTCATATTAAATAATTTTTTCATCAAAAATATTTTATTATAGGCAGAGGGTTTTTCATATAACTTCCTGAATGCACTCATGAGACCTTATGTGGTCTTCTCCAATGATATGTTGAAAGCAACTGAAGATGCAAGGCATAACCAAATTTCCCCAAGCACCTTTCTATCCAACAACTCCCAATTCTCAATTGACATGGTGTAGGTTTCTTTTCTTTTCAAAGAAAGGAACATGGAGGTCCTTCTGATACAAGTAATCCTCCATTTGCATCTTCCACAAACTAAATTTTTCCCATTGAACTTCTCAACCCTCGATCTACCCTCATCCGCCATAGCTCCCACTCAAGCTAAAATTTCCCTGTGATTTACCACTTCAACAAAAAACCACCAAATCTCTGATACTAGTTGTTAGGAATTAGAGAACAAATATGTAGAAACAATTCCTCAAACCACAACAGTAGGAAACTATATAGCAAAATTATACTTGCAGAAATATAACAACATAAATAAATAATGCACAAAAGAAGACAAGACGAGATTTAATGTGGTTCACCCAATGTGGGATACGTCCATTAAGAAATTGCTTAGATTTTATCATCAACAAAAGTAAAACAACTCTCATAGTCTTCTCTCGTTATGAACTCGCAACAAAATTCCAAAGATGCTAAACCACAATTGAAACCCAATGGCTTAACCTTGATCACCTCTTGATCACTAAGACTCAAGATCTCTTGAAAACTTTAGATATATTCAAGATACCCTAACACCTCTATTTATAGGATTACAATCCTTTTAAGAAGTCTTAAAGCTGACCCTAGAAGTTTGAAAGTCATAACCTTTCAACTTCCCACGGTTGGAAAAACTGTCACGACATTGACAACCAATTAACAACTTAACAAAAACGCGTCACAACAAATGATTGTAGAATGCTTCTAAAGTCTCCAAACTTAACCATTCGAACTCCAACACTTCAATACTAATTCCAGAAGACCAAAAATAGGCTCAACACCCCAACACAGTTAAGCCATGAGTTGAAATATGAAAAGGAAAGAGTGCGCGAGGCATACAAGAAGATAGAGATGATCACAGATGTCATTGTCCTAAAGCATCTAGACTTAACACCACCCACGCAAAATTATGGATCATCCTTGCAATGCCTAGAGGACTTGACCCACATACTCACCATGGAGAGGTGACCACTTTCCCTAGAATCAACGGAGGAGGTGTTGGTGCACCAAGAAAAAGAAAATAAGATGAAGGTGGTGGAGATTGTTGCTTAGTACAAAAAAATCCTCGTCGATGTAAAGGCCACCACACAAATTGTTGAGGCCACCTATGATAACTACGTAGATAGGGATAGAGTGACAAGTATCTTGGTTGCCACCCATGAAGTGAAACTCAAGGAGTTCCAAGAAAAGAACAAGGGGAACAGGGCTGAGCAAGACAAAATCTTAGCCGAAGTGGAAAATAAATCAGAGGCCATTAAGACCTTGTGGGGCTCAATCAAGAACCGGCTAAAGGAATTATACCCTCAAATCACTCGGAGGATGGATGCACTTGAGGATTTGGGAAAACAACTGGAGGAGATCATAGAGACAATGAGCACTAAGGGAGAGGGGCTAAGTTTTGAAGAAGTGAGTGCCCTAGTGGGGGACCTCTGTCAGCAAGCTCAGAGCGAGGTCGACACTTGGGGAAAATTAGAAGCTGATTTAAGAAAGGATTTCCCTCTCCTCCTCAGAAGTAAACAAGTTCCCCATTATTTCATTCTTTTCCCCATTTCTTCATTCCTTATTCTTCCCAACCATTTGTAAGGATCTTCCATTCTTTATTTCCTTTATTGAAGAATGTTTTGAGGACAGAGAACATGCGTAGTGTGGGGTGATGTTGGGCCCCAAAATATCAGCTAAGTATAAGAAGGCGCATGGGCGCGCGAGACCTATCAAAGAAGGGTGCGCGGGTTGAAGGCGCACAAGGAAAAATGGGTTTTTACTTAGCCATATTCGGCACCCCAGATAACACATGAGAAAAGCATGACCCTTGTGGATAAGGTGCCAGCCTAACAACTTTGGGATCAAGAAGGGAATATTCCAAAAATTTGATGGAGGGTTCTAGAAGAGCATCATCATGTAGAGTGGAGAGATCAGGTCTATGAAGGCATGGTCCCATAGAGGACCACTTCGACACTTGGCGACCAATCTGTAACTTCTGGAAGGCATGACGGTGGGTGCTAAGGCTATATATACAAGCGCCTGGTAGAAGAAAAAGATATAGTTGAAGAGAGGTGAAGCCCTGCAAAAATAGAATGGAGGGTGTTATGGCTAGGGATTAGGAGAGATTTGTGAGTGATAACATATAGAAGGGGATGGGTTCTCATTCTTCTTTGTAATATGATGAGCATAATATAGCTCTGATGCATGATTTGGCTCTACATAATTATATGAGGATTTGTTATGACCTCAAGGGATGTAATGTGGGTTATTAACTTTGATAGTATGAATATAATGCTTTGTTATAAATCATTTGTGTTCAATACTTATGCATTTCCTTTCTGTATAAATCATCTCCATGTGTTTCTTTTTATTTCTCTTACTTGCATACAATGAGATGACAACTCTTCCTAAGTTCATAAGAATGTGGTTTAGTTCTTTTCTATCCTGTATTTGATTATCTATTCTAAGATGATGTATTCTCACAAAACTCACATAAAGGAGAGACTCGGGCGCTGCACGTGCCTCAAGTGATTGCCTAGCGCCTACATTTGGGTGATAGGCGAGCACGTATGGGATTTTCCTATTTTGTGAAGGGTATAAAAATGAATACAATTAGAGGAGATTACTATGGCATAGAATTCTGCTATGGTGCGCGAAGGGGATCACTACTCCCAGTGGAAGGCAAGCATGTTTGCAACAAAGTTGCAAGGGTGCGCGCATAGTTGATATAGGAATTACGACCCCCATCAAATGGTGGAAGACTATACCACGTTGAAGAACACCTTTCTAGCAGAATTCCATATCCCGAGTTTGAGCAGAAGAGCATCAACGCTCTTAAAGAGATCCAATAGGGAATGGTAGAGAGTGTGCGGGAGTATGATGCACATTTCAAGACTCTCTTATCAAATCTCTCCTATGAAATTCATCCTTCTCAACATGCTCAATGGTTTATTAGAGGATTGATAACACCATTTAGAAGGGCTCTATCACACAAGAATTTCACCGACTGACCTATGTGGGGCATTGGAAGCTACCCCGCGCACCGAAATTATTAGGAGTGTTGACACTGGTGTTAGCCCTTTTCTAGAGGCTCAAATTACTATAATGGCCAAGCAGTTGGAGAAGCTATCTGCAAATTCAGCGCATGAGGTTTGTAGTGGTCTTTGGTGTATAGATTGTGAAGTGGAGGGGCATGCAAAGGATAGTTGCCCTCGTAAGTCGGTGCGTGCTAGGGCGGTAGATTGTGAGATTTACCATGAGGATCATGATGCAAGTAGATGACCCATACTTCAAACACGTAATTTGCAAGAATTTTTATTTTTATTGCAAGATCTATACCTCTTCAACCCATGATACCAAGGATTACAGACTGATTGATCAAATGCATGATGCTATTGATCTGCGGGTCTACGCCACACCAACCTTTCAAGAATTTCAAAGGATGATGATTGCCATTATGAAGGCGCACATATGGAGGAATGCATGGAAGAGATTTTCGTGGAGGGTTTTTGGTCACAAGAACCACGGAGGAGGATGAAGTGAGTTCCCACGATGAACTTTTTATAATTATGGATCTTTATAGCATTGCAAACGTGAGTGCCTTGATTTGTTATAATGCACATGGTGTGGAATGAAGCCCAACTATGAGGAGTGTCTAAAAAATTATGAGCATATGAACCAACAACACCGGAAGGATAAGGGCACTGGGATGGTGAGCATCAAGAAGGCTGATTCATAGTGGATGCCACAAGTCACACGTGAGTCAAGGCTAGAACTGTCTTTGGTGATGACATGAGTAGAGGCCACGTGTGCCAAGGAGATGCCAAGACCAAGGACACTAGTTTAAAGGGAGTAAGTTGTACATGGAAAGTATCTAGGCCCTGCTCATTAGAAAGAAGTGTATCAGGATACTATGGATGTCATTCAGTTTTTACAAGGGGAGATCCAATGTCTCAAGGAGCAATCGAGGTAGGTGGAGCAACAAAAGGATAACAAGGTTCCAAGGAGTGACCTGGATGAGGTCAAGGAAGTATGTAAATTTTTAAGGTAAGATATTATTATTCCCTTCTATGGGAGAATAGCTAAGGAGAAGGTACCACATGCCTAGGAGAAGGTACCACACGCGGAGTAGAATGTGAAAGACGAGTTTTACATGCAAACCTTCCTCCTCACGGCCCTTGACCGTGACAAGGAGATTACTTTGAATGCGATTGTTGATGGGTGGCTTCTGAGCAATATCCTCATTGACACGAGAGCAGAGGTGAATGTTCTTACCTTAGATTCCTGACATCAGATGGGAAGGCCCACATTGCAGCCATCTTCAAATGTGTTGTATATGGTGAACAAGACTAAGGAAATTCCCATTGGAGTCCTAAAGGATGCAGTTATCACCATTCAAGGGGCCAAGTTCACTGGAGACTTCAAAGTCTTAGTGCTCGCCGAGGTAGAAAAATTTCCAGCGTTGTTTGGGCACCCATGGTGTTACAAGAACAATGCGCAGACCTAAGGTTTATCAAATGGTATATCCACTTCGAGAACAAGGAAGAAAGTATGATCATCCCTTTGATGGATGGGAAGTCAACACCCTACACAGAGCCGTTGGGAAAAGAATTCCTTGATAGAATCTATGTGTGCTCCATTAGAGATCCAGAGATAATTCACCCCACGGAGGGAGTTATTTAGTTTGAGGATTCTTAGTCCTTAAGTGATACCACTAGTGTGGTATGCAACAATTGGGCACATGAGACTTATGAGTTAATTAGGTGATAATTAAAAGGACTTGTAACAAGAGTGACAAAGGCGTGCTCAATCAAGCGAGTTTAGTAGGAGGAAAGAAGTTGCCAAGTTATTCGGAGGGGAATACCCTGAAATTTTCCTACAGGAAATGAAAGCTCAGTGGAAAAATGAGGATGAAAGAAGAGGAATTCTTAGCTATAACCTACTATGTACCGCATCGCGCTAGTGGGATACACATGGCGAGATCCTCCTAGATTGGTGCAAGGTGAGGATAGCATTTTTTGTAAGGTTCTCTAGTAGCAATGCGCCCATGGTCATACAAGACTACCATGGCAAAGAGATCGCTTCATTTCATATCCAAGCATGTGAGGAGGCCTAGATGGGAAGTTCGAAGCATTGTCAACTTTTTATGGGTACATAAGTTGTATTCCACCTTACAAGGTTGTGCATGTGCTTGGTACGTTCATTCGAGAGATGTGTCGTTAGATGGGTAATTGGCAAGAGTTGGCGGCTGATCTCATTCAAGCTTTTGAATATAGGAGTACCAAACCATCAGTGGATAAGGCGTTACAAATGATCAAGCGCCTTATAATGGGAGATAGTGCTATGGTAGAGGATAGGCTACTAGAATTGCTAGAAAGCCTTATTTGGAGATGCACCTCAATGAAGAAGAATTAGAGGAAGTACATTTTGAGCGCATGTGTATGGAAAAAGAAAAGGGAAAAATGGTCTATGTAATAGATGGAGAAGAGATGGAGATGTTGGATGTTAATCATTCAAAGGGTATGCGTGAGGTCATAGATAACGCTAATGAGTGATCATGCACCTACCATGAGCCCTTGAAGATGAAGAAGGTTAACATTGGGACGGAGGAAAAACCTAAGGAGGCTATCATTAGTGACTCTTGGTCAGGAAGAGAAGTTTCAAAGACCATTGTTACATTACGCGAGTTCCTAAATTTTTCCCTCGCAGGTACCATAAATTCAAAGGTGTTCATCATTCCTTGGGGGAGATGAAGATCAAGTTAAAGGAAGGTGTGCGCCTGATTCGAAAGAGGCCTTATCAGATGAATCCAAATTTGTGTGTATGGGTTAAGGAAGAAATAGAAAAAATGATAACATCTAGTATCATTGAGGCAGTGGAAGAGTTAGAATGGATAAGCCTAATGGTTATTAGTATTAAGAAGGATGGTAGGATAATAATTTACGTTGACTACAGGGATCTGAATGCAATGTGTGTCATCGATCCCTTTCCAACCCCCTTTACTGAAGAAATTCTAGAGGGAGTAGCCAAGCGCGAAGTCTACTCTTTCACGGATGGATTCTCAGGATACCACCAAGTCAGGATTGCAAGGAAGACTAGAGAAAGACAACTTTCACCACTGAATGGGGAAGTTTTTCCTACACGGTTATTCCCTTTGGATTGAAGAATGTGCCTTCTTTGTTCTCGCACATTATGGTACATGTGTTCTAGGAATTCATCCATAAGTTTCTTCAAGTTTATCTGGATGACTGGACTGTGTATGGATTGGTGAAAGATCATTGTGACAACTTAAGACTGATGTTTGAGAGATGTTGGAAATTGAGGATATCCCTCAACATTAAGAAATGTGTCTTTTCCACCCCATTTGGTACCCTATTAGGACACATTATATGTAAAGACGGCTTACTAGTAGATCCCACCAAAGTTGTAGTTATTGTAGGATTAGGGGAGCCTACTAGTCAAAGCATAGTGTGTGGATTCCTTGGACACATGGGGTATTATAGGAAGTTCATCAAGGGGTATGCCAAGATTGCCGTACCCTTAGAAGAATTTTGAAACACAAAAGTTCCTTTCATTGGGGAGAGGCGCAACAGAAGGCATTTGACACTTTAAAGGAAAGGCTTGTCACGACGCCCATATTATGTTTTCCTTCTTGGGATAAGCCTTTCCATGTGCATGTGGATGCCTCAAGGACAACTATGGGAGAAATGCTAGAAAAACTTGGTGAGGGAATTGTTGATTCTCCCTTGAGCTTTGTAAGTAGGAAGTTGACACCAATGAGAATAGAATTACACAACTACTAAGCGTGAAGCATTGTCAATGATCTACGTGTTGCATAATTTTAGGAAATATCTGTTGGCAACACCCTTCATATTCTACACAGACCACATGGCATTGAAATACTTAGTCAACAAACCCATTCGAAAGGGCTCGTATGTCATTAGGTATTTTTCAGGAGTTTGAATTCACAGTGGTGGTAAAGTCGGGAAAGAGCAATTTAGGGCCTGACCACTTATGAAGGATTGATTCAGGAGAGTACACACAAATAATTGAGGATACCATGTCGATGCAAAACATTTTAGATTGTGGTGCACATCCTCGAGACTTAGAAGATATCGTTGTGTTTTTAAAAACAGTGTAGCGCTGAAGGGATGAAGGCTTTGGAGATAAATTTTTTTGGTAATATACGCTGCACTCTACATGCTGATTAATGGAGACCTATATAAGTTAGGTCATGATGAGGTTCTGCACCGATGCGTATTGGAACATGAGCATGTAGCCATTATGGAAGAAACACATGGTGGGATTTTTAGGAGGACACGATGTAGGGAATGCTACCCTACGAAAGATTTTATTAGCAGGGATTTGGTGGGAACCCATATATAAGGATTACATTGAATTTTGCAAGGCCTGTGACCATTTCCAGTGCCTTAGAAAACCTAGAAACAAAGATGAAATTCCCTTACGACCAATACCCAACACTGAAGCATTTAAGAAATAGGAAATTGACTTTGTAGGATCAATTATGCCAACTGCGCAAAGGACTGGTTCACGCTATATCATCACTTGCACCGATTACTTGACACGGTTGGTAGAGGAAATTCCTACAAAGTATTACACTCTGATGTGACAACTACTATATTTTTATGGGAGAACATAATCAATAGGTATGGTTGTCCTTTAAGTTTAACAAGTGATAGGGGCACACACTTTCTCAATGAAATAATCATGATTTTCTTAGTAGAGTTTATGGTGGCCCATCATAAGACTACCCCATATCACCCTCAAGAAAATGGAACTACTGAGGCATTTAACAAGATACTAAGTCATATGTTAACTAAGATCTGTGACGTTGGAAGACAAGATTGGGATGATAAGGTATCAACCGTTCTATGGGCATACATGACAACCTATAAAAGGTTGAACAAGGCCACACCATTTCAATTGGTGTTTGGTGTGGAGGATATTTTACTAGTGGAATTCATGTTACCATCTCTGCTTATAGCAAGCATGCAGGGGATTAGGCGATGAGTAAGTGTTGGAAGAAAGAATTGATAAGTTGATGCAGTTAGACAAAAGGCAATCACTTGCTAGATGGAGTCAGAAGACGAGAAAAAGCATGACATGATCATCATATCAAGAACAAGAAGTTTGAAGTTAGGAATTTGGTATTATTGTATGATTCCAAGTATCTGCGCCATCCTGGGAAGTTGAAATTCCATTGGTTAGGACCTTACATCATCTCATACATTCTTGATTCAGGCACTTGCCAATTACAAGTGCTGGATGGGATGAGGTTACCAGGTCACTTCAATGGGAGTAGGCTAAAGCCCTACTATAAATAAGTCTTCTTGGTGTTTGTAAATAAGGTAGTATTGCCAATTAGTCTAGAATTTCCTTTATGATTTTTCTTTTCTTATGTTTCCCTTTCTCATTACTTTCTCCTCTTTTTTTTTTGTTTTGCGCTTTGTGCTGAAAGTAACTACATTATTTTTCCAAGGTTGTGTATGCATGGGATGGCACATCTGTTTTAGTGTGGGGTGGAGTGATGTGAAGTATAGGCCCGTAATACAAGATTGAACTGGTAGTAGAAGTTGCGGTAAATGGCCCGGTTGATGGATAAAAAGCACGTAAGGAGTAAGAAGCGCGTAGAAAAGAGGTGGATGAAAATGGTTGGTGTCAAAAAGGCTTTGCAGAAACCATGTATAGAAAGGATGAAGAGCACAGGAACAACATGAGGTAGGTGAGGGAAAAAATTGAGTAAAGGATAGAAGAAGTTCCTGTAGCATTGTAGATGTGTGTGTAAGAGTCTTTGGTCAGGTTGGATTTTTGTGCACCAGATGGTTGTAAAGGGTTTTGCACATAGGATGTGGCACATAGATAAGGGCACTTAAATATGGATTAGTCAAAAATTCCACATTTCATGCTAAAGTATGTTGGTAGGTGGTACAACATTTAATGCTAGGAAGAAGAAAAAACTATAAATAAAAGGTCGGGAAAGTCATTTGTTACCTCGCATTTACAAAAAGAAGAAGCTCTTGCGAACTAGGGCATCTAGAGAGAAATTTGTGTGAAGAAAGGAGAATCCAAGAAATTTGAGAGTGCATCTAGGGTAGATCCACAAACCAGTGTGGAAGGAGTACGGGCATGGGAAAATTTGTTGAGGAAGCGCTCTTGTGGAAGGAATTTTCCAGTTAGGGTTTGGTGGCTAGGGCATGAAGTTAGAAGGGTTTCTTCACAAGGTTGAGCTTTGGGATTGGATAAAGTGGTAGAACAGAGCAAGGGGAAGAGGATTTAAGTGTTAGCACCAATAAGAAGAATGACACCAAGGAAACCAACCATTTAACCAAATAAAACAAAGGGAAAGGGAAAGGGAAAATAGATCGTGCTTCCATGCAAGCACCAATGAAGAATGGTACGTGGAAATGCAGTACCCAGATGGGGTATTGCTAGGAAAATAATGGGATTCACACCTATAGAAGATGGCCGTAAGTGATTATAATCATCGCATAAGCACAACGGAGAAGGAAATGGCCTTGGAGTTGGTTCGCCCAACCAACAATAGGACACCAAATAGAATGCCCATTTATAATGATGAGGTGAAGGTCAAACTAGAAAAGGTTGGGTTGTTGCAATTATACGAGTTTCCCTACTTTGGAAAACTTGAGCACCTTTACCAGTGGATGATGTTGCACATGCATGAAGATCATTTTTATTTCCCTGGGGTGCAAGATACGCATCACACCACAACTAATATCTAAGTTCACAGGCCTTAATTGTGAAGGAGATAACATTGATGATGATCTAAGTGAAAAGAGGCTATCAAGGAGACTATAGCCATGTATGACTACAAGAAGGGTTTGAGATACTTTGACATCTCAGAAATACCAGACCAGTGATGAGGATGGCTGCATGCTTGGTAACTAAGCTCAATGATCAAGAAAGATGGACACAAGTAAACAAGGCATGGTTGAACGTATGCCAGAAAATATTAGAAGGGACCATCTATAACTTTTTCGCATTCATCACGAGATGAAATTATAAGCGGCAGTGCAGCAGAGGGAGAGAATATACTCTTCGGTAACTTCCTACTCATCATTGTGTTTTTAGAGATTGGAGTGCTCGATGGGACAAAAAAATTGTTTGGGAATATCCAGAAGAGGATCCCTCACTCGTAAAGATATTTGTGAAATACACTTGTGAAACCATAATGACCACTCATAAGGCACACCTAGAGAAGTGGTATAACCAAGTACATGACGCATCTGGGATCGAGTGGAGAATCCTAGAGAATTTACCTACGCTCGTGAATGGAGAGGAAGAATTTGTAGTGTACCAACACTTCTACATTGACAAATTTAGGTTGACAGATGAGAACATGAGTCCGTGGTGCAAACTACCCTTCTCCTTCACCACGTTATACTTCCAAGCTAGAGTTAATCGGTTCAAGGAGGCCAAGAGACTAAGGTTTGACCTTAATGAGGTAGATGCAGACCACCGTGAGCTACAGGAAGCTAGTCTACCCAAAGAAGCATGCGTATGTGGAGAGATATGTCTCCCAAAAGATACAAATGATGAAGATTGTAACAATTTCAATCAGTTGAAGGGCTACAACAAGGATATACCTTCGCATAAGGCCAAATTTTGAAAAAGGCACTTACTTGGAGAATGATGTCTCCATCCCTGAAGATCCTACAGGAAGGAAGAATGCCGCGCCTAGAAAGAGAGAAAGATAAGAGGTGCAAAAGGCACCAAGTGTTCAAAATACACAGACGGTGAGCACGTCGAGACAAGCGCTAAGCCTAGTACTTACATGTAGAGGAAGAAGTCTCTAGTGAAAGAAAATACCCTAGAAGAAGAGGCGCTAGAGCACGAAGAGCCCCTCACTTAGGAGGAATCACCAAGGAAGACATCACCTATCAAAGAAAAAGAAAGAGAAGAATCCCCTGTACTGGAATCCCTAGTAAGGAAGAAGCAAAAGGTGACAGATGAGGTTGATTAAGAAGAAACAAAAGACCTAGATGCCTACATCGGTGACAAAGATGATGATGATGAAGATTATCCAGGAGGTGAAGACCATCCCGTATATGAGATACATGATTCTAAAGAAGAAAGAGATGAGGAGTATAACAAAGGAGATGAGAAGGAGGATGAAGAAGAGGCTGAGACCCAAGGCAAGGGGGTAAGCAGAGAAGAAGTTACAAAAGGAAAAAGGACCCCAAGCCTCACAAAGGAACATGTAGATGAGGCCACGGAGAAAGAAGTGGAAAAAATCATCAAGGACTTGGTGGAATAAGAAGTGGAACACAATATAGATGTGGTGATGAAGGAAGCTGAGGAAGAAAGCGTAGAAAAGAATATGGCAGCATGGGAGGAGATCCCATTTGGTTGTTAGCTTTCCAAAGGCCACACACATAGGGAGGAAGAGCGCAGAAGCATCACAAGTTCAAGGAATGGGCTACATTGATGATCCAAACAAGGTGTTGCATGCGTGCTTCTAGAGCACTGCTCAATGCAATTTTTTTAGCTACGACTTCATTTGATGAGGAAGGTGCATACGCTCGGACGAGGAAAATGCTGTCATGGGCATTTGAGTCCCACATTGATGAGATAGAATTCAAAATAAGGTAAGGGGCATTAGTGCAAGTGCCAAAAAAATGGATAAACCCCTTGGTGAATGCTCGAGAGGTTGTCGGATGAGTAAATATTCAATGTGATCAACAAATTCTCGGTTTACGTTTAAGCCGGGATCTTTGGTAGAAATGACAAGGTAAAGTTCCTAGAGGTAGAACTGGAGAAAAAGTAAGAAGAGCTCATTTAAAAGACCAAGGACTTGAAGCAGGAAGAGCTTATCAATGCTTAGTTAAGGCATGAATTGAAAGATGAAAAGGAAAGAGTGCGTGAGGCATACAAGAAGATAGAGATGATCACATATGCCATTGTCAAAAGAATCTAGACTTAATACTACCCGCGCAAAACTATGGATCATCCTTGCAATACGTAGAGGACCTGACCCGCATACTCACCATGGAGAGGTGACCACTTTACCTAGAATAAATGGAGGAGGTGTTGGTGTGCCAAGAAAAAGAAAATAAGATGAAGGTGGTTGAGATTATTACTCAGTACAACAAAGTCCTCACCGATGTAAAGGCTTCCACACAAATTCTTTGAGGTCGTCTATGATAAGATAATGTGTGGATAGGGATAAAGTGACAAGTATCTTGGTTGCTACCCATGAAGTGGAACTCAAGGAGTTCCAGAAAAATAAAAAGGAGAACAGGGTTGAGCAAGACAAAATCTTAGCTGAAGTGGAAAAGAAATCATAGGCCATTGAGACCTTGTGGGGCTCAATCAAGAACCGACTAAAGGAATTGTACCCTAAAATCACTCGAAGGATGGATGCACTCGAGGATTTGGGCAAAAAGCTGGAGGATATTGTAGAGACAATGAGCACTAAGGGAGAGGGGTTGAGTTTTGAAGAAGTGAGCACCCTGGTGGGGGACCTCTGTCAGCAAGCTCAGAGTGAGGTCAACACTTGGGGAAAATTATAAGCTGATTTAAGAAAGGATTTCCCTCTCCTCCAAAAGTAAACAAGTTCCCCATTCTTTCATTCCTTTCCCAATTTATTCATTCCTTATTCTTGCCAACCATTTGTAAGGATCCACGATTCTTTATTTCCTTTATTGAATAATGTTTATGAGGACGAGAGAATAGGCGTAGTGTGGGGTGATGTTGGGCCCCAAAATATCAGCTAAGTATAAGAAGGCACGTGGGTGCGCATGACCTAGTCAAAGAAGGATGTGTGGGTTAAAGGCACGCAAGACCAAACAAATTTTTTACTTAGCCATATTCAGCACCCCAGACAACACACAAGAAAAGCATGACCCTTGTGGATAAGGTGCCAGCCTGACAACTGTGGGATCAAGAAGGGAATATTCCAGGCATGCGATGGAGGGTTATAGAAGAACATCATCATATAGAGTGGAGAGCTCAGTGTGAAGGCATGCTCCCATGGAGGACCACTTCGACACTTGGTGACCGATTTGTAACTTCTGGAAGGCATGGTGGTGGGTGCTAAGGTTATAAATACAAGCACCCGATAGAGGAAGAAAGAGGGAGACAAAAGAGGTGAATCCCTATAGAAACAAAAAGAATGTTATGGCTATGAATTAGAAGAGTTCGTGAGCATTTAGAACATTATAGGGAATGGGTTCTCATTCTCGTTTGTAATATGATGAGCTTAATATAACTCTACGATGCATAATTTGACTCGCATAATTATATGAGGATCTATTATGACCTCGAGGGATATAATGTGGGTTATTAACTCTGTTAGTATGAACATAATGTTCGTTATAAATCATTTGTGTTCAATACTTATACATTTCTTTTTTGAATGAACCATCTTCATGTGTCGCTTGTTATTTCCTTTATTTACAAACCATGGGATGACAAATCTGTCTAAGTTCATAAGAATTTGGGTTGGTTGTGTTCTATGTTGCATTTGATTTTGTCCTAGATGGTGCATTCTCATGAAACTCACATAACAGAGAGAGACTCGGCATCCGCGTGTGCCTCGGGTGAGCGCCAGAGCCCGCCTTTGGGTGATAGGCCGATGTGCATGGGATTAGGCTACTAGTCTAAGGGTATAAAACATGACTACATTTTGGTTATTTTTCCTGGACCTCTTTTCAAAGTTGTTGTGAGAAATGGCATGCATATTTTTCCTTGTGATGTGTGATGACAAATCACCTAACCTTAGAAAGTGTTGAAACATGGTTTAAGAGCATGAAGGACAGGTCTTCTTAAAGATTCAACATTGGATCTAAGTTTAATGTGTGTAGATGGGTAGAAGAGAAACTATACCATGAGCTATATGATACATTCTTTTACTAATTCTCTGTAGAACTATATGAATGGCTTTCATCCTACACATCTAAATCAAGCTGGTACTATAGATCAAATGTGTAGATTGAAGATGACTATCGAGGCTACAAGATGTAAATATGACTTGGAAACATGCTATTGATCACTAGTGGAAGAGGGTGCTAACTAGTTATACTTTAGAATATGCCATTTTGACGTATTATTTCCCAGAAGTTGTTGAGTTTGAGTTTCGAGGAGCCAGAGGATCATTTTTACATGCTATTCCTCTAGCTATGAATATCTTGGTCGTTACTTTGAGTTTAGAACCATTCCCCATGGTTGTCAAAACTTCTCGAGAGCACTAGGAGAGGACGCTAGGGTGGAGGAAGATGGTGGACATTGCGGCTGAAAAGGAAAGGGAGGAAAGACGAATCAAGTATAGAAAATCTTGTAAAAGGGAGATGAATAGACAATGCGAGGTTGCAAGTGTGATGGATCTTTAGAGGAAGATGTTGTGGGAAGGAGTTAAGGTTCATGTAGAGGATGTGGAACCCGAGCGCAGGCTTTACCCCATCTTGGAAAGTGCGGGAGAGAAGCCCCTTCATCTTCTGATGAGATTTCGTCGCATGGAGAAAGAAGAGCCATTGGCACGCATCTAAACCCACCTAGTGACCAATCCTTGGTGCTTGGTTTTCCAGATCAAGGGAAAAGTATTGTTAACCCAGTTGGTATTGGTGGGAGTAACTAATCAGCACATAGGAGATATAATTTCTCATTTGGAACATCCATGGCTATATAATCCACAATTTTTGTATCACATGTGGGAGTGGCGCATGCCACACAACTAATAGTGGGACATTATCACAGACCATCGGTGCACAGTTTAGTGGGATGTTGGGAACCCTTGGCATGACCACTTCTAGTCCTTTACTAACTGCGGGAGGTATATCCGGTGGGTCAAGAGGAATAGGACCTAGTGGATCTAGTGGAGGAGGAAACACCGAAGGGAACCAAGGCTCTAGATTCGGGAGGACAAGGACCCCAACCACCTCCCCAAGTGTTTTTCGAGATGTCTTTGCACTTACCAGACTATAGGGGTATTGAAGATGCTACAGAGCATGTGCACAAGTGTGAGTTACTTATGAAACACGAAGGGGATCACTACCCTGAGTGGAAGAAAATTTAGTTTACAACAACATTGTAAGGCCGTGCACATACTTGGTATAGGAAGTATGACCCCCATCAGATAGTGGTAGACTACACTTTGCATTGAAGAATGCCTTTCTAGCAAAATTCCATATCCTAGAGTTTGAGCATAAGAGCATCAATGCTCTTAAAGAGATCCAGAGGGAATGGTAGAGAGTGTGTGGGAGTATGATGCGTGTTTTAAGACTCTCTTATCAAAGCTCTCCTATGACATTCATCCTTCTCAACATGCTCAATGGTTTTTCAGAGGATTGATAACACCATTTAGAAGGGCTCTGTCGCACAAGACTTTCACCAACCCGTGTGAGGCATTGGAAGTTGCCCTACACGCCGAAGCTATTAGGAGCATTGACACTGGTGTTAGCCCTTTTCTGGAGGCTCAAATTATTGCAATGGCCAAGAAGTTTGAGAAGCTATCTATGAATTATGCTAATGAGGTTTGTAGTGGTATTTAGTGTACAAACTGTGAAGTGGAGGGCATGCAAAGGATAGTTGCCCTTGGAATTTGGTGCGCACTATGGTGGTAGACTATGAGATTTTCCATGGGGATCATGATGCAAGTAGATGCCCCTTACTCCAGCATGCAATCTGTAAGAATGTTTCTTTCTATTGAAATATTTGTACCTCTACGACCCATGATACCAAGGATTATAGACTGATTGATCAAATCCATGATGTTATTGATCTGGGTGTATGCTAGACTAGCCTTGCAAGAAGTTCAAAGGATGATGACCTTTGTTATGAAGGGCACATAGATGGAGGAATACATGGAAGAGGTTTTTACAGAGGGTTTCATGGTCACAGTTACCACAGAAGAGGATGAAGTGAGTTCCCATGAGGAACTAGTTATAATTGTGGATCTACGAATCATTACAAACACGAGTGCCTTTATCTATTACAATGCACATGGTGTTGAAAGAAGCACAAGTATGAGGAGTTTCCAAAAATTTATGAGCATATGAACCGACAACACTGGAAGGACAAGGGCACTAGGATGGTGAACATCAAAAAGGATGATTCACGGTGGATGCCAAGAGTGGCATGTGAGTCGGGGATAGAACCTTTGTTGGTGACCATGTAAGAAGAGGTCATGCACTGGGAGATGCCAAGATCAAGGAAACTAGTTTTAAGGGAGGAAGTTATATATGGAAAGTATCTGGACCCCGCTCATAAAAAAGAAGTGTACTAGGAGACTATGGTTGTCATTTAAAGTTTACAAGGGGGGATGCAATGTCTCAAGGAGAAATCGAGGAAGGTAGAGCAACAAAAGGATAACGAGGTTCCAAGGAGTGACCTGGATGACTTCAAGGAAGTATGTAAAATGTTAAGGCAAGAGAATATTATTCCCTTGCTAGGATAATGGCTTAGGGAGAAGGTACCACACGTTGGAGCAGAGTGCAAAAGACAAGTTTTGCATGTAAACCTTCCTCCTCACAGCTTTGAATATGAAAAGAAGATTACTTAGAATGCAGTTGTCGATGGGTGGCTTTTGAGAAATATCCTCATCGACACGGGAGAATAGGTGAATGTTATTACCTTAGATGACTTACATCGATGGGAAGGCCCACATTGTATACATATTTAAATGTGTTGTATATGACAAACAAGACTAAGGCAATTGCAGTTATCACCATTCGAGGGCTAAGTTCACCTGGAGACTTTGAAGTCTTGGTGCTCGCCAAGGAAGAAAAGTTTCCAAAGCATTATTTGGGCGCCCATGGTGTTATAAGAACAATGCCAACCCAAGGTTTATCAAATGGTATATCAGCTTCAAGAACAAGGAAGAAAGGGTGATCATCCCTTTAATGGATGGGAAGTTAGCGCCCTATATGGAGCCATTGGGAGAAGAAGTTCTTGATAGAATCTATGTGCTCTCCATCAGAGATCCCGAGATAATACACCCCATGGAGGGGGTTATCCAGTTTGAGGATGATCAATCCTTAAGTGATACCACTAGTGTGACATGTGACAATTAAGAGCATGGAACTTATGAGTTAGTTGGGTGACAATTAAAAGGACATGTAACAAGGGTGAGAAAGGTGCGCTCGATTAAGCACCTAGGAGGAAAGAAGTTGCCAAGTTACTCTGGAGGGGCATATCATGAAATTTTATTACGGGAAATGGAGGCTTAGTGGAAAATGAGGATGAGAGAAGAGGGATGCTTAGTTACAAGCTACTTGGAACGACAACATGCTGGTGGGATACACATCGGGAGAACCTCTTGGAGTGGCGTGAGGTGAGGATCACATTTTCTATAAGGTTCTCTAGGAGCAATGCACCCATGGTCATACAAGACTACCATGACAAAGAGATCACTTCATTTCATATCCAAGTGTGTGAGGAGGCCTAGATGGGAAGTGCAGAAGTGTTGTCGCCTTTGTTATGGGTACATAAGTTATATTCCACCTTATAAGGTTGTGCACGTACTTGGTACATTCATTTGGAGATGCGTCATTAGATGGGTAATTGGCAAGAGTTGGCGGCTGATCTCATTCAAGATTTTGAATATAGGAGTACCAAACCATCAGTGGATAAAGCATTGCAAATGATCAAGCGCCTTACAATGGGAGATAGTTCTATGATAGAGGATAGGATACTAGAATTGCTAGGTGAGACCTATTTCGAGATGCGCCTCAATGAATAAAAATAAGAGGAAGTACATTTTGAGTGCATTTGTATAGAAAAAGAAAAGGGAAAAAAGGTCCATGTAATAGATGGAGAAGAGATGGATACGTTGGATGTTAATCATTTGGAGGGTACGTGGGAGGTCATATATCTCTGTTGATGAGTGAGCACGCACCTATCATGAGCCCTTGAAGATAAAGAAGTCTAAGATTAGACAGAGGCATAACCTAAGGAGGCTTCCCTGGCGACTCTTGGTCGGATAGAGAAGTTTCAAAGATCATTGATCTATTGTGTGAATTCCAAGATTTTTTCCCTTGCGGGTACCATGAAATTAAAGGCACCCACCATTCCTTGGGGGAGATGAAGATCAATTTGAAGGAAGGTGTGTCCCCGATTCGGAAGAGGCCTTATCGGATGAATCCAAATTTGTGTGTATGGGTTAAGGAAGAAATAGAAAAAATGATAACATTTGGTATCATTGAGGCAATGGAAGAGTCGAATGGATAAGCCCGATGGTTATCAGTATTAAGAAGGATAGTAGGATAATAATTTTCATTGACTAGAGGGATCTGAGTGTAGTGTGTCTAATCTATCCCTTTCCAACCCCTTTTACTAAATAAATTTTGGAGGGAGTAGCCGGGCGTGAAGTCTACTCTTTGTCGGATGGATTCTCAGGATACCACTAAGTTAGGATTGCAAGGAAAGACTAGAGAAAGACAACTTTCACCATTGAATGGGGAAGTTTTTCCTACATGGTTATGCCCTTTGGATTGGAGAATGCGCTTGTTGTGTTCTTGCGCATTATAGTATAGGTGTTCCAGGACTTCATCAATAAGTTTCTTTAAGTTTATCTGGATGACTGGACTATGTATGGACTGGTGAAAGACCATTGTGACCACTTAATACTACTGTTTTAGAGATGTCAGCAATTGAGGATATCCCTCAACATTAAGAAATGTGTCTTTGCCAATCCACCTAGAACCCTACTAGGACACATTGTATGTAAAGATGGCTTAGTAGTAGATCCCACCATAGTTGCGAGTTATTGTAGAATTAGGGGATCCTACTAGTCAAAGCACAGTGCGTGGATTCCTTAGAGACATAGGGTATTATATGAAGCTCATCAAGGGGTATGCCAAGATTTCCTTGCCATTAGAAGAATTGTTGAAACATAATAGTCCCTTTCATTGGGGAGAGGCGCATCAGAAGGAATTTGACACTTTAAAGGAAAGGCTTATAACAACACCCATATTACGTTTACCTTCTTAGGATAAGCCTTTCCACATGCATGTGGATGCCTCAGGACAATATGGGAGCGAGTCTTAGCAAGACAACCTGGTGAGGGAATTTTGATCATCCCTTGAACTTTGCAAGTAGGAATTTGACACTAGTAGAATAGAATTACACAACTATTGAGCACAAAGCATTGTCAATGATCTATGTGCTACATAAGTTCAAGAAGTATCTATTGGAAATGCCCTTCATATTTTACATAGACCACATGACATTGAAATAATTAGTCAACAAACCTATTCTGCAAGGGCACATATGTCATTGGGTCCTTCTATTTTAGGAGTTTGAATTCACAGTGGTGGTGAAGCGGGAAAGAGAAATTCAGGGCTTGACCACTTATCAAGGATTGATTCGGGAGAGGATGTGCAAAGCATTGAGGATACCATGCTAGATGCATAATTGTTTAGATTGTGGCATGTGCCCTCAGACTTGGAAGATATCGTAGTGTTTTTGAACACAGGTGTGCTATTAGAAGGGATGAAGGCTCTGGAGAGAAAGCAGTTGGAAATATGTGCCACACCCTACATGTTGATTAGTGGAGACCTATATAAGTTAGGTCGTGATGAGGTTCTACATCGATGCATATTGGAACATGAGTGCGTAGCCATTATGGAAGAAGCACATGGTGGGATTACAGGAGGGCACTATGTAGGAAATGCTACCACATGAAAGATTTTATTAGTAGGGCTTTGGTGGGAAACCATCTACAAGGATTGGATTGATCTTTGCAAGGCTTGTGACCATTTATAGTGCCTTGAAAAAGATGGAAAGAGATATGAAATGCCCTTGTGACCGATAGCCAATCATTGAACCATTTGAGAAATGGGCAATCGATTTTTTGGACCAATTGCGTCGATCGAGCGAAGGATTGGTTCACGCTATATCATCACTTACACCGATTACTTGACACGATGGGAAGAGACAACACCTACAAAGGGTTGCACCACAACAACATCTGCTATATTTTTATGGGATAATATAATCAACTGGTATGGTTGTCCCTTAAGTTTAACAAGTGATAGGGGTACACACTTTCTCAATGAGACAATCGGGATTTCGTTAGCGTGTATTTATGGTTACCCATCATAGAAGTACCCCATATCACCCTCAAGTAAATGGAACTGCGAGGCATTTAACAAGATACTAAGTCATATGTTAACTAATATCGTGATGTTGGAAGACAAGATTGGGATTATAAGGTGTCACCTGCTCTATGGGAATACATGGCAACCTACAAAAGGTTGAACAAGGCCACACCATTTCAATTGGTGTTTGGCGCAGAGGCTATGTTACAAGTGGAATTCATGTTACCATCTATGTGTATAGTGCGTGCCGGAGGGTTAGCTGACGAACAAGAACTTGAAGAAAGAATTGATAAGTTGATGTAGTTAGATGAAAGGTGATCACTTTCTAGATAGAGTCAGAAGACAGAAAAAAAAAGACAAAAGACATGGCATGATCGTCATATCAAGAAAAATAAGTTTGAGGTTGGGTAGTTGGTGTTATTATATGATTGTAAGTATCTGCGCCATCTTGGGAAGTTGAAAGTCCATTGGTTGGGACCTTACATCATCTCGTACATTCTTGATTTGGGCACCTACATTTACAAGTCTTTGGATGGGATGAGGTTACTAGGTCACTTCAATGGGAGTAGGTTGAATCCTTACTATAAATAAGTCTTCTTGGTGTTTGTAATAAGGCAATATTTCCAATTAGCTTAGAATTTCCCTTTATCCTTTTCTTTTCATGTGTTTCCCTTTCTCATTGCTTGTTCGTTTCATTTTGTGCCTCGTGTGCCGGTAACTACATTAATTTTCTAAGGTTGTGTATGTGTAGAGGACCGCACATATTTTTTAGTGTGGGGTGGAGTGATGTAGAGTATATGCCTTTAATACAAAGTTGAATTGGCAATGGAAGTTGTATTGTATGGCATGGTTTAAGGATGAAAAGCACATAAGGGTAAGAAGCACGTAGAAGAGAAGGTGGACGAGAATGTTTGATGTTAAAAAGGTTTTGTAAAAACATGTAAAAGAAGGGTTCAAGGTACTTTGACATCTCAGAAATACCAGGCCCAATGATGAGGATGGCTGCGCACTTGGTAACCAAGCTCAATGATAAAAAAGGATGGACACAAGTAAACAAGGCATGGCTAAATGTATGTCAGAAAATATCAGAAGGGACCATCTATAACTTTTTCCGCTTTCATCGTGGATGAAATTATAAGTAGCACATAAGAAGGAGAGAAGATACTCTTTGGTAGCTTCCTCCTCACCATTTTGTTTTCAGAGATTGGAGTGCCCGATGGGCCAGAAAAATTGTTTGGGAATATCTAGAAGAGGATCCCTCCCCCACAAAGTTATTTGTGAAATACACTTATGAAACCATGACAACCACTAACAAGGCACATTTGGAGAAGTAGTATAATTGAAAACATGATGAATTCGGGGTTGAGTGAAGAATCCCAACATAGTTTCCCATGCTTGTGAATAGAGAGGAAAAATTTTCGGTGTACCAAAACTTCTACATTGATGATTTAGGTTGATAGATGAGAACATGAGTCCATGGTGTAAACTACCCATCTCCTTCACTGCGTTATACTTCCAAGCTAGAGTTAATTAGTGTAAGAAGGCAAAGAGACTAAGGTTCGACCTTAGTGAGATAGATGTAGACCACCACGAGCTGCATTGGAAGTGATTCTACCCCAAAGAAGCATGTGTACATTGTGAGATATGTCTCCTATGAGATACAAATGATGAAACATGTAACACCGCCAATCAGAAGAACACGCAACAAGGATATAAGTTCACATAATGCCAAAGTTTGAAAAATGTGCTTACTTAGAGAAATATGTCTCCATCCTTGAAGATCCTATAGGAAGGAAGAAGGCTGCACCTATAAAGAAAGAAAGAGAAGAGGTGCAGAAGGCACCGAGTGTTCAAACTACACATACAAGAAGTACACCGAAGACATGTGCTAAACCTAGTACTTACATGCGAGAGGAAGAAGTATATAGTGAAAGAAAATAAGCTAGGAGAAGAGGCGCAGAGTATGAAGAACTCCTCACCTAGGAGGAATCACCAAGGAAGACATCACTTGTCGAAGAAAAAGAAAGAGAAGAATCCCTGTACTGGAATCCCCAGTAAGGAAGAAGTAAAAGGTAATAGATGAGGCCGATTCAGAAGAAACAAAATACCTAGATGCCTACATCAGTGACAAAGATGATGATGATGAAGATGAACCAAGAGGAAAAGACCATCCTATATATGAAATACATGATTCTGAAGAAGAAGTAGATGAGGAGTATAACAAAGGAGATGAGGAGAAGGAGGATGAAGAAGAAGCTGAAACCTAAGGCAAGGGGGTAGGCAAGGAAGAAGTTACAAAAGAACAAAGGACCCCAAGCCTCACAAAGGAATAGGTAGACAAGGTTGTGGAGAAAGAAGTGGAAAAAATCATCAAGGACTGGTGGAACAAGAAGTGGAACGCAACATGGATGTGGTGATGAAGGAAGTTGAGGAAGAGAGTGTGGGAAAATAATATGGCAGCATGAGAGGAGATCCCAGTTTGGCTGTTAGCTTTCCAAAGGCCACACACATAGGGAGGAAGAGCGCAGAAGCATCACAAGTTCAAGGAATGGGCTACATTGATGATCTGAACAAAGTGTTGCACGTGCACTTCCAGAGAAACTTTCCAATGGAACAACTCTTTCCTTTTGGGTCACCAACTTTCCAACTTTCAGTCATTTTTCCCTAGCTATTTCCAGTTCTATATAGTCTTCCTTTACTACCTTAAACTTTCTCCGGTTATAACTATCGTCATATGTGTCAAAAAGACTTTTAAGATTAATTAACCCCCTTAGGAGTTTATTTGTCTTTAGCTAAATTATTTAATCTCCATATGCTTCTTCGATCTTAGGATAGAGTTGATTTGTGAATTGGTCTGACTGCTGGAGGAAGTGTATGACCTATTTGTCATTATCAAACACCTGCCAATGGTTGACATTGTCATGGATAGAGGGGTGAATGATCACTTTTATGGTGTCTTTATTTGCAATTAAATCCTAGGTCGGGTCGAATTGAGACCCTATCATAGCCATCCTATCGACCTTTATATTTTGATCATGGGGAATTACCTTAATATTGAAGGCTTCAAAATCATCTATCAAATCCCATACCCGGTGTTGATAGGATCTCATCCTTGGGTTCTTGGTGGCAGAAATATTTCTTACTTGTGTGACCACCAACTCTGAGTCACCAAATACTCTCAACTTCCTGATACCCTCCTTGGCGGTGGACAAGCCATGCACCAAGGCTTTGTATTCTGTCTTGTTATTAGTACAGGAGAACTGTAAATGAACCGACTAGAGTATCTTCTTACCAGACAAGGATATTAGGAAAACTCCAGCTCCTAAGTCATTCTTGCTCCTAGCCTCGTCAAAGTGCAGGGTCCACATTGGAGGATCATTTTTCTATTCAGGATGGATGGATAGAGTAAGTGTCATGAATTTGATTCATCTTGTAGTTCATGTGGAAGACCACATGCAAGTCTTGACAAGCTGTCAAGCAAATGAAGTGCTCTTCCAAAAACACACTATATGCGGGGAGAAGGTCTCCTACGGTGCAAGAAATTTCTCACTCATAATATAGACCATATGAATTTTGGCAAGACATTTATATTTATTTCCTTCCTCCTTATAAATTTTTCTTCCCATTCCTTTCTTGCCTTCATCTCTTCCTCCATCTTGGTCTTTAATTCCTCATTTGATGTTTTGGCTTCTCTGAGCTCTCTGCAAATATCATCCCATTGTTGTTTTAGTGGCAAATAGGTCAACTCAGTTTGTGCAGAGGCTGTGGACACAACACTCTGTTTCCTAGAAGTCTGGAACTCTTCTTCTTTTTCTATCAGTTGCTTCTTGGTTGCTGATAATTCTTTAGTTCTGGCTGCAAGCTGAGTTGTGAGCTCATCAATGAGTGTTTCCCTTTGTTCCAATTTAAGTTTGAGGAAGTCCAATTCCTCATCTTTTTCTCTTATAATAAGCTCTGCTCTGGATAAGAATAGATCTTGTTTAACTTGTTGTCTTTCCTCTTCCTCTGAAATTATTTGAGGAGTTTGGCATTCTTCCTCTATTAAAGGAAATTTTCCTTTTCTTATCCTAGATGCCAACTCTTCTTCTTCATGTGGCACTGCTGAAGGTTCAACCAACTCCTAAAAATATTGATCATCAAATCTCTCTTCTCCTCTGTCCATTTCAACATGACTTGGCTCAGGTGGAGTCATGGCCATGCTGCCCAAAATGTCAGCAGCTTCCTCTTCCATCCTTTCCTACTCACTCCTTACTTCTGGAGTTCCCCTTGACCTCTTATGACTTTTTCTTATCGAGGAAGTTCAATATGCCCAGTAGTGAATTTCCCTCTAGAAATTCTTCTTATTGTTCTTTCTGGTTCTTGTGTGGGTGAGCTATCACTATCAGAGACAGATATTGGTTCTTCTGAAGCTGTTGTGGAAGATGGAATTTCCTTCACAGGTATAGAAGGCTCTGCTGTTTTTATCTTCCTCACCAACCTTATTTTCCTTGCTATGTTTTCTCTTTCCATTTCCCTCTGTTCTTCTACAGGGGCATCAATTTGCAGATTAGTTGAAGGAGAGAATGGGGTTGGAATTTCCCTTCTGATAACATTAGGGTTTTTCTTGAACTTTCCAAAAAACTTGTCCCAAATTTCTTCTCCATTCTTTTTGACAGGAAATGGTCGTTGGAAAATTAAGTGAATTAGACCATGATGTCTAATTGTTCCAACACCCCAGGAATATCTCTGAGCCATGGTCTGAATGGAATAAAAAAGAAACCCTGGGAGGTTTATTATGTATTCAGGCTTGGTGGCTCCATACTTTAGATATATGAGAATTTTTAAGACCTCCTTTCCCATAGACCCAAACTGACCATCACAAGTTAAATATTTTACTATCCAGAATGCTACCCTGTTAAAGGGTTTGGGAAAATTGGCCCTTCTGACCCCTTTTATGATTTTCTTTGTATTATAGATATACTGGGGTTCAACTTCTTCTTCTTATAGCAAGAATTCTACCAGTTCTTTCAAAGTCCCCTTTACAGGTTGTGGGACATGAACAATGGGTATTCCAGACACATTACTTATAGTATTTACAGAGAAAGGAATAAAGACATTTCTTACTTTTGTTCTAGACTATTCTAGATTTATGATGAATTCTCTTACCAATTCATCATTATGCCTTGAAAATTTCTTCAAGAATTCAAGCCATCCTGCATGCTCAAAGATGGATGCTACTTCTTCATCTGCGAGTAGCTGGGAATCGTCCTCTAGTTCTGATTTCTTCTTAATCCCCATATCGGCTTGAGTTCTATCTTCCTTGATTTCATGTGAATTGGTTATAGGCCTTCTCCTTAGCTACGAAACTACAGATTTGGTTGTGGAACCTTTGTTTTTAGTTGTGGAACCTTAGTTCTTAGCTACGAAACGTTTGAATTCTTTGTTCTTTGCTATGGAATACAAACTCAATTCACTAATCCTTCCTCAAGATACTTCTACAATCTTTATTTCACTTGATGTTTGCAATAATGATTACTAATGATAACCATCTTTGCCACTTATTCCATCCAAATAAATTTCATGATTACACACTTGTAATCATAATGTATAAATAGATGACTCACCATACCTACTTTTTAAATTAAGTCACATCACACATGCAAACATTTAATCAACCCTAAATAAGTTAAATGACATAATTACCATCCTTGATGATGTAAGCCTTTTGCTATGATGACTCGTCATTCCTACAAGTGGAACAAAACATGATTAGATAAGACAACTGGAATTCAAAATAATTCCTTTATTTGAACTACCCAAAAGAGGTCAACCGCCATTTGTTGGTTTTCAATTGACATTGAGAGAATTATATATATATTTGGGGAAGAAGATGCCATTTTTTGGTTTTCATCTTCTTCCCTTTATTCTGGATCTATCATCTGATTATTTGATCATTTTGGAAGAACTGAGTTCTTCCATATGATCAAATTCTTTGTCTGCTTCAATCTTCCTCAAAAATTCATTCTTAGTGGGAGGCTTCCTATAGAGTTTCAGCCTATGTCCATTGACCAAGAGTGTTCTGTTGCTGCCATCAATGGGAAGTAACTGAATAGAACCATTGTCAAAAATTTGATCAATCTGATAAGGTCCCAACCATCTGGTTCTCAATTTTCCCTTGAACTGTTGGTACTTAGAGTCAAATAGTAATGCCCAGTCTCCTACTTTGAATTTCCTTTTCTTGATATGTATGTCATGCCATTGCTTCCTTTGCTCTTAGCTATGAATTCATTTGATGAGGAAGTTGCATGCCCTCGGATGAGGAAAATTTCCTGTCATGGGAATTTGAGTCCGACATTGATGAGCCAAAATTTGAAGTAAGCTAAGGGGCATTTATGTAGGTGCCAAAAACAAAAGGTATAAACCCTTGGTGAATGCTCAGAGGCTGTTAGATGAACAGATCTGCAATGCGCTCAACAAATTCTCGCTGAGGTTGAGGTTGAAGCAAGCTCTTCGAGAGAAATGATAAGGTAAAGTTCCTAGAGGAAGAGTTGGAGAAAAGGGAAGAGGAGCTCCTAAAAAGACCAAGGACTTGAAGCAGGAAGAGCTAATCAACACTTAGTTAAGGTGTGAGTTGAAAGATGAAAAGGAAAGAGTGCGTGAGGCATACAAGAAGATAGAGATGATCACGGATGCCATTGTCCTAAAAAATCTAGACTTAACACCACCTACGTAAAAGTATGGGTCATTGTTGGCTAGATTTTCTCGCATAAGCATCAAACATGGCGATCATGAGATAAATCTCATTTGTCAATATAAATGTGTTATTATCTATCGGGGTTTTACTTTAACCACTTAGTTCATGAACCATAACTAAGAAGTTTTTGCAAAGCAAGTAAAAATTTAAGAAAGGAAAATTATAGAAGAAAGAAGTAAAGGAAATACAGAGAAGAAATGGGGAAGATGTGCATCCCAATTAGTAGATAGCAGAGCTAATTACATGCACATAGAAGAAACTTAATAGATATGAACACACAAAATTATAAAGCAAAGGCAACTCTAGATCCAGATCTAAAATAACACAAAGTTTATCAAGAGATCTAAGATTCAAAGCAAGAAACAAAGTACACCGTGACACAAAGTTCTCCGGAAACCTGCTCCTTTGTATTCCTCTACTTCAAGTTGTTCTCAGGGGTTCAACACAAAGTCTAAAACACAAGATTTTGCTTACAAAATTCGATCGATCATTAACCGGAGGTTCTTCTCCTACTTATAGAATGTAGGAGGGAAAGTACAAATAGAAGACTCAAACTGAACTAAAGTATGAACAACAAGTAAAGATGACATTTGGCAATCATCCTCAACTAACTTCTTCTTAAGTGACACATGTATCACTTAACTAATAGAATGGTTCCACATGACTTCAAGTAATGGTTGCAAAACCAATAACTTAGAAGTTTTACAATTTCATCCGGGAACATAGAAAATAGAAGAAGAAAGAATAGAAGAAGTCATGCCAGCTGTAATGTTTACATCTTCTTCTTGTTCTGATATCTGATATACTTGTCGAACATATAATTCAGCATCCTTCCATCTGTTTTAGCCATCGCTTCCTTCTCTGTCCTGAATTGCAGAACCCTTCATTCAACACTTTGCTGCATGCTTCCACCTCTTCCAAACTCGGCCCAAACCTCGCAATGTCTGCCTGCAGCGCCACCAATCTACTGATAGAATTCATCGTGAAAGGCTTGGTAGCTTTATCAATTCTCTTTTGCACCATCAGAAGAGAACCTTCCAGGGAATCATGCACCTCGTTAGAAACAATCCGCACGTATGAAGTAACACCTCCATCCACTCTTTCCTCAGTGAAAGAAATGATACTGTCTGGTAAATCTGATGTTCTACTCTCAAGCGCCTGCATCCTTTTCAGCAAAACTCTGCAGATCTCCAAACGGAAAGATACTGCAAACTCTAGCTGCTTCCCCTTCTCGATTGATCCATCCGTACAATTTGTTCTGCAACCAATACATCTCCCGACAGCTTGTTGATCTCGGCCAAAATACTCAGGTTACTCTCTGCAACTGTATTCATGCCTTCTATGCTTTCCATCAGTTGCTTTAGTTGATTTGCTGCATCTTTCATAACCTTTAAAGCGGGCTGCACTTCCCAAGTCAGCATGTAAGCTTGATTTAATAATCGATCCTTCCATTCACAATAGCCTTTACTTGATTGCTTGCATCTTCCATTTCCTGCATAAGATGATCACTCACCTGCTCTGAAATGGGCTGAATGGAAGGTTTAGCAACCTTGGCTATGATCTCACATAATTGAGATATTTGCTTCTGCAGCTCTTCTTTCTCCGCCTTTTCACTGTCAAGCCTAAGGAACAAAGCATCCATCAATGTCTGCGTGTCCTGCTTCAATCCTTCAGTGGTAGCTTGACCGAGTGGTATTTTGGTCACCGTCACATCTTCTGCCGTGAGCTCCTCTTCTATCTTTCCTTCCGCCGGAATTGATATCTCAGCAAACTTCTCTCCCGAATCCTTGATGATCAACCTAGAAGTTGCTTTAGCAACTTTAGGCCTTCTGTCTCTTCTGCTCAGATCCTGAAGTAGCTGCAAGTCATGCTCCTCTAAGTTCATCTCTACTCTTGCTTCCGGAACCAACTGCAAAGCTAACCATTCCGAGAAGTTACTTCTCGGGGAGTAAGAAGTCGCTGAGTGCACTACCATCTCCCGCTCTGCATCCTCTCCGTCAGAAAGTGCCACAGTGTCATGGCTGCCATCTTCTGAAACATCCAAGGACAAAGCTCTTTCGAACTCCGTCATCTGCAGCTTCAACATCTCCTCTGGAACGGGTGATGAACGAAGTGGCTGCGGAGAGAAAATGAACGTCGCCGGATTCAATGAAGGCATGGAAGCATCCTGCTGCTGCGGTGCAATAGTTGGTGATCTTCTGGGTACTGGAGAAGTCGGAGTCAAAGCTATGGTCGTAGAAGTGGTCTTCTCTTTCTCTTGAGATCTTCTGTGTACTTTCAACTTCTGACCTTCGCCGCTTTCTCCTTCATGCTTTGTTTGAGGGAATCTCCTGCACCCAAGTTGCCCGTGATTTGATTCATCAATACTTCATCAAGGCAGTATCCCTTCGCCAAGAAGCCTGCTCGAAGTATTCACCAACATAGCTCCAGATCTCTCTTCAATGAATGGCAACCTCCATGTTATCCCGCAAAGATAGCTTTATCTCCTCCCATTTGATGGTAAGTGTCAAGTACCACGTTCCCATCATCTTTAAGATCCGCAGGTATCCGTGCTAGTCCAAAGTCGAACACTTGCTTTGCTGATAGCCTGCTGAAATCTTTCTTTCTAACCTCGTACTCACTTCTGCACTTCATCCAGAAATCTTCTAACGAAGGCACATGTGCGTACTCCTGGGAGATTGTCTTCCTGGCTACTCCAAATGGATCAAGTTAAGCGCGCAGGAAGAACTCTTGCTCATACTCGGATAACATTTACGCTTCCATCCTCGAGCTCGTGAATGCCGATGCAACCGTAATATCCCACAGTGATTGGGAAGAAGCCCGTAGACTTGTGCCGTTTCGACTGAAGGTCGTGTAACTCCACAAGTTGCCTGCTCAGCTCCATGGCGATCAATCTATCACTCGGATACCTGGGCATCTTTATGGTTCTCCGTAAAAGCCCGTAACCCCGAGGTATGTGAAATCGCAAACCTGGATGAATAAACCGCCAATCTTGACACCGCTTCCCACGCTTCCTCGTTTACCCCGTGAGTCTTCAAGTCTTTGTCTAGCCTCGCAGATGAAATCGTAGAAGAAGTCATCGTTGATCACTTTGAAGTCCTTCTCGCACGCAGGTACAGTAAGTTGTGGGTAGCACTCGAAAATGGGGTCCTTGGAAAGAACACCACATCTATCCAGCTTGGAAAAGACACCCTGTGAAGCTGCAACATACACCAAGTATGAAGTCATCTTGAAGCTGAAAGTACGCTTCACGTTCCGAAGCTGCTCACCGATGTTGCTGCTAATAATTTCCGACCAATTGATTATAGAATCAACCTTGTTGATTTCAATGGTCCTGATGAAAGCATACATCCATGTACGGAAAGTGTAGGCATTCGCTTCGCCATTCAACCTGCATAGCAATTTGACGACATCATCTGCCTCCTGCACCAAATTGGACCGTGGAAGAGTTCTCGGGAACTTTGAAGGGGATCTAGGCTTCTTCATGAACCGGCTATTCATTATGCTCACGCAATCAGCTCTATGTTTCTCCCATCTACTGTCAGCATCCTGAATGCTAATAGAAGTCACCACCTTTCGCACTGGAATCTTCAGACAATAATTGATGAACTCCGCATCCAAACGAATTATTGTCTTTCCCGCAACATCACGCACTGATCTGGATGAAGGATGATAAGATCTAGCACACTCCATCACGAACTCTGGCAATTGGGCTGTACATGGGAAAGCTGCAGCTCGGATAATTCCACTACTTTTGACCGCACGCATGAGTGAAGTCTTTCCAGCTCTGGATCTATCAATCAAATCAGAAAGAGGTTCTGGGCCTAGATCCGTGTCTCCTATGTCTGCAAGTTTGGAAGCAATGCATGAATCCATCGTGCTCTCTTTTTCATCTCCTTTCGCCATGGCTTTGTCTATCTTCGTCTGAATAATTCTTTTTCTTCTAACTTGGCCGGATTTCTTCAATACTGGTGCAGATCTGGACAATTCTTCAGATTCGGAGGATATTTGCAATGTATTGGACATTGATAAAAACTCATTTTCTTTTCAGTAAAGCACACTGTAATGAGTTCCCGCAATTTATTCAGACAAAAATGGCCACCGAGCATGAATAGTGAATTTAAATTATAAAAATCTGCACTTTTCAAGCCTCGCTGCCCCAAAATTGGTGTTTAATTTACACATAAAGAGAGCATGAATCCTTTCAATCAACACCGAGCTCCCGTAACACCCGTGAAAACAACTATGCAGCAGACAAAGATCAACCTCCTCCAAAGCATGCGCCAAATCTGAAGCTTTTAGCTTTGTTAGCACTTTGTCTCGAACAAAATCCTTCCTCTAATGGGGGCGCACTTTTCCTCCCGGCTGCAATTCTTTACCCGTGAATTAAATTATTCACCCATATGGGCCCATGCTTATATAACCTTCATAATTCTATAATTAATAATTGCCCTAACAATTAAAGGCAATTAATTAATTAAAAATCATGCTTTTCTCTTTTAAAAATAGCATGTTTAAGGACAGCCACCATCCAATAAATTAAATTAATCCAATTTAATCCTTCACACAAAGACTTCACTCAAGCTTCACAGTGTGCTTTGACCATAGCCACTGAAAATAGAAATTAATTTAATGTTTTAATGCTTTAAAAACATTAAATAATACCCAAATGGGGCGCACTTTTTGAGAGGAAGAGGGCAGCCATTAAATAAATTAAATTTAATGCATTTAACTCCTTTCTTTTATTCCATCTTTGACTTGTTGACCTCCTCCAAGCTTGGGCGCACTTTTTGAGAAGAAAGATTAATAAAAATAATCAAATTTAATCCTTTTAATCTCTCACCAAAGGGGGCGCACTTTTTTGCACATGTAATTCTATTTTTAAGAATTTTTTCATAATGGGATTCTTTACCCTGCCAGGAAGGCACCAAAATCCCGTGATCCACTTAAGTGATTTGACTTTGACAATGGGATTATTTACCTTGCAAGGCAGGCACTAAAATCCCATGATTTCACTTAAGTCACTTTCCTTTTATTATATCATGGGAATTTTTACCGCAAGGCAGAGCAATAAATTCCCCACCGCCTTGCAGCCTCTATTTTTCCCACTGCAGCTTAAGTGACTTTTATAACACGGAAAAAGTACCTGCCCAGTGTATACAATTCCCACCCCGCCCGGGCTTATATTTTTCCCATCGCAGCCTTAAATCCTTTGTTTTCCAAAATGCGCCCATCCTCGCAGGGGCTTTTCTCGTGCACGACTTCGCTTTTTCCCGCTGATCCGCACTCCGATGACGACTTCCTCCGGCAAAATGTGCGTGTATGTTTTCCACCTGCTCCAGCAAAATCGGGCTTACTCGGTGAAGGAATGCTCCAGAGAAATTTCACGTAAAACAAAACGGACACCACAAAAACACGAAAAATTGCCAAAAGTTACAAATAAAGCCCAAAACTTAAAATAAGTTAAAACCCTTCCGCACATAGGAATAATAACATATTGCTCATAATAGAGTTAAACAGAGCGCAAATAGCCTCATACGGGCTCAAAATAATTAAATAAAATTTCCGCAGATAAATCCGACGACAATGTAATAAAACAATTTTGGGCATCCGGGTATTTGGCTAAAAGGGCTAATATGGCTCTTTGGGATTATCTTGACGCAATACAAGAACTTTCGTGCAATAAAAATAACAAACAACCCATTATTTTAAAAGTACAAAAATTTTGATAGGGTAGTCGCAGATTTAGTGGTGAAATCGAATGACACCAAATTGGCTCCGTCTGTGGACATCTTTTTCTCTTATCAGAATGACAAAGGGAAAAGATGAGATCCTAGCATCTCTGGTTTCGCATCTTGTCCTTTGGGCACGGGGTTAGGCAAACAAACACAACACAACACAGCACAAAAACAAAACAAAACAAGGAAAACAAACAAAGATTTATTTATGTACATACAGGTTTTACCCTACTTCTCATGTCCTAATGTTCAAGTGTTGCCCATTGAAAGGCAACGGTAATTCAACTCCATCCTGATGAGCAAGAATGAAGCTATCTGCTCCGGTGATCTTTTTGATCACAAAAGGCCCTTTCCATAGTGAATCAAACTTTCCATGCATGCCTTTTGTTTCTCTTCTTTTGTCCCATAGAAGGACCCAGTCATTGACTTCAAACTTTCTTTCCTGGCTCTTTTGTCGAAGATGAATTTCACCTTCCTTTGATGCTCTGACAACCTATCTGCAACTTGAGTTTGTACTTCCCTCCTCCTGCCAGTACATGATTCTTTTATCAATAGCATCCGTGAATGTGGAATCTCTCCAGGCTTGTAAAGTCGTAGGGCAGCAATTCCAAGGTAAGAGGCAGCTCGTGTCTCTACCATATAACAGCTGAAAAGGGGACATGCCTATCGCCCTCTTTGGTGTGATCCTATCGGCCCATAATGCATCAAACAACTTTTTATGCCAAGTCCTTTGATTCTCTGTTACAAGCTTGCGCACGATAGTTACCAAGTTCTTATTACTAGATTCAGCTTGACCATTCCCTTGTGGATAGTAGTTTGAGGAATGAACAAGTTGAATCCCATAAGTGTAGTAGAATTCCACCAACTCCTCGAAGAAAGATTCGAGCATTATCTCACACAATTTTCTTTGGGCATGCCAAACCTGACAATAATATTTTCTTTTATAAAATTGCACACCTCGGCGGAAGTGGCAGCCTTCACAGGGATAGCTTCTACCCACTTACTGAAATAATCAGTAGCTGTTAGAATGTAATGATGACCGGCACTGGAAGCCGGGTTAAGCATTCCAATAAAATCCATACCCCACTGTTGGAAAGGTTCTTCAATCACAATGGGTTTTAGAGGTAATGCAGGAAATTTCACATGCCCAACAAAATGTTGGCATGCTTGACACTTAGCTACCCATTCTGCAGTATCTTGAAAAAGGGTGGGCCAGTAATACCTTGCTCTAAGGATCTTGTGTGCAGTGACTCGGGCTGAGAAATGACCACCGCAAGCCATGTCATGAAACTGTTGTAGTAGCTGATCCTGTTGAGCCTTGTCCACGCATCTGAGAAATACACCATCAATTCCTTTTTTGTACAAACCATTATCCCAAAGAACAAAATCTTTGGATTTAAGTTTGATTGTTCATTTCTCTTTTTTGGAAAGTTGATCTGGGCATTCTCCATACGTCAGAAAGTAAGCAATGTTACTGTACCACTCCTCTACTAGATCTATAAAAAGTACTACAGGTAAATCTTCATCTATCTCATCTTGATCTACTTCAGGCACTGATGTTTTCATCTCCGTCATTAATTCACACAGACCTCTTCCTCGGACTAGCTTTGTTGGTTTAATATCCAGGTCATATTCTTGAACTTTTGTCACCCATGTGCCTCTCAATAATCCTAACTCTTGCTGAGTAAGAATGGATTTAACTGCAGTATCTGGAACCAAAACCATAGTGTGTGAGGAAAGAATATAATACCTGAATGCTTTGCACGCCTTCACCACTGCATATGCATGCTTTTCCATTGGAGTGTATTTCAACTCATAGGCTTTAAGGGGCATGCTCATGAAAGCAATAGGAGCTTCTACGTCCTCTTGATTTTTCTGCATCAGAATTGCTGACATAGTGTGTTCGGAAGAATAACAATAAAGAATAAATCCTTTACTGAAGTCGGGTGAAACCAAGACTGGAGCTTTCGACAGGGCCTCTTTGATTTTATCGAAATCTTCCTTCCTTCGCTGCTCCATTTAAAATCTTGTGTCTTCTTCATCATATTCTAAATATGACGGGTTAGCTCAGCAAAGTCAGGAATGAATCTTCTGAGAAAATTCACTTTTCCAAAGAAAGAGTGAACTCCTTTTTTGGATGTGGGCAAAGGCAATGTTTGAATGGATTTGACACGCTCTGGATCTATCTTTGTTCCTTCTTTGGAAACAATGTGCCCTAGCAGCTTTCCTTTGGTTACGGCAAAGATAGATTTCTTGGGATTCAAAGAAATACCATGCTCATGTATCAGTATGAAGACCTCTTCCAAGTTTGAAATATGCGTTCTATCTTTGGAAAAGACTGTCAAATCATCCAGGTACACAACTATGCTTATATCTTTGAGATGAGCAAAGGCTAGATCCATAGCTCTTTGAAATGTAGCACCAACATTAATCAGGCCAAACGACATCTTCTAGTATGCGAAGGTTCCCCAAGGTGTGATGAATGTTGTTTTGTATTGATCTTCCTCGGCCACCTTGACTTGATTGTAGCCTGAGAAGCCATCAAGCATGGAAAGCATCTCAGATCCAGTGACCACCTGCAGAGTGTGATCCATGATAGGGATGGGGTAGTTGTCCTTTAATGAAGCTTGATTAAGGTTGCGGAAATCCACGCACAACCTAATCTCGCCACTCTTCTTCCTTACAGGAACTATGTTGGCCAACCATTCGGAATGGTGTATGGGATAGATAATCTTTGCATCTAACAACTTCCGGATTTCTGCAAAGATGGTTCCCGAAATGGTAGGGTTGTGCCGCCGCAGCTTCTGCTTGAAAGGCTTCTGTTCTGGTTTAAGTGGGATGTAGTGTTGAACTTCCGCAGGCTGATATGTTTTTAGATCCTGGTAGGACCAGGCAAAAACATCCATGTATTTCTTAAGAAGCTTAGTGAAAGCTTCTCTTTCAGCCTCTAACAACACTTACCCAGATTTACTAATTTGGGATCATCACAACTCCCAAATTTAGTAATTGTGTGTCGGAGGAATAACCTTCCCCACTTTCTTCATTTTTCTTAAGCATTTGATCATGCTTATCAAACATTTCCTCAAGAGATACCAAGCCTTTGGGAATTTTATTTCCTTTAGCTGGATAATCTCCTGACCTCCTGAGACGTCAGCATCCATTTCTCCGACAGTGGTCTGCCTAGGAGGTGAATTGCTTCCCTCATAGTAGATTTCTTCAAAGTTGTCTTTCTGTTGGAGAAACGCAGCAATCTGTGTGTCATCATTGAAAACCTGCCATTGTTGGACGTTGTCAGGAACCTTTGGGTGAAAAACCATTTCCACCTTGTAGTCTCCCTGTCTAAAGAATGCAGGGGGCTGATCCGGATTCAACAAGGCTGTAGTTCACTGCAAGCGAATCGGCTCTTGAATTTTGTTCTCTCGGAATATAAGATACCGAGAAAGCTGAAAAATCTAGGATAGCAGAGTAGACCCAATCTCTGTAGTGCCGTAGTTTGTCTTTTTTGACTTGGTAGAGGCCTCTTATCTGTTTCACAATCAGCTCAACATCCCCTCTTGCGTGTAATAATTTGATTCCCATTGTTCTTGCCTACTCCATGCCTAACAACAATGCTTCATACTCAGCCATATTGTTAGTATTTTCGAACATCAATTTGAAGGAGTGCGCATGCACCTTCCCTTCAGGAGAGATAAGAACAACGCCTACGCTGGATCCGAATGAAACAAGCTAGCTACCATCAAATTCCAGAGTCCAAATCTTGTTATCAATTTGATGTGATTCTCGAATCACCGGTTGAATTTCTTCTTTATCCATTTCAAGATAATAGACTCCGTGATCCGATTCCTGAAACAAGATCTGAGATCTAGGATCCTCAGATTTTGATACTGTGTACTTAGATTTCTTCTCAGGTTCCAGCTTCTGATTTACTCCTTTGATTGGTATGTGCGCACAAGACCAATCCATCTTGACTTCTCCACCCAGCTCTTTGCAAAATTTCTACTCAACAGCATGCCATAAGAGACTGGAATGTCTGCTACAAGGATAGTCATTTTCAGTCTTTTATCTGGAAAGGAAGCAAGTACTGCCTGCGCATCTTTGATTTGCCCCACAAGAGGGACTTGCCTTTCCATGGAATAACATCTTCCAATGGTTTTTGTCAATGTAAGACCCAAGGCATCAGCAACTTTGGCAGGCATGACGTTGTCGGAAGCTCCAGAATCCAAGATGCAATTGCTTAGCTTATGTCCGTTGATGAGCAAAGACACATAGAATGGCTCAATCCTTTCTGATGTAGCAGGAGAAGGGGTGGAAGGAGAAGAACTTGCAGCAGCATTATTTGAAGGTGGAGTAATCTTTGGACTTGATAAGATACCCCGTGAATTATTATTAGTTGGGCTGGGACCATTACTTTGCACATATTTGACCAATCTATTCAACTGATCAGGAAATGCCCTCAAATACTCAGCTTCTGACATTTGGACCTTATTTCTCTTGATGTGATCAATTATGTCAAAAGCTTGACTTGCTTCAGCAGGATGTGTGTTGGTTCTTTGCTGTGAATTGAAAGAATTTGAATATTTATCCTTGGGCGCTAATGAAGAAGGAAGAGTGCTACCTCTTTTCAAGATAGTAACATCCGGCCAGGATCTTCTCTCTTCGGCCGCTTGTGGATGCTTCGGCATTTTGGCGCGTCTGAGACCTTGTAAACACCGCAAAAGTGTGACCATCAGAATCTTCAAAAGATTCATAATAGCCATCATCAGATTCGTAGTCTAGGTAACCAATATTGGAGTTGCCAGTGGGATCTATAAAGTCTTCATCATCGAATGATTCATCAATGCCGAGATCTTCTTCATTAGTTTCCAAGTTATTCCTTGGAGCAGCTTCTATTATCAGCAAACGCTCGTGGTGCAACAAAGTAAGTCTGTTTCGATTTTGATTTTGATTTTGACCATTGAAGGTCCTGGTAGGAGCTAATCTTGAGGGGGTTGCATTCCTTGCTTGAGAGATCTGCTTCTTGATCTGCAGCATGTCATTAGCCAATCTCTGCAACAAAGGATTAGAAGTACTTGAAGAAGCACCATCACCTTTGTGAGATGGTTGTTTGAGTTTTCCAGCCATGATCAAGTCATCCTCAACCTCCACGACAACATTTTGTGCTTCAAGTAGATTTACAGGTCTTGCCCTTCTTAGCTGATATCCAACTTTAGGCAATAGAGCGTTTATAAAAAACATCTTTTGATTTTCGTCGCTCAATGCAGCAGAAGTGGGGATTTTATACAAAATCCTTTGGAACCTTGCAATAAAGTCCCGCATGTTCTCACTTGGCTCTTTCTTCAACTGCGTTAGTTGGGTGATCAACGTGCTAGCGTCCTTTGCAGGCTTGAATCTTTTCAGAAATTACTCACGCATAGTTGTCCACTTGGTTATGGGTGCCGAGCTGCACCGATAGAACCATTCTCCAGCCAAGTCGTGTAGAGTCTCAATGAAGAGCCTGACTGAGACATCTTCATGCTCTACTACAAGCACACCACAAGATATGAAGAAGGCCGCCAAATGATCATCTAGGTTTTGCTTTCCATCTCCAAAGAATTTTGGAAAATTCTTTTTGGATCCCTTTGGCAACTTGTGCATAGGTGGAGCCAAGTTCGAGAGGTCCAAAAGCTGCTCCCCATGGAACAGGTACAATTTGGTGTGCCATGTTAGCTTGAGCACGTCTCCTCCTTGTGTAGACTTGATAGACTTGATGGATAATTCTAGCCACCGGATTATGCTGAATACGATCCGGATCTGGATGGGTGTATACTCTCCTTCCTAGTGAGAGACTAGATCTGCGGCTTCTAACTTGAGGAGGATGATTGAAATTGAATTGCTCCTGCAGTCGGAATAAATGATCAATCCTTCCTGCGCCTTCACAGATTGGGTGAATGGACGTTTAGCCCAGGTTGAGATTTGTATGGAAAACACTCCGATCTTCAATAGAAAAGCTTAGATCTCGCAAAGATAGTTGTTCCTCAAATGAGTCGCTAAAATCGTTCACTAGATTTTTCGCATAAGCATCAAACCTAGGCAAATCATGAGATAAATCTCCCTCATTTAACCGGTGAGGCTCCCGTGTCAGATTTGTCAATATAAATGTGTTATTATCTATCAGGGGTTTTACTTTAACCACTTAGTTCATGAACCATAACTAAGAAGTTTTGCAGCAAGTAAGCAGCTGTTTAAGAAAGGAAAATTATAGAAGAAAGAAGTAAAGGAAATACAGAGAAGAAATGGGGAAGATGTGCATCCCAATTAGTAGATAAGCAGAGCTAATTGCATGCACATAGAAGAAACTTAATAGATATGAACACACAAAATTATAAAGCAAAGGCAGCTCTAGATCCAGATCTAAAATAACACAAAGTTTATCAAGAGATCTAAGATTCAAAGCAAGAAACAAAGTACACCGTGACACAAAGTTCTCCGGAAACCTGCTCCTTTGTATTCCTCTGCTTCAAGTTGCTCTCAGGGGTTCAACACAAAGTCTAAAACACAAGATTGCTGCTTACAAATTCTGATCGATCATTAACCCGGAGGTTCTTCTCCTACTTATAGAATGTAGGAGGGAAAGTACAAATAGAAGACTCAAACTGAACTAAAGCATGAACAACAAGTAAAGATGACATTTGGCAATCATCCTCAACTAACTTCTTCTTAAGTGACACATGTATCACTTAACTAATAGAATGGTTCCACATGACTTCAAGTAATGGTTGCAAAACCAATAACTTAGAAGTTTTACAATTTTATCCGGGAACATAGAAAATAGAAGAAGAAAGAATAGAAGAAGTCATGCCAGCTGTAATGTTTACATCTTCTTCTTGTTCTGATATCTGATATACTTGTCGAACATATAATTCAACATCCTTCCATCTGTTTTAGCCACTGCTTCCTTCTCTGTCCTGAATTGCAGCAACCCTTCATTCAACACTTTGCTGCATGCTTCCACATCTTCCAGGCTCGGCCCAAACCTTGCAATGTTTTCTCGCAGCGCCACCAGTCTATTGATAGAATTCATCGTGAAAGGCTTGGTAGCTTTATCAATTCTCTTTTGCACCATCAGAAGAGAACCTTCCAGGGAATCATGCACCTCGTTAGAAATAATCCGCACGTATGAAGTAACACCTCCGTCCACTCTTTCCTCAGTGAAAGAAATGATACTGTCTGGTAAATCTGATGTTCTACTCTCAAGCGCCTGCATCCTTTTCAGCAAAACTCTGTAGATCTCCAAACGGAAAGATACTACAAACTCTAGCTGCTTCCCCTTCTCGACTGATCCATCCGATACAATTTGTTCTGCAACCAATACATATCCCGGTAGCTTGTTGATCTCGGCCAAAATACTCAGGTTACTCTCTGCAGAACTGTATTCATGCCTTCTATGCTTTCCATCAGTTGCTTTAGTTGATTTGCTGAATCTTTCATAACCTTTAGGTGGTGGCACTTCCCAAGTTGCATGAAGCTTTAATAATCAATCCTTCCATTCACAATAGCCTTTACTTGATTGCTTGCATCTTCCATTTCCTGCATAAGATGATCACTCACCTGCTCCGAAATGGGCTGAATGGAAGGTTTAACAACCTTGGCTATGAGCTCACATAATTGAGATATTTGCTTCTACAGCTCTTCTTTCTCCGCCTTTTCACTGTCAAGCCTAAGGAACAAAGCATCCATCAATGTCTGCGTGTCCTGCTTCAATCCTTCAGTGGTAGCTTGACCAAGTGGTATTTTGGTCACCGTCACATCTTCTGCCGTGAGCTCCTCTTCTATCTTTCCTTCCGCCGGAATTGATATCTAAGCAAACTTCTCTCCGAATCCTTGATGATCAACCTAGAAGTTACTTTAGCAACTTTAGGCCTTCTGCGTCTCTTCTACTCAGATCCTCAAGTAGCTGCAAGTCATGCTCCTCTAAGTTCATCTCTACTCTTGCTTCCGGAACCAACTACAAAGCTAACCATTCCGAGAAGTTACTTCTCGGGGAGTAAGAAGTCGCTGAGTGCACTACCATCTCCCGCTCCGCATCTTCTCCGTCAGAAAGTGCCACGGTGTTATGGCTGCCATCTTCTGAAACATGCAAGGACAAAGCTCTTTCGAACTCCATCATCTGCAGCTTCAACATCTCCTCTGGAACGGGTGATGAACAAAGTGGCTGCGGAGAGAAAATGAACGCGTTACGGATTCAATGAAGGCATGGAAGCATCCTGCTGCTGCGGTGCAATAGTTGGTGATCTTCTGGGTACTAGAGAAGTCGGAGTCAAAGCTATGATCGTAGAAGTGGTCTTCTCTTTCGCTTGAGATCTTCTCGTGGTACTTTCAACTTCTCGGACCTTCTGCACGCTTTCTCCTTCATGATTTTGTTTGAGGGAATCTCTCCTGCACCAAAGTTTCCCGTGATTTGATTCATCAATACTTCATCAAGGCAAGATCCCTTTCGCCAGCCTTCAAGTATTCACCAACACAGCTCCAGATCTCTTCTTCAATTGAATGACAGCCTCCATTGTTATCCTGGTAGTATAGCTTTATCTCCTCCCATTTGATGGTAAGTTTCAAGTACCACGTTCCCATCATCTTTAAGATCCGCAGGTATCCGCGCTAGTCCAAAGTCGAACACTTGCTTTGCTGATAGCCTGCTGAAATCTTTCTTTCTAACCTCGTACTCACTTCTACACTTCATCCAGAAATATTCTAACGAAGGCACATGTGCGTACTCCTGGGAGATTGTCTTCCTGGATACTCCAAATGGATCGAAGTTAAGGCGTGCAGGGAAGAACTCTTGCTCATACTCGGATAACATTTACGCTTCCATCCCTCGAGCTCTGTGAATGCTGATGCAACTGTAATATCCCACCGTGATTGGGAAGAAGCCCGTAGACTTGTGCCGTTTCGACTGAAGGTCGTGTAACTCCACAAGTTTCCTGCTCATCTCCATGGCGATCAATCTATCACTCGGATACCTGGGCATCTTTACAGGTTCTCCAGAAAAGCCCGTAACCCTGAGGTATGTGAAATCTGCAAACTGGATGTATAAACTGCCAATCTTGGACACTGCTTCCCACGCTTCTTTGTTTACCCTGTGAGTCTTCAAGTCTTTGTCTAGCCTGCAGATGAAATCGTAGAAGAAGTCATCATTGATCACTTTGAAGTCCTTCTCGCACGCAGGTACACTAAGCTGTGGGTAGCACTCGAAAATGGGGTCCTTGGAAAGAACACCACATCTATCCAGCTTGGAAAAGACACCCTGTGAAGCTGCAACATACACCAAGTATGAAGTCATCTTGAAGCTGAAAGTACGCTTCACGTTCCGAAGTTGCTCACCGATGTTGCTGCTAATAATTTCTGACCAATTGATTATAGAATCAACCTTGTTGATTTCAATGGTCCTGATGAAAGCATACATCCATGTACGGAAAGTGTAGGCATTCGCTTCGCCATTCAACCTGCATAGCAATTTGATGACATCATCTACCTCCTACACCAAATTGGACCGTGGAAGAGTTCTTGGGAACTTTGAAGGGGATCTAGGCTTCTTCATGAACTAGCTATTCATGATGCTCACACAATCAGCTCTATGCTTCTCCCACTCTACCGCCGCATCCCGAATGCTAATAGAAGTCACCACCTTTCGTATTGGAATCTTGCATAATAATTGATGAACTCAAAGCATCCAAATGAATTATTGTCTTTCCCGCAACATCACGCACCGATCTAGATGAAGGATGATAAGATCTAGCACACTCCATCACAAACTCGCAATTGGGCCGACACGGGAAAGTTGCAGCTTGGATAATTCCACTACTTTTGACCGCACGCATGAGTGAAGTCTTTCCAGCTCTGGATCTATCAATCAAATCAGAAAGAGGTTTTGGGCCTAGATCCATGTCTCCTATGTCTGCAAGTTTGGAAGCAATGCATGAATCCATCGTGCTCTCTTTTTCATCTCCTTTCGCCATGGCTTTGTCTATCTTCGTCTGAATAATTCTTTTTCTTCTAACTTGGCCGGATTTCTTCAATATTGGTGCAGATCTGGACAATTCTTCAGATTCAGAGGATATTTGCAATGTATTGGACATTGATAAAAACTCATTTTCTTTTGTAAAGCACCTATAATGAGTTCCTGCAATTTATTCAGACAAAAATGGCCACCGGAGCATGAATAGTGAATTTAAATTATAAAAATCTGCACTTTTCAAGCCTGCTGCCCCAAAAATTGGTGTTTAATTTACACATAAAGAGAGCATGAATCCTTTCAATCAACACCTGAGCTCCTGTAACACCTGTGAAAAAAACTATGCAGACAAAGATCAACCTCCTCCAAAGCATGCGCCAAATCTAGAAGCTTTTAGCTTTGTTAGCACTTTGTCTGAACAAAATCCTTCCTCTAATGGGGGCGCACTTTTCCTCCTGGCTGCAATTCTTTACCTGTGAATTAAATTATTCACCCATATGGCTGCCCATGCTTATATAACCTTCATAATTCTATAATTAATAATTGCCCTAACAATTAAAGGCAATTAATTAATTAAAAATCATGCTTTTCTCTTTTAAAAATAGCATGTTTAAGGACAGCCATCCAATAAATTAAATTAATCCAATTTAATCCTTCACACAGCACTTCACTCAAGCTTCACAGTGTGCTTTGACCATAGCCACTGAAAATAGAAATTAATTTAATGTTTTAATGCTTTAAAAAACATTAAATAATACCCAAATGGGGCGCACTTTTTGAGAGGAAGAGGGCAGCCATTAAATAAATTAAATTTAATGCATTTAATTCCTTTCTTTTATTCCATCTTTGACTTGTTGACCTCCTCCAAGCTTGGGCGCACTTTTTGAGAAGAAAGATTAATAAAAATAATCAAATTTAATCCTTTTAATCTCTCACCAAAGGGGGTGCACTTTTTTGCACATGAAATTCTATTTTTAAGAATTTTTTCATAATGGGATTCTTTACCCTGCCAGGTAGGCACCAAAATCTCGTGATCCACTTAAGTGATTTGACTTTGACAATGTGATTATTTACCCTGCAAGGCAGGCACTAAAATCCCATGATTTCACTTAAGTCACTTTCCTTTTATTATATCATGGGAATTTTTACCCTGCAAGGCAGGCAATAAATTCCCACACGCCCGCACCTCTATTTTTCCCACTTTGCAGCCTAAAGTGACTTTTATAACACAGAAAAAGTACCCGCCAGCAGTGTATACAATTCCCACCCTTCTTGCGGCTTATATTTTTCCCATCGCACTTACAAAACGGACACCACAAAAACACGAAAAATTGCCAAAAGTTACAAATAAAGCCCAAAACTTAAAATAAGTTAAAACCCCTCGGCACATAGGAATAGTAACATATGTGCTCATAATAGAGTTAAAACAAAGCACAAATAGTCTCATACGGGGCTCAAAATAATTAAATAAAAATTTCCCCGCATGACAAATCCCATGACAGAATAAAACAATTTTGGGCATCCGGGTATTTGGCGAAAAGGGCTAATATGGCTCTTTGGGATTATCTTGCGCAATACAAGAACTTTCAGGCAATAAAAACAACAAACAACCCATTATTTTAAAAGTACAAAAATTTTTCGGATAGGGTAGTCGCAGATTTCAGGGTGAAATCTTAATGACACCATCATCCTTACAATGTATAGAGGACTTGACCCACATACTCACCATGGAGAGGCAACCACTTTCCATAGAATTAGTGGAGGAGGCATTGGCATGCCAAGAGAATGAAAAGAAGATAGTGGTGGAGATTGTTTCTCAGGACAAAAAAATCCTCACCAATGTAAAAGCCGCCACGCAAGTTGATTCTTTCGAGGCTGCTATGACACTTGCTCGAGATAGACATAGAGTGACAAGTATCCTAGTTGCCACCCATGAGGTGGAACTCAAGGATTTCTAGGAAAAGAATAAAGGGAATAGGGCAGAGTGAGACAAGATCCTAGTTGAGGTAGAAAAGAAATCAGAGGCCATTGAGACCTTGTGGGGCTCAATAAAGAACCGATTAAAGGAATTATACCCTCAAATCACTTGGAGAATGGATTTGCTTGAGGATTTGGGAAAGCAGCTAGAAGATATGTGGAAACAATGAGTGCTAAGGGAGAGGAGCTTAGTTTTGAAGAAGTGAGCGCCCTGGTGGGTGAACATTTTCATCGAGCTCATAATGAGGTCGACACTTGGGGAAAATTAGAAGTTGATTTAAGGAAGGATTCCCCTGTCCTCCTCTAGAAATAAATAAAATTCCCCATTCTTTCATTCTTTTCCCCATTTCTTCATTTCTTCATTCTTTTATTCCGACCATTTGTAAGGATCCACCATTCTTTAATTCTTTATTAAATAGTGTTTATGGGGACGGAGAATAGATGTAGTGTGGGGTGATGTTGGGCCGCAAAATAACAACTAAGTATAAGAAGGCACGTGGGCACATGAGACCTAGTCAAAGAAGGGCATACGGGTTGAAGGCATGGAAGGCAAAACATGTTTTTTACTTAGCCATATTCAGCACCCCATGCGCAAAGCACATGAGAAAAGCATGACCCTTGTGGATAAGGTGCCAACCTGATGACTGTGGGATCAAGAAGGGAATATTTTAGGCATGCAATGGAGGGTTCTAGAAGAGCATCATCATGTAGAGTGGAGAGCTCGGTTACGTGAAGGCATCTTTGCCATGGAGGACCACTTCAACACTTGGTGACCGATCTGTAACTCCGAAAGGCATGGCGGTGGGTGTTAAGGTTATAAATACAAGCACCTGGTAGATCAAGAAAGAGGGAGACAAAAGAGGCAAAGCCCTGTAGAAACATAAAGAGGATGTTATGGATAGGAATTAGGATAGCTCGTGAGCGTTTAGTACATTATAGGGAAGGATTTCTCATTCTTCTCTATAATATGATGAGCATAATATAGCTCTGATGCATAATTTGAATCTGCATAATTATATGAGGATTTGTTATGACCTCAAGGGATGTAATGTGGGTTATTAACTCTGTTAGTATGAATATAATGTTCTGTTATAAATCATTTGTGTTCAATACTTATACATTTCTTTTCTAAATGAAACATCTTCATGTGTTGCTTGTTATTTCCTTTATCTATAAACAATGGGATGACAACTCTTTCTAAGTTCATAAGAATGTAGGTTGGTTATGTTCTGTCCTGCATTTGATTCCTTCCTAGATGGTGCATTCTCACAAAATTCACATAAAGGAGAGACTTCGCACCCGTGTGTGCCTCGGGTGAGCACCCATCGCCCATTTGGGTTATAGGGTGACACACATGGGATTAGACTATTAGAATAAGGGTATAAAACATGACTACAAGAGAACAATAGATGTTAGCTTTCCCATTTTTTCTTGTAAGTCCCTTAGGTCAATTCTCACCATGCTGATCTTATGTCGTTTATGTTTGTGTCTAACCTACAATTCTCAAAATCCCTCCAAAAAACATTGGATTTTTGTAGAATCCTAGGATTTAAATAAGTTGTTTTATGTGGTTTTGAGGGAATGCAAGATTTTAATATCCTCTTTCGAGTTTTATATATATTTTTGTCCTGAAGTTTCAGAATCTTTCCCACTAGCCATCTCCTCACTACTTTCCTCTTAGTAAGCTTCATCATCCTGATTATCACTGAAGTCTGGAAGGTCAAAATCCTCTTCTTGATGCTCCCTCGAGTCTGAGACAACTTCCAAATTCTCATGTGGCTCAGAATCCCCGCCCTCCTTGCACTGCTTCTTAACACATTCCTTAGCTAGATGGGATCTGGTTCTTTTCACCACTAGCTTTCCCGAAACCTCTAGGCTAGGAGTTTCTTCATAATTCCCCCCTAAAATATCTTTATTTAAGTAAGTAGAAGCCCCTAATTTTTCATTTTTTCCAATGAGGGGAGTTCCCAACTTGAGTAGGGATTTGATGAGGCCTTGATGTAGAGACAGGGGTGAAAGTGCCTTTCTCGACCTGAGCAATTGATTTAGCCAAGGAGAGGTATAAAAATTGGGGAAATTATAGGGTCTGTTGTTTCTAACATGGTTTAACATAGGAAAATGGTACCCATAAACCACCTTATAATGGCCTTCCAAAATAATAGAAGCCATAATTAACTGAGCTATTTCATTGTAAGGATGGGGAAAATTTCCTCTTGCATAACCATTATGGAAAGAAACATGAACACCCTTACCTTGCATAAAGCATTCAATCTCCTGATTGTAGTTTGACTTGGGCTTCAAAGTGCTTCTTCCTTCCTAGGATAGACCCGAGACTTTAGCTATAAGCTTCAAAGAGATAGTGAAGGAAAAATTCCCGACCCTCACATGGCCTTCCTTCCATGTTTTTTCCACAGCTTCACTCAATTTTTCATCATGCCCATCGAAGATGTTGAAAATTTTTAGCAGCCTAGCCTTATCAAGCAGATCCTCTACCTCTTTTGACATCGCCGGGATCTTGCTAGGTTTCATTCTCACTAAATCTCCACCCATTCTGCTAGTTTGATTCTTATTCCTATGATGAGAATTATTTCCTTTGTTTGGGTTGCCTTTACCACACTTGTTGACAAACTTCCAAATTAACAGAAGATCAATCTCAGACCTTGAGATGATGTGAAATGAAGGCTTGCACGAGTCTAGGATTCATAATATCTTGATGCATCATAAAGAAGGAATTATTACATCCTCATTTGAAGGTATGCTATTAGGGACACATTCCCTATTCAGGATGTCTATGAAGTTAGCTTCCATATAGGTAAGTTCCTCGACCACCTTTAAATCCTTAGCTTCCACCCCCTTGTTAGCCATCAAGTCATCTAGTTTGTTTCCAACCTGGAACACATGTTGGAAGGATATTTCATCAAAGGAGGGAAATTTATGCTTAGTATAATTTATGAAGCATTCTATAGAGATGGAGGCATTAATTTTTCGCTTCATACATGAGATAATGTTCAAAGAATCCGCTCCATAATTATATGTTTGAATCCTTTCTCTTTAGCTAACTTCACCCCCTCAAAACATCGCAATAAATTTTGCAACATTGTTAGATTGAATTCCCAAGTAAAAGAAATAGGCTAGGAGAAAACTTCCTTCAACATCGAGAAAAATCCTCCTCCTCCCGCTTTCCCCGGGTTCCCTTTCGCAACACCATCAAAATTCGGTTCGATAACCCCTTCACAAGGAGGAGTTTATTTAACCCCTTCTCTAGGGTTGTTCTTCTTAGGTTGAATTTCACATTTTAAATTCCATTTCCTTATGATATGTTCTTCACAGTCAATGAATTCCACTTCTTTATTCTTTAGGATAGAGAAATTATTTCTAATAAGCTTGTAATTTTTTTAAAATCAGCCTAATAGGAAGTTTCTTGTTATTGAAGATCCTCCTGTTTCTTTCTTTCCATATTTCCCACCATGCATGACCCAGGCTCATTATCCAAATATTTTTCAGCCCTTGACTGATGAAATGGCATTTCCATTGATTCCAGGCAGATTGGATCTCTTTAGGGTTCACCCAACTAACCAAGAACATACCCTAGAATAGAAGATAATATATCATGAGCAAGAGGGCATTCCAAGAACATATGATTCACCATTTCTAGTTTCTCTTCACAAAGAACACATCTATTTACCATATGGAAACCTCTTTTAATGAGATTATCCACAATAAGGATATTATTTATCATTGTAAGCCAACTGAAAACATTAACCTTAGGAGTGATGTTCTTATTCCATATCTTACCAGCAATTAGGTCTTCTTCATTAGTTTCCCCCTCAAAGAATAAAGAATAGGCAGATTTGACCGAGAAGATACCATTTTTTTCTCTATGTCACACCACTCTATCTTGATCCTTTCTTTTAAAAGACACATAATATTTTTAAAAATTATTGAGGATGACCAAGTGTTCTTTAAATTCTTGCCTATCCAATTCTATGAGTTTCCAAGTCTAAAAGATGTCTCGATTTCCCATATAATTGTGAAATTTTTCCTCATATTTCTCTTCAAGCAATCTTGAAATTTGAGGGAATTTATCTTCAAGAGTAAAGTTTCCAGCCCATTTGTTAGTCCAAAAACAAATTTCATTACCTTTCCCTATTTTCCATCTGCTTCCCTTAACAACTATTTCCTTGGCCCAATTTATAGCCTTCCATATGCTTGACCCATTGAAGGATGCCTATTTGAAAATCCATAATTTATCATTTACATCCATCCAATTTTTTTTCCTTAGAATTATAGTCCATACCCATTTTCTTTAGTTAGCCTCCAACAAATTTTAGCCAAAATGGATTTGTTCATTTTAGTCCAGTCTCTAAGGCCAAGAACCCCTTTCTTTTTGGGTTTACAGACTCTATTCTAGGCAACCAACGAGATTCTTTCTTTGCTTTCGGTACCACTCCATAAGAAACATTTTTGTATCTTTTCCAATTTTTCCGCTATGATCGTAGGAAGTTAATAAAGAGACATCACATACTTTCGGGAGGCTTTGGAGAGAACTCTTAAGTAAGGTGATTTTCCCTACCCGAGATAGCAAATTAGCCTTTCACCCCGTAAGCTTTGTTTTGAATATTTTAATAAGGAAGTTCCAATATGCACTAAAGATATTTTATCCCCGGTGGAATACCTAAATAGATGGTAGGGAAGGTCTTATAGGCACAATCCATAATTTCTGCAATCTTCTTACAACGAATTTCCATGGTGTTGAGGAAGAAGAGAGATTTTTATCTAATTCACCATCTGTCTGAAACTTGCATGTAGTCATCTAAGACATCCTTGATATTCTTAGCTTTAGGGATTGACGCTTCTCCCACTAAAAATGTGTCATCAAAAAAATGTTGGTGAGTCACATTTTCCTCGTCCTTTGATGGAGATATCCCTTTTATGTAGCCCTTCCAAGTTTCAACATTAATTATTTTGCTTAGAGCTTGACCCAGAGAATTATGAAGAGAAAAGAGGAAAGGGGGTCCCCTTTCCTTAAACCTTGGGAGATGGGGAAGAAACCACAAGGGGTACCATTAATGAGAATGGAAAACCAAGCGGTAGAGATATAAGCCTTAACTAGGCTTCGAAAGGCAACATCAAAACCGAACCTATCAAGGATTTTGTCGAGAAAAATCCATGACACCTGTCATAAGCTTTAGCCATATCCAACTTTAAAAACATAACATCCTTCTTGCTAAGTTTAGCTGAATGAATTGTTTCTTTAATTGTGATGATCCCATCTTGAATTTGGTGACCAAGGAAAAAACCTCCTTGTTGTTCAGAAATGATAGAAGGAAGAATCAATTACAAATGAAGGGCCATGTTTTTTGTGCATATTTTATAGGTAGTGTTGAACAGACTTATAGGTCTAAAGTATTTTAATTCCATGGCATTACTGCATTTCGGGACCAAAGATAGAAAAGTACATTTCATATCCTTTAGCATTTTTTCTGAATGAAAATTCTTTAACAACATTATAAACATCCTTTTTTATTATGTCCCAGAAATTTTGAAAGAAGAGTGCTTGAAACCCATCTAGTCCAGTGCCTTATCGGGGTTCAAATGTTTAACCACGAACTCCACCTCTTCCAAAGAAGGGATAACATAGAGCATCTTATTTTCTTCTCGCAAAACCAAAGAAGGAATGCAATTTAGGAAATCTTGCTCTTTGACCAAATTAGGTACACAATGATTAGTGAGCAAGTTTTAAAGAAAGATATAGCCTCTTTATTTATTTCATCTTTTTCTTCCACAAGGGCTCCATCTTCTTTCTTGATTGTAATAATTCTATTAAAAATTCTACGCTTTAGGGTAGACATATGGAAGAACCTAGTATTTTTGTCCCCTTCTTTGAGCCAAGTAATTCTAGATTTCTGTCTCCAGAAGATTTCCTCTTTTCCCAAGATGTTGTGGTATTATGAGAGGAGAGATCTTTCCTTTTCATATTCTTCTATATCCATTTCATTATCCTTCCTTTCATTTTGCCTTTGGACATTATTTAATTCATTTCAGATTTGAGCTTTCTTCTGAAAAATATTTCCAAAACTTTTCTTATTCCAAGTTTTGAGATTATTTTTAACATTCTGAAGTATTTTGGTTAGTCTAAACATCATAATTCCCCGCACATTCAGCTTCTACAATTCGCTAATAAGATATTTTAGATATTGACTTTGGAGCCACATCTTCTCAAAGAGAAAAAGAGTTTTTCTTCGAGATGGATTCTTTATCAACATCAAAACCAGGTTATGATCCGACCCTATCTTGGGAAGAGAGAAAAGAGTAATATCTTGGCTTAATCATTCTTCTGAAACCAAGAGCTCGTCAATCTCACTTGAATATGATGAACACCTCTCTTGTTGGACCGGTATATTTACTACCTTTAAGATAAATTTCATGGAGATAATAAATGAAGATAATGTCATTAAAATCCTCCATACCGGTGGTAAACTCCTTGGAGCTCCACCCCTTTTTCCCTTGGATATAAAGGGGTAGTAAAATCACCCATCACTATCCACTTAGTACCAGTGATATGGTATTTGAAAGTTTGAAGATGTTTCCATAATTTTTTCCTTTCTTTGTAATGAGTAGGAGCATAGATGTTGGATAAGATCCAATTTTTTTGTTTTCCAGATTTCTCATCATAACAACCATATGGTGGTCTCTTTTCACCACAAGAGTGCCCTCAAAAAGTGTTGGATTCTAGACCACAAATAACCCTCTAGAGGCCCCTTTGGAACTAACAACAAAATCCTTTGAGTTATTCCAAAAGGATTTACAAGAATTTAGGAAAAGTCTTCTTTCATTTTGGTTTCTTGCAAATCCATTACATCAATTTTCTATCGTGTAATTAAGTCTTTAAGAACCCTCCACTTTCTTGGGCTATTGAGCCCTCTTCCTTGATGAAATGCAATTAATTTTCTAAGATTGGGTTTATTTTTTTAAAACACCTTCTGGTCTAAACATAGTTGTTTCCCTGAATCTATTTCCTTCTGGGTAGATTTTTTCCTTAATTCAAATTTTTAGGCCTACCTTGCTTACTGGTGGAACCTTACACATTAACAGGACTATTTCCTTCCAGAAATTCTCCTTTTCCCATTGGGGACATTAAGGAAACTCCATTTTTAATAGTTTGAGTTCCTTTTATCTTCCCTGAAGGAGTTCTTTCCAGGGGATCCCCTTCTTGCCAGGAATTAGCTCTTCTTCTTTGCTTTCCATCTCTTGATGAATAGAGAAATGACCATTCATTATTTCATTCAAGGATAGGTTAATCAAATCTCCAAATGTAATCTTGTCTCCCTTGGGGCTATCCAAAATTTCATTCATCTCCTGTTCCTTCCGGGCTAAGGTCCGGTCCTACACCTTTTCCTCTAGGGCGGAGGAAAACAACAACACATCCTCCTTGCTTTTTGTAGGGAGTTTACTCGACCACTAGATTTTCTCCCTTTCTCTTTATTTGAAGCAAATAGCTCCATCTTTTAGTCCTTTGGATAATCCTTGGCTGATTGATCCTTCATTTTTTCCTTTACCTTTGATTCAGACCATGACAAATTTTTAGATCTCCTTCTATTAACCACAGGGTAAATCCCTCATCGTTTCGAGATTTTAGATGGGGTTCTCTCAGACAACTCTTTTTCTTGGATTCTCAAGGGCTTGAATCCTTCAGTATGGTTATTCACAAAATATTTCTTGTGATCTGTTGCACTTTGCATGATTCCTTTTCCTTTCTCTTCTTTCCCTTCATTCCCCATCATTGCGATGTACCTCTTGGAGATCTTGAAATTATAGTTCTGAGTCAAGTGACCCCACCCATTACATTTGGTACATTTCTTTGGGTAACTCTCCATTTCTATCTTCTGCTCCCATATCCCTAGGATAGATTTGAGCTTGATGCTTTTAGGGATATCCCTATCAACAATCGTATAGATGCAAAATCTTGCACAAACTAGTCTAGACATATGCAAGGTTGCATTGTCTATTATAACCATAGAACCTAAAGAATTTTCTATTCCTTTGAATATATCTTCATGCCAAAATTACAATGGTAGATTTGGAAGATGAATCCACATAGGGAACTCGATTGATTTTCCTTTTAAGGTTAAAAGTTGGCTCTCATTTCCTAAGATACCATCCATATTTACCCCATAACCAAGGTTCTTCTTCCAAAACCTTCTACATAGCTTCTTGAATAATGAATTTAAAGAGGAAGAAACCATTTGAAAGAGCACTTACCTCCAGGTGTCCTTTTGGTTTCCACTTCAGATTGGCCCACCTTCTAACAACATCGATATTTGATCTCCCACCAACAAGTTTCCCCACCAAATATTTGTTGAGATTTGTTGTAGTGCTTTTTAGAAGGGAATCCAGAATTTCCAAAATGCTTCCCGATGATTCCTTGACCACCTAAAGGAATTTTTTTGGTCTTCGAGGCATTTCCATTTTTTACTTGGTCCGTTCAAGAGTCTACAATATTGTTTGGGTCCCTTTCATCCCGACCCTAGATCTCCCCTTCTTGTGCAATCAGAGCTGGTCCCTGTGTCTCAAAGCAGGATTTCCCGCCATTAGTTTCCCGTTTGCTTAAATTCAAAACCTCACTCGTTGTCATCGGGTTTTTGCTCAAACGAAAAAAAAATATGCAAGGATCTTATCAACTACATGAGAAATAATTTCTACATGCATGATTAAGAATCATGGGGTATTGAAGAAATGTTGATGGCACAAATTGTCACCTTATTTATTATTTCTATTATTTTAGTTAAAAGGAAAACCACATTCTTTGTTCCAATAGTTGTTATCCTCTCGCTTGAAATGGATACTTTTTCTACACATGAGGTTCAAATGGTGCATTGTGCACAAGAAAAATCTTGCACATTCCACTAGAGGAAGAGGTGGAACACTACTTCATATTTTCCTTATATTTTTTTATGCATTAAAATATGTTTGTGCTAAAAATTGCAACTTAATAAATTTTTATTAGTTTGTATATAAGGAAAATACCACTAATATACCTTAACACCTTATGTTTATTCATGAGGTCCTTATAGAAGAAATAAATGTAGTCATAAAACTCATTGGCGTAGTCTTCCAACAAATGCTCGTTATATTTTTGCAACTACTCAGTTTTAATGTATTCATCCTCAAAGTATTTGAGGGGGCGGTGATCCTTCTATATAACACTAAAATCATCCCAAGTCTGAATGCAATAGAAATGATTTATTATGTTATGCACTAAATGGCCCCCACCAAGGTGGTAAAATTTATAATTTTGCAATGAATACCATTCCATTGTTTATAAGTTGTATGTTGGAAATTATGATTTAATCTAGAGAAGCTACTTATCTAGTGATGTAACATCAACCCTACCTTTAAATAATGAGATATCAAGGTTTAGTCAGAACTTCAAAAGGGTTCAATTCTCAAACTACATGTGAGGTGGTTAGGAGAAAGAAGGTATGATTATCGTGTTGAGTTGAAACATAAACTCATGAAACTTTCCAAATAATTTGGTTTATTGTGCTTCTAGGGCATATTTAATGAGATTTTAGACATCTAGGACAACATCATGTTGTTTTTCAACATGAACCATCTTTCTCTTGCTATGGAAATATTTTGGATAGTTATATACATTTTTTTGAATCCTTTATCTAATTTCACTCACATGTTCATAAAAATTAAAATTTAGATGCAATATTTGATACCAATGATATGTACCATGGAGCATAGGACCATATACATCGACAATCTTGTCTTAGAAATAGTTACAATGATTTTGGAGAGTGAGCGTAGGTTATCTTATAAGAGTAAACCAAACACACCTTTATGTATTAAAAATGTATTCAAATGAAATAAAACTTATATTCATTATTATAAAATACTAAATAAATACAAAATTATAAATTATTTGTAGTAATGTTACCAAGAAAGCTCATGTGACTAGAAAAGGAAACATTTTCTCTAATTTTTTTATATTTAATGTGTATATAAAAATGCCCATAAGGATTGTTGAATATTGAGGGCATGCTAATAACTATTATGGTATGGTTTGAATATCAAGGATAAATACTAGTGGGAATATGTGTATGTTACATATTTGTACAAAATATATAAGATATAATTACAAATTAATAAGATTATAAAGAAAAATGGTTACAAGTTTTATCTTTCAACTATATTATGGTTGAAATTATTCCATATGTTTTGTAGTTGATAGTCTAATTGGAATAGTTTGTTGAGATTGTGGAGCTTAATTGCTTCACATTAGCATGCTTTACTAACTTGCTGGAATACACAGTAACCAACATTGGTCACCTGGCGACCGATATTGGTCAAGGCAAGGAGGAACCAACATCGGTTAGGGTAACCGACATCGGTTCCTGTGCGTGATTGTTTTATTTAACTCATGGGAATTAGATCTAACCTTTGTTATAAAGTTGATCTAATGGTTGTAATAGCATAGCTAAGTTTCCCTAAGTTTGTATATGGTTATATAAGCTAGAAAACTAGGGTTAGATAAGAAATAATTAATAATTGTAAGAAGGAATTCTTGGAGAGAGAAAAGAGAAGCTTGTGAGGAAGAAAGTACTATACATCTAGGAGGTGTGGAATATTGCAGCTATTCATTGTATATTATCTACAAATATTTGAATAATAAGATTGGTTGTTTCGTAGTGGACGTAGCCCACACTGGGTGAGCCACATTATATCTTGTGTATTGTTCTTCTGGTTTATTTCTATTTTTATTGTTTGTATTCTTAGATTTGAATAATATATCTGTATAACTAGTGTGATTAACCCTAATAACTGTTATCAAATGTTTCTTGTTTGAGGTTTTGTGTGTTGAAAGATGTACTCACAAAGAGATTTCTGATTGAGTGGGAGCTACAACAATGGTAGAAGATAGTAAATACAAAGTTGAGAAATTTGACAGTCGTAATTATCAGCTATGGAAGATGCAGGTGGAAGATTATCTATATCAGAAAGATCTATACTTACCATTGGATGAGAAGGAAAGACCTACAAAGATGACTGATGAAGAATGGAAAATTATTGACAGAAAGGCTATGAGATCTATAAGATTGAGCCTGGTAGCATCTGTGGCTTTGAATATTACTAAAGCATCAACCACAGTAGAGTTGATGAAATCTTTAGCTAATTTATATGAAAAATCTAGTGCTTCAAATAAATTTTATTTGATGAAGAAATTATTTAATTCTAAGATGCAAGAAGGTGAATTTGCATCAAGTCATTTGAATGATTTATGGTCTATAGTAAATCAATTAAAATCGGTTAATATTTTATTTGATGATGAAGTGAAATCACTTTTATTTCTATTCTCTTTACCAAATAATTGGGATAACTTGGTAATGGTTAGTAATACAAAGTCTCGCTTGCTAATATTTTAAAGTTTGATGATGTGGTTAGTATAATCCCGAATGAAGAAATATGCGGGAAAATTACAGATAATTATCAACCCAATCTAAGTCAAAGTTTCACACTAAACAAGGGTAGCTTACATGCACTAGTGTGGAAGAATACTCATGGTGACTAAGGATACATAGACATACTCAATCGACTTACGTCGATTGGGTGTGTCTAGTCACCCTAAGTCAACATGAGTTGTCCACAACACTAGCTCATGTTTCTATCCTTGTTTAGTGTGAAAATTTCACTTAGATTAGGTTGACAGAAGTCAAGAAAGACCATTCTAGATAACAAAAAAAGTTTGGTGAAGGACATATTCATTTCGAAGAGTATACTGTCTTGGAATGTAAACATGGTAAACATGTTTAAAAAATTTGGCCAAAGTATCACAAGTTGCCGATTGCGTTGTCCCTATGACACTGTCTAAGATGAATGATTTCGAGATGAATATCGGTAATGTATTCGAAGATAGGCTTCTTAGACAGAACATTTAGGTAATCCTAAAAGGGTAAAGGAACCAAGTATACATAATATACACATTATTAAGTTAACATGAGAGATCGGTTTAATACCGAGTCATGGAATGAGAGATCAGTGTTTCACCGAGTCATTACAGCTGCATATGGTTTTTTTATGAGATGGATTGGTAATGGAATGTGTGTTCTAAATTTTATTAATTTAGAATAGAGAACATTATGTAAAAAAATAATAAATTTTTTTCCCTTGTTTCTAAAGTCTTAAAGTAATGGATGTTACAGAAAAGTACAAGAGAATTATCATCTGGAAATGATTTGAATGTAAAAATAAGAGGAAGGTAAAAGGAGAGATCTAAGAGAAAGAGTAATGGGAAATAAAAATCTAAGAATGGAATATCTATATATAGAGGTAAAGGAATAACATGCTGAAATTGTGGAAAGAAAGGACATGCAAAGAAGGATTCTTTGGTTCAAGGAAAACAAAGAGAATATACGAGAGAAAGGTAAAGAGAAAAAAATTCCTACATCTAAAGTAATGTAAGATGCCCTTATTCTCTCCTTGGATAGTAAAATTGAATCATAGGTTTTAGATTCAGGAGCTTCTTTCCATACTACCCCTAATAAGGGTTATTTCATAAATTATGTCCAGGGTAATTTTGGGCATGTTTATTTAGGAGACGACGAACCATGTAATATTATTGGAAAAGGAGAAGTTCATATAAAATTGTAGAATGAAAATACATGGATATTGAAAGATGTGAGGCATGTGCCAAGACTTAGGAGAAATCTTATTTTGCAGGACAACTAGGTGAATTTGGTTGCATGGTTACATTCACAGTTAACTCTTGGAAGGTTACCAAGGGATATATTATTGTAGTAAGAGGAAAGAAGGTAGGAAAATTGTATTTGTCTACTTGTATTACTGATTCCTTTTCTGTTTTATCTACTTCAGATTCAGATGCAAACATGTGGCATAATCGGCTAGGCCATATGAGTAAAAAAGGAATGCAGATCTTAAAGGCTAAGGGTAAGTTATTAGATTTGAAAGATGTAGATCTTGATTTCTGTGAGCATTGTATATTTGGAAAGAAAAAGAGAGTGATATTTCTCAAAGTTGGGTCAATAAAGAAGGAGAAAAATTGGAGCTTGTGCACTCAGATGTGTGGGGACCAGCCTAGGTAGCTTCTCATGGAGGATCCCAATACTATGTGAATTTTATTGATGATACCACAAGAAAGGTATGGGTTTATTGTATGAAACATAAATTTTATGTTTTTAATACTTTTAAAAGATGGAAATCCCTTGTGAAAAATGAATAAAATTCAAATTTAAAATGCTTTAGATTTGACAATGGTGGTGAGTACTGCAATAAGGATTTCAATGATTATTATTCAGTAAATGGAATAAACAGAGAAAGAATGGTTCCTAGAACACCACATGAGAATGGTGTTGTAGAAAGAATGAATAGGAAAATCATGGAATGTGTAAGAAGTATGTGGATACATGTTGGATTACCCTTGTAGTTCTAGGTAGAAGTAGTAGATACAACACTTTACTTAATTAACTGTGGGCCTTCAAGTACCTTTGTATGATGAAATATCGAAGAATATTGGACTAGAAAATAGGTAGATCTTTCTTTTCTTAGATTATTTGGTTTAGAAGATTTTGTGCATGTTGATAAATAAAATAGAAAGAAGTTGAATGCTAAATCTAAGAGGTGTAATTTCAGTGGTTATGGCTCTAATGATTTGATTGCGTTTTGGGATTTATAAGATTCTAAGATTGTTAAGAGTTGTGACATTGAATGGAGCGAAAGTAGAATGTATAGGGATAAAGTTTTGGTACCCAAAGATGAACCAATCAAAGAGTTTGTGGATGAAAATATATTCTTAGATTTAAAATTGACACCTAAAAGTTTACATAGTAATCGGTGTCGATTGACCCCTGACTGGTGTTAGTTAACCCTTGAGTGACATCGGTCACCTATACTAGTGTTGGTTATAGAAGATCCAAATCGGGGTCGGGATTAGCCAAATTGGAATCGACAGGAGGTGACCAATTTCGATCAATGTCTAAGATTGATACAAACTTACGAGAATGAGCCTTTGGCACCCCAAATCTCAGTGAGAAGGTCATAAAGGGTATGTAGACCTCCAAAAATATTTTACCTTTGTTATCTTATTTATTATTGACTGATAATGGTGAACCAAATTTTTTTGAAGAAGCAATGCGAGGATGAGACCCGCATATAGTGAGAGCATGGAATGGATGAGGAGATGGAATCCTTGAAATAGAACTAGATATGGGATTTGGTTAAGTTTCCAACAGGTAAAAGGACATTGTAGAACAAATGGGTTTACAGGATCAAAGAAGAAGAGGGTGGACAAAAAATATACAAGGCAAGGCTTGTTGTAAAAGGATTTGCACAAAAATCATGTATTAATTTTGGTGAGATATATTTTTTTGTTGTTAAGATGACTTCCATTCATACTGTATTGAGTTTAGTTGCAGTAGAAGATTTACATTTAGAGAAACTTGATGTCAAGATGACTTTCCTTCATGGTGATTTGGAGGAAGATATTTATATGCAATAATCACTTGGTTATGAAGTCAAGGGTAAGGAGAAACTTATGTGCAGGTTGAAAAAGAGCTTGTATGGGCTCAAGCAAGCTCCAAGGCAATGGTATATGAGGTTTGATAGTTTTATGCATGAACATGGTTATATGAGATGTGAATCGACCATTGTGTGTTTTTCAAGAAGCTTGGAAATGGGATCTATATTATTTTGGTATTATATGTGGATGATATGCTTATTATAGGATCTAATATGTAGGACATTGGTGAGCATAAAGGAAAATTAGCTCACACATTTTGCAATGAAGGATTTGAAAGCTGCAAAGAAAATCCTTGGCATTCAAATACACGAGAGACAAGAAGAACAATAAATTATATTTTTCTCAGGAAGCTTATATCAATAAGGTGTTGGAAAGATTTAATATGTAGAATTCAAAACCTATAAGTACACCTATGGTTGGATACTTCAAATTAAGCAAATATCAATGTCCTACATCACATGAGGAGGTTGAGTACATGACTACGCTTCAACAGTTGGAATTCTTATGTATGTTATGGTTTATGCCGGACGAGATATTGCATAAGAAGTGGGAGTTGTGAGTAGATTTATAGCCAATATAGTTAAAGAGTATTGGAAAGCAGTCTAATGGATTCTTAGGTATTTGAGAGTGACATCCGAGCATGTAGTTATGCTATGGAGGGTTAGATATTTCTTTACATGACTATGCTTGATTCGAGATATGGTGGTGATTTGGATGGTAGGAGAAACACCACTTTGGATATGTATTCACAGTAGGTGGGAAGACAAGTTAGCTGGATTTCAAGATTGCAGAAGTTTGTGGCATAGTCTACTATAAAGGTTGAGTATGTTGCAGCTACAAAGGATAGAAAAGAGATGATAGGATGAACAGGTTTCATGGAAGAGTTAGGAAAGGAGCAAGAGGATTGCACATTGTAGACAATGATAGTCAAAGTGTGATTCATCGACAAAAAACTCAACATTTCATTCAAGAATGAAACACGTTCATTGAGATATCACTTTATATGACATGTGTTGGGGGATGGGAAACTTAAATTGCAGAAAATTCATACAAATAATAACCCCGTAAATATTCTAATGAAGCCGTTGGAAAAGGATAAGTTGGATTTACTCTCCAGTTTATTGGTCTTCAAGTTTGAGACTTGAAGAGGGAGAAACATGCCAAGGAAAGGATCTAAGAATGGAGCTGTATGGTACAATGCAATAATTTATCTCCAAGTGGGAGATTATGGAGCTTAATTGCTTCACATTAGCATGCTTTACTAACTTACTAGAATACATGGTAATCGGTGTCGGTCGGTGACCGACGTCGATCCTGACGACTAATATCGATCAAGGCAAGGAGGAACCGACATCGGTTAGGGTAACCAACATCGGTTTCTGTGCGTGATTGTTTTATTTAACTCACAAGAATTAGATATAACCTTTGTTATAAAGTTGATCTAATGGTTGTAATAGCATAGCTAAGTTTCCCTAAGTTTGTATATGGTTATATAAGCTAGAAAAATAGGGTTAGATAAGAATAAGGAAGAATTGTAAGAAGGAATTCTTGGAGAGATAAAAAGAGAAGTTTGTGAGGAAGAAAGTACTATACATCCAGGAGGTGTGTAAGATTGCAGATCTTCATTATATATTATCTACAAAGCTTTGAATAATAATATTGGTTGTTTCTTGGTGGACGTATCCCACATTGGGTGAACCACGTTATATATTGTGTATTTTTCTTTTGGTATATTTCCACTTTTATTGTTTGTATGATTAGATCTAAATAATATATTTGTATAACTGGTGTGATTAACCCCAACATAGTTAATAAAAGAGATTATTTGACATGCAAAAAAATCTAGTACATACCACTTATAAATCCATACATCTGAAAGTGATGAGTTTCCACATAGATGTTATGTGAATCTAATGTAGTAAATTTAGGAACTTTTAAGAGTGTGCTACAAAGGAAACTCATGACTTTGAAGTGAAGAAATCCAAACAAGGAGTACAATATTAAGAAGAGGTTTTTACAAGGATATGAAGGATTTTTGTAGAAATAATCTACAAACATGAAAAGGAATGTCACGATACTTTTGCATGCACTGTTATTAGGGGTATCACGAAAGGATGAGATATAAAGTGATAAGTGTACAAAATTTGTAGGTGTGAAAATAAGTTAACTTTGGTTGTATGGATGTACAAAAATTAATTTGGTTACACCAACCTAATCATTTCCCAAATGTAGTTGAGCACTACACTATATACAAATAATTTGAAGAGGGATCAAGTGAA